>OX454332.1:86896512-88258140 GCA_949716465.1 Chalcosyrphus nemorum
TGAAATTCTGGTGGGCGCATAAAGCGTAACTATATTTTAATAAAATGAATGCGTGTGTTCAGGATTCTAGTCACTACGTAGTGAAGTCAGATTTGGTCCATCTGATTGGTTGAGAGCCTGCAAATGCACTGCAAATCTAGTGAACTTTTTGTGAGGTAGCGACTGGATTATTAGTGAAAAATTTTCGACTAACATGTTAGTGAATTTGAGAAATGTCATAAAGCACTTGCTTCGGCTGGCAATTATTTGGGAAATGGCTGTACTTTAGAGTTTTTTCTGATAATTCTGATATTTGAATAGAAATAGAGTTTTATCAAAGTATGAATTGTTATTTGGAGGAATAAAATAAAAAGAATCAACTAAAGATAAAACCGAAGATATTTAACGCGTAAATATTTAAATTTTTATTTAGTTAGAATGGAACACAATTAGGTTCAAGGAATAATTATATTAATTTGATTGGGATACCGTGTGCAACACATTATCAGATCATACAAAGTGCGTGCATTATTGACTCTGAAAATCGTTCATTAGAAGTATAACTTGGACTATAATGTAAATATTCATAATTCACTTTCTTAGCACATATTTATGTGCATGTAATCCCACTTAAAAAAATTGCGGCCTATGTATAGTCCATTTTTATACTTTATGTGTCCTTTTTTGTTCCTAACAATTCTGTAAAAAAAAAACTTAATTCACAAAAAATGTTCAGTGAAACTACGTAGTGTACATCCAATTATGACGAGGAAATGTCAACTGTATATGCAGTGAGTTTGAGCGTTCAGAATTCTAGACTTCACTAACATATGTATTAGTGACTAGAATCCTGAACACACGCAATGACTGGGTTCTACGATTTGACTTTAGAGAGCCCAGATATGTATGAGGTTTAAAGCAAATCGACTTTGCGTGTATCTACACAGACAGACACAGAAGATCTACATTTTCGAGCGTCTCTATCGTCGTAATGTCAAATTTGATTGTTGATCGTATGACATGATATATGTACATAAGTGCACCGTACTTTTTCTTTATGCCCAATTCAAAATGTCGCGTGCGTTAATGGGCTTTTCACCGATTTTTGGACCGAAATTTTGGAGTTCACAATCATAGACAAACTAATATAGACGGTCATCTTTACGTCCCCCTGCCGAAAATTTTGTAAAGTAAGCCGAGTTTAAATTTCCTATCTGAGAATACATGTGAACGAATGTGCGAACATGTTCCTTTCTTTTCTTTTGCACACCACATTTTCAGCAGACTGTCATTTAATTAACAACACCAAAATGTACAGAAAACTGGCTGCGCCCTCGTGTCGAGAAGTTATGTCTATGATAAATGTTTTCTCATTTCAAATACAGAAATTCGTCGCAGGAAAGGAGCTAAAATCTACTCATTTTTTTTAAGTGTTCGATTTAGAAATACAAAACTTAAAAAATAGATCTGATCCCGTACTGACTATAACTACGAAAATCTACAAAATTTGACAAAAATTGCGATCCCGTACGGAGATCGATCGTAGTTTTTCACAGAAGAGAGAGCTCACGAGAGAGTAAGAAATTACCGCATGTTGCGAATTTTAGTCCAAGAAATTTCTTTGGGCAAAAATATCAGTTCTGTCAAATGGTTGTGTTGTTGTTGGCTGGCAAGATAATTTGAAGTAAATCAATACAAAAAAAGTGACGTCTATAAAGTGGGAAGCTTGTTCAACCTATTCCCGTACTTTTTTGGATATTTGCCTTTTTACCCCCACTCTTAGAAATTTGTCGAGCTGCGAATTTTAGTGCAGAAAGTACGGGAACAGACCTAATACTTTTCGAAACAGAGAAATATTAAAAAAGAAATTAAAAATACACAACTCAATGACTAACCTCCTTGGCTTCAAATCGAACAGGTCACAATGTGGGTTGTCACAACTGATAGCAAGTAGCTGTCAAACGCTCGAGAAAGTTCAGAGTAGCTCCAGTCAAATGTTGACGTCTAGTTAACGATATATGAATACGATCGAAAACGTTGGAAACGCCCAATAAGACCCCATTGTTTCTACTTAATATGTCAAAGCGCGACATTGTGAATTGGGCATCATTGCTTATGTACACAACATTTTGTTCAGCAAACTCTTCAATTAAGAACAAAAAATGTAAAACTTTCTAAATCTATCAGAATCTGTCACCTTCAATTCCAAAGCTGCTAACGAGACGGTGGAACAGTATAGTTAAAACCGCTTCATTTACATATGTACATATATATGTAGATATGGTCTAAGCTGCATTACAAACCGTTCAACTGTCTAATCAGACAAAATATGTAGATCGCTCATCAGAGACTCGCTATCATAGGATGACATGCCATCAAACTAGGCCTCCTTGAAAAAATATTTCAAAGAAGTTGACATTCAATGCCCGAGAAGATATAAACTTTAGGATAAAAATTGAACAGGGATGCAAAGATAGAGTTTAAAAAAAAAAAGTTCTGGAAAGAGGAGGAACTATACAGTAGTAGTCCTCACAGTAGTAACGACAGCCACGAAGGTAAGTAAATTTATTTTTAAACTCTAGTTACAAGTATATACATACGTACGTTCACCTTAATATATACATAACAATAGTACTAGTGCTTTTGAATAAAGGATGGCTTGGCGCTATCAACACCAATAAAAGTTAAAAAATAATCTAAGATCTGTCGGATTTAAAGAATAGAATTTCCTTCATATCTACGCTCCACTGCACCAATAGAATTTTCAAGCAAGCATAAGCAAATATTTTCAGTTCGCTTTCAGGGCTTAACGAATATTTACAACTTCACTTGCGTGCAATTATTATGCAAAAAGATTTCCTTAAATATTTACCCATAAAGTATCTTTTTATCTGTTTGCTAGTATGTCTCTTGATTATATTGTTGTTTTATTTATGACACACGGCATAAGAAAAGCAGTAGCATCATCAAAGTATCTCATTCACAAATTATTCACTCCTTATTCTTTTTTGTTAACTATTTGTCCATTGTGTGTCGTCGCGTACATTTTTTATAGAACGTCATAGAAGTCTTAAAGTGAGTACATAACCATTTATTTCGGGTGGATTAATCATGAAATTCTTAAATAAGGAAGAATTTAACTGATGATATGTGCGTTAGAATGTTTTATATGTCATCTTTTGATTAATGCTAAGAAGGAAAAATAAAACCATTAAATAGGTTTAACAAACGATTAGTGTGGCCACTGCACTGTGCCGCCAAAATAAGTAGTGCCACCTGTTTTTTTCGTCGTTCACACGCGCCAATTGTATAAAGAGAATTTCTTATTAGGCCATTAATCAGGTGTTATATCGTAGCACATAAAAATGGTAATTGAAGCAGTTTATATGTTTATATCTCAATAATTTTCAGTGAGACAATGAGATGCGAGCACAAAAGTGCTATGGATTTGATTGAGGGTTCGCATAAAAAGTGTTTAATCGAAAAATTGACATTCTTGAACGTTTGTTTTCTTTTGTTTCTTTTGCTAATAAATGAATTAGTTAGCAGAAGTTCTCGGTTTTGCCCTCGTGGGAGGTATACACGTTGTTGTGGCGCTCTATATCAACAAGGTAGGGTGGTTAATTTGAATTAAATTCAGATTCCCATCGAAAAAAAAAACAAAGTTTGTTTATCTTTTCGCCAATGTCAATAAGTGGATAGCACATGAGAGACGTGTACTGAAAATAGTAATCAATGAAACTACGTCGATATTTTTAATGTCACGTGCGACATAGAAGCAAACAGATGGTTTTTAGCACAAGGGTATAATAGTGGGAGATATCAAAAACAGCTTAGTTCATCTAAATAAATATGCTAAATATTGGGACAAGTTAACCATGGTAGGTGCAAGACACTGCATCATTGGGAGACACGCAACTAGATTGGGCCGACTTTTGCAGCAGCTGCATGGACGAGGAGGAGACTGTTTCTGATCTTCTGTGCAGCTGCCAAGCGCTCTCAATCCAACGAAAGTAGCATTTAGGCGAATAATTTTTCGACAATTTAGGCAAACTCGCTGACATGGGCGTCAATCGTATCCACCGTTTCAGAATAAGCTCCTGTTAATTTGAAATTGACTGAGGATAATCGATCACACAGGGCCTTTCTGTCTTAAGTGTAGCTGCAGTCAGCCAATTTGACCTACCTTCCTTGTCCAACATTTGAAATGCGGTCTAACAGGTTACACGAAGAACTCAGTGTACATTGACAAAGATTTGATATACGTACATATATCAGACATATTTCAATAAGCCCTAATGAATCCCATTTTTAGGCACCAAATTTTACATGACTTATGTCGGTTTCTTACCATTTTAATTGACATCAACAATGATAAGTCAATCTGTTAACAAATCCAGTTTTACATTGAATTTGTAGACCCGAATCTTCAGTTTCCAAAAAAGTTAAATTTCAAATTAGCATATAGCTAATAACAGACATATTTTTAAACATGCACAATTTTCGTAGCATAATTGAGTTGAAAAAAGATACAAAAAAAATAATTGTGCTTTTCAGAATTGTCAAATTTCTTGTGAATATAGATATTATTATTTATCTTCTATGAACTGAAATTTCTATTGAATTTCAATTATTTCAAATTGGTACTAATTCGGTAAATAATGTCTACGATGTGGTTAAAAATATTTGTACTTTTATTATCTATACAATTTTTTGGCAGGAAAGTCTTACAAATATTATCTTTGACATCATTCCTTGGCAAAAAAGAAAAAAAAAAAACCTGGTAAGAAGTATAACACGAATTTTCTCAATAAGTGGGCGTGGTAGTGAGCGGATTTTGAAAATTGTTTAACATATACTGTAGTCTGTTCCTAAAAAGTAATATTATTTTGGTAAAATAATTGAAAAACAGTTTTTTGATAAAAAAAAAAACTACCCTAAAACGTAGGCGTGGCCGTACAGAATGTATTAAAGATATGTAGGGTAAAAGAATATCTACAAATTTGCTAAAGTTAGTGAGAAAAGTGAATTTTTCGAAAAGTAGATCTGTCATGGGCGGATTTTGAAAAATTTTACACTTGTACTGCTTCATTTTCCAAGGACCTCGTATACAAGATTTCATCTATATAGTTTAAAATTTAAGGCCTAAAAAGTTGTGACAGACGGACGGACAGACGGACATGGCTTAACTTGGCTATTGATGCTGATCATTTATATATATACTTTATTGGTTCGATTTTCAATATTTCTCTATGTTACAAACTATGTGTCAAACTAAATATACCCTTAGGATAGGGTGCAGTGAGTACAAAGTATTTGATACCTACTTAAAAATTATATTCGCAACTCAAAGACTTAAAAGGACTTGAACATGAGAAGTACTTGAAAACGTGCTGCGCAGTACTGCAGTACCCAGTAAATGTACTTAGTAGAAAGTACTTGAAAAAGTAATTTGAGTTGGTGGTTTTCAAGTACCAATAATTTGTTTTCAAGTATGAGGAATTGGTTAATTAAACAGTACAAATGTATGTATATCCCACTGTCCACACACAACACACAAGGAACTAGTTCTAGCATACCTATTCATAAAATCTACAGTTTGCTTTGTATGCCACAAGTATCACTCCTCTCCAGTCCATGCAGACCTAACCTAACGTCCTCAACAGGTAATTTTGAAAAGTACATATGCTGATTGGTAATACAGTGCATTTGGTGAATTGAATGATACCGACTAAGGGTCCATTCATAGCTCAGCGAACTGTGATCACGAACGAGTATTCGTCAGTTTTGACGTTTCATTCACAGGAACTTTTTTATCTAGGCGTTACAATCGGCGAATTTCCTCTTACCTCTTAAGGCTGAGTTAATTAGTGTTTATGCCACTGTTTTTGTTAGTCCTTTTACCTTAGAAGTGTACATTAGACTGACAGAAATGTTGAACTATTTATCATGCGAATTGTTTCTCTAAGCTAAATTTTTCAATTTAAAGTTTGAGACTTCTATGCTTATGAAAGTCGTTTTTCCACACAGATGTAGGCGATCAGTGAGAAGTGACACACCGTGAATATCCTACATTTTTATTCATTTACGTTACTCCTTAGACAACTGATCATAATTTCAAAATTAGTACCATCATGTTCATATTTTTTTTCTTTTTTATTTACACAGATTTTTCATAGAAAAATAATAAAAAAAATAGACCTCTGCTTACCAAAGTGTACCCACCAACAAAACTAAACTGTATCAATCACTTGAAAATTACACAATTTGTGTGCCTCACTCAAACAAATTGATTTTGATGCAAGTACTATAATTTATATCCTACCAAACACCATCGTTACATACTCGTATAACTTTGACGTCACGCATATTACTACAACTTTCACTGACTGCTTTGCTTTTAAAGTTGTGACGTACTTGCTAACTTTAAATGGGACATAGCTCATAAAAACTTAATCCAATGTGACGCGCACCTTTATTATCGCATCCACTTTCCCGGTGAACCAAAAACTTGCAAATGAACTGCAGCCCTATCGAATGATGAAGGGCCTTTCTGCATTTTTTTTGATTTTCTTGGAAAAAATCTTAGTCAAGCAAACTGAAAATCACCGGAATTCAAATTAGTTATTAAGTGTGTTCAAATCCGGTTTGTGACTAGGTCGCGTCACACTAAAAATATTTAACGTCATTTTGATAAATATTTTCTCAACTCATGGATAATATGCTCTCTAAATATGTAATTATTTTGCTTTCTTTCTTTCAGAAGGTGGTTAGAAATTTGAATGCTTTGTTACAATACAGGTTTTAATGATAATCGCAGACAGTTTTTGGGAATAGATTTTTGCTCACAAAATCAATAAAGGAAGTCATGACTGCAGCAATCATTTTTAGCATTCAGAATGGTGACGTCAGAAAGAATGACTTCAAGTGACTTCAACAAAATGAATTCAACCACTGACTTCAACTTACTGTAAGGAACTGAATGCAAGAGCAATCAAAAAGATTGAATTTAACTTTCAAACAGTGAACATTTAACTGTCAAGAACAAGATGCCAAATTTTTGGACAAACATTTTAAAACTGCCCATGGCGTCAATATTTGACGTGGATTAACTCCACAACTGAGTGCCCATCAACTTGCTTCAACTTTTATTAATGCAGCACTAAGGCACTAACTCCACCTCATCATGTTTCGCTAGTTTGCTTAAATCGTCAATTGTCGTTCTAGTTCACACAGGGAAGGTTTTTTCAAAGGCCATTTCAAATCATTTGTTGTATCGGAAAACTTAAATACAAGAACAAGCTAGAATGACAAGGATTGATATGACATTACGTGAACTTTTAACTGTCAAGAATTAGACTCCACATTTTTTGACAATCATTTTAAAAATGCTCATGGTGACATTTGCATGCAACAACTGGTACTTCTAATTAGTACACCACAGCATTTGTTTGACAGAAGTCTTCAGCAAAGTAAGAAAAGCGAATCGTCGACGAAGATGCGAGCTGTGTGTATTTGTTCAAAAAACTATGTTTTGGAACTCCGGATTTCTGATTTGTCCATCGTCCAAAAACGAGTAACTTGTTGATTTCCTTAAAATGCATTTGTTAGAACCTCAATCGGAGTGGAAAAAATGTTAAGAAAATTGGTTCAAGCACATGAAAACATGTATTGATTTTCACGGGATATATTTTTGAAAGTATTGCAACAAAAATGTCGTCCCGCCAAAGAACTTAAACCGAAGCGCAGAAATCAAATTTGAAAATCAAATATTATGGCCTCATTTATGTCCCAGTTCGACTAACCCAATATAAAAAGTCAAAAGAAGCAAGCCCTCAGACTGAAATATATTTTTATTTTACTTTTATAATTACTGTGACTGACTGTTAAGATCACAACTCATATTTAGGTTACACTTAAGTTAATATTGTGAAAACGGCCCTTGATCTGTCAATCAATAAGCAGATTTCTCTCTGATGTTCCTAAATAGGTCAGTATGTTAACATTGACATAAAAAAGGTCAAATTTTCATTACTCCAACTGACACAGTAACTCTCAAGGGAAATCTATCAGATGTAAAAGTCTTTTCATCATCTACATTGGGCAAACAAAATTATTTCTATTATCACGATAGTGCGACTCACGTTATTACTATTTCGAAATTAATTCTCATTGCAGTGACTAAACAAAATAATCTCAACAATTTTATGTTCATCGTTCATAGCTTCTGAGACACTGTCAATACTTATCTTGTCCAGTTTTTCATTTCATTAAATTAACGTTTACTAATCAATGACAAAAAAAATACAGAAGGTAATTAACGCTAACAGAGCTGAACGTCCAATAAGACGCATTCATTAAGGTGTCTAATTGAATTAAGATACTTTTTTTTTTTTTGGTTTGATACATGCATGTTTCTATGTTCAATTTGTTTACACAAACAAGAGTTGTGTGTGCTCTGTCAAACTTGCTACTGAATTTTATTCTACGTTTGCTTAAATTCAAAATTATGTAGGTATACACATGTATAACTTTTCATATTGCTAAGAGGATTATTGAAAAGTTTGCAAAAATTAATGGTGCTTAAAGGAAACCGATCATTAATGACTTATCACCTTTTTAGTCGTAATTTGCACAGAAAAACGAAATGCTAATTAATTGTTAACATCATTTAGAACGGCAATTAGCACAATATAAGTATTTCGAATAGAAAATTATCTTATATCGTTTCGTTGACTTCATAAGGCGGTGGTCACCCAAAGCGCAAATTTGGTACACAAATTGGTCTGAACTGGAAAACTGATCCCAGCTTCCGCCGTGCGGTAGAGCTTGTGTTCGAAAATAGCTGCGTAAGAATGCAAATTACTTGAAGTAGCAATCTGTGATAGACATATCAGAGATGAAGGGCTCATTACAAACCCTCTACATGAAAATCAATATGCCTATTAACCAGGTTAATCCAATACCCACGATCTTCAGGAACTCACAACAAGGATCGAGAAATCCCAAAGAGACAAAGAGTACGCAGTTGGGTACTTCCTTGCCATCGAACGGCCTTTTAACAAAACCGAATACGCCCAAATATACAACATGTAACTGAATAAAATGTATGCTAGAAGACAGAAAAATAAACACTATAGGCAGCAACAACTTAGGGTCACGGTTGCGAGATGTTGCCAACAGGGTGGAGTCCTTTCCCCACTTTTATGGTCCATCGTAGTCAATGAGCTTCTAAAAATACTCAGTGATGAAGGTTTCTATGTCCATAAGATTACGCAGACGACATTGCGATACTTATCAGAGGCAAATTCGTAGAGACGATCTCGAATCTCCTCCAGAGCGCATAAAACCTGATTAGTGCCTCTAAGTTAGTCTTAATTTCAACACCAAGAGGAGCACCACAGTAGTCTTCAATAACAAGAGCAAAGAGGACAGATCAAATCCACCTACACTCTTTGGTGAATCAATAGAATTCTCAAAAGAAGGTAAATATCACGGTCTAACACTAGATGAAAACCTTTGTTGAAATTCTCTTTAAAAAAATTATGGCATTATGAACCAGCAAAAGTCTTTTTGGCGTAAACTGGGGTGTAAACCCTGACATGATGCTATGGCTTTACAAGGCGATAGCAAGACCAATTGTCACCTATGGATCACCAGTATGGTGGCAAAAGACGCAGCAGAAAACTACACAGTTATTCTCGACCTACCACCACTTCATCTCTACATAAAGAGTCGCTCTGGTTAACGCCTTTATGCTCATCGCAGAAGATGAAGCTAATTCGAAGTTAATTCATCCAAACATTGCACTCGAACTTAGCAAAGATGAATACCCAAATACAACTTCAGTCAAAACTTCAAGGTTACATTGCCAGACCGCATAACATGGGAACAGGAAAAACCTGGCTGGTGATTCACATGTTTTGAGCACAGATGGATCCAAGACAAATGAAGGGGTTGGGGCTGGAGCTACTTTTTGCTTTCTCAAAGGCACTTATGGACAAGTGTAACTCCGTATTCCATGCCGAAATTTTCGCACAGTAAGGCAGCTCTATTAGCAACTAAGACTTACGAAATAACGTCCAAAATATTTTGGGATTGCCTTCAACTGCTAAAACTATTAACCAGCACAAACAGAGTACATATCATTTGGAAGGAAACGAAACAGCTGACCAACTATCCCGAACAGATTCGGCGTCTCCTTTCATGATGCCTAGACTATTCTGCGGTTTGCCTATCAGCACAGCTAAAAGCTCTGTCAAAAATTGGTTAAAAACAAAAGCTCACCATTACTGGAAAGAAACTGTAGCTAACAGACAAACGAAATTTTGTATGCCAAACTCCTCCCCTAAAAAACGAAACAAGCCCTTCCAACTTAACAGGAGTCAGATTCGTATTGTCAAAGGTTTCCTCACAGGACATAGCACAAGATAATGTATGCCGAATCAGCACTGTCACTGTGACTGCTTAAGCAGAACACGTCATCGTTATTTGGGAAAATTCTACCTTGAAGGGGAGGATATTACTGCTAGCTCACCCAAAGACGTAGTTGACTTAATAGTCAATACTGGTAGAATGAGGAAGTTACAATAGGCCTACAGAGGCCGCAGTGACAAGGTGACTAGTTCCTACCTCAACCTATAATCTACAATCTAGGACAGTAATGTGTACAGGCATGCGATATTTTGGCAAAGTACTGCTTGAAATCGGGTGCTTTAATCATTATCATCTATAGATTACATTTATTAGTAAATCACTAATTATTGTAATTATAGTTTGATTTAGATCTGTATCAAAATTGTGTTTTTAAATATAGCATTCCATCTTTTGCAGATAAATATAATGGATGGCATCGGGAAACTCATGTGATATGGAATCTCTCCTCTATTCTCTAAAATTATTATATTATTTAAGAAAAAAAAACAGCACAACTGCATAAAGTTTCGTTGCCAGTATGAGAAGAGAAAAATAAATTGAAAAGCTATCTAAAGATAGAAAATACAAATATTTAAGCTTTCAATTGTATATTGTTTTGAAAATTAAATTTTGATTAAAAATAGACCGACTTGATCATTATTTTGTTTAATTAAAACAACATTTTTAACTTAATATATTTTCAAGAAATTTCTAATTTTTCAAAACTGAAAAGATACAATTTAAAAAAGACAGCCTTAGGCTGACAATCAAAGCCGGCATTTTCTTAGATAGTTTTCAAGTAACACGGGTTTTTTTTTTCATTCAAAAACAGCATCTAATAGATTAGTACCAAAAAACCGACTAGAACTGTGTTTTTTACTTCATTCGGTAAATAGACATGATATTTTGCTCCTTTTACTTTGGTGTCTGTCTGCTTTAAGAGTTTGCAATAACAAAATATAAAATATGTATGAATGAAATATACTTCACTAACTTTTTTCGTTTTCCCTTTGCCAGGAGATCGTAAGCTGTTCAAACTCAACCGTGATGCGCTTAAAATTAACTCATCCAAACTCTTAGACAATTTCATTCTAAAGGCTAATATCACACACAAAAATTTACAACTAATTTATTTTACAATATAAAATTGATAAAAAATAGAAATAGAATATAATATTTTGTACACAATTTTGTACTAATCAATTGGCACTGAACTCTTGAAAAACCCGAAAACACTTTATCTACACCCGGGGGTTGTTTATTCAAACTTCACACTCGATAGAAATAAAGCTAATGTCCTCTCCCCGAATCACATGGACATTTGTATAAACTTTATCATTATTTTTAAAAATAAATTATTTAAAAAAAAAAAAACCCAAAATCAATCTTATTCAAAACAAAAGACAGACAGTTGTTAAGAAACCACAAACAAACAAAATAAATAAAATTAAAAAAAAAAAAAAATGGAATGTATCGCACTATCAGTAGGCAAATGCACTTGACCAACACCCGAGCACTGTAGTTGTTGTCGCACGCACTTTCTGGTTTATTTTTTCTTGTTTAATTTAAAAAAAAATTATTTCCCTATTTATTTTTTTAGTGCTTAATGTCACGCAAAAAGCATTTTCGTTGACTATTCACAATCTAGTTGAATTTTGCGACGCGCACTTGTATCTGACCATTGCATTGCGGTGTGTGTATATAGGTATATGCGCGCGGAGAAATGGTCTTAACGCCACAAAGGTGGTAACGCGAATGGCGGCAATGTCTCGCTCGCATAGACCATTGGCAATGGCCATTATTAGCAGGCACATGAAGTCGAGTCAAGAATTAAAGAAACTTGTATAAGTATACATATGTATATGGAAAATGCGTTCGCTAAGAGAAGATACATGGGTGAGTTTTGTTAGATACATGTATTGCTGATAGTAGAACGTGCTTTGGCGGCGCGCGGGTAAGCTTTAATATATCTTGTTGCACTATAAACTATTATGGTGACATTTTTTATCCAGCCGACAGATGGGTATCTTTAGAGTGGTGACGACGATGCAAAAAAAGATAAACAAACGTCAGAGACGAGTAATCCTCTCTTGATTCATGCAATGCAATCGTATTCTAGAATTTAAGACTATTTAATCTTTCGATTCAACCGCAGTGCACACTTTCGAGAGGGAGATAACTAAGGAGTACCTAGGTACCTACCTATTACGTGAACCAAGTGGCCACTTACTACTGGATAATTGGAAACTGTTTACCAATTCGTAAAATGTACTTCGCATGTGAATAATTGAGAAGAAAAACACTGAAAGCATTCTAAGGTACTCCAGTGCGGGGTTATGTCCTTGATTGCAAAGAGTGGGTCTTAGTAAAGAAAATTGCACGTACATAGATAAAAAGAAAAAACGTACTAATACAAGAGTATTCTTATATGGATGTATCTATATATATATTTTTTTCTAAATTGCTACTTCATTTTGAATGACATTTATGCATTTATCCGGTTTTTATAATATTTTTTTGTTTGTTTGTTTTTGCCTAGATAGAGTCCGTTGATCTATAAATACACAAAAAACCAGATAGCAAGCGCAGCAGCACCAGCAGTAGCAACAGGTGGTACAATGCTTGGTGATTTCCCATAATTAGGCCTTACAAGGAGGTTACAATTTGTCTACGAAATGCGTGTCTCTATGTTTTGTCCGTTGATCGAGAAGAGAAAAGAAAAAGTGACACCAAAGGCAAGTTGGAAACAAAGTAGATTAAGGGGGTTACCCCTATTAAGGTCATCGTGTCGAGTTTTTCTTTAATTTTTATGATTAAACGCCAGAGTTGATTGAATGACAAAGCGCACAATGTAATCAAAATATCCTTATTAGTTATGGCGTAGAATCTAAGGGCTGATAATATACATTACTTATGTATAGATAGAATAGACAAAGTGACTTATGTCACAAGAAAATAAAGAAACTTTTCGGAATACAACAAGTAGCGGTTGTGATTTAAGTACAAGGGAGTTGATTAGAATTTTTACTTAATTCGCATATTGTTTTGCCGAAAATCTTTTACACATCGACTGATGGAGAGCATTTAGCAGTTCAGATTTGAATTCGTCAACAAGAACAATGCACACTTTGGATGTTTAAAACCAATAAAATATAGAAAATTCAACAAATTCTTGGTCAGTAAATTACAATACATTCAAGTATGCTATGGCTTAAAAGGTTCGAATGGAATGGGGATGGAACTCGAGTCCTCATATCGCACAAGGATAAGAGAAGTACCTACAGCAGAAATTGGGTGCGATAGCAAAACTGATTACAAAATTACCAAAAAGCTAATGGCCATAGCTCCATCTACCATCTAGTGAAAGGATTAGAATATTTTTTGTTCAGCTTAAGTGATAGAAAGAGCATTTTGCTACTGTTTTTCAACAAAGTATTCAAAAGCAAGCAATTCACCAAGTCAAACTAAGGTTTTCATGAAAAGAAATGCTACGAGCCTTTCGTAATTATGAGACCATTATGCCACCGAAAGTGAATAAGACACTAGGACTTATCAGCACACTCGCAGAGCTTTTCAAAGTAGCGAAGACTATGAAATAGCGGTATTCCAAGTAGATTATTAGAAATTTTAAAAGCTGCATTCGATATATTCCAGTTTTTGGATAAAAGAAGTCTGTCTCAGGAATTGGAAGCACAAAGTGAGTTCCAACAAAGTTGCATCCTTTCAAAAACTTTGTTTTTATAATTGATTAGCGATATACTAATTTCTTCTGATTTGTTGACGAGAAACAGTGAGTTCGTTGGACTCTTAACTGCGAAACAAACACGTTGACTGAAGATGTCTGATAATGTATGAAGAGTGTGGAGAGTCATTGGACTGAAAATTAATTGGGTGAAAACAAAATATCGGCGTGAGGTCGTATTCATAATAAACGAATTGCTGAATAAACTCCAATACGTTGGAAATACAATCTCAGCCTATGACGGAGAGCAATAGATTGAGCACACTTGCTAACCTCCTTTTCTCAGTCCACCGAATTTTCCACTTCTTGTTCTGTTGTCAAATTTTACTTAAATAAATAAATAAATATTAGTTCGTAAGCAGCCCACAGAGGGCCAAGGCCTAGTTTCTCACAACTGTACATGTTGTGCGTAGTATATATCTCTGCACATACAGAAGGGACCTTCAGTTTTATGCCGTATCCGAAGAGCAGAGCGGTTCTCATGACAGTAATACTTTGGAATCTTAGAACCCTTTGCGCAGTAGTCCAACGCACTAACCACTGCGCCACGGTACCCACTGTCAAATTTTATCTAGTCACATGGACCTTACAGTTCAGCGACCTGTGAATACGAACGAGCGAATATTCGCAAATTTTGACATTTCATTCACAGCATCTTTGTAATTTAATCGCGTCAATCTGCGAATCTCACTTGTCATTAACCAAGCAAAAGAAATTGTTTGGTTAAACGCTCGCGAACGTACATATATTGCGTTCCACATCTGTGGATTGTAAAATTAGCTTGGCAGTTCGAAAGAAGCATTCGCTGATTTGGGGAAAAATCTGCGAATGGTTGATTTCTTCGCAGAAACGAATTAAAATTTAACTTTTTTTATATAAATTGATGAAAAAGTTGAGCTCTTTTCTTTGGGAATAGTATAATATTGTCAATTTTCTGCCTTTCTATGGTTTGTTTGCCGTTCGCTCATTCACCAATCGCAGAGCTGTAAGTGGACCTTAATTCGCCAATTCTTGTTCAATTTCTGATAAAACCGATAGGTTTTAGGTAGGCAGTTGCATATTGTCAGATTTGTATAGTTAGAACGTAGATTTCTGGTTATAGTGTAGTTTGTTAATGATTAGGGTTTTCATATATTTGCCCGATTGCTCTCATAGCTTCTGCTTTTCGAATTAAATTTTCTCGTACAATCGTAAGGTAACAAACCCTATTTTTGTTCGGATTGTATAGTTCCTGTGGTCCTTTTATACCCGATTATTTACTGATTCGTATAATATCCCAACATCTATCATCATTCTTCTTTATCACACCACCTACACACAGTTGCACTTATTTTTCTTACCTATATCTTTAAAAACAAGGCCATGTTTGTTTATTTATTTTTAAATATGATTAAAAAGAAATATGACCGATTTTGGTAACTGTTCGCACGACACTCTTCTTAACAGTGAGTAAGGCAATCAAAGTATCATTTTAAAATAGTCACATAGCCTGTCAAACAATACTCGTAAGTGATTTCAATCTCAAAATAAATAAAATAAGATAATGTTTAACACGAAATCGGTTTTTAATTATTTAAAAATATATATGTATAATTTAACACTTAAGAAAGAGCTCAAATCAAAAAGTACTTACCGCATTTTTTTAACACATATAAATTGATAACATCTGTATATTTAACAATTCAAAATGGTATATCGCTATCAGATAAATGGCAGACATTTTTAAATCTTATTTTAGCATAGAATTATAAATAGTTGAATGAGATATTTTTAGTAGGTACAAAAGGTTAGGAACAAATGGAATAGAAGAAATCACAAAAACAACACCAATAAAACATCAAAATTAGGGTCCACAAAAGTACGGAGAAAGAGTGAGAGAGAGAGAGAGATTATTACCGTAGGTCAGTCTGATTTAAAATAGAATATGGTCTTACCTATGTGCGAAATTTAAACACTAACTTCTAAGTTACAACGTTGCGTGGTGGCACTTTAACATATTTAACTCTTTATCAGACAGATATGATCGTAATTTCAGCAAAAAGGGTGGGCCATCTAGTGGTTTCTCTTTAAATCATAGCTTACTTTGACACTGACAGCTTATTCCCGCTCGAAATTCTGTCTCAGGGAAGAAAGTCAGTATCATACCTCTACGGAACGAAATGAGTAGAACCTACGCTTGAACAACGTTGGGAAATATTGAAAACTTATTTCCAAAGTGAGTGCTTTGTAGTTCAAACATCGCGTTTTTTTGAAAAGAGGTTTTGGCCGAAATGAAGCACCCACCGCACCTGCTGCACGCAAGTTTTTGCAAAAAGCTCGTGAGACTGGTATGCTAGTGGACAAAGCTCATTCTTATCATTTTCGGCTGCTGTAGTCCGAAACCATCAACAAGGTCTTGAAAAATTGGAGTGACAGAATGCGCTACTGCGAAGCCAGTCACTTGAACGACGTTGTGTTCCTTAATTAATGGGAATGTTTGCTCTTAATTAAAAAGCCAAAAAGGTGCTTAAGAGTAGAATTTGGGCGAGTAGCACTCAAGGCACTCTCGACAGAAATTTTGTCCTAGAGCAACTCGCTGAGAGCGGGCTCACTACTATCAGCTTTCAAACTTTTACAGCGTTGCTCGCAAGTGGACAGATGTTATCTTACACTCAGAGATCAACTAGAATTGTTCTAGTCGCGATAGTAAATCACACAAATTGTTCTCTCATATGGAACTTTACTTTACTTTCGAGAGCTTACTAGCGAAAGTGCTCTCAAGTGGACACGCACCTTAATACATGGAAAAAAATGTTATTTTGTTTATCATCATATTTGTTATTTTTGGAACGCATCCCTTTCCTTAAAAGCATTTAGCCAGGCATTTAAGCAGCCAGAAGTGGAAAAAGTTTAAAACCAATCTTGAACGGTTCGGTGGTCTAATTTTATTTTAATCCGGATGAACCGCTTCAATAAAGACGTGCCGTGGTTAGTGTGTCAGACTACTGAGTACAATAATCAATGTATGATTTCTAGAAATTAAAAAAGCAAAACTTATCCACGGTCCACGGAGTATTATTTTGAATCAATTCGAATAGGACAAAAGCTTCTTAATACCTCTTTGTATTTTACGTTTCATTTAATTGAAAATATTTAAATCTATACCGAGATTCCCTAAAGGCATTAGTAGGCAATACATAGGAGTACACTAAAAAGTACAATTTTCGATAAAAAAACAAAAAATGTAACAAGTTACAGCGCGTGGCATACAAAACGCGATGGCACGCACAGAATCTTTAATTTTTCACTACCCTTTGTATTTTAAATATTTTGTAATTTGATCCAGAAGAGACTTATGTAATTCACTTACGTAAAGAAAACTTAAAGGCCTAAATGAAAATGAGAAACTTAAACAATACGCACAAACTATACATCTACAATACATTGTGCAAGTTTGCATTTTTGCTTGAAAACTTGAAATTCTATCGAAAACGTGATGGAATTTTACGTACTCCTCTACTGACAGATTGACTAAGAAAAAAAGTATCAAAACCATTCAGACTGACTCACGTATTACTAAATAAACAAACTTCAACTCCTTAGTATATTAGAAAACAACAACCAAACCATTAGATCTTTATATTTTCTGGGGAAAAATATACATATATGTATTAGGATTACATTGAGTAGTTAGTAGTTAGTACGAAAGGAAAGGTTTTTTTAAATATTTTTGTTAACAGAGTTATGGAATACAAAATGATTTTTGAATAAGATAAGACAAAAAGAGTGTGCATCAAATCCATTCGCCTTAGGTATAAAGAGATGTGGCGTGAAGAGAAGAACGAACAGAAAAAAAAAAAAAAAAAAAAAACTCAGAACAGATCATGCTTTGAGGGCAAGTGCTTCATTGGCAATGATATTGCGCTGTGTCTGTGGTAGGTACACCTTCACCTGAATGGACAGTGTATGTGTATGGATGTTTTATTTTTGTAGCATGGGGATAAGAAAAATCCTCCTTTAGAAAGCATTCAGCTCCTAGACTATATGCTATTTCTATAAAGCCAAACGCCAAAGCGAAGATTTTTTTTTTGTTTTGTTTTGCTTATTTTATATTCTATACCGCATGGGAGAAGCGTCTCAGTCCGAGAGTAAATTGGCTGAAACGTCTCGATGGGCTATGGACATCAGTGGGACTAGCGGCTCCGTCATTATCCGGATCGGTTATTATGAACGTTGGCAGCGAAGCACGATGCGCACTACCATGGTTATTGGCATTGCCACGATCACCACCAGCACCACCACCACCAGCACTACCTTCACCACCTCTATGATCACTACTCGTTTCAATTCCTGGCTGGGAATCGATTAGTGGTAGATGGAGGGCTGCGGCATCATTGATTCCAGCATCATGAATACCTCGTACCAATGCCCTTATGTGGCTATACGAATCTCGTTCATTGTTGTTAGACTGATGATGCTGCTGATGATGATGATGATGATGATGACGATGGTGATGATTAGGCTGAGGTTGGTTCGGGGTGTGAAGGTGGTGGAGGGCATCTTTCATGGCGCTGTGTTTTAGTTGAGGTTTTGTGCTACTCTTGTTGCTCTATCTGATCTCTGATCTATCCACTGTCACATCCAATCCAATTGCACATACAAGTAATCCGCCGCAAACGTCTGTTGCATAAAATATTGTCGGTTTTTGAAGCCAATGGGTATTTGTTTTTGCTGTTCTGGTTCCGGATCGGTATGTGAAAGATGCATGATTTTAAAATGTTTTGTTTTGTTAGTTTAAATATCATTCTTGTTCTTGGAATTTTTTTTATTTTTTTTTGTTTTTAATTTATAAGAATATATATTTGTTTAGAGTTATAAATAATTGAGATGAAAAGTTGATAGATATACGATGGAGAAGATGTATTGTGGTGGCGTAAATTATATGCCGTTGATGGGCAGGTTCAGAGAGTTGAGGGGCACAGGAGTCAGGTATGTATAATATCTACGACAATTTAACTACGAACAAAAACACAGCTACAGCAATACAGCGATAGATAAAGAATTACAGAAAACAGATAAAGAAAATATACGAGACGAAAATTGTGGGGAAAATATACAGAGAGAGGAAAGATTAAAGTATCTGCAGAGTAGGAGTTTATACATATACACTTAAAATGAAAACCTCTGAGATAAGGATTCAAAGAAGAGAAATGCCATTGTTGATGCAGAGAATTCCTATCTACATTTGTGTATATTCTATAAATTATAGAATTCTGCAAATTTTCCGCTTATAAGATTTAGTTTTTTATTACAAGAACTTTTGTTCTTGATGTCACTCTATTTAGGTATTTAAGGAGAACCTAATCATTAGCGCAAAATTAAAGACCTGTGTATAAAACTACCTATTTTGTTACATATAAATATAATTCGAATATCATATGAAAATCTACAAGAAAAGTTAGAAAAATCTTGTTAAAGTTCCTCAAAATGACAGATGACAGTTGTTTAAAAGCCCACACTAAAAATCAAATTACTTTCTGTAGTCGTACTGATAACTATAAAATGGATTTCTACTATAAATAGCGAAACACTAATCGTGTCTTAGTTACGTGAACATAATCTGATTATGATTCCACGCCCATTAGTAGGAGAAACTAGTACGATACCGGCCAACCGCATATCTCGAATGTGACGTATGTCATCGAGTGAATGGACAGCTGATTCTTTCAGGCAAACCCAGTTTTTATTTGCAACAGTTTACGCGAAGGGAAGTTTTCATTATTTGTGACGTACATAAAATAGATTAGTCAGTTCTTGGCCTGTAGGTTCCAAAAAAAGGTAAACTATGAGTGTGTATAGTTTCATCTAGTTTCATTAGTAAGCAAACAAAACTAAATTGTTATTTTTTAAACACTCTTTCCCCTACTTTTCAAAAATGATAAAATACTTTACCAGGCATTGCCAGAACAGAATATACCACTATTTTTTTATTTCTGATTGTCAATAAATATGGCAATATCCTCTTGGATATTGATCCAATCTCAAGTAGTTCCACAGCTTTGAGCACGGCTAGAACCGCGGCTTGCAAAACACTGCGTTGATACGGGAGTTTTAGATATATTTCTAGGTTCAAGTCTTTTGAATAAATAGCACACCCAGTTCCCTCATTAGCAGGGACTGAACCGGAATTCGGCTACAGTTCTACATATTAAATATTAACTCAAATGAGACACAGAGGGCGCTCACCAATTGACTGTGTTCAACAAAAACTAGATTACATAAAGCAGACAAGTCAAAAACTCAAAAAAGATGTAAAACTACATAACGTTGTTTCTGTCGCATCCATCCATCGATGCATCAACATATGTAGTACATACATACATACTTATCAATCGAATTTAGAATTCGATAAATTGATTCATCGCATATATACCTGTACTTTGTAAACATATGTATGTCTCACTGCATCTTAA
Organism: Chalcosyrphus nemorum; assembly: GCA_949716465.1. Classification (NCBI taxonomy): domain Eukaryota; kingdom Metazoa; phylum Arthropoda; class Insecta; order Diptera; family Syrphidae; genus Chalcosyrphus; species Chalcosyrphus nemorum. The sequence goes on from OX454332.1 coordinate 86,917,102, forward strand.
AGTCAAGAAGAGGGACATGAATGTGTCTGATCTATGTACTACTCCTTTCATTCAATTGAAACTATATCTATTCAACCACAGGAAAATAACTACAGCTACTAACTGATATCGATTTCAACCGTTGTGAAGAGAAATCTATTTCTGTTTATAACCAGGGACAGCATTGCAAGGACAATGTCAATGCTCTCAATTCATGTCCTACACAGACATGCATTTCCTACACTTCTATTGCAGATTTTAACATTTCCTTTAGTCGAATGATTGGTAGAATATGCTTCGCTCTTTAAATATAAAAAGAACACTTATCAATAAAATCAATAGTTATTTTAAATGGACATAGATTTTACGTATTGATTTCCATTTAATTCGTAGATGACACTCTACAAAACGCCATTTACAAATAAGAAGATATTCGGCTATGTCCAAAAATCGACTTCAGTTTTACGATCTACTAAAATAGAAATTTAATGAACTATGAACCTACTCTCGTTGTATTAACTTGGTAACGTCATATCCAGAAATTATTAAAAGTTGCGATAAAAAATATATCCTAAAAGTATACTTTATATTTTTTTAATGTGAACCTGTCACCTTATGGATTTATTGCGGCACAGATTTAGGCTTTTGTTTTTATCCTACAATAATTTCAAGAGGAACATTCTCTCATGTCACAGAGAGTACAGCTTTTTTATTGAAATATGTACTACCACCCGGTTGAAAGAAATGTCCACTCTGGTTATAATGTATCATATAACCTCTTATAGTAAGAAATTACACACATCAATCGATGTCTCGATTATAATATTAATTCCATCAATCATAGTCATTTGAATCAATTATGTATGACAATAACCACAAGAATTTGCCACTCATCAATTACCCATTCATCGCATGCGACGACATCAGGGATGATAATGATGATCCCTATACGTAGCTATCTATAAGCAGTCATAAGCCATCATTGGCTCTTGTCGTATCTCACACTTGTTGAATGACGTCCGAGTATGCATGGCCATAACTTGACTAATTAACTAATGCCCACTCATTATACTGCTCTACGATACTCTGGAATTATCTTCATTTTGATGAATGTGTCTCATATGAATGTTATCTATCGAAGGAATCGCGTTTCTACAGATAACAAAACGATTATTTCAAGTTAATGGGAGACTATCGTCTACTTATGATAAGAATAAGAAAATGTATACGTACATAGGTAAGTGGTTTTGATTTATTATTGAGTGTTTCTAGATGACCAAACGATATTGTTTATTAGATTAAGTAGTATTTTGGAATTAAAATATCTGCTGCGTATTTATTTGAATGAAATCCATGTGCACATGGTTAGAGGAAGTGACCGATGGTCTCCCGTTGCAAACAGACTAGGTAGCATATAGAAGGAAGAAAAGATTAATTTGAATCGGAAAAGGGAGGCCCTTTATCTCGAAATGACATTAAGACAACAATTACAGAAGTTAATACCTCCTGGGCCATTCGCAACTTCACCCTCTATTAATCGACTGGCCTTGATGGCACAGTTCCGATTATGCTACAAAAATCATTACACCAAGTGGTCCGATGGCTAGGACCGATCTATGGATGTTATGTTCTTCTTAAGCACGTTCCCCTGAGCTGGAAACGTGTTCGTATTGTGTGTCGGATTTTAGACACCCTAGATCCGATCCTTCTTTCCAAATATCAACTTGCGTAAGTAGCAAGCGGCAGAAACAGCTCTTCATAAAGTTTTACGAAGACAATTTACTACAAACCTTAAATACCAGCAATGAATGGAATTTGTATCAACTGAGTCCTAAAGAGCTTATTAGAAAATGGATATTCACTATGCTCAAAACTGTTATCACTCATCTGTCCTAAGACACTCTAATGAGTTGCTCCTCTTCTTTTGGCTTATGATTCAAAATCCTTTGTGAACTTGATAGAGATGTGGTCAAGGTTGTTGCATTTGCAGATAATATAGTAGTACTGGTATCGGGAATGGAAGATCATGGAACGTGTTTTGGACAAAATTAGCATATAAACTGACCTGATGCTTTTTAACACTTAAGCCCAAATATCGACCCTCACGCCTCAACCAGTTAGTCTCCTTATCTTCTGCAGAGTACCTAGGTGTAGTACTTGAACCAAAACTAAGCTGCAAGCTTATCATTGAGTAGTGGGTAAAAAAACATTCATGGCATTCTATGCTTGCAAGAAAACCTTTAGGAAGAAGTGGGGCCTGCATCAGGAGATGGATATGGACGTATACCGCTGTACTCCGTCCTAAATTTTGCCATAGATCACTAGTTCAGCTGCAAGCCGTTCAGAAAAGAAAGAATGCAACATCAAACTTTTCAACCGACTCCATGAGAACATGTCCAACAGAAGCATTGAGATTAATACTGGACTCAATCCTTGTACATATTGATTTTATCATCATGTAGTCAGATTAAAAGAATCATGCCGCTGATGTTCGAAAACCTTATAGTCACGACAGCATTCTGAATCTGTGACCGCGAGAACTGGTATCTAACGGAGAGTGTACTTTAGAAATGACATTTATGTGTCAGATCCCAATCAGGACGATGTGGGAAATAGTCGAAGCAACAAATGACTTCAAAACAACAATTTTACTGATGATTTAAATATGGTCTGTGGGGTAGGGGCGAGAATTCTTCCAGTTTTTCTGGATTCTTTAAGTATTTTCCGGACGGAAGCAAACATCCACAACCCCAAGCACTACAGACGCCCAAGTCGCTATCAAGCTAGAATAATAATGAAAAGAGGAAGGTAGCAGTGTCCCTTGGGCTTGGATCCAGGGTCACAGCAATATTGAGGGAAATCAGCCATCTAAAGAACTAGCAAAACTGGGATCTGCTTTTGATGGAGGCGCTAAACGCATGACTATTGAATGCTTATAGTGGTTGGTTGGGGTGCGGAGCTATCACATATCATATTTATACTGGGCCATATAAAAATACTGGAATAGAACAAAAAAAACTATTAAACAGAAACCGTGCAGATATTGCAAGAGTTCAGGCAATTACTACTGGACACTGACCCATCGTTTTATTCTCTTATTTTGATATTACAGAGATTCAATGAGTAAATAAGTCCTGCTTATAAAATACTTAAAATATAGATGCACATACATATGTATGTATATCCGGGTGAGGTTTAACAATAACAAAACAGAATACAGTACCAATCCAAAGTTTTTATTTTCCTTTATAAAGGAAAAAAATGATTGTAAAATTTCAAACAAACACACTGTGTTCATTTTTCTTATGAAGCAATTGCTGTTACGGACAATGCATTTAAATATATGTGTCCATAAACTCTCACATGACACATGACTCGTGGAGCCCCATTTTACGATATTTACGATGAGGACGTAAAAACGCACATAACAAAATATACAGACATTTTATGGGTACTATTTAATTTACTATAAACATTAAGGGGAGGTGACTCCCACAATTCATACCTCATTCTCGACACTTGTTGGCCGCAACCGGGCTTTAAACATTTTCTTAAAACTTTTCCCGTTGGTTGGCTCCGTCTTGATAACTTTATCTAACGCGCACACACGCACAAATCGAGTAAAACAACAAAATTAAGCGACTATTTTGACAGCTTGAATGATCGTTTGATAGGACGCTCACTTGATTTGAAATTTTTTTTATTAAAAAACAAAAAAAAAGGAACGACTTCAAATCACTGCCACTGAGAGAAATTTATACGAATTTAATTTTCGTCTTGGGGGTAATAAATTTTCTAGCAGCACAACTACAAAATATAGTGCGACAATTTCAATCGACTGAGGGCCAGATCGTGGATGCAAATTAATTTAAAAGCGATCCCTGGCATTGTATTTCGAAATACAGGGGCCGCTGCGTTGCTGCTAATTAGTGTTTTTAAGCAAAACTAACGAGAAGAAGGGGTTGGCCTAAACAGCAAAAAAAAAGATAAGAAATCCCCCAATAACGAGACGGCCACACCGACGAGAAGTGTTGGGAGGATCAACTATTGTTTATTTATTGTTTTGTGGTTAACAAAGCAAATTTTAATTAATTTCTATCTTTCCTGTTTGCAGCGTGCGCTTAGTAAACACAAATTGGGCGGTTAAAGTATCTATGTATCTTTGCACAGTTCTTTCCGGTCGATTTAGTCTTCCGTTTAAAGTGTAAATAGACGCGCGTGAAATTAAAACTTGTTGACACTCGTGTAATTGGGCGCGGATTATGATAGTTTCCTGTGAAGAACGTGCGACCAAACTACACACAGAAATAAACTGCAACTAAATAAAATTCAATGATCGAAGAGATATTTTTCACACTGAAGATTGAATATTGTCATTGTCATCAGAGAGAAAGAGCGAAAGGCCTAGGGTCAATAAATGCCTGTCAGTACTTACTGTGCTGGAAATCATGTGAATTCCACAATAATAAACCGAACCGTGACAAGGAGGCGCATACTCATTGAAGTTTATTGCTCGTGCCGTTGGTGAAATAAAAGCAATTACTTGAGTCTATGCGGTATATCTGTATCTATGACTACAGATGCAGAATACAAAACAATTGAGAGATATATTTTTTTCTCAAGAAGAGAAATCTGTAATTGTTGTTGGCTGATGTATACAACAAGTGAAAGAAAAGATTCTATTTGCTTATTGATAGAGCCTTCCACAATCAGTCATGATAGTTTGGTTGCAACTACTTTAACTTGACAAGGGAAATAAGTTTTATTGAGTTGTTTTGATTTAAAGAGCCGACAATAAAAGCTAATTCCCACTCAAGAAAGAGTTAGCGATTTGTTTCATTTGATTGATTGTATTTGCATTAGGAATTGACGATATCATGGAATTTTCTAATTTAAAAAATATACCTATATGTACGTAGATTAGAGTGGAAGCTTCTAACCAGATACCGTTAGATAAGGACTCTTTAACCAAATTATACTCAATCCTATCGCATAACAGGGCTGACCATCGGCAATGATAGTAACACACAACAATAACAATAGGTGGGCTACGTTCGTAATGTCATCCCAAAGAGAGAAATACTAGGAACCTTGTCAAAAAGGCGGTGTCCATCAAAGTTCCTGTACAAATGCGGAAGAGAGCCTTAGTGATGAAGTGATCAGAAACCGAGACGTACGTAGATACTTTTTTAGGTCGAATCGGCCGACCAGTAGTGATGGAGCAAAGTGGGAGGGTTATGTTCCCTATAATCCTGATTTTAACCTCACCGAGAAACGGAAAGAAGCTGAACTAGGTACATAGGTGTGGCGACAGTAAAACACGATCGATGTTGGCCTTGAACGCCCCCTTTTCGAAGTATAATATGCTATATGTCCTTACGTACCTTATACGGACGCGTGACAAGCATGTACTCTATTTCCAATCGCTCGAAGAATATATTGAATCAACATCATGAATCATTGCAAGATACTAATTTTGATGCACCAAAACAAATAAACAGGATTTATTTGACAAAACAATAAAAAAAGAAACAAATTTTTCATTCAGACAGATAAAAAATGCAATTAAATAAACAGAACCTAATTATTGAACAAATTGTAAAGAAAAAATTCTGATAACGCCAAAGGGAGACAACATCGTGCGCATTTTCACACGAACAGGTTAATCTGACCCGCCATACACAGATAAGAACTGTTTACAGATAACATGCGCTGCTAAATGCCTGGATTATTAAGTTATGCCTTTGTTAATGACACCGATTATTTTCAAAATGTATTCCCAAGTTTTTCAAATGTTTTTTTTTTTCACAAAGAGTAAACTGAAAACGAGGGGTGGTCCAAAAGTAATGGCAATTTGGTATACACCAAAAACTCTGGAAAAAAAATGTTTATTCCTCTATACTCCAAGTTCGAATCCAGGTAAATATCATCAAAGTTTTTTCACGACCCCACCTCTTGCGAGCGTCTGAAAAACATACAAGAGTATTTAATAACAAAGCTTTTTAAAACTTCTCTGCCTTTCAGACACGACAGATACGGCGTAAAACTGTTGGTCTTTTCTGTACGTGTAGAAATGTGTACCATGCACAACACGTATAGTTGTGAGAAGCTAGGTCTTGGCCCACAACCGAGGTGTGAAAACCTTATTTCACACATTCATTTGAATATAAAGAGTATTTGAAAAGTGAAAATAAAAAAAGGGAAGTGAGAGCTGTCACTCAATTAATTTTGCTTAAAAAGTCTACCAAATAATGTCTACCAAATTTCACGATGGTGCAAGTAGTTTAAGATGCGGTGAACATCCACGGAAGATGAACATGGTCGGACAGCATTGTATGCATTCAAATTCGAACATGAGAAAAATTTTGTGAATTAGAACAGAATACAAAAATTACAAACAATTCTAAACACTAATTTGGACACAAGTCATGAGATTTGGAAAATTTACCTATCCCTGCCTTCGGGATAAGGTTCGGTATTCCGTCAGTTTTAACGAAAGACAATTTTCCAAATCTGTTTCGGCACTGACTCAAACTACGAATATCTAAGAAATTTTACAAATAATAAGATCTGTTCCCGCACGTAAAAGTTAGTTTTTCACAGAAGAGAGAGCTCACGAGAGAGTAAAAAATTTCACTCTGCTGAAAGTCTGTTCCCGTACTTTCTGCACTAAATTTCGCAGCTCGCCAATTTTTGTAGGAATGGGGGTAAAATTCTCTCAGAGAGTGACAAATCTCCAAAAAAGTGTGGGAGATAAGAAAATATATAATATTCGGCAAAAATATGAATTCTGTCAAACTATTTTGTTGTTGACTAGCAAAATAATTTGACACAAAAAAGTGACGTCTAAAAAGTGGGCCGCTTTTTTGTTCAACCCGTTCCTGCTTATTTTTAATTATTTTTTTCTTTCTCTGAGAGAATTTTACCCCCTCTCTTAGACATTTGACAAGCTGTGAATATTGGTGCAAAATGTGCAAGAACAGGCCTCCTATTTTAGAACAGTTGGTGTTTATTTTACATGTGGTATTGTTTGGTATCCATTGCTTTGATAGAACGCAGAATGATGCAAACACTGTTTATTTAACTAAATATTTGTTTGTTTTGTGCAATATTTTGAACTGATAAATGTACAGGCGTACAGTCACTGTAGAAGTCGAAGTTTTTTTATTATATTTTTCATTTATAGAGCTCATTACGAGACGCCGTGTCTATCAGAAGCACACGACCAAGTGCCCCTTAACAGCCAACTAAATAATAGGTGATAGCTTAAAATGTTTTTAATAGTTATTGACGCACAAGATAACGACGACACAACATGACAATTTATTTTAAGCTACTGTTAACTTTGAGGTCACTAAAAACGTCAAGAATTGAATTGAGAATAAATATGCGAGACCGCTGTTTGAAGGCACTCAAGAAAATTCACCAAACAAAAGATAGCAAGCTTTTTTCTTAGTTTTAACACTATAGGCATTATTCTAACGCTGACATCACCACACACGCGATTCAGAACTATACATACCTATGTGTATGTCATAAGTCACGACCATATGTATGCCCCCTGTTACAAGTTAACCCACTTTACGGTGTAACCTTGAAAAGTTTATTTATAACCTTAAACACAGAAACACTAGTCCTACCTGCATGGAGTTACTCTTTATGAACGAATTCCGAAAAAAGTCCAAATATGGCAGAATGCTACCGTAACTGCTGTTATTATTACCGGCCCGCCGATTTCGGTTGTCACTCTGCGCGGCAGCACTATTTGACGGATTGAGAGGTGACATCTCGGAGTAAGACCTCCCAACATCGCCCAGCGGAACCCGCCGCATATTTACCACTAAAATTCACTAGACAAAGTTAAACAAAAACTCAAACAAAGATGAGTACGCACAAACTCGGTGTTCTATTTACAAATCAAACTACGAGTATGTTCTACACGCGAATAGTATAACAAACAAAATTTTATTAGACACAGGCAATGTCTAGCGCGTATAATAATTATTTAATAAATTTATTTATAGGTGCACACCGTCATTATTAAGGTGCATTGATTCCGTACGTTAGGCACTGTCGACTAAATGTTTGACATGTGCTAGTCCCGTGGATTAGTGTCACTGAGGCGCATGGTGAGTGTTGGGCACTGCTAAAGCGACTTATGTATGTCAGCCGGTTCATTTTGTTTACTGATTTCGCGCACTGATATGACGGTAAATCAACACAGAAACCCAACGCGAGAATGATACTTTAAAAACATGAAACAATAAACAAAGTAGCAATGGATGCGCGATAATGTAAATCGGAATCGATTATTGTGATTTAAGAGGGAATTCACAGCTACATTGATACACATCTATGCTGCATATGTCATTTTGTATACATATATTTTTTTCGCGCTTAGTGATGTGTGAAATTGACTGTAATTAAGCAGAAAAATTGCAGTTTAAGGCCCGTTTAATGGTTCGGTGTCAGATTTATTGCTAGCTGTTCTCTGGCGGTGAATGGGACTGTGATAGCAGTTTTACTTGTAAGTAGTGTAATCTTGAGAATGAAATATGTTTGGCATTCTATTTTCATGTGAAAATGATGTAATTTTGTACCATTCCAACCTTGGTGACTGTCAGTAGATAGAATCCATTTTCGTAGCTTACATTGGAATAATGACGCCAGACAAATAGAAATTGTTCAACCCCATGCAACAACTCTAGTTCACTTAGTCAGTTCGCTTGGATTTACTTACAAATTCAGACCGTTCAACTCATCCCAGGAAAAAAAGTAGATTTGTTAATTCTACATATGTACAAGGTTGGCCATCTAGTGGTTACTCTTTAAATCATAGCTTATTTTGACAATGACAGCTTTTTTCCGTTCGAAATCTTGACAGAAAGTCACTATTACACCTCCGCGGAACGAAATGATTCGCTTTACGCTTGAACAACGTTGGGAAATATTGAAAAATTATTTCCAAAGTGAGTGCTGTGTAGCCCAAACAGTGCGTTTTTTGAAAAGAGGTTTTGGCCGAAATTGAGCACCGCGCCTGCTGTACACAAGTTTGTGCAAAAAGTTCATGAGTGCGCACAGACATTCTCCTTATTTTCGGCCGCTGTAGCTGAATCAATTCGCCATCGATTTCAGCAGCCCAACATTTCACGCACTTGCCTGATGAGAATTCGCAGTTTGCGCCTTAAAGCAGCTTGAATTGGACAACAGTTTTGGGCGGAAAATCACCTTCAAAAATCGTCTTGGCGATGTCAATTAGCCGCCTAGGAACCTCGATTCAGACTTTTCTTGTGGGAAACCGTAAAGGTCCGATGTGATGCCACCAACCCGGAAAGGATTCAAGCACTTAAGGCCAATATCATCCAAGCAATCCGTGAGCTACAGAGCGAAACCATCAGCAAAGAAAATTGGAGTGACAGAATGCGCCACTGCGAAGCCAGCCGAGGCAGCCACTTGAACGACGTTGTGTTAATAATTAATGGAAATTTTTGCTCTTACTAATAAATTCATAAGACATGGACAAAATTTAATTTAGTTCATTTTATTCCATTTTTAAAAAGAACTAACGTTTAACGACACCAAAGAAAACCTTGTTTTTAAAAAAAATCCTAGAGATAAAAGCAAAAATATGTCCCTATTTATATATACGCTAGGTCCGTTCGCGTAGTTTTGCACTAAAATTCGTAAATTATCCAAATTTCGAAGAGTGGGGGTAAACTTCTCTCAGAGAGAGAGCTAAAACTACAAAAAAGTAAACGAACGGGTTGAACAAGAAAAAGTTAAAAATACACTGGTTTGACAGCTTTGACAGTTTTCATAAACCAGCCCACAGAAATTTCTTGTACTAAAATTCGTAGCATAGGGAATTTTTTTTACTCTCTCGTGAGCTCTTTTTGCGAAAAACTACAAAAATTCTCCGTACGCGAACAGGTTTTCGTGGAAATTCGTAAATTTTCGTAAGAATTCGCTGCTTTAGGAGGGTACGCGAACAGACCTAATGTAGCAACTAATATAATTTTATTTAAAAATTGTAATCAAATCAAAAGTCCAATTATTTTTGCACTGCACTTAAAAGACATCCACTCCCACTCCTGGGTCAAACAAGCAGCTTTGGAGGAGAACTCGTCACTCCACTACTCCCAAGGTAGTGCAACAATTTATTGATCCTCTTTCGAAAAATAAATTCGAATTTCTTTTTGCATATTTCTAGGCTCCAACCATATTCGCCTTTTAACGAATTTCCTATCTGGCAACAATATACTACACCCACACGCGTGTCGCCTCTGTTTACCATCAAACAACGAGCTTTTAACCTTTTGTAGTTTACACATTTAGATACATTTGTAGTGTTTATCTTGGTTTTTTTTTCACACCACCAAATCTAATCTTTAGACGAATAAATCTTTTTACAATTGTCATTTTACTAACTAGCTAAAGTTTCTGATAACCGCTTGTGATCATTTCTATACAAAGAGCACAGTCTCATCGAATTCAAAATACAAATATGTTCTAGTGCAATATACGAACAAACTTCTTATTAAATTAATGTAAGAAAAATTTAGCATTTCTGCATAAAAACAATAATGCAAACGGCGCCAATGACTAAGCCTTGAATGCAAAATCTCATTCTCAGCAATAACGACGACACACTTCGCCTTGCTAGTCTGGTCTGGCCTCTTTAAATTGTAAACTTGTAGACGACACTGATTTCCTAAATACAAATATGTGATGTGCTCGTGTTTAATTGTTTTTATTTTTTTTTTACAGATAACTTGAAGTATTTCAGTTGAACTCACTCAATTTTAATTCACGTGAAGGAATGTTTGACTGTTAAATGGATCGAACATGCATCCATCAATGTAATTGGGTAGACTTGTTTAACAAAGAAGATTTTAGACTTTAAACGCTAGCTAATCTATCAATCATAGAATGTTGGTATAAGAGACGAAGGCTTAGATAAAAATAAATTAAAGAAGAAGACAAATCGTCAAAGACTAGAAATCTTCCACTGATCATCGACTTTAAATAATGAGTTATGAGCATTGTGGCTAAAAACAAATGCGTCAGAATGCGTCAGAATGTTATTGCAAATTGAAATGAAACAGATTTCAAGCAATGGATTGCGTACTCATTTCATAGGATTTATTAATTTATTATCTCTTGTGATCTGAACAGTTTCTGGAATGAGTTTATTCTGTCTAGGTGTGTAGCGCCTTTTGAAAATGATGTAAGTGACATACTGAAGCTACACATCCCTTGTTGAAATCTGTTTACGCTCAGTATAACACTGTATGCCACGACAAAGGAACCTCACATACATTCAGTTGCAGAACAGAGGACGTGTATATTTTGTAATTCCAGGAAATTTGTATATGCGTTTTGTATGAGTACGGTGTCATGCAAATAACAGAAATAGACAGTTTTATTCGTAAGGGAAATGACCCTAAAAATTGAGTGCCTGGCCACATGGAAATCCCCGAGAATCAGAAGGCGGATGAACTGGCCAGGGAAGGGTCACACCGCTTATAGCACACTGCACAGGGACATAGTGACTCCCACGAGGAGGCTAACAAACGATGTTGTCGATTAGACACATGATTTGTTAAGTTAGCTGAGCGCTCTAATGGGTTTAGGTTCCCAGCAATGCTTGGGCACAATGGTGTCATAGTGGTCTAAGTGAGCCGTTGACATCTGCTGTCAACAAGGGCACCCATATACATACCTAAGCTAACCTAAGTACGCGGTTACCAAGGCACCAAAAATCGGCAAAATGGAAAGGCTTGATGGTATAGGAGTCAAGACGAAACCACGACTGGAAACCAGCAAAAAAAATCCCTTTGTGTATATTTATGTACATCACTGTCACATTATCTATGCATATTCCCACTCCAATTTTTTCTTCAACAAAAATGTACCTTTTAAATTGTTTTTTGTATAGTATACATTTTTTGTCGAGTAGTAACTTCGATACAAAATGGCGACAATCAAAAGAAGAGCCATCATTACAAACATCAAGAACTCTTGCTCAATTTCGCAAGAGTAAGTTGCGTTACACATTTATAAACCAATATACTCCTCCTATTCATAAAATATGATAAAGACTACTTTAGCTATCATTCGTCTGGTGTCATTTAAATGCGTGTAAAATGCGTGTACAAGATTAAATGTATTTCAATTTTGAAACAATTCATCATCGTCAGGCCTCTTTATTTAAGTTCCAATAAAAATCACGCGACTTTCATGTGATAGACCACCTAATCGTAAAAAGCCATAGCAGACGCTGTCAATCAATTTAAAAATTTACCATTTCCAATGACATTTGTATTTGGTGATCTACAATCAAAACACAAATTGATATCAAGCGTCTAAAGAAATACACACAAGACATTTCTATGAATCTTGGCAACATCGTTTAAATTCAAAATAAATGTTTGACTTTTGACTTCAATTAATCAGGACTAAATTTAATTTTATCAGAAATAAAGAACAATTCACTCAAGTCTTTCCAGTTTTTACAGCGCTCCTGTTGGGAATTTGTGAAATATGTATGTTTAGCTCTTATTTAGTATATTTTTGATACCGTACTTTATTTTATTGGAAAAGTCATCCTTTTTTCTTTTCTTTTTAATCGGTATGAAGGTAGTAAAAAAACGGTGGTTTGCCAATAGATGGCGTTTATTACACAGACACCAGTAGTAGTCTAAATCGGACAAGAACAAAAACTCGCATTTCTTAAAGAATGCAAAACGATGATTCGCCCTGTGCGCAACTTGACATCTTTCAATGAAATCTAGTACTTAGCTTACACTTTCTTATCACAAAGGCAAACGTTGTAATGCAAATTTCAACTTATCACATTACGACGACTTCCAAGAATGTAATCAGATAGTCAAACAGACAGCGCATTTATTAGTTATAACTTGCTAAATTAAACAAAACAAAAAACCAAACTCAGATACAAATTTCACTTCCTATGGCGTATGCGCAACATTTTCACTAACACAACACATTTTTTTTTGCATATTTTGACTTACACTATGCGAGGCTGTTGAGAGTCTTGATGATACAGCTTCAACAAAATAAGACACCGAGTAAATAGAAGGCTCTCCGGCCATACTGTTGAAATGATGTAATTTGATCTAATATCCACTATCTGATAGGAGTTATTCCCGACTTGTCCGCTTATGACTGCAGCAGTTCATATACTAATGCTCCGATAATCAAAATGATATCTGCGATAATGCAGCTTGAGAAACTTAAACTCGGCCATAATCAATCGGTGAGCTGTTAGCTTTGTCAACATTACGTGTTATTATCAACATTAGCTTAAATTTAATTGCCTGATGGTGTTTTGATATCTTATTGTGTGACAATGACATTATTATAAATTATTTGAAATATGATCTTGCTTTTCACCAATTTCTCTAAATTATTTGGCTTGTATTTATCATAGTTTTTATAAAAATTTCAATAATAAATTCAACGGTTGTGGAACAGAAAAGTCCAGTTTATGCACATTCTAATTTATCTCAATAGATGGAGAGAACCCTTCGTTGCAGTGTTGAACTACCTAGTCGATGGCGAATGAGCATTCCGAAGCAACGAACTGCAGAATAAGTATCGGACCTTCCAGTAAAACAGAAATATCTACAGCAATCAAGTCCTTCGAGAAAACAAAGCGGTGGGTATTGTGGCATCTCTCTCCAACGTTTTCAAGCAAAGCGAAATATATCAGCTGATTTGTTGCACCCTCTCATACGAAGAGCGAACAATTCCCGAAGAAGTGGTAAAAAAATTTATTATCAAGCTGCCGGGTTGTAAAAAATTTTCTGCAACTAATTAAAGATCATTTAGGACGTCCAACAGACATAATTTTGCACTGGGTGCTTCCGCATTGACCACATACACCTAACGAGCAATGCATAGAGTACAGATCTATCAACTTCGAGAAAGCAGTTGTACTATTGGGTTGACCTTGAGCAGGGAAAGGAAAAGATAGTGACGGATAAGAGAAAGCGATAAGCCTATGAAGCACTACGACCCAGGAGGATCTTTTGTGCTATTCACTAGCAGAATTGAATATAATTAGTTGTTCTGAGGTCTAGCTGAAGTCTAGTTCATTTATGAATCTAAAGACATTTATAACTGAAGCTGAGGAGACATCAGAGGGAGATGTGAAGCCTTTGTTAAAGTACTTAAGTCTCAGCCGTGCTATGCCAGGACATTGGCACAATATGTGGTGTCAATGTCTCCAAGACATAGGCGACTCGGCCCGTTTTCTTGAGATGATAATTGAGAGAGCAGTGTACAGTAAGGAAGTCAATGATTTTCTTGACTTTCTTTGCTCATAGAGAGGATATCCTTTGTGATATTTTTTGAGAAGTTGATAAATTGTTTGGCGTGTTTTAAGCCATTTTGAGAGTTCCAGTGGGAGAGCGATTGTTATCATTCCCATCCGCTGAGCTCTTTTCTGATTTGATTCGTTTGTAGGCCATAAAAAGGTTCAGCACCAATGAAAGGAGCCTGAGCAGCTTGTCTGGCAAGCTCATCGGCGGCTTCGTTGTCAGGGATGCCTCTGTGCCCATGTGAGAGATAGAGAGCTGCTTGGCTATCTGAGAATATGGTGATATGAGATCTTCGGAGGTTTCTTCTAATGCATTCTGTGGCACAGAGCTCGATAGCATAGACCTCTGCCTAAAAGATAGTGGTTGTTTGTCCTAGACGAACAGATAATTTGTAGTTTGGACCAAAGATTCCAGCTCCAATACCAATCTAATGATGAGGATATTTGGGGAATAAGCTGGGGTGCATACTATCACCACTATTATTCTTAGAGCTTATCAGCGAGGAGCAGCATTAATGGTGTAATAATAGATAAAAGATAAAAGTAATCTCTGGTCACTGGATGAGTTGGACACAGCTCAAACGCATTGCAAAACTATGAACAAGAATGCAGGCCCCACGAAGTGTTAAAGGATTTGTGTATGTAAATTCGCGTAGTTTCAACACTCTTGTGGCTTATAGCCTAATCATGAATATGCAATCCACCTTAACCCAGACACGCTTTTCGATTCTAGGCCAACAAAATCGGACCGCGGTCGTGAATGAAAAGATTGTTCTCGATGAGACTATATGATTCATTAACGAAGTCTTGTCTACAAAATTTACGGTCATGACGCGGTTTTCTTCTTAATCAACATCACACAGATCATGGAGGGATCCCACAAGCCTTCTCAATGGCCTTCTCTTCAATGTTCCTACCTATACAGGTGCGGAAGAGAGGAGATGCAGGCCAAAAAACTGCGTAATCAGTAGCTTTCAATTAACAGCAGCAACGAAGTGATTCGAAATCAGGAAGTTGGGATATAGTGAAGCGGGAGAATTAGGATCGCTATAACCCTGAACGTAACCTCAGCGAATAAAGAAAAGAAAGAAATGTATTTGACACAAATAGTGTCAGAAATAATAAATGTAAATGCTGTTGTTCTAATCTGTACTCTTTAGAAAACATCGTCGGCATGTAGACAGGAACTTGCCAAAGTACTATAATACAATAATAATTGTTTTCTTTATATAGAGTAGAGTAGAGTAACGAGATCTTTTTTCTTTAGTTCTTTATGTACTCACAAATACTCGCTCATAAAAATTTTTGGATCACCGCTCTTTAAAGAATAAAGCAGCACACAATTATACTGCAAAATGTAAATATGAAGCTGTAACATTTTCAATAAAATTCAGTTTATCTAAAATTAGATGAATTCCTAATTTCCTGCTGCAAAACAACCGCGAAACCACACGAAAGTGTGTCATAAAATTAATTAACTTTCGCAGATCGAAGATAAATTCGGTTGACCTGTAAACAGAAAACTTTTTTTTACATTTATGACTTGAGTTAATAAAATTTAATTCAAAGAACTTTACACAAGTTGAAGTAACGTAAAGGCGTGTTCGCTTAATTTTAACGATGCTGTTACGCTACATCAAAAGTTTTAATGATTGCATTAACAAGTCACTTGTAGATGGAGCTTAGTATCTGCAATTTAGTGGTTTTCACTTTAAATTTACTGAAAACTCTTTGATCTGGAGAAGACACAAAGCTTTTCATTTGAACCAAATTATAAATTCGTGATTTATTTTTCAATTCCACAAACAAGTTTACATAAAAAAAAACTAGAACTAAAATACTTCATAAAAAAATCGATTCAGTGAAGATGTCATTTATCTACGCAGCTACATTACGCTATTTTATATTATGTTTTGTTTTTTATTTCTTTTTCATGATATCATACTTGTGAACTTATGACGTATATATATAGTTTGCTTTATTGCCCGAGCACAATTATGTGTCTAAGGCAGTAGTAATAGTGATAGTACGAACTGTCAATAGTAGAATATACACAAACCCAATAATCTGAACGCAGTGAATCGCTGTGGCTATAACTAAAGTGGCGCGATGAGTTTGACAACTTGCTACAAGCAAAAGAAATGGACGAATGTAATGTGGATAGACTCTGGTTGAGTTGGTGAAGGAGCATGAGATTTGTGTGGAACCTATGCCACCCACTTTATACGATGTAAAAAATGAGTAACACATCTGGATTACAGCCATAATAAAGGACACTTCTTCGGGGTTATTTATTATAATTTAACGCCAAACTTTGTCTGTAGGTACCTTGGCTCAGTCATTTATGGCCTAGTATTTTTGTCTGTAATAAATTATTCATGAATCCGGATTTATTTTGTGTGTCGTCACACCATTTGACAGGTTCAACAATTACTATTACTACTGCCACAGCCACAGCGCATTGTTCCGGTAGTTAAATGCGAAATTAAAATAGCGATAAGAATATGTACATACATATGTTATTTGTTAAATTCGTTCATTTGTACGAGTAGAATAACTAAAGTTTAAATTGAAAGATTAAAAAAATTGATTTGGATACGATCTATCAGTTTAATTAAGCGATAGTTCCGACCAAACACTTTAAACAATCTGTTTCAATGGCGTTTTTATAAGGAATCCCTCTGATAAGAAGTGTTATGCGTGACATTAAATTTGAGAATTATGTCGAACGTAAAATTATAGGCGAGGACATATAATTTTTGGCTTTTACTGCAATGTACAAGAAAGATCTTTACTTTAAGCTATTATATAGGCCAAGTATTAGTATTGTTAACAAAATCGAAGAAAAGATAGGAATGCAAATTTCGTAAAAGTAGGTTTGACAGTTCTGTCAATTCTCTCGATACGATACGATACAAACGACTTCAACCAACGTGATAAAACAAATAACAATAGGTCTGTTTCCGCACTTTGTGCAAATAACAAAGAATGTAGGTAAAATTCTCTCAGAGAAAGACAAATGCACAAAAATTTACGGGAACGAGTTGATCAAGAAAGCTGCTCACTTTTTAGACGGCACTTTTTTTTGTTACTACACAACCATTTGACAGAACTCATATTTTTGGCCACAGAAATTTCTTGGGCTAAAATTCGCAGCATGGGGAAATTTCTTACTCTCACGTGAGCTCTCTCGCGTATTTTTTATTTATTTTTTTACGTAGTTTTAGTAAGTGCGGGAACAGACCTAACAAAGATATAAAAACTGAAAACGAATTTCTTAAACGATTTAATTTTCATTAAAGTGCATGAATTTGTGAACATCTAGGATTTTATTTAAAGCAGCCACTTTAGTACCGTTTGTTTGCTATGTCTAAGTGTGTTCAACCAAACTGTAATTGAGTAGAAAATAAATTGCATCTGCTCATTATATTCGCGCATATTGCCTTAAAACGTTTCTTTTGGCAGAAATGCACATCGTAAGCATAATAAATTATATTTTCGACGTGCCATTTTGTGGAATGTTTTGGAAATAAAAATAAAATAAAAACAATCGGGTCCTACTTACTTGCATATACATAGGTACCTACATACTATGTACATTCACATACATATAAAGTTTGTTAAAAATTTATCGCATTTCATTTATGATCAAACAGTCAAGCAGGCCTTCATTTTCGAGATTCTCTTTCTCGTAAACTCAATCCTCACTGACATCTAAAATGATGATGATTTTATCCCCCAAAAAATTAACACGTAAAGTGCACGTAAAAACGTATTAGGTACTATGCGGGTTCAAAATATTATTTATTTCAATCGTTAGCAAATTAAAAAAAATAAATATATGTAAATATTCCTTTACTAAAGAGCGTGGCAAACCATATTTGATCTTCATGGTCAAGTCATTAATTCGTATTTTGTGATTGGAATTCGCTAGTCTGTTGTACTCATATTGACGTCATTTTAGCTCTGTGTGTGTGCGAATTGACAGAAATCAAGCAGCACTCTGCTAAACTTGTGCATATACATAATTGCCTGCTCCTTAAACTATGGCACTGGCAGTTTTGACAGCGACGTCAAATGTTATTGTTTATTTAAATTTATTTCAACTGTCAGTCTACATCGAATGAACTAAACAAGGGTCAGATAGATCAGCAAAATATAGTTTTCGTTCTATATTGACAAAAACAATAGCTAAAAGCAGCCCTTGGAGGGCCAAACCCCAGCTACTCACTCTACGTGCTATACGTAGTAAAACTTTCTCCACAAACAGAAGGTTATAGTTTTAAAACCGTATCCGTATCCATCGTATCCGAATGGTAGAGGGATTTTCTGAGAGACATTGCCCTGAATTAATACTGATGCTATTCTTCTAAATTCGAACATGGGACCCATGCACAGTAGACCAACGCATTAACCACGGCCACAAAAAGCACCACTGGCACGGCACTAACAACTTCAGCTTCAGCTTTTATTTCCTTAAACGATCTATACTTCGAGGCTTTGGCGCAAAATTTCAACCGGATTCTGAGTGATGCCATATAGTCGTCCTTACTATATAAGCATAAATCTGACATTCGTCCCGATCTCGTTTAAGAATTGGTGAGTTAATCTCAACATGTTGCCCTCTTAATAGCTGAAAAAGGACAACGACAGACTGAAAATAAATCTTCTTTATCTATAACAGGTACCAACAAATCTAGAAATAATTGGGCTCACATTTTTTTCTTTTTTTCAATCGGTCTCTACAAAATCAAAAAGTATCTGGCTTATGAAACACGAGGTTTTTTAACACTAGAAAACCAAACATTCTAGTTGTCTTATAAAACAACAACAGACGATCTGTCGTACTATCTACTTAACGCCCACTCAATCTTTGTTAACAATAAATAAATATTTTTTCCGCCATCCCAGACAGTTCTTAATATCTTTGGTGTCATAAAAAAGCAAAAATACATATCTAACAAAATATGTAAATATTTCTACACGTCATTAACAGTATATGTATGTACATATAAAAAACTAAGTTTATTGTAGTAGGAACCAGAATCATTGCATGTATTATTTCTTCCAAAAAGAAATGTTCGTTACACAATCAAACACAATCCATTAAAGTTCAGGGTCATCCTGTTTGTTGCTTATCGTCCCAATTTCATTAAGATGCTTTCTTACGATGAATCTTATAAGTGAAAACACTATTTTCATTCTACCAAAACGAATTATTAATAAAATTGCATTATTGAGATGCAATCTCTGCAAACGTAGATGGCATTTCCTTCTTTTTTCCTTTAACCTAGAAAACAAAATAAAATAACGACCTCACAAGCAGACAAAACGACAAAAATGTGCAAAGACGAAAACAATAAATTGTCAAGGTCCACTATTAGACGATTTGGCGCCCGACTAAACTTTAAAATAGAACAATAAAGTCGTTTGCAAATCTATAAATAGGTATACAAACTTGCCCTTTGCCATGACCCAACTGTTTAGATGATGGATCTGATGGTTTGCCCACAACTATTCATCACAATTGATTAGACGATTAAATTTAAAGCTTTCTCTTCTACTTTTCGAAGTAGAGTAAGTACTTAGGCAAAACCCATTCACTATCAATGGTTGATTGATTTGGTAGGAGTGGAGGCTTCACTTAATTAATCAATTAATTCTCTTAAAAATAAATTAAACAATTTGAGGTGGTTTCCTAGCCTCAACCAATGTGGAATTTAAGTTGATTTATTGTCAGAGCGCCAAATCAAAAATAGGCAGGCAATTGGTTGCGCGTAAAGCGAATTGGCGCGACGGCAAAATTTTTGCCAATTTTTTTTTTCTATTTCGTCGAGTTCTTTTATTAAAATAAATAGATTTTATCCAAAGAGTTTCTAATTATAGTCGATAGACGGCGTAGAAAAGGGCAGAGTAAAAATGAAAAAAAAAACAAAAGGAAATTAGACAGAGAGACACGCTCTCGGGCAAGGGGATGATCTGGTTTTCTGTGGTGGAATTTATGAAAAGTTTTGAATGAAATTTGAAATGAATCATGGAAAATTTAATTGGGTCGCAAGGAATAGACATTTCGCAAGTACTTACCGCAATAAATGATGGACATTAAATTGTATTTCACTAGGTTTTATTTTATATTTCCCTCTCTCTTTGTCGTCTAGTTGTAATAGTGGTGGGCGGTGTTGAGTAGATCTTATAGTGTGGAATGATTAATCAATTAGAATAAAATAAAAGTATGCTACGAACACAGATATTGTTCAAATCTTATTTGCGAGACGAGCTGGATAACAAGTCAGAAACGGCAAAGAATGCAACTCGAAAACTTTAGCGTTGGTCAGCGTAATTCACAACTTCCCGTGGAAATAGTATCAACAAAAAACGATGGAACAATCAACAAAACAATTGAAAACAAAAGAAAAACGAAAAAGAATTTTTCATGGAATTTTCCTATTGAGACTTTTCTTCTTGTCGTTCACTTTTTTTTGCTTCTATTTTTTCTTGTTAGGTGGATACGCGAAGGGTTTATTGGATTTTCCAACGCACTATCAAGATTTTTTTTTTTATGTCAGGGTAATTAGTTGTAGTTGATGTTTTCTGTTTTGGAAAAAAATAAATAAACGAAACGAAACACTCAATTAAAAGGGAAAAGAAAACACTTTTCTCGCGTTTCGATTGCTCATAGCGAATTCTGTGAGTTGAAATTAGTTGGAACTGCAAAATTCTGACAGCGGAGCAGCCAGCTGATTGCGATGTTTCAATGGAGAGTGACAGATAAGAGGTGGAATTAAATGTTAAGTGGTGAATTAGTATGGATGGTTAGTTGCAGGGATGTTGGCCGACTAATTTAAAGAAAACAAGGTACAAAAGAAACTTAACAGCTTTTTTTTATATAGACTAACAAAGCTATCTAAATTACCACATAGTGCGCATTTTTTTGAACACTAGCTTCACGGGATTTTGTCATATTCTCCTACATTTAGAGTAGGTATAAAGTGTACGCCTGGGTAATTTTGATCTTCGTTTTGATGGTTCTTAAATTAAAGGGTCATTCCACCACACATGCGTGCATGGGATGTTCCAGCCCCCTATACTCGTAGCCAGAAATCAGGAAAATGTTATTTGCCATTGCACAAAAATAACTTTCCCTTTTATCCTCTGAAGAGAAAAAACAGCCAATCACGTTCCATTGGCTCTTCGGAAGTATTTTCTGGAAGATCCACAGAACACACTGACACACATAAACTCTTTCATTGGACTACTTGTCAATGACATATGTCTCAGCGATTTTTCATTGTAAAAACAAAAACAGGGAATATGGTGGCTCACCAACACTTAGACATTCTTTAGAATTAATTTTTAGGCCTTGCTTTTCAGTATATGGGGTTACTCTTTTCAGTAATCTCTCAAAATCGAAGTGATATTTTCAAAAATATTATCAACCATATACATTATGAATTAAGGTCCACTTTTTTTGATTTCTTCCAATATTTTGCTATAAAATCCAGCTCTACACAAATTTCCGTACAGCGTACACAATGCTTTGACGCTCGCACACCTTTTACTAAATTTGAGATAGAAAACAAAGCATTTATTTTCTAAAATTTAATATCAATCACCCAATATTTATATTGCTATCTTCAAATATGGAGTTCTTGGATTTGGAGCTACGAGCTAAAACCGATGAGTAAGAAATAAATCGATTATGAATCAACACTATTTCCCATCATTTTTAGAGCTCCAGGTATTGAATTAACTTCACAAATACAATTTATACCGACCGGAGAAGAACTTGTAAGACTAGTTCATACAACTGCGGATCATTTACGAAGGCTTACTGACAGTGATGGTTGAAAGTTTTCAGTTTTCTTAACTGTCTTAAATACAAGCTTAGAGTACTTTCTTTCAGGATATATTTTTTACCAAATGGATACAGCAAAACAAGAATTATTTATTTGTCCAATGGATTCAAACACCGAAAGTTGTGTTACCAGTCGTTATAGTTGGAAACTTGGTGCGCATATACATACTTATAGCTTTTACAATAAATGAATAATTTTTACTTAGATCGTAGTGACACCATAGCAGTATATGTGTTTAAGAATATGACACCGATAGTTGTTGATGCGAACACATCCGTCGATTTGAATTTTCCATATCTTCAAGCCCTTCCAAACGTTCATCCAAGATACATTTTAACAATACCAATTGTGAATTTTCAAAAACGTTGCTTTGGTGTTGTCGAATGTTATCGCAATAATGGTAAACAGTACAGTCAAGTAAGATGGAATTTAGAGTTAATTTAATCGATGCCTGTAAACAAAATCCCAAAGAACTGTTTTTTTACGATAAATTGATCATATTGACAATCCTATTTCTTTGCCAAAGTTGTTCTTAGGGCTGTTGTTTAACGGTATCTTACTCTCGAGTAAGATTAATTTAAAATTTAAAAGGTTGCTGTGAGAGCTGGTCAATTCATTTTACAACACGTTGCTGAAGCTTTTAAGCAAAATGAAAATGCTGTATTTTTTCAAAATTTCAATAACATTCAAGTAGAGGTTCAACAACTTATGGAGAAACATTGTTTTGAACACGGCTCTTACGAATTCTTATCCAAAGTAGTGGTAGGTACAATTAAATTACCTAATTTCGAAGACATTAAATAGTCAAACAGTTTCTGGAAAAATAGTAGTACTCTGAGATTTCGAAGATCTCCAACAAACAATGGGTCTAATATTATATACCACTTCACAGATTATGTGAATTATTCAAATTTCTGTGGTGCTTTACTGCACAGTAATGCACATGAGTGGTACGTGAATAAAAAACTTGAGAACTGTTGGGTTATTTGATAATTCTCACGGTTTAACTCCCCACCATACCCTTAGATTTGTAAACTGATAGAGAACATGCCAAATCAAAAAATTCGCATTTGCCGGAGGTGAACATTTGGAAAAAACTCAATTTTATAATCAGTCTACAGAAACTGTTCGACTACTGGTGGTGATCAAAATTAGACATGTGTATTACACTCTTTACCTATTCATCTCTGCAACTAGGAACTGGCTCGTGACTATACACATGCTATGTCATCTTCCCTGTTTTTCGTTAAACATGGTGTGGCAAAAAGAGTCGTTAATACCGTTGGAGTTCCTTGCTTTGTATCAGCAAAAGAGCAAGATGAAAATGATTCGCAAATACTGCGATCAATAGCTTCAAATGATTTCTCAACCAATATTATGAAAAGAAAAATTCATGGGATGATAAAGACCTGCAATAAATTGGGTCTTCCACAGTTCTCTATTCTTGATGAACAACTTTTAAATGCATTTGGTAAAATTTGTAGAATTTGGACGTTAATAGAATACAGTATCGGTTACTCAAAAAAACAGGTAAGTTTTTTTTTTCTTATGACAATATACATATGTATATCTCTGCCTTAATTCGTTACACCATTGTTTATAGAAATCTTTAAATGAAGCTATTCTGTCGCTGATCCATCTTCAACTTGACAACGCTGGGGATTTCAACAAAAAACTTGTACAACTAATTCCATCGAACATGCAATTACTGAATTCGTTAGATAGTGTAGGTTTCATTTTTATTTTGAATATTCAATTTCATTTTGTTTTAGATGGAAATATAACCTAGACCCATTGCCTGACAGTCGAAAAATGTGCAGTGAAATAGTAACCATAATTAAAGATGTGGCATCAAAAGGAGGATTTCGTATTTTGGATTCATCACTTTGTGACTTTATTGTTATGGTTGAACATTGTCATGAAACTGGTGATGACGTAAACTTCCGGAATACTGTACTTAGTGTTCAAGGATTATACCGATTGTTGGGTGGCTGTAAGAGCGTTGCTCAAGATAATGAGGTATGTGATACTCTATAACATGAAAGCATGCAGAAAGCATAGAGCTATGGTTTTCTCTTCATTCATTCATTTAACCATATTTACAGCCCCTTGCAATGATAATTGCATCCTTTTGTCATAATATACATGTGCGTACAGAACCAACCGCAGTGAGTGCTATTTTCGGACGTTATAATACCTGTGCACAAGAGTTAATACGATTCGAAATCGTTCAGTTTATCCTTGAGGTAAGTTCAATTCAAAACATTTGACATTTAAATGGTTAAAATGAAAATACACTGATTTGACAGTTTTTACAAACCAGCCCAAAGAAATTAGGTCCGTTCGCGTACCCTCCCAAACCAGCGAATTTTTACGAAAACTTAAAAATTTTTACAAAAAGCTGTTGGCGTACGGAGAATTTTCGTAGTTTTTCGCAGAGCGCATAGCGCTCAAGAGAGTAAGAAATTTCCCCATGCTACGAATTTTAGTGCAAGAAACTTCTGTGGGCTGGTTTATGAAAAATGTCAAACCTGACAAACCAGTGTATTTTCAACTTTTTCTTGTTCAACCCGTTCGTTTACTTTTTCGTAATTTTAGCTCTCTCTGAGGGAGTTTTACCCCCACTCTTGGAAATTTGATAATCTATGAATTTCAGTGCAAAAAGTAAAAAAGCGAACGGACCTATTTCTTGCACTAAAATTCGTAGCATGGGCAAATTCTTCTGCAAAAAACTACGAAAATTCTCCGCACGTGAACAGCTTTTCGTAGAAATTTATAAATTTTCGTAAAAATTCACTGTTTTGGGATGGTACGCGAACGGACTTAATATTGTAGAGAAACATTTTTAATGACATAACCCAGATATTGTATTTTTTTTAT
The DNA here is from genome assembly GCA_949716465.1 of Chalcosyrphus nemorum. Lineage (NCBI taxonomy): Eukaryota > Metazoa > Arthropoda > Insecta > Diptera > Syrphidae > Chalcosyrphus > Chalcosyrphus nemorum. Next base: position 86,942,161 of record OX454332.1, read on the forward strand.
TTGTATTGTATTTAAAAGCTCTCTTCTTATTCTCCCTGCCTATCCATGGGACTTACAAAATTCTTCAGAACAGCCACATTTCGATTGCTTCGTCTTCTTTGCGTAGCCTTGTGAGTGTCGTGACTCAGTGTTTAGTGCATTGACTGGCATGAAGTTCCAGATTTGAAACCCAGAAAATACCATTTTCACGGCGTACTTTGCAAAAACTGAAGATCCTATTATACATGCAGGAACGTGTATCGCGCATATAATTTGGACAACATAGGTCTTGATCCTCTATGGGCTGCTTATGGCTTTGTTTTTTTTTTTTTTTTTTGTAAAGGTCCAGGTTTCCACAAATGAATCTCAACTAATGTTTCTTGTTAACGATGTTCTTGAATCCAAGGTCATTGCTGATCCGGTGGGCCCTTGTCTTTATATTCTTTTCACTATCAGACGTCCGTGTACCTTAAGTTTTTTTTTATAGCGATTGCACCTTTCTCATTCTCGGAAGCCTCTTGGAAGATTTGCTGTGATTGATTCGATTCTATTATTTTAGTCTTTGCTGTCAACTAAAAGTCTTCTAAAGATTTCTAATAAATATCTTTGATGTGTTTGAGTAATAAAAAGTGTAATTTCCATCTGAAATTTCACCGTTCCTCTCCATTGTATGATACCTCCAATCTTCCTTACATTTGTACTCTTTAAACGATATTATTTAACTTTACATTTCAAATTTTAGGAAACAAAACTAATGAGCCTATGGACCGAAGATAAACGAAACGAGATGCTTAATTTAATTAAACAATTTATGGTTGGCTTGAATTTGCAACGTCTCAAGAATAATGCCGATGAACTTAGTAAGCTCGTTGCAAGTGGCAAAATATTAACCTTAGAAGAGAAAGGCGATCCAGAACTTCGCTCATTAATTCTTCAAATCATGCCTGGAGTCGCAAATATATTGGGATATTTCAAATCAGAACTATTTCGAAAATGGTTTCCCAATTTTAGTCTATTCAATTATTTGGAGGAAAGTAAATTAACCTGTGTTGGAATTATTTTGGCTATATGCCCAATGTAAACAGAATAAATCAGTTTTTTTTTTAGATTTGCATTGAATCTCGGATTAACCCTGTAGCGCAGCAATAAGGTTCATGATGAAGTGGCTGCTTTACCTCTTCTTGATGATTTCCAGGCAAATAATTGTATAAGTCCATATACCTTGGGCTAAAAGTTCAATCGGCCGATTTAGCGTATCTAAGCTTAGTAACCTAGGTCAGTACACTAATTTACTGGTGCCTTTCTGGAACTGGAATTTGTCAATCATAAGACTTGTGATAGAGTCAGTTGCGTTTAATCAAATTGATCATTTGGTAATCAGTTGGCGTTTTTAAGGTTATGTTCTTAAGCAGGTTACGTGCTGCATCCGTTCTTACTTTCTTACTTATGTCATGTATCCCCTTGTGGGTCCTTGTGTTTCTACAAAGCCAAACGCGCCATCGTGTGCCATTTCTGGAAATTTGCCTCAGCTCTTCCCAACTCATTCTCAATTGCCGTGTTTCCTTCTCAACTGTTCAACTCCACGTACTCCTAGGACCACGGACCACCGCGTATCCTGTCTTGGGTAATCTGATTCCATTGCACCGCTTGGTTAGCTATGGACCTTTCGCCCTTTCGGATAGTGTGACCAATCTACTGCCACTTTCGTCTTCGTATGGTTGTGCTGTTCGTTAGAAATACGGTTTGGCCAGAATATGATGTATCGTATGCGCCTATTAACGAACTTTTTCAGCTTCCTCTTGATAGTGGTAGTCACCCTCCAGGTACTACATCCATATAGCAGCAACGACTCAACGTTGGAACGGAACAGTCGAAGCTTGATGCTTAAGCTAATTGCATTACTTCGCCAAACAGTGGATAGATTACATCCCAAACGCATATTTTGCTTTCTCTATGCATATGGCTAAAACCAGTTCAATAATGCCAAAGGAATGCAGTGCTGTGCAGCAATAATGCTGAGGTAACCGCACATAGTACAATATAAGAGAACAGGCGTCCTAGCAACTTAAGGATGTCATATGCGCAATAAAATCTTTATGATTCTCAATAAAACAGAAAATTAAGGAAAAACTTTTATTATATGTATATAAAGAAATTTATATTTGATTATGTATTAGGAAAAAAAAAAATAATAAAGATAAAGATTCATTCCAAAAGCTCGTCTTGCTTAGCAAAAAATTCAACATCTATTCGGGTTTAGATTTAATACCTGTAAAGAGATATATAATTGATAGTAATTGGCTCAGAAATGTAATTAAAAAATATGTATACCTATTCCGTCCACCTCCGGAGCGACCACCGCCGAAACCTCCTCCTCCTCCACCTCCGAATCGGCCACCACCACCTCCTCTACCGCCACCGCTTCTGCCGCCAAATTGATCCATTTCATTGGCTCTCTTCTCCTTCATCACTTGGAAGCGGCGAGCCATATCTCTCAACTCATCAGGTACATCTTGATCAGCTTCTTCTAGGATTTCGATCAGCTCCTTTGCTGAGCCCCAATCGGACCGCGTTAGGTAACTTAAAGATGTACCAAGACGACCGGCTCGACCAGTACGCCCAACACGATGCACATACTCTTCAATGTTCCGCGGGAAATCAAAATTAACCACATATCTATCAAAAAAAAAACGTTAATAATCATAAAACTGAATGTTCTAGATAGTGAAACTCACGTTATATCTTCAATATCTAGCCCTCGCGATGCAACATCTGTTGCAATGAGGATCTTCACCTCTCCCGACGAAATATCAGCAATAGCTTGCTCTCGATCTGCTTGGTCTCGAGATCCATGAATACATTGACACATGACGCCCTCCAAGGTTAAATCACTGGACAGATCATCAGCGCGAACTTTTTTGCCGCAAAAGATGATTGCTTTATCATGCAGCTCCATGGACCTAATAAAATCACGAATCTACAAAAAAAAAAATAAATAAAAAAAATATTCTTCTTTTAAAGTAACGCCAGGGTGACTCACTCTATAACACTTATCTTCCTCGTCCATGATTTCAATTACTTGACGTACTGTATGCACAGCCGCCAAATCAAGTGTACCAACGCACACTTGTATAGGATTCTTCATGTAGCTTTGTGCCAACCGACGAACACCTGGTGGCCAAGTGGCACTTGTCATCACAGTTTGTCTATCTGGACGAATATCGAGCAAGACTTTACGGATTTGTGGCTCAAAACCCATGTCCAGCATACGATCTGCTTCGTCCAGAATGAGGAATGTAATACTGTTTATATTGATAACATTGGCTTGAACGAGATCATTTAGGCGACCTGGTGTCGCAATTATTATCTCCACACCACTTTCGATATTTCCGATTTGAGCTCGTCGATCTCCTCCTCCGTATACACAGACGCTGAAAACAAAAATATGTTAATAATTTATACCATCAGCAAGGGAATATCAATTATTGTTACTTACGCTTTCATTCCACGGAAAGAGTACTTTCCAACCTCCTTTTCAATTTGCAGTGCCAATTCGCGAGTAGGTGCTAATATAAGGACATTGGGCCCGCCACGCTCGGACCTTGGTATCGGTTGGTATTCAGTGTGGATCATAGCAGGCAACAGGAATGCCAAAGTCTTGCCAGTACCGGTCTGAGCAATACCAATCATATCCTCTCCACGGAGAAGAACCGGCCAAGCTTGTGACTGTATAGGCGATGGTTTCTCGAAGCCCTACGCAAGAAGGATTTTATGTAAATTAAATAAGGTGATAAAAAATATGGTATTTAAGGGATAAATTGTCCCGAGAAAACATATATGTACTATCGTGCGTATAGGTGCAAAAGATCCCTTCAAATTCGACGAAGAGATTGAATTGCATGTACACTAGTGAATCACGTTGTGTACCCACTAGTGATGAAAGGATTCTGAAGCCAAAGTGATGTTAGAACTCATACTGCCTTCTTCATGCTGCTTAATTCGAGTCTCTGTAGCAAGCACATTCTGGCAAGCGCGAAAAGTATATCATTTCATAGAAGTTTTAACTACTTTGCTACCCATATGCACGCATTTGTATTCGGAATCGTAGAAATTGAATTCCTTCACTCACCTGCTTACGAATTTCCTCCATCAAATCTGGATACTTTCCAAAGCATTGCTCAAACTTCCATACTGGATTCGGGATTGGATCAGAAGAATCATTGTTCTCCTTGAACAACCTGTCCACAGTTGTGTTATTGTTGTCAGCACGTATACGTGCAACTTCCTCCTCTGACAAATTAGTAACCTCGGGTACTTCTTCATAGAATTGCTTTACTAATTCTGGACACTGGGCCCAACGTTTGGCGCGTGCCTCTTCCTAAAACACAAAGATTATCATTTTTATATTTAAGACTTAAACATTTGCAATCGCAACTTACCGCTCTTTTATTTAGTTGATCCCAATCGATGACTGGAAGGGGTTCCTCAGGTTTATCTGGCAGGCCATAACCACAAGTGAATTCAATTTTTTCCCTCTCCGAATGCCGACCGCTACCGCCACCGCCACCAGCACCGTAATCTCTTCCAGAACCCTCAGTTTGTCTGTCAAGCTGTTTGCTGATAAACTTAACAGCATCATCGACAGAAGTCTGTGAATCCCCGGAAACTGTAACTTTGTTCGTTTCACGATCAACATTAACGCGAACCGAAAAATCACTTTGTATGCGCTTAATATTCGCTCCCGCTCTACCGATTATGGCTCCAATATCACCGCTGGATATAGAAATCGATTCAGAGCACTGTGCTGACGAGCGACCTCCCTGATTATAGTCCCTGTCACCATTTCTTTCGCGGTCTCCGTACCTTTCCCTATCACTGCCCCTATCCCGGTGTCCGTTCCTGTCAGGGTCTCCATAATTGTCCCTTCTGCGATCCGAGTTATCATTGTTTCTGCCACGATAGTCATTACCGCGGTCGTCATCGCCGCGCCGGCGATATTGATCCGATGAACGCTTGTAATCACCACGATGGTCGTGCTGATCCCTAAAGCCGTGGCCCCTATCGCCCCTGTCCGAACGAGGCGCGTGGTCGTTGTACGACTTGGATTGTGAAGAGTAACTTACAGCTTTCTTCTGTGCTTCTTGGGGATTGTAGTCAGTGTTGTCCCAATCATTCTCATCGTAATACGACATGACTCTGCTAGTTCACTTTTTAAATTATTTAAGATTTACACAATAATTCTGCAATATTCGCAGAAATACGAGCAAAAGAAATATGAAAATCTAAACTGTTTTTGCGGAATATCGTCGATTTGTTTTCGATGTCGCTGAACAAATAAATTTCACCAATCACCTGTGAGGTTGCGTTACGTTTAATAACACATGCAATTTATGCGGGTAATTTATACACGTAATGCTATGCGAAGGACGCGTTCAGAGAACCGATGAAAAAGGGTCGGTTTCGTTTTCAAATTATGATCTAGGTAATTAAGGTAATTACAAGCAAGGGTAGCTTCACATTTTAAAGAGTTTCACACATTGATGAGAATAAAATAGCGCCTTTTTAGATAGTCCGTTCACGTACCCTAGCGAAACAGCGAATTTTTACAAAAAACTGTTCGTGTACGGGGTATTTTTTTTAAAGAAGAGAGCGCTCAGGAGAAACTATGAAATTTCTCCGTGCCACGAATTTTGGTGCAAGAATTTAAGCTTGTTTGTGACAACTGTCAAACCCGTGTGCATGTGTCATCACGCACAACATTGAGGATTCGTGCATAATGTGTTAATATCCAACGACAAAAAGTATTTACTAACGCACCATCTCAAACATGATGAGTTTTTTAACGCTTTATGTACCCAACCCATATATCTGAAACACAACGAACGAATAGCTGAAAAAGTTTCCTCTTAATACAAATGTCAAACCAAAAAATTACAGCTCATAGAAAACTATGAACAGAGCAATTTCCATACATGGCTGGTTTGTGAAAACTGTCAAATTAGTGTATTTTCAGCATTTCCTTGTTCAACCCGTTCGTTAACTTTTTCGTCAAAGAATGTCATATCGTGCAAATGAAATATTGCTCGTTTGACGTTTTGTAAGCTGGCAAAAAATTGCGTTAACCGCTGTATGTATGCAAAACTCCTTCTATATTTTGTGCTCATCACTTTTGCGAGATATGTACATTGGAGAAGGATCGGAAGAGATAGAAATGTCCGGAAGTGACAGAAGAAACTTTTGTGAAGGTCTGGTGGGAGTGGAGAAAAGGAAGAGGAAAAATCTCCTGTATATGTAATTTAATTTCATCTTGAGACATTGAAAAATGTTTTCAATTTGAAATACTTATGCATTTATTATTTTATTAACAAGTTTTAAAACTTAACCCGTCTGTTCTATATACGCCAATTTACTTATTACTATTTTCCCTCTCCTTTTTCCATTCGGAATAATGAATTTTCTTTTTATGCGAAAACATATTTGCAGCGGAATTGAATGTTTTCGTACAAAACGTACACTTGTACAGTACCTCCCCGGTATGGATAGTCATGTGTTCCTGAAATAAATATTGTCAATACTAATAACCATAAATTTACTGCATAAGATTACCTTTAACGATACGGCCCGCTTAAAAGCCTTTTCACATAAAGTACATTTAAATTTCCGCTCACTAAAGTGCACATACCGTTTATGCTTTAGTATTGCATTACGCGATGGTCCAGTCTTGCCGCACAAATCACATTCATGAATTGCTCCGGAGTCATCGTGAAGCCGCATATGTGCACGCATCGTGTGCTCATTTTTCATCCACGCATTACATACTTGACACTGTACTCGGGGCAATGATTGTCCCATGTGCTCCAATTGATGCTTCTCAAAGAATACCCGGCTCTTGAAAACTTTGGCACAAATCTCACACATATGGGCATAAGATTTTATGTGTACCACTCGAACGTGGACTCGCAAGAGAGAATCTGTTGCATATCTGTAGGAGGATGGGATTAAATTGAGAAACTAATGCAATTAACTTTCCTTACGGTTTGCCACAATCTTGGCAGATGTATTTCTTTTCTTCTGGGCGCAAGTGACTCAGTTTGTGTTGTTCGTATCGGTATTTTTTGACAAACGTTTTCTCGCAATCTTCACATTGGAACAGGCTGGAATTTGGGTCAATGTGCGTCAACATGTGTTCTTCCAAAAGTTTTTTGTTTGGAAACACCTTTTTCAAATCACATTTTGTGCATCTAAATATGAGAAATCAGTTGGATGTGAATAACTAATACAAGTACTCACCTAAATAGCTCGGGTTTCTTATGCCAAAGTACATGTTCGGCAAGTTTCGTCGTCTTAAAGTATTTCTTTCCACAGCACATAATAAAGCCACGGATCTTATGCGCCACCTGATAGTGATGGAAGAGTTGTCCACAACAATTATAGTGCTCTTGGCAGAGCTCACAATTTAACGTGAAGAAAGAGTTTATAAGTTTTTCATTGTTTTCTTCTTCATTTGAGGCTTTTGTACATATTCGTTTCGCTGATGTTTTTCGTGTGAACTCGTTCTTCTCTACATCAGCTTCTTCATCCGAAATGTACTTTCTAGGCCTGCCACGAGCGGACTTAGATCTAACTGGACGATGTGTTTCTGCTACGATTACTTTATCTTCAGCTGTGCACGGAAATGTTTAATGCAAATTTTACTTTTAAACACAGATATAAATTAACTACTTATAATAGCAATAAGTGACAAGATTCATATGATAACTTCCTATAAATATGTTAAATGTTGGCGCGGCACAATTTATACCATGACTCTAGATCTTGTTTTATGGCATTTGATAAATATGATATAAGATTAAAGATGCAACGCTTACCTGGTTCACCGCATGGGTCCTCTTCGATTATGTCTTCGACAATTTCCTCCTCTTGCTTGACTGCAATGAATGCAATCTCCTCCTTGGGTTCTTCATACTCTTCACACACATTTGCAAGCACGACTTCTTTCAGATCCGTTCTGCTATTGTCCACATAGATGACCGATCCAATGCTCTCTTGGATCTTCTGCACACGAACGCAAAATTCATGGAAATCATGGATCTTGCTCCAGCAATTAGCGCATATCTGATTGGAGATTTCATCGTCAGGTTTGAGCTTTAAGCAAACAAACTAAACTAACTTTGAGTTCAAATAAACAGAGACTCCTACCTGGATTATAGAGTAATGTGTGAGTACATCATTTATTCTGAGAACACCTTCACCGTCGTCAAATATCGGGAGCAGATCTTCAGCGTGGTCTAGACACAAACGGCATATAGCGTTTTCAGCCATTTTAATGGGACATAGTTTACATTTACTATTGGACACAATTTAATGTAATAAAATGCATATTTAATTCCTAATTCATAAAATTTTAATCGAAAAGGTTTTGCATTTGTATACAAACATACTTGGCACTTGTCACCGTGGTTTTGCGACTTCGAAGTGCAAACGCCGCATTATCGAAACCATTCAGTAATCAAGAGAGTGAAGGTAGCAACTGTTATCTGAAAACTTAATGGATTTCACTTGAAGCAATTATAACAGTAAATGGTAATTTGAACAAATTAGTGGAATAGTAGTTTAATTTTATTGATAAGTCAGGTCAGTAGGTCCGAGAAATTTCTGTGGACTGGTTTATGAAAACTGTCAAAGCTGTCATAGCAGTGTATTTTCAACATTTTCTTGTTCAACCCGTTCGTTTACTTTTTCGTAACTTAAGCTCTCTCTGAGAGAATTTTACCCCCACTCTTCGACATTTGATAATCTACAAATTTTAGTGCAAAAAGTACGCGAACGGACCTAGTTATAGAAATCATTGAAAAATTGCTATCAATAGAATGCTCTGCGCAGCAAAGTGTAGATTTTGAATTTAAAGTTGATCATTCAAAGCAAAACTGACAGATGAGCTAAGAAAGAGGATTGAACACTTCAGTGAAATGATTGTGAAATCGAAATCGATTTCAATCAGTGAAATAATAAAATTGGATTTAAAGAAAAGTTTTAATAGGAATTTTTTTAAATCCGTTGTAAAATTTAAATGACTTTGAAAACAATTCATTGAGATGTGTAATTAAATAATTTGGGAAAGAGTTCAAATAAATTTATATCTTATTCCGAACAGTTATCCCATATCAAACCCTATTTCTGTTTAAAACCGCTACGACACTATGCCTCTTAAAGCGCTGATCTTTTTTAATTTCACTTTGGATTTTTTACTCCATGAGGTTCGCGCTATTACACTAGGACAATTACCCAAGTACGTAATTTGGCATTTATCTCATAACATTAATATCCATAGGTCTGTTCACGTACTGTTTGCAGTAAAATTCTTAGATTATAAAAGAGTAGGGGTAAAATTCTCATAGAGAAAACTTAGAACTAAAAAAAAGTAAACAAACGGGGAAACAAGACAAAGTTTGACGTTTGAAGTTTGAAGAAAGTTTGACAGTTTACACAATCCAGCCCAAAGAAATTCCTTGCACTAAAATTTGCATGCATAAGCGCTCTGTTCTGTGAAACACTATGAAAAGTTTGCTTACGTGAACAGCTTTTCGTAAAAATTCGCTGCTTTGAGTTCCATTTCGGCAGGGTCATATAAAATACAAATATTGTAGCTACCACTTGACAATTATTGGAAAATATAATACAAATTTCTAGTTTGTACAAAGTGTCGTATTTTATTTAGCGAATACACATTTAAATATATAAGTTTTTCTCCTGTTTATAACATATATACTATTTTGTCCCATTTATAGTCTGATTTTATGCACAACACATACTTTAAAATATTATTTATTTTACTATACAATGTGGAATCACTAACTTGCGTGAATACTTTGTTCTTTAAAATAAATCTCCTTCTCTGCATTAACACTTAACAAGAGAGATAGAGACGATAATAGAAAGAAAAAAAAAGGGGGTAAAGAACCTAAAATCCAAAGAGACGACATGCTAACGCAAATTTTTAATTTTCATTTAATAATAGAAAAATATATATTGACTTAAATATGACTCCATTGTTAGGTTTTGTTTATGAAAATTTCGATAGCACCAAAAAAATTCGTTTATTATTGTTTTTTAGCTTTTAGAAAAGTGTTCTTAGAAATATTTATTTATTTCTTTCGGTTCGTAGTCAAAGCATTTCCTTTGTTATCAGATTTTCCAAGTGTTGGAAAGCTATCACGCATAGCGTGCAGTTTTATATGATTATCCGCATCAGAGGATAGCAAAACTTGTTTACAGGTTGAGCATACTTCTAATTTGGGGAGTAATTTCTTTTGGTCACCTGACAAATTCTTCAAGTGCTGTGAGTGCACCAAGTAGAGGGCCTGAAAAAATAATAAAAACAAAAGCATTTCCAAATGTATTGCTAAGACATGGTATTGAAGTATTTGGTAACCTGTTGTTTTGTTATATCTGGCAAGAGCGATAGTAGCTCGGGGAAAATTATATCGAATTGATCCTTAAGCGCAGCTTGGCAGTGTTCATAGTAAGGTTGAGCTTTGTAGATGCCCTCGCGGAATTTCATAGACAACAAACGAAACTCATCTAAAGCTTCCTGGGTGGGGAGGGCTTCTTTAAAATGGCCAATGAGTTTCTAACAAGAAAAAGAAGAAATTTTAACAAACATTTTCTGAATCACCATCCCACAAATGGTTACACTTGTGGCATCTTGCCATATTCAGGACTAAGCGAACAAAATTACCTGATTCCTTGTAATAGATTCCGGTGGTGGAATATAGTTATGCGTTGGAACAATTTTATAACACTCGCCCAAGGAGCTCGTAAATGTAAGATTATTCGGTGATTTCGCCACCGAATTTAGAGTTACATTTTGGAACCCAGGCGGTGGTTTTATTGGGGTAGTGAAACCGGGTGGTGGCCCCATTGTTCGATGTACAAAATCACGTCCATTGCTTTCAATAAGGTTCACTGCATTCCCATTTAACGGTGTTTCGGCTTTTGTATTTGCATTCGCTGGTTTATTTTCATTATTATTCTCTTTTTTTTGCTTTCCACTCGGCGCATCAGGTGACTTCTTCCCTTCGCCACTTGAATTTTTGTTCTTTTTGTCCTTCTTGTTGTTATTCTCAATTGTCGTGTTATTATTATTATTGCTACTATTGCTACCCTGTGCATATTTTGAAGATTTTTGCTTTGAACTCATATTTAAGAGTGGTGCTGGTGCCACTTTTGATCGACGATTCTCTGCTTCACGTTGCTTCTGTGACTTTGTCCAACTTGGAGCAGCTGGTGCCGATGGCTTACTTCCTAGTGCCAGTGCAGGAAAGTCTAATGAATTCAGTTTCGGAGCACTTGCATCAATGGCAGCCTTTTTGGCCTTTGCTTCTTCGGCTTCCTTCTGGACAAGTTGAATCTTATGGAAATTACTGGGATTTGCTACGGAAACGTAGTCATCAACCAATGATCGATGCTTTGCTGAAACATTATTGAAATTCAAATTGGAATTCGATGGAATTAGATCTTCTCGGAAAGCGGCAAGTGCAGCTGCTTTCGATGTCCCGGGTAGTGCTGGGAAATCACTTTTATTGGAAGTATTTGGTTTTTTACTGGACGCACCGGCGCTTGTGCTTGGACGATTCGAAACATGAATGACCATACCACCAGTCGATGATGATGACGAGGGGTTCTTCTTTATGACTGAACTAATTGATGTTTGACTTGGACGGTTTGTTGATCCACCAGAACCTGATTAGGGAAAAAGCAGTTTCAAATTTGAACTCACTGAAGAGATGTGTTATTTCATTTATGAACCTACCACCACCACTGCCACCACCACCCAATGCGGGGAAATTCTCTTTTGTCCTAGCTAGACCAGCTGAACCTCTCGTTCGCATTCCCAATGCTGGGGCTAATGGAGTAAATGTCGATGTTGCTCCACCGCCTAAGGAGGGAAATTCTTGTTCATTTCGTGCATCAATTGGTGGTGCTCTTTGTGGTTGTACTGGTTGTAAGCTTTCAGTTTGTTCTTCATCGTTTTCTTCGTGTCTAAGGCGAGAATAAATATAGAAGTGAGGATAAAACAGCCGACATAAATATATTACAAGATGCACTCTGAAAACGTTTGTCAATGCTGGCATTACGAAGAAGACTTGACTACAGAACTATCGTATTTCATTCGTCACAATCAATTGTTTTGTTTATTCAAAAACAACTTACCCTCCTCTTGAGCGAAGACTAGCAATATGCGGTTCAGTTTGCCCCGAACGTCCCCGCGGTCCCAGTGTTATCTCCAACTGTAGTGTTCGTGCTTGCTTGGCTTGTTGTTTATTCAATGATTTGCCATGCACATTGGCAACGTGTGCCTTATAATCGATTTCAGTGCGAAAGGCACCAGTAAATTCTTCTGTAGCACATCGGCCTTCCTCACAGAACCAATGGTCTTTGCGAAAATGTTCCCTCAAAGATTCATAGTTTCTGGAAAAAATGATTCACTTTAAAACTCGTATTTTAAAACTGATTTCTTTTTTACTTGTAAAATTCATTGCATCCATCAGCGTCGCAAAAGTGACAAAAGTAATGATCCCTTCGCAAGTGACGAAATAATTCATCGCGATCAAGGTAACGCTTATTACAGTACTCACAGAGCGGATGACCGCGATGCGATTTATTATCTGGATCGCCTTTTCTTTGATGCAAAGACAATTCGGATTTCGTATAGCAACGGCGTTCGAATGAGAATATTTTCAAATTATCTGTACACAAGTCGCAGTAATAGAGATCATGTTCATTGCGAACGTGATCACGAAGTGCTGTGAATTTACGGAACACTGGATGATCGCATCTGTAAGAGATACATATGTTTTTGTTTTAATTTTTGTTGTCTTTCATTTGAGGAATATATACTTAGGACATGGATGATCAAGAAGATTGTAGAATGCCTGCTGAATTGATTTTTGGTAGAAGCAGATCTTATACTTCGTGTTGTAGTATTCTGATCGATTTTTGACTTCCAATTCACGATATGATAGTTTGTCATATGTGAAAATTACCTAGGAATAAAGATACAAAGTTTTAATTGTAAATAGGTATAAAGAAAGTATTGCTTTTATTTCTAAAGATTCTGCTCTGCTATTTCGAACTTACGTTCTGCATCAGGGTAGTATTCAAAGGAATTCAACTGTACTTTTACACATTTCTTCACAACATTGAAATCAAATGAATTGAAGAACCAGTAAGCACGAATGCAAATGTTATTTTTTCTTTTCTATGAACACAAAATGCACCGACATTTATACAACTGCGCTATTGTTTGAAAATTTGGGTCGGAACTGGCAAATATTGCTTCTTATCTGCATATCTGGAACCACTTTTGAGAGGAAAGCAAAAATAGAACAACGTACACAAGATGAACGAAGCTATGTAGATGAAAAACATGCATTTTACTTGGTATTCTTTCCTCTGATTGTGCGGCTTGTGGGGTAATAAATAAATGCTCTGAGAAGAAATATATTGCACTATTTTATTTATAATTGTATTTTTCGTTTTTGTTTTTGAAAGCCACTGATTGGTAAGAAAAACAACATTACGAGTTACGTTTGGTAAAAGGTGGATTTTCAAAGCCAAAGAGCGCAGCTAAATAAATTTAGTTTGCTAAACAAATTGTCAGAGGATATAACAAGGTGTTTCGTTCAGGGATGCCACATTACGACAGATTTACGCTCGCTGTTTTTTTGTATATGTCAACTAGAATACAAGTCGAAAGTGCTGACTTTTGTATTCACTTTTGAGTGAAGGAAAGCCGTTTATAGTACTGATAAGAATCAGTTTGAAAATTATTTTACTTTAACACGTTCAGAGCTGATTTATGGATTAGAACAAAGTAATTATCAGCTCATTTAGATCACACAGGAGTACAGCAATGTATTATTATTCGGCTCAAGGCGGACCAGTAGAAAAGTTGACCTTCGTTCCATTGTGTGTGATAACATATCCTTCTGAACATTGTCCTCTTAAAAATTGATGGTTCTATTTTTTGAACGAGAAGCTAAGGCCTTTTTCTGAATCCCATTCGATTTCCTAATTTGACTAGACATAAAAAAGGACACCAATTGTGTGTTTGTCTTATTAGAATACGTAAACAGATTCCTTATAATTTCTCGGGAAACCTCTCAAATGCAAATGCTTTATTGTAACTAATGAAAAGTACGTTTCTTCCCTAAAGTATCGAAATAATTAGTCTGACATCCTGTATCCAATTTTGAAAGCAACAACAAATCAAATTGCATAACGTGACACGTTCCAAGCCTCGTGATCCACCGGTTGATCCAAATGCGCTCATTAACATAGAGCGCATTCTAAAAATAGCGAACAAAAGCAGATTAAGGCAGATACAGGTAAGCACAGCAACAGTAGGAGAAGCAACCTCATCAGGACCAGAACCCAATATTGATATGCGCAAATTGTTTTGCTTGGTAAATATTTAGCCTTACCTTTGCCAATACTTGCCGACAAATGGGACATTCAAGTTGTTCACAAAGGACCCTCATTCTGGTGGAGCATTCATAGCACACGGGATGGTCACATTCGCCAATAGAATAGATGTCACAATTCTTGAAGCAAACCACACAAGCGTTATCAGGATTATCATTGCTAGACGATGTTGATTCAGAGTTCTTGCGAAAATTGGTGGAACTCATCTTGTCTTCTTCTTTCTTCTTCTTCAAGGTTTATTCGACGTATGTATATCTATGGTTAGAGTTGGTAAAAAGCTGATAAAATTGATGCAAGTGTATCGTTGTATGAGTTCTTGAAATGCTCCCGATGAAAGTAAAACTATTTGTAACTAAGATTTCCTATTGAATTTTACTGTACGATTTAACACAAAATATATGAGGAAAGTTGAAAAAAAAAGAGTTGACCGACTGGATGTGGTGGTAGTTTTTCTATTATGAAGTTGGCAGTAAATTTCACTCTCTTGACAAACGTGGACTGACAGTTGGAAAATTCAGCTGAACTGAATGATTTAAGATATGGCTACATTTATGTACAATAATTCGCTGCGACAAGGAGATTGTGAGTACCAATGGACACACTTTTTTCAGAATAATAATTTTCCAATAAATTTGCAGGTCATCAAATAAGAACAAAATAAAATCATAGTATCATCTAAAAAAGTTCAAACTTTATTTTATCGAATTAGAAAACTATAACAAACTGAGGAAATACAAACTTGTGTATATATGTTCCACTATGGCTCAGCTGGTGTTCTTAAATGCTTTTCGGCTATATAGAATCTAAAATAAGTCGAATGAATGAATTATAAAGAATCATTGTGTTTTCAACATTTCGGTCGGAAGAATTTTAGTAAAAGAAGTATTTTACTAGATTTTTTAGTTATCCATAACCAGGTTATGGTTGATGTTCATATCAAATTTTACTTTTTCCAGCATAAACTTATTTTCTTCAATAAAGTATACATGAAATAAAAAACTTGACATTTTTTTTACTTCACAGCACATAAGCGAAAGTATGTATTTACATGAAAGTAAGCAGCTGTTAGAGATAGATAAAATCAAATGATTCTAGTTTCAGCAAGTCTTAAAATATCTGCAGTTCCTCTATAGAGCTGTATCAATTGTTCAAATATGGAAACCGAACCTTTCATTTCATGTATGTATTAGTTTCGAAAATAGTTCGGTATTTTCAATAATTCAATCATTTCTTCAATGATAGAAACAGTGTTTGAGTATATCTCCACACTGAGTCGAAAGATTTAAAAGTTCGAACCCGCTTGTGCTCATCAGACAACCGCCACAAACACAATCAATGACAATATTTTTTATTACTTTATTATAGACGTGTTATCATTAACATTTGATAATAGGTAATGATACGTCAATTATAATATTTATTCACAAATTATGGGGTAAAATGGCTGGAAGTAGTAAAGGGGAAATAATGAATACAATAATATTCCAACACAATTCGTTTATAACTAAACGCATGTTCTTCAGATTCAATCTAATAATGTTGGAAAATTGCTTTATTCTAAAATTCCTTACGACTGAGAGGGCAGTAAATATTATATTTTAACGACTTCTATAAATTTTGTTTGCATATTACAGAGAATAATTGATTTTGAAATAATGCCTATTCGCATGCATAGGAACAATTGAACTCAAAACTAGCGTATGCCATTAACCAACGAGTAACGAACAATCCTACAAACACATCTCTATATACTGTCAGGCTGTCATTTTGGTTTCCTTTTCGCACTCTATTTTCTCTCGTCGTTTGCATTCAGCGAAATTTTGACGATTGGTTTTCTTCTCGCTGCCGAAGGACGTGAGTGTGTGCGAGTCGAGAAAAATATTATATTCCTCCTGCTTTCAATTCTCGAGCGTAGCTCAGTGTTACAAAAAGAAAAAAAAAAGATACAAAAAAAACATTTTTTCTAAAAAATCATTTTACCCCTCGCGCTATCGTGTGTGTGCATGTGTTTATTAGTTTCGCCAATTATTTATGCAAATGTGCACAATTATTCGACGACGGCAATATGAATTCCTCTAAATGCGTTGTGAAATTTCGACAATCGCGGCGCTGCTGTTTACACGGAAAAGCTTGACACAGTCTCCCATATCCCAGTCCACCAAATCATAGCACCTAAAGTGCGGAGTAGTTTCCAATTTTTCTCCTGCTCGCTTCTGTGTCCAGTGACGCGCGAGGGTTCGACGACAGTTTAATCGTGTTTTGGGTTCATTTTTTTGCATTTATTTTGAGTTCTCTAAAAAAAAAATGGGTTGTGATTATCCGCGGTGCCCAGTTCAATAAAAAAAAAAAAAACATTTTCCATAAAGCAATTCGCGTGTGAAAATAAGTCCCCAATCTCCATCCATCCTCGAATCCCATCACAGCGATCGCTGAAAAAATGGGTGTCAACAATTTTCTCTACTCCGAAGTCCGTTGATTGTGTGTGCTGTTGTTGTTGTTGTTGTTGCCATTTGAAGATGATGGTGCTAGAGCTAGTGGTTATCGCGGGAAGCAATTGAATTGAGTTTTATATTTTCGTTTTAAAAGGAGCAGCTGAAATACTTTCTAATAAAAGGATGTTTTCTTCGTATCGTTGTGCTGCAAACGAATAACGCGCGTCAGCTTCATTGATTTCGAAGGGTTTTTTTCTATTCCTTTCTGTCGGTTTTGTTTTGGTGGCGCTTTTGTGGTGTGTACACAGTGAAAGTTCATAGTGTAGCAAAAAAAACAAAAAAAAAAACAAAACAAAAAGTAAAAAGCAAAAAAGAAAGAAGAGTGGTTTTATTGTCCTTGCAAAATGCCTGTGCTAATAGGTATCGCGGATTTCGTGGAGGAAACCAGAGATGATTACAATTCGCCGACGACATCGACGTTTGCGTCACGGATGCCTGATTGTCGCCAGACAATCTCAATACTTGAAGAAGTAAGTTGGACACAAATAATCCTGCATGTACATATGTACATACCTACATACATAATGTGCCTATTTGTAAGATTTTTCTCTACAATATTATAGTATCGACACCAAGGTCCTGGGGATTTATTCTTCTTCTTCAGGAATCAATGGTGTTGTGCTCGCAAGCAGTGCTTTGGTTATTGGGTAGATACCTATTTGGAAAGGTTGGGGTGGCACCACCCTTATTGTAATCTATTGAAATTTTGATTTATGTCAACGAAACATGATTTGTGAATAGAATATGTACACAAAGCGAGAATTTGGGTGCGGGATTATAAAATTACTATAAATTCGATAGGTTTTTTGTGCGAGCGATGTTTTTCTACTTTTACTTTTAAATAAGCGGCGAAATGAGGATGAAGCGAATAGGTTATGGGTTCGGATGCGATTGTGCTAAAATTTATTGGTTCATAAAAAAGTCTTCCAACATTTAAATTATTAAGATTTCGATTTGATTAGAAAAAGTTGGTATGCCATCCCACCGAAAATGAGGAATGCAATCTAAAATCTTATATGACACTAGTCAACTTATGCTAAATAAAGAAAATCCTCAGAGCAGTTTCCGAGATAAATGACATTTTGTTAAAAAAAAACGTGGTACGCCATTTTATAGGACTTTACTAAATATAAACAACATTGTTTGAGTCTTTTTTATGCAAATTCACTTTTTTAAAAAAAAATTATAAGTTGAGCACTGTGTTTAACAATTTTGGACAACTGATTGGGGTTTCCTAGTCTAAATCGAATATGAGATATAGTCAAAATCGTTAGAGCCGTTTTCAAGAAAATCTCATTTTTTGTAAAATTGGCCTTAAGGAAAGTACCGTTAATATTAGAGATAAAACAAAAATTACACTTTACAGACCCTAATGAAGTTTGATCGAAATCCGTTTACCCGTGCATGGATACTGTAGCCATCTTGGGTTTTAATGCTAAGCTCTAGCTATCCAATTATTTATCATAAAAATGTCCTTACCTTCTTAGTTCATAAATTGCTCTCTGACCAAGGATAAAATTTGGTTCTGACAGTCTCAAAATCTCTGATTGATTTGTCTGTTTTTAAAGCTACTATTTTGTTTGAATCTCCTAAACCTGACGGCTTTTGTGTTCTTTAGATATGCACTCCCAAAAACTTAACACATCAATAGGTCCGTTCGCGTTCCTTCCTAAAACAACGAATTTTTACGAGAATTTACGAATTTTTACGAAAAGCTGTTTGCGTACGGAGAATTTTCGTAGCTTTTCGCAAAAAAGAGCGCTCACGAGAGAGTAGAGAAGAGAGCCGAAATTTCTGTGGGCTGGTTTCGTCGAAATTTGATAATCTACGAATTTTAGTGCAAAAAGTACGCGAACAGACGGGTAAAGGGTTTCACAAAAAAATAAGTAACACAGGGCATTCAAACAAATTGCCAGTTGAGAGAATAACAGGTTGTATGTGAAAAAACTTGGTTTTCAAATGTAGCAAAAATATGCGACTTAAACTAAATCTGTTCAGTGAAATATATTTGTACCAACCTGATTGTATGGTTTAATCAACCTTCCTTTATGTTCCTTGCAACGAGAAATAAATGCTTTATAAAGACAAGACAGCCGCTCCTTGTTATTTTCAACTGACGAAAAATCTAAAGTTTATCTCCATCATGCAGTCTCATTCAGTATATGACATCTGATTTAACTTAAGTAAGGATTGTATGTATGTATGTCGCGTCAAATGCTTCTGCTTCTTGAAACACGTTTGTAGACTACCTAAAAGCTTCTGTAACTGTGTTCCACTTATATATCGCGAGAAAACCATAATTTGAAGCTAAATATTTGCAAACCGCCTCTGTTAATTATACAGGCAAACATTCGTAAATATGTACATATGTACATAAAGTTTCATATTCCGCTGTGGTCTATAACAAGTATACAATTTACCTTGTCTGAAAATTACTAAAAAAAACTCGTTGGGCTTTAGAGAAGAGGCTAATCTGTTAGTAAGTCAGTCATATTCTAAAAAAATGTTTCGCAGTTTAAACTGATTGTAACCTTGAAATAGCTGTTGTCAATAGTGTTGCCGAAATAGACATCAAAGTAGTATTTTTAACCTTTTTTTTAGATTCAGGGACATTCAAAATCTAACGATGCACATACAGCATCCCACACGCAGATTTTGCTCTACCTATTCGGCTGGCTATATCCAGTTCGGTTCCGCCATCGGATGAGACAATACTCCCAAGTTATTGGAAACTGGGTACTCTCTCAATCGTTTAATGAGTTCGGTCCTAGGCTGATCAATTTTTGTTTTTGCCGAGTTAATTTTCAGCCCAACGACGGCTTCCCTCTCCATATTTGCTGTCTTTTGGTGAAGGTCCATTATTTTGTGAGACAGAAGGCATACATCATCGGCGTATTCAAGGTGCTTGAGTATAGATGTATCGAATTCCTCCATTTCTGTTTGATGAGGCCTCATTCAGCACATCGCTAATCACCAATAAAAACAGTATTGGTGAAAGTATGTAGCCTTGTCGAACCCCACTTTGGACTTCGAATTCCTCAGACAGCCTTCCTCTGTACAAGCCGTGAATCGTGGACCCATCATATGTAGCCTTGATAGTTGCTATTAGTTTATGCGGAATGTCTCTCCTGCGCAAGGCACGCCTCCTCCCGATTGACACTATCAAACGCCTTTTCAAAATCGATGAACAGCAGGTGAAGTGGTGATCGATATTTAACACACTGCTCGATTATGATCCGTAATTCCTTCGGAGGGTACTTTCAAAAGAATTTCGTGTCATCCAGAGAATAATGCATATTTTCACAGTGCACATGAAAAAACAGACTATTTATTTAAAAAAATAACCACTAATAACTCAAATGTACAGCCGTTGGTTAAATGACAATGCCGACTCATCTGATTTATGACATTTTACCAATGCATAAGCTTTTCAATCATTTTTTTTTCTTCTACGACTCACTGCCTCACAAAAAGCCGACTAGCTTTTTAGTGTTCCAATCACTACTACAACCAATCCGCAAGCTTTGTTTGACAGACAACAAATCTGAATTCACTATTTAGTGATTAAAATACTGAAGTTTGCCGCTGTTTCTTTGGTGCTAGAAGTTCTTAGATTGCAATTGTTCTAAGTCATTCGAATAGTGTTTGATATACGTATAACTCATTTTCCTTACTTGCTGTCAGTGAGGAGTAGAAAAACTTAACAAGCAAAACAAAGAATTGACACTTAGCGGCTATTAGACATTCACCCCAAATCTCGAACTCAAATACGACAGTCGAATCCGACTACATTGGCATCTTTTCCGATCAAAGTCGTATTTTACGAACAAATATACGACTTTTTGATAACATTCGTAATGCGACTATGGTCGGATTCGACTGTCGTATTCGAGTTCAAGAATTGGGGTGATCATTTGAAGATGAATGAAAAAATCGAGTTGTCTAGTTATTGCATTGAGGTGACACATCTTAAAAAGATTGAACTTGTGAAGAAACTTTTAAGTAAGTCAGTGTAGATTTGAGATATCTTAAGGCAACAAAGGGGTTACCAATCGACAGAAAATGTACTCATAATTGTTTGTTTGGCTTGGTGCAAAGAGCAACACCCTGTGTATGTACTTCCATGCAATTAGGGTTAAAATGTGTGATGATTTTGTTAACTTAAGCAAAACATTATTATGCGTTAAGTGCCATCATATTCCTTTTTGTCTTCTTCTTTATTGGCATAAAGTGGTCACTAATTTTCATTCAATATTATCAACATGTAGATACTCAAGAGTACACTCCGTATAGATCTGAAAGCAAGTGTGTAATCGCATGTATTATGTTTTGCTCTCTTGCTAATTTAATTAATTATCAGGATGCTTTGTCATCGTCCTAAGAAATATTCTGTGGACTTTTATTAAACACTAATAATATATATGTATGTGAAGGATGGGCCATCTAGTGGTTTCTTTTAAAATCATAGGTTACTTTGACACTGACAGCTGTTTCTCGCACGAAATCTTGACAGAAATCAGTATCATACCTCCGCGGAACGAAATGAGCCGCTAGAAACTTATTTCCAGAGCACCAAATTCCCTATGTCAATTGGCCGCCTCGGGTGTTATTGTTTATCGGAGGATCTTATTGGAATACAAAAAACCTGAATGGGAGAAGCTGTTTGTGATCCTGTCAATTTTATCCTCCATAATAATGGCCGTGGACTTATTCCAGGCGGTAGCCTTTCTGCAATTAGAATTTAAGAGTATCCAACTCTGTTTCTTAACAATAATAGTACAGTTTATCAGGCGCTCTTAGAAGGTACATTACACATGATAACATTATGTTCAGTATTTTTATCGCAACCATAACGCAATAATTGTAATTTTGATATAAGTATACAAAGGGTCTTTCTTTCCTTTGCTGGTTTTTTGTTCTGTTTTCTTAGATAAGAACTTGATGAAATATGTTCTTTATTAAATCTCTTCCAACGAGAAACTACTTTTCACCCCCACTGTAGATTTATAAATACCCATTTTAAATCACTAATTACAAACTGTGCATTTCTGCCAAGAAAATCTGCACAAATTAGTGAAAGAACTTAAAATCTTTTTAAGCAATCTATTTACATATACATACATTAAGATATGTATTCGCTCGGTAGACGCCAAACAATGCTATGTATCTATCTATTTAAAAAGAAGCTAAAAAGAAACATTCGACACAGACGAGCAAACAAATGTTTGTCAACAAAATTTGACCTTATTTCGGTTCGCGTTTCGTCGGTCGTATACGTTGTCGGCTCAATCGGTTTAAAGTTGGCTTTTGCAGTCATATCATACGACACTCTACCTACCTATAACTCTGGGCAGGCGTACATATGTCAGTTGTACGCGAGTAATTTTGTGTTTGCTCGATTCATTTGATTTGAAATTAATTTTTGAGTCAATAAAACGACGAGAGTTGAATGAATCGTCATTGCAAATTGTTGCTTCATTATTCATAGCCTGTTGTTGCTTTGTTTTCAACTTGGGATTGTTAATATGAGACGAGAAAGTATACATACGTATACTTGTGTATAAGTACGAAAATAAAAAAAAGAGGAATTCAATAATTAATTTAGTCACATAGACGAAACCGGAAGTTTCCTGATAATGACAAAGGTTGGCTTATTGTTTCGATGAATGTTTTTTTTTTTCATTTTTATTTGTTATTAACTTTTCTCCGTTTTTTGTTGGTGGGATTGTAATTCGACGAAGTTGATTATTTCATCTTTTATTTACAATGAAAGCCACTGCAGCTGACTGTTTTGTGAACGTTCCTTAGTCACCCTCTAGCTTAGAACGCAATTGGGTGTTAATTTTTTAGGTGCTTTTGAATTATTCGTAGTTAGTCTTGGATTGAATGTTGCTAGTTATGATTGCACTCGTAATGCTGTTGAGTATTGTATAGAACGAGCACAATGTTCCCACCAGATGAAGTCTCCAAACATCCGAGATTTCCCATACTTTTTCGATGTTTCGAATGCTCAAGATTTCGGCGAAATCTAGTTGAAATATCTTTCAGTTTTCGTCTGTAAGAGGTTGTCAAATCGAACAATCCTACGGCGTGAACTTCGCTTTATTTTAGTATTCGTTTAAAGATGTCAAAATATTAGATTCCAAAAATTTTGCTAAAAACGGACAAAGAATTTTTTTCCAATAGAAATATTTGTAAATATTAATTTTTTGAGACAATGGAATAGAAATACAAGAACTTAAAATTGTGGATCCTCATGCAAGAGGAGTTTCTGCTTGATAATGGGAAGAGAATGTTGGCAAGCTATTCGACATTTGCAAGCAAATTGACAGCTTCTTACATACTTCAACTGGGAACGGCTTATGCCATGTTTTCATCGAACAAATCTCGAGGTTTAGATGAACTTTTGCCGAAACTTCAGTAAGCCGTTCGCACCAAGTCGAAATCAAAACAAACAAACAGCTGTCTGTTGACTGTCGCAATGAGTGTTGGGACTTGAGAGTTGGCAAATTAGGAAACCAAAAAGTTATCGATTTTTGAAACATACCATAAATGCAACAAACAAATTAAACAATGCATACAATTTATATGTAAGTAATGCATAACCTAAATAAAAAATATGAAAAATATAAAATATAATTGGTACAAGTTCCAACACTAGCTAAAGCTAGTCATATTCACATACAATATTTTGACGTCTAAAAATGAACACCAAAATAAAATGAAGTTCACGCTTAGGCTTGTTCGATTTGACAACCTTTTATGGACAGATGAACTTAAGGAGATATCTAGTAGGTTTCGCCGAAACCTCGATAGTGTTTGGCGGAACCTTGGAGGTTTGGATGTATTTGACGAAACATCGCGATTTCGGTTCGCTGGAAACATGACATAAGTATCTTATATATATAAGTATAAGCGCAATTTATCTCATAGGTCTGCACTACGTGATGTAAAATATTGCTAGCTGATTGATTTAGAAGTTTATTCTCCCCGAAGCC
Organism: Chalcosyrphus nemorum; assembly: GCA_949716465.1. Lineage (NCBI taxonomy): Eukaryota > Metazoa > Arthropoda > Insecta > Diptera > Syrphidae > Chalcosyrphus > Chalcosyrphus nemorum. The sequence goes on from OX454332.1 coordinate 86,966,117, forward strand.
GAAGGAGACGTACAAAGATTGAAAGTATTTTAAAATTCAAAAGCATAATTCACCAAATTTCATCTAGAAATTTCACTTTGACCTTCACAAATCATATTCAACTGCTCAAGTCTATTACACTTTTCACAAGCATCATCATATCATCAGCAAGAGCCCTTCACATTAATCAGCCAACAAATGTCGCTCAATCTCAATATCTCTCTGTGTGCTTGCCAACCCAATTACCCTTAATTAGACGTTAGAAGAGCAATCTTAAGATTTAAAGTCTTCTTGTGTCACATTTACACGTTCCTCCACACTATCACTTCCTTTGAAATGTAGCCCAGATGTCCAACAAGATGAGCAAACACAATCTTACCATAGAAAAAATGATTCAATTAACAGAGATACCGAGACATGAGCAGGCGGGAAGCAGCATGACCACCTAAATCGAATGATAGAAATCAATTAGACTTGCTGGAGAGCAAACGCTCATCAGAGGTCACTCAGCGCCTCCTAATGGGGTGTTAATTTCCAACTAATTCCATTTCTCAGCGTGCCAATGGGGGTGTTGGTCCGCAATTACGTGAATAAAATTTGAATATAAAGCTTCATCATCGGAGAATCAGAGAAGAAGCAACACATCAGACGAATAGGTACATATTCTGCTGTATTCTAGGTGGGCGGTTGTTTTCGCAACCCGCTGCTCGAAAACAACTTAAAAATAAAACACGGGTGTCGGGGAGGACAGGGGACTGGAACTGCACTTGATTTGCATCCTCCTGCCTTGTAAATTTTTACCTGAAGGTGGGTTAGTGTTCTTGAGCTCGCATTTGCGTCACTAAATCAAATAATCTTACGTAAGAGAGACACGATGTCGTCGACATGCACCTTCGACAAAGTTTGCTGTTGTCGTCGTCGTCGTCAAAAAATGACGAACATGAAATTGTGATTTTCGAACAAAAATAGTTTTGTGTATCGTGCTCAAGGTGAAATGTTTTTATTTTTTTTTGTCATTTCTTTTATTGTTTTCTAGCTTAATAGGATTAAGGAGACCATAATTTAAAAATAATTATAACAGTTTTTTATGTGGATGTTGCGAGACAGGTGGTACTCGCCTCGTATGGCAAAATTGTATATTGCGTAACTAGAAAGGTTTTGCACGTTTTATTGGCGTATGCCTTTCCGTTTCATGTTATTTATCCATTTCTTCATTCAAGTATATACTTATATTTTTATTTTTTCAATAAAAGTATTTATGTATAGATTAGATAATGTATAGAGGAGGGGTGCCCATTGAGTTCCTATCACTACAAGTGGACTTGGGTGGTTCCCGTCGAATGGGTTTGTACTTTTACCATTCCCAGCTATACTTTGTTTTAAATTCTTTTTAAAATATGAAATCTAAAAAAAACGGGGAGTCAAATGAAAGTTTTATCAAAATAATAAAGGTCTAAAGGATTCAGTAGATGTTCTCGGAATCCTTTGGAAAAGTCTAGCGAGAAAAAATTGCATGTGCAGTTTATTTCCACGTTGTCCATACCTTTACTGTTAACACGTACATACATATGTCTCGAATCGCATCACTGTGCGCGCAGCTTTAGAGAAACATCTTACAATTTCACAGGATTTCATGGCAGCAGCTCTGAGGGGGCTGTTCGAACTTCAGCAACACGTTTGTGCTGCAACTGCCTAAAGAGCTTGACTCCTCCTTGACAGTTCTGTGCCACGTTCGGCTAGGGCGTTCTGCTATTCTGTCTATTTGGGTTGGCATCTTAATCCCGCCCTAAGATGTATCCAATCAACTGCGCAAGGCTAACTAGAGAGCGTCTCTATTGAAGCTGTTGAAAGACTTCGTGAAATCGATAAACAGTAGACGTAGCGGATGCCTATATCCAACGCATTGCTCGATTATGGTCCGTGAGATGTTTATGTGGTCAGAGCGAAAGCTTCGCTGTTCTTAGATGCTTCTCCTGCTACTTCTTTCTTCTTCGCACGGAGTTAGGCTCCGAGCTCAATTCCGAGCCTTGATTGTGATGCATCGATAATCGATCCGTTTCCAGGTGTTCCGAAACCCATGTGTGTAGATTTTTTTCGCATTTTGCCGACGTAGGTGCATATCCTAGTCACAAAAGCATTTTTCACAGCATTGCAGTGATGATACATGTTCTACAATGAGCTACTTATTACTTGTGGCAAGGTGGTCCTTGAACTGTTGGTGCATTTGGGTAACCTTGAGGCTATCGATATTCAAGCACCAGTCCAACGACCGGACTCCATTCATTATCAACTGGTTTACCAGAGTAGAGCATGTATGTATTCACGTACCACCTTATTTCACTCAGCCCTAAAATATCTATACCCCTTCTTGGAGTGAGTCTTGGATACTAAAAGGTTGTCATTAAATTAGCCGTCCCTATCCGAAGCATAAGTTTCCGTTTTCGAGCAAAAAGGTCTTCATACTAAAGGGCCCAACCTATAGAATCCGTCGATCCGTTGTTCAGTTAAATGTTGACATTAAAGTTGACGTATTGCCGGGTAGATATAGAACAGTCCCAAAGAATCTGTCGTATGAATCAGCTGATTGTCAAAGGCGATGGCAATTGACAGTTTCTCTACATTCTCTCTCTGCTTTCACCAATGAAAATGCGTACTCTCCATTTTCTTATGCATGAACTTCAATTGAATTTAAATCTACCTATGAATAACGATGGATGAAAAATGTAGAAAGAAAACCTACTTTAGTTGAGTCAACCCCATTTCAATCCGATGCGTAATGGACTATACGATGGACTACCTTAATTAGACTGTCAACTCAAAACAGACGAGGCTTAAATTCCCGTAAATGTAAATTAGCGTGTGACCTAGACCTAACGTCCTAACCCTTAAATTTGTCGAGTTATCTCTTTCATTCCTTTTGAACAAAATATTTTGTGTAGGTTGTTATTCCTTTAACAACAAAAAATAGTAAATACTGCATCTGTCAAATTCGATGTCCAAAATTGCACTTGGATGAGTGAAGTCCCATTTCATTTTCTGAAACGTCACAACACATTTACGTTTTTGGGTGGACTTTAGCTTGGAGGAATCTAATTTGATTTGTCTATGCTGTTAACTTTGGATCGACACCACTGACGGATGTCATAACCTCTACTGCATTAAGAAGACATTGAACTTAGCCATTGTAATTAGTATATTCTCTACCTACTGATAAGAACAGTAGCGGGAATGGCATCTGACCTCGATTCTATAGAGGAAAAACTTGCTTCATAAGACTGAAGCTAAAATGATTGCTTATCAAAGTACCTACCCTCTAATTACTTATTAATTGCCATCTACCCCTGACTCTCTTGCAAAAGGAAATTACTTTCGTTTACTTTCTGATGTGTTGGCATATATACTTGAGTGGAAAAGAGGAAACCTCAATCATGACATCAACTGGGCAACTGACTGACTCTGCGCAGTTATTGTTGTTGCAAACTGATATCTCTCAACCAATTACAAACAAAGAAAATGCAGTTCAACGTCTGTCAAGACATAGAGCCAAGAGCCAAGCAACAGCCCAATGCCCTCAAAACTTGTATAGTATATTCCACACAACAACAACGGACGACCGACGTGGAGTGTAAGAACATTTACATTTGTTATTTTTATACCCACCGAATCGGTGTTGATAACACAAAGCGAGGGAGCAGAGCAAAGCAAATAAAATATCCTACCTCTGATTCATTCCAAGAGGCGGTGGCCGCCGGCCACTTTGTTTAACCTCATTGATATGCAATTTTTTAATCTCTGCTGCGGCTGCTGGCCGGCCTATCCCCACCTGCTTAGGCCTCAGTCAGAGCTCCGGTTTTGGCACGCTGTGCAAATATTTGTGCGACTCGCAATTCGTGAAATTCGTTTCATATTGTGTGCGCTGCTGCTGCTGCTGCAATTCTCGTCTAAGCTCCGTATATAGATGCACATCTCTCTTTGGTCGCAATAAAGAGGATCGTAAAAAATAAATACCAGCGCGAACAGTGGTCATTCAAACCTCCTACAAAATAGAATCAGCGAAGAGGAGAGGACAGGAGAGGAGAAATATGGTTGGTTCTGCATTGGAAATGAAATTCTCATTCCATTTGAAGCGAATACTGTTGATTGTGACGTAACCACAGCACTTTACGGAGCTCTAAACAAACAAGTGGAGGCTTTTATTAAAAGACCAAGGCATTTAGTAGAAGCAACAGCAGTCCGTGAATAATTTGTTCTAATCAATTGAGTATCGCTTGCATTGTTGTTGTTTGCATACTTTGAATGACATAATTTTCAAATGCAATTTGTAGTTAGTACGACGGCAGTTAAATACAAGGTCATGCCTTCGTCGTCGTCGTCGACGTTATTTGTCCGATAATATGATACGAAATAAAGAGTTGAATGGAAGTATTTTCTGTAAAAAAATGTAGTTTTGATGATAGTTCTTGCGGACAAAAAAAAAAGCAACCACCAACAAGTTGTTTGTCGGTTGTGTGCCGTGGAGAGTTATTAAAACCGAAGCACTTGAGCAAGCGGATGTCGGTTATGGACGTCGTATAATTGGAAGATTTTGTGTTCATTGATTAGATTAAGTATTTTTAGAAGAATGAGTTAAAAATGTTTTCATTCCTCTGATTAATGTCGCGTATCTTGAGTTTTGTAAACAACGATACAAGGCTCAAGCGTGATAGCAAGTTTACTTATCTAAGAAAGATTAAGAGCCCTATGCTTAAATATGTGTATACATATGTATGCATGAAACGTGAACGTTGGAAACGGAAATGTAGAAGATTATTACATCGTTAGATGTTCCTGCTTTTGTTAGGATCTAATAAAAAAAAACAGAATTATGTACGTTTCTTTGAACTCCTTAAAGATTAAAATCTCTTTAAATACAGCCAACAGGATCTCTGTTAAGTGTAGAGTGACGTAGCTGTAGTGTTTCTTTGTTGAGCTGCATAATTTATCTTTGTCTATCTGTGCATTTTATAGGTCTGTTCCCGTACTTACTGCACTAAAATTCGCAGCTTCTCAAATCGGAGTGGGTGTAAAATTCTCTTAGAGAAAGAGGAATCTCCAAAAAATACGGGAACGGGTTTAACAAAAAAACGTTGCCCACTTTTTAAACGTCACTTTTTTTGTATTGATTTACTTCGAATTATTTTGCTAGCTAACAACACAACCATTTGACAGAACTCATATTTTTGCCCAAAGAAATTTCTTGTACCAAAAATTCAATAGAATTCAATTCAAATAGGTTAATCTGATTTTGTATTTGAGGACTTAATATGATTTTATGTTAGTTCCTTATTTTTGAATGTTGGGATTGAGACCTGTTGACCTGTGTTTTCCGTCATTTTCTGTGTTTTGCTTAGGAGCGGTTCTAAAGATTGACCGGCAAATATGTACATTTAAAAACATCGCAGTTAACACACACACATCGTGTATTTTCATGTTAGTGGTTAGGGGTAAGGCTTTGGCCCTTCCTTACTATTGTCGTGAGAATAGTATTTGTTTTTTTTTTCTTATGAAATGTAAACAAAATTTTATAACTAAAATTTACATATTTTATTTATTTTCAGCGCCTTGAGATCGATAGGGAAGGATTAACGAAACTCAAAAAGGCAGTCAAAGCCATTCACAACTCTGGCAATAGTGAGTGAAGATCTCTTTATTTCTAGATAAGAAATAATCTTTATCTTTAATTTAAAATGAATTTATAGCTCATGTTGATAATGAAATGTTCCTTGTGCGTGCCCTCGAGCGCCTCGGGGGCAAAGTGATTGACCAAGAAGAGCCTGATATCGGAGCTGCATTCTTAAAATTCTCCGTCGTAACGAAGGAGTTGAGTGCCCTCATGAAGACCTTGGTAAACACAATCCTTTCCTGCTGTGCACTCAATCAAATCATAACAAAAATTTCAATTTCAATCTTTCGAATGCAATTTTAGATGCAAAACATAAACAACATCGTCATGTTTCCAGTTGACTCAATGCTCAAAACAGAGTTGCGCGGTGTAAGGGGTGATATGAAACGGCCATTTGATAAAGCAGCAAAAGACTACGAAGCAAAGTTCATAAAGATTGAAAAGGAGAAAAAGGCTCAAGCCAAAGAGGCTGGACTGCTGCGAACGGAAATCGATGCGGCTGCCGTTGCCGAAGAAATGGAGAAGGAACGACGAATATATCAGCTTCAAACGTGCGAGGTAAATGACACACACAACAACTCCATTTGTTGACAAACAAAGGAAGTACAAAAAAAACGCTCTTTTCTCTGTTTACTTCACAGTATCTGCTTAAGTATAAGGAAATCAAAACAAAGACTGGTATCGAGTTGCTGCAGCATTTTATTGAGTACTACCACGCGCTGAATAAGTAAGTTAAACTGCAGAGTGCAAAATGTGTACTAAAAGGTGATCTTTATTATTATTTAGCTACTTCAAGGACGGCTTACAGACCATAGATCATTTTGGCACCTACATTGCTGACTTAAGTGCTAAACTCCAAAGCATCAAACAGAAACAAGACGACGATCGTCGTAGTCTATTAGATTTGCGAACATTACTTCGCAGTACACCAGACTTTGAGCGAGTGGAAAATGTAACAACGGACAAGGGAACTGGTTATTCGCTCCATCAGTTACAGGGCGATAAACATCATGGCATCACACGTTCTGGGCATCTGCTTAAAAAGAGCGAAGGAAAAGTGCGAAGAGTATGGCAAAAGAGACGATGTCGTGTCACAGCCGATGGCTTCTTGGATATTTGTCATGCAGACGAAACCAAGGCACCGACGCGAGTAAATTTGTTGACATGCCAAATCAAACCGGTGCCAGATGATAAGCGAGGTTTTGACCTAATTAGCTGTAAGTGTTTTTTTTTTTTTTTTCAGTGGATTACATAAATTTATTAAATTAAACTTTTTTCAACTTGGCTTAGATAACCGTCCATATCATTTCCAAGCAGAGGATGAAGCCGATCAAAAGGCATGGATGGCTGTGTTAGTTAACTGTAAGGAGAAAGCATTGACAAAAGCATTCCAGCATGCGAATCCACAAATGAGCCCTAGTTTAGTTGAGTTGCAAAAGACTGTTATAAGGTAAATTGATTGGTTTATTTGTTTCTCCGCTTCTAAGCTTCGATCTACTATTGTGGAGCACCATTTTGCTACCGTAGAAGAATATTCACCTATAGAGAGACTCGGCTTGGAGACCACTTCTTTAAGAGAATAATGCTGTCAATACAGTCGTTGTTATAACGTCCTTTTATCCCGCCTAACTTAAGAAAAACATTGGGCATTTATTGTTACCATACTATTTTATTTTTCTGTTTATAGATACGTCCAAAACCTACCAGGAAATGACCAATGCTGTGATTGTGGTTCTCGGAATGATGTCACTTGGATTAGTTTAAATTTTGGGGTCTTAGTTTGCATTCAATGTTCGGGTGTTCATCGAGACTTGGGTGTCCATCATTCAAGAATACAGAGCTTAACATTAGATAACTTGACCACAGCGAATTTATTAATAGCTCGTGCAATGGGCAACAGTACACTTAATGAGATTATGGAAGCTACCCTTGGCAAGGGTAAACTCTTACCAGACAGCACAATGTAAGTAAAAATTTCGTTATTCTTTTCATTGGTTATAGAAGTCATCAATCATCAATTTGTTTGTATTTAGGGAGCAACGTTATGACTTTATCCGAGCAAAATATGTAGCAAAACGTTACGTGATGCGAACATGTGCCGATGACAACGATTTACGATGTGATCTTGAACAAGCCATAGTAAATGCTGATATGAGTCAGCTACTGCAAGTATGGGCCGAGGGAGCCGATCTAACGTGCTGTCTCCCATCATCAGATGATGGTGAAACCGCTCTACATCTAGCAATTCTGCGTGAAATGGGCTCCACATTACATATTGTGGACTTTCTAATACAAAATATGCCACCAAAGGGTCTGAATAAGGCCACAAATCCTCCGGATATTCTTGATATGACTGGAAAGAATACCGCGCTGCATCTTTGTGCTTTGCATGATCGTCGCGAATGCATGAAACTCCTACTAAGATCCGGAGCGGACTATGAGCTAAAAAATTCACAACATAAAACTCCACTAGATATTGCCAAAGAAATGGGTCACAATGCGTGCCAGGAATTGGTAAGCTGCTTTCTGTTTTCAATTGTATAAAAGCGATGTTTAGAAAAAATCCCTTTATAGATTGATTGTGCCATAAGAAGAGAGAAGAGTGCTTTTGATCACATAAATACCGATTGGAACTTGCCTAATGATGATGGTTCCACAGATTTTTCAGACGATGATACAGTAATCGATGAGCGAGTAAGTATTCATCAGACAACTGTAATTGAATTGAGTCCAAATAAATGTGCGTATCAATTTAGAAATCGCGTTCGCGTCCACCAAGTTTCGCCGGAGGAGATTCGCCCATCTTACGATCGCGTTCCTCGACATGTGATTCAATTCAGAGTGGGTCTAGTCCAATATCAAATTGTCCGAATCGACAATTTCAGTTGCCCGCAGCAGGTGTACCATTCAATCAAGCCGGTACCAGTCCCAAGCAACACATTCCCATCGGACAGTATCTAAGTGGCGGGAGCGGTTCTAGTCCTAGTTCAACATCGAGTAGTACTCGAGGTCTAGGCCAGGGAGCGAGAAAATCCACTTCAACTGGTAAGCTTTTTTGCCGTAGTATATTTTTATCACCTAACCTATGGTGTCTTTAGCAAACATGAATTCTTTGAAGAAGCGAACAGCACCTGCTCCTCCACCCGCATCGAATTCTTTCTACGGTACCTTGCCCCATGCGCCCAGACATTCCCAGAACTTTGAAAACAATGATATACGCACAGTTAATCATAAGAATCAATCAGAAGTGGTGTATAGCACCCTACCGCATTTGCGCAGTGTCGACAGTGCCCGGGGTACAGTATTCCATTGTGATAATAAAGTGTATGAAAGATTTGATCCACACATGATACAACAACCGCAAACGGGTGGTAAATATGACAAAGCAGCTGGTCTGCACGATACTGGTGGTGGTAGCAGTGGTAGTCTTATACAGATGCCAACATTTGGTCACAAACGTTCACCGAGTGGAGAGTCGTTGAATCGACAATTCCATTTAGCTGGGGCAAAATTGGTTCTACCACCAACGGGAGAAATTCCCCAACTAAAACACGTTGACAAGTCGCTTTCGAGACCGAAAATCCCACCACCAGGTCCACCGCCAGGTAAGATCATTTTTTATTTTTTTATGAGAGAACGTCTATAAAGTTTGTTTTGGCTTTCTGGGTGTGTATTACAGAGAGGGAAATTTCAAATGGACAGTCAAATGAAAGCATAAGCTCTATGGATGAAGGACCGGTTGCACCGCCAAGGAAGGTATGTATTGCATGAAATAGACGTTAAGGATGTGTATTTCATACGATAAGAATCGTAGTATACTTAGATAACTTTATATTCAGCGATGGGACGCCCATAAAAAAATATCTGCATTAAAATAAATAAATAAAATGGAAATGATTTCACTAGGTACGTCGAAATTTTGTTTTAGCCTCTAAGATTGTCCTTTGTCTTCATTCACTGCCAAAATCCATGCTCAATTCAAAGAATCGGTTGAATCTTGTACTTAAAATTGAATAATTAATAAAATATCTTCTTTTGGGACGCCCATTGGCTTGAGGGACGGATTTTATTAGGAAAAAACGGATATAGATACATTTAAACTTTTATTTTTAACTATTGTTGTTCTGTTCTGTGTCTCATTCAAATGTATTGTTATCGATATATGTATTACTGTAAGTCTTGGTTGTTAGTTTTGGATAAAAGTTTGTAAATATTAACGTAGTATCAAGTTACGTATGGCTTTCCAGGAGTTACCAGTGTAAAAGGAACACTAGTCGTCGCTAAAAGCGCTGGCTTTATGCACAATTTCGGAAGCGCTGATTTATCATATTTTGTTAACGGTCATTGCCGGTTCTTTCCGTCTCCGTCTAGAGTTTAACTCTTGTGGAATAAAAACAGCCACACATAGTTGAATTCATAAGAAACCTCAATCTTTAATAGAAAGCTTGACCGAGGATGCAGACCTAACGCTGATTCGGGACCTTAAAACTTTGTTATAAAACATATCTACATAGCAAGCAAGAGCGTCAGTGAGTTGATTCTTGCGACACAATTCAGAGAACTCTTGCATTTGCAGAGTATTTTGGATGTTTTTAAAGGTTTAGGCACTTTAAGACCTTAGAGCAGTTTGATTATCACTACGGACATATATTCTACGACCCTTCCAACATGATTTATCTATCAAGAGGTGGTAAGTTCAGCAGTGCTTAGAAAACCGTGCAACAATCTATCTATACTGTTCGTATAAGCCAAATAATCCTTGGAATTGTAATGAACATTTCACTTTCCCTTTTTTATTTGTTTAGACGAATAATAGTTTACAATACATATTTTTATTGCAGCGTAAAGTTGAAAAGATAAAGAAAATATCCAGTCCTAGCGAAGAAACGGTATTTATTATCGAAAAAAATTTCGTTCAAAATTTTTTAACAAAATGTCCAAAGTGTGTTTTTTTTTATACATATATCATGTGCAATACTAAAAGAATCATTTAAAAGCAACCTACATATAGCAAGAGTGCCAAAGCCGTGTATTCATATAATTCAGCTGCTTCACATTGTTTTTTTGTGTGAATTAACTTCACATTATCGTTGTTTGTTTTGCTGTTTTCTCTTTACTTTTCTTAGAATCATTAACAATTGGAGTGTACATTTTATTTCTTATTGCAGTTGCTCAATCAATCAAACTACGCCGAGTATGAACCATGGATAACAGAAATGGATTCGTCTGGCGGTCTTGACCACTCGGTCGATTCAAATATTTCGTCTATTGACAACGATAGACTCAATGCATCACCAGATAATAATCCGAAAGGGAAACAATGCAATAACTATGTGAGTATAGAGTCTATTCTCTTGTCCTTTCGACTGAGGATTGTAGAAGAGTACTTGAAATAGTACTCAATACCACTAATACAGAAATTAACTCATAAAAAACTCATTATATTTGTAGAATGGCCACCGAAGATGCCGCGCTCTCTACGATTGTGTTGCAGACAACGATGATGAACTTGAGTTCAAAGAAGGCGAAATACTAATTGTTCTAAATGAACGGACGGATGACGAAAACTGGATGGAGGGCATTATCGAGGGCAATCCTAGTAGGCGCGGTATGTTTCCTGTTAGTTTTGTTCACATGTTACCCGATTGAAATTGACACCCCACTAGTGGGGAGGGTACAGTTATCTAAAAATTAAAATCAAATAATTTCTTTTCCTATGTGTATAGCGGTTTTTTTTAAGAACAACTATTTTTCGTAATTATGTAATATATATATAAAACTATAATATATACTATATACACATGTATGTATAATTTTTGTTACGTTCTTTTATGTATACATATAAATTATAACTAATCGTATTAAATTATTATTACTTATTATCATTGGTATTTTGTAATAAGGGCTGCGCGCCACCCTAAAGGTATTAATATTCAAAAACAAAAGAATCACATTTTAATGCACAATTTTTTTCCTCAATTTATATAAGGTATGTATTTTTTTTTTTAGAAATTATTTTTATACATTCATAATCCTTTCCATGTGTAACTCAAACTATTTTTTAAACTATTATTTAAATTTTAGTCTTAAGAATTGTATTTAATATATAAACTTATGCATATAATAATATATTTAACAGAACAACCTGGACTATATAATAATAATCTGTTAATAAACAATCAATCTATATGAATCTAAAATAAATCACACCACAACTAAATAAGATATGTTAGAGAGCGTATGTAAATCTTATATAGTTGCAAATGATTATACAATAAGTGGAGCAGAACCAAAACAAAATTAAAAACCACATAATAATGAAAAAAAAAAATATAAACGCTGCCATACAGAAGAAAAGTTGGATGTGTTACTGGTAAATAAATTATGAAGACATTTTAATTACAGTTGAACAATGTTACAGTTTCGATGTTACGCCGAGAGTTATATATATGAATAGAAAAGTTATATATAAAAAAAAAAAAACAAAACAAATGAATCGAAAATATATTGTAAAGATTTGAACAGTTAAAATTAAATAAAAGCAAATTTAAATCAAAACAAGAAAAAAACTAAATGTATTAAAAAAATATATATATTTTTCCTTTATTTCCTATTAATTTATGTATTCTATGTATATTTTCCAGTATTCGTATTTATTAACAACATTCATAAAATAAAATCTTCATTAATAACAAAAAGAAACATGAAATTTGTTTATAACAATTTTGAATTAATGTAAACGAAATTATTCAATAAATGCCAATGTATTATTAAATAAAAAACTATACCTCAATATGGTTCTATTATTATTGAAGTTAAATGCTTGTTTTTACTTTGTTAATTGATAATAAGTCTGATTAGATTGTTGAATCGTACTTAATACTGCGTTCTCACCGTAGCGAAATCTCGAGATTTCGATGAACTTTTGCCGAAATCTCGTAAACCGTTCGCACCAAGTTGAGATAATTTCGAACGTCATTGTCTGTCCATTTTTAAGTGGCGGGAAACAAACAAACCAACAGCTGTTTGTTGACTGTCGCTATCCGTGTTGGAACTTGAGAGTCGACAAATTGGAAAACCAAAAAAATCAAAAATCACGAACTGGGAAAATCACTAACTATTATGGACTATTTAAAATAGGTTATTTGTGGTCTACATTTGACAGAGCTCATATTTTTGCCCAAAGAAATTTCATGGACTAAAATTCACAGCATGTGGAAAATTTTTAATTTCTCAGGAGCGGTTCTTCTGTAAAAAAACAAAAAAAAACTTTGGTATAGGGGAACAGAAATTCGTTATTTTTCTTAAAATTTCGTTGTTTTGGTCAGTACGGGAACAGACCTATCACTCATTATGTATGCAAATAATGTCGTTTCAGTTACCATAAAGCTTTTGTTTTTATGCAAAAACGACTATAAAATTCCACGCCATATGATTGTACAATATTTAAATAGTTTTTGCACTTGGCAATTTTTTTCTGTTTGCGTTGACTAGCGATTAAATTGCAATAAATTAACGATTTAATTGTTGAATTTATATGGTTAAAGTATGCCTGCACTCACAGTGGGCATTTTTGACACGTTTTAGAATTCATCCATCTTCACAACAAGTGGGGAGAATAACGACACGCCACAATATAACATTTTCCGATAAGACAAGGAATAATATAATAATAAATAATAATCGAATAATTTGCGATTCATTCAGAAGTCGAATCGCATCTCCGTGAACATATAAGCCGTGAGTCGAATTTAACCATTAGTAACCGCGCCTGTGTGTACCTATAGCAGTTAACGTAACGCATCGTGTCTCACATTAACGAATCGTGCATGCACTCGTTTCTTTGAAATGTCATTCAATAATAAGGCACGTCACGTCAGTATACCATCCCGGACATTAAGACCAATAATGTAAGTTAGATACTGAAAATACATTCACCCAAATTCTTGCACTCGAATACGGCAATCGAATCCGACTATAGTCCTTATTTATCCAACCATAATCGTATCTTGTGAACAATAGAAATATGGCTTGGTAATAACTAAATACGACTATGGTCGGATTCGAGTTCAAGAATTGGGGGGATTGTAAAACGAGGACGAGTTTGGGCCAATCACACTTATATACTGTAAAAAAAACTAAATAAATATTCGCCCGTTGGCCCATAGAGGGCCAAGGTCTAGCTGTACATATTGTGCGGTGGTGGTATCCCTTCTAAAAGTACAAAAGTGACCGACAGTTTTATGCCGTATCCGGCATTAAACACGGGTTTTCAGAATTGCCCCAGGTTAAATTCTTCTTAATCAATGAATATATTATCGTACTTGTACTTGTCTGTCTGTCTGTACGTTATAAATGATTTCCCATGCTTTGTGTTTCCAGATCATAAGGTACAGACCTAAACCCTATAAATACAACGTCATCTACTAACTCCTCTGTTCCTCTTCCTTTGTCCCAAACGTCCTTTTAGTTCGCGCAAATTATAAAAGAAATGAAATGTTAATCTGAAACTGATGATAAAAGGCATTTCACGCGTCGAATGGATCTTTTTGAAAAATAGAATGACGGTCTCATATTTAAATTAATTTTGCTCTACTTATAACCTGTGTGTAAACAACCATCAATTCCTTATTGTACAAATAGCATATCTGGCAAAGCTAATACCCCACAACTTGGCACCACTTTCTAAAATCTGACATTTCAACTCTGCCATCTATGAAGTAAATTCACAAAGCACACACAAGAGCAGAACAAATTCACCTAGGCACCCTCCAAATGGTAGTCATTCGTGTGTTTTGTTTAAAGATTTTCTATATTTCATTTTTCGTTGCTCCCCGCGATCAAAACGTATAAAGTCACTACATCATCTATACAACAGTTCAAACAATAAAAAGTGTACAAATATCTAACCATAGTGGCTGCAAAACTCGCAAAAAAACTACCCCGCACACTTATCGTCATTTCTTCGCACACATAATTGTGTGCGCTTTACAATAAAAAAAAAAACGAAATCTCCTCAAACCGAGTACTGCTCGGTCTCCCCCTCCTCCCATCACAAGAGCATAACATAAAAGAAAATTAAAAATTGTTGTTGCTCGTTTTTCTTGGCTCTGGCCTAGAGTGGTAGTGCGGCACCTTGCAGTTGTCAAACAATTTTTGTCTCGTCAAAGCCACCAAAATCTTACAAAAAAAAAAAAAAAAACTAGGGGAAAAAATATAAAATAACCTATTATATATTTTCTAAACTAATTTTCCTTTTGCAGTTATTTTGTGTGCAAAATTAGAAACAAAAAAATAGAAAAAACACGAAGAATAGAGACAGAGAGACGGCCGCCTTGCAGCCGAGAAGAGAGACTGAGTATAGTTTCCAGAACAAAATAAAGCAATAAAATAGCACTCCGCATCCTCAGCGGCGATCGCGGGAACGCCACTATGAGCGCTTCAAAAAAATATAAACCAATGGACACAGCCGAAGTTGAAGATACAGAGAATCTTAAACAAAAGAAGCTCGCTTCCGACGAAGCCGCGAATAATAAATTCTTTGGCCGACAGAATAATATCGGTAATATTACACTGCAACAGCAGGTGCCATTTGGTTCGGCTAATGGCGATCGACGGCCCAACTTCTCGTTGCTTAATAACGCACACGCAGTGGAGCATCGATCGTATCTTAATAAGGCAGCAATGAATAACATGTCGAAGCCAGGAGACGTGAAGAAGATTGTCATAAAAAATTTCAAATGTGAGTATACATTACGAGTGCGAATTTACCTTTAAGTTTTGTTGATTTTTTCCTCAGCTAAATGTCGACGGATAAGTTTTATCATAAAGCTAAATTTTGAAGGCTAAACACGGGAGAGCGTTTTGTTTATTGTAAACATATTAGTTGTTTTACTTGTATTGAATAATCTTTTTAAGTTTGAGTACTTTATGTAGGCGTACATGTGTATTTTGTGCAAGTTCACCCACTAAAAGTAATTTTGGCTATATGTACTCATTTTTCCATCATAAGCCGTTTGTAATGAAAAGCCCGCATTTAAGATATAGATTTCTATAATGAGGACACCTGCACTTTCCTATTAAAGTGTTTCCAATTTGATTTCTTTCGTTACTGAGCGAACATTGTTCCAAATTTTTTGTTAGTCGAGGAGTCCGCCCAATGGCCTTTTAAACTATTGTAAGTTCTTCTTACAGCTTTTGTTTTTTATTACTTTTTGAAACATATCCTCTACCAACACTTAAATAGCCGTCCTGACCGTTATTTATGCAGTTTTCCTTTGCGGTCGTAAGCCATATGCAGCCATGGATCATTTTCCCAGTCAGCGCGTGCAGTCCTTTGCTTATTTACTACACCTTCTTGCCTTACTTCCTATAAGACTTAAATTCCGACTAAATTGTAATTTTCTTTATCATTTCCTTTTAGTAAAACCTACCCTACCGGACAACTATTCAGAAAAAACATGTGAAAAGCTTCAAGAAGCTGTAATTGCCATCCAATTGTCAAAACCGATTAAATACTCTCTGGAGGAGCTCTATCAGGCTGTGGAAAATATGTGCAGTCATAAAATGGATGCACAACTCTATGGTAAATTAACAGCCCTAACAGAGGTTCATGTAAAAAAGAATGTCGACTCCTTCACTGGCGAGAGCATGGATAAATTGGTAAGTTCTTAATATTACTGAACATATTGGCGTTAGTAGATTTTAACTTCTTTGTATTTTCAGGTCTTTTTAAACAAAATCAATGGATGGTGGCAATCGTTTTGTCAACAAATGATTATGATGCGTAGTATTTTTTTGTACCTCGATCGGACATACGTTTTACAAAATCCTACTGTTTATTCTATATGGTAAGATTGAGTATAATCACAGGAGTATATTATGAATTTGTGCGTTTAAGTTTTGTGACTCAATATTAAATGAGTCATACAAGTAGTATTTTTGTGACTAGATTTGCCTTTCAAATAAATTAGAGAGAAACTGGCAGTAAGAATATTCAAGCCAACTCTTGGCCGCCTTCTCGCCTTGTAGGAGGAAGATTGTCTTGGAGAAAAAGTCGTACCATTATCTACATTATTCTTATTGTCTTTTTCTACATGTATTTCTTATTAGATAACTTATTCTAGAGAGGAGAACTGATGAGAACATTCACTTTTACTTTCTTATAGGGACATGGGATTGGATCTCTTTCGCACTCATATCGCTCTTAACAGTTTAGTGCAGAAACGCACTGTTGAAGGTCTATTGTTATTAATTGATAAGGAACGAAACGGTGATGCAGTGGATCGAGCATTACTTAAGAGTCTAGTTCGAATGTTATGCGACTTGCAAATCTATTCGAGCGCCTTCGAGGATAAATTCTTAGTCGCTACGAAACAGCTCTACCAGGCTGAGGGTCAACGTAGAATGCAAGAATTAGAAGTGCCGGAGTATCTGGAACATGTTGATAAGCGCCTTGCCGAAGAAAATGAACGATTGCTACATTATTTGGATTCAAGTACAAAGTATGCTCTTTATAATCTTCTCTCAAGGGATCAATAGTTTATATAATAAAATTTCCTCCCTAGATATCCACTAATTTACACAGTAGAAAAAGAACTACTCGCTGAGCATCTAACACAGATTTTACAAAAAGGTTTAGATACGTTATTAGAGGAAAATAGACTGAACGATTTGACACTACTGTATGGTTTATTAAGTCGTGTCAAAAATGGTACCACAGAATTGTGCGGCAATTTTAACGGCTATATAAAGGTTTGCACATTTAATTGGGTAGGGATAATTCAAAGGTATATATGAATTATAAATTCCATTGCAGAAGAAAGGACGTACCATTGTTATCGATCCGGAGAAGGATAAGAATATGGTGCAAGATTTGTTGGATTTCAAAGATAAAATGGATATTATTGTGCGTACATGTTTTGAACACAATGAAAAGTATACAAATTCATTGCGTGAAGCATTTGAGTTCTTCATAAATCAACGAGCCAACAAACCAGCTGAATTAATCGGTAAGGTTTAGGCTCATTAAAAAAAATTCAATTTGGATGATAAATTTGTATTTTTTGCAGCAAAATATGTCGATATGAAGTTAAGAGCAGGCAATAAGAAAGCAACCGAAGAAGAACTGGAACAGATTCTTGATAAAATCATGGTCTTGTTCCGGTTTATACATGGGAAAGATGTATTCGAGGCTTTCTATAAAAAAGTAAGTTAATTCGGTTGCAATATTGTTAGGGTTATTAAATTTTTGATTTAAACTACTCGTAGGACTTAGCGAAACGACTGCTTGTGGGGAAATCAGCATCAGTTGACGCCGAGAAGAGTATGCTATCGAAACTGAAACAGGAATGTGGTGGGGGTTTTACATCGAAACTGGAAGGAATGTTCAAAGATATGGAACTCAGCCGTGACATAAATATAGCTTTCAAGCAACATGTAGCGAACCTTGAAATGGAACTTAGTCGTGACGTAAATACAGGTTTGAAGCAACAAGCGGTGAATCTTGACGAAGGATTCACAAATATTGATCTGACTGTCAATATCCTAACGATGGGCTATTGGCCAACTTACCCGCTCACCGAAGTAACAATGCCACCACAGCTTGTTAAGCCGCAACAAGTTTTCAATAAATTCTATTTGGCCAAACATAGCGGTAGAAAATTACAGTGGCAGCCAACCCTAGGTCATTGTGTTTTAAAAGCTCAATTTGATCATGTAAGTTATTTTTAAAAAACAAAAACATTAATCCATGTATTTTTGATTATTTTTATTTGATTGGAAAAATTTAGGGTCAAAAAGATCTGCTAGTTTCGTTATTTCAAGCACTTGTCCTATTACTCTTTAACGATAAGAATATCCTTAGCTTTGAGGAACTGAAAGCTGCGTGTAATATTGAGGTAAGTTATACATCCATTACTGAAACTATTTAAAGAATATGAGCTTCATTTTAGGATGGAGAATTACGTCGAACGTTACAGTCTCTTGCATGTGGTAAGGCTCGAGTGTTGACGAAAATTCCCAAGAGCAAAGAGGTCGGCGACAAAGATCAGTTCCAATTCAACAATGAGTTCACCAATAAGCTCTTCAGAATCAAAATAAATCAAATTCAAATGAAAGAAACAGTAAGCTAACAAAGTTACTTTCGTTTAAAAATTAAATAAATATATTTTTTTTTCTAAGACGGAAGAGCAAAAGGCAACCGAAGAACGGGTATTCCAAGATCGACAGTATCAAATTGATGCCGCTATAGTTAGGATAATGAAAATGCGAAAGACATTAAGTCACAATCTTTTAATAGGCGAATTATTTAATCAACTGACCTTCCCCGTAAAGGTACATTCGCTCTCAGCTTCCTTGTACATTCTCTTAATATATTTTTGTTCTCTCTCTCTTTTGCCAGCCCGCTGATTTGAAAAAGCGAATTGAATCTCTCATCGACAGAGATTACATGGAAAGGGATAAGGATAACCAAAATCAATACAACTATGTCGCTTAAATTTTCTTTTAAGATTTACCGACCGACAAAACACTGTGAAGGAACTCAATTTGAATACAAAACAAAACAAAAAAAATGTTTAATAATTTAAAAAATCGTGCGAAGTAAAGCTAGTTACATAGAAAAGTAAAATAAAACAAAAATTATGAATACATAAACAATAAAAACAAAACAAAAAACCGGAGAAAATTATTAAAAAAAAATCTTAAATAAAACAGTGGCGTTGTTATTATTAAAATTCTCTCGAATCCTATATGTATTTATTTTGTCGTGCGTCGTGTAGAGGGTGCTGCTAATGTAGAAGATACTTTCTGGAAATTCTTACAACAAATTGGCATGTTAATTATGTATGATTTGTAAAACAATGAGATTAACCAGTGGAATGAAAATAAAATTTTTTTGATAATATAATCCAAACAAAATTTAAATATAAATTCCAGAAATTTTATCATTACCTATTATTTCATTAAATTAATGTGCGACAGGTGGTTGCCGTGGCGCAGTGGTTAGTGCGTTGGACTACTGCGCAAGGGGTTCTAAGTTCGAATCCAGAAAAATACCATCAAAAGTTTTTTCGCGGCCCCACCTCTTCCGAGTGTCTGACAAACATTCAAGAGTATTCACTGTCGTGAGAAAGCTTCTCAAAACCCCTCTGCCCTTCGGATACGGCGTAAAACTGTAGGTCCCTTTTGTATGTGCCGAAATGTATACCACGCACAACATGTACAGGTGTGAGAAGCTAGCCCTTGGCCCTCTATGGGCTGCTTACGGGCTAATATTTAATTTATTTATTTATTTTAATTTATTTATTTATTTAATTTTATTATTTTAATTTTAAAACTGACTGCGGATGAACGAAGTTAACTACTAAGTTATAAATACTTTGCAGAGCCTGTCAGATGGAATTCAATAGGATCTTTCGTTTATACTACATAACTACACCACAATGCCAGAACTAGTTAAGTCTTCTTGTCACCCAACATTAGTGGACCTGCTTTATCAAAATATCTCGTTTATAAGGAGACGGCTCTGGCGATGTCACAAGAAAGTCAAATGGAATCGAATAGGTGAGGTAAAATTCAATTCCGATGGATTTCACGATAGGGGTGTATGACTCGATTGTTAGAAAGGGTTTTCCAATAGGGACTTAACAACATTTAATTTAATTTGTGAACGCACTCTTTCACTAATCATCAAACTGTCACTGTCAATTTATACAGTAAACTCAACATTTTCATCATGGTAAAGTACATGAACGAGCAACGTCTACAAATTATAAAAATGTTCTACCTAAATTCGGAGTCGGTGATCGCAACTTTAAGAGCGTTAACTCCAATTTTCGGTCATAATTCTCGCCCTAGTAAACAGGCAACAACAAGTTTAAGACAAAAATTTGAGTCTACATATACGTTGTGTGATGTTGCCGTGTCAGTGAGACAAAGGGTTGGTCGAAGTGTCGAAAATATCGCTGTCGTTCAGGCGTCTGTAGAAAACGTTCCAAATCAGTCAATTCCACGGCATTCTCAAGAATTGGGCATCGCTCAGACCACATTATGGCGTATTTTGCGTAAGGATCTTGGTTAACACCTATACAAGATCAAACTGACTCAAGAATTGAAGCCCATGGACATTTGAAGCGACGTACGTTCTCCAATTGGGTTCTGGAAAAAATGCGCCAAGATGATGAATTTCATCGCAAAATCATCTTCAGTAACGAAGCTCATTTTTGGCTCAATGGTTTCGTCAATTAGCTAAATATGCGTTGTTGGTCGGGTGAAAATCCACATGTGCTTCATGAATTACCACTTCATCCACTAAAAATAACTGTTTGGTGCGGTTTGCATGCCGGCGGCGTTATTGGGCCATATCTCTTCGTCGTCACGTTACTGTGAATGGTCAGCGTTATCGCGCCATCATTAACGATTATTTTTGGCCCGAATTGGAAGATATGGACTTGGCCGACATGTGGTTTCAACAGGATGGTGCCACAAACCACACAGCACACGTTACAATCGATTAATTGAAGAGTAAGTATGGTGAGCGTGTTATCTCAAGAAATGGGCCAGTCAATTGGCCGCCTCGTTCGTGCGACTTAAAGCCGCTTAATTATTTTTTTTGTGTTCAACAAGTCGACGACGTTGGAAGAGCTCAGAGCCAACAGTGAACGCGAAATAGCGGCCGTTTCGGCCGAAATGAGTGGCCGAGTCGTAGAAAATTGGGTCCTAAGAATCGACCGCTGCAAACATTCTCGCGGTGGCCATATGAACGAAGTCGAGTTCCATTCATAAATGTTTTGATTGTACTTCAAGCCGTTTTTGTTTTTGAAATATTCCAAATGGTTTGCGTTTTATTTTAAAAAAAGTTGTCAAGTTCTTATTGGAAAACCCTTTATGTATATATATATATATCTTTTATCACGTGTTTTTTTCGACGCGAACACCCCCGTTGAGAAGTTTTTCCTCTCACGGCAATAGGTTTGCTACAGAAGAAGTCGGGCGTGCATAAAAACAATAGATGCCCGTGCCAAACATTGTCAATATAATTGTTAAGATGTCATCATTGAAATACCTTACACCGTCGTTGGATTCCTTAACATCGGCCAGTAATTCTGTGTTGGTAATACACTGTAAAATATTATTCAAATAAATAAAAGCAATTATAAATCATACTATCTTTTATTGCTTATAACCAAATTAAATTTACGACAAATTGTATACATATAAGTATGTACAGCCTTACAAACTTTTATTTTGGTTATACTTAAACACTACATGAGCATCTAATCATATAGTTAAAACTATAAATATATACTAAAACTAAGTGTATGTGTGTGTATATATAAGGTTTTGTATGTGATCATGTGTCTAAAACTATTGATGGTTGCAATGAAATGATTTTAAGTATACAGTATCTATTTTTCATTCATATTACGGAGATTTTCTTCTTTAATTTTCAAAACTAAAGTTTGCATTGTTATTCGTTTTGATTTCAAACTATTGGTAATTGAAAGAACAGTTTTCAAATTAACAACTAAATTAGTAATAATCGCCAATTATAAAACACAACATAAAAGAAAAGTAAAAGCTTATAATAAACATAACATTCATTTTTGAATAATGGCACTTGAGTCGTTTTTCTTACAAATTTCGATAAAACTAAGCAATTTTATATGTTTTTTTTTAAGATCCCCAATTAGGCACTGATCGAATTTAAAGTATTCTTTTCGTTGAAGAAATTTTAAGGCGCAATACATTAGATAAGGCACACATGCAAATAAGACATAAGTATTGTTTTCAAAGTAAAAAAAAAAAAAAAACAATAGAATTCTACACGTAATACAAGCTTTAAAATGGTTTCAATTGTATTTACATTTTAGTTATTAGTTATTTATCGATTACCGTCACAAAAGAAATTTGTGGATCTGATTTGTATTTTATTATAAATGAATTATAATTTAATCTTATAGATAGATATTAAGTAATTTACACTCTGTTACGGTTGAATAACATATGAAAAACGTATGTAGGTTTTTCTTTGTTGTTGTTTCCAAATAAGTATGATACTAGACACATACTTCGTCGTACTGTAGTCTGAACTTATCATCAGCGGAAGCTAATTTGTGTAGAGTCTTTTTAATACGTAACACTGGCAGGCGAACGTTGGCGTTTTGATGCCAACACTCTTTCATTAGTTTTGACATGCCGGCAAGAAGCTGAAACAAAGAATATTGAATATTATTTAATAATATGCTTGTAAACTAATCAATCGAAGGAAATAATAGTAATTATAAGAGTAACAAGAATGCCTGTTCGTTGGAAGTAGATTTGAGTAAAGAAGCTATTCGTTCTATCAGCTATAGTCTTGTAAAAAGGCATTCAGCAACACGTGGGCCATGGTATACTGGATATACACGGCGGTTGTAACACCCATCCTCACATATGGTTCACAAGTATGGTGGATGGTACTTGAGAACCAACGCCAGCTTTCATACCTCAACAAAATCCAGAGGGCGACATGTATCGGAATCATGGGATCAATTTGAAGAACAGCGACGGCGGCAATGGAAACCATGCTTAGTTTCATTCCGCTTGACATTTATTGCAATAGTCTGACAGCCAAAACTGCTAAAAGATTGAGAGAAGGCCGATTGTGGTCATCGAGCTCACACGGTCACACCTTCATTCTCTTCCGATGGGAGACTACCACTGGATTGAGTGATAAATCCGATGCTAACATTTGAAAGGAGATTCAATACAAAAATTCCTAACAGAATTCACTGGAAGAACTGGAGAACCAAAAAGAAAAAGGAGTTGGCATTTCTACTGATGGTTATTAGATGGAGAGTGGTACAGGAGCCGAAGTTTATTGTGAAGACCTAGGAAAAAGCCGCTCCTTTGGAATAAACGACGACAAGCTGCTGAAATTCTACGTAAGAGTAATATCGTTGGAAAGACAGCCAGGCAGTCATTAAGACTCTGGACTTTGCTATAATTAGATCGACGCTTGTGAGAACCTGCAAATCACAAAATAGATATTTAAAACCAGTACGGTGACCCTCAGTTAGGTAGGAGGACATATGGATAGCGAAGGAAACGAAAAGGCGGATGAGCTTGCTAGGAAATTGTCGACGGCCCTTCAATTTGTAGCAGCTCCATCAGTTCCTTAAGGAACAAGGTAGCAAATTAAGCCATCGATCTTGCAAAAAGACGCTGGGTTCATCTGGATACATGCTTAACGACCAGGGCGCTATGGCCGTCCTGTAGCAAGAAGAGATCATCAACTCTGGTTAAACTTAGTCGTTATTACGCACAGGTCGTTTCTGGCCATTGTGCCATTGGCCTTCACGAGGAGCCACTAGGTGTTGTTTAAGAACCATTGCACAAGTTGCAGAGACGAAGAAGAAATCAAATCTATTCATCATCTGTTGTTTGGCTTGCCTGCCCTATCCGTCAGAAGAAAGAGAACTCTTGACTGTCATATTCGAGTTCAAGAATTGGGGTGAGTGATTCTCACCAACTTCTTCTTCTCTCCATTACGGAGGTTGGCAATCATCACCATTACACCTCTGTATATTTCTGTTACCGAAAGATTGAGCCACTCTCGTAGGTTGGATATGACAGGACAGTCTATGTCTTCCTTTACATCTTCTTCCCTGTATTTTTCTTTTCTTAAAATATGACCCATGTCTTTTTATTTTTTCGTAATCACAAGATCTTTCTTTCGGTTAATGCAAAATCAACTTACCGGGTCCGAACTCCAGCGGTTTGGTATTGATGGCCTATAATTGTCACTGCAGACGACTTTTTTCATATCTTCAAAGCTTGGATCAGATGGTACAACATCATAGTATGGTACTTTATATTCTTCAGCGATTCCACACGATATTGTTCTTCTACACACCTCCCATAGTACTAAGCCCAATGCATAAATATCCGCCCGACGTAGTGCTTCAAAGCAGTGCATGTTTATACTAAAAAAACACACAATTAATTTACCATTCAAACTCATACACATTTCCTATCTAACTGACCTTTCATCAAGAACTTCTGGTGCCATATAACGTTTCGTACCAACTTTTGGATTGTTGCCCAAGTCCAATTTTCCAGTAACATGTGAATGTGTAACTGCTAGTCCGAAATCAGCTATAACACAAGTACCATTTGGTTTCACTAAGATATTCTTCGACTTTAAGTCACGATGCGCAATTCCCGGTTTACCCTAAACAAGAAAATAAATTCATAATCCTTTTAAAAAGTGAGGTTATATATAAACTTACCTCTTTGCCAAATATTTCTGTATGCAAGTGAACAAGACCGTTTGCAATCGACAAACATATAAGAATCATATCATTGTGACTAAGGGCATTTCTATTCAAATGATCGAACAGTGATCCATGCGGGTAGTAGTGTGTTAACAACCACAATTGAGTGCATGAATTTCTCGATATCATATCCGATCCTATGTAGCCAAGAATATTTGCATGTCGCAATAGTACCGTACTACAATATAGAAAATAAAGTCATCATTTCGGAACATTGTGCTTGCTTGTAGGTTGGTTTACCTGTAAATTTCTGTTTCACGTTTCCATGATTCTTCATCGCGACTAAAGAATATCTTTACTGCAATACTCTCACCATGCCAAATGCCACGCCATACCTCGCCGTACTTTCCACGACCGATGCAATCTACTAAAGTGATTTGTTTAGCTAGTGTTCTTTGTACTAATAATGGAAGACCGCTGCCAGAGCCGGAAGTAACAGAATGTTGAAAGTATTCCTAAAAGAAAAAACAAGATATTATGTGAAGGTTCATATGGATATAAGGCAACAACATACCTTCAGGGTACTGTCGCCTGCACTTGTCGCTCTCAACATATCCTCATTGACTAAATACGATTCTGGATCCTGTTTGTTTCTCGATGCCGTCAGACTTTTCTGATGCTTTCGCCGATTATAACAAACGCAATAAAGTGCAGTGACAAACACAATAATAGCAATAATAGTTCCACCTATAGCGAACGATTTGACAACACCATTTCCCATGGTATCCATGCGAGTGACTTCGTCTGCAATTATCGAAACATTAGATTTTTATTACGTATTAATCAATTAATCCTCTTACTTTGAACAATAGGAGGCAATTCGGGGAAATCACCGCCATTACAATAATCACCCGAACAGCACATAACATTAATTTGTACGACAGCATGTCTTTTCCGTGGTCCAAAGTTATTCAGTGTATTCTGATTGCAAATCAGTGGCAACTGTTCCGGAGATGTGGTACAACCACGTGAAACATTTTCTTCACCATATGCATTGCGAGTTCTTGACTTCCAACACTGAAACACAAACGTAACGATATTGTTTTGTAAACCAGATAAGAAAATGTACTCACTTGTATAGCATTCTGGCACATGTGAGCATCATGCGTTGCGTTCTTACACGGCGACTCGCAAGAATAACATTTATATCTGTATACACAAGAAAATGCAACAAATTATAAGATGAAATATAAGATAAATTTTAGGGCATGCGAAAACCAAAATTTATTTGCAAAAAAAAGTGCATTGTTTCACAAAAAAAAATAGAAGAAAACAAGGACAAAACGAAGCAGCACACCACAAATAAGCATCATCACCAATCCTGGCTGATTTGCATCAACCACGACCGTTTACCTTCGTCTCATTCTTCTTTTTGATTTTGAATGCCTCCTAGGGGTAGCATATGCAGGGGAAATATATTGGGACGCGTTAAGTTAAATATTATATGATATGAAAGGAGTAGAGTAAAACTAATTCTAAATAAGGGGTTCTTCTCTCTCTCTTACCTAGACCATAAATGTTCGTTCAAAGTCATTGTTCTTAGCGATTAAATTTTTAGTTAAATAGAAGCTCCATCAAGCCGATTACACAAAATTAAACGGCGTATCGAATCTTTGGTAATAATGAAGCGAAACCTGAGTACTGGTATTCAGACGCAGTCGACTCAAAACATAAGGACTGAGGAAGACTCAGAACATTTCCTGTGAAAATGCCCAAGTCATTGCTTCTCCAGGACTGCGGCCCTCGTTCTAACCACCAAATACCATCCTGAATTTAGCATAATCAGTACCAAGCTTTATATTTCCTCTAAATATGGTAGCAAAAGGGTCTTACACTGAATAGTGCGTTGTTCAGCATGCACAGGAAATTATTTTAACCAAAGTCGCTGGTTAACAGTGATTTTCAGTTTAACATAACGCTTCTATTTATTTTATAGCAAATAACGGCAGGTTTTTCTGGTGGGATACCAAGAAAGCTAATAATTTCTAACAAAAATTACGGAGCAACTCATGCTCTCCTGATCAAGGAATAAAACGAAGAGATGTCTATCGCTGGGGGCTTGGAATAGTTCCAAAGCGTTCTAAGGCTTTGAAAACATTGGCGTGCAGGCATTTTTAACACCCAGGATACAGGTTACGTACGTTACTTTATATATGTACATACATATGTATAAACATGATAAAGCGAACATAGATCTACCTATAAAAAATGTAAGATACCTTTAATTGTTATCTGCTAAACTGCATTGAAAACCATAGGGAAAATTGATTTACAGACGTATAGCCCGATCTTTAGTTTGAAATACATAGTAGCATTCTATTTATAACTTTCTTTGGAAAAGTAAGAGAACGCTCAATTACAAGAGATTCTATCACACGGACTTGGAACGAACATTTGATGGACTTCGCCTTAAGAAACTGCTCACAAATTATATAAAACTTACCTTGGATGCTTTTGTATAGAGTTTTGCAGAGGAAATTCCCGTCCATTTGTGTGGCTTACTTCAAGTTCCATATTTTCATGGGTTTCCTCCAACAGCCGCCCATTTATTTCGCCTGAAATCATATTTCAACACAAAAACACAATGAATTAGCCTACGACGCACTTCTTATGTACTTTAATAGATATATTCAACTTTGATAAACTTTAATTTGTTAAATTTTTATTATCAATAGAGCTTGCGTTATGACAACAAATATTTATACAATCGCCACACAAATCATCAGCAGCAGCTGGACGTCTGTGGCAAAAAATGCCACCCGCTTTTCTCGACAAGTAATTTACGCAAGGTACACAATTTATATATTCGCGGGATTGCCGGGTTTTAAGGAACAAGATAAATTCATTAGATTTGGATAATTTTACTAACCTTTGGCTATATTTTGAGTGAAAATAGAAACCAAAAATATTATAAATACAATGGCAGCCATTGTAGTTAGCTATCAAAAATCAAATCAAAATAATCAGCGAGATGCCCGAATAAAGGGAAATTTAATTCTATGGATTTGACTAGTTCACCGCAGAGGCCGCATCCAGTGAGCGATGGGAGATATGTTCACAGAGAATCGGTTTTTCTCGTCAGGTAATTTCTCTTGAAGTAGGTATACTATAGTTATTTGCATGGTTCTCAATTTATGTACATATTTCTT
The DNA here is from genome assembly GCA_949716465.1 of Chalcosyrphus nemorum. Taxonomy (NCBI): domain Eukaryota; kingdom Metazoa; phylum Arthropoda; class Insecta; order Diptera; family Syrphidae; genus Chalcosyrphus; species Chalcosyrphus nemorum. Next base: position 86,994,226 of record OX454332.1, read on the forward strand.
AAATTCGAATTAAATTAAAACTAATTTTATACAATATATATACTCAAAATTAATTTAAAAAAATGCGAAGGCATAACTTGTACGTATTGTGTGTGCATGCATTTCGACTGTCTTATGACAGTTATATTGTTTGATGTTTGTCAGACACTCTCCAAAGGTAGGGCCGTGTCACAAGATGTCGCTCAAAAGAAAGTTGATTAAAAACGTTAATTATTTGCAAAACCATTTGATTTGTACGAAAAAACGATATCGAGGCTAATACCGCGTTCTCACCGGATCTCCAAGGTTTCGTTTCCAAGGCTTTCCATGTATTGAAATCTCGTTCTTTCGCTAAAACCTCCTCGAAAACTCGTTGAGTTCATCTAACAGATGTAGATAATGTTGGGACTTGTACAAATTATATTTTTTATTTTTTATATTTTTTTTATTTAGCTTTAATTTGTATGTTATGACTCTCAAGTTCCAACACGGATAGCAACAGTCAACAAACAGCAGTTGGTTCGCTTTTTTCCCGCCACTTAAAAATGGACAGACAATGACATTCGAAATTATCTCAACTTGGTGCGAACGGTTTACGAGATTTCGGCTACAGTTCATCAAAATCTCGAAATTTCGCTTCGGTGATAACGCAGTATGAAGTTAAACCAATGGAAAACATCATTAGAATTATTGTACTTGAAGAAAAAAACTGTGGCTAGAGTAGATAGTAGTCCATTAAAATAACGACACAACTGACTTTAGTTTAAAAAATGCTAAATGCTTCTACAAATCAAGTGAAGTCCGACCCTAAATTATCTGCCCAGCCCATGTAAAATCTCAGAAACAAACTTTGGCTGACATATGTCATTCGTCCCTCGACAAGCGAGCTGTGTTGTATATATAAAATAAAAAAACTAGCGTTTCATAATGTACAAATTAAATAAAAACTTAACCAAATACTTAACTTTAAAGCGACAATTTGAGAACTCCGTATCGACATGGTCCCCACTCGCGACGGCTTTCAACTCGCCACCGTACAAAAAAATAAATATAACCCGCAATGTTGTGGTGAGCATTACGAAAGGTCATCTTCTTTTGCCTATTGAGTGTTCTATTTTTCAGGGTTTATTCAATTTACCTGAATTAACGTCCTTCGAAGGATTCTACCTACTGAAAGACAATGTCGGACATAAAACGGACGACTTAATCCAAGAGGCTATTTCCCAGAATCGTTCAAGAAAAATGGTAATCAAACTGTGAACCAAGAACTTTCTCCAAATATAATTGTTTGTTTATTTAGGTTGAGATTTTTGATGAGCTTTCTGATTCTCTATGTAAAGTAGCTGACTTGGCTGAATTCATACGAATTGCTCATCCACAAGCTAAGTACTCGCACGCGGCTGAAGAGGCTTGCATAAGTATTAGTGGGATAGTTGAGAGGTAAACTCTTATATCGCTTTGAAAAGCATTTCTATATTTATCTTTTTTACTTCAGTTTAAATACACATAAACCGATATTCAAGGCACTGCAGAGCGTCGTGGAAAACGGTGACATCAAGCCCACTACAGAGATTGATCAACACGTTGCGAAACTATTCCTCTTCGATTTCGAACAAAGTGGCATACATTTGCCGGAAGCTGAGAGGCAGAAAGTCGTCCGATTAAACGATATAATCCTTCAGCTGGGGCAGAAGTTTATGAACGGTGCCGTACATCCTACGGCGATACCAAGGAGTAGCATTCCCGATTCCGTTGCTCATTTGTACGTAACGCAAAAAAGATACATATTTTGAAATCCGATTATAAAATAATTATTTTAGCTTTCCATCCGATGGAGACAATGTATACATATCGGGCCTGTATACAAATGCATCTAGTGCCCAAGCAAGAGAAGCTGCATATAGACTCTTCCTACGACCCATTGAAAGTCAAGAAGAACTACTTTCTGATCTAATCATGTGCAGATATCAATTGGCAAAGACGTGTGGATTCGAAACGTACGCCCATCGAGCTCTTAATTCAAGTACTGTGGAGCATCCAAATATGGTACAAGAATTCATTGATGAACTGACCAACGAACTACGACCACGGGCTGAGAGTGATTTTAGCACAATGGAGAAAATGAAGGTATGTTGAATTGACGAAAGTTATACTTATAACTTTTTATAAATATAAATGCTTTTGCAGAAAAAGGATTCCAGAAACCCCGATAGCCGGTTGGCCGCGTGGGATACCCCTTATTTCACGTCACTATACAAGACTCAATGGCTCGATGCAAGCAATGACGAATTTCTTCCTTACTTCAGCCTGGGCGGCTGCATGGAAGGCCTAGACAATCTTATGAAGAATTTATATGGCGTTAATTTGAAAAACACCGAAGTAGAGCCGGGAGAGGTGTGGAACAACGACATATATAAACTATCCGTGATTCATGAAACCGAAGGCTTATTGGGGTACATTTATTGTGATTTCTTTGAACGCACAGGCAAACCCAATCAAGATTGCCATTTTACAATTCAGGGCGGAAAAAAACTGCCTGATGGCAGCTACCAGCTTCCAGTTGTTGTAGTGATGTTAAATTTAAGCCCTGCTCGGTGGACTGGACCAACACTACTCTCCCCGTCGCGGGTAGACAACCTCTTTCATGAGATGGGACATGCAATGCACTCAATGTTGGGACGTACCGAATACCAGCACGTGACTGGGACTCGGTGCAGTACGGACTTTGCCGAAGTACCTTCAGTTCTCATGGAGTATTTCGCCACCGATCCAAGGGTTACTATAAGTGTGCATATTTTTTGACTGTAAATAATTTTCTTATCTCTAGGTGCTAAGAACATTCGCGAAACATTATAAGACCCACAAGCCGATGTCGGAGGACATGTTACAAAGACTCTGTGCGTCTAAGAATCTATTCTCAGCGAGCGAAACGCAATTGCAGGTAATTAAGTTTTATTTAATGTTGACACTCTTACAACAATATTTTTTTCTAAGGTATTCTACTCGGCGCTGGATCAGGCATATCATTCTGATAAGGCAAAACAGGGAATGAACACAACAAACACACTAAAAGAGGTTCAAGCTAAGTATTATAGCCTACCCTACGTAGACGACACGGTAAAGTGCACTTTCTCTACTCCTCGTTTGATTTTTTAAAACGTTTTGGTTTTTTAGGCGTGGCAACTTCGATTCTCCCACTTGGTAGGCTACGGTGCCAAATATTACTCCTACCTTATTTCGAAAACAATAGCTTCTTGGATATGGCAGACTTATTTTGAAGAAAATCCGTTCAATCGCGAATCAGGCGAGAAATACCGACAAGAGGTACTAGCACATGGTGGTGGTATACCAAGCAGGCAATTGGTAGCAAACTTTTTACAAAGAGATGTGACACCAAAGAATCTATCACAAAGCTTAATTCATGAGATTGATGTGAATAATGAGAAGATAAGAAAAATTAGCAAACGTAATAATTCTCCTCTTATTCTCTGAGCTGTGAAAAGACATATGAAGAGTTTTATTTTGAAATCATTTTATTAATTCTTCTCAAATTCTTGTTTATGTATATAGTGCAGGTCCATTAATGTTCTAAAGATCAAAGCGTAGTGACTTATAAAAAGTTATATTCTTGACAATGTTTTTTTAAATTGTTTTATTTTGGAATAGAGCTCTACATATGTGTGTGCTCATAAGCAAATGTCGATAGTTTTAGGCTAGCCAGCATATAATTGATGCGCTACTGTTTAATAAATTTTAATAAAAACTATGTTTTATATTTTATTTTGTAGAAAAAGTTAGAACTAAACGAGGTTTACTAGTTACAAAAGCGATAATTAATCCTCTATAATGCCAAAAGTCTTTATGTATATCAATCATCGTACAACAATTATAAGCTTTGTTCCGTGACTGATAAAGTAGCACATCACAGGACCATAGACAAACTAATATAGACGGTCGTCTTCGGCCGATTTGACCGTTGGTTCCCACAAGAGCAAAAGTACCACGGATTTTGAATGTATTCTGACGTTTCCGACAAAATCAAATCGGAACTCACGCACACATTCTTAATCCGCGGTACATTTGATGGGCGCAGCCATTTTCCTGTACATTTTGTTGTTGTTAATTGAATGACAGTCAGCTGAAAATGTGGTGTGCAAAAGGAAAAAAGAGACACCACGATTGTTTTTATAGTTACGTCTTGTTCGCACGTTCGGTCACATGTATTCACAGATAGGAAAATTCAAATCTGCGTACTTTACAAAATTTTTGGCAGAGGAGGGAGAAGACGACCGTCTATATTAGTTTGTCTATGCACAGGACAGAAGAGCACAAGTTTGTGAGAACTGTCAATTTCAATTGACAAACAATTTTCGTTTATGACAGTTCTCACGAATATGTGAAGCAAGCACAGAAAATCATGTGCTGGACTGTGCAATACAGGCTCATTGAACAAAAAGATGTTTGTATCTGAAACTTCTGATTTTTGATCAAAAATTTTAAGTGAAGCTAATTATAAAACATAAAACATTAGCGCAAAGTATCAACCGTATAACCACACCCTTGCATCGAGAAACTCTTCGATTTGGTATCACTTTCAATTGCCATGTCATTTCATCTGTCAGTCGTGTTAAAGAAAGTTCGCAGTTCCATATGTTAGCTGTCACAAATTATGACGAATTTTTATTAAGAAGTAGTGTTGTTATTTGCATTTGCACAATCGGTGAGTGTTTAAAAAAGAAAAAAAAAGGCAGAATCTGATCATTCTAAAACTTTCCACTCCTCTTCAAATACTTAATTCTCTTTACGATTACGATTCCCGTTATCGTTGTTGCCCAACCTAATCCGTCTGCATTTTTACCACCCCCTAACTCGAAGACATACTATAAACTCTAATTGCATTTTCGACTGTGGTCTCATATGAATTGGCTTAATTGGTAAACATCATCATCATCATCGAACACGATAAATCGGCTTAAGACCTCTTGAGCGATGATGGGCTGTCACCTAACGATGATTCATAGCGAAGCAGAAGGACAGTGTACAGTGCCCGTATGTTATACACCAATTGGATTCACTTGCTTTATCTATAAATTAATTCCATAAATCATACCAATGTCTGGCATTATCTTGAAGACTTTTTTTTCGAAAAGTAATGCAGTCCTAAAAGATAATTATATAATTGGTGTGCAAAGTTTCTATTCCCAAAAGCCATCAGCACTGCACAAATGGAAAGAAAGTGAAATCAAAATTCACCCAAACCCAAGCGCGATTGATAATTACTTTCTTCTGACCCAATAAACTTGACTGCACAAAGAAAATTAAAAAAAAAAAGTGCTTCGTAATCTCTGTAGTAATGAAACGTTTCCTTTATTTTCGAATCGTACACTGATTACTTTACACTTGCTACGGTTCAGACAGAATTGTGTCAATATTAAGATTAGCGTTTAAACAATGAAAGTTGTCGTGGTTGTTTCGAAATAGTTTACGAAAACCATTAGTCTCTAATATGTAGGTAGGTATGCTGCGGTCAGTGCTACGTAGTTCAACGGTCGCTAAGAGTTACTTGCACTTGTACACAAGTGCAAGGTTTGTGCAACCACAAATACGGTTTCGATTTCATCCAGTTTCGAAGGGATAACAACTTTGAAGCCCTAGTGAGCATTCGTTTCTGTTGTTTGATATATTTTTTTTAAGTTAATGTATGTGCTGTAGCAGGCGGATTATTAAGTCATTGGTTTGGTACGTAAATATTGTTTGGTATTCATTTGCATAAATTTGCAAAACTGGTTAAGACTACGGAGCAACGTGAGCTTTTGCCACGCTTTATTTACGATCTACGGTTTATCGTTAATAAAGATGCACATTGTGCTCTGTTGCTGCTTATAGAACATTGTCTTATTTTACCATACCCTAGCGGTATGTGTATTAAGTATGACATGTATTTTGAAACAGAGAAATATCCGCCCCAGACGGATTGTAGAATGTTCATATGATTTTTTTCTTATTAGTGATTATGAGCGCACTCAGCTGCTCAGCAGGTCTGTTTTGATTTAATCGATATTTCTATGAATGATATACTACATTCGCCGCATAAAAAACAGCCGGTGAATAACATCCCCTTTAGATAATACAACATAACATCGTTCTTATTTGTATTACACTGCAAATATCTAATGTGGCCTGGTAATACCTTAAAGAGTTGATGAGAGGTAATCTCTCGAAATTTGCCTCGTTCTTCTTATAGACAAAGCAACGATCGCATTACGTCTTATTGACTGAAACTGGGCTCTAAACCCAACTATTATGCTTTGATTCTACACAACAATATCAAGATAAATTTTTACATACGGAACACCAATATTGTGGCAAAAAACAAAACCGATAACAATAGCAGACAGGCTTGCTTTTGTCCGTATAACAGCTGCAATTAAAATTGGGGCCACTACACCACTGAAGGTTACTCTCAATTTACCACACATTCAGTTCCACAGAAATGCAACGATAACACCTTTATTCTCATTTCCGAAAGTAAATCAATCTCCAAACCAGTTCATCCAGATATTGCATGATAATTCAGCAACCTAAACACAAATTCAGGCACAATTTCAACGTTATATTCCCAAACATACATTTGACAGTGATTCATATGATTGGTACACAGCACAGACCTGCAGCAAGTAGCTAGTTTTGTGTGCTACTCGAAACATTTACTGCTTTTCATACATTCACACACATTTGTATTTCTTCACAAGAAATGTTCACTGAGCTCACATTATATTGCCTCCATGAAACGAATCCCAAACGAGCTTCTATGCATATTCATTCCAAGACACAGGTAAACTGATGAAGGAGTCGGGTCTGGAGTATGTAGCTTCGTACTCTATATTCAGCTCTATTATAAGATAAAAACGAATTGAATAACATTTTATTGTTTCTGTTATACATATGTGACCATCTTTTCATTGTATCGTCGCCTAAACGGACAAACTTAAACAAAATACAATAAAATTACGTGTTTCTGTGTTTAGACTATTCTTTGCACATTGTAAACGCAATCACGAATAAGTAATTTACGTTTTTTTTTTATATTTTTTTATTTCAGATTGCTAACCAATACGGTAGCCAGTATTAAAGCATCTCTCAGGAGAACAAAATGTTTAGCACGTGGGAGGATGACGACGGCTATGGCTGCTCTTCTTTACCCAACAAGACAAGTATTATTTTTACAAATGCTTACAATGGTATACCACAAACACTAATACTTAACATCGTGTCATGGCTGCTTTTGATTATATTATTCACAACGCTGCGACATCAGGCGGGAGACTTTGGGCGTTTAGCCCTTGTTAACAATAGTGGTAATAAAAAACGTTGGACTGAGTTGTTCTATTCACAACGCAGTGAATCGGTGGCCACGCCTTCTAGTGATCACCAGGGTTCAGTCGCAATTAATCACCATCTCGATCATGGGCTATTTTCTTGGGTTAAAATAACATGGCAGCTGAAAAAGGAGCAAATATTGTTACACACTGGTCCGGATGCGGTTCATTATCTGTCATTTCAACAGCATTTGATGGTTGTTATGGCGGTTGTAACAGCCATCTCATTGATTGTAATATTTCCGGTGAACTTTTGGAACGGCTCTGACCGCAATGGAACGTATGCTGTAAATGCATTTGGACACACAACTATGGCTAACCTGGAACCAGATTCGCCTTGGCTTTGGGTGCATGTAATTGTAGCGATTTTATATGTGCCTTTAGTAGTTTTGATAATGCGACGGTCTTCGGGACGTAATGCTTTTAAGAAGGCGCCAACGCGCACTATAATGATAACAAACATATCAGCAAACGACCGTAATAGAACTGTCATTCGTAACTACATCCAAGAGCTGTTTCCAGATGTAACTATTGAGGATGTTCAGGTGGCGTATAATATTTCCAAATTGTACACGAAAAATGCTGAGTATGAAAAGGTATTAGACGCGCGCCTGTATTGTGAGAACCATCGGGATCGTGATTCAATTGTGGTGAGGCCAGAGGTGTGTTCCTGTAAGTCAGAGAATGCCTACGAGTATTATCAGCGAGAAGAAAGAAAACTGTCCGGAGATGTTGCGCGATTGCGTGCAGCTGCTTTGAATGAACCGCTAGGAATTGCATTCATCACTGTATCAACTGTCGTGGAGGCTCAAAATATTGTGGGACATTTTACACCGGGTACTTATCGACAGTGGGACTTGACATTCGCTCCTTCACCGGTAGATCTATTTTGGGAAAATCTGAACGTCAGCACCAGCCGTTGGTACATTAAGTGGGCCATTGTCAATATTATTCTATTCACGGTGCTGTTCTTCCTTACAACACCTGCTATTGTGGTGAATATGCTCGACAGTGTTGCAATTGCAAACGGAAACATAAGCAAGCTTAGTCCTCTTGTATCGGAATTCTTGCCAACCTTAATGCTGTGGACGTTGTCCGCCCTGATGCCGGTTATTGTTGCCTTCTCTGATAAATGGCTATCGCACTATACTAGGTCGCTGCAGAATTATTCGATAATGACAAAGTGCTTCGGTTACTTGCTCTTCATGATCCTTATTCTACCGTCGTTGGGTTTGACCAGTGCTCAAGCTTTACTTGAGTGGTCTGTTAGTGACGAGTCGTATCGCTGGCAGTGCATCTTTCTTCCTGATCGAGGTTCATTCTACGTCAACTATGTCATCACAGCTGCCTTCATAGGTACATCACTGGAACTGCTGCGATTTCCTGAGCTGATTGTTTACATTTGGATGCTATGCACTGCGAAATCCAAGGCAGAGACGCCATACATTCGAAAGTCGATTTTGATTGAATTCCCATTCGGCACACACTATGCTTGGACTGTTTTAGTCTTCACTATAAGCGTCGTGTACAGTGTTTTTTGCCCACTCATTATGCCGTTTGCTATGATTTACATTTGCTTTAAGCACTTTGTTGATCGGCACAATTTGTACTTTGCATACGGTCCTAGCAATATGATCAGTCGCAATGGCGGCAAAATACATTCCACAGCTGTCACTATGACGAAGTTCTCAGTTGTAATTCTGCTTTTAATCATGGCAGCTATATCAGCGGTTCGTGGTCAAGGTATGGCCCGTGCCATCGTCCTCATAATTGCGCTCTGCTTGACCGTAATTCTGTTCACGTTTATGTCACCGATAAAACGGTGTACGAGTGCAAGAAGACCGAGTATCGTTGAGATGGCTGGACAAGCTCCTTTGTATATTGCCGATGTCCTGAAACCTCCGCCAGCGGTAGCATCACACAGTGCAGCAGCGATGACCAGTGGCATACCAGACTATGGATCGGACAGTATATCAGATTTCGATATCAGCTCACAAGGCAGCGTGGAGGCTTAAGCTTGATTTTTATTCCTATATCGTTTCTTATTGATCTTACGGTTTTAGAATACCTAGTGCAATCACACCGAGTTAAGAATGTTATCGCAGACAAAACACAACAAATTAAATAACTAAAAAACAAAAACTCTTTCTCGAGCTATTATCGGATTGCCTTCTTTTTTCTAATGAAATAACAGTTACTGAAATTTTAATTCAAAAAAGATTACATAATATGCAAAGAAAAAAAAAATTAATCGCCTTTTATCAAAATGTGATATCGAAAGTAATTCAGAATTTGTTAACCTTTCTGTTTATATATTTTATTTATTAAGTTAATTTTTATATTTCTTTTTGTCTGTTCGTTCAATAAAAATGCAATTACATTCTATTGTACATATAAATATTTGAAAAAAAAAAAAAACATAAACAGTTGAGGCAGATACTAATCTTCTCATACCGTTAAGCTTAAGTTGTAAGTAAACTGATTTTATTTTGCAGTTTTACGTCTTATACAATACAATACAATAATATACAAAGAATTTTATAATTATTTATGAATTTTGTTTAATATTTCTTTGTAACTAAAACATTATATATTAATAAGAATCAATATAAACATTTTTAATCACAAAATATTGCTGTTATTAGTATTTTTCGACTATTTGTGGCTAGGTGGTGCTCTTGACTATTTGTGCCCAGAGATTGAGGCGTTGGGAGACTCTGCGTGAAATGCAAGGTTCTTATCTCGGTAAATATCATCAACAGGTGACGAGATACATTTGTAACGCTATTATACACCTTTATCATTCAATCCGACAAATTTGAGACTTAGTCCACTTATCCGATCCATTGTACAACTAATACAGCGATCGTATTTATTTATTTTTGTTCCGTACTGCTCATCTATGTCAATAATAAAATACTGACCACACGTTCATTGACTTTCATTCCAATGAACGTTCTTATCACCTAAAGTTTAGCTGTCTTATTTGCAAATGGATTTTCTATGAATTTTTAATGAATGTAAAAGCTCAACGATAATTGAAATAAGTCTCCAGAACACAAATGACCTATGTTAGAAGTCGAGAATCTTCTCCCTAACCTACAAGTTTTTGGCATTGGTGAGCGAGAATGTGTTCTTTCGTGCGACAATTTGACAGTCAGCAGTAGAAATGAAATGACTTTAGGTCTGTTCCCAATTCGGGCATCAGTTTCTTTATTTTACAAGTTGAAGTTCACTAACAAAAATAAAAAACAAATTCGTTAAAATTCCAGTGGCCTGCCCTACGAATACTAGTCTAGAAGTCAAGTAGTTGTTCTTTATAGGTTCATTTGGCAGCTTGTGCTTGTGTCTAATATTAAATTTTTCTCGCGATAATCTGTTTTTTTTTTTAGTTAAATTAAGTATCACACAAAAAATCAATCTTCCAAAGAGAACATAGAATATAGCACAACCCCACCCTGTACCATAGATTTTCTGATAACAAACAAACCCCATATTTATGAAAACAAACAAACCCCGTAATGGTAAACAAATTTTGACATTATGACGGTCAGCTGCTCATGAAATAGGTTAGTTGTGTGGTTTCGGGCAAAAGTCTGATTAGCGCGAGCCTTTTGTGGGCACTCCAAAATGAATACGATTATGAAACTATGTCGGCGGCAAGTGCCATTCTTTCAATTTAAAGGCAAATCAAAGGTTCTTTTAACTACCGCAGTTCCAAGTCAAGCTTTCTGCAGTAATGGGCAATCCAGCCTCGAATTATCACCCTGCATCCGCGTGCCTCACAGCAATACTCTTATCAGGACATACTGTAGTAAAGTTAACGACGAGAAACCTCACTGTAACATTGGAACCATTGGGCACGTCGATCATGGTAAGACAACTTTAACCGCAGCAATAACAAAGGTACTATCAAAGAATGGTTTGGCCGAATATGTGCCATACGACCAAATCGATAGAGCTCCTGAAGAGAAAGCTAGAGGTAACTACCCAATACCCAAAAACTCATGATTAAAACATTAATAAATATATTTTTTTCTACAAGGAATCACCATAAACGCTTGTCATATTGGTTATGCAACCGATTCAAGAACCTACGCTCACACTGACTGTCCAGGACATGCGGATTATATCAAGGTGAGGACTCTATATTGGACAGGCATGAGATAATATTTGAATCCTCAAACAGAACATGATATCAGGCGCAACGCAAATGGACGGGGCTATACTTGTTGTTGCCGCTACGGATGGTCAAATGCCGCAGACGAGGGAGCACTTACTGTTAGCAAAACAAGTTGGCATTCAGAAGATCATTGTTTTTGTGAACAAAGCGGATTTGGTTGACTTGGATGTCCTCGAATTGGTGGAAATCGAAATGCGTGAGATGCTTAGTGACTTTGGCTTTGATGGCATCAATAGCCCCGTCATCTATGGTTCAGCACTGCTCGCGCTGCGCGACGATCAATCTAAATTTGGAGTGCCCTCGATTCAGAAACTTCTATCACACATAGACAGCTTTATTCCAACGCCAACGAGAGACTTTACCTCGCCATTTGTTCTGCCCATCGATAATGCATTTACTGTACCCGGTAGAGGCACTGTTGTGGTGGGGACCATAAAGAGGGGGACAATTGTAAGGAATTGTGAAGCTGACCTGCTGGGTTTTAATCAAAATATAAAAACCACCATTGGCGATATACAAGTTTTTAAGAAGAGTGTTCCCCAGGTAAAGGAGAAACCATAACCTTATAGTAGACTAAATGTTTGTTATTTTATCAGGCGATTGCCGGTGAAAATGTTGGAGCGCTGTTGCGAGGCGTTAAAATATCTCGAGTTGAACGCGGAATGTTGCTTTGTGCATCGGGCACAGAAGATATTTCAAATCACTTTGAAGGATCCATGTACTTATTATCACGAGCCGAAGGTGGCCGGTCTAGGCCGCTTATGTCGAGATATATCCAACAGCTATTCAGCACGACGTGGAATGTTCCAGCCCGAATTGATTTGGGTAAGTAATTTCTTTGCAAAACGTACTTTATAGTTAAATGTTTCTTTTTTTTTTTTAGTTCCCTCTAATGGAATGATTATGCCTGGTGAACATGGTAAAGTGATAATCACATTGTTCCGCAAAATGGTGATGACACCAGGTCAGGCATTTACGATTCGCGAAAACGCTATGACAGTGGCAACGGGCATTATAACAGTAAGAAAACCGTCTATAAATTTACCTAAAAATAAGTTATCCAATGTTATCCTGCAAGAAGATGCCGCCTAGAAAAATAGACATAAAGAATAAATTGTAGACAAAGCAAATTTAGTTTTTTTGTTTTAATCAAACCATCATCATTTGCAAACACAATCATCCTGCAAAACACTTCAACCGGCAGTGAAAATATTGCTTCTACCTCCAATACTTACATAAATAAAAAAACCGATACTATCCATTTCATAAAAGAATAAATATTTGTCAGCAAGGAAAGTTGTAAATCCTTCTTTTTACAGTAATTAGCAAGTTGGCTTTTACAATGTAGACTGCAGATTGGTATTCATATCACGAAATCCCTTTAAACTCTTTCGAATCTTAAGCTTGACCTTAGCAAATGAGATATGTACATATAGTACCATGTAGGACCATGTTCGCGAGCAAACCTCATTTTTGCTGTGCTTTTTGCTTTGCTTGCGCTTCTTTATCACACAAGTTCACGATATGAAGAATCAACACGAAATGAATGCTCGCCAAATGTGCGTCGTGTAGGGGATAAAGCAACGAGCAAGTTCGGCGAGCATGTTCGTCGTTTATAGTTACCTTTACGCAGTACCCAACCTTACGTATATGTTTGTATACAGAATAAAATTCATAAATTTCAATCTTTATGATCAAATAACTTTATTTAACTATATGTTCAACGAGAAATTGGCATTAGCCAATTTGTATAAATATATTTTTTCCTATTTATTTTTCATCTTAAATATATATATATATAATATGTATGTATACGTATCTTTTTTAAACTGTTTTTTTTTTTTTTTCTTTTTATCATCAAATTCTGATAAAGACCTATCACTGAATATTCATTATTATTGTTTATATTTTAAATTTTAGAAATAAAACTATACTTTCGATGTAAAAAAAAAGAATATAGAATTCTATTAAGTTTGACAAATAGTTTCATTAAAAACGTCTCATGGCATAAATAAACATATGAAATATAATAATATTATTTATTGCGATTCCATTCAACTCGTTCAAACTTGATAAATTACATGTGTGTGGGGATTCTTTTCAATATTTCAAATTACATGATATTAGTTCGTTATTTATAAAAGTTTTGTTCTATCGATATTAATATTTCCTGTTGTTTACATAAATTGATTAAAATAAAATGTAAATTATGAGATATTTAAGTACATATTTTACCTTTTCATTGATGTAAAATTATAAGTACAAGTGAGTTCAAAGATGTCAAACAAATGGGCGCAGCAATGCAAACTGTTGCTTTATAGCCGATGCCCTTCATAACCGTTTACAGGGTTTTAAAAATTGTTGCAACAAAAATTCAAAACGTAATGGAAAGTTTTGTTTCGAATAATAAAAATGAATTTCTTTTTCTTATCACAGCGGACGTAGAAGAATTGTAAATTATTTGAATACATACTTGAGAGAATTGTACGGAACTCGAAAGTCATCAACTACTCGCTTACGTCGATGACATTGACATAATCTGAAGAACTCAGCGGGCCCTCAGTGGGGCATTTGCGAGCATTGAGGTAAAGGCAGTAAGGATGGGTGCGGTAATAGAAGGTAATACAAAATATATGCTGTCTACAAAAAAGGAAACTCAGCATCGACGTCTTGAACGGAATGACACAATAGACAGATATAACTTGGTGGCAGTAAATGACTTTGTCTACCTAGGCTCTATGGTGAGACCCTGCGAATAACACCAATGGGGAAATCAAACAAAGAATCACTCTTGTCAATTGGTGTTTCTATGGGCTAAGAAGGCAACTACTAAGATAGCTGTTTATAAGACAGTAATTATCCCAGTCCTGCTATAGGTCGCAGGGGGCATGGACTTTGACAAAATCGGATGAGGATTTCCTTGGTTTTTTTGAGAGAAAAGTTGTTCGAGTTATCTTTGTTCCCGTCTTTATAGATGGTGAGTGGCGAGGAAGACATAACGCCAAATTTGACGGCCTGAATAATGATATTGACGTAGACAGAAGAATTCGCATACAGCGAATTATGTCGAGCGAATCGACAATTTGTAATCATCTCTATATCGTTTATGTTTTTAAAGGTTTCTAGTATTCATATCTTATTCATGACATCTTTTAAATACATATCTTTATATTGGGCAAGTACATATGTGCAGGCAAGTTTAAACTTATTTTAAAGAAAAAGAGAAATATAATTTCCTTCTAGTTGTATATCCGAAATCCCTATGTTTACTCATAGTCTTCGAGTATTAAAAACAAGTGTTCCTATTTTCAATAAATACAACAAAAAACCAACAGGACGGAAAAATATTCAATATGATAAAACTAAGAGCTATCATTAAATATTTAAGAATACACATTCAACTTCTTAAATTATAAAGGAACCCGAAACTTTCCCCTCATTACAAGTAGATATGGGTGAAGTTTTAAAAATTTAATTTGAAGTTTTTCGATGATATTTTTTTAATATCTGATTTTCTGTTAATTACACCAATCACCATATTATATTGAGCTACTTTTTAAGATTTATTTTTTGTACAAAAAAAATATAAATTATAATTATTGCTTGTTTTAAACTTAATTGGAATGCATTTCATATCACATATTGTTCATCTCTTTCTTTTCTTTTTAGATAAAAGTTTTTTTTCTTTTTTAAATACATATTCATATATGTATGTTTGTATAAATAGGTATGTATTGAATTTATTGTTGTAAGGAAGAAAAAGTTTAACTTTCATAAGGCATTTCATTAGCAATCTCATTGTTCATTATTTATATACTCCAAACTTGTGTCCCATTTTCTTTTTTTGTTTAAATAAAATTATATTTTAAATATAGTTTAGTTTTACAATAATACAATTTAACGTTTTCTTTTTCACTTTTCTCACTCAATTTTCTATTCGCAGTTGCATTTTATTTTCATTATTATTACCAAACTATAATTTAATTTTAGCTTTTTGAGAAAATATTATAATTTAGAATAATATTTTCTTCTATGGAATAAATTATTTTCTATTCTCGACGCTTTCAGAACCAAAACAAACAATTTAATGGAACTACAAATTTTCAAATTAATTTAAGAAAAATATAAGAACAAGAAAATATAACTATTTTTATATATATATATAAAAAAAAAAACAAAAAAAAAATAACATACATAGGAATCTCTACGATGTCAAGGAGAGGTACATTCATTTGCACTATAATCGCAAAACTATACGGCAAAACAAAAAATATATGTAAGTTCTATACTATATGTATATATGTAGGTGTAAAGGTTCTCAGTAACGCAACGTTGAATAATGTACAAAATATAGATTATAGTCAAAATGGCAACAAGCTTACATAGTTGTAATATCTTAAGTGTATACGATATATGTCGGTATTTGGAATATGTTTCATTAAAACTATCCATATTTTCTCCTAAATTGATTTAAATTTTTGTAAGTAAATCCTCAAGATGCAACTGCTTGGGAATCTCAATGTCTTCGAGTTTCACGTCACTGTAGTTGTACACCACCTTGAACGGATGGATGAGTTCTTGGTCCATAGTGAACTCGTTATTTCGTTCCTAGAAAGATATGTATTGTACTTGTTAGAAGGAAACAACTATATTTATAGATATGTACACATGTTGATGAATGTATTAAAATATTAAGTATACGCCCCGATAAAAGATAAAAAGATAGGATGGGATAACATTTAGACACATGGATAATTGGAGACTACGAGGAGTATTAGAGACTTGGGTTATAGGGACTAAGTTATACTACGTTGAGGACAATGCCACACGAGCTTCTTTTTTTCGCCATGAGTATACAGCAAACCAATAGAGCTGTACACATGAGGGAGCGGAACCAAAAAGCTGTCGGCATGGTCGCGCGAACCAATTTATTCAGCGACCTCCAAAATGCTGCTCGTGTGACAACAATGCCAAGCTGCGTGGATAATTGTCCTCTGATAAGAGGAAGACATTGATAAGGAACTTAAGCTGAAAATCAGGAAAAGTAGGCGGAGCTTTTGGCAAAGCGAAGAAGGTGTCTTATCACTCGTCAGATCAACAAATTTTTGACGATAGAGCAGGGCAGTTGCATAGAAAATGAACGATCGTTTCCTCTTCTTCCTCATCTCTACAGCTTATGTAGAAATCATTTGAAGAGAGGTCCAGACGTCTGGCGTGCAGGCTGATTAGGCAATATCCTGTAAAAACAACGATGATGATGTTCATTTCTGAACAGTTCGTTTAGAAGTTTCTAAATCAGGTTATGCCAAAGTTATTCTGAAATGACTATTTTCTCAGAGAAAGTTGGCTCTTTTTATAGCATCCAGTAGCAAGTGGCATGCCAGCCCCCATCTTATCATGTTCGTTGTGCCTAGTTTGGTGATTTTTATTCCTGTGGCCTGGCACCCATAGCACATTTCATTTCTCAGGCAAATACTCTGAAATTCTCAAAAACCCCTAGTCGAGCAGCAATTAATCTGGAATCGTCATTATCATCTTCAAAGGTTCAAAATCGATTGCTCCAGGTACAGTCTGGTTTCTTTGATAGTCTCACTGATCTGTCTTCGTTCGAAATCAAACAATTCGTACGCTATAAAGCGCTCAGGTTAACCAATTTACCCTTGTTAGTGGTTTTGTATTGCACTGTATTTGGTATTCATTGTTTGATACTGGTAGTCGTGCTTGTCTGGATATAGATCTAATCACCTGGGTACGGATAATCACTATAACCTAACCTAACCTACCTCTATAAATGGTACCCACCTTATTTCGTTGGTTCAGCTTTTCGGTGAGTTTTTCAACAAAAGTACTACTTATTTCCCTCTCACAATCATCAGAGTTGTATGACTTTATCATCTGCAAACACATAAAAATAGATATGATTAAAGAAAAACAATTATTTAATAATAAATGTGTAAATTTACTTTAAGAACTTGTGCAGTAGTCAGAGAGTTACACAATTCGTATACACTCTGTACGTCCTGTTCCGTTTTCCTTGATTGCAAAAGCTGTGATACATCAATCAGCGGTGCCAGTGGTTTTGTCACATCTGTCGACTGTCAACGAAGGCAATATTTAGAAAAAATACCAAATTATAAGTTTCGGGAACCATACCATTTTCTTTTCTCGCACCCAATCCTCCAGACAAGTGACATTGTATCGAATTTTCATGCCAGTCTCCCACATACAGATGTCACCGCGCAACATCAGTGTATTCATTGCAATGGCACAAATATAATACAGCAACTGATAAAATATTTGCTCTGTATAGCTAAGGTGTAGTCCAAAGTAATGGAACTGCTTGTAATAGTGTTCCAGCTGATTGACAAGCAACTTGGGCGCCGATATCTTTGCATGTTCTGGCGATGAGTCTAACGACATTGTTCGACGATTACCATGATTTTGTCCACGTTGAATTTCATCATGATCAAGCACAGCTGGGACAACATATTGCTTTATTAAGCCCTGTACTTGCTGCACCAGGCTGTGGTAGAGGCTTACAATTATCTCATAGATGACACGGCGATATTCGGAGAGATCGAAATTCTTTAATTGCTGTTGATTTTGCTCAGCTGTATTGAGATGGATGTACTCTTCAATGCCACCATATTGTTTTAGAAGATTGTGCAATCTAATAAAAGAGTTATTAATCAAGAGTGCATAAGGGAAAATACACTTACGTTAGAGAATTGACCAACCAAAGAACCCTAGTTTCGGAAATATTGGGCATTTTATGGATTTTCTTCATTTGAATGACGTATTTTGTCAGCAACATTTTGACATTGTTTTCGCTATTCATCAAATCAGTATATCTGCAATGAAAACGTTTTATCCTGTTTCAAATGCAAAACATTACCGTTACATACCGTATACACATGAATAGAATGTAAGCTGGTAAACCTGGCAGTAAACCTATGGCAACACGGGGTGTAAGACCAGTTATCAGGCGCTGGAATATCTTATCCACATCGTCGTTGTTGTATTTTAGTATACCTGCAATAAAACTGCTTGACGTCGTCTGTAAAAACTGAATAAAACTTTTCAAACCTTGATGGTGCTGAGTTTTCTTTTTAACGACAGAAGCCACACACTTGGAATCATCGTGAGCAGGAGTCGCAGTAGAAATACCATGCTCGTGAAGACGAAGAGTTAATTTGTTAATGCCACGTTTCGCATCTTCATATTTCTTTGTTAAAGCGTTCATTTCCTCCTTTAAGTCAATGTTACAAGATCAGATACAAAGCAAAAATACATTAAATTAACACCTACCTGTAATTGCGTGTATTCTGCGTAGGATTTCTCAAGTTCATATCGCAAGTAGCGTTCGTTTTGCTTTAAAGACTCCAAGTTAACCTCATCAACCTCTTCGACACCACTCTGCAGGATAGCTTGCAACTGACCTTTTTCGCTGCGAAGCTCATCAAGCTGCCGTGATAGTTCACCCAAATGGGCATTGTTCTCCTCGGTTAATGCGCTAAGTTCTGATTCTAGTTGCCTTTTAAAAATCAATGGAAATAGTTAAATTGAAAGCATCGAATGAGCGAGTACGTTACACCCACCTATTTACAAGTTTTTGAGCTTGGAATGCCTCGAGCAACTCGGAATTCTCTTGTCCAGTATTATCCGCACGCATGGGCAAGCTAGTATTGCCATATGATTTTAGTGATTGACTTTGCTGTTGCAGCACTGCCTTCAGCTGGATGCATTCATCACGCCGCCTGCGCAGTTCTTCCTGAAGGGCATTTTGTTGAGCTACAAAAAAAAAAAAACACTGATTGACCTGATTTCTTATACTTTTTCATCTGCAATGGTTACCTTCGAGCTCTTGCATCTCAACACCACGTTGTATACTGCTTCGTAGCAAACTGTAGTCATGACGCAGCTTTTCATTTTCAACTTCTAATTCCGAAACCCTAAAGCAGAAGATATACTTTGTATAAGTCCACCAAAAAACACCAATTTCAGGAAATTACCTTAGAGAATCCTCTGTGGACTTGTTTTTGTTTAACAACTTTTCCATATGATCAACCAAAATCTTGTTCTTTTTCTTCTCTTCCTCGAGAATGCTACGCAGTTTCAGAATTAAACTTGTCTGTTCGCTCTTAGGAGTAGAGGTCACCTCTAAAAAAAAAAATATTTTTTGTTTGTTTTGTATATGCATTGGACGACATACCAATCTTTGTAAACGATTCTGATTGCCCCTGAGTGTTATTTTCAAAGGCCAAAGACTGATTGTTTCGCTTCGACTCGAGGGTATTTTTCGCTGATGCATAACCAAAGTCTTCTTCATTCTGACTAGAAGCGTTGCTCATAGATCGTGAATGATTCGTGTATTCGGTGGCGTTGCCATTGCCTTTTTGCAATCGCCCCAGCTCTTCCTTGAGCATATAGTTCTCTCCTTCTAAAAAATCCTTGTCCTTAAGTGCTCGTTGATATGCTTCGTGTACCTCGTTTGTATCCACTTCGGAGAGGATACGCGATCGGTAGAGTGATGTTTTCTCTTCTTTTTTAGCCAATTCAATCATTTCGTCAACTTGTTTGCGAAGCTCTTCGTTCTCGATGCGCCATGTTTGCTTTTGTTTAGCCCATTCTTCTGTTTCGTGGTCTTTTTCTTCTAGTAGTTGCATTTTCTCATCCCGTTCGGTTTCTAGCTGCTTATTTAGAGCCAGTATTCCCATGTCTTTCTCTGCTAACATTAGTTTAAGTTGTTTCAACTCATTTTCAAGATTCTTTTTCAGCTCCAATTGGTTCCTAGAAAACAAAAGAAAATATTAGCTTCTGTCTGTGAAGTTAAATTATCTAAGACCAACTTTAAAACAGGAATAGCAGTAGTTTTCAACTTGAGCTGTGTGTTTTCTTTGTTCAGCTCGTCAATCCTTTGTTGCAGCGATATGATCTTGTTCTCTAGACCCTTGTACATTTTTTGAATATGAGAAATAGTCTTAGCCTCCGCCTTCATTCGCTTGAATAGACGTCGAGCAAGGAATCTTCGTATTGCCGATTGACAAATAATTATATTGCGTAACCTCTTCTTGTAAGCCACACGAGCCAAGAATCCACGACAAAATCGTTGAACCTGTATCGCCCTGTAGTTATCCAATGCGACTTTAAATCGCTGCCGGGCCAACATACCACGTGCATACTGCTGTATGCCACAGACAGAGACCCGCAGTCTGAGAAATCGTCGACGACACAAATATCCTCGAGCATATTTCGATATAACAAGAGCTGCTCTTGCTTCTCGTATTTGCCTGGCCCTTTGTCTAGCCAAATAGCCTCGTGCATATGTCTGAATACCAAGCATTACCCTTCGAAGTCGAATATATCGCCTGCGATAAACAAATCTTCGAACAACAGACTGTACGATTATAATGTACTTCTTGCGAAGATTCGCACGAACTTGTTCCAAATAAGCTACCTGTCCAGCTCTAAAAAATATCTGTGTATTACCAAAACGATACTTATCCTCGTCGTTAATCCATTTTGCGACAATATTTTCACATGAACGTTTCATATCACTCTTATTGAGATACTTTCGATGGCACAGTAATTGATAGCGAGTGTAGAAATCATGGTAGGACCACCGGGAAGGAAAGCCTGCTGCAGATATGCGAACTGTTTCTAGAACACCGCATGCACGTAGTTGTTGGACGATTTTTGATGCTTCCCATTTGAATGCTAATTTATCGTCGTTTGGCTACAAAAGAACGGTTTTTATGCAAACTATAAGTTTTGAAAATTAAATATGGCTTACCTTAATACATCGCACGTAGTGTGGGGTTGTTGCATGTAAGGTTGATATCAGCAAAGATAGACTGTCACGGAACTGTGAGCCAACAGAGCGCTTATGCTGTTTCGATGGTGTTATCTAAAAGAAATTACATTCAACATGGGGCTAACTATTCCGATCAATTACTCAGTGTTAGAACAAGCAAACACAAAAGGTAAGCAGACAATTATGTGTTCAAATACTACCACCACAATACATATTACTAAGTATATAAACGGGAATTGAGGTATCTGTTAAGACAATAATGCTTAAAGACTAATAAAAAAGAAAGCAATTGTCTAGATATGAATTTATCGACTCCAAAACCACTACTTATTGAAGATAAGACTTTTTCGAATCGTTATACAAAAGGGCATTGCAATGAACAAAGTATAGGAATGAAATTAAACAAGGCTAATGATTTATTTAAAAAAAAATAAAGGTGATTAATAGATATTAGTAAAATAGACTAAAACTTGGGGTATTTGTTTATGTGACATACTTTTCTTATCCACAATACTGACTAACGTGCATTATCGCACAGAAAATGACGTCAGTATCTTTCTTTGAGTGCTAGTATTAAAAGAGCTTAGACAAGCGCCTTAGCAAAAATAGTAAGGCAATAGATATTTTAAGACCGAATGTTTAAAACTCAGTCCTCTATGAAGTTTTATTTTGCACTAGATAGTGATTAGAGCAGTTAGCGCGGTATGCATCTTCACAGGTGACGAAGAACAGATTAACATAGTAATTTATAATTATCGTGTTAATAAAGGAGAATAGTCTGTGAAGGCTATGCATGTGAGTCACACTTCAGTCGCCCTTTTGTTTTGGAGGATAAGCACCAAACCAATATGCTTTACGTTTAATAAAAAAGGATCTTTCTATTATAAGGACAAGTGTCCAAACATGTTGCAGGTTAGTAATACCCAGACTTATTTTTAATATTTGTTAGTCAGCCTTAGGCTAAAATTATAAAAAAAAATAACAACTAACTCGTTTACGTCTATCCGCTGGCAGCTATACATGAAGTGGGGAAAAAAAAGAAACAATTAAACAATCACAAAACATTCAAAGGCAACTAGCAAAACGAATATTTATAAATGCAAGAATTTACCTGCTGTTTTGAGGCGCTTACGACCACACGACCCCCAAGCGATAGGGATTTTCCATCACTCAACGTATCCGTCTCTTCTAAATCCATTAATTCTTTGCACAAGCCCATCTCAGATTGCCTAACAACATTTACTAGCTCCTTAGAGACGGTATCACGATTTTTCTCCAAGAATCCGTGAACGTCATATTGCACAGTATCCGAAAAATGTTTTACAAGAAAGCCTACAAATAAACATGTACATGTACATGGCAAATGAATAGAAAACTTGAAATTTACTTGTTGTTCCAAAGCGTGGCTTGTCAAAATGTGGAAATTTCGTACATTTCTCGATGAGTTTTCCCGCCCACGATTCGTCCGATCCTTTTGGCATCTACCATTCACACCATTAGATTTATTAAAAAGTAATATATATAGATAAATCTTACTCTGCATTCTTCGTCCAACAGATCGAGAATTCCCAATTTGGCTTCAATCAAATCAATGCACGGCTGATTGTCATAAAAATCAATCATGGTCCAAACAATACCCTCCTTCAAGTACTCTTCTTGTTCTAATTTGAATACATGCTGGTTGAATTGCTGTTGTAGTTTTTCATTCGCATAGTTTATACAAAACTGTTCAAAGGAATTCGTATCGAATGTTTCGAATCCATAAATATCGAGAACACCAATGAAACAACTCTGCTTGCGTCCTGAATTCAGACTCTTGTTTATCACACTGACAATGTATTGAAACAGTTTTGCATAGATGTGTTTGGCTAATGCGTCTTTAGCTGATTCAGCTGCTGCTATACTATTTGGGATAAGTACGTTTTCGTTGACGGACTCAATTTGTCGTGTTATCAGCCATTTGCGCAGGTCATCGGCTTTGATTTTTAACATTTCTCCAGTTATATGCAAGTGCAAGTCATTTGGCTGTAACAGATAAAATATATGAAAGGATAGAAGGATAAGGAATAGATTTTCTATCTTACGAATATGTCACATGCATCGGGATCAATTTCTTCTGAATCCCTTTTGCATTTATGGTCGAATTGTATATTACCCAAGTGCAATATACCGGCGAGGATTTTAAGTATTTCTGAGATCTAAAAAACAGTAGAAATGGTTCAAGTAAATTCAGTGAAAAGAGGCAGAGGGTAAGCGCCTACTTGTACTGTGCTAAATCCCAATATATTCATTGCTGTAACTGTGTCTTTGAATTGGTCAATGTCAGAGACCCGATCAATGTCTGGAGATTTACCCTTGTTGAGGTATTTGAACTTGTCTTGATGATCTGAAATTTAATTTAGTATTCAGTGATAAAACTATGAAAAGAGGTCAATCTTTACCTAATATCAACTCGGGATGCTCCTCCCTAGCCGAGCACAACTGATAGAAAATATGGTAGTTCCTCTCGCCCAGCGATTGAAACACCACTCGAGATTTCTCCAACAAATAGGTTTGCATTGTGGCTCCTGTTAGGTTCATTACTCCCATATTGTTTTTGAATAGAAGTTTTGTAAACTTTCCAAATCTAGAACTATTATCGTTGCGTGTTGTCTTCGCATTACCGAATGCCTCCATAATAGGACTCGATGCAAGAACCTTTCTCTCGACTTGAGTCTCAGACTCACTTCCCCCTACGGCGGCAAAGTATCGCATTGCATATTTAGCAGATACTGTTTTACCAGCACCTGATTCGCCACTCACAATGATACTTAGATCGCATTTCTCACGCTCTAGCTTTGTGTATGCTTCTTCGGCAACAGCAAAGATATGTGGCTCCAATTCACCCATGGAATGGCCACGATACGCGCGTATAATGTCAGGTCCATATAAAGGCAGTTCAGCGTATGGATTAATGGCAACCAGTATTATGCCACAGTACGTGTAAATTGACTGCCGTTCACGGAAGCGTACCTTCAAATTGTGTAGCACAGCTGGCTCGTGTAGGTACGATAATGCGGTTAGATCTTTTTGTCCAATTAGAATAGTTGGATTGCGCAGCGGAGGCAAGTCATTTTTGGACTTTATTTTTATCGATATCTGTCGACCGGTATCTTTTATGACCTTTAGCTGAGAGTCGCCTATTGTATAGCCTTGTTCTAGAACACCCCCCTCCCAGACATCCTCTTCGTGCGGTATCCATATTCTGGCACCCTGCAAAAGAAAATAGAAAACAAAAACTTATTCAGACTAAATTATGCAAATCAATCAAGGTCAACATTTTAGTTTGTTTTAATTGCTTTTTCGAGTTGGTTATTTGCATTATTCACACGAAATTCGCATGCATAAAATGTGCTTTTATTAGGAACTGCATATAAACAAGCAAAAGAGAACAAAAAATATTTGCATAATTTCGTAAACGACATGAAGTACTAGAAAACAAAAACAAAAGGGCTCTTACAAGCAAGGGATAACAAAAGGTTCTTATGCTTCTTGAGAGAGGAGATAAAACCCCAATAGTTTGTGCAAAATGTTTGGAGCAACAGGTTTTAATGACCTTTTAGGAAGTGAATGGCTCTTGAGGTGAAAGAAAGAAAGAAAAACATTCATTTGTCTACAACGATGCAATGCAGTGTAGTTTAAAGTAGGTATAAATGTGCATATATACATACATTCTACCGTAAGTAGATTACAATTACGTTTGACAAATTATGACACATAATAAATTATAAAAGCGTTCTTTCGCCTACACTAACAGTAAAAGACATATGTACATAGGCACACACTTAATCCAACGCAAACATATGCCTAGATCTGTTCCCGTACTGATTGAAACTATGAAAGTCTACGAAATTTTACGAAAAATAGCGAATTTATGTTCCCATACGTCAAAGTTCCGTAGTTTTTCAAACAAGAGGGAGCAAGGAGAGTAGAAAGTCACTTGAAGACTTTGAAGGCAAGGTAGACAGAATTGACAGACTTCAAGTGACTTTACGTGAATGCAGGTCCGTTCGCGTACTCTCCTAAAACAGCGAATTTTTACGAAAATTTACGAATTTTTACGAAAAGCTGTTCGCGTATGGAGAATTTTCGTAGTTTTTCGCAGAAAAGAGCGCTCAATAGAGAGCAAGAAATTTCCCCATGCTACGAATTTTAGTGCAAGAAATTTCTGTCGGCTGGCTTATGAAAACTGTCATTACTGTCAAACCAGTGTATTTTCAACTTTTAATTGTTCAACCCGTTTGTTTACTTTTTCGTAATTTTAGCTCTCTCTGAGAGAATTTCACCCCCACTCTTCGAAATTTGCATAAATATGCACAAAGTACGCGAACGGGGACCTACTGACTTCAACTGACTTTAAGGAACTGAATCCTAGTGACTTCAAAGAATACAGAGCAATGAAAAATATTGCATTCTTTCTGACTTCACCATTCTGAATGCTAAAAATGATTACTGCAGTCATGACTTCAAAATAAATGGTGATTTATTTTTTTCAGTCTGAAGTCTTTATTTAAGTCATTAAATTAAATCATTATATTCAAAAATTATTGCATTCTTTTACAGCTCTGTCCCACAGGAACAATATCGGTCCGTCCACCTATGGAGTTTCAGGTTAGACCTCAGGACCTGCATGACCAGAACAAAAACTCAGGACAAATACCATTCAATTTTTACCAGCTTGGGCGCTTGTTCTTTCGCAGGTTCTTTGTCAATACAAAATATTTATTCCCGCATTGTTTGACCCATAATCTCCAGCAGTTATAACCGTGTAATTACGTCAGAGTACAAAATTATCACGCTTCGTCTTCCGCGCCAGTTTCCTACTCCCTTTGAAATGCCCAGTTATGGCCTTTGCATGTGATGATAAATATCTACCTACCTACTTATTGGGACGTGTGAAAAAAGCTTGTAAATGATTATGTACTTTTATTACTCAGAATATTCATTCGATATTAATTTAAGAAAGGTAATAGTGAAGCATGAGTTTGGAAGTAAACAATGAGTACTATTATACTCCATACTATCGAATGCAATGGTAAAACATTTACAAGCACAATTGCTATACCTATGCACACTAACAAAACAAGAAACCCGTCTCCCAATCTTCGTGGCAAATGTGGTGTAGTTTATCTTGACAAAAGACAATAAAACTGAATCACCAAAAAAAGCTACACCGTTGGCAGTTTATCACCACAAACGCTCTACCGAAACCACTTATCAGCGATAATGTCAGGTAAAGCACTCGAATGCAACAAAACGAAAAACAAAAATAAAATGTGTTTTCTCGTCTTCCTTCCTTGATTAACCCCACCACCCGTACCGCCCGTATCCTACAAAAAAAAAAGCAAAGCAGCAATACCGTGGGAACTTTTGTCCGTTGGTATTATTACATGTCCCCTCCAAGGTACTCTGTTGTAAGTTCCCGTTAAAATTCGATAACACGCGACTCTTATCAGCTTTCGCACTTAAAACTACCAATTGGATTGATTTTTCCAATCATAAATCGAATGCAAAATGCACTTTCCGTCACAAAAACCGATTGATATTATATTCTAATTTGAAATCTGTATACTCAGTTATACAAATTCCAAAAGGAATCCATAAAAATACCTTCACATAGAGCATCTCTTCACTTGACATAGTTGTCGTTGCTGCTGCGCTGCTTCTGCTGCTTGCTGGTGGTATCGATGTCGATTTTCCTGATCAATTTTGAATGCGTTTTTATTTCGCAAGAACTCCGATTTTATTTCCCGTATTTGAATTGTTTCA
Organism: Chalcosyrphus nemorum; assembly: GCA_949716465.1. NCBI lineage: Eukaryota > Metazoa > Arthropoda > Insecta > Diptera > Syrphidae > Chalcosyrphus > Chalcosyrphus nemorum. The sequence continues at coordinate 87,021,389 of OX454332.1, forward strand.
CTAAATTGTCGGAGGTTCTCATTATATATTTATTATATGAGCTTTTTAAAAGATTCGATTATGTGTTACGAAAAAACAAAAAAAAAACCAAAAAATTCTTCACGGATAATTTTCTGACGTCGACTAATGTAGACAAAAAAGCAAAAACCTATTCCCTTCTCCGTTTTGCTAGTGGTTCTTGATTCTGACAGGTGAATTGATGATGTTTGGCATTTCATTTTACTGTGGTTGGTGGTGGGTAAGTTGTGTTTTTTTTTTCTCGAATTGAAAACAAAAGAAGGAAAAGGTTCAGAGGTAGACAACCTTTTAGGGTTTTTGATGTTTTATACGGCCAGTGATAGGGTTTTGCTCTGTTTGATTTGGAAAAAATGTAGAAAAATCATTTTCATTTAAGGACAATTTATCTATGCGTAAATAACTGCTTTTAAGCATTAGGATAGTAATTTAATTTTATTTTAACCCCAATGAGGCATAATTAATGGGAAATTGAAAAATTTCTATCATCCTGCCAGTCAGAAGTTCTATGTATTTGACATAGTTGAATGACACATGAACTGTAGCACTCGACTGACGGAATAGAAGCTGAAAGCGTTCCATAACAACATGACAGAGGACAACAGTAAGTAGTTGAAGGTTTACAGAATACAGGGGCCACAGTCCAGAGTCGGCAAGATCAAAATAGCCGAAAACTTCTTAAAAACCAGTTCATTCCACATTTTTCTAAGCAGTTATCGTCATTAGATCGAGCAGCAATGTGACTACCCAGCCAGCTATTTTAGGAGACCACCAAACGTTGAAGGGTCACCGCTGAAGAAGTAGTGAAAAATCAAAACCATAAAATTAAAGGACACGCATACCTCTCTAGTCTCAGCTTAGTTTTTATATCCCTTTTGCAACATTGGAATTTATTCTATTCTATTGGCATTTATAAACGATTTCATAACAGATTTTACAAAACGGAGTACCAATAAAGTAAATTCTAACAGGTGTCTTGAAAGTTCGAACTTCTGTATGGGAATTATTAACATAATAACAAAGACTACTGAATAACTCCAAATATTGTTTCTTGTAAAGTAAAAAATGATGAGAATACTAACATAACCGTACACATACTCGTATTTCAACATTCCTTGTTATTTTTGTTTCTGAATAACGACATAAAACTTATCAAATTTGTCATACGAAAAGCATTCTTTCAGTATTATTGCATTTAGTATTAACTTATATTTCATTTTAGAACTAAAATCTAACTCATAAGATCGTCATATAGAACAGTTCTAAGTCCATTATTCCCAAGTTTCAAAACGAACAGAACCTTAAGCTAAATATTTTCCCGCCAAATGTAATGTCAAGATATTAGCCCGCCGAATGTAAACATTCCGCGCGTTATTTCCATAGATTTTCTGCATCGACTGCACCTTGTCTGTAATTTTCACCTACTTTTACCAATAAACCGTGTTAATAATTTTTAATAATTGCTGACAAATAAAATTACGTATGAAATAGAACATAACTGCAATACTTACGAAATGGGAGTGAAAGAAAACGAAAACGCTGATACCGTGGAGTGGATCGGCAAACAGGAGCCCCACATTCACGTTTCCCATTTGGAGCACAAAGACGTACAATTTTACCAGTTAGTATATCGTGCTGGTAATTTGAATTCTAAACCCTTATTTAAATATCCATTGTTTTGAGCAGGAAATGTGTTTTTGGTCCTATGGTAATTGCTGTTGGGGACTTTGTACTGGTATCCAATGCTGATGCTGCCGAACCAGACACTGATGCTGGCTGTGACATTGCGAAGGTGTTACACTTATATGAGTTATTTGATTCGAATTCCAAAAGGGATCCATATCGAGCTATTGTCCAGTGGTATTCTAGGTAAGTCTCCATCAATAGAGTAATTATTTTAAAAACTAATCTCACTTCAATGGTAGACCTGAGTGCGTTCCGGCAAAACATTTCGATCGAGACGATCTATGCATTGATTTCAGTTGTGAAATTATTGAAGAATACCGTCCTTACGATCCTGACATTTCAATTGAAACAATTTTTCGTAAGTGTTATGTTGCCACAGGAAGTGTAGCAGACTCTGCATCTGGATTACTAGCTAAATTCAGTAAAACTAAATGCTGCCCAATGTTTGTGTGTCGATATAAATTTATTAAAGTGAGGAACTCCTATACATTGGTTCCACTGCAATATTTTGAAGAAGAAACTGCCGTGGATCGTTCAAAGCGTACTCCCAGTGGACGTAAGAGCTCTACAAAGAAAACTTTAACAGCGACACCAACAGCTCAAAGGTCAAGTGCGAAGAAAAAACTACTTCAAGAAGTGGAATTTGTTGATGTAAGTCGTATGGATGAGAATAAGGTCTCACCAATAAAAATAATCGGAGGAAATAGTGTTGTAAAGCTGTCTTCAAAGAAAATGGGTTCATCGGCTTATAAGGAAATCAATTCGAATTATTTGAGCTCACCGCTAACAGAGAAGAATCATCGCCCGATAACACCAACTAGTGCTAGAGCTATTGCAGCAAAAAGGAATCTGAACATTAGTCTGGACAATGAGGCGGCGAATTCAACGATGGGTTCGGATATAATGAATTATTCAATTATTAAGAACACCCCGGACAATACATCGAGTGATATCAAAATTAAACTACGACTTTCTGAATCACAGAAGCGGTAAGTAAAAGCATGTTGAATCTATTTTTTGCAGAATTCCTTACGACATATCGCCCGAAACCTTTTTTAACATCAAGGTCTCGCTGGGTGATCGATCAGGTTGCAAGTATTTTCTATGTAGTGCTAAGCATTCATTCATATATTCCTCCCTCAACACTCAGTGTTTTCTTCATTGGTTTGTCTTCATTTTTAGTCCATCAATCGCAAGAAGACGTTCAACACGATTGTCAACAGATGATCCTTTAGATGAAACGTACACTCCAACTGCTCGGCAAAGGGCTACTCAAAGAAAACGGTCAACTACAGAAGACGTAGCTTACATAGACATCTACCATACACCGTCTAAGAAAACCAAAGAAAACGGTGCTGAAATGACTCCAAGTACGCGAAGAAAGAGCATTCTAAAGTCTGCCACTAGTCGAGTTGGTGAGTTTTCTTCTTAATTTTTCTAGTGCTAGGAACTTTGTAATCAAATGAACGCATTCCAGCTGAAGGTACACCAAAGCGCAGCATTCAACTCTCCAATATTGTTGAGAGAAGAATTTATAAAAAGGATGACGCAGTCTCAACTCCTAAACGAGGTCGTCCAAAAAAGTCTGTCGATAGTGAAAATGATTCTGATACGCCTTGCAGTCCTCCAAAAACACCACGTTCAAGAAGAAGTTCAACAACTAAACAAACATCACCGGATGCGAATCAAATGACACCATCACAGAAGCTCAAATTAATGCGATCGGGAAGTCTAAAACCTACAATCGACAGTCGCCAAGACTCCAAAACAGATCGTCGCAAATCCGATTTGCAAGTAGCTCGAGAACGTCTCCATGTATCAGTTGTGCCACAGAGTTTACCTTGCCGTGAAACGGAGTTTCTTAATATTCACACATTTTTGGAAGGAAAAATTCAAGACCAATGCGGTGGTTGTATGTATGTTTCAGGTGTGCCTGGTACGGGGAAAACTGCTACTGTTACTGGTGTCATAAGAGAATTGCAACGTGCGTGTGCTGATGATAGATTGCCAGAATTTGAGTTCATTGAAATCAATGGAATGCGGTTGACCGAACCTAGACAGGCTTATGTTCAGATTTATCGTCAATTGACCGGAAAAACTGTCTCTTGGGAACATGCACATTCGTTGTTGGAGAAACGGTTTACTACACCAGCCCCAAGGAGGACTACAACTGTCTTGTTGGTTGATGAGTTGGATATTTTGTGTAATCGTCGGCAGGATGTTGTCTATAATTTACTCGACTGGCCAACAAAGTCTGCAGCTAGGTTGGTCGTCATAACCATTGCTAATACAATGGATTTACCCGAAAGGCTCTTAATGGGTAAGAAAATAAATTGAATATATAAATATAATGTTTCTTTATTATTTTTTTGTAAACCTAGGCAAAGTAACGTCACGCCTTGGCCTAACTCGACTCACCTTCCAACCGTACACTCATAAACAACTACAGGAAATCGTAATAGCCAGATTGAGTGGCTCGGAAGCCTTTAAAAGCGATGCTGTGCAACTTGTGGCAAGGTAAGTTTAAATTTTAGGCTGAGACCATTAAATAGTTATAACTTTCATTTGAATTTAGAAAAGTCGCTGCTGTGTCGGGTGACGCACGTCGCGCGTTGGATATCTGCCGCAGAGCTACAGAAATCGCAGATGCTCAGCTTACAGAACCAAAGATCGTAAACATGATGCACGTGACACAAGCTTTAAATGAAATGATCTCCAGCGCGAAAGTACTGGCCATTAAAAAGTGTTCCCGGCTTGAAAAGATTTTCCTCCAAGCAGTTGTTGCCGAGGTAAGTGCAAACATTACATTACAAAAACATGTTTACTTATTTAAATCTTTAAATAGGTCACGCGAACAGGTGTCGAGGAGACAAATTTTATTGGCGTTTATTCCCAAATAGAATCAATATCAGCATTTATGGGTACCGCCGTGCCTACACCAGGTAACAAGACTATATAAAATGAATGCTCTCAAACCAGCTCAAACCAAACTTTCTCTTAGGTTTAGCCTTAAAAATATGCTCAAAACTCGGCGCCGAAAGACTTATCATCTGTGAACACTCGCGAAGTGATATTTTTCAAAAAATTCTCCTCAATGTTAGCATGGATGATATACACTATGCGCTGAAAGTTGATCACTAACTCCAAGTACAAGTTAACCTCTGAACTTGCTCATTGTTTTAAATTTAGACGAACATCGTTTAATTTAAGTTTTATGTTTTTGTTTATTGTCTAATACTGTTAAGCATTTTAAAAACCATTATTTATGAAATATAATATTTTGAAAAGATTTATACAACACATTACAGTACAAATTTGTCATAGAAAAGGTTAATAAATAAAATAGAAATACAAACGCTTATACTTACGAGACTTTTAACCGAAATGTGTACAGCAACGTGGGTTAATGGCGGCCCTCAATACCTATATCAACATCAGCAGAATACGTGGACCATAAGTACAAACCCAACAGCGGGACTTGAGGCCATTCTCAACCTACTTCTTCGATCTCTTTGTTTTTGATTGGTGTTTATAAATAAAAAAAAACATGTAAGTAAATTGTTTTCCAACAGGGCCTTGACAACTTTGAATTTAATTTGTGAACGCACTCTTTCACTAGTCATCAAACTGTCACTGTCAATTTATTCAGTAAACTCGACATATTCATCATTGTAGAGTACACGAACGAGCAACGACTACAAATTGTAAAAATTTTCTACAGAAATTCGGAGTCGGTGATCGCAACTTTAAGAGCGTTAACTCCAATTTTCCGGTCGTAATTCTCGCCCTAGTAGACAGGCAATAACAAGTTCAGGGCAAAAATTTGACTCTACATATACGTTGTGTGATGTTGCCGTGTTATTGAGACAACGGGTTGGTCGAAAATATCGTTGCCCTTCAGGCGTCCGTAGAAAACGATCCAAATCAGTCAATTCCACGGCTTTCTCAACAATTGGGCATCACTCAGATCACATTATGGCGTATTTTGCGTAAGGATCTTGGTTTACACCCATACAAGATCAAGCTGACTCAAGAATTGAAGCCGATGGAGCTTTGGAGCGACGTACGTTCTCCGATCTTCAGTGACGAAACTAATTTTTGCTCAATGGGTTCGTGAATAAGGAAAATATGCGTTATTGGTCGGGTGAAAATCCACATGTCCTTCATCAATCACCACTTCATCCACTAAAAATAACTGTTTGGTGCGGTTTGCATGTCGACGGCGTTATTGACCCATATTTTTTCGTCGTCACGTTACTGTGAATGGTCGGCGTTATCGCGCCATGATTACCGATTATTTTTGGCCCGAATTGGAATATATGGACTTGGACGACATGTGGTTTCAAGAGTATGGTGCGACAAGCCACACAGCACACGTTACAATCGATTTATTAAAGAGTAAGTATGGTGAGCGTGTTATCTCAAGAAATGGATCAGTCGATTGGCCGCCTCGTTCGTGCGATTTAACACCGCTTGACTATTTTCTGTGGGGCTAAGTTAAGTCGTTGGTTTATGGCAACAAGCCGACGACGTTGGAAAAGCTCCGAGCCAACATTGAACGCGAAATGCTGGCCGAGTCGTTGAAAATTGGGTCCAACGTATCGACCACTGCAAACGAGACCGCGGTGACCATATGAACGAAGTCGAGTTCCATTCATAAATGTTTTGATTGTACTTCAAGTCGATAATAAAGTTTTTCAAATATCTCAAATGGTTTGCGTTTTATTAAAAAAAAAAAAATTGTCAAGTTCTTATAGGAAACCGCTTTATGTATGTGATACTTCCAGAAGTGAAATGTATATTTTATATATTTAAAAAAATTTATACAACAAACTAAAATACAAATTCGTCATCAAAAAGTTTACGTAAAACAGCAATACTGAATAACATTCATACAAGGCCTTAGGTGAAAATACTGTAAAAATGAATAGGTGATGCCTGAATGCTATCATCAAAATAAGGTATACACTTGTGGTTGATAGTTTAATTGTCGCCAATAGTGTTGCCATCAGATTGTAATTATTTTTCTCAGATAGATCATTTTCGAATTCATTTGTCTCATTCGTTATCGAGATTTCCGGTTGTTTTTGATATATATTCAACAGTAAATGTAGAAAACCAAATATTTCAGCGAAATATGTATTCGCTGTTACCATCAAACCGACAAAAATTGGACTGTAGAGTGTTAATCCGATGAACCCAGGACTTAGATCGATCGTCCCCAAACTATTGGAGTTACCCTAAAAATAAAAAAAGGTATTAAAAATGAATTTCTTCACATTATCAAGCTACTTACTTGATAAAAATAAAACATCTTCGATACACAAACAGTTAAAGCAACTTTGTAGACCAAAACCAATTGCGCAGGTACAGTTTTTCGTGGTCCTTTTAATGTCTCACACATGCCATATCCACATCGCAATATGAAATGCATTGCAAAGACTAGAAATACATTATGCGGCTTGTGCAAAAGAGCCGATACCAATGCGAAGACTGTTAGATTAGTGGCTAGAAGTTTACATAAAAGTGTATTGTTTCCTTGCACCTTAGCTGTCGTTCGACATATCACAGGCAGATAGCTTGATGCCAAAATATATATTAAACTACCCCAAAAGAACGGCAACACTAAAAATTGACTAAAACAAAAGTGTTTCCCTGTAAAAAAAAATACATCAAAACAGAGATAAAAGTTTGATCTTACTTGAAATGCTCAGTGTGAAAGAAAATTACAGCCTCACTATAGCCCCCACGATAACAATAAATCGCCAAACAGGCTATTACGCATGCCACAATCTGTAGCGGTGTGTTCAATGACTTAAGTTGCACAATTAATAATAAAAGGCCTATAAATAGAAACAATTAAATAAGATACTTTTTGAAATCTATTCCCAACTTACTGAAAGCTAGAAAAACACTAAGATAGATTTTATTGTCCGGTAGCGAAAACCAATCGCCTACATCTGGAACATGTAACCATTTGTCACCAGTCTGATTGAGTCTTCGAACGAAGACTGTGATTGCCATTGAAATGAATGCCTTTCTTAATGGACGAAGAACACTAAAGAATAATAGTATGTCCCGCTCCATCGATGAGCTCGTGAAAGTTATAACCTTCAGTCTGGTCTTTGAAACATTCTTCCAGATAATACTAAGTAGAAATGTGGGTCCTAGGAAATACCACAATTGGTGCTCTTCTTCGATAAATGACGTGCTAACTAGAGAAAAGGTTTGAAAAATAACTCCAAATGCTATCGACAGTGGAATGTGTACTGTAAACTATAAAAATAAAGTCTATTAAAACGTATTCATAGATTAACTAGCCTCAACCACTTACTTGTATTCGACTGCTTGTCAGAGTCTTAAATATTCTCGTTAGAGCAATAACGACAATAAATATTCCAATAGATTTCAATACTAACAAACTAAAATATTTAGTTTCTAGAAATCCAAAGCCATGAAGGATTATATTTATCGCTGCAGCTACGAAAATAAAAGGCCAGTAATTAGACAGTCGATTGCCCTTTCTCGGCGATGTATTGTTAGTACTAATACAAGTTATGAATATTAGGATGAATATCTATGAAAAAAATAATAAATAGCTGTAAGTTTCTGAGAAAAGAATGGTACTCACCGAACTGGTTATTGATACTCCCATTAGAATCGTATCAAATTCAAAACTGGTGTAAGAACTAGCGAATAATTCTGAGATTTGATGTGCTGATCGAATGTAATTAAGCTTCGATTGTTTGAATAGGTATGCACTAGTGGAGTTCTCCTGAGTTAAAGTTGTCAGATAGTGCTTGTGGTCTTCGGTGGCAGCCACATACCATTTATAATAATCTAGAAAATGTTTAAAGTATACCGAGACTTGGATAAGTGTTAGCATTGAAATGCAATACCTTCGCTTTTGATATTTTCAAATTTGGTCTGCGCCTTATCAATCAGAAACTTAGTATTATAGTATAGTGCGTACAGTTTATCTTCATCGGTCATTGCTTCTAATAGTTCTGGAATTAAACATCCAATACTAGTGCTTGGAATCGGAACATCAAGTAGTATAGCTAAGGTTGCGGCGATATCGACTTGATTGTATGTTTGAACTGAAAGACTAGGAGTACAAATTATCACTTGGGTCAAGCAGTCTATAGAAATATTTGTGTTGTCAACGTTGTTTGCGTTCTCATTAATCACTTACCTATTCCGTTGAGAACAGTTTTGCCCAGTAACAATAAGTGGAACGTAAATCTCTTCTGCGGTGCTTCCACCATGACCGCCACCATCTCTCATTCCATGATCAGCCGTAACAAGTACAAGTGGTTTCATTTGAGAATTCTAATTGAAAAATTAACAACAAAAAAAATGCGACATTGAATGATATCGATTCATACCTGTACAGATAATGCGTTATCTATTTCCTGAACTACATCATCCATTTCTCTTAGTTTTAGACGTAACTTTTCTCCAACTGAACCCTCCACATGGCCAATGCGATCCAATCCAATGTAATGTAAGATCATAAAATCCCAATTGGAAACATCTTTCAAGTCATTACGCATACTTTTAGTAATATCGTTGTCCGCCTAAAAGCGATTTCAGTAAGAAGATAGACTTCGATTTGTTGGAAAACTCTCTTCTTACCGCATAGAACTCCTGAAGGTAAAATGAGTCCGTATTTGTCCGATACGCGTGGAACAGGTGTCCGAATAATTCAATCCAAGTGGAGTCACCATAGAACACAATCCGATCTTCACGAGCGTGCAACTTATGCAAGATTGAGTCCTGAAGTGGCTGTGAACTGCCCAGATTTAGTATAACATCTATAAAATTTGATATGGTTCCAGTGGTCAAGCTCTTTATTCGTGGCAAGGTCACAGTGGGAATGGTTGCTTTTAGTTTTATTTTACAATGCCGACTGGAATAGGGCATCTGTTCTTTTGTAACAAAGTCATATCGCAGAGCGTCCACGAGCATGAACACAACTTTTGAAGTATGTCTTACTGGACGCTTTAAGCTAAAATTTTTATGTTAAGTGGTAAGTTATAGATTGTAATGGAAGACTTACGGTGTGCCATCTATTGTTGTGGGAGGCTCAGGTGAGCGGATGTTGTCGGCCTTTCGAAAATCTACGGGGAAAAATCCCACCAGGAAGAGAATGCACCCGAATAGGTAACCCGTTAGTAGGTAAAACAAGTACCAGTCGTGCCTGTTCATGGTTTTTTTACATTGGAAAACGCCAATAACAAAGGTGGGTCTGTAAGTCCAATAATCGATTGGTCATTTACACAAATACAACAGTGTTTTAGCGGCAATGCAAGACACTAATAGGTTATGTTAAGCACGATTAGGTTACATTATCTTATTTATTGAAAAATAAAATTGATTTTGTTTTCTTTCGGAAATGTTTAGATTAAATTTGACTGAAGCAGCTGATATTGACACATGTAGTGTTTGTAAATAAAGCCAGTTGTTTGGTGGTGCCAGATCCTTAAACATGAGGTGTTTCAATTTATCGAACGCACTGAGAAATCTGCAATCATATCATAGTTCATAGGTCTTCTTCTTCTTCGTTCAGGATCGATTTTGAATGACTCAAAAATTACTCTTTTTTTGAAATCGTATATATTTGGGTGTGCTGTGTTCAAACCTGCGATCTCTTATGTCGTTTTCCATTGGATTTACTTCAGAATTCTACTTTTCTGGATTCCAATGAAACATACATAAAAAATGCATGCGAAACCTCGGAGATTTGGAGATATTTGGCGAAATCGTTTGTTGAGAACGCGGTATTACAATGAAAAATTTGCTGGGCCATATTCAAATGGCATTGACAAATATTCCAATCAACGAGTTTATGTGTGTTAGTGTATTCTGGGCGTCTTTCCAAATGAAATCGAGAAGAGCTTGAAGAGTTCGAAGAGCCAATGGAACATTTTTCTAATTTTGCACAATTGACTATGACATTACTGTTTGAGCATAAGCTGCCCTTAAAATTGTGAAACCGCCATATGGAATGGTATTAAAATTTCTGATACAAAGTAAATTTATTTTTTGAAATATTTTATTTTTTATATTTATTATACAAATGCAACTCTAAAGGGCGAAACAAGTTGTGCCCATTTCGCATCACTCTCATCCAGATTTGAAAGACTTTTCCCTAAAATATTGTTGCAAAATCATTATTTATCATTAATTATTTAGACCAAGACTATCACCGTTATTTGGATACTGTAAATGCCAGTGGCATTGTTTAGTTGGGCACCAGCTGACGATTATAATAATTAAATGTTATTCATAAACTGATGATTTCTTTTACATAATTTGAAGTGGAAAATAACATATCGTGTAAACCTATAAGAAATGCAGTTTCTCTTTCTACCGACTGTCAAAGAGCGTGACAGTAGTTAAGAAGAATTTGAATTGTCTTTATTTTCCCGCCACTTTTGTTGATCAAAGTGTGGTGTTTGTTTGAATATTGTTTTGCGTTGATTTTTTGCAATTTAAACTAAAGTTTTATTTTCACTCCATAAGTTTGTGCTGAATTTGAAGTGGATTTTTAATTACATAATCTCGTCAGAAATTAATATAATAAAAATGTCGAGTCCTGCTAGAACACCGGGAAGAAGTAACCGGGGCCAGAGAACACCAACTAGAAGTAAGAATACAAACATTTTAATTAGTGGCACATTAATAATTGATCAATTTTCAGGACCTTCCGCTCAGGAAGCAGACACTCCAATGCGTATGGGCGCGCGTGCCCCCGCTTCGGACAATGTTAGCCTGCCACCAACATCACCCGGCGGAGTTAGCGTGCCTCCAACAAGCCCGGCTCGTGCTATAGCCGTCAATATGAGTGAAATCGACTTGAGTTCACCACTTAACTATGGTACTCCAAGGTATACAAATTGCAATGAACATAAATATGTGATATTCATAATCAAATTGTTTTTTTTTCTGTTGCTTTTAGTTCAATGGGTTCGATTAGGACACCACGATCTGGTATTCGTGGAACACCATTGCGTGCTCGGCCAGATATTCGCACCGACAAACGCATGAGACAAGTCGCAGTCGGTGGTGAATCGGTAAGTTTCTTTTCGAACTCACCAATATAATATACTGCCTACTAGTAGAAGAGTACTTTGCAACTCTTGCTGTTTGATCTGTTCATCGCAGTGGATTTTTGAGACTCCCCGTAGTGATTTGTCTTGCAGTCAAGCAAAATCGCTGTAGAAATTCCCTCATATTTTGTGCTCAAGAGGTAATTTGCCATGTGGGTAATAAAAGTTTAACTTTTCTCTTGTTTGGCTTGTATCAATTTGTTTTCTCAGCGACTCTTGTTTATTTGTTAAGACGTTGTTGCTGGACGATCGCCTTTTCCATTAGCACGTTGAAATTTTTAACGCCTCTTCATGGAACTTGCTACCAAATGATTAGTTTTGGATTATTTTCGTTACTGCTGGAAATGGTCAGGTGCCGTCTTTGTTTGACGAGCATGATATTTAGCACAATAAGACGGTGTGACTTGCTTAGGATGGTAGATTAAAAATAGATAAATTTCAAAATAAAAACAAACTGAAGAGTTGAGTTGAAAGTTCTAATAAGAGAAGAGCAATATGCTTAATTGATTTTTACATGCATTCGGACGGACCGATTATTTTAGTTCCAATTCTAGTCGGTCCAATTAGATATCTGTTCTTTTCTGTTATATGTGCTAGAAGTTTATAAGAGCACGATTCGCTATAGTTGAATTGAATTAACTAGATTCCTTAGCTGCTCCTTGCACCCAGGTAAAGTAAGTACTCTTTAACTTTAAATAGTGATATTTCGAAGACATGAGCTACTAGCTATACTACAGTTTCCAACTATATTACTCTTGTGTATTTGTTCAGCAGGCTGTGACTTCGTCGTTTATTCTAAAATATTTACAATAAACTCTGGCTTCTATACCTCTGTCCATCTTAGAATCGTCGGTATTCGAATAGAATGCCGAATTCTTTTTTTCTTGGTTCTCCGGTTCTTCCAGTAAATTCTGTCAGGAGTCCTTACATTGAATCTCCTTTCGAATGCTAGCATCGGGCTCATGTGATCAGTTTCCGTCAATCCGTAAGAGCTTGGTGAGGCCTTCCCTCAATCTGATAGCTGTTTAGTCTGCCAGATTATTGCAATAAATGTTAAGCGGAATGAAACTAAACATGGTTTGCATTGTCGTCGACGGTGTTGTTCTCATTGATTCTATGATACCGATGCATGCCGCTTTCGGGATTTCGATGAAGTTTGAAAGGGGATATTGCTTCTCAACCATATGTGAGAATGGGTCTAATAACCACCGTGTCCAGTCCAGTATACCGCAGCTGGTTCAAAGCCCCATGTGTTATTGAAAGCCTTTTTGCAAGAGAAGAGAGCTACGCTTGCGTTTTTGATGCGATCAGTAATATATGCCATCACGTTTTCCTTCAATATTACTAGGATCACATTCTATATAAGGTGCCATATCAGTGTTCCTCTCCAAACCCCTCTACCTTGTAACTTGCTCACATATTTCTAGACACAGTGTTCATTTCCATTAACGTTGCTGTGATCTGGAATCCTGATCAGGGTTAACAATAAAGAGACAATCTGCGTTTGGTAGTCTGGTACTAGTTTGGATGATATCGTTACTTTGATAGCAGCTTGGCTACAAAACAAACAAAACAAAATGTAGATTTTTTATGTTGGTAAAATATGATTTGTCGATAGGCTTATACCGGAAAGCAAATGATTCCGCTTTGAAGACACTGGCAGCATCCGTAAGTCTAAAATAAAATAGGTGCTCAAAAATTCCGCCTGTGGTGCTTTCAACAGAATATATCCTTTTTTTTTTGTAATATATTAAACATAACCCACTTTAAACTTTCATATTTAATGTATTTCCAACAAACACCAATAAATAAATCTGAGAATCTTAATTCGAGTAATTATTCTTATGCCCAAGTGGCAGCTTGAAATTTTTCTTCATCAACGTGATCAGTTCCATATGGATGAATTACATCAAATTGATACAAAAAAAAGTACGTAATGAAAACCGCATACATCGACACTGAAAAAAAACCTATGCTTTTTCGTAGGCGAAAATTTGTCGTCAGTATAGCGAAACTGAACAAAACATGATGAATTATGGAGAACCAAATTCCACTTACTCCGATGTATCCTGGACGTATCTAGAATGTGACAACCGTTAATTTTATATTACGCGCACTCAAATCAATTTTATTTTTTTACCGGCACATTGATATCGTCATGATCTATACTTTTTAGTACAGTTGTCAATGCAAGAGAGAAAACCATGTCTATTGAGTAAAATCAAAAGCCAGTTTGTACATAAATTTGTTAAAAAAAAACACACATTTTCTTACTATAAAGTGGAGACATCAGAAAGTCCAATAATGGCATAGTTTTTATGTTCCATCGAACCATTGTGCACCAAAGAACGGTTTCTAAATGTAATTCGTTTAAAATAAATTTAATTATATGTATAATAGTTTATTTGAATAGACACCTGGCACTGTGTTTCCCCAAGCCTTCAATGTAAAGCCAATTATTGGCGGTTTTAGACTGATTATATTTCCAAGGGCGCATATCATTGATAATATTTCCGACTCAAGTACATGTGTTATCATTGTGACACACATTGCTCCATATAAAGCTAAAGTCTTGAAAAGAAAAAATTTTAGTATTTATATTAATTTTTTGCCGAATAAAAAAACTTGTATAATAGAACTAGCTCTCCAAGTGTTGGGACCAAATATCACTCGATAAACGGAACTGTGCGCGAGGTTCCTGGTTCGAATCACAGAAAATATGATCACGGCCCACCGCTTGGGAGCGCCTGACAAATATTCAAGAATATTTGCTGTCATTAGAAAGCTTCTTAAAACCCCTCTTCTTTGGATGAGACATAAAACGGTAGGTTCCCCTTAGATGTGCAAAAATGTGTACTGTATTCATTTTAACGTACAAATTCAACTCAATAAAGTGAAAACAATATGCGGTTAGTTAGTATGTACATATGTACATGAATCAGTGTTTTTGAGATACACACGTGCGTAAGGCAAATTCAGAAAAGGTACCACGCAATTTCCCAGCTCAAGGAGCGCAACAACATCCAGAATTCTTATCGGAAAGTCAAGCAGCTGGCAGCTGGCTCTTCGAAATAGCGAAGACAACATAGTCAGGGACGCACAGGGAATTGTTGATGTGTTTAAGCACATTCAGCAGCTGCTTAACGGGCAGCAAATAGAGAGAGTGATAGGGCAAGAAGAGAACCCATGTCCAGTCAATGAAGAACCAACGCCTACACCCAGTATTGATGAAGTTAATGTAGCCATCAGAAAACTGAAAAACAACAAAGCCACTGGCTCTGATGGGCTTACAGCTGATCTTTTTAAATATGGATGTGATGCCTTGGTAGGGTGCATGCACCAAGTGATCAATCGATTGTGTGAACGTCTAAAACCTTTTTGCAACGCAATAATCGGCATGTACCAGTGTGGCTTCCGGCCCGGTAGATCGACAAAAAACCAAACTCAGACAAATCCTGAAAAATACCCATCAACCTTAGAGTCGCCTATGACAGTATTCATCGTATCGAGCTTCACCAGGCGATGGCCCAATTCGGGATATCTTCAAAACTTACGAGTTTCCATATGTGTCGTGTTGGAGCAGATAGTGTGCAGGGCAGATGTTAACACGGAAGGCACTATCTTTCACAAATCCATCCAACGCAGACGATATTGACATCATCGTAGGCCGTCGGTCGTAGAGGCGTTTACGGCAATTGATGAACAGGCGAAACGAGTTCATCTTGAAGTGAATGAGGACAAGACGAAGTATATGTTATCAACAAGTAAAAAATTATCTTTCCGAAACATTGAGCAGAACGTCATTTCAAAGTAGTTAAGGAGTTCACCTACTTCGGAACAAATATAAATCCTACAAACGAAACCTTCGTAGAGATCCGACGAAGAATATCCCTAGCACACCGCTGCTACTTCGATTCAAAACTCCTAACTTAACGGACCAAATTCTATGGATAAATAAGAAAGCTGAGCAAATGTTGAGCACCTTCGAGCGAAAAATACTTAATCGAATATTAGGAGGGTGAATGGAGGAAAAGATTGGATAACGATGTAGTCCAAAAAGTCAAAGTACGCTGACTACACAGCTCCAGCCAAGAGGATCTTCGAATCCCAGTCCCCAGGTCAAAAAATACCGAACCTTAGGTACAAAGACCAAATCGTCGCGGATGCCAGAAAACTTAGTCTCCACAACTGGAAGCAGCGTGCCCGGGACCGCCGAAGATGGAAGGCAGTCGTGTTTCAGGCAGACACTCTACATGGTTCGTGAGCCCTTTAACTAACTAAATTCCTTAATGCAATTATGGGCGCGCCTAGATTCTGACAACGAGCGATCAAAATTATGATATTAGACATCGCACGCTTCATGCAATTATAGTTGAGCCTTAAAGGTTTAACTATAATAAGAGAAAGGTTTCGTTCTATCACTAGCGGAAAGAAAAGGTTATGTACGGCATTCCGGATGGAAAAAAATCCAATATTATATATACTTACAAATCTATGCCGAGGAGTATTTGTAGTAGAAAAATACAAGAATAGGAATCCCATCGCTAATCCAATCATAGCATATGTCAAAAAATATTGTAGACCTATATATGGCATGAGTAAAAAAGGAGACAGTACGAAATTTATGAAGAGTAGAAGTCTTGACCATCCATCGCCAGGCATCATCAGATCTATTATCGGTACTATTAGTTTAGTTGGAATTGTAACGAAAATCTGTAAAAAAGTTAAAAAAAATGTATAACTTGTTTATATGTTTGTATGTACTTATGAACCTGTTTAGATGATTCTTTGCTATATCGATATCTAAACAGGTTGTATCGCAAACTTACTCCCAAAATCATTAGAATCTTTTGCCATTTTGCTGAGTTATTATATATTTCTTTTCTTAGAGGATTAAATACAACAAGAAATTGGTGCCACATGCTCATGGCTAGAGGATCTGTTTCGGAAGTAATGCGATATGGTAGGATATCAATTTCCTTGGTTAACTCAAGTCTTAGTTTCATGGCGGGTGTCATATTTTGTGATATCTCTTTTTTTCTTTCTAAAAGTAGAAAATATGTTATAGACTTATGATAATTTAAGAATGTCGCGGTTCAGCTCAGCGGCCTTGGGAATCAGGCTAATGCTACACGAGCTACCAAATGGTTGCGCGCCCAATTGTCGGCGCGCCATAATGAAAATATCTATGTTTTCTGTTTTGTGTTGTAAAAAAATTTAAAAAAGAAGGTAATGAAAATAAAGGCGTGCCGTGGCGCTGTGGTTAGTGCGTTGGACTCCTGCACAAGGGGTTCCAAGTTCGAATCCAGAAAAATACCATCAAAAGTTTTTTTCACGGTCCCACCTCTTGCGAGCGTCTGACAAACATCCAAGAGAAAGCTCCTCAAAATCTCTTTGCGCTTCGGATACGGCATAAAAATATAGGTCCCTTCTGTATGTGCAGAAATGTATATCACGCACAACATGTTCAGCTGTGAGAAGCTACGCCTTGGCCCTCTATTAGCTGCTTACGGCCTGATATTTATTTTTATTTATAATGAAGATTAAGGACGAATCCACCAAAGGAGAGATTGAATTCCAAATCATTAAATAATTGCGCATCATACTGCAAACTCCCTTATAAAGTGAGTTATAGGCCGAACTCAGTCCCTACTTTTTGAGGTAAGGTAAGGTAAGGGCTAACAGTGGCTAGGGAGAATTTTCTTACCTTCAAATCTAGTCCACTACCTCGAAAATAAATGCCTTATACTCCCGAGCACCACACATGCATGCATGCACAATCAAACTTGCTCTAGCAACCACACAATCTACACCAAAGTGCACTTTCACAGAGGGAGACTCCGACTCGAGACTCTTAAAAGTGAGGAAGAGAGAGATGAGAAGTAAACGGGGTAGTCTGTGTCGGGCGGGTAGAAGAATTTCAAAGATTTTTCGTATTCTCCTTTATCTCGTTCTTAATTTCATTCATTTGCTTGTGTTCGTGGAGGAGAATTTTTGTGAGAGTGTGTTCCGTGCGTATGCCTGCACACAGTAAAATTTCGAACGTCAAAAAATCTCGAGTCGGAGTCTCCCTGTGTGAAAGTACTCATATATCTTCAGTTTTGCATCCACAACCACTAGATTATGCATGCATGCATGAGTGGTGTAGGGTCCTATTACTTTGTAGTTAAAATGCGTTTTTCTTTTTTATTAACTGAGCTCGAGCTCATCGAGCGTGCTCAGAGCGAATTGTTTATGAAACACACTTGAGCACTTAGCTGTCATTTGATATCTATTTATAGTTCTATTTTATATTATGTTACTGTCTACGCCAGAACAACAAGCCTAGTACCCCATTTCAATTAACGCATTTTTTTTTGACAACTCAGGCTCTGCTCTGAACTAAAAAAGAAAAAAAAAATTGGGTAAGTGCGAGGAGGGCCTCGTGCAATAGTGTTCCGGACATTTTATATTGTCATTAAATAGAAGGCAATTTATTCATATCCTGCATAGGTACACCTAATACTGGTTTTGATATGAATAATGTAATGTCTTGTACGTAGGTATGTCCTAGTAATACTGAGCTGAGATTCCAGTCCATTTTAACTTACACTTTCAATATAAAACATGGCGTACCAAGCTTTTGGATAAAAATGAATGTAACCGTACTTTGCTTGTTAAATGGTTTAAGTAAAGCAAAACACTGGCAATACTTGACGTGCGAAGGAATACATCATTTAGAGTTTTAAAAACTAAAAAAAAAAAAAAATATTTTTGAAAAAAAAAAAAAAAAAAAAATGGCTTTTTAAACTTATTTAGTTTTCAAAAGCAGCATAGAGCTAACATATACGATCCATTCGTGCAAATGACTTTGTTTTTGAAAAATCGAATTCGAATGTAGTAGCAGCAAGATAAGAGCTTATAGGGAAGTCCATGCGCTCTTCTAAAATCTGTAACTCGGGAACTACTTAGCAGATTTAGATGAAACTTATAACTTGAGCAAATCGTAGTATCAAAATAATCTGCTGTAAAAATTATTTGGATAACATAAAAACTGGGGGAGATACAGTGGGGTAAGTAGATGCCCCATTTTTGTAATTTTTCTCAGAAAATATATAAAATACAGGAATTTTTGTATTGTTTTTACAATCTACACTAAATTCTACGTATCTCCAATTTTTTTCATATTTTTACCATTTATGGTCTGGCCGCTAGGGGGGGGGGGGACAACATTTTTCAAATGTTTGGCGAGCTTTTTTGTTCAACAAATTTTGCCAGAAAAAAATATTTCTTACATATATGGAGCCCTTGCAAAATTCTCTTTAAATTGATATGCCACATGATGGGGAACAAAATAATTTTTTTTTGCCCTTCATACAAGGTGCCCAAAAAAGGGCTCCCAAAATGAAATTCATTGCCACCATCTTGTGCAGGCTTCCACATAATGTATACATAGCGAAAGTTTCAGCTCTCTATGTCTATCGGTTCCAAAGTTACAGGGCTGTGACAGACTGACGGACAGACGGACAGACGGACAGACGGACAGACAGACACCGTATCAAACCCATAAGTGTTCCGTCTTACCTTTTAAGGTCCGGAACACTAAAAACAAAAAAATTAAATCCCTCGACCAATCAGAAAACATTTGACTACCTAGTCCCTAGGCCTACTTTTTGAGGTAATGCCTAACATATAGAACGGCATACTAATGTTTGACAGTTTGCACATTGAGTTAAAAGGTAGGGAGAATTTTCTTACCTTCCAGTCCACTACCTCAAAAAGAAATGCCTTATTTTGTAGTCAAAACTGAATGTCTCGACCAATCAAAAACGTTTGACTATCTAGTGCCTAGAATGCGGAACGTGCCCAATGACTTTACCATCATGACATTTGCCGACGCTCTGTTCACTTTTAATTTGCGCAATAGATCTGTTCACCATAACAATACGTTTTGGAATAGTTTGCATCGGCATTACCTTTGTTTTTTGCATTTTGGAATGACTGTCACTGCAGTATATATAAGGGCAATGATGAGTTTTGGAAAGCAGCCACAATCTACCATATCTACTTCTAACTCGACCCAGCACTGTTACCTGACTACCTGCGTCGAGTCGAGTTAAGTCTATCCCATTAAAACCCAAGGCAGTCCAAATAAAGGGCTTCCATAGCTTTCAATTTCCCGCTTATCCTGTATTGAAAAAAGCCAAATGGACAATCAAAATATTATCTGATATGGATAGCGCTATTTGTTTAAAAAAACAGAATATTTGTTCTGTCCTTCTTAGATTCACACCGACCTATTCCAGACATTAACTTGAATGGAAAAGTACTTTTCAACTGCAAAAAGTTGGTAAACGTAAATGTAGTGTGGATGAGGTGGCTGGAAAACTACGCTACAGTTCACAATACTGGACAATGTTCAAAAAGTAGAAGAAGGCAAATATAAATTTATTATATAACCAATACCTGCCCAATAGTTGTAGTGTAATTAATTGAACTTACCTTCGAGTGAACCCAGATGTTGGACGTATACAAGGCAACAATACGCTGGATAAAATAAAAGCGCGCATATACCTTCAAATACGCTGGTATCGTCTTCCGAATTTATGTTAAACTGAACCATGAGTCCGCAAAAGAACGCGAAAATATCTCGAACTATATAAATGCCATCCAATATATGGGGATAATTATAAATAATAATGCCACCATGAAAAGCCCACAAATAAAGTCCTGTGCCCAACATTTCGTTCACAACTATCTCAGTGTCAGATTTATAGAAGAAAAATGCTGAAATTACATCCGGTAATCCATTAATCACGACCAATACAGTGGTGCCAGCATTGTGTTGGCTCATTCGCAGGAACTTTACAATTGTTACAATATTTGGAGCTCTAAAAAATTCAAAATTAAATAAATTTAAATAATATTGAAAGCTATTACGTGATTAATGTCAGGGCGGCCAACACTAGGGCTGACACTGCTAAAAAACACAACAACACTAAAGCACCATTCATCCGAGTTATTCTTAAATCGCAGAATAAATAATGCAAGTAGTCCACTTTGTAGTCGGCGTCATGACAAGAAGGTGAAATCTTGATAAATTCGCAAAGTTCATCTTGATCCGTTAGTTCATACATGTATCGACATATTTTCTTAAATTAATTTTTGTTTTATTTACGTAAAAAGGTTTAGAATTAGACAAACCTCATCAATGCCACGAATATAGTTTTTATGGGGGGCTGCGAAATGATGTGATGAATTCATTTTGAAAAAATGCAAATTATCGGCTCTGTTTTAAATCTTTTGTCGATGACACTTTTTTATAATATATTTATTCGAGCTTGCTAGAGAATACAATTTTTATGAAGACGGGAGTAAATTTATCTTTCTCTTTGACCTTTTTTTTTAGCATGCTATTCTACTACAGAAAATCTAGTATTTACATGATGGCTACAGGTAAGACGGTTAAAAAACCTCTCTTATTTAAAAAAAAATTCCGATACGTTTTGTCTGATTAAATACCGAATATTTACTCGTATGGTGAGATATATTCTGCAAAGTTTGAAAAGCTGTGAAAAGTTTTGTCCTTGTGATATTTGGTCTGTTCCCGTACTGACTAAAACTAAGAAAGTGTACGAAATTTTACGAAAAATAGTGAATTCATATCCCATACGTCAGAGTTTCATAGCTGTTCACAGAAGAGGGAGCTCACGAGAGAGTAAGAAATTTTTACACGCTGAGAATTTCACCCAAAGAAATTTCTTTGGGTAGAAATATGCGTTCTGTCAAATGATTGTGTTGTTAACTTGCAGTAAATCCAGAGCAAAAAAACAATGACGTCTTAAAAGAACTTTTAAGCTTTTTTGTTAAACTCGTTCCCGTACATTTTGTCTTTCTCTGAGGGAACTTTAACTCTACTCTTAGAAATTTGATAACCTGCGAATTTTAATGTAGTAAATACGGGAACAGACCTATTGTTCTGTGACAGAAATAGAATCAGCAAAGCAACATAATAGAATTTTTTACTGGAACAGAATCAAGTCTGAGTGCCTGGCCACACGTTCATGGGAATGAAAGCAAGATCGGGTGAAACAGCTATATTTGAAGTGAGAACAAAATGTAAGGATTGCTTTCATTCTAATGAAGCCAATGACATTCATGGGAATTACTTACTTCCACTGATATACGAGGATCGCTCGCGTAACTTTCGCACCAAAAATTTGTATATTGTCCAATTACAAAAAGTGGAAAAAAGTTTCCAATTTTGCTTTTGTTTTTTGATTTGCGCGCTTCAAAGCGGATAAGTATTCTATGTATTGAGAATTCAGGCGTTTAGGAAGAGAATGAAAAGGAACAGATTACGTACCGGTGCAACGTTGGCTTTGAATGATTGGAGGTTGTAATGACGAGGAAACTCAGAGCCTGATCATTATCACTTATGTACGTGTCGTTCGGGTCATTATCCTGTATTTGTCTGAATACGGGTGAACTGATGTGCATTCAAAGTGTGATGCGTGTTGCGGGTGAAATTTTGAAGAGGAAGAATGCAGTTGGCTATTTCGCTGCAGAATTTTTGGTGAAAAAAATAATAAAATAAGGAAAGGCAGGAGACATTTCATCTAGAGACTATGGGGTTTACAATGACTCTATTACCTATAAGTTTTAACGCACGCTTCTGAGCCTTATCTAGTAAGTGCTAAATGGTTTTATGAGCACCTGACCAGTTGTGGGCGTTGTGTTCCAGCTTTGGGTGTATGAATGCCTTATAAATTGAATCCAGATCAGTTGGGTTAAAGTATTTCTTGCACCGCTTAAGGAATCCTAGACATCTTGCAGCATTTTTGGCGACCTTGAATTTGATGGCAAGTCTTTCGGTTTACGCGATGCACTTACCATTCATGGATAATGGTTAGGAGGTTTGGTTTTGCTTGAGTGACAGGAGACAGTATTGTGTTTTGGATTAATTCCACTTTAGAAGACGCTCGCAAGGTGTTGGGCCATAAAAAAACATTGATGGCATATTTTGGGTTCGGAACTTGGAATCCCATGAACAGTAGTTCAACCACTGACCCAGGAAACCCACAAACTGAATTCAACTAATTCATTTTCATAGGTTTTCTGGCTCTCTTAGCTTTTTCTTTGCAGTTTTGGAATTTTTGGGGCAAAATTAGCTTATGTTTCTGAGAATCCCTAAGTGTTAAGTCTTGAGCTTAACACTAAATAAGTAATTAAATCTAAGGTAGTGGTCTAAGGTGCAATAGAATGATAAATAACAAAATGTATTTCTTCAGCTTGAACCGATTCCTGAACGTCAATCGGAAACATCGGAGTCTTCAACTGGTCCACAGCTTGTCATTTGGGGCACAAATGTGGTCGTTAGCCAATGCAAGACTAAATTCAAGAACTTCCTTATGCGATACATCGATCCAGATGCAGAGCAAGATGAGATTTCCGAGAACATCGATGTCAACGAACCGTTGTACTTGCAAAAACTGGAAGAAATTCACACCGTTGAGGAACCCTATCTCAATGTTAATTGCTCCCATTTGAAAACGTTTGATGAGAATTTGTATCGCCAGTTGATATGCTATCCGCAGGAAGTTATTCCAACCTTCGATATGGCAGTGAATGAGATGTTCTTTGAAAAGTACCCAGCTGCTATTTTGGAACATCAAATTCAAGTGAGACCATTCAATGCGGAGAAGACACGTAATATGCGCGCCTTAAACCCTGAGGATATTGATCAACTGATCAGTATCAGTGGAATGGTGATTCGTACATCGAATGTGATTCCAGAGATGCGTGAGGCCTTCTTTAAGTGCATCATCTGTTCTTTCTTTACTACGGTGGAGATAGATCGTGGTCGCATTGCTGAACCGACGCTGTGTACGAATTGTAATACGAATCATTGCTTCCAGTTGGTACACAATCGATCGCAGTTTACTGACAAGCAATTAATCAAATTGCAAGAATCACCCGATGATATGGCTGCAGGTCAGACGCCGCACAATGTTCTATTGTTTGCCCACAATGACTTGGTGGATAAGGTACAACCAGGTGATCGTGTTACAGTCACGGGCATCTATCGTGCGGTTCCCATACAGGAGAGCAACAGAGCGAGGAATGTGAAGAGTGTGTACAAGACGCATGTTGATGTGGTGCATTTCAGGAAGGTGGATAACAAGCGATTGTATGAGGAGGAAGAAGGGTGAGTTTGGTGCTAAGTGTGTGGGTTATGATTGTATCACCTAACATGTTTGACATATTTTAGAAAGGACCATATATTCCCTCCGGAACGCATTGAATTGCTAAGAACGCTGTCTCAAAAGCCCGATGTTTATGATCGCCTTGCTCGGGCATTGGCTCCTTCGATTTATGAAAATACGGACATCAAGAAGGGAATATTGCTTCAATTGTTCGGTGGAACCAAGAAGAAGCATGTAACTTCTGGAAGGCAGAACTTCAGGTAACAATATATGCGTCTCATTCATATTTTCAGATTTTTTGAATGCCAACTTATTTTAGATCGGAGATCCATATTCTCCTGTGTGGTGACCCTGGTACCTCCAAGTCGCAACTGTTGCAGTATGTTTTCAACCTAGTGCCGAGGTCTCAGTATACATCTGGTCGTGGCTCATCGGCTGTGGGCTTAACAGCTTATGTAACTAAGGATCCAGAAACACGTCAATTAGTTTTACAAACGTAAGTCCTATTTTTTATTTTTTTTTTGATGACAAAATTCTTTAAATTGTTCTTAACTGTTGCATTTAGTGGAGCATTAGTCCTTGCCGACAATGGTGTATGCTGTATTGATGAGTTCGACAAGATGAACGATTCCACTCGCAGTGTGCTGCACGAAGTCATGGAACAACAGACTCTGAGTATTGCTAAAGCTGGTATTATTTGTCAACTAAACGCCCGTACATCGATTCTGGCCGCAGCGAATCCCGCCGAATCACAGTGGAATAAGAATAAGAACATTATCGACAACGTTCAGCTGCCCCATACATTACTTTCAAGATTTGATTTGATTTTTTTGGTTCTGGATCCTCAAGATGAAGTATTTGATCGTCGTCTAGCTTCGCATCTTGTTTCGTTGTACTACGTCTCAAGACAGGAGGAGGAGGATACCATGTTTGTGAGTGGATCTGTAATCAATTTTATTATTGTGAGTCTTAACTATTTATTGCTTTAGGATATGAGTGTTTTGCGTGACTATATCGCTTATGCTCGTGAGCACGTCTCACCTACACTCTCGGAAGACGCACAAAAGAGATTAATACAGGCATATGTTGACATGCGTAAGGTCGGTGCTGGAAGGGGTCAAATCTCAGCGTATCCACGTCAATTCGAGAGTTTAATTCGTTTATCAGAGGCACACGCCAAAGTTCGTTTGAGTTCTGAAGTCACTGTCCAGGATGTTGAAGAGGCTTGGAGGTGAGTTTATTGCTTTCAATTTTAATTCGAATATGAATTGAAACAAATGTATAATTTAGGCTCCATCGTGAAGCATTGAAACAGTCAGCAACAGATCCACTGTCGGGTAAAATTGATGTGGGCATCCTGACAACAGGATTGTCGACGGCAGCTCGTAAAAAGCGTGCTGAATTGGTCGCCAGTATAAAGGATAATCTGAAGAAAAGGGTAAAGGTACCCACGATTCCCTATCAGAAATTATTCAACGAAATCAGAGAAACTTCACAAATTGTAAGTATTATTTTTATTTATTATCGATGAAGGGGATGAATCAGTAGGGGATTTACAATTTAGTTTAGTTAATGACGAAGTTCTTGTTGGAAGTGGACTTTTCCTATGCGTACAAGTGTTTCGGTATGTTCTGCGTACCGTAAATGTAAGAAGAGACATTACAAAGATCCATTTTTGCTCCTTCATTTTTTAAGGATTGTTCTCGTCAGTACCATGACGAATGTAGTTCAAATGGAAGACAAGTAACGTAGCCAATCTTGTAATCTCTGAAGGGCATTAATTTAAACATGCAAACAAAAACGTTTTTCGTTTTTCATACTCATTTTAGGCCTAGGTAACTCTCAGGTAGTTTCTTTTGAATTCTATTTCGCAAAAAAAAAGGGAAAAAGATTCTTCGCCATAAACTATATAGTCCCGCTGATTTTAATCCCAAACTACCTGCTTGGTGCAATTTACCTAATTTTTTTTTATTGCAGCTTATTACCAGAGAACAATTCGAGGATGCGCTTAAGGAGATCCAAGACGAAGGAGTAATCGTTGTCATGGGAAAGAACACAATAAGAGTCTGTTAGGCTTTACGACTGTTTTCTTTATAATTCCTGTATTGCTTAGGTCAAGCATTTCTTTCATTGAAATTGTTTTTGTTACACTTTTATGTTTTCTCTCTTTTTTATAAATAAATAAAATAAACTAAATACAAATGTGTCTGTATATGTATGCACATTTTAGGAAATCCATTAGCAACGCCCGGCAATTGTCTGGTATCCTTCTCTAATCATAGCAGCCTACACCACACTAATTTCCAGTTCTTTTGTTATAGAGGAAATGGAGAAGAGGGAAAATTGTTCCCTGTAACTAGTCACAAGTGCGACAGATTATTCCGTTTCACAATTGAAGCATCTGTGCGAATAATGCAAAAGTGCAGCTGGCCATGTGTCCATGAGATGAAAGTGATAAATGGATTTGTGAATTTTCTAAAGCTGCGTCGTGTTGTCTGATCTCTTTGAATAGATTGATTTTGTGATAAAGAGGCTTATTGTGCGATAAAGCATGGCGACTACAGAAAGCTGGACTTGCCTCAGGCTTAAAAGTGGTGTCCTGTGATCTAGATTTAATCTTACATAAAAAAAATGGGCTTCGCGTACGCATCACTATCTTTGTGATGCGATGCAATGATTCTTTAATTTTGCGATGCATAACGATGCTTTAATTTTGTTTTAGTTTTCGAACAGCTCCGGAATGTTTCTTTGTTTGTATGTCGAAATACTCAGAGTAGGTTGTCATGCCTTCATTTTTTATCGCGGGCTAAGATGAAATGTCAAATTGCATCGCATCACGATGATCTATGATGTGTTAGTTGTTTTTGTTTGCGCAGTGGTTACTTGCATGTTGCATTTTAGAGCCCATTGCATCGCATCATTGCCACAGTTTGCAATTAAGAACGCTTTGCATTGCAGTACTGCCATTAAGAACTCAGCCTGTATTTCAACATGAAGGCAAAAAAAAAAAAAAAATATGAACTTGAATTACGAACACCGGTGCCCTGTTGATCAGTAAAAGGGTATTCATATTCGCTTTACTTATATCCTGTATCACCTTGAGGGTCCTAGGGTCTCAACAATGCCTACGAGCCATCGTGTGCGATTTCTGGAAATGTGCCTCAGCTCTCCCCAACTCTTTTCTAGTTGCCGTTCTTCCTTCTCCACTGTTCTGTGCCAAGTACTTCTAGGACCACCGCGTATCTTGCCATTCTGGTTAAGCGGGTTCCATTGCATCGCTTGGTTAGCTATGGATCTGTCACCCTTTCGGAGAGTGTGACCAATCATTGCCACTTTCGTGGCTGTTCGTTAGAGATAGGGTTTGGCCAGAATATACTTAAGATATTCGTGCAAGCACCTATTGACAAACGTTTGCAGCTTTCTCGTGATAGTGACGGTCACTCTCCAGGTACCACATCCATATAGCAGCACGGATTCAACATTGGAACGGAACAGTCATAGGTTGGTGTTTAAGCTAATCGCATTACTTCGCCAAACTGTGGATAGCATCTTAAACGCAGTTTTTGCTTTACCTATTCGGCTGGCTATATCCAGTTCGGTTCCGCCATCGGTTGAGACAATACTCCCAAGGTATTGGAAACTCTCTACTCTTTCAACCGTTTGCTTCCCTCTCCACATTTGCTGTCATTTGGTGAAGGTCCATTATTCTGTGAGAGAGAAGGCATAGTAGAGGTGCTTGAGTTCAGATGTAAGAGTCCATCGAATTCCTCCATTTCCTGTTATTAAGGCCGCACTCAGCACATCGCTATTCACCAATAAAAACAGAATTTGTAAAAGACCCCATACCCCACTTTGGACTTTGAATTCCTTAGACAGCCTTCCTCTGCGTAAGACGTCACATGTGGACCCATCGTATGTAGCCTTAATAATTGCTAATAATTTATCCGGAATGCATCTCCTGCTCAAGGCACGCCTCCTCCCGATTGACACTATCAGACGCCTTTTCAAAATCGATAAACAGCAGGTGAAGTGGTGATCGATACTACACGCACTGATCGATGATGATCCGCAAGTGTTGATGTGGTCGACACAGGAGGATCTAGATCGAAAACCTGTTTGCTCTGCGTCGAGTTTCTAGCTATTATCTTGGCCACAGCAGGCAGCACGCAGATACCTCTTCAGTTTCCTCACTACAAGACGAAATTCAGTGCTATTTTTAGGGAGCTTGACGATCATACTCTTCTTTTACTTATTCAGAAAACTCTCGGCTTCCCATTTTTTCCTGACAAGTGGGAACAGTAGCTCTGCCGCAGCTTGAAAAAATTCTGCGGGCATACCGTCAAGTGCTACCGCCTTGTTGTTTGTTTTCAGTGCTCTCTTCCGAGAGTGGCCTCGCGACGGTCCAAGCACTATTTTGCTTCTCTCCAAATAAGATCGCTGTAGGGAAGCCCAAATATCTTGTGCTCTGTACTCCTCATCATGCAATGAATTATATCCAGCAATACTGCAACTGGAAAAGATAGGTTTTCAGGATTGCAGGGGTACAATTAGAGTAGCCTTCATACCCACAATTGGTAAATTTGACTACTCTCAAGCAAGTAACTTAGGCTTCATTGCTACTAAACTTCTTCAATTAATGTCTGCCTAAGTTTATTTCATGCAAACGTAGTTGCAGTTACTGGGCTCAAAAAATCATTCCAGATTCTACAAGAATATTTCCTGGAACATAGATCTTATCAACATCAAACGCATACTATACACATATTAAACCATATGATTGTTATTTACAGACGAAGTAAAGCATTGAGAAACATTTTACTTAGACAATCATTGATGTCATTTAATTTATTTATTTTTTTACGTCAAGCGGATATCCTCTTCAGTTATTCAGTTATTTTTTATTTTTATAAAATGTTCATTTTTAAGAATGAAAATGATATATGTGCGATATGTTTGGATGAAAAAAATGTGCCAATTGTCCTTATCTGTGGACATTCGTTTTGCGAGGACTGCATCCTTACGTACATCACCTACAGAGAGATTCGAAGCAAATGTCCTCTTTGTCGAAACAATTTAGTGAGAAAAGGCGTATGTATCTCTGCTAAGTATCCTTTCTATAATCAATGCCGTTTTTTTTTTGTAGAAAATAAGGAAATGGTTATACTTAAAAATACTTGGCTGGGTGATGTTCGGCATTGCGTCTGCAGTGATAACTTTACACATTGCCTGTCATTGATCGTTTTATTTATTTGGGATTATGTATGTATTAAATAAAAGAAAAACTAAACACATGTCCGCCAACAGTTTGAAATGGCTTGTCAGAGCATCACACTAAGTCCGACTGTGTACCTTTTGCACTTAAATTTGTAAATCATACAATTTCAAAAAGGGATTTGACAGTTTTCACAAACCAGCCGAAAGAAATTTCTTGCACTAAAATACCGGGAAATTTCTAACTCTCTCTTGAGCGCTCTCTTCTGTGAAAATCTACGAAAATTCTGCGTACGCGAACAACTTTTCGTAAAAATTCTGGCTTTTGAAAGTACGCGAACGGACCTGTTACATGAAATGGTTTTTTAGAAATAGGGATTCCTAAACCTGACAGCGACAGATGATTGCGACCATATAATTGAAGCTACAACTGTCAAATTGGCTGTCATTTATTAAGCCTGTCTTTCCAAATCAACATGGAGAATTATAGCGTTAAACAACGTGTTCAAATGATTAAATTGTTCTGTGAAAATGGGCATTCAGTTCGAGCACGCAAAATGCGCTTCGCCCTTTTTACCACCGCCATTATCGTCCTTCCGAGAGGACTATTCGCCAAGTGGACAGTGGTGGATAAAAATTGTCAAATTTGAGATAAGAATCATACAAGATCCATCAAATTGTAATGTGTGGATTTTGGACTGATGGTCAGGCAATCACCGTCAACGGCAAAAGCTATCGGACGATGATGAGCAAAGGCCACGTTTACACAACGTCGTAGTACATACATAGTTTTTAGCTTGGGGAGCCAGACGTCAATCCGACCGAAGACAATTGTCTATCTCTTTGGACATCCCGTGCTACTGTGCACATTTTGCACCGAGAGATTTCCGAACATGGTTATCTCACGCTGAAGCAATATGAATTGGCCAGCGAGGCCACCGAGATGCTGCTCTTCTTCTTGTGGGGTTTTCTTAAGTCACAGGTCTATGCCAATAAACTACAAAACACCACTGCCTTTGTGCGCCAGAGTTGGAGTTTTCGGATGTGCACCACCCCAAAAAAGCCGCAGCGGACATTCTGAAATGGCAGAAAGAAATCTTAAATCTAAATCATGTCGTTCAAGCAGCTCCTTCGGTTGGTTACATAAACTTGCTTCTTCCTAGTATCCTCCGAGGCGTGTCCTCACAGTACCTACAAATATCCGACTCTGATTCAATTTTATACTGGCATGCCTTCTCAGAAGACAATGTCCAGAGAGGACCCCAATCATAGTCCTAATTTGTGATCTATTTAGCTTGATGATTTCACCTGATCTTTTATGGTAAATCTCTGGCCATAAAGCTCTGGATGCAGATTTAGATTAGCGCATCTGCTGCTAGTCATGTTTTGTATACAATTGGTGATACTTCTCCAACTTCCGTTGCCCTCTATATAATAGTGTCCAGGTACTCAGCATAATGTATCGTGATTCCGCTTGCATAATGCCTTAGCAATGCGCGGCAATTCCTGACTAGACCAGATTTGATTATAAATGATTATGCGCTAGAGTAGCCCTTTCAGAGAACGGGCCATGGACCTATGGGCACAACCATACGACGACGAAAGTGGCAGTGGATTGGTCACTCTCCGAAAGGGTGATAGATCCATAGCTAACCAAGCGATACAATGGAACCCGATTACGCAGGATGGCAGGATACGCGACGGGTCTAGGAATACGTTGGGGAGAGCTGAGGCCACCCAGCTCCCGAAATCGCACACGATGGCGCGTAGGCATTGTAGAGGCCCACAAGGGGATAGAGGACATAAGTAAGTAAGTAAGTAGAGTAGTTCCGCAGCTTTGAGCATGGCTTGAACCTGGAAAACACTACATATGTCCGGGAGTTTTAGAAATATTTTCAAGTCCTTTGAACAAAAACCTGACCCGTTCCCACATTGGTTTTAGACCAACCTGTAAAAATGGCTATCTCTTTCTGAAGATGAATTTCATCATTCAGCCAGTCTTCTGAGATACGCTGCTTTAGGTTAGGGCAATGTGCCTTACTTTGTCTACAACTTTGCCTTTTAATAGGTCCGTTCGCGTACTTTTACCGTATCGTTCGTAGATTATCAAATTTCGATGAGTGGGGGTAAAATTCTCTCAGAGAGAGCTAAAATTACGAAAAAGTAAACGAACGGGTTGAACAAGAAAAAGTTGAAAATACACTGGTTTGTCAGTTTTGACATTTTTCATAAACCAGCCCACAGAAGTTTCTTGCACTAAAATTCGTAGCATGGGGTAATTTCTTACTCTCTCGTGAGCGCTCTGTTCTGCGAAAAACTACGAAAATTCTGCGTACGCGAATAGCTTTTCGTAAAAATTCGTAAATTTTCGTAAAAATTCGCTGTTTTAGGAGGGTACACGAACGGATCTAATGTTCGATCACTGCTGATGAGTAAAATAAAAACTCAAATGAATTTCGAAAAGATTACAACTCAAACTGATCGTCTAAATGGAGCTTAAAGTTATCAAATTTTGATCTAGTAATTTTTTATGCGTTTAAGGCTTCCTCTACCTGTTGACTAGATCCTGGTTTGGTATATTTAAGTTTTGCATAAATTTCAGAGACCTATCTTGTTACAAGTAACATAAAGTTCAAACTTAGTCATAGATCATGGAGAAGGTAGGTATGTATAGATATATACACATGTATCTTATCCACATTTCTAGAAACCTATGTTTATACCTACATATATAAATAGAAAAATCTGGTGGTGGTCTTAAATACATTCCTTAATCTCTACCTTGGTGTCTATTCAAGACCTAACAAAACGCATTCAAATCCTCCTTGAAAAAAAAGGACATATCTAAGAAAAATGTTAATCTTTGCAATTTCATGCACACAAAGTATAGAGTTTCTTAAGACCAAAACTATTAAAGGGCCCTCACGAAGCTGCTTTCTTTTCTTCTATTTGTGCAACACCAAACATCTTCGCCATATGCTTCTAATTATAAAATCCCCAATGAGAAAGATACAACAATCTTTAACCTCGACTACACACAAAAGCAAATTAAATAATTTATGAAGGAACGAGAGAAAAAAAATAACTTCCTTTGGAACATAATATAACTTTTTACCTGTGCGACCCGATAATAATTTGGAAACAGGATAATGGAGAGAATACATCGTTGCACACCTAGACATTTGGAACAAAAGCAACAGCAAAGAACGCTTCTATTCTGCGCGCCTAGATTTACAATCCGAATTGATGAAAAGGTTTCGAATCACACGAAGAAGAGAAATGTGGAAAATAGAAAAGTAAACTGAAGATCGAGCGACCGTCCGTCGTCGTCGCTTTATCTCTGGGATACATGTTCAAGGATTTCTAGAGTTCTAATTTCATTTGTATAAAGAGTGCTTGTGTAGGGTCCATGGAAAAAAGCGGGCACGCACCGCTCGGTTTATTGCCTGGCACTTGGTAGTTTAAGTGCATCCATCACACACACACAAGTAACAATGGAACGCAGATGCATTTCGGTTTGGGATATTTTTTTTTGCATTTTCCATCCGGTTTGAGGACACATCTAGGCGGTTAGAGAGGGAATCGTTCGAATTTTGTGCAAGAACCTGAATTTCTTGTTTTTTCCTTTTTTTTTGTGCATTTGAATGGATCCACAAGGGTACCTAGAAAGCATCTATGCGTTGTATGGCAGGTTTTTCTTTTTTTTTTATAAGGAACCTTCAATAAAGATATATTCAAATATTTTAAAATACCCTTGTATTCTTTTGAAGGCCATTTATGGGGG
This sequence comes from Chalcosyrphus nemorum, assembly GCA_949716465.1. NCBI lineage: Eukaryota > Metazoa > Arthropoda > Insecta > Diptera > Syrphidae > Chalcosyrphus > Chalcosyrphus nemorum. The sequence continues at coordinate 87,054,385 of OX454332.1, forward strand.
AGTTCACCCAAAAATTGTTTACTTAATAATTGCATATCGCTTGCACTAAATCGACAAATCCGACTAAAATGTTGGTCCGCTACCGCTACTTGTCGCTTCATAAAGAAAGATCCGACGAAGAGTTATGCTGACATGTCGTTGCAACTTTGGTTTTGCAATTAATTGGGTTTAAAATACTTCATTCTTCAGATCAAAACAATCCTCTATAGAACGCTCATCGTAACAGTTCTGCTTTATGGCGCCGCGTCCTGGGCTTACTTGTCGTCCAGCAGAAAGAAAGCAGAGCAAATATTGGCAAACTCTGACAAAAAAAAATCGTCGGATATTAGATCTCATATGGGTAGCGGTCGAATGGGTGAGAAGATACGTCTGCAAACTCTTTGACTTGTACCAGGATGTAAATGCAGCCAAAAAAAAAAAACTAAGATAAGCCACATTGACTCGGGCAGGTGCCAATGGATAACAACTTTTCAGTCAAAAGGTCTCCTTTCAAATCACAGGAAAGGAAGAACGACACGCAACCAAAGATCAAATTTTCACAACAAGAAGGATACAAAAAGGTGCAGAGGATACAGTAGTAGTACCTAATATTGCAGCACAAATTAAAACGTGAATTTTGTAGAAAAATTGCTACTTGTAAGTTAATTGCTACTTGAATAGAATAGAATGTTTCTCACAAGTGCTCTGGAAGTGGACGACATTTATTTTCAGTAGGATGTTCATTCTCATCGAAGTCTATTGAAGATAAACTCAGTGCGTTGGGCTTCTGTACTTGGGGTTTAAAGCTCGAATCCCAAAAACAGAAACAATAATATTACTCTCAATGCTCAACCACCGATTCAAGAGCTAAAAGAATTATATCAATAGATACAGCCGAAATTGTGTTTAACGTAATGAAAACAAAAATCATGAAAAGGATGACCTTTTGAAACGTGGCGGACATTTGGCAAGTATTGTACCACATTACTAAGCCCTGAGCTTGGAAGGCAACTATGCTACCCATAATCGAATCGGTATTTTCAGGATAATCCTAGTATCCCTCTAACAACATCTTCACTTGATTGGTACGCTGACGGTTCGAAAATGTCAGATGTGGCTGGAGCAGATGTCTTCGGTCCTACCTAACTACAAACATTCCACTTTACTTGGATACTATTACCAGCTACCTAAGCTAAGGTATTTACAATTGAGCTATGTGCCACAGAATGCATTAGAAAAACCTAGGCAGATAAAACATAAAAATAATGTCAGACATATAAGCAGCTCTTAAGCCTCTTATGTCCTTTAACTTTGAGTCCAAGCTAGTTTCAAACTGTCTACAAATACCTCTGTAGATCGATGCACACAATAAAGTCGCTGATGAACTAGCCAGATTAGGAGCCCAATCACTGTTCTCAACCTTTCTGTAGATTACCTATTAACCAGATAAAGATAGAACTCAATCAATGGGAACGACATGCCAAGAAGTTTCTAAAAAGAAGATCTAGAGATATTCTCTCAGTACTTACTTAAGTCCTTTAACCCATCTGGGGGCATAGTGCATCACCAATGGCTGCACAGCAACTTGTTCGTGCTTCTGTAATGCTTCTGAGCTCTCTCCAACTCATTTCTAAGGAGCTCGATTGCTCCTCGAATATTTTGCGCCACGTTTGCCTAAGGCGTCCCGCTATTCAGTCTGCATCGGTTAGCGGATTCCACTGCATGGCGTATTTTGCAATGGAGTTATCTTCGCGCGGTAGGGTGCGCCCAATCCAAAGCCACGTCCTCCTTTGTATAGTAATGTTTATAGGTTCCTGGCTGAGGAAGGTTCACCTAAAAAATCCTCAAGAATCATACATTTACGAAGAATTGCAGCCTACGTGTGTTAATGGTGTCCACCTTCCATTGATTCGTGGTTTGAGCGAAACAGTCGTAGCTTCATTCTTAAGCTGATAACATTACTTTTCCAGATGAAAGATGGCATCCCGAACACAGCTTTTTCCTTTCTGATTCTGCAGCACACATCGAATTCGGTTAGCTGAGATCACAATTTCTAGATATAGAAAGTTGTCAACTTTCTCGACTTCCTGTCTGCTATGTTAAGTTGGGCACTGGTATTTGGAGTACTCAGAGCTTTTGTTTTGTGTTTTTATTTTGTAAGCCCCACTTTGTTTCAGCTTCTAGATTGTGGACCATTAGGTGGAGGTTCATTATTCGATGTAAAAGTAGACAAACATCGATAGTGTAGTCTGGGTGTTTGAGAGCAAACACATTCACACAAAGTGAAGGTCCTAACTAACTTTCTAACTAATCAGTGATCTCCTAACTATCATCTTAAAAATTGAAGACACCGAATCAGCCCACTGATGTCAGATCTTCTTCAGCTCAAACTGTCTGCGGCTTCATTAACAAACTAGATTTCAGCTAGAAGGCAAAACCTTGTAGGAAGCTGCCTTAGACATTCTTTAAAAAAAGGCTCTAAGCTACTAGTATTACTACTTTTTTACAGAAAAGGTTTTGTTTTTCTACTGCTTTCAAATTTAGTACACAGATAGCTATTCCTTCTTCATACAATTGCTCAACTAGGTATGACCTGTTGGATCTCGTTTATTTGAATGACCCGATGAATATCTTTAAGATAAAATACTTATAAACTTTTTGATTTAAGAGGAAGAAAGTACAAATGTAGATATGCATGAATTTCAACAAACTTTTGAAGGCCACTGTGCGTAAATGTTCCTACTCAGTTCTACATATATGTATATCTGGAAATCAGTCCAAATCAGATCACCTCAAACCAAAAGTTTAAAACCAAAAGTATCTACAATTAAGGTAAAAGAGCAGCTTTAGACCATTTATGTACATAAATATATCTACTTCAGTCCCAATGTAAAATCAAAATAAATAAATCTAAACAAAGTTTCAAAAACATGTTTTCATCAAAACTCACATCACCCATTTTAGTAATAAAATGTTAAATTTTTGTGTGCCCTTTTGCTTTTAATTATGCGAGAGAGTACAAAAGAGATGAATCACAGGACCAAGGAAATTGCCGTCTCCATCCTTGAAAAGCAATATTGCCATGAAATGAGATCAGGGATGGTGAGCCGGTAAAATAATGCCAAAGAAATTCATGTCCTCCATACCTATAGAAAAGCCGAAAAAGGAAATGGATACCTAAAATGCACGTACAGGACGATAATCAGAAAATTGCAGCTCATGGCTATAGTCCACCGCTGGCATCGTAAATTTATATTATGTAGATACACTAGAGAAAAAAAAAACATTTGAAAAACATGTTGAACGAACCCACGCAGTTAGCAGCACGCAGAACCCATACATACGTATCTACGTCTGTATATTTAGAATTCTTTCTTGGAAAAGGATGCAAAAACAACCAAAATGGGGGGAAAAAAAAATAATGAAAAGGAGATTAAGTAGTTGTCCTCCCCCTTTCTGTGCGATACATCTTTGAAATAATTTTTGGTCTATCGATGCCGGTTGAATTTCCTTTTACACTCGTAGGGTGGATGCTTACAGTAGATGACAGAAGCATGAAAACAGTTTTTTTTTTCTATAGTTTATGTTTATAAAATAATTATATAATACATATGTACATATATTTTGAGAATTTATTTATGCAACCAATTGCCATACATATGACAGGGTTTGAGTTGTTTATTATTTTGATTCCTGACAAAATAATATCTAGGATGATTCAATAAAATAAAAAAGAACATTTAAATTACTTTCGACGTCAAATGGGCGTTAGAGATCCTCTTGTATCGACCACATAATTATCCACGAATCACAAAAAGGGCGCTAAATCTAGTGTTTATCGCGTTATGGAGAGTTCTCGATTGCTTTAATGGAGATGTTTTCTGGTTTGCCTTGCGTAGGCGAGGTATCCCAAGAAAACTCCTAGCTATTTTCAAGCCCACATGCTAGGGCTGTGACTTTTTGCGCAACGATAAAGTGCCGGAGGATTTTAAACCCCAAAGCGAAGTACATCAGGTGTTCATACTATCACCACCATTGTTTCATGTAGCATTATCGGAAAGTTACTATGGAATTTTATGAATTATGACCATAGAAACATAGACTACGATGAGGATATTTGACAAGTTTCATGGCAGATGATGCATCTTCACTGCTTAGCCAACAATTTAGAAGTTGTTGCAGACAATGGTCTCGGCTGCATCGGTATTAGTTGATTAAGGCTATGGACGTTGTCGTCCGTAGTCATGCGAATACGTATAATTTGTATATTGCACCCATAATGACTTTTCCATCCGTTACGCCGAGTTTTCGTTTACTTTTGGCTCCATACTTTTGGCTCCATACGGGCGGTTTCGGTAAGAGCGGCTGAGGTAAGAGCCAGATAAAAACGATTGACATACGGCCACGTTTCCTGGATTGCAATTATGGGTGCGCTAAGATTTTGAGAGCACCGCGAGCAGAATTTTCGTTCAATAATGACATTAGCTATCGCATGCATAATTCAAATAACTTTTTCGTTTCGATTCGTTAAGTTTTTGTTAACTTTTGATTCCATTCACTTCGTACGAATATATGAGTCAACTAGATAGAACTTTAAAATGGTTTCATCAAATGGTTGCGCAGTTATTTTGTAAAATCAATCTCCATATTTTGTTATTCCAGTAACAGCCTGCGGATTTCTTTTTGTTTTAAAAGAAAAAAAGAAAGAAAGAAAAGGCGTCGTCCTTTACATATTATGTCGTATGTCGTCCTTTACATATTATAGTTCACCTTTTAAGGCTGAAGAAGTTATTGTTCTTCTGATAAAGTGAAATTGGTATTACTATTCAAAGGAATTACATAATGACATTTTGGGTGACAGTTGTATGACGTTTCTATAAACGCAAAGCATATGATACAATAGGTCGTTTGTCGCACTCACTTAAACTATGAAATTTGGCGAAAAATAGCGTATTTCTGTTTCCATACGTCAAAGTTTCGTAGTTTTTCACAGAAGAGAGAGCTCACAAGAGAGTTCGAAATTTTAGTCCAAGAAATTTCTTTGGGCAAAAATAAGAGTTCTGTCAAATGGTTGTGTTGTTGTTGGCTGGCAAGATAATTTGAAGTAAATCAATACAAAAAAAATGTACGTCTAAAAAGTGGGCAGTTTTTTTGTTCTTTTGTTTCTCTGAGAATTTTAGTGCAGAAAGTACGGGAACAGATCTAATATGTACACAATCTGCAGATTATCTATGGAGAATGTAATGACGTACGAAATGATGGCATTTACACGAGTGACATTATTAGTCACTCACATATAGTCATAAATTATGAAAATGACAAATAATGTCGGAATTTCTAAATCGAAAAAATTAGAAAATTGTTGAAAGAAGGTATTGAGATTTTCTTTTCCTGACAAATATACATATGTATGTACATAAGATCAACGTAAATCATGACGAATGTGTCAATCGTGTAAATCTAGGATTACTTACTTTACTAAAGTACAAATAAACTAATAAAAAAATGGACTTTGCTACATTTAACATGCTGGTCAAAACAATAAAATCGAATCGAGACGTCTGGAACACTCCCACACTTTTGTTACCCACTGTGTTGCTCTGTTGTAGGCAAGAACAAAAAAAGAAGAAAATACCAACTATGCGAAATGCCATCCATCTGCCTGGGTTCGTATGAAACACTGCCTTTGATTTGAACATTTTTACCAACCAACAACAATGCAAGGGTGGCTGGAGTGGGTTTTTCCTAATTCCCCTCAGTGCCGCATAAAGGGCACTGAAAATGAATAAGGTTTGTCGTAAATCCTCTGCTTGCCTGCCTGCCAGTTTTTCCGGTGTGTGAGTTACCACACAGATATGTTTTTTTTCTTTTACTACTTTTTCTATTATATTTTCTAAACCCGATTGCGGGCGGGTACTGGAGTGTTTTATGTATGTGTGTGTTCGAGGGATGGTTGTTTATATTTTCTGTTTTTGGGAATTTTCGGGAAATTCTAGGCTAAACTGAGGGAAACAAATGAAAATCGATTCAGTGTCATGGCCAAAGTTCAGCGTATAGGTGCCATTTTGTCCTGTAAATAGTCTTTAGAAATGCATTTAATGCTATTTTCTATCTCTGTCTATCTGCAATACATAAAATATATCTATATACAATCCTGATGATGGTTTTTGCATCCTAAGATTAACATTTTAAATCATCATCGACATCTCAAGTCAGTTGCAATCTTTCGTTCAACCCGAAAAGATCATAACTCGCAAAAATTCAAAATTATCTCACCTGGACTTACAAAAAAAAAATAAAAGTGCTTGTTAAAATAGAATTACCAAATCTAAACAAAAACTTTATTAATACAACAGTGTTTTTATTTTTTATTTTTTTTTCTCAAATTACTCGGCCCAATTTAACAATCGGTTTAGTGTTGTTGTTTCTATACGGTTTCACTCTCGTTCGTTTACGCATGTTGTAAACGCATAGTTCGGAGAGGAGGCGTACAGTTTTTTTAACTGGGTCACTGGATGAATAACACACTAAAACAGTGACGACAACAAAACTCTGTTCCATTCAACATCGCAGGAATAACAAGAATTGGAGAAATTGACCAACATCCCCCAGTTCGATGTTGGACTATAGAAAGAGAGTTTGAGAGAAAGATTTGTTCGATGTTTCGTGGTATGCCAGTGGCAGTGGTGTTTTCAAAATTCCCAAAAACAGTCTGAATTAACATTTTGAAAGTGAAAGAACTCTAAAATGATATAGCCTTAACTGAGCTCCGTTGATTTTTTTTACACCATGTCTTGTCTTGTGTAACTAAATAAAATTCCGTTTCGATACTGTTTACGAATCCGTTCGAGTGCCCGTTTAGTCCGTTGGATTTTTTTTTTGTCTGTATTTTTTCGGTTTCGGTTTAATTTTTTACTTAAAATTATCAACTAAATTGATAAAGTACAAAAAATTTAAAAAAGGACTATAGATTTTATGCTGAACTACTTTTTTTGGTAAGTCAATGAATTTACATATATATTTTATTTTAAATTAAACTTAAGGTAAACTCAGAAGATGTTTTTTTTTTTCAAAGACAATTTTTAGAACAAGCCCCATGGCGTGTAATACCTCTTGTTCTTGTTGTTGTTGCTTTTTCCTTTTTATTTATTTTTTTCTCAAAGGGTGTTGGTGGGACGAAAAAAACTACGCAGTTTCTACCCTCCTGGGGTGCGTTTACGCAGGACGCATTTTTCTCCCTTTTTCTGTTCCTGTGTGTCGTCGTCGTTGTTGTTTGTTTGGGGAGAGTGTTTTAGTTTGTTTTCTTCTCACTTTCTTCTAAGGTATTGTTGTTGTTGTTGTGTTTTGTAGCTGCTGTTACAGGCAGGAAACATAAATTTGTCCCATAAAAGGTAAGACACATACTATTTAAGGGAGGACGCGCATTGAAGAAAAAGGGAAAAGATGGTATTAGGGGGTGTTTGGTCTTGGGGCGGCTGTTATAATACATAACAGTATGAACTTTGGATGGTTTCTCTTTGAAAAGAAGGAAAAGAAATCCTGAAAGGTGACTGACCTTTAAAAGATTCGAAGATGCTACGCAGTTTTGAAGCTTATTTTGATCGTCCAAAAGGATGTGCGTATATACATAAGTATAATCAAGTATAAATTGTTATGATTTTTGTTTGGAATTTACGACGTAGTACCTTGCTTTACCTGAAGTGGGGGCAGAGTATTTTTGGGGGGATTATTGATTAGGTACTTGTTCGGTTGGAAACATTTGAAACGGATATTATATCAGTTAAAGCGTTTCATTGGACAAACTAGGATTTAAATCTTTAAGCTTGAAGGAGATTACCTAAAAATTATTTATTTGACAAGTTTTCGTTCATTACTAAATTCGACATTTTTTATGTCGCAGCTCGTTTTGAGTATTTTCTTGGAACCACTTGCGACTTTTTATACAACTTCGCGTTGGTCTATGTAAATTGCAAGTTTTTCAAACGATTTATTAAAAAACGGCTTTTCGGGTGCCGATTAAAAAAACGCTTAAATAAACTATTTCCCAACATTTGAGCTCCTGCTAGGAATACAACATACATACAACCAATGGATGCATAACGTCTTGTACTGATATCGGGTCAACCATTGTACGTGCCAAACACAGGATACAATTTGAGAGCAAAACAGGCCAAAATTAATTTTCATCCTTTCTCCTTTCGAGAATTTCTCCGATAAAAATGTCGGTGAGCTGCCAGTGAGTTGCGATATTTTTCCTGCTCGTATGATAGTAGACATTCGCACAAAGCGTTCGGAACTTTTATGTGCTTGATTAATTAATTTATTTCTACTTTCCCATAAATTGCTGCTCTCCTAACACACTAAACAAAACAGTCAAATTCGAGTCGTTTGATAGATTCGGTCCCTCAAGCTAAAATCCGCCGAAATTAGTTATTGTATTCTGACATTCAATCAAAATCAAATGGGAGCTCATACAACTCACACATTAGGCCCGTTCGCGTACCCTCCTAAAACAGCGAATTTTTACGAAAAGCTGTTCGCGTATGGAGAATTTTCGTAGTTTTTCACAGAAGAGTAAAAAATTCTCCCATTTTAGTGCAAGAAATTTATGTGGGCTAGTTTATGAAAACTATGAAAGTTGTCAAACCAGTGTATTTTCAACTTTTTCTTGTTTAACCAGTTCGTTTACTTTTTCGTAGTTTTAGCTCTCTCTGAGAGAATATTACCCCCACTTTTCAAAATTTGATAATCTACGAATTTCAGTGCAAAAAGTACGCGAACGGACCTATTGCAAGTAAAGATCTCGGCGGCTGGCTTGATAGGTATGGGCGCAGCCATTTTGTACATACAATTTGTTATTGATGATGGAATAACAACCTGCAAAAAATATTTTGTTAAAAATAAATGAAAGAGATAAATCGACAAATTTTTGTTAGGACTTGCTCACACTCTACTTCACATTTATTCACAATCAGGATAATTTAAGCTCTGTCTGTTTTCAGTACTAAGCGGGCATGGAAAGTTCGAGTTAACAAACTATGAGTCTGACCAAACATTTCGACCCTAATAGGGCCCTAAACGTATTTTTCTTGTGATTTTCAATTCATGTACATATATATAATGATATCTAATTATATTAGGTAAAGAGTCCACAAGATTACAAATTCTATTTGTATTCCCTTGATCTAAGCTTATGGACTCGCCTCAGTCAAATGCAGATATTCTAATTTTCAAAAATTTACGTTGTATTGATGTTATACGCTTCAATTCACCTGCTACTCTTCCAAAAAACGCACTAAATTCAGTAAGGTGTTTCAAATTTCACATTCAGGATTCAGCTTCACAGAGCTTTGTTGAGTTTGAACAATTTTTTCGTCCTTCGAATGCCTGTTGTCCGTAAAAATAAATAATTTCGTATGGTGCATAAAACACCATCAATTTTGTCTACTGTGTAAGTAATAGGGCCTTGAAATTTAGCATCACATCCAATACATATGTGTATATGTACATAGATACATATGCATACACATCCCCTATATATCTACAGACTTAGGAACGGGATAGGAAAGAAAGTATATTCTACGCACTAGCTGTAGAAAAAAAAGGAAAATAAAATAAGATAATTGGAAAACTCCCTTTTTATTGGGAGAGGGGTGCGCCCCGCACTGTCTTGCAAAAATGTGAGAATGGTTTTAGGTCCCTTGTCGTTTTGTGTATTTATGGCCGGCATTTTGACGTCCCCACGTTTGTGAAAGGGAATTGGAAATAAGGAAGAATAACTGCTAACTAAATAATACATGTGTGCAATTTTTGGGTTGTCTAACGAATTTAAGCAAGGATACTGTTAGGACAAGATTCATACTGGAGGGTGAGTACGCGGGAAAAGCACTCAATTTGAGAGGGGACAAATTATATTAACTAGTTTAGAGGTTATGTCTTATGGATAGCAGTACAATTCGATTTGCAACGAATTATATATATTCGGTTCTTAAATAAGTCTTATAACAATGTATGTGTTTTTTCCTTTAGTTGGCAAAGATAAAAAGAATACTTTTTTCTATTTTGGGTATTTTCTCATAGATTTACACTTTGTACGTTGTTTACACTATTGTTTACATTCTTCGCAATCGTCCGTACTAAGTCAACATCTGAACCTAACCACTAAAAATTGTGTGTGTCCTCAAGATAAGATAAGAAACAATTTTTATGAATTCCATTTTTCCTTATTTGCGGTATGCATGTTTGTTTCCTATATTGACTAGAACATATGTAAATAATTTTAAATTTTATTTGTAAAAAAACATTTCTAAAATAGTATTTATGGCAGACTACCTAATTCGGTAGTCGATAGCCGAGGCAAAAGCCACTACAACATTGATTGATATGTTATAAATAGACTTGTTGAACATTTTTGAATATTTGTTTATAGCTTAAATGAACTTTAAACAGGTGTTTTCAAATTTAAAAACAAATTACTTAAGCGGATAAATCATTAAGATTCCAAAGCAAGCAATATTTGCACAAAGAGTTTCAGACAAACGGTCAGTAGATACTTACCAGAGAACTGCATAAAATGATTCATTTGCCGTTGTGCTGAAAAACGAGCCTTTCACGCACACAGACAACTAGCAAGTATGAATTATGTACGAAACTATACCTTAACTCTGGTTGTGAAACGAAATGAAAACGAATCATCATTATGTTGGTATCCATGAAAACTTAAAAGTATTCATTCAATTAGAGTATTCGCCAAAGGAGTGAAATGAACAGATGATTCACGAGCCTTTGAATGGTTTCGTAAAAAGCAGGTAAAAACGACAGAAAAAAAGCACTCGAAGCATTCATTACCTTTTTCCAAATTCAATGCCAGGCAACGAACTTTAAGAGTAGATAATCATTTCTTGGAATAAATGTGAATGGGAGATCGCTTCAGATTCATTTTATGAGAGGCAATAAAATGTGAGCCTAGCAAATACTTCTTTTGAATGAATACAAATGTGTGTGAATACTTAAAAAGAAGTGAATATTTCGAATGGCTCACAAAAGGAGTCACTTGCTTAAGGTCTCTGTTAAAGACCATTCTTTTCATGGGTATAAATTGGAAGTATGAAAAACAAGCAGTCACTTGGAAACAAAACTTATGAAAGTCCACAAGTCATTCAAGAAAAAACGAATCAGAGTTTAATGTGGTTTTTAGGCGTTCATTTGTAAAAATGATGCTGTCAAAGCTCTTTTGGTGAACCTCATCGGGTTTTGTTAACAATCTTTTCCAGAATGTACTTGCAAAACATGTGGTATCAAGCAGTTGCTTTCAATTGTCCAACAACTCGCTGTGGTCCTTTTTTGATTTCGAACGACTTTCTATTTTTTCCGGGGCTACGTGAAAAGTAAGGTCCTAAATAATACGCTTGTCTCTTATAGACTCCTTGGGTTTTATATGATTGAGGCGAGAAAGAGATCGATATTTTCATTTAGGTGATTAGACCTCAAGTGATTATGTGTCGCCTTAAACAATTTTGAATAAATATTTCGAAGGTCAACAGTGTTTTTTAGGAATCCTTAAAAGTGTTCATTTTCCTTAAGACGACTTTACTACTGTTCTATTGTTTTATTCCAATCTAATTATTTGTATTTCCCTACCTCTTTTTAGACCATAGACCACGCTATAGCTTACTATGGAGTCAGTAAGCAACAATAGCAACCGCCCACAAGGCAATAAAGCCAACAAAGGGAATAAAGGCAACAAAGCCAATCCACCAAACTACTACACCCATACTAACACCCACAACAACAACACTATCATCAATACAGAAGTAATGTTGGCTAACCTTGCAGAATCTGGATTGGACTGGGACTTGAGCAATGCTTTAATGCAAAGAGCAAGGATGTAAGCTTTTTATTTCGATTTTAAGTTAACGGTCCATTTGATAATTTTTAACTTTTCTTTTCTGACATAGATCACCACCAATCAACGATTACATGTATCGACCACATTCAGAATCCCAAATGATGGTACGCACTCATAGACTTTCGCAAAGCTCAAGCAGCTCAAGCATTAGCTGCAGCGGAGGATGTGACTCTAATGCATCGACTCGTTGTCTTGATTGTAACGAGTTTATGTGTAAGGATTGCTTGCGTGAGCACAGCAACAGTCCATTGTCGTCGAATCATTCGGTGATTTCATTGCCATCCCCAATTGGAACTTCTCCGACTGGAAGCATGTCAACTATCCCCATGGGACCGCATATTATGTGCGATTTACATAACGAAGTCTTGCGCTATGTTTGCGAATGCTGCAAGAAGTTAGTCTGTCAATGTTGCACTTTGCGCGAGCATAAGGATCACGATTACACCTCGATCCAAAGTTTTGCTGACGAAGGCAAGGAAAAGATCGATATGGCTATGGAAAGCAGTCGCATGGGCACTAAATGCGTTAAGAATAGCATTGATAAGGCTTTGGCATTTATCCGCCTGATCGAACGTAATTGCGGTGAATTGTCTGATAACATAAGAAAGTCCTTTAGGCAATTTATGATCGCCGTTGAAGATCGTGAACGCTTTTTGTTAGACTTTGTTGAGAAGCTTCGTCAGAGGCGTTTGGCTATGTTGCACGACCAAATGGCCGGGCTTAAGTCGACTTTATCGGGCTTATCTGAAACATCGGAAATGCTGCTTAAAACTTTCGATGGTATTCATCATATGGAACAAGTTGACGTTGCAATGAAGATAACCAACGGCCAGCGTCAGTTGGAACAGTTTGCTTGTATATTCAAGGATCTTCAGCCTCGCCAGGAGATGTTTGCATTTGTTCCTCCTGATTTCACTCTCTTGGGTGATATTCGCACTCAAGGAGGCATCATTTTTGTCGATGACAAGACCATGCCCATCGAACCGGGAGCATTGGTTCCAATTTCTGGTGCACCAGGACTACCAATCCATCACAATATGACTGTAGCTACACGCCGTCCGATATTGCGTGACTCGGGCTATCGCATTCCAGTTCCAGCTATAACACATCGCATGTCAAACCCAGGATTGGAGTGGGAATTAAGCTTGTTGCGCTCATCACCAGCTCTACAATTTGGTGCACCAAGGATCACCCAATGCATTGCCGGTAGCTCAGATCGTATTAAGGTACGCAACTCGAATGTTTTGACCATGTCATTCGCTACCGAGGGTCATGAAGATGGACAAGTCAGCCGCCCATGGGGTTTGTGCGTTGATAAAATGGGAAACATCCTTATCTCTGATCGTCGCAACAATCGCGTTCAAGTTTACAACCCAGATGGAACTTTTAAATTCAAGTTTGGTCGCAAAGGCGTAGGCAATGCTGAATTCGATTTGCCCGCTGGAATCTGCACTGATTGTGACAACCGTATCATCGTTGTTGACAAAGATAATCACCGTGTCCAGATTTTCTCTGCCAATGGAATTTACCTCTCGAAATTCGGAACCTTTGGTAAGGAATACGGTCAATTCCAATACCCATGGGATGTTGCAGTTAATTCTAGACGCCAAATCGCTGTAACTGATTCGCGCAATCATCGCATCCAACAATTCGATTCCGAGGGACGTTTCATTCGTCAAATTGTGTTCGATAACAACCCGACCAAGACTATTCCGGCTCCAAGAGGTATTTGCTACACACCACAGGGCAATATTATCGTCTCCGACTTTGATAATCATTGCTTGTATTTGATTGATCCGGATGTTAATGAGGTAAGTTGAAATTGTCCACGTTTTCGCTGTAATCGGATTGAGTTAGAAAGAGGATTGAGTTTGACAATGATTCTCCTTTTTGTATATATCTTTTTCTCTATCTGTCAAACTCAATCTTTCGATCCGCGTTTAAGTCAAGTCGATCGCAGAATCCAGTTTCTATCCAATCTGCGTTTATATGGCACACAACCCGAATTGAATTCGGTTTCAATCGGCCATGTAAACGTGGTAAAAGTAGTATCCATCCATTTAAATCCCAACTTTTTGTACATGTTCTTAACCTGTTTCCTTTTGCGCATTTAGATCATCTCATCCAAGGGTCAAGAGGGCTGTGGCTATCATGAATTCAATCGCCCCTCAGGAGTATGCTGCGATGATGACGGTCGTATTATTGTCGCCGATTCTAAGAATCAACGCGTCTGTGTCTTCAGCCCAAATATGGACTATTTGTGGGATGTAAGTATACTAAGGACTTTTTAGTTTTATTATAGATTTGAAAATGTATTTTATAGCTATAATAATTTGATTTCTTCTAATTGCAGATTGAGATCCGTCCATCATGCAATCCACATATGCCAAGCACTCTCGATGAGAAGGATCGTACTTGCGATGTTGCTCTCATGCCAGATGGTAGAGTTGTATTCTTAGTTGAACTCTCGCCAGACACCAAAGAAGGATCTAATCCTCATAAGCGGTTTGTCCACGTCTATTAAAAAAAACAAATCAAATTTTATTTTTTTCAAAAAAATAAGCTCGTACGCCAACGAAGCATCAACGAAAGGAAAGTAGAACCACGAACAAATTAAAAAAAGAAAATAATTACCTCAATTAAAATTTAAAAGACTATAAAACAAGCAAAAGCAAAAAATATTCTCTTTTACTCTCTTAAAGAGTATTTAACCAGTTGTTAAACAATTCAATTTAAAATTTACTTAACTTTCACTTTCATATTACGTCTGATTTTTTCGTGGGCCTATTTTTACAAAACATTTGAAAATCGATCGGTTGTTGTCGAATAAAACAAAAAATATATTAAAGACTTAAATTTGAAGACTGATTGTGGAAGACAGCTTACAAAAACAAAAAAACAAAAGATTAATAATACAACAATCAAATCAGATTTGAGAAGATTTTTAAATTTATTATTAGCTCAAATATTGAGGTTAAGAAGAAACAAATTAAAGATACGAAAGATTGAAAACGTAAACGTAAACGTAAATTTTAGTACATTTTTTTACACTGATGGAATTGTGGAATTCATGTGTTCATTTACAGATATTTTATACTTAACAAATATTATACTAACATATATACTCATGTACCTATCATTGTTAGATGTGTTGTCCGGAAAAGGGACAAGTTTTTAATTGACTTAATATGTTTTATGTAGTGAAATATTTTCGGTTTTTTGTTTTTGCAACGGTAGCATAGTTCCTGTAATTTAAGCGATTGCTAGGACTATAACACAAGTTCTAAAATGCATTTATTCTAATGCACATTCTATTCAAACAGTATGAACAATAGGTATTTTTGCTTATTATTTTTTATTATTTTTTATAGTATCGATCACAAGTGCACGTCCGTCTTGCTACCTTGGACCCACGAACAATTCGTTTTTTCGATCATTCAAATCAATGATTATTTTTCTTTAGATCTCTTTCATTGAATACAAAATTGTATTCATCTAGGCTTAAGTTTGAAACAAAAAAAAAAAAAAAAGAAAAAGAAAAAGAAGGACAATTTGCTAAACTAACATAACTTACAACTTACTTACGATCATTACCTACTTTTACTTACGTAACAAATACTTACTTACTTAGATTTATTACGATCATTTATTTTTAAGACAATTTAGACTTAAGACGACTTTGATATTTTGAAATTTGAATTGAAATTCAAATTGAACGCACGACTATGACTATGTTCTGTAATGACTTCTTCTCACTTGTGGCTTAAGCTCATTAACCACAAAATCATAGAGCTAAGTTAACCCTTCAATGCACATATTTTGGTACTAGTTTAGTACTTTTTCATCGATCACTAGACCTATAAAAACAAACTTAACTTAACTTTTTTTTTATTAAATCACAAAAATGTATGTGTGTTTTATCTTTTCCATAGTATTGCATTAGGAAGCTTTAAATTCAATAAACGATCTCTACGAATAACTAATGATCACTACTGCGAACAAGCATATTAATATCTTTGGTCTTCCAGATATACTGACCCGAAACTATTATCGTACTACACGTACACCATTTCGGTTACCATTCGTAAGAATTTGTAAAGTTGAACTCGACCTTTTTCCCCGATAACACTTGAAAGTGTCTCCTGACTGACTATTTTGACATCAATCCATGTGTCAGGGTTCATCCCTAGGACTGTTCGCGTAGCCTCCCAAAACACAAATCTTACGAATTTTTACATAACTAAATTTCCTCATTCTGCGAATAAAAGCCTCATAAATTTCCTCGGGTATTTTTAATGAAAACCGTCAAATCGGTGGAGTTACTTTCAGTTTTATGTTATTCACCTACCTCTATCTGTGAGAATTTAAAGCTTGCGAACCTACGCGAACAGATCTATGAATTAATCTATTTTTTGTTTTAAATATTTTTACCCATCTTCAAAATGTAAAATCCATGATGTACACTTGTGACTCATACTGTATTTACTTGTTTTTATACTTCTTGGTTTAAGAACTAAAGCATTATGAATGCAGTCCAATTAGGGTTAGTGTATATCTCCAAGAGAAATATCAAGGCTATTATGTGAATAACAAATAGTAGGAACACATTTTTTTTTTTGTAAACTAATAGTTTCATTGAAATATGCAGATAATAATACTCATAGCAAATTATACACATAAAATAATTATACAAATGTTATGTTACTATTTGTTTTATTTGAAATTTATGTTTAAATTTTATTTGTGCAGAAGAATAAGTGTTAGAGTAAAGAAAAAGAAAAAGAAGAAAGTTTATTAGTAGAAAAATTACAGGCAATTATATGTAGTAAAATATAGCGTGTTTGATAAAAATTATATATCCTGTATACAGTTATACATGAAATTTTTATTATTATGTATAAAGATATATGCATGATAGAATATTGATCTTCTAATCAATATTTACACAATTATTTTATGACTGAAATTTTAAGAGTTAACCAAATTTTACACTTATATGAAAATATTTTCTGCGTGCGCAAGCTTATATAAATATGTACCTACCTACCTACCAATAGGAGCAAAGTTCAATTCCTGAAAAGTACATTTTAGTGTAGAAATGTTGGTATGAAGTTAACAATTAGAAATAGCAGTCAAAGTACAAAGAGGAACCTAAGGCGTTAGTAGCTTAGGCTCACTTTAGTTTAAGATATTTTCAATTGAAAACTTGATTTGCAAGTTCAAAGGATACATCTGAATGCGGCTTCGAAAGAATGCAATGCAAAAGATTTGTTCTTTTTTAGATTAAGATCTAGATTTTAGGGATTTATCAAGTATCAATTAAGCATAATATATTTTAGATTTATGTAAGTAAGTATGAGAAAAAAATACCTAAAACGATCGGACTGTTCAAATTTATTCAATTAACGTCGGTACAAAAATATACCAACTTGAAATCATCAACAATTAAGTGTCAATTGTATTGCCATCTAATTTTCTTATTTAGATATGCAAGATGTCTTCTACGTAGTCTGTTCCGCAGGCTTTAGACATTTTCGGGAGAATATTAACTCCAGGTAATCATGGCACTTAATTTGACATGTATGCAAACGTCAAATGACGGAACATACATAACTTCATTCGAAAAGTTTCAATGACAAACGCTACGACTATACAAAAGAGATTATAAGTAAACCCAATTATTGTAACAGAATATAAAGAAATAATTGCCCTTATTCCTCAAATTTTATTGATATAAAAGCATTATAAAAATTGCATGCAAACGTTTTATATTGCTTTCTTAATGTGAAAAAAACTTTATATGTTTTCTTTTTATATTAAAATGACAGACTCCGTTTAAATCTTTGAATAAAGGTTCATTTGCATACTTATTGTGAGATTGTCAAGTAAATTACAGCTTTTCAAACTGTTTGGATGAAATAGATGTCAAAACAGGGAAAGCACATGACACACATAAAGCACATAATAATAACTATTTGCCAAAAGCTCCATTTGCATACTTACATATGTCGTTCCCATTGAGCAAAACTAAATATTTTGCCAATCGTCTTCAGGAGCGCGGTTGAACACGAAATTCTTGAAAATTCAAATTCAGTTCACCAAAATATACACAATTGTGTGGAAGACAAATGACATGTTCCATTGAAATCGAGAAGAAACGAATTCTTAGTAAAACGACATTATTGAACGGATTGTCAAATAAATGAACACTTGTAACGTCATCCTTTTCAAACAGTATGGTTAAGCTTAATTTCAAGAAGACATCTGCAAACTTTTCGAACAAATGTTTGGAAGTTTTCAAAAGAACATAATGTGTGCATAATTAATCGGAGGTACTAATTAGTAATTTTTAGTACATGATACGTTTTACTCGAAATTATATGGAAATTGACGGTTTTCGAGTTGAATAAAAATGAAGGCAACTGAAGATCATTTGTGTTATTTGTAAGTGTGGTGATATGCTGTCACTTATAAGACACAAAGATCTCAGAAAGAGAAAGGAAAGAGAAAGAGAAAGAAAACATAACTATTGATAAAAATTATATTTTTCTTTTATAGACTTTAGAAAACTTTTAACTTAAGTCTAGAAAGATTTAGATTTAAGCGCTTAAGTCACGTCTTCAGTGGCAGATAAGAATCGTCTTTCTTTTTGGCATATGGCAGTAGGGATACAAAACTATTTTAAATTCAAAACCATTTGTTCGAAAGCATTGGTTTCAGAGTACATTATACAGTAATACACAAAAAAAGTCGTGATTTTTGCAAATAATTTGGAGTAATAAAGCTGTCCAAAATTCGATACTTAAACCAAATTTAAGACTTGGAATGGCGAGTAGGAGAAAAACAGCTCCAAGGCGAAAAATATGACAGTAGAATCAGCATTTTATTTCACGCATTGAGTAAAATAAAAGTCCCGTTCGCGTACCCTCCCAAAGCAACGAATTTTTACGAATTTTCACGAAAAGCTATTCGGAGAATGAGCAAGTGAGCGCTCACGAATTTTATTGCAAAAAGTACGCGAACGGACCCGTCAGACTATTGCCAATAGGTTCACTCTTTTTGAAGGGATTGTCAGGTAAATCAGAACTTGGCGCGTCGTCATCCTTTTCAAACTGTATGATGAACTGAATGCCAGAAAAGTATCTTCAAAAGAAGATTATGAAACTTTAGAGTTAAATTTTATCGTTTCTATTTTTATGGGCTAAAATGTTACAAACAACATTTTTTTATGGGTTACTTAATAATTTCAAATATAGTTGTCATTTGTTCAGTCACGGTCAAAAAAAAAAAAAAAAAACTACTTACAAATCCAGACATACATATACCTATACCCTAACAAAATGGCAGATAGTGTGAGAAAAAAAATCTGTTCAATTTACCTACTTAGTTATAAGAAAAGAACTAATCACTTAATCAATTAAAATACAAAAGAAATACTAAAATATCTTAATCGTATAAATCATACAAAACATACATTCATAAATTACGAAATTATTTTGCACAATCATACATCATATATCATTTTTATTTTAGTAAATTTTGGTTTTTTTTTTCAATTTTACTTCAAGATCTCGTTTCACATCCACATATTATATATTTCGTTTTTCCATTCAGAATTCAAACACAAACAAAATTGTCAAAATTTAAAACATATAATGTTGTGATTACTGGTGCCAACCAGATACAATTTTCATTAAAAATGATATAAAATGCAAGGTAAATAGACGGCTTCTCCGATTACCTTGCCGTTTTTATTTTCTTATGGTTGCCATAAAATTAAAAATAAAAAGTAAAATAAAAAAGAAAAATTTTTTTTATATTTTTTTAAATGCCAAAGGCTATGAATCAAAAAAAGAAAACTTCAGCTTAAATGCTTTTATATTTACTTATATGATTTTTTAAATGTTTTTTTATTTAATTTTTTTTTACAAACTTGAAACAAATATCAGGGATCACAAGTTAGACTCTCAGGGAAATTTGATGTTAGACTTTTGTATCCTAATTTTGAGTTTTTTTTTTTCATTTAGTTATTTTTTCCATCATTTAAAGAATCTATCCAAAAATATTAAAAATATGCATTTTAACATATATATATTTACTTGTGAATTTTAAACTTCGTTTTAATTCCTTACGTTTTTACGTAAACTAAAAGTAAATAAAAAAAAAAAATATTTTAAAAAAATATATAGACACTACACATTGGCTGTTCAAACAAAAAGAAATTTATTGAAACAGTTTCGATAAAAATTTATACAAAATAACAATTTAAAAATTGTTAAAAAAAAAAAAGAATTTGTGAAGACAAAAAGACAAGGAATACAAATTAGAAATTTCTTTTTCTTAGAATTATATCAAAGTGATCGTAAGTAATATAAAATTCAACTGTCCTTTAGAAGCTGGCAAAAGAAATAATTGATCAAAATTTGCAAAATTTTGAAAATAAAAATTATTTTGTATTAACAAATTAAAACATATTTTACATCAAAATAAAATAAAAATAATATCTTCCTACTACTAAAAAAAATTATTATACTCAATTTAGTTATGTAAGTCAAATATATATGCGATGAAACAATGTACAAATCGTGTAATACAGAGTACAATTGTACAAGTACAAATTTTTCTATGAAAATAGATAAAACATAAAACATATGATTGTGGTCAGGTGTCCTTCTGAGAGTGTACAAAAATCCTGACACAACATAATGATTAAGTACAAAATAACTTTACATTCATACATACTTGTAATGTAGATGTTTTAGTGTATAAGACTATTGTCAGCATTCATTCTATACCTACATTGTATTTGATTATTTTAGTACTTTTGTATCTGAAAACTCATTTGAGTCTACATATATATCTTAATCATAATTATACATTTAATCATACTTTTTTTTTCAATATTTTTCACATTAATAAACGTTTGCATGCAAAAAAAAAGAATGTTTTCATTTATTTAAAAGGAATTTTATGATAGAGCATTCAGTAAGTATCTGGCAAAGCCGAAGGACAGCATGATTGATTCCAAGGAAGCCGGTGTAGGTGTCCCCTACATAATTTGCTTTGAGATATTGCCTTCTGGCTGAAATCTAGATGTGATATTAGTTGGTAAGGTTCTAAAGCCGCAGCCAAGGCCGGATATTTGGACAGTGTGCCTACTTACTTACTTAAAGGGCTCCCGATACTTGTAGAGTCTGTCTGAGACACGGCTGCCTTCCAACCTCTGGCATCCATGACAACTTGGTCTTTGTACCGGAGGTTCAGTCTTTTTCAACGTCTCGAACTTGGGGGCTGCAGTTCGAAGATTCTCTTGACTGCAGCATTGTTATCCATTCGCTCGATATGGTTGAGCCAAGGTAGTCCTCCATTCGCTCTCCTCGCATAAGGGACCTAAGATTCGGCGAAGTATTTTACGCTCGAAGGTACCAAATATTTCCTCAACTTTCTTATTTATCGTTTGTTGATAACATATACTGCGTCTTGTCCTCGTTTACGTCAAAACCTGCTCACCAATTACTGTAAACGCCTCTACGACGACGACTTGCCGGGATCTTCCGATGATACCAATATAGTCTGCTTATCCCAGCAGTAAGACGGATTTGTGAAAGATAGTGCCTTCCGTGTTGACACCTGCCGTGCGAATTATCTGTTCCAACACAATATTGAAGAAATCGCATGACAGCACATCTCCTTGCCTGAATCCGGTGCACGTTTGGAAGAGCCTGGTAAAGCTCAAGAGGATGAATGCTGGCAGCGAGAAGCGATACACTTCTTAACAGACGGTTCGAAGGACGGTGTCTTCGCAGAAAGCCTAGATCTTAAGCTCTCATTCCGTCTATCAAACCATTGTAGCGTGTTCCAGGCGCAAATTATGGCGATCAAAGAAGTCTTATCGTGGATCGAGAAAAACTTAATATCCGTTAAAGATATCCATATTTCCCTGGACTCTATCTCAATATCTTATCTAGTCGAGGGCTAGACTGCCGATCGTCTCTTACGGAGATGGCAGAGCAGTTTAATATTCACGGGCATAGGGCTATTCCAGGGAACTGTTGGGCCGATGAGCTCGCCAGAATAGAAACAACCTTACCCATTTTACCAGAAAAAGGCACTATATGTAGGTATACCAATCGCTACATGTAAACAAAAGCTCAAGCTGGATGCAATCGAGAGCACAAATCTCAGGTGGACAAGTGGTACAACATGTTTAGCGACTAAACAAATTTGGCCTAAGCTGGATTTGAAATGTTCTAAGACTTTGATTTCTCTGAACAGGTTGCATATTGGCACCACAATAGGTGTCATCACTGGACACTGTACGCAACAAGGCTATGCCTTTTACAGAAGCTGCAGGGATGAGGAAGAGGAACAAACTATTCCTCACCTTCTTTGTGTCTGCCCAGCTCTCTCTTCCGTAGAAGGTTGCTTCACTTAGGAGCTTCATACTATAACGAATTAGAAGATCTAAATAATATAGACATAAAAAGTCTGTTACGCTTCACAAGAAGCTCAAAATGTTTCCTATTCCTTATTTATGTGTATATTTCTGGTCCAAGTGTGCGCATTCAGGTGGCAGCCACTTCCAACCAACCAACCAACCAACCAATTTTTGGCTTAATAAAACCTTCCACATTCGATTTCTTAACATATTTTATTTACATGCTCAAAGGAAGAATGTCTAAAATGTTAAACTCGACAGATACTCAAATTTACTTTGCATTATCGTTGACTACCTACCTAGATGTGTAATGTACAATAAATCACTTAAATTAAAAAAAAATATCAAAGTTGCAGTACAGCAGCCAATGTGGAATATACTATACATCGTTACATATGTACGAGTATGCATTTAAGTATGTATCTAACCGAGAAATACTGTTCGCCTTCAACTTGATTGTTCAAATAGCAATCGATTAAGAATCTTGAAATATCTTGACCATAATAATCAAGATTGCCATGGGGGATGTGAGTAGTGTGTAACTTGCATTGATAGTTTCTAAAGTTGTTTGTTTATATCACCTAACTGGTGTTAACTAATTTTATTTTATTTACACAGCGAAACCAAAGTCAGCATCATTCATCGCTTTATGAACCGCATTCGTATAGAAATATTAATAGATATAAATATCTGAAGCCTTTCGACACGGTACCCAGACCTTCAATTAATTTGGCTTGACAATGAACTTGAAAAACATAAAAGTAAGCTTCCTCTGCGCCGCAAATGTCGATAAACAATATTTTTTTCTCTTTTGACCAATTTGCTAAGATATGTAGTAATTTCATATGCGGGATTTAGTGACTAATATCACTGCTTTTGTTCGTACCAAAATTATGCAAGCATTTAACTATTTTATGTAGAGTAGGGGACTAAAAGGCTTCGTCTTCTATGCAACAGGGCGCCTAATATACATTTAGCAATATGTAGCAAAATCAGAAGAAACAAATCATTCCGCATGGGAGTTCAACGAAATTTTAATATTTATGGTGATTCATTCGGATTGAACGTATTTGGTGAGTGTAATGAATTTAGCACGCCATTTATTTAATTAATGAAATAAAAAAACGTATAGTAGGTACGAAAGTATATGCAAATATCTTATATACGCTGTGGGAATAAAGAGATACTTTACGTACAAACTGTCTCCTTATGGTGACTTATTTAAAAAAGTCACTGACCTTTTTCACACCGACTAATCTGATCGGGACCGAGTTCAAACAACTTATATCTTGCGGGATGATGGGACAAGGTCCGAATTGTTGGACATAGGACATGGCTTTCCGAGAATTCCTGGACACTAATCGACGAATGAGGACGGCTGAAAGCTCGCATAGTCACTACCCAGCACCAAAAGAGAGCGAGCTGGCGTGCCAATATCGCATGAAGATGAGAGAAGTACAGCGTAGCGTGCGACGTGAAAAGCGCTACTATACCAACACGCTTGGCTACAGAAGAAGAGGAGGCTGCACGCAGGTGTGACAACAGGACCATATATAGAATCAGAATGGAGCTGACAGGTGGTCGCAGCTTCAGCCAACACCCGATGAAAAGCCTAGATGCCTTAGATGAGAAACAGCTTAAGAGATGGAAGGAACATTTTTCTACGGTCCTGGACCATGTATTTACTAGCAATATGCTCCCAAATCAGACGGAGCTGCCCGATGTGCAAAATTCCCGAATACGTACCACGATCCACAGTAAGGATGAGTTCATTGCCGCGATCAAAGCACTAAAAACAACAAGGCGGTAGGACTTGACGGTATTCCCGCCGACCCCTTACGAGTACTGCCAACAACATCGGCGGAGCTACTGTGCCCTCTAATTGGAAGAGCATGGAAAACTGAGAGCTTTCCTGAGCAGGGGAAGAAAGGAATGATCGTCAAGCTTCCTAAGAAAGGAAATTTAATGGAGTGCGAAGAATTTAGAGGTATCGGCGTGCTTCCCGCTGTAGCTAAGATAATAGCTAAAATAATTCTGGAGCGAATCAAACAACATCATCACCCAGCGGATCATCGTAGAGCACTGCGTTGGACTTTATTTGTTGTACCTTATGCAGAAGAGGTATCCTAGATAAGTGCTTTTATCAACGCTACATATTCTGGGTCAAAATGTCACGTCCTGCACAGAAGAAGGTTGTCAGAGGAATTGGAGATCCAAAGTGGGGTGAGACAAGGTTGCATTCTGAGTGTAGAACTGAACTTTTCTACGAGGAGCACATCGTACAGAACTGTCAACATAGAGGCACTGCAATTGGGAAATATGTTGAGGAGAACTGAGGAACATTGTCAGAAACTACATCATAGGTTTCTTTTTAAATATGAGGCCGTACTCCGCGCGGAATAAAGTGGAATCAGCAAATTAATTTACTGTTAAGATTTAGAATATTTTTAATTAAATATATCATCGTTATATTCATGCTTTCATAGACGTCTTTTAACGTTAATTTTTTACATTTAACATTCTCTGCAACGAATTCTATAATCTCCCATACTAAAACAAGCATATGGTTGATAAATAATAAAAATAAGGTAATCATATCTTTTACCACCAAGAAACCTGATAATAAATCTATTTTGCGTGTAGCCATGACGTTCATAACGGATTAGAAGTATTAAAAAATATAAACAAATTAAGTTTAGCTAACAAATCAGTCCAAACCGAACAATTAAAAGTGCGAAACGTGATTGAAAAAGCTCATCAGAAGGTAGGTCTTAATTATTGATATTGAATGAACAAAATGTATCTAATCTAGAAACAACAATAAAGAAAGATAGAATTGTATACAACTTTAACTTATATGAAGGAAGATATTATCTTTTGTTTTAAATAGAGGGAAAGTAAGTGGCAGTATGTGATAAAGCAATCATTTACTAAAGAAGGCATCGATCAGTAACCATTGTCCATCCTGGGACATCTTGGAAGCATAATCAAATGGGGTTCAATCAAGAGAGTGGAATCTAATGTATCCAGAACTTAAGTGAAACCAAACCACCCAACCGTTATCCATGAATGCCACTTGCATCGCGGAAACCGAAAGACTTGCCATCCTAGTAATGTTTATCATGATATGACGAATATAACGAATACTGAGAAATGTCTAAGATTTCTTAAGCGGTGCAAGAAATACTTCACTCCGACTGATCTGGCTTTAATTTATAATGCATTCATCCGTCCAAAGCTGGAATACAACGCTAACATCTGGTCAGAGGCACCTTTGACCGTTTTGCACTTACTAGATAGGATCCACAAGCGGGTGATAGAGTTCTTGTAAGCTCCATTGTCTCACTAGAACATCGAAGAAATTACTCATGTCTTTCCCCTTTTTTTTGCTTTTTTTAACAAACATTCTTCATCAAAATAGCCAACTGCATTCCCACTTCAAAATTTCACCCGGAATATGCTTCACGCTTTGAATGCATATCAGTTTCAAGCCCAACTTCGGACGTACTGTCAAGTACGGAGATCCAGATATAAACCAAATGGAAAGTTTGAAGAATGAAGAACCAGGCTCTGTGTTTCCTCAGTCCTGACCCCTGGAGAGTCCCAGGTGCCTTGTATTCTCTTGCACATCAGGCATTCATTCAGTTGAAAACTAAGTTTTATGGCATCTGTTTGGTTTTTTTCAATAACTCAAACATAGGGTTAAGAGGTTAAGATTCGAAGATTCTCTTATGTACCTAAAGATTGTTGTCCATTCAATCGATGTGGCCGAGCCAATTGGCGTTTATATTTGCTCCCTACGTACTTCGAAGATGTACATGGGTACTCCTATAAAGAATGCTATTCTGGCCAATGTTTTGGACAGATAATTTGAAAATGGGTCTGTATATAACTGATATTCCAGTCGTGGGGCATGTTTTACACCACCAATACATACAACTGATGATTTCGTGAGTGCGCTCCATCAAGACATTACCTTCGTATTTAAAGAGTTCAGCTGGATGCCCATCAGAGCCAGTGTCTTTGTTGTTTTATTAGTTTTCTGACACACCCACGCTTACTTTTTTAATGTTGGCAGAGGGTGCAGATTCATCAGTGGTTTCTCTGCTTCCCGTATCACTACTTATTTCTGTTTCCTGCCATGGATATTGTGTCAAGACGTAACAAATTTTCTGCGCTTTGGTGTGTAGGTTAAATTCCTTAGTTTAAGGTGTCTGCATTTCAGATTTGAAGCCAGCTGCCAATTAACTTGAACCTAGTCTAGCCGTATGTACTCCAATAGACCAGTGTCTGATCGTAATCGCTGTTATTCTGGCTATATTTTTGCCCGTTTTGTGTTGTAGCTTGGCCATATCTTTCTAGAAGTAGCACAGTTTGATAGCCTAGTCCATATGAAATTGTTTTTTTTTTAGAAAGATTGAGGAGATATTTGGCTTGATTGTCCCGAGAGAGATAAGAGCAGTGAAGAGTTGAGCCTTGCCTGGCCAGTTCATCGGCACGCTCGTTTCCATAAGTGGTGCTATGTCCTGGAACCAATATCAGACTTATTATGAATTGGCATCCAAACGAGGCTAGTTCTTTTCGGGACTCTAGAACTAATTTGGATGATGTGGTCACCGAGTCAATGACTTTGATAGCAGCTTAGCTATCAACAAAGAAGCCGATTTTTTTATCTTAGTGTGTAGTTTGATTTGATGGCAGGCTTCACGGATAGCCTGTAATTCCGCTTGAAAGATGCTGGAAGCATCTGGAAGTCTATAAGATTATGAGATGTCTAGAGACTCCGAAAACACTCCTGCACCGACACCGTAGTCCATTTTTGAGCCCTAATTACCTGTCCGTCTTGCCATTGCATTCCTTTGAGGAATTGTACGCTAAACCTCTTTAGGAAGTTTAAATTGGGGATCATGTAGTCCGTAGAGAGCGTAGTGAGTTCTCTCAGTAGAGAATCTAAGATGTTGCTGTGCCCGTAAGGTTTGGCTGTACAGCACCTAGACTCTTAAGGGGGCTACAGAAACTAAAACATGGCACACGTACCGTTAGCTCCGCCCAATCAGAAATCAAATCAGATTTGATTTTACTCGTAGCAGACATCAATCAAACTGGTTTCTCAACTTGGTTGAAATAGTGTAAGGTCGTTCAACATTAACTGAGACCGTACCATGTACGCGTACCATGTTTCAGTGTCTGTAGATCCGTTTAGAGTCTGATGTAGTGCAATATTTGTCACTAGCTCGAAACTAAAATAAAAAAATAAAATAAAATAAAACATATTTAAAGAAAAAAGTAACCTCTGTCACTCTCATAAAAATAAGGAATATTATAAAATCTGTTTCACGTCAATCGGTTCAGTAGTTTTTGAAATTGCCTCGGGACAACGCTTTTTAATGTTTCGTCTTTACTCGCTGCCTGCTCGCTCTTCTATGTTGCGTTTCCAGTTAAGTTTTGGATCTAGGATAACATCTAGAGGTAACATTTTAGCTTGTTTGCAGCCTCTCTACTACCGAAATGGAAGGAATATCGATCAGAAATTTTTTTTTTTACATTTATATGTTTGTATATCAAACTACAAGTCGTATATCTCATAAAAGTAAATACAAGCTGTTAACACTTCACAACCATTAATTGTTATGAATTTTGACTGGTAATTAAACATTTACCCTTAAGTGATGACAACTGCTTGAACTGTAAACTTTTAACCCAGGTAAATTGCGTCAAAGCATGCAATTCATCTCGTTTTACAAAAGTCAATGTTTCACAATAGAAACTCGCAATACTGTCGAGATATTTGAAATGCGCTAAATCATTCCTCATGGCGTGGTGCGGTGTGCGCTGCCTGATAAAAGATTTAAGTATTTTTTTTTGTTAATGAGCAAATGAGAAAAATTGTTTGTGTGACCTTGTCAACACGACAAGTCGTTGCCTAGTAAGTAATGGCTATTTAATTTACCTTTATTCTCAAAAAAAATTATTCTGATGCGCCAATGATATCACAAATGTACTGATTATGAGATCCCCACTCACGAATTAAAGCGAAGATTCATCTAGCATTCTATACCCGATTAGTTCTAATTCTCACTTCTCGCTGTATATGTACATATGTCAATAGAAGTATTTAACACCAACAGTTTAGTAAGTGAATTAATTCAAATATTAAGTATGCGTTCTTTGGAAGTAAGCGTACCAAAGGTCAGGGCCCGCCCTCGCCCTGTCCACAACAACTGGGTGGTAAATACTCCACCACACGGCATACTTGGGACTTAAATTCTTCCTCCCAAATGGTTCGCATAGTCGTGTATTGTTTTTAGAGCTACTGACGTGAACAGACGTCGTAGTCGTTGTCGTTGTCGTCGCTGCCGGCCGCTGATATTGTGTATTAAGTCACACGGTTTTTATTTAGTATCTGAGGTGCGTGCTATATTCGCCTTAACGCATATTAACTAGGCGACTTTGAATATTAGCTTTGCCATTACTTGGAACTGGATACAATCGTTGGTTAGAGTTGGCCTGTACGTCTGTGGCCTCTTCGGGATTCGTGTTATGCATTGTGATTGATGGACAGCTCCTATTAGCGTTTTGTGGTGCATGTTATATTCGAAGTATCGTTTTTGTATTTTTTTCGGGAATAAGTGTGGTGTGGTAGCGTGCTGTGTTCATATTGAATGTGTGTTTATTTAAACCTCAGATTGGATTACCTAATACGGGTGACAAAACAGTGTCGCTTCGTCGCATCTTGAATTTATTTGTATTTTTAACCACTTTTGGTCAAACAATAACAATCACAATAAGTAGTACAGAGCGAAATGTCTTAAGACAGTGACACGAATTGTAGCTGGTGTTAATTGAAGTGTTTTTTTTTTTTTACAAATAGTGTTAGTAATATAATTATATAGTGCAAAAAAGTATTACATATATTTTGTTTAAAAAAAGGAGAGATTGTAAACTACTATACAAGTTGGTTGGAGTTGGAGGAAGTTCTATTTATTTTAACGAGGAATATTTTCATAAAAGGTTTGTTCCAAATCTCTATGTAAAATAGTGTTTTTATTAAACTGCGCACAGATTTGTGTGAATGTGAATTAATTTATGAGTACCTATACAGTTGGCGGCAAGTGTTATGTCGACCTTGGGTTATTCACTTCCCCTCTACTTAAAATGAAGTCTTAAACAACAAAGCTGTAATGTTTAACTGTTTATATTTAGATATATATCGTGGTATTGTTCGTTTTTATGATGGTTATGATTTGGTTTTAAAAGTGTTTAACCTTTAGTTTGCTTTAATTTGAATTGTAGTAAATGTAAACACAGCCAGACAACCAGTGCTGCCAGACTTTTTTCAGGGAAAATACCAAACGATGGATGAAAATTTACCATATCTGTCAAAAATTTCCCACACAAATAATTTTAGTTGGAAATAACCACGAAACGGAAAATTCACCACGATCTGGCAGGATTGTATACAACTTTGAGTGTAGAGCTGCCTGGAGCTACTTGCACCTATTTTTGCTCTTACATACATTTAGATTTTTGAGGTTAGACTCATATAAGTGAGTACCAAAGAGTAAGAAAATTTGAAAAGATAAAAAGAGAAATATTTTGCCCTGTGAGTCGAAGGCAAAGTTTTCGACTACTCTTTTTTACGTTTTCTGTGGTCTTCTTTATTCTTCATTCATTCATTATCATTTTAATGCTTCATTATGTAAAAGAGGAATGTCCAATTAAACTCAAAAAAACAGTCTCAAGATCAAAGGCTTCAAATTGAAGAAAAAAAATTCTAAATTCTAAATATAAAAAGAAGTTTTGAGCAAGTATGAATATAAACTCGAAGAATAAGTAAACTTCCACGAAAACTACTACGATGATTTCCTTTATATTAGAAACACATTCAAGGGCTCAACGCTCAACACTGTTCCGTCTTTTGTAACTGACAGCTCAATAGAATGAACACATTCTCGAACTTCGATGGATAAAGTACCTAAGTTTCACAAATAACCTACTATTAGATAGTCCACTTCGAAAATCCTCTCCCATGTGACAGATGTCAGATCCCTGGTGAGCATACAAGTATTAGTGATTTTGCAGGCAAAAAAACCCACACTTGTATGCCCACCAGGGATCCGAGAACTGTCACATGGGAGAGGATTTTTGGGGAAACAGAACGGAAAATTGAGAAAAATTGAGAAATTGTAGTGGGGATGCTATGTTCAATAAACAACTACGGAAAATATTTTTCGTTTCGTGGTGAATCTGTTAAAAGAATAAAATTTAAAATTTAACGTATTTTTTTAACATGTTTATCCTAATTTTCAAATTTTAAACTAAAAAAGAACATATTTAACCACAAATACATACCACAAATAATTTAATTTCTTCCGTTTGGTACTTTGAACAAATATGAAATACGTTTACCATAGCTTTTAGGTCGAATAAAAACAAGAAAATGTTTGATTACAGCAAATGTAGGTGTAATAGGTAAAACTCATCTTGTGCATAAATAAGAATATTAGAAAGTGGCGATTGTGTGAGGTTTAAGATTTCTGGCTAAGAAAAGTATAAAAAAAATTCACTAATTCGAGTATAGTGAAACTTTTTTTTATTCTTTATTATAATATTCCGACCTATTGTGACAAAGCTGTTCGCCTAATTTCTGTAATTTTCAAAAAAAAATATTTTAAACAAAAACAAACAACATTTAAAATCCTGGGGGAATCGTCAATAACCCAACTTTTCAGTCGTAGAATTGTCTTTACTCAAGGTGTTGGTTTTATATTTTTTTTAATTATATTCCAAGGAACTGAATCAGCACACACCTACCCTTATAAAATGTATTAGCAATAAACTAAATCTAAACAGATGAATTAGACTTATTTCTTCATTCTTTATCCTAAACTTACAATATACATACCTAAATATCTATCTCTCAGTCTATATTCACCCATTAACGATGATGGATCTCTTTTTAACTCGCTAAATAAATAATAAGATTTTTTTATTAAAATAATCGAACTGAAGTTTATTTTAATTCTTTTGTGTTTTCAAGCATATATGTATAATTCCGTATTTCAACGCAAACATACACTTGTATGAATATATACTTTGAACAATAAAAAAATGTATGCGAAATAATGTAAACCAGACGATAAGTAAAACTATTTCACAAGTAAATATATATCACAATAAAATAATCAAACAACAAATAATTATTACATAAATAAAATAAGAAAGAAATACCCATGCACTTGCAACAATTCCATAGTTCCATAATACAAATACTTTTATATCTATTCGACACATTTAAAAATTATTATACAAAAAATATTTTTTTAACAACATAAATTCACCATCGGCACTTTCCAAACACAGCCGCCACGGCTCACCACCTTTGTTTAGTGTGGGCAGATAGGAAATTTAAATCTCCAATTTCCTTTTTTTTAGTGACAAAAATGGGGCAGAATTGTAATTATTTTCTTTTGCAGCAAATTGCCTTGCTAGAGAAATTAAATTTTAATCGGAAATGTATACAAATAAAAATAGATCTTCACCTCGTCAAGAGTTCGATTTTAACACGCCAGCTACATAATCCGTTTCTTGGACCTGTAGATGGGTTGATTAAACTTCAAATCTTTCATCACACGTATTCACCGATACGAAATAAAGAGCGGATATTCTTACGCTCAATTTTTGGTGTTTTAGGGAAGAGTGGGGGAAGTGGACTATCTATTAATGGGTTATTTGTGCTAAGTTTCCTTTCTACTTTTTCCATCTGTCGATCCGTTGATAGTATACACATTCGTAGATTTAAGCTCCCACATTCACATATATGTAGAAGTTAACGCATACGAAAATTGAGAGTTGGCATTTTCATTGGTGGAAGCAGAGAGAGAATGTAGAAAAACTGTCATTGCCTTTGAAAATCAGCTGATTTATGTGATGGATTATATGGAGCTGTTCTATCTGGTAATACGTCAACTTAAATGTCTACGTTCAACGGAACGATGGAACGACGGATCGATCGATTCTATGGGTTGAGCCCTTGAATGACAATAGTAGGGAAATTTTCAGAACGCATTGACAACAGCAACAGCAACTTCAACTTTAAACCTAAAACCCCAACCATAATTCCATTAAGCGTGCGGCAGGTAACGTCATGAATAATCGAACGAAAATTCTATTCGCGCACTGTCAAAATCTAAGCGCAACCATAATCGCATTGAAAACGTGACCGAAAGTCAGATTTTGATGTTGTTGTGACCGTGCTCAATTTGTTCTGTTCCATTGAAAAACACGTTGTGTGCCATCGTCGTTTCTGTGTGTAGGTAGTGTGTTTCACACCACAGCCTCGGTTTATTAGACTCTGCTGTTGAAGTTGCTGTTGGCTGTTGCTGTGTCATTGTGTTTCTACTATTAAACTTAGTATCGGGGCAACATTGGGACAAACACATTTAGTCAAAAGTCGTTATAACGGTACTTATGGTGAATTTGGTTAAAGAGTTTTTTTACATTAGATTATCAGTGCAGAGTAAGAAAAACCACAAGGTTTTAAGATACATTTTTTAGGTAAAGTTGGTTTTATGTCGACTTTCGTAGGTTTCATTTGACTTTTAAAGTATAGTGTAAACTCAAAGAAGATAAATCATTTTCGACAGCTACAGCAAATCACCAATCACAACCAATAGAAAGAGAGTTTTGCACTTTTTTCTCAAAGCTAAATACAAAGCTATAACCCAAAATGTGCCCCTAAGTCCGAGAAGCTTGGACTGGATTCCGAAAGATTAGCTTGTACTTATTTTTTTTAACTAGAGCTCTGCCACCTCATCGTCACTTTCATTATCTATTAAACCAATTCTATTCCTGGCATATTAAAATATTATTAGCTTCTATAACTTTTTTATAATCTCTCCTAATAAATTTTCGAAAAGTGCACTCGAATTTTCGGCTCAAAGTGTAAATGTTTGCATAAGTATACATGACTTATTGACAGTGAATAATGTACGCGTTTAATTAAAATATTTTAAAGCAATGAATACAAAAGTATAAAGGATACAAAAAATAAAAATAAAAATAGCATATGTACATATTTATTGTCCACTTTACTTCTTAAAATAATTGGCAGAATAAAATTACCAGAGTTTCAGTAGCTAATGTGCAAATAAATTAAACACTATTAGCTTTTCTGATACTGATGCATCTGAGGTTCATAGGTGAAATAGACCCGCTTAACCTTGTTTATGAGTATTTAATTGTGGAAGCAAATTACTATATTTTTTTTAATTGATCACTATAAATCTTCATATATGTAGATGAGGTTGGCTAAGGCGAGGAGAATTATTTAAATAGGTGTCCTTGTGGATAGAGATTATCAACTGCTCATTTAGACTATGAACCCATTATACCAAACAATTTAGAACTCTGGGAACATAAACTTCTAATATTAGACCGCTAAGCTAAATGACTCAGATATGTATATAAATCCCGCTCAATGTTGTGGCGAATGGATTTTATATCCTCTTTGTCTCTGCAACTTATACAGAAGTTGTTATGGACTATGCATAGCCGTGAAACGGACCTTCGCGCAATGGATGAAATGGCCCAGACGTTAGGGATTCCTAGTCGATTCTTGGCTTTGCATTATAACCTTATATTTCCAACCCAAACTAACCTAAAGTTTTATGCAAGTTTCATTCCTTAAATTATAGACAATAGAGTAATATTTAAAATAATTTTAGCACATGACAAAGTGAAAATTATAGCTTCGCTATTTATAGTCGACATAAAACCTACTTTAGAGTTATCGACTTGCGCTAACCTTAAAACCACAGAAAGTACATTTTATTTTTTTAGTGTGAGCTTTTAACTAGCTGACATCTGACATTTTTAGCACGATATAACAAAATGTTTATTTTTTTTAATAAGTTTAGTTTTATTTGTCATATTTTTGGAGATACGAATCTTCTTTAATTTTTTTTTAGAATATCCCTCCAGCTGATGTTAGCAATAAAATAGATACGACGAATGAACCCATATTATCATTTATGTAAATGATGCATTGAATGTCACAGCAAGCAGTGAAAAGAAAAACAGCTTTAGTATTGTTTTATTTCATTAAGCATTATTCACCAGTTGAAGAAAGATACAAGAGGCAAAACAACAGTCAAACAGTTCAATTCATTCAAATACGGTCATACCCAAACCACAAAGTCGCATGCGTACGTGCGTCCTTTGACACATAAGGCATTTTTCTTTTTTAAGTTAGAGTAGTGCCTGAGTTGTGAACAAAATATCGTGTTTCTTTTATAATCCTGACTCATCATATAATCAGCTTTGTGTTTTTTATTTTGAACAGAAAATACTTTTAGATAGGAAGACTCCTACTCGGGACTTTTTGACGTTTTCTCTCGGTGTCCCTGTGTTTCTTTTATGCGTCGAGCGAGACACCATACAAGAGATCTTTTATATTTATGTTTCTCCCTTCAATCGCAATTTTACTGTGTACAGGCACAAGCACGGAACACTCTCTCACAATAATTTTCTTCCACGAAACAAACTCAACGCCCCGTGAACACAAAAATAAAGCAAATGAATGAAATTACGAACGAAGTAAAGGAGAATACGAAAAAATCTTTCAAATTCTTCTAGCCGGCCGACACAGACTACCCCTTTTACTACTCTTCTCTCTGTCCCTCACTTTTTAGAGTCTCGAGTCGGAGTCTCCTGTCTAAAAGTGCTCAAAGTAGAGTTAATGGGCACGTTTCGAATTCTAGTCGTACTTTTTGACGTAAGACCTAACATATGGAACGGCAAAAGATTTTTGACAATTTGCACATTGTATATGTATTAGTTAATTGTTTTTTCTTAAGTTTTATTCCGAAACTTGTTCAAAAAGTGCATTTGGGGAAAAGTAGTAGTAGGAGTATCAGTGGGAAATGAATAGAGTATCATACGATCCGTTTATATGGTTGTAACATTTGCAATACCCCAGCAGCGCTTCACCATTGCGTTCGTATTTAGCGTCATCAGTAAACCATTTTTTGACAGCGCTACGCTTCACTATTGTGTCTACATGCTTTTTATTTCTAATAATTTACAACATTTTTAAAATACAAAGTCTACTGCACAATTTACAGAGACTGTTTCATCGACTTAGGTATTTGTGATGATGCTAGCGTAAGAGAAGATGTAAAAAATTCATCTGTCATTATCGTTTCCAGACCTTCAATTCAGTGAACTCTTCAAGTTGGAACACACTGCAGCAGGTGGAAAAGTTTAAGAACTTCGGGGTCTAATTTAAATAATGACTAATACCCGATGTCAAGACCTAAACAAATGCTGGGCCAACAATTACGAATTGTTTAAAAACACTGGGTGCCGTGGCGCAGTGATTAGTGCGTTGGACTACTACGCAAGGGGTTCCAAGTTCGAATCCAGAAAAATACCATCAAACGTTTTTTTCACGGCCTCACCTCTTCCGAGTGTCTGACAAGCATTCAAGAGTATAACTGTCATGAGAAAGTTTCTCAAAAACCCCTCTGCCATTCGGATACGGCATAAAACTGTAGGTCCCTTCTGTACGTACAGAAATGTATACCACGCACAATACGTACAGTTGTGAGAAGCTAGGTCTTGGCCCTCTATGGGCTGCTTACGGCCTGATATTTATTTATTTTTATTTTTTTAAAAACATTATGCGAATTTTTTTCAAAAGATCATAATTTCCAGAATCCATATGAAATTGCAGTCTTTTTTTTTAAATTAACTAAAAATATTTATACTTCCTCTGAAAAAAATATTTCCGTTATACAGAGATAATTTAAGCTTCATTTCGGGCCTTCCG
This sequence comes from Chalcosyrphus nemorum, assembly GCA_949716465.1. NCBI lineage: Eukaryota > Metazoa > Arthropoda > Insecta > Diptera > Syrphidae > Chalcosyrphus > Chalcosyrphus nemorum. The sequence goes on from OX454332.1 coordinate 87,090,541, forward strand.
GTTCACCGCTCACAACTCGGGCAATAACTTTTGTTGAACTTAAGTTATTTAACCGATGACGGCCATGAAATTGGTTGTTCGCAATCATCAGCATACCATCCAATCAAAACAATAACTTATTTGAAATTTGCATTAATTTAGCCAAGCAAATTCAAATTCTTTGTCACGTTTCGAGCGTTATAAGCCATATAAGTGCGCTATAGAAAGTGAATGTGATAAGTTCTTGACCGTGTGTTCTGTTTGTTTTTTTCAGATCATTTCACTTTTTTTCTTTGAATTTCTAAAGAAATTGACACTTAAAAGGTACCTACCCGACTCATGGCTTTAAATGTCTTTCTTCATAGTATTTTATTTTTATTCTCGTCAATGATATGTTTACTAATTAGTTCCTACAAATGTGGTACCTTTGCTGGGAGCATTATGTTGCACACGTATATTTAAAAATTTCAAGCGATAAAATAGGTAATAAACCGAATGATAATTTTTGTTTATTTGTTTTTTTTTTCTACTTTGGGTGACCTTGAAACTAACGTGAACGTGAATATTTTGACTCAACATGGCATAGGTTCGTTCGATGAACTCTAAAGTAACCTAGAGACTGCAAGAGATGAAAATAAACAGTTTTTTCTTTTTTTTTTTGCAAAATGTCAAAAGATTTGCATTGGGTAGCTAATTTGCATTAATAAATAAACTTATGGTATGAAATTAGTAGTGTAAATATTGTGTTTAACTTCTGCCAGCTTCGCGATGCGCAAGAGTTGTAGGAGAATCTTGGGTGCAACGTTCAGTTCTTAAGATGGCTTTGATTTTTAATCTACCTACTATAAACATCGACTAAATTAGGTGCCATCAATATGTATATCCCTTAGGACTTAATCAAGGTATGAAACTGAACGAAACAATAATACCCCGGGAGCTATAAATTAAAAGTTAAACATTAATAGTTGATGATTTTTGTAGGCCTAAAATGTGGTTTAAATCCACTTGGGCCTTGATTATTTATGGAAATCCATCTATAAATATTGAATATTTCGACGACAGTACGTGGATATTACATGTACATATGAACACTTATACATATCTATTTTGCAAATTTTCGAATTTATACAAATGACATGCCATGTTTTATTATCAACGGAGATTCATGAGATTTATATATTCGATTCCCAATTTTAAAGTTGAATTAAATGTAGCTTTTTGTTCGAACAGAAATTGCTATCCAGTGTGAATTTGCACTTTGCTGTCATGAATGTGAGGTTAAAGAGTCAACCATAATTGAATTAAGAGTCTTGACGCTGCAGTACATAGTTATACGAATACACATAATTTTTATATTGCACCCATAATGACATTTCACACAGTTTCGTCGAGTTTCGTTCACTTTGGGTCCATACGTATAGAGCTGTTTCATTTGCACATTCCGTTAAGTATAGTTAAGTTAGTTATCGCATGCTCAATGCCATTTATGGTGGGGGTTAACACTGTATTATGCCGGAACATACGTGTATTCAATACATTCAGCCTATCGATTTATTTTATTTACTACTCTTTTATTTATTGTAGTCAGATTATGCATAAATATAATTATATGTATAATGCATATACCAGTAGAAAGGGCATAGACGAATTAAATTAGACAGTCTACTAAAATAGGTCGAGGCTTAATCGCGTCATCTGTGAATACTTACTTGTGACCAAAAAATCTGTGTATAGATTTGTCATGCTACTTCCTGCATTTTCATTTTGATCAAAATATTTTCTGCAGGATCCCTTTCATAACAGAAAATTGTACACACAGTGTCTACAAAATCGGCGCGGCTTTTTGCTGTCAACAGATATACCCAAAAGTGCGCACTTTAATGGGTGAGGTCTCCATCTTATTTGAACGTCAAAAAACAAGTGCTTTTTTAGGTGGATTTAAGTTTGGTGGAGCGAATCTGTAAAACGACCCAAAGTGAGTGACTGTCTGATAGAGTTTGTCTATTAGCAAGGGCATCCATACGTGAGTACGCTCAGATTTTGACATCATTCCGGTGACGGCTGTATTTAATGCAATGCATTTATTCTCACCTTTCACTCTTTTTATGACAACAATAATATGGAAGAGCTGATGTGATGTACATATGTCAAGAAATATCTATACGTATGTTTCACCACCAGCACTGCAAGCAGGATTTCTGCACATACTCGTAAGTTTTTGGCATAAAATTGCCAAACAATATTTCGAGGACGAAAATTCGCAGCAAGGGATATTCCCTGGTAATGCTGGGATTTTGTGGAAAAAAAACAATACTCCTGTCCTGACACTCCACCAAAGTGAAAAGTAAATATGACTAAATGTCTGTAACATGTAGTCTGATATATTTGTTTCTAGTTGAGATGCACAAACGAACAAACTAATTTTTTACTTTCGCTTGGTTTTCAGCTATCAATTGTGTGAATATAACCCAAAGCTGATGCTTAAGAAAATTTGTATCTCAGTGAAAAAGTGCACATACGCCATAGTACACAGTAGATATTCTTCCACAATCACGTAGTCCATGTCGCATCAGACTTGAGTTTAAGTCGTTTGCTTTATAAAATTTTGATTTTGTTCTCGTTTAGCCTGTAATACAGGATAGCATCTATATTTTTTTTTTGTTATACATACAGTTAGTTGTTTTACGACTGATATTTATAAAGAATTTTAATTACTCGTAGGTAGTTCTAATGATATAATAATACAATACAATTTCGTGCGATAACTATCTTTGCAGAACACGTAACATTCATTCTAATAATTATTGGTTATAAAATAATATATAAGATATTTCAAGCACTAGGTAGTAGTTATCCAAAGTGGAGTGTTTTTATTATGTCAAATTAGCGTGCATGATCTCATTTGTAGAACTTCTATACCACCCAAGTTCAATCAGATCATAACATTCAATGGCAGTTACAAAAATTGTAAATTGTTATATTGGCAGTATTACCTTCAATAACATGTGTAACTTGCAATGAGCATGGCAAAGTATGTAATCATATGTAATCATTAGCAAATCTTGACTTACATAATTTACCCATAATTAAAGCTCAAAATTTACGCAAAGCAAAAGAAAAAGTAATATATTGATTACTCCACTAAATATTGATTCAACACATACACCAAGGAACTTTAATTAAAGAAAAAAAAAAATTTATGTATAATTAATGAGCTAGGAAATAAAAATATAATCTAAAAGAAGCGTGCGATAGTATCTAGCCACGTGTTTACCGATAGAACTTTAATGATATCGTGCGTATAACAAGGCAGTGACAAAAGGTACATGAACTCATTAGGTCCGAATTTGATTGAATACGAAAGAACCAATATTGATGTGCAATTATTTTATTATTATTCGATGTCAAACAGGAAAAAAAATCATTGAAGTAATTAGTAACTATTTTCCACTTTTTTTGATTCAACAGTTGAATCATTCAGAATTAATGACAAAAGTAATCATAACTTCTGGTTTTCAATTTGATCCTTCAACCTTTCATTGTGCTTTCTCATTTATAATAATTGCTAACGGTGGAATGATTGGAATCAAGTCGAAAAAAAACAAGAAACTCGTTATAAGCTTAATAATATTGTTACGTAAATCATAAAGCTGTTCACGTGTTCAATGTCAATTTTACATACATTCATGTAGAATATCTCTTTGCATAAGTTCCTTACAAAGGGTTGCAGAGTAAAGGGTGCTTCGTTGTTAGAATAGAACTAAAATTTAAAAGTAGGTATATCCCTCCGATACGATCAAGCGGTTGTTTATATTGGGATACAGGTAAAAACAAATACAATTCGACCAAATGTACTAGGTGGTGCAAGAGTTATCACTCGATTTTATGAATGAAAAACTTTGGTTCTGTTCTTGCATTATGTTTATTTGATGTCCTAATTTTATTCCATTAAGTCGAGAAAATGAAATCGCCATCGTTCCGTCAGAATTGACGACCATTCGAGCCCGATTTATGGCATTTTTCATCACTCTTACCAGAAATTCTGACGATAGGTCTCTTTAACAAGGACTATTGAGTTCGGAAAACCCCGTAAAAGAAGTCAAGTGATTTTGTCGACCAGTTCAAATCACAAAAATGTCAGATTAGACGACCTGGAAACGCAAATCGAAACAATTATTCCACGTTCTTTAGAAGTTTATTGATTCATGTCTTGTTGACGTCTATTTTTAATCTGTTTACTTCACGAATGTCAATGTGCCGCCATTTGCAAGAATTTTAGCATCTTTCGATAAGGTGATGACTTTTGCGCCACCTTGTATAAGGTCATTCAACAACAGATGCCATTTTAAATTTCGCGCCATTTTGTTCAACTGTCAATAATTATGCGTCATTGTGAATTAAATATATAAAAGTCATAAATAAAACTAGAAAGTTATTAAATAGGGCCGTTCGCGTACCTTCCAAAAGGAGCGAATTTTTACAAAAATTTACGAATATTTACGAAAATCTGTTCGCGTACGGAGAATTTTCGTAGTTTTTCGCAGAAAAAAGCGCTCACGAGAGAGTGAGAAATTTCCCATGCTACAAATTTTAGTGCAAGAAATTTCTGTGGGCTGAAAACTGTCCAAGCTGTCAAAATATACTGGATTTTCAACTTTTTCTTGTTCAAAGTACGCGAACGGACCTACATATTAAATATGAAACGATATGTTTAAATTGTCGACAATCTACAATCTTGCAAAATATCGTGGAAGTGTTCGTTACAGTTCTACTGCTTTGGTCATCATCAAGCCCTTGTTCGTTCAGCTATAGTGAGTTTATTTAAAAATTTTAAGACTCCAAATGTGAGGGCTCCAATTTGTTTGCATCCGATAAGTCAGTTGAAAATAATAGTGTGACTAAAAAAACTCAGGTGTGCCAATTTTGTGACCGTCAGAGGAAATGAGCCACTCCGTAGCCATTGTGTAAAGCACTCGGCTTACAGAATTATAAGGTCGAGTAGACTTGAGAATTTGAATCTAGTAGACCAAGCACAATGCCGTTGTTTCGTTAGTTAAGTGCTGAAAATTATTGAGCAAGATCACTCATGCAAAATTGTGATAAGGCTCATTTGCATTCGCTTGAATACATAGTGGGTGCCGTGGCTCAGTGCTTAGGTGTGTTGGACTGCTGTGCATGGGTTTCTATCTGTCAAACATCCAAGAGTATTACGGTCTTAAGAAAGCTTTTCCAAAAATCCCTCTGCTCTTCGGATACGGCATTGAGGTCCCTTCTGAACGTTCAGAAATCTATACTACGCACAACACTTTTTCATATACGAATGCAAATTTATGTGGTGTAAGTGCAACATTAAACTATCAACTTATCATAGAAATCAGATAATATCTTCGAAACACCCTGTGAAGGTTTCTTGATTTTCTTTTTAATTGCAACAACTAACAAACCAAATAGTTTTGATATCGTGTGAATCTTACTGTTTGGCACATACCTTTATTAACATGCTATATTAACTGCAGAACGCTTCAAATATTTACAAAGTGGTTAGAAGGCTGAAAAGACAATTAGCCTTTCGCCGCAAGTAATGTGTGAACGTACGCAGATGTAACCACGAGGTTTTTTTTTACTCTTCGCGCCTGAATGCATTTAAAAAGTCGATAGATTAAATATAGAACAATTTACATAATACTTCACAGTTTGCAAGTAAAAATTGTTGCCAGTTGAATACAGTCTATGTTGAATACTTTTGCAGAAAACAATATGCCAGTCAGAGGCGATAATCAGGAAGCTCAGCTCTTCGGAGAGATTCCACATACGATGATTGAAATCACCCCCGAAGTGGATGCGGTTCATAGTCATCGAATAGATATTGTGCCTGCTGAAAACAGAAATTGTAAGAATAGAAGAAATATTAATATAAGTTTCAATATATTTTGAAATATTTTTCTTTTTTGAATTATAGATGGTACTAGGAACTCTATGTCCGGTGCGGGGGATGTAGCTGTTATTGAAATTGGTAAGTACTGTACTGTGTTCAATAAATCACATCATTCACTTTGACCTAAAGCACTTAATTTATAATATTCTTACTTAAGTAACCAATGATGGTTACCAGATACCAGATGGTATCCCTCATAAATTTAAAGAGTTTCCATCACCAAACTTCTATGCCTGTTATAAACTTCAGGGCTCTTTCCGAGAAGAAGCATTTGTCCATCTTATGCTGTCCCTTACGTCCTTATTTTTCGAGTGCGTGGAAATGCTGATAAAACGCTAGCTTTGGAAATATATGTACATATGTCACGATTCAGGAAAACTTAGAAATTACCTTTCAATATACGCTGTTATGAATGGCTTAAGGTCTGATATCAACCACTTCGGTGTATGTGTTTTCCAGGGCTCAGTTTTGTCTCCGACTCTTTTTCTCATTTTTAGTGGCTTGTTTTGTAAGCCATTCGGAATATTCACTGCTTTTCACGTATTCACTCACATTCGTATTCATTCACAAGAAGTATTCGCTAGGCTCACATTTTATTGTCTCTCATAAAATGAATCTGAAGTGAGCTCCCATTCACATTCATTCCAAGAAATCATTATCTACCCTTACACTTCGTTGCCTGGTACTGAATTTGAAAAAAGACAATGAATATTTAGAGTGGTTCGTGCGATCTTCTATCTATGTTTGTATATATTTATTCCTTTACTGACGTAGAATCAAATCGCAGCATAATTAAATCTTTTGAAAATAATGAATCGTTATTAGCACTTACTTTTAGTTTTGGCGTTCGATAGAGTTACTAAAAATGTTAACTTGGAAACTAAATTTAGGTATATGCACTGTAAGCATACGCTTTTAAGGTATATTGCCTTCCATGATTTAAAGGTTATATTGGAAGACCTATTCATTCAAAAAAACAAACACACTTTATATATATTTTATAGGGTATCTCTTCCTATTGCTATATAACAAACGATGCTGTGACAAATTCAATACACCCTATTAGACAGTATAGAAACAGAATTAAATCATTCAAGCGGCACGGAATATGCATGTATACGATATCGTGAATCTGTGGGTGCCCTTTAAACTCATTCGTATCAAGATAACAATGTAACTTTGAACGTAATGACTCTGCAATTGCTATTTATATTTTCTCTCAATCCCAACACTATGATTAAAAATACACTCCAAACCTAAGGCCGTTTCAACACCCCAAAGCATACGTGTGGGGTGCATGATCTTGTACATATGTATGTATATTCCTTATCAATGGAACTCGTTGCATGTGGTATCAATACATATATTTCTTCAAATACTGTCTCAGTATCCTTATCTCCTAATTATTTATAATCTCTTCTCTCGCCCAATACATGTGAAGAGCGTACTCTGAAAGCCGGCTGCGGATACCCCCATATTTCTCAACAATATTAAATGTATCATTACGTTTCATATAAAGTTACTAGCTGTTGGTAGGTTAAAGGTTTTTTTCCACAACAAGTAAATTTTTACACATTTTTTTCAGTTTAACTGTGACTTTAAGTGCAAGCAGACGTGACTTCTTCCGCTTTAAAATCACACATATCAGTGACATACAGTTTAAGGTACATACAAAGTCTAATTGTAAAAAAACAAATCTTTGTTGAAGTGTTTATTTTAAAAAAATCTGCAGATTTTCCAGTTGGGAATTCGTAATCTTTGCGGTACATATATCTGTTATTTGTGTCATGCACGAGCTACCCCTAATGGTTTTCCAATTAGAAGAAAAAAATATTAGCAAAAAAGCATATTGACAACAAAAGGCGCAACACAATTAATTATAACAATTAGCGTGTCGGCAAAGGTTAAGGGTATCTCCGTAGCAAGTACTCTTTGAAGCTGTTACAAATTCGAGATTAAAAAAATATGGAGATATTTCCTGTTTAGAATTACTACATTCGAAGCCGGTTCTAGTAATTAGAATTGCGGTTCAATTACAATAAACCAGTATCTATCTATGTGATGGATGTAATTAAATCTGTCATCCAGAATAAAATTATAGAACCGCAACAAACCTGACATGGCAATATGTATTTATCTGTATAATTCAAGGCCATGATACTGCTGTTTTTGTTATGGTGCATGTATATGAATTTTAGTTTCACGCTTAGCGATTAAATTGCTAACGCCTATTAGGCGTTTGCTTTTATATCAGAAGTGTTATCAATAAAACACTCCATAAATCAGATTACAGACTATATTAGTTGTTTACTGAATGGCTATTGATAGCAAAGTAAATGATAACTTAATACTTTTTCTCTGAACAAAGTTCAGTTCAACTCCACATAATATACTTTGAGATAATAATGTTAAGAAGATCGTGTAAAATGCATTTTGAGCTTATCTGTGCCTGAAAGGGTTAAAAAGTCCATACAGCAACGTACCCAGCATCTCCAAAAGCAATAGTGATGGCAATGGGTCCGTTCGCGTACCCTCGCATAACAGCGAAATTTTACGAAAACTTACGATTTACGAAAAGCTGCACGCGTACGGAGAATTTTCATAGTTTTTTTTACGAAAGAGAGCGGTCATGAGAGAGTAAGGAATTTCCCAAGCATAAAGGTTTGCTTGTGAAAAGTGCCAAATCTGCCAAATCAGTATATTTTCAACTTTTTCATGTTTAACACGTTCGTTTCCTATTTCGTAGGATTCTAACAGAATTTTACCTCCACTCTTTGAAATTTGCTTATCTATTAATTGTAATACAAAAAGTACGCGAACCGACCTTTCTCATATTAAGTTAGGTTATAACAATAAATTATCGAAGATATTGCCTATGGAGACGTCCTTTTTGGAGAAATACTGTTTTATTTTCTCACTTTCGTATGTACTTGTTTCATCAGTCGCTTAAGACCTTTTTTTTAGCTTAACTTAGTAAAATTAATTATTTTTATGAAACTTCACCTTTATGTCTTTTCGTAATTACATTAAAATATTTTATTGTGCAAAGGCTATCCCAAGAACTTGTTAACATTTTCATAACAATGACAACAAGTGTTTTAGGCAGTAGTCAATGTAGAGAAAACTTTGCAATAAAATGAATGAAACCTGTCGAACATGTAAATTAAAGATGGTAATAAAAAGCCTCTTACCTTAAAGCTAAAGCTACAATTAAAAATGAACTCAGGTGAAGTTTCCCTATTTTTTTGTTATTTAGGTGATAGAACAGAATTTTTGTTGGCAAATGATTTAAGTTATTAAATTATGGTGATAAAACAACAAAGAATCGCCGACAAGGCTTCAAAAAAACAATAACACAACAAACAATTCGCACGGATTTCGTAACACTTTTTTAACTCGAAAATCGTGCTAAAAATAATGTTGGAAAGAGTAGTAACGTTTCTCCCCGCTTCTTAGACGACAAATTGAGTCGATACCGTAAAGCCCATGTGAACTTCGTCATTAATTTCGGCAAACAGCATACGTTTTTTTCGAATATAATTCATTTAAGAACTTCTTCGTTTCGATTCGAATATTAAATCGCTCTTAGTTTTTTCTTACATTTATATCTGTCATAAAAAAAAGTCAATCACTTTCCTTCTAACCAAATCAACAACTGCTTCACCCTGTAACTTAGCATCACAAAAGCTCAAAGCTCCCAATCGAGTCTCGTAATTGGACTTGTTTCGATTTAAATTCACCTGTCGCTATCCTCTTCCACACAACACACATCTGACAGAGATGAAGTGCTATTTCAGCTCCCCCAAAATTGAAGCCTCAACCGAAACGTCACACAAAAGTGCTGCAATGTTTTGACATCTTCACACAAGCTCCACTAGCCGTACTGACACCAACACCACTCGTTCTCCATTTACTACTTTCCGCCCGTGCACCATCGTCAGCTGTTATTGTTCATTTTAAAGAAATTTTTTTTGTTTAATTTCGGTCGTATCGCACGAAACGTGACTCGATCGCATAATAAAAGAAAAAATAACCATCCAAATACCGAGAGTAAAAGTGGAATTAAAAGTGATTTTTTTTTTAAAAATAGTATTTCTATCAATCAAATTATCAAGTTTTTTTCATTTCGGAATAAGAAAAAAAAACATTGCCCCCTTTTTTGTTCTCGTACTACTGCCACACACCATTCCAACCATACCCCGGGAATTGCTCCACTACTGAGCACCAACGTCAGTCTCCAATTCAACGGGTTTTTATTTCGTCTGTGTTTTTCGTGTCGTCCCACGTCTGTAATGATTTGATTTGAAAACAAAAAAAAACTCTAATTCAGTGACGTTCTGTAAAGATCAATAAAAGAAAGAATATTTCTCCACCTAATTTGCAGATCCTTATCACCAGCAAACGGACGCAATGGCCAACTATGACGATGTAAGTATGAGTAATGCCTCCGTGTCTCCAAAGGATTGTTTGGAATTTATCTACTTTTTCCTATGGATTGCTAAATCATGTTGTTTTACTCACTTTTTTCTCACTTTTCTTGGACACAGGTTATGCAAAGAGCCAGAACGGCATTCGCAAGTGGAAAAACCAGAAGTTATGAATTTCGGTAAGTTGCGTATAGTTTCGTTTTTTTTTTTTACTCTTTTTTTTCGGTTGAAAGAGGTACTATGTAGTTGGTTGTGTATTTAATTAATAACCACGCAAAGTGGAAAGCTTAATATATTTCGTAATAACTTTCAAGTGAAATTTAGCCTCAGTTAATTATACATATGCCCGCCGTTGAAAAAAGACAATGCGAATAGAAATAAAAAATAAAAATAATAAAAAAGCAGAAAAAGATTAACATTAACTTTCTGCAAACTGAGTTTGGTTAGGGTACCACCAATATGCACACCACTCTATTCAACCCGGCTTTGTTGTCGTCTGTATGTTTACAAAAAAAACGTGATTTAAAAGTTTAAGTGTACTTAATATTATTTAGCGGAAAGGTCATTAAATTTTTTTTTACGTTGAGCATTGCGTACCATGATTCATTCGAAAGTCAGTTTGTCTATTTGTGATTGTGTATTAACCTCGTTAGGACTGCATTTCAATTTTGACGAAAAAGTCATCAATTACCTCATGTGTACAACGGTTTACATGCAACTGTGATGCAAGTTTAATGTATCTGCTGTAGTCGTTAGCAACTAAGTGCGAAAGAACTTTATAGTTTGCACATCTGTTTTAACACACTGTTTAATGGTCATCTGACTATGATGTCTATTTACCCAGTATATCTTTTTTATTTGATGCTTGAATAACCTCATTTGACACCGGAAGTTGGGATGTAAACAAATGTGAACTGACCATAGTGAATTGCAGTTGAATGTACTTATCTCTGGGAATTTTTCGCATTGTGTTTGTAAATAAAAGTGTAGTTTTTTTTTGCTTTTGTGAAACATGTCATGTTAATTACTCGCAATAAAGTGATTCATTAATATAGTTCGCTGAAGGCCATTTCGGGCAACCTTCGTTATTAATAAAAGTAATTGGTTCTACTGGGATGATTTTATTTCATGAAATCAAGTTCTGTTTGTCTACAGCATGGTTTTGACGATTTATTACATTTAGTTGTTTTTCTAACTAATACTATGTTTCCACCGAACTGAAATCACGAGGTTTGAATGAAGTTTTACGGAAACCTCAGTAAACTGTTCCCACCAAGTCAAAATTATTTCGAATGTCATTGTCTGTCCACTTTGAAGTGGTGGGAAACAAACAAACAAACAGACAGTTGACTGGGTCGATTTTTGAAACATAAACTAGCCACAGTTGTTTTGACATATAATATTTTGACGTCTAAAATGAACACCAAAATAAACTGAAGTTCACGCGTAGGCTTCTCCGATTTGACAACGTCTTACGCACGGATGAACATGGTATAAACCCACTTTTATTATTTCACTGATTAAAATCAATCGAGCTGATTTTCGTTATTATAAAATTAGAACAGAATCATTTCCATTTGATGTATTCTGTTCTCTTTCTATTCCCACCTTTCAATGATAAATTCTAACCTCAAAGCCTATACTTTGTTTTTGGCATTTTACTGACAGAACCTTACACTAGGTCCGTTCGGGTACTTTTTGCACTAAAATTCGTAGATTATCAAATTTCGAAGAGTGGGGGAAAAATTCTCTCAGAGTGAGCTAAAATAACCAAACAGTAAACGAACGGGTTGAACAAGAAAATGTTGAAAATACTCTGGTTTGACAGTTTTCATAAACCAGCCCACAGAAATTTCTTGCACTAAAATTCGCAGTATGGCGAAATTTCTTACTCTCTCGTGAGCGCTCTCTTCTGTGAAAAATTACGAAAATTCTCCGTACGCGAACAGCTTTTCGTAAAAATTCACTGTTTTACGAGGGTACGCGAACGGACCTACTGATAGCGATTTTTCAATGATTGATTGACCTGTCAAAAAGTGAAACGATTTTTTCACTGATTCCTCCCAATTGCATTTGAATGATAGCTGTAACTGGCTCGATATTAAAAAGCTGATGATCTTTTTCACTTCTCACTGAGGTACCGACACATCCGAATATATTCTCTGTTAATGCCGATCCAGTAATACGATGTAATTTTCAAAACAAATACACGACACGTATTTTTATCGTTTATTTGTCATTTGCAAGTTAATATTATGATGTTAAATATTTCACGCCAATAAAATCCGTACAGTAATAAAAGTCGCCACTAAAACCCGTTAACAATCTATAATAAAGTTCAAACAGTGCAATAATTGTCATTCAGCAAGAAAACAACAAAATAATGCAGACCCGGTTCTATGAGAATTAAGCAGAAAGTATATATTTCCGATTCAAATAAACAACACTATTTATATAATACACGAAAATGATATAAGATTTCCTGCAACACAGTAATAATCCGAAAAAAAAACTCCTAAAAGTTGTTAATCTGCATTTAGTGTCATATACATATGAAGTCGCTTGACATATACAAAATATTCAACACAATCTTGATGCTGTTCTTTCCATTGAATGCTATTCAAGAAGCATTTAACACATAGATTGCATATTCATGGCAAACTACAAGCAACAAAATAATAAAAGCATACAACACAAAAGAATGACGGAAATCTATAAATACAGAATCGAAGGCTAGAGAACTACATGAACTTTTGCTTTTGCATCTAAAATGCAAAACTTTGTTGACCTTACTAACGTAAATAGTACAATACCAACGAATTGCTTCTCCAGAGATGGCCGACAAAGTTTGAGAGGCAAACACTTTTTTTTTTGTATTTATATAGTGTTACCTTAGATACAAGTACACCTACACTAATAAGTCGTTCATTAGACCGAAGGCCACAGGGTTAAGGCATCATAACTGTCATACTTAAAGAGTTAGATTTTTACGTTTGGTCATTTGGAAAAATTTGTAAAAAAGTGCAAGCTATCATCTAACTACTTCCCAGCAATGACTGGCTTGTCTCTAGCTACAGCATTCAAGTCAAACAAACCGCGTAAAAACTATTATCAGAATAAATAAAATTCACCTTCAACTCTTCGACTGTTTGAACGTAGCCAAAGGTCAATAAGTTAATTTTGCAAATAATCGCCTATCGAATGTTGTTGCTTCCTTTTAATGCAGAGGGGATACCATCTGGCTACTAACATATGTGAAAATATTTTGTTCAAAGCACAATTCATTGCATCATGGAGTCGCGCCGCCGTCGTGTTCGATCAAATGATTATTAGACTCTCTTCAACTTCATCCGGTATTCCTCAGACTCAACACGTGTCGTCATAGTTGACCTTGATTTTGAAATAACACAATGAAATATTCAAAAAACAATTCGTTTGCCTGAGAACATAATGATAGAGATCCCGCTCCAAGCGTTATTAAAATTGCACAAAACCAAGGTCAATAGCCAGAGCCTCAATCAAATAGTTGCTAGCTAATAAATAACATAGTTTCCCCCCTCCTTTAATGTCGATAGCACTCTTTCGTTGTTTGCTGTTTTCATTTTAGTTAAATGCTATAATAAAGAAGCAATCTAGTGCGCTCCTTGTTGGAGCATGATTCAATCAATTATCATCGCTTTTGCTTTCATTGACTGAGAATATTCTGAGTTTACAAGTGGCAAATCTAAATTTTGAACTTAAATTAGATTGATAATCTTAAAGTTTGCTGATTCATGCATTTCGGCATGCTGGATACGAGAAAAAAAAATAAAAAGAAAAAGAAACTTGTTCTTTCTAGAAATTTACATAAGATACTTTTCTGTGTTAGCACATGTTAGATTATGATGATGAGTTCCTGAGTAAATAGCAAAAGAAATAATAAAAAATCTTCGATAACCTTGAATTTGTATATACATCAAATTTATATTTCCGTTGGTTTTGAATTTGCGGAATTATTTTGTCTGGATTTGTTTACAATCGAAAAACTTGGTTAATGCGTCTCAGAAGATTTTTGCAATTTAAAAGTTAAATCATATATAATCGCCAAACTGTGAATTAGTGATCACTATAATATGAGTAATTTAGTTGAGATATGACAACGATTTGAAACGACGTAATACATTATATTGATGAAACTTTGCACGAACCGCAAAAGTGTTCCATAACATATCATTAGAACAGTGTACACGTACGTAGAAGTAGGTGTGGATTCCGAATACTCTATTAAATTTTAATTAGAGTATAAAAGAATATATTTTTGCGGTTTCATTTGAGAACGGCAGACCAACATTCTTAGGGGCTTCCAATTGGAGACATGTGGCTGCCTTGGTATTGTGTTTCTAATGATTAAATTCATTTTTCATACAAATATACATATGTACTTTTAGTATATGTTCCTACCACAATATATCGGTTGATTAGGTCATCATCATTTGATGTCTAACTTATATTTTTTTTCGGACTGTAGCACTCAGACACAAAACCTGTCCATTGCACTTTTAAAGAAGCACATTCTATTTTTCTCAATTATACTGGTATTTACTTGAATTATTCAACCTCAATGATGATTTTACAGTGCTCCACTGTGGCATCCGCCTTTTCACAGGCGTTGCAGATTGTAGTACTTAAGCCTAATATATTTCGACTCTCAGTAAAAGTGAAGTGTTAAGATGCTAATAAATTGTCTGCTGTCTATATTACAGACGTCAAGTAGCATTCAGCCAGCAATCATGTCACAGACAATTTGCTCGTAAGAGACCCATTCCTTAATGGAAATCTTACCCGAGAACACAAGGAGAAACAGCACGGTTTCAGATTCTGAGAAATCTTCCTCTAAGCCTTGTCTAACAATATCATTGAGGACCTTATTACCCAAGATTCCAGTGAGACTTTGAACATATGTAGCTGTGAACAATTAGTAGATTTCCATGTATGGAATACTGTTGAGTTGTACATGTCCGGAGTAATGCTCTGGTGGCCCGTCTTAAAGAAGAAGGCCAACCTAACTCTTTTGGAAATAACTCGAAGAGTTGTACGTCTCAGTATTACTGGTGCAACGTTCTGTACAACGAAAAGCTGTCAAACTTTACGGATGCGCTCTAACTGAACAAGGCACGAAGTTGTTGCTGGAGTTTTTCAAAAAATTTGGACATCCACCTCGCCTGTAAATTTTCAAACTATTGCAGCGTTATTTAAGACAAAGTTACAAGCCACTGACTGACTTAGGTTAGGTTAGTTTTAAGAAGAGTTATGAGTTCATCAAAAAAACACTAGACACCATAATGGGCCCATCGTGATCCCTTTAGAAATTCTCACATGGCAGAGAGAAACCTCAAGCCTAAATATGTCGCCCAAGCATTTGATTGTCCTGCAGAAACATACTTCTTCCAGACTACTAAAGAAGTACCTAGATGTAAAAATCTATTTCTATAAGCGCACTCGCATTCGCACAGTATGACTGGTTTACGGCTAATACAATATTTACATCGTATCTCATAACAAGATAGCTGGACAACCTTACGCTTAGGCTATAATGGATTCCCGGTCACCTCAATAAAGGCAAGAGTCCTGAACTCATTAAAATTAGGAAGCTCAACCGTGTCGAACTCAGCATCGTCTGTTCAGCCAAGATAAGCTCATTTATACACCCATAACAAAGCAAATGGTTAGTGGGCTTTTACACGTAGACTCTTGAGGCTTGACTCTTTTCGAAGTTCTCTTTTGTTATTTTCTTTCGTGAATATCCGACCCTACAAGCAACGAAAACACATGAAAGCAAAACAATGATAAAAAGAAGAAGAGAAAAGAAAAACGTCAAAAAGAGTCACCGAAAACTTTACCCTCGACTCACAGGGCCAGAGTATATCCATTATAATGAGTAGGGACACTCGCTCTACATATGCATTTCCTACTACCACAAGACAAAAGATAAAAAAAAAAGTACAATAAGTGGAAGTAGATCAAAAGTATACACTTTAACCCGTATGCAACGACCCCTTGTGAAAAAAAGAGTACACAATACGGCTTACGGCTTACTGTGTAAGACGAATGGTTAGGGATTTTTTCATAATGCTTTTTTAAAGGCGGTGCGACTCCGATCATCGTTGTGTGTATCTCTACGTTTTAGTCAGTGTGACCTGCTGCGCCTTATTGACAATTTTTCTATACCTTTTTTTTTATGATTGGCTTTTCCACTAATTAAAACTAAATATGAACCATTTTACATCTAAAATATACAAGTGTTTCTTATTTCCTTTGACCTCCATAAAAATAATAAAACCAGATGTTCGGCCTTAAAACAATAAAAATAATTTTACTCAAAATTTCCTAGTTTTTTATGACAACAGGTCACACTGATTTTTTTTTTGGAGGCTGTGGTTGGTATTGCTTTCTATTTCTTGACAATGTATTTTTAAAGGCGGTGTGACTCCGACGCTTATCAGCTGTGCGTCATATCGCTATCTCTCTCTCCATACAACGCTTCTTATATCCATCTTCTTCTCATATCTGTGTAATTTAGTGAGAAGGACAGAAAACGAAAACGGTCGTGAGTGTCCCTTCTTCTTTTCCTTCTTCTTTGTCCCTTTTCTTCTCAACTTTTCGAATTTTCTTTCTCTTTTGCACTTATGTGAGTCCAGCCTCAAGAGTCTACGTGTAAAAGCCCACTTACAAACTAAGAGGTCAACGAATTCACCCAAAAACATTTGCGTCCTTACCCTACGAAGTTAATTTGTTGTATTTCTTTTACACGATCCTTGTATCTACAGTCTTTACAAGCAAGATGTTTGAACTATAAAGGACAATATAACCTAAAGATAAATAATGGCGTTAAAAAGACTTTCAGATGGTCTACCAAATGCCCGTAAAAGACTTGAACTGCCAAAAACAAGTTGTCGCTACAACTGTGAGGTGACTCAGTTGAAAGAAACTACGTCCGAAACTTTACAATAAAACCAGTGGCACACTGGCTCTTTCTGTTGTGTCCATACTCGATTTCATGCATATAGTCAACCTTGGAAAATAAAACATTAAACACTCAAGACTTAATTACAGCAGTTAACAAAACATTAAATAAAATAATGTTTATTTTCTCAGACAGTAAAGTAAAGCTCTAAAACTATCATAAAAAAGTCATTCAGGGAATGTTTATGAAGATTTATGTGTAACCAGTCCAACAAAAATAAAAGGTATTACTCCAGGATGTGCTAGCCTAGCCTAGGAGCGTTAAAACAGCTCCATTTCAAGGCAATTAGTTTAAATTTTAACACAAATTGGCAAACATCATGATGGTGATGGAAAACAAATTGCAAGTTTTTTTGCACAGGTCAACGCGACATGTGTTTGGATGTTTATCATGTTGCGACATAGTCTTTTTTTACAAGTTTATTTTTCGTTTCACAGAAATAGTACCTACATTACATAATATCTGAACTAGCTACAAAAGCCCAATTAAAATAATTTGAACAACTAGCAAATAAAATAAGTTATTGCCAGTTTAACAGTTTTCTTAGGGTAAATTAGATTTGCAAGCAATAACGAGTGTCTCAACTTGTATAATGCTCACTGTCAATACCTAGATGACGCGTTACATAGATACATCAAACACTGCCGCATAGTGTTTTCCATTTTAGGAAAGAGAGACAAAATAGTTGGAGAAGCGTGTTGTTTGTAGATTTATTGATTAGAACCAAGGGTTGTAGTAGAAACCTAGAAACACATTGACACTGCAACAGTCAGCAGCTAGCAGCAACAGCAGACACAAAAAGACCGATGCTGTGCTGTGAAACACATTACATATAACGAGGACAACAGCACACAACGTGTTTTCAATGCAACATAACAGACTGAGCAGGTTAACATCAACAACATAAACGTCAACAGCAGATTTAGGACTTATGTAGGTCTAACGTTGAAGTTGCTGTTGCAATGGTGAATTTGTTTTGTTACATTGAATAGCATTGGCTGTAAAAATTTCCCCATGGTTGTCAAAGTTGCTGTTGTTGTGTCAATGTGTTTCAACCATTTCATAAATGTTTCCAAACTCGCATTTTTTTGTATATCAGAAAAGAACAGTCTAAAAAAATATATTTATTTGCTTAGAAAAAATGCACTTTGGATTTTTAAATACTGGAATTCATGTAGAAGATGCTTTTAGCAGCTACATATATATGTATGTATAATTTTTTTTTGAAACAGATATGACAGGAATTGAGTTTCACTGTGTTACAACCAAACAAGAAACGGAGCTTAAGTAAGAGAGATTAAAGGGCCAACCATAATGACTTTGCTTCCATACGTAGGGAGCGGTTTCGCACATTCCGTACGGAGTGCTAAGGGTGGCTACATCGTGTGAAAATGTAGTCGCGTTTCCTAATGCGCTCGGATTTTGACAGCGCGGGAGCAGAATTTTCATTCGATCATGGCATTAGATATCGCATGCTTAATGCAATTATGGTTGGGGCTTAAGAATTAAACTTAAAGTGTATGGGAGATTAAGTAGATCTATGCTCTCTTTCTGTCCTTCGCTTCTAAAAGGTTCATTACTAATAAACGATTATTTGACAAAATTAAAAGTACATTTCAAGCTTCTAAACTGCACACAAAATTGGAGGATAATAATCCTAAATTATATAAATAAAAGAGAACTGTTTAATCTGTCAGCGCGGTTTCAAATTGATCGCCATTGGAGAAAAAACACAAACGCCGATCAAAATTAAGGTTCAGAAAGTTCTGACGAACAATCTTAAACGACGAAAAATGATACCTGAAATATTAAATTTACTTGCATTAAACCACGACCTAAACTAGTATTTATACATTTTTGATAATTAACCTAATGACACGTTTGTGTGTCACAGATATTTAATGCACTGAACTACAAGTATTGTAGTGCTATGATTATGATTGTTATATATTTCATAAATACACATTTTTCAGGATGATAGGTCAGAATGTAAACCATATTATCTTAGTTAAAGGCTCTACGGTGTTTTGTTTTATTTTTAGAGTTTGTCCAAAACAGAACAAAAAATAATAATAACAAACATTATTGATAGTAAACAAATTTCTCAGATTTTAATGACTTTAATAATAATAATAATCTGTGGGTTTAGCTACATATAGGTACACACATACGTTAGTTACTATCCATCGGCCGTTCGCAATATAATCGGTACTGTATCGAGACCAGAGTTAAAATTTTCAAGTACAATTACAAGCATAATATTAACCAGTACTTATTGATGTATAGAAATTGTTCTTGTACTTCCAAATTTCAATTACCAGTGCATACTGGCACTTGTACGTACATGTTTTTTTGTAATATCAATATCTTCGAAGTACCAGAAAATATTAAATATGTACTTTCAATTCCTTTAAGTACTCTTTATTTCTTTTAAATATTTGTAACTCTATATATGTACAGGGTGGGCCGAATACAAGTTTCTTTTTAAAAATGCAATAAAGTAACCAAATTAATTTTTTTCCACTTTATTACTAAGAGCAAACATTCCCATTAATAATTGAATACAACGTCGCGACGTTCAAGTGGCTGCCTCGGCTGGCTTCGCAGTAGAGCATTCTGTCACTCCCATTTTCCAAGACCTTGTTGATGGTTTCCGCTGTAGCTAACGGATTGCTTGGATGATATGGGCCTTAAGTGCTTGAATCGTTTCCGGATTGTGAGCATAGTCCCTTAACGGTTCCCCACAAACAAAAAAAGACCAAAGGGGTTAAATCGCAACTCCGAGGCGGCCAATTGACATCGCCAAGACGGCTCATAACACGTTTTGGAAATTTGGTGCGCAAAAGATCGATTATGGGGGCTGTATTGCATGGCGCGCCATCCTGCAGAGGTCGTCCAGATCAATGTCTCCACTTTCAGTAAAAAATCAGTTAACATAGCTTTGTAACGCCCACCGTTGACCTAAAAATTATTCTCAGCCTTGTGAATTGAGTCTCTCACCCTCGGCAACAGCAGCCACATTCTCGTCTGTGCGCACCATACGACGACGGGGACCATGAGTGTTGGCCACTATCATACCAGTCTCACGAACTTTTTGCCCAAACTTGCGGTGGGAGCTTCATTTCGGCCAAAACTTATTTTCAAAAGACGCACTGTTTGGGCTACACAGCACTCATTTTGGAAATAAGTTTTCAACATTTCCCAACGTTGTTCAAACGTAAAGCGACTCGTTTCGCTCCGCGGATATATGATACTGACTTTCTGTCAAGGTTTCTAGCGGAAAACGGCTGTCAGTGTCAAAATAACCCATAATTTAAAAATAAACTACTAGATGGCCCGCACTTTATAACTGAAAACTCAATTGTCGTTTTTAACCCCACTGTATTGTTCGTACCGTCCTAATGCAATTATTTCGATGTAACTTATTATTTATGCATTATCACTAGATACTGACTTGAGACTATTCAGATTTGTTTAATAATTCATTTATCAATTACAGCAAAAAACAATTGGAACAACTTCTCAAAATGTATGAAGAGCACGAGTCTGAGATGATCAGTGCCCTGGAGGCTGATCTGCGTCGTCACAAACAGGAAAGCATTGTTGTTGAAACTGAATTTATGAAGAATGATGTCATGCATATTTTGTACAATCTTAAGGAATGGATGAAACCCGAAAAAGTATACAATCCCATAAAGAATGTGTTCCCAACAAAACTAATTGATATTTCTATTTTAAATGATAGCCCTCGAAAACATTCGTCAATCTGTTGGATGACGTTAGCATTTACAATGATCCCTTTGGTGTTGTCCTAGTAATCGGAGCATGGAATTATCCTTTACAATTGTTATTAGTGCCTGTAGCCTCAGCGATTGCAGCCGGTAATTGTGTTGTCATCAAGCCCAGTGAAATCTCAGCGAATTGTGCGAAATTCCTTGCTGAAACACTGCCTAAATATTTGGACAATGTAAGCTGAGTGCAAAAAATACAGTCTTAGGGTTATTAACAATTTAATTAAAATTTTTCTAAGGAATGTTATCCAGTTATTACGGGAGGACCAACCGAGACAGCAGAACTTCTTAAACAGCGGTTTGATTACATCTTCTATACAGGTTCGACCAGAGTGGGAAAAATTATACATGCAGCCGCGAATAAGTACCTCACTCCAGTGACATTAGAGCTAGGAGGAAAGAGGTAAGTAATTGATGGTGCAAGTGCTTGGGATTTTATATTAATATAAATTTTGGTTTAGTCCATGTTATATTGACAAAAGTGCAGATCTGCGAATAGCAGCCAAACGTATCCTGTGGGGTAAACTTATTAATGTTGGGCAGACATGTATTGCTCCCGACTATGTACTATGCTCGAAGGAAATTCAAGAGAAATTCATCACAGAAGCCAAAGATATATTAAAGGAATGGTATGGAGAGAATCCCAAGGAAAGTCCCGATCTATGCAGGATAATAAACCCAAATAATTTTCAGTGAGTTTGTTTTTATCAATAATCTTATTCTAACTTTTGAAATTATAATTATAATGTTATCAAACTATAAATGGCGAGTGCGAGGTTTTTAAAATGAAGGCCAGAAGGAATGACTAGTTTTTAACTATAATTCTGTAGAATGGGTCACAACAAAATCATGAAATAGATTACCTGATAACTTCAGACTTATCGTGACAGGATAGTGACATTTAAATCTAGCATCAGAGACTCATTTGAATATTTTGATTACATTAGTCGATTGACTGTAATTTTGGATTTACATGAGTGAAATATTAGTCAGAATTTCTGAATGTCAAATATGTACTCGTATGATATGTGGAACATTTCGTACGCCTACTATGTTCTGGCAATCTGTCAAAAACGAATAAACGCATTCGCTTCCGTGCCACTGAGCGCGTTCTGCATTCTAGGGACTAGGTAGTCAAACGTTTCTGATTGGCCGAAAGATTCAGTTTTGACTGCAAAGTAGGACATTTCTTTTTGAGGTAGTCGACTGCATCATTGGAACAAATCAAAGGAATAGTGGTTCCATTTCTTCGACAAGTCAGTTATATTAATCATTGAAAAATTGCAATCTGTAGAAAGAAAGCTCTGTCAGTAAAATGGCAACAAGAAAGTATGGGTTTTGAGGTTAGAGTTGATCATTGAACGCGAAACTGACAGATGAGAATAGAAAGAGAATAAAACACATCAGTGAAACGATTGTGTTCCAAATTATAGAAACGAAAATCAGCTGTTCATTGAAATCGATTTGCATCAGTGAAATAATACAATTTTATTTGAAGAAAAGTTTTAATCAGAATGAAGTATTTTTGTTTGAAAAAAAAGTTTAAAAATTCGATCAGTTGTTAGCTTTACTTTAATACCAATTAAAGCAAATATTGCTTGCCTAATTGCCCTAAATTTAGAAATCAAAATTTTCAATGATGCGTTTAAATGATAGCTATAACTGGCCCCGAAGTGGAAAAACATCTTCGAGGAACCGAGGTGAGGAATTGTGTTCCACTTATGGATCTCTCGAAAATCTCAGTGGACTTAGAAAGTAAAACTTCGTTTGCACGAAATTGACATTTACTGCCATTTGCTGACCTTTATTGACGTCAATTCTGATCAATATGTCACTCGAGGAAATCCTGCATAAATTTCTTGGTAATTTTTTGTGCACCTATATAAACGACTAAGGAAATATGTAAATATATAAATATTTGCCATCAGGACAGTTTCGCTTATTAAGTTTATCTCAGTACTTTTGTGAATTTGCAAGTATGTAATTGTTTATACGCATAACTATTTTTAACTAGACGCCTGCTAGGACTGATGAAATCTGGAACTGTTGCCGTTGGTGGAAAATACGATGTATCAGAGCGATATATCGAACCAACAATTCTGACTGATGTTAACCCAAATGACCCTGTCATGCAGGAGGAGATCTTTGGCCCAATCTTGCCCATCTACAATGTAGAAAGTGCCTACGATGCAATCAATTTTATAAATTCCAGGTAACTCCATCTGGAGACATTATATTATCTTTTCATCACTGAAAAAAAAAAAAAATAATAATCAACAACACAAATCATTCATTTGTGCTGTATTCTCATCTATCACTCAACACAGTGTATGTTAAAATTATTGTTTGATTTACATTTTTATTTTTTCTAAATTTTATTTTGAATCAATTTTTTAAATGCAAACATATTTTTGTTTTCAATCATCAACACAAATTTTATGTTCATCCAAACAAACGTTGTTCGCATGTTAGAGAGATTCCTCTTGTATCGTACATATTCTCTACGGATAGTCAAGTACAAGATCTATTTATTAACGGAACACTATCGGGAGGAATGTGCGTAAATGACACAGTTATGCAGTTTGCTGGTAAGAATTCGGAATTGGATAGTAAACGAAAAGAAAAAAAAAAACAATTTCCACCTACACCTACCAACAAAAACTTATTCTCCTTTCTCCTCATAATGTCACTATATATTTCTCATTTGTTCTACAAGTGCGTACCTACTTTCTTTTGGTGAATTGGGCTCAAATTCGAATTAAATAAAACAATTTATTGTAAATATAAAACAAAACAATTGGTTTGGGTAGAAATAAATAGATTTTGTGTAATTTAAAGTACAGTAATCAGCGATTTCCAATATCCTTTTAGATTAAGATATGAATGTTCCCTAACGTGTATAGTTTTTGTGCAATTTTGGATCTTTTTATCTTTTGGTGAAGAGTTTTATAAGTAGTTATTAATACTATATGAGGAGGTATCTAGATCTTGTTTAGTTGAATTACAACGCGACTTTATTCTGTTTTTATATTTTTTTCGGAAATATCGATGCTTTGAAAATGTGTCCATTCAATGGAGAGTGCGCAACATTTCAGGCTTAAAAATATTTTATACATATCTCAAAATCTATTATACTGTGAATAGATGCACAAATTTTGCAAGAGTGTCCAATTATGACTACGTTTCTTGTTAATTTCATAAATTTTTGAAATAGAAAAGTAAGGCACGAACTACAGATCGATCATTTTCATTTAAGAATGTTTAGCAGTAGCTCCACGATATCTTCTTCTTGTTCTTCTCCAGGAATTTCCAATAAAAACTATTTTCATTTTATACTATGTTTCCACCAAACGAAATCCCAAGGTTTCGTTAAATTTACCGAAACCTCGGAGACTTTACAATACGTTATCGAGGTATCGGCGAAACCTACTTGAAATCTCCTTGAGTTCATCCGTCCGTAAGAGGTTGTCAAATCGAACAAATCTAAGCGGGAACTTCAGTTTATTTTGGTGTTCATTTTATTATAAAAGAACTGCGACTATTGCAGACTACCACTGATTTTGTCTGTATTCTGACGTTTATGGCAAAATCAAACCAGAGCTCATGCATACATTCTAATCGGCGGTAGTTTTTATGGGCGCAGCCATTTTGTAGAGTCCACTTTGTTGTTAGCTGAATGACAGTCTGGTAAAATTGTGGTGCGCAAATGGAAAGAAAGGAGCACCACGATTGTTTTTATAGTTACGTCTTGTTCACATTTATTCACTGATAGGAAATTTAGGCTTCTCCTAGTTTAGGCAATGTGCAATATCAATATTAGTTTGTCTATGATACTGACTTTCTGTCAAAATTTCGAGCGGGAAACACCTGTCAGTGTCAAAATAACTTATGATTTTAAGAGAAACCACTAGGTGGCCCACCCTTAACACCTTAGGCAATAAAACAGTGTTCATAATGCATTCTGTGTCACAATTCATTTCATTTAAAGTAGTACCTTATTTTGTTATTAAATTTAAACTTAAACATAATTTTACTGATGTTAACTGTAATTAGGGAGAAGGCCTTGGTAATATATTTATTCGATAAATCCAAGTCACAGATTAAATATTTCCTAAGTAACACAACAAGCGGTGGATTTTGCATCAATGAAACAATAATGCACGTTGCAGGTATATAATATTTTGTTTAATTATTATTTCTATTTTTATTTTTTAAATTGTGTGTCCTGTGCACGTTTTTAGCTTACAAAGCACTTCTTTTTTTTGATTAGATTTTCGTAGTCCTTTTACAATTTTTGTGAGATACATTTTGAATGATTGGGTTCAAACTATTTCTAGCACGTCTTAAATTTATTTTTTATTTATGCATATCAAAAATACAGGTAAAATTGCGATTTTTTTAAAAATCTTTTTTTCGTAAACGACAAAAATTGTACTCATTGCGTTCATAAAATCATTAGAGCACGAATACATTGCACAGAACTATTCATTGTATCATTCATGGTTTCGGTTCTTTTTTTTTTCTTAACTTTCAAAGTTCAATTGCTTTATTAACAACTAAAAAAACAAAACAAAAAATTATTATAATTTCAAACTAATATTGGTAACAGAGAGAAGCCATTGGCATTGTACGTCCTCAGCAAATGTAAAAAACAAGTTCAACTCTTTCTGAACAACACTTCATGCGGAGGGGTGTGCATTAATGATTTGCTTGGTCATTTTCAAGGTATACCCCTGATCTATTGATTGGATTATTTTTTTTTTTGTTAATTTTTTTTTAAATCGTAATTAAAAGCTAATGAACAAATTTGGGGCGACACACCTTCAATAATAATACATATTATTATTTTATTTGCTTTTTGACATAAGAGTGTTAATAAAGGAACACTTCGTAGGTCAAGTAGTATCTTACAAGGTAATCCAGATTTATCTAGAATATCCGAAAAGATGCTAATTAATCAATAATGAAAGTCAATTAGAGGTCCAATCTATAAAACAGAACGCCGGAAAGTTATCATTTGAAGATGTGACTTAATTGAACGTGATTATCTCTAAAAGGAAATACTTTTTTGTCTTAACTCAGAAACACACAACTAGTGCATTGTATATCCAGAAAGCATGCCATTCTACTCAAATTGTTTTCCTGTCTTCCGCGGATAAAGCCCTAGCTACTCACAACTGTGCATGTTATGCGTGGTATACATTTCTGCACGTACAGAAGAGATCTACAGTTTTATGCCGTGTCTGAAGGGCAGAGGGGTTTTGAGAAGCTTTCTCATGACAGTTATAATATAGAATGTTGGCCAGACACTCACTCGCAAGAGGCGGGGCCGTGAAAAAACTTGATGGTATTTTTCTGGATTCGATCTAGGAACCCTTGCGCAGTACTTCAGTTAGTTCAGGCTCTTACAATACCCACCGCTAATGTTATAGGAAATGCCATCTACTTTCATTCAATTGTGATCTTTCTTTGACGATGTTCACATTAGACTGACGGACTGGACTTTTTCTGACGTCTTTGTGCCTGAACACTTCCGCGAATTAATTTTTTCATATGAAATGCACGGTTGAATCATTGCAATAAACTTTTTATATTTTTATTGTTAATTTGGCGGATTTATTTTTTTTTTTATTGTTAACTCGACGGATGTAAGATAGATTTCCAATAATACATTTTCTCACACGTTTTTTGTCTAGTTTCATAGGTTGACATTTGTAAACAAGAAAAGAAGTGCGACAAATTTAATATCTGGGCATCTGGATTGTTGTAACATATCACCTGTCCATTTGCTGCTTTGCCTGTAGATGTCAAAAAAGTTCAATTTGTACTCTATTGTATTAAGAAAAGTTTTATTTTTCTCTTCGTTATTTATTTATAAGAAATTAAAATTAAATTAAACAAGGTGTGTCGACCAAGTTCTGGTATTTATGTTTTTCTAATTAGTACTTTTTCTTTTATGTAAAAATGTATAAAGCCCCAAGTACACACATATTATTAAGTAAATAGGTGATTTAATTAAAAGGCATGTTTTACTAAACTATCTTAATGGCATGATTTTTTCTAAATAATTTTGATTGCTTTCAAATCTATAATGCAACTTTGATAATAGTAAAATTCTGTCTGCTCTATAAAAATAATGCGTATTTTCCTTACTCAAAACTTTTTTATCTAATTACTTGAAAAACTAAATTTAATGTTTGAATCTAGAGTTGTCCATTATAAGGCACATTTCAAAAATAAGTATAACAGAACAAAATTTGAGAAAAGCAGTTAAAAGTCACATCAGTTTTATTTCAGAACGATGTGCAATAATGCATCTAAGTTTAATTGTCAAAATAAAGGTGCATTTACAGCTCAGCGAACTGCCAACACAAACGAGCGTTTAATCGCCAGTTTTGACGTTTCATTCACAGCAACATTTTTATTTAGTCGCTGCAATGCGCTAATTTTATTTGTCATTTACATAAGAAAATAAAAATAAATTTGTGAGGTTAAACTCTCGCGAATGTTTTCGTGACGCGAATGTGGATTGCGTTCCTCATCTGTGGAATGTGACTTAAATTTGACAGTTCGCAAAAAGTGTTCGTCTATTCGCGGAAAAATCAACGAATTGTTGAATTTTCCGCGAAATGAATTACAATTCTTTGCGAATAGTAAAATTATTAATTGTTTGCTCTTAAATGTACTAAATATGGTCCGTGATTCGCTCATTCGCTGGTGGTTGAGTTGTCAATGTACCTTAACTGTTTTGATTTTGACTTACTGCAAAAAAATAAGACTTGGTTCAAACATTAAAATTTTGTGTAAATATTCTTTCAATTGTCAATATAACAACTAATTGAATTTCCCTTTTTAGTTGATTCACTTCCATTCGGAGGTGTCGGTTACAGTGGAATGGGATCGTACCACGGAAAATACGGATTTGATACATTCACGCATAAAAAGTCGTGCTTAGGGAAGAACTTCAATCCACTTGGAGAGTTCTTGGCATCGTAAGGCAATTATCACAAAATCCACTTGACAACTTAGTAAATCTAATTAATTTTCTAGTGGCCGCTATCCTCCCTATTCTGATCGAAAGGCATCATTTCTTTCGATGCTCCTGAAGAAGCGAAGACCATTCCCGAATATTTACTTCTCACATCTTGTCGCGCTTGGTCTCGGAGTCGGATTAACTCTGCTAGTAAACAGCTACCTACAGGTAAGGAGGAAATTTTCTTCTTTCTCATAAAATACTCAACGGTTTTTTAGAATAAATTTAAAATGTATTTTAAGGGGAAATTATTGTCACGCTAAGATTGCATTTTGGTGTAGAACACAAACATCCGCATCCGACTATATTTTAGTTTAAAAAAGTTGTCCACATCATCATTTTGGTTTAATGTTACCACATAAGTTAAAATTCGGTGCTGTATATTATATTTTTCATTTTTTTTCTTGTATTTGAGCAATTTTGAAGTATTTGTGAATTCCGTTCTAAAAAAAAATATTTATTTTATTTTTACTATGAAGTATTTGCCAAGTAATTTGTGTATTATATTTTTTTTTTAAACTAACAGCATTATCACTATAGGCAAAATGTTATTCTGTAAAATTACACTATTTTTTAGAAACAAATATAATATATTTCATACTAAAAAAAAGAATTGGTTTTAAGTTGGTGAAGTTGTGTTATTCATTTTTTTATTATCTTTTGTTGTCATGGCGTAAAAGTAGCTTTAATTTTTTTTATCTTTTTCTTGTGTTTCAGGGCAGCGACAAAGATTAGAAAATGATGTAATGTGAAAGTTGTAGATGTGCGTGTTAGTTGTTGTTAAATTAAAATTTATTTGTTATTTTTTTTGTAAACTGGTGTTTTTTTTTTAAACGGAGATTTTTTTATTATAACTATGTTGTAAGATGTAAATAAAGAAAGTTAAAATATAATACGTGTTTTACGCTGATAAAAATATATAGCAGGAAAATTTTAGATTTTAAAATGAATTATTTAAATAAGTAAAGTGAATTGGTTGGAAAGAGAAAATCAGTAATAAAAATATTGCAGCGACGGTAAGCACTTAAAATATTTGCAAAACGACAGCCAAGAAGAGATACATAGTACTGGACTACCCAAGAGAAAAATATAAAATCAAATGTTCAAGACAGCCATGAGATTCTTCATGCTAAGAGCTACTTTTAGAAGCATTGATTTTATTTTTGGGAATACTAGTATGCAGGAAGAGATAAATGTGGTACGTGCGATATCTTGCAATGAAAATGTGTATGCCACATTCCCCTAGACCTTGTAGCTCTCGATATATTTTGGACAATAGCCTTATTTAAAATGTTTACTAAAATATATAAGCCTTTTCCTGAATACATAAATTTTTTCAATAAACAAAAATGAATAACGTTGTTCAACACATTGGTCTACTTTTATTTTTCTTCTTATCGCCAAAATTGTACTTATAGATAAGGATGCGCTATAGGTACTAAAAAGAAAACGTCTTGCCTTGCACTTAGCATTTGTCTATAACTATTAAAAGAAGGAATGGCGAGCATCATCTGGACATCAGGAAATGAGAGGGCAGATGAATTTGCAAAAACATATATCAAGCACTCATATTAGGACTAGCCGACCGTGAGCTGAATAACCCGTCTGGCACTCAGAAGCTCCAAGCCGTGGTAAAAATTGTTAATGTGACCGACAATGGATGGATCACCCTAGATATTTATATTACATATAGTACCTACTCCAAAAAAAACGTTCGTCGAGATTTAAGACAGAGAATAGACGAAAAATAACGCCTAATCCAGTGCCCTATCTTCTTTAATAGTAGTTGCAGGTCACAACACTCTGGCGTACTACTTTGCTATATAAATAACCAGAACTAAAATGGACTTGGATTGAAGCCAGGTTCAACCCGGGTTGAAATTCATTTAAACGCATCAAAACGGATTCAAATGGGGTTAACTCAAATCGACTCAGGTAGTAGGGCTAGCTTCGGTTAATCCCACTGAAATCAATTAAATTTAAACGAATTCTATTTCGCTATAATAAATTTGAAAATTTGTCTTTACTTCACGGCACCTCTGTTTTCTTATCTGGAATCTTGATACAAAAATTAGGAAAATCTAATTTGATAAGACAAAGTTTACTTTTAAGATTAAAATAGGGAAACGCCGAAAAAATGACAGTTATTTGCTGTGAAAATAATTGTAAGTACCCCTGTTGCGCATACACCATTTATAATTCATTTTGGATAGAAAGCATTCATGAGTAACCTGGGAGACTGTACTTAAAAGTCACTAAACAGCTCATCTGGAATTGGTTACAAAATGGTGCAGAAAGGAAGTAAGTATTTTTTGCCAGAATATTTTTTGCTTTAAAATTCCAAGCTCTGTGAACTTTCTTACTCTTTTCTGAGCACCCTCCTCTGTGGAAAAATACGTAGGTACTATACCCGGTTTTCGTGAAAATTCGCAGTTGTAGGGTATGTGAACGAAGCTATTAAAGATCCATTCACAGCTCAACGACCAGCTAATGGGAGAAACATTTTTCGCCGATTTAAAGGCAAACATTAAAACATTCTACCATTCTCAAATAAGAAAGCTTAATTTATCTATCAATTTATGTTAAAAAAAGTTAAATTTTAACTAGTTTCTGAGAAGAAATCAACAATTCTTTTTTCTGCGAATAAAGGAGTGCTCTTTACGAATTGTTAAATTTTATTCACATTCCACACATGTGAAACGCAATACCTACTTACGAGAGGTTGACCTCGCAATTTGTTTTGTTCTTTGGTAAATGGCATACGCCTACATAAAAAGATAAAAAGACTGTCTAGATAAAATGTCAAAAACTGCGAATATTAGATTCGCTCCAAAATAAATCAGTTCTGTTAGAAAATATCGTTGGGTTGGTAGCCCAAACTTTTTTTTTTTTGCCGAAACTGGTTTTAACTTCTTTTGTTCTTAAAACCACCAAAAAATTATATCCCGCTTAAACTACTTTGCTTTAATTGATTTCATATTGTGGGATGAGGAACAAAATATATTTTTCGTCTGTCATAAATATGGTTCATAAATCAACTCAAAATTTTCGTATAGTTTATGTAGTATAGTTGGCAGTTCTTTTTGCCTGCCATTAAATTAAGGTTTAAACTAAATTGAATTCATTTTTGTATATTTCTTACTTATAAATTTTGACATAATTTAGTAACTTGAAATATTTGGGAAATGGACAAAATTCAATTCAACAATCGTAAGTAAAGAATTCCACAAGACACCCTGCTTTTATTCTGATTCCACACAAAACCTATGCATTTTTCTATCAGATGTCATCGTCGCCTTAACTTAACACGGAGCTGTCACTTATTGCGCTGACAGAGTTGTTTTTTTCTTCTGTGTGTGAGAAAACCCAAACGAAATATCAGTTTAAAAGAATTCACTTCTCTTTTCTAGAAAACAACAAAGGAAGATCCCGATCCGAGAAAGTGTTTTATCATCGAAATCAGAACTTCCTTCCAAAAATGTCGAACAACGACGAATTGATAGCCCAGTTCACGGAAATAACCGGAGGAACCACCGACGTTGCTCGTTTTTATTTGGAGAGCAGCAACTGGGCATTGCAGGTAATCATTTTTCGTTCTAGGTTATGTTGTGGATAAAGAAAACTGCAATGTAATGAAGTGCATAGAAAGCTAATTGGATGTTGTTTGGTTCTTATAGGATGCACTGACCACGTACCTAGGTCACCAGGGGGAGACTGACGAGGGGCACGAGGACATTCTTCCGGACGAGGACGAGCCAGTGCTATTACCGGTGAATGCAAATAGGTCATCGGCCTCACAACAGACGGACGAGATGACTGCAAAGAAAACAACCAAAACTGCAAAGCCAAAGTAGGTCGTCAAAGTCAAGAAAATCGAAATTCATTCATTTTGCTTGCTTCTAGGATCGCAACACTGCACAATATGTCGCAGCGTTCATCAAGCGATGAAGAAGGTCAAGCTTTTTATGCCGGTGGCTCAGAGAGATCAGGTCAACAGGTTTTAGGGCCACCTAAACGGAAGAACTTCCGAGAGAAACTTACCGATATGTTTAGACAGGCTCATGAGCAAACTCATGACCATCCAACACCTTCGACTTCGTCGTCGTCTAATTCAAACTGGGGTGTTGGCCTGCGTCTTGGTCAGACGGAGAATGACCATTCAGTGGTGAATGCTGGTGATAAGACGAATGCGGCTGGCGGCCAGAGGGCAGAATCGGTCATTTTGAAACTCTGGAGTCAAGGCTTCTCTATCAACGATGGCGAATTGCGTTTGTACGATGATCCTGAGAACAAGGAATTCTTGGAGACTGTCATGAGAGGGTTCGTATACTATCCTAAAGGCCCACGAACTTTTTTTTTCTAAAATATATTTTACAGAGAAATTCCATCAGAACTCATGGAAATGGGCAGTATGGTGAGCGTTGATGTCGAAGACCACCGACAGGAAGACTTTAAAAGGAAGGTCAAGAAAGTCCAAACATTCAGGGGATCTGGACAAGCATTGGGCAGGTAAGACGAATAATTGTCTTTATTAAACAAATAATTAATTTTTCTTTTTCACAGTCCTGCTCCAAATGTTATAGATGCAAGTACATGTGAAAACACTGTACCATCAAACAACGAAGAAAATGAGAAACGAGCCGTTGAGAGGCTAAGAGTGAATCCCAGTGAAGGGGTGACTCAATTGCAGATCCGTCTAGCCGATGGTACACGGATCACGAATCAGTTTAATCTCACGCACACAGTTGGTGATGTACGTCAGTTTATTGAAACGTAAGTTGTTAGTGCAAATCACATAATACATATCTAATATATTTTTTGATATTCTAGTGCACGTCCACAGTATGCAAATCGTACATTCACTTTGGTGTCGTCATTTCCGACACGTGAAATCGACGATGATACTGTAACAATTGAGAAGGCTGGCCTCAAGAATGCCGCCATCATGCAGCGTCTCAAGTAAAACTCATGGGCCAGTGCTGTTCGCTAACATTCATTCTTATAATACACTTAAAACATTTTTTTTTTTTTTATAATTTATTAATGTTGAGTTTATTTTCGTTTGGTTCTGGTGACCAAACCCCAGCCAGCATTAGCGTTTTGATACAAAAGAAAAAACGTGAAATTTTATATATGATCTGAAGGCAACCAATATGCAAACTTTAGCAACAAGAAAATTACTACACAAAAACAAAAACTAATTCTATTTGCATTCAAAATAATAAAAGCAAGCATGTCGAGATGGAAATGAATGTTGTTTTGTTTTGTTTGGTGGAAAAGAGTATGAAGCGAATGATTTATAGCTTTTTTTATCCAGGAAATAGCTATCTGCGAATAATAGCTAGAATCATCCTGGAGCGAGGCGAAGAAGACACACTCGACGCCGATCAAGCAGGTTTTCGCTCTGGATCATCCTGTGTGGAACTGGATATAGCCAGCCGAATAGGTAAAGCAAAATTTGCTGCCCACAGTTTGGTGAAGTAATGCAATTAGTTTCAGCGTGTTGCGCAATAGCAATAATAAACTCCTCAAATTCATCTAACAAGGAAGGATACATCGGAGAAGAACTGTGGGGACAAAGACTGTCATGGATGTCAAATATGTGGCTCAATTTTTTTTACCACAGAAATAACAAGAGGTGTCACAAACAAACATTAAAACAACTGATTTCCAACCTCCGCAGCGGAGAGGAACTTTAACAAGAGAAGCTACGACTGTTTGACCGTTTCAACGTTGAATCCGTAATGCTATATAACCTGGTGACTGCCACTATCACGAGGAAGCTGAAAACATTTGTCAAAAGGTGACTACGCTATATCTTAAGGTTTTTCTTGCGTTCGACCATAGTATTCGAGTTCAAGAATAGGGGTGACTGGACCATTAGTGTCAAGAAAGAGTTGACTCCGATGTGAACGCCGCTTTAACAAACTGGAAGGATTTTAAAAAAGTTCACTGAGCAATCATTTTATTAGCTTTGTTCCCGATGTAGGTACTTACTGGTGTGGGAGTCGATGAAGCATCGCCCTTTCTCTGTCACCTAAGCAACCAACTTTTTTCTTTTGGAGCTATAAAAAGCGGGATGTAGAATAAGTACATATACATACAACGTTATTAGTATTGCGGCGTCTAGCTTATTCCTTGAAACTGTTAAGAGGTCTGAGAAGGAGTTTTGTCTTTTGTCTTTGTCCACACAAGCATCCCATTCCATCTTCCGGACAATTGTAGTGTCTTTCAAGCGCTTAAGTGTAATATCTTATGAACGAATGGTGTCCACACCCAAGAAGAAATCAATTTGTTGAATCAATTTAACATTCTTCAGTGGTCACAGGGACAATCCAAGAAACTGCATAGCCGACAGCACTCCTTAATTAGGGACTATTCGAGAAATCCTACCGGATAAACTTAATCCAGGTATTTATATACAAACCCCGCTAAGGCAAGACACCATTAATAAATCAAATCACCTTTGGGAAAATAGCACGACGTCCCTAAGCAACTTTGGCCCGAATTAGACCAAGGATGCTCAAAGGAATCGATGCTTGTAGAACTTGCATTCTTATCAGGAAACTGACCGATTGGCGCGAACTGATTTACTACTTCTAACACACACATTACATGTTGATATGAGGACCAACACAACGCGCAACTTTTACTGCTGCTGCATAGATGGTGAAGCCTTACTTGATGACTTTATACGCCTCCAGGATGTGAAGATATAACTTTAGTCCCACTATAATATAACACAGATTTATAAACAAGAATCCAACTGAAAACATAAAAGTTCTTTACTCAAAACACTTCCTTGTAATACAAATTTTTATTGGCGAAACAAATCAACAAAAACTGGTTGGTCACTTTATTCCTTTGAAAAGAAATACAACTAACCGCAAGTGTGTGTGCGTTCCTCTAAAACAAGAAACTAATCTCA
Organism: Chalcosyrphus nemorum; assembly: GCA_949716465.1. NCBI lineage: Eukaryota > Metazoa > Arthropoda > Insecta > Diptera > Syrphidae > Chalcosyrphus > Chalcosyrphus nemorum. Next base: position 87,125,637 of record OX454332.1, read on the forward strand.
GCCCTAACGGATTCTATGTATTGCATAAAGTCCTGCCGCAGGGAGTTCCTCCAGTCGTAGAATCCATCCTTCGTACTAAAGCAGTCAACATACCGATGAGTTAGTGCCATGGACAGTGGCAGTGTTACACTCTTATTGCTCTCTGTGTGAATGGTTGGCTTATAGGCGTACAACTTGTGATTTGCTTTCAGTTCGGGATCGTAAAGCGCGTTATCTATCAGGAGTCTGTTCTTGTGATCCAGGCACACGCCATAAGAGGCCAACTCAAATCGGTTAATATCACGATCATAGTGATCTAAGGAGCGCAGCACTGAGCCGGCATCTTGAATCTTCTTATTCGGATATACGAATTCGTTGATATTCAAGAGGAAAGTAAACTTGGCCCCATTCGTGTTTCGCATCAAACAATCGGTTTCAATGAGCTTACGTACCTTCTTCGTGTCGTTTTGTGAGAACGGGAAGTTGAATGGGAAGTAATTGAGATTCAGACTTGTCTTGCGGAGCACCTTTCGCAAGTGATATGGAACCGCATCTCCGTTGTAGATGAAAAAGTGGTCGATTCCGATGGCCTGGTGGTAAAAGAAGAACTGCAAGAGATTCGTTTTCGTGGCGAAGCTCGATGTTGCGTTGAATCCGACCATGTTCAGGCAGATTGTTGCAATTTGCAAGCCATGCGTTACTTGAGGCTTAACATGCCGCAAAAGCAACCTGTAGTCTGATTTGCTAGAAACCTCGGTGAAGATAATTTTGTCGGGGACACCAAAATCCCGACTGAGTTTGCAGAGGAACTTGTAAGAGAAGAATTCCACCTTGTCGGTGGGTGCTTCTCTCTCGTCGAGATGGTAAAACTTGAACTTTCCGGTTATGATTCTGCTGTTCGGGTACTGTAGAGCACATTTAAAGTTAACTATCGCCGACTTCTTACCCGTAACAAGGGCGATAGCATCTCCGCCTGCTATCAGTTCGTTTCGCACCCAAAACGTTGAGTACGCATGGAAGGATTCACCAATTTTTTGCCACACTGGCAGTGGGTAGGCAAAGTCATTGAATTCGTCATCCTTTGTGGCGTTCTCCAGACGCATAATGAGGGCGGCATCCTGTCGACCGAAGAAGTTCACCACCTGGAGGATGTATTTGAGCCGATTGTTTTCGCTCTTGTACATGAAGAGAACCATCACGCTGATGGCGGAGATGACGAGGAGGAGTAGCTGCTGATATTTTCTCATTTTTTATTAGTTTTAATCGAAATTAATTTAATTGTTTACATTTGTTTTTTTTTAGTAAATGTCAAGAAAATGGATGAGGTGAAGACAGTTGCAGTTAAAAGTAAATACGTCCACTGCAGTACTGCGGCTCTAAAACTTTACGTGAAAGTGTAAAGATATTCAAAGTGTCCTTTCATAAAGAATATCCATAAGGCTTCTACTATTCATTTGTTTTGCTGTGATCTGTCCAAGCAAGGTAATGATGCATTCAATATGTGCACCACATGGGCTTTTCTCTTAAAAGCTAAAAATTGGGGGCCAAATTACAACAATCGATAACGAGTAACTCGTCGTCGAATGTGAGGTTTTCTTTTGCTCTCGCAATCGAGAAATCACTCGAACTAGAACTCTATTGTGCTGCCGAGAAGTCAAAAGAAAGAAAGATATAATTTTTATTTTATTCCATCTAAATAAATTATGGTTAATTCCCTCGCGAACATGAAATGATGAGGAATATCAAAAAGACATTCGGAAAGATAACAAAAGAAAATCAACTGACTCTATGACAATGTGTGCACAGCTTAATGGAATAAATATACAACTCGTTATCGCTACTCGGTGATGCCAACTTTCACTCGTTAACAAATAGCTAGCCCCAGTGTTCCCAGATTTTCTAAATGACTTTCCCCGTTTTTTGTCTCATTTTGCCTCTTTTTCCCCTTTTCTTTTGTCGATTTTCCCCGCAATATTCCCCTTTTATAAAAAACAAAAAAAAAACAAGCTAAAATCAATCGTTTTGAAAAACAAGTGCTTTAAAAAAATATTTATTTAATGAAAAAAAAACCAGAAACGAAAAAAAGCTTCAAATATTACACGATGCAAATAATGCAATATTATTGAAAAAGTTAATGACATCCGGCCGTTTATTCTGTATCGGTTCGTTGGTAAAAAAAGACATGCTGTGTCGCAATACCGAATACTGTGCAATAATATTGCGTGGTATAAGGGCCGCATAAGTAAGTTATCGGTTCCGAAACATTAAAAAAGTCCGATCTTCATCCATCCGGCCGTTTATATCCATCTTCGAACAGAAATTATCACATTATGGATGGACTTGACATGAATTGCGATCTTTCCAAAAGGATCGGTATAGTAAATCATTCGTTGAAAACAAAGATTTATACGTGTTGGTGACGTATTATAACAATATTTTGTGATATCGAAAATAATATTTCAAATACGCATTTTCCCCTTTTTCTAAGACAGATTCCCCTCTTCCCCTTTTCCGATCAAAAAGCGCCAAAATTGGCGCTTTTCCCCTCAATCTGGGAACACTGGCTAGCCCTGCGCGATGAGCCGGCATCTACAGCATTTTTTTGACGATGGCTTCATTTTGTGAAATATTTCTCTCGGTGGGTGCCCGTTTCGTTCTGCGTGGATAAAAAAAAATTGGATCTCTGACTAAAATCAATTCAACTTCAACCTTATATTATATGCATTTTATTTATTTTTATTTAAATATCCATAAAAAAACAATTAAATGGTGAGTGTGGCTGTTATTTCTTCGATAAAATTCAGTTTTCTTTTGCAAGAAATCAAATTTGTCGTGTGTGTGTGTCTTCTGGCTGTGGACGCCATTTTGAGTACTCGGCGTTGATAATTATTTTTTGCCGGATATTTGGGTGTTTCCATGAAATAAATTAAAAATATTTGCTTGCGTTTGTGATTCAACGTGTATTTGGTGCGATAGAAGTAATAATTTTTGTTTGAAAGTAGATTTTTTTTTTGTGTGTCCCATGTTCTAGCGGTGGGTTTGTTTTTTGAGACACATTTTTTCCGTGTGAGTGGGTGTTTAAAATAGAAGTACCTTTGCTTATGAGTGCTTGATATTTTAAAAGGCTTCTCTTTGCGTTTGTATATCCTTGATAAAACAACAAATATATATATATATATCAAAGTTTGCATAAGATTGCGAGGAAATTGAGTGTACACATTGTGCAGAAAAGTTCGCAACCCTTCAAAGATGTAAGTTTCAAGGTGAACATGTATGAAATTTGATTGTATCAAACTCAAATATGTATTCTGTTGGTATTTAATTGTTCTCAGTGTGTATACTGGTATTATAATGTTCGTCTAAGTTCGGATTGTCCCATAATTAGATCAGTCACAGGGTTTATCCAATAAGAGTCGTATTTTAAAGATGAAACGTACATTGTGGATCTATAGTAAGCACAAGAACACATTCAATACTTTTTAACCTTTTGTGTGTAAAGAAAGAAGTGATTTTCACTCAGATAGAGGTAAAAAAATGCGACTGTCTACTGAACATTAACGATTTTTAACAACAATCTATAGTATGTAACTTCTTTTTAATACTGAAAGGTCTGGCTACTGTCAAGCTCGATGAACGAACGCATATAATAGGTTTCAGATGTATGTTTACGAACTAATGTACACAATACCGTTAGGTATTGAGCCTTGGATTGAATGGACACATCAGTTTAAATGTTTATCTGCCTGAGGTGCTGATGTTTGAACAATTTTGCTAATTTTTACGACATTGGCGTCCTTCTTGACTAAAGAATAATGTAATATACGCGAAATCATTTTCACCAAGAATCAAGCGGCAATCAAATCGCTGGATTTGCCCATATCTACCTCAAATGTACGTATGTTGGGTGCCAAGCAACCAAGATGTTTTAGAAAACTGCAACCCCTCGTGATCGCTAAATTAGCCCTTGAAATCCTAGTAACAGACAAAGTCTAGTTAGGCCCCCTGGTTCTTTCCTGCTTATTCTGAACCATAGATAAACAATTAGACAGTCAATTCACATTTTCCCTGTCCGCAAACTTCTTAAAGGCGACTTAATGATCCCTATTATTTTCCCTCCAGTTTTCTGACTGGCTTACTCCTAAAACCCAAATAGCTGCCTGTAGTTTAACGACGATATCTAGATCTCAAGGTCATTTGGTTGTATTTTCTTCTATTAAAAACCCAAAGGCCCAAATTGATATAAAGTTTATGTATGTAACTCTCTTCTTGATTCTTCGTTTTTTTACGTTAGACCTTTTCTGTTCTATTTTCAGGAATATCCCTCGGTTTTATTACAAAGTGCAGATCATAGAGATATCTATTAGAAAATTTAATTATCTTCGCATTGTTTTCAATTCAGCTCATGAGTAATCGGGAGGCTGAACTTGATAGAATAACTGTTAAAATTCATAATATGAAACGTAGCGCATCGCGCGATTCACCAAGAAACAAACGCAGAGGAAGTATGGGTCGTTATGACAATGGAGGCAGTTCTGACGAGCGAATGTCACCCGATCGCTTGCGTCGCCGCATGGCTAGATCACCCAGCCCACGGGCTCGTTATATGTCGCCACATCGCGAGGACTATGTACGTGTAGCAGCCGATAGACCAACCTATAAAGTGTTGTGTGTTAGCGCATTACATCCCAAGGCATCGGATGAATTCATTAAAGAGACCTTATACAGAGAGTATAAGAAATTTGGAGACTTTAGTATTAGAATATCGCATGATCTTGACGAGAGAGTTGCATATGTATGCTTCCGCACGCCTGAGGATGCGCGTGAAGCTAAGCATCATAAGCCGAGAATAATTCTTTATGACAAAATGGCCTTAGTTGAGCCTGTATATGAGTCGTCATCGCGGAATGAGTACAGGGCACGGCCACGTTCTATAACTCCGCCACCAGAGTATGATCGTCATTACTATCCGAGATCGCCGGTGGCACCACCTGGTCCACCAGAGAGACGTCGTCCTCCTATGGATCCATATGATCGCTATGGACCACCGCCACCAGGTCCGATGCATCATCCGCGAGAATTTCGGCCCGTAGTTCACCACGAGTACTTACCGCCACGTGGACCGCCAATGCATCATGTACCGCCACACATGCATCCACCACCGCATCATTACATGCCAAGGCATATGGTGCCTCGTCCACACATCCCCTACGAGAAGCCCGAAAGCAAGAAAGACAAGTTTCCCAATTATTTGCATCACGTTCAACCAGAAGACGATCCACTTGCCACCCGAACGCTGTTTGCTGGAAACTTAGAGATCAACATCTCAGACGAAGAACTTCGTCGCATCTTTGGAAAGTATGGCATCGTTGAGGATATCGATATTAAACGCCCACCTCCAGGCACTGGTAATGCATTCGCTTTTGTGCGATATCAGAATCTGGATATGGCTCACAGGGCAAAGTTGGAACTGTCAGGTCAGTACATTGGAAAATTCCAGTGTAAGATTGGTTACGGCAAGGCAACTCCAGCAGCTCGCATTTGGATCGGTGGTCTTGGCGCATGGACATCGGTAACTCAGTTAGAAAGAGAGTTTGATCGCTTTGGCGCCATTAAAAAGATCGAGTACCAAAAGGGAGACACATGCGCTTACATTCAGTACGAATCTGTGGAGGCATCTACAGCAGCCGTCAAGGAAATGCGTGGTTTTCCACTCGGCGGCCCAGGAAAACGCTTGAGAACAGATTTTTCCGAAATTGCAGGCCAAATTGCCACTACGTTCAAACCCAAGTCGACAACCCCAGCACCATACGAGGAGGGTGTAGAATTTCGTAGAGGAGAATATGAATACCATGAGCCGCATTATGATGAATTGGCAGCTTACCATCATCCAGCAGCGCATTACCATCATCCATATCCTCCTCGTGGAGCTCACAGAGGCCGTGGAGTATATCGTGGCCGTGGGGCATACCGCGGTGGATATCACAACGATGTACACAGACCAACACCTGCTGGCGCTGCAGAAGAAGAATGGCGTCGTCAACCGCCCGGCGAATTCGATAGAGCTCGATCAGGCTCGAGAGAACCTGGCGTTGATAGATCACGATCCCGTTCCCCAAGACGTCGCAGTCCTGACTCTGATTCGGACTCGTCTTCACGACGCAACGGCGTACTCAGTGCCGCTCGCACACTCACGGATATCTCTCGAAAATGCAGCACACTCTGGGAGGGTTCGTTAATACTGAAAAGCTCCTTATTTCCTGCCAAATTCCATCTCACCGATGGTGACTCGGATATTGTTGATTCTCTGATGCGCGATGAAGACGGCAAGCACAATTTGCGTATCACACAACGTTTACGTCTCGATCCGCCTAAGCTAGAGGACGTACAAAAGAGAATCACATCATCGTCAGCGCATGCTATATTCCTGGGTTTGGCCGCATCAACAGCTGCTATACCAGCTGATGACGCAGCAGGTGGTGTACAGACACGACCACTTCGTAATTTGGTGTCGTATTTGAAGCAAAAGGAAGCGGCCGGTGTTATATCGCTGCTTAACAAAGAAACAGAGGCAACTGGAGTTTTGTATGCATTCCCACCATGTGATTTCTCTACTGAACTCCTGAAGAGGACGTGTCACAGTGTCACCGAGGAGGGATTGAAGGAAGATCACCTCGTTATTGTGGTCGTGCGCGGAGGAACAGCTTAAATATTTTGAGGTAATTCTATTTTATTTTTAACTAACAACAACCATAATAATTTCTAGTAGTCTTCAAAAGTGGCCATCGCTTGGCGAGTCTTGCATTTTACTTTTCTATCGAATATCCCAACCGAAACCGACATAAGGCTATTTAACACCAGTCCCGGGTTCATTTTTTGTTCTTCAGAAAGCTATTTAGTCAAAATGAGCCTCGGAAAAATAATGGATCTCTTCAATCTGCTGACGCAAGCCATTGTCTATTGGCTATGTCATGTAGCGACTGGTTCTTTTACGGGGGTAGATCTTTTTGCACACACAGTGGACGGACAAAGGTCGAACTATTGTGATCGAGGCTAAATTGACACTGTCCGTCAGTCTATAACATAGAAAACTACATCATGTTGGAGCCCGCACAATGGTGGCAATGAATTTCATTTTGTGGACATTTTTTAAACATATATATGTACATAGATACAAATGAACTGTCAAATGTGACAGCACGGTTTGATCTATTGGATTAAAATTAATAAGACGCCCCTTAGTTGCTAAATTCTTACGACTATTCTTTACATTTACAATGATATTCCAGCTGTCAGCTTCTTAGACAAAGAAAATCTGCTACCTCCACTATTCGCAGCTAACTTCACACTGCAAGATAGTGCTATGTCTGTCCCTGTGCTTCAGAGCGTCGATTCTTCTATGGGACAAGTCCACTTTTGCACTCGCTCAGTTGCAGGAGTCCTAAAAGGTCTTAACATACACAAATCCGCTGTTTCAGACGGTATTCCCCCTATAGTTCTGGTGTTCTTCCACGTTGGCAAGACCTATGCGTAAGCTTTTCTGTCTGTCCTACTATTCTGTGCTCTTTCAGAGTAGATGGAAAACAGCATTTGTCCAGACTGTCCCTAAAAAATGTGAAACTTCCTCTCCATCCAATTACCGACCGATTGCACTTACGTTCATTCTCTCCAGGGTCATGGGAACGCTGATAAATCGTCAGCTCATTAAATATATTGATTCACGAAAACTCCTCAATGACCGGCAGTATGGTTTTCGTAGCAACAGGTCAATACAAGTCGTATTGGATGGCTTCAAGTCTGATATCCACCACATAAATGCTGGTGTTCCTCAGGGCTCAGTTCTGTCTCCGACTCTCTTTCTCATTTTTATAAATGACCTCTTGTCTGCTACATCTAATCCAATCCATTCCTTCACTTATGACAGTACCCTCAGGTTTTCATATTCGTTCCCCAACTCACGTCCCTGCTCTTTGGCCGTAGAAGAGGAACGGAAACGTATGTTAGACTCATTAAATTCCGATCTGGACAGTATAATCAAATGGGGTTCAACCCCATTAGAGTGGAATTTAATGCATCCGAAACGCACTGCTGTCTCCTGTCACTCAAGCGTAACCAAACCTCCCAACCATTATCCATGAATGGTACTTGCATCGCGGAAACCTAAAGACTTGCTGTTGTCGGTATGTCTATCATATTCATATTCGAAGTCACCAAAAATGCAGCAAAATGTCTAGGATTCCTTAAGCATTGCAAGAAACACTTTACCCCGACTGATTTGGCCGCAATTTATAAGGCCAGCAATGCCCAAATCTCGTCAGGTGCACCTAAGACTGTTTTGCACTTACTAGATAGGATCCAGAAGAAGAAGAATAAGTTAAAACTTATAGGTGATAGAAACATTGTGAGCTCCATTGTCTCACTTGAACATCAAAGAAATGTCTCATGTCTTTTCCTGTTTTATCGCTTTTTTCATAAAAAATGCTCCAGCGAAACAGCCAGTTGCATTTCCCCTCTTTAAAATTTCACCCGCAATACCCGTCCCGCTCTAAATGCACAACAGTTTACCCTCAAGCACTACTTCGGACGTACTGTCAAGTACAGAGATTCGTTCATTAGCCAAACGAGACATAGGTGGAATAATCTTCCAGGTTCTTTATTTCCTCGGTTCGTGCCCTGAACTATCACCATAAGGGTATTCATATCCCCTTTGGTGCTCGCAAATTATATATAAAAAAAAAAACAGTTTACCGGGAAATATAATCGATTGCCACACTTGCTTCTTTTAAATTACAATTTTGTACATTCAGTTTAAAGAACAAACTTTGCTCTTCTTCCATTTATTGCTTGACTCTGTTTAATGTTACATATATTTATGTATTTTTCTTTATAATAATATTAACATTCTTCTATCGTTTTTTTTTTTCAGATTAATTTCGACTTGGGAAATTTAGAAAAACTAAAAACAAAAGTCTCTCAAATTTGTTACGAGAGAGTAAGTAGGTGGTAGAGTAACGTTCATCTTCGACGGTATTTTTCATTTATTTTTTTAAATTTATATAAACTTAGCAGTATATGCTATAAAAAGAAAAATAATTATATATATATATACCTATTACTGATAACAAGTGAACATGTTTGTGAAGAAGAAAACTTTTCAAGGTTTTTTAAAAAGTTTTTAATTTTAACTTAAAATAAATACTATAGTGCAGTTTTAGTGATTAAAACAAAGATGACCATCGAGTTCTGTTTAAAATTTTTTCCATAAAACCACAAAAAACAAGTTTATTATTTTATTCTTTTCTGTTGTGTTACGCTTTAGTTTAATTTTGATCAGAAAAAAAGAATTGAGTCGAAAGATATGATGTGCTGCTAAATGGCATGTTAGGTGATGATGGTGAAAAAAAAAATATATAAAACGAATATGTTCTTGTGATTTTGATGTTGTGCTTAAATTCTGACAACGGTTTAGTTTCAAAACAAAACAAAAAAGGTGATGTGCTTCTTTTCTGATCTTTTTTCTCAGTCATATACTACCCTCAATGTAAATTCTTTCACACAGTTTATATCATGGCCAAGTGAAGAGAAGAAATCAATTACAGTTTTGTATAGATTGCTTAATTATTTTTTTTTTTGTTTTAAGATGTGAAAGTTTCCGAAGTGGGATTGGAGTTATGTTTTTTCCCAAAAAAATAAAATAAAATAATCCAATCCAGTACCAGTTGTGCGAAATTGTGAATATGCCGAAACTTGGTTTCTTTCTTTCGATGTTCGTTCGTTATTTGTTTGAATTTACGATTCAAATTTAAAAAAAATAAATAAAAGTTCTTTATTCATGGTGGTGCAAAATTAGTAGTGCAGAACGAGTGAAGGCATTCAAGTCCTTGCAAGTCAAGAAATCAAATCTCTTTTCAATCGAACGGCAATATCAGAACGCCATGTAGCATTTGTTACAAAATTGTTTTAGTTTGAAAAGGTTTTGCAAATGTTACATTGTTTTCTTAATAATTGCCAACCATACAAGAGCACATGACAAATATAAACCAATTTCTAAATAAAAGACAGAATCTATAGACACATAAGAACGAAGCAAAGCAATGAAAACAAGAACACAGATCATTTTTTATTAAAAATATTCAAATAAAAACTCGTAATACTGAATTTTTGTAGTAATTTTTCTTAAAAAAACAAAAAAATAAAGCTTGAAAAACTATAGTTATATGTGTAAGTTGATTGTGCAAAACAGAGAGAATATGAAAAGAAAATTGTGCTTCTTCATTTTAGGTTAAAACGGATAAAAAATTATGAATAAAGTTTAAAAAAAAATAAAAGTTTTTTGCTCTTTCTATTGTATATTATTCTCTCAACAGTTTTTTTGTGTTCATTTATGATGTAGTTTTCCTTTTTTTTTTTTTTTGTTAATTTTGGTGACTCGTGTGTGCGTGCAGTGGACAGAGGACATCTGGTAACCAAGATAAAAGGTATCATCGGCATGAAAAGTGAAATCTATCGACGAAGTGTATTGTGGGTGGTGACGTCGTTAAAAGTGCGTTGTTGTTAATTGAAATCCTCCTGTGTCATTGAAAAGTGGTTCTGGTAAGACGAAGGACGCATTAATTTTGTTTACAATCTTCCATCTGCAGAGATTGAGTAAGCAAACTAGTGATACTACCTCTTGAAGAGGTTGAAAGTGTGCGTTGACAACAAAAATTGTTCCAGCCTTGTTGATAACACATAATAACACCTTTTATAGCCATTTCAAGAAAAAATATTCATCAAGCACCTTGTCGTCATTTGATTCATTAACTTATCATACACACACATGTATTTTTTCATTACACGCATTCTGAATTTATAACTTATTTTAAGCAGAACAAATGACATCAAACACTATATTCTCCGTATACATATGTACATATCTACAAATCACGTAGGTAAAATACACTAGTGGATAGATAAATATTACCACTTCCCAAACACAGAATCAGCATTATAGAACACAACTTTCTGCACTAAAATTCGCAGCTCGCCAGATTTCTAAGAGTTAATTCTCTCAGAGTAAGTCATATGTTCAAAAAATACGGGAGCGGCTTAAACAAAAAAGGTGCCCGCTTTTTAGACGTCACATTTTTTTGGGTCTAGATTCATAAAATTAACTTGTCATCCAACAACAACACACCCATTTGACAGAACTCATATCCTTGTCCAAGAAATTTCTTGGACTAAAATTCGCAGCATGGGGAAATTTCTTAATCTCTTGTGAGCTCTCTCTTCTGTAAAAAAAAAAAACTACGAAACTTTGGCGTACGGGAACAGGAATTCGCTATTTTTCGTAAAATTTCGTAGATTTTCGTGGTTTTAGCCAGTACGGGAACAGATCTAGTGTCTCTCTAGTTGTCAATAGATTTCGGTTGTATCATGATACACAACTTAATTGTTATAGCAGTTGTAGTTGGATGTGTACTGTTGTAAAACAGTTTTAACAGTCTGAAAGTTACAAAAAAAACACCAGTTTGAGATGGTGGTTGTTCTCCTAGAGGAGCACTTTGATTTAGCTAAGGGTAAGGGACAATTTGGATGTAGCACACAAGATGTAAAAAAAACTTTGAGAGAAATCCTCATTAAAACTTATCAGCTCAGGATCTTCAAGAAAAAACTTTCAATCTACCGGAGAAGGTTCATCTGAGGAACAAAGGCGAAGGCCATTGGAGCAAAGAGTAGTCACTTTAACTGCACTCAGGTGCATTGAATCCATTGGGCCTAAACTCCCAAAAAAGAAGTCAAAGTATAACCGAAAACTATAGACTTCATGCCTTACTAGAGCAACAAGAAATTTGAAAGAAATTGTGCGCAATACAATGTGTACCATAATAGAAGTATATGCTTTTTACACAGTCCTTTTCCTTCTTTCTTTGTTTAACCCAAGACCGCGAAAACAGTTAACTTTTTATTTAATAAAAAACAGAACATGTGTAAGTATTTATCTACATACCAGAGAACTACATGAATCCATTCATTTTCCGTTGTGAATCATTCGCTATAAAGCGAGTCTCACGATCACAGAAAACAAGCGAATATTAATTATGTAGGAAAAGATAACGAAGTTTACTTTCCGAAACGAAATGAAAACAAATGATCATGGTGTTGGTATTCATGAATCTTTGAGTGCGCAGTACATTCCCATTCAAAGAATTCTTTGGATTCAAAGTATTCACAAAGACAGTGAAATGTACAACTGATTCACGAGCCTTTTTTCGGTTTAAAATGTAGAAAACAAAAAGTACAAACAACTAATGTGACCTTTTTATGACAGAATAAGAGCAAAAACAAAAAGCAGTGCACGCACCAATTCAATTCATTCACTGCCTTAAAGTCAACGAAATGTGAACACAACGAATACTTCTTGTGGAGGAATACGAACGTCTGTGAATACGTGAATAGCAGTATCCACAAAACTATTTTATGTTGATGCATTAGAAAGCTTTTGAACAATTTCACGTACCTCAACAATTTCACGATTGCCTCAACGAAATTGCTCTTAACATCAATTATCTTAGGATTGAAATGTGGAGTTAAATTAGAAAACAGTCGATCAATCGGTCCATTCACGTACTCTGCCAAAATAGCGAATTTTTACGAAATTTTAATAATTTTTACGAAATGCTTTTCGCGTACGGAGAATTTTCGTCGTTTTTCACTGAAGTGAGCCATGAGTGCTGAGAGAGGAATAAATTTTCCCATGAATTTGAGGGCACGAAATTTCTTTCAGCTGGTTTGTGTAAATTCCCAAATTAGTGTATTTTCAACTTTTTCTTGTTCTCTCTGAGAGAATTTTACTCCAATTCTTTGAAATTTCATTGCAAGAAGTATGTTTCGGTATTTTTAATAAACTACGAACAAACATTTAAACCCTAACCTAGAATCTGCCAGGAGGAGCTATGGTATTATTCACAAACAAATTTTCGGATTGTCGAAGTTCTTCATTCTGTTTGCTGCACTTGCTATTTCGAAAGCATTTGACAGAGCTTGTCGCCAGACTCATTTTTCGAAAATATGTCATATGGCATTGGTAAATCTTTTCTCTGCTTACATACCTTTAACTAATCGGTCATATTTTTTTGCAATATAAATAGCTTTGAAGTTCCAAGTACCGTGGCTGAGTGGTTAGTCTATTAGGTTCAAGGGTTGAATCCCAAAAAAAAGGAAAAAGTTCTTTCATCACTACACTTTGCGACCGTCTAACGAATATCCAAAAGTATTATTTCAAAGGAAAGTTTTTACAGCAGAAAACTGTAGGTCCCTTGTACGTGTAGAAATGTATACCGCGCATAACACGTATAGCTGTGACAAAGTGTTTTCTTTTTTAAGTTCCATAAAAAAAAAACTGGGGCTACAACTTCATGGTATCTACTTCATTTAGGTACTTCATTTGAAAATACAAATATAATATAGTATTTTCATGTTTATTCTTCAAAACATTGGGCGGGTTCCCAACACCTCGCTAAATTAGCTGCTAGAATACTTTTACACCGGGATGACAGATTTCGTCCTAGAGAATCTAGCGGCCTCTAGGAACAAAATTTTACTAGATTATAGAAGATCCTAGCGACGAAGACCTTCGCTGCAAAGTAGTAAACCCAATTAGTACTTGCATAAAACGTAGTAAATCAACTATTTACAATAGAGCCTGTTTTGATGATGACTCTCGACTACGTAGTAAAGAGTAATGTCGTGTCTACATGCAATGGTGCTCACTCCTGCACTACTTTGATAAAGTATAGGGGAGGGAATGAGTAAATTGAAACACTTCTATATTTTTTGTGCGTTCCCTCGTCCAAATACTCATTTTATGTGCGAACTACCCTCCTCAACGATCGAATTAGAAATGATAAAATGGAATAGGGACGGAACATTTCGGTAATAGAACGCGACTCTCCTCGATTTTTCTATTTTCTTCATGACTCTCCCCCTCTCTTTACCCCTCACTCTTCTTACCCACAAACTACCGACATAGCCGAGTTTTGAGTCAGCATCTAAACAGGCTCATATGTATTTCCATATTTTACGTGCTTTTCTTAATTGTAAAGTGTGGTAAAAGTGGCGATTGAGCCTGTTTAGATGTTGACTCAAAACTCGGCTATGTCGGTAGTTTGTTGGTAAGAAGAGTGAGGGGTAAAGAGAGGGGGAGAGTCATGAAGAAAATAGAAAAATCGAGGAGAGTCGCGTTCTACATCCGAAATGTTCCGTCTCTATTCCATTTTATCATTTCTAGTTCGATCGTTGAGGAGGGTAGTTCGCGCATAAAATGAGTAATTGGACGAGAGAACACACAAAAAATACAGAAGTGTTTCAATTTACTCATTCCCTCCCCTAAACTTTATCAAAGTAGTGCAGGAGTGAGCACTATTGCATGTAGACACGACATTACTCTTTACTACGTAGTCGAGAGTCATCATCAAAACAGGCTCATTCTTATGTGTGTGGCAATTTATGTATGTTCTATGTTTTTTATTTTACGGAAAAATAAAAACGTCTGTATTGCCCCGTTTATATGAGGGAATCGATTTTGAACTTAAATGAATCGATCTGATTATAAAATATTTTGGGATCGGTTTGAAATTTTCATGAAATTCAAGGATCGGAGGATAGGAGTATAGAAAGATCGAGTTTGGCAGGCAAAGAATGAAATTAATCGGTGTGGCATCAGAAAACAAAAAGGGGTTGTATTTCCACACGAATGAGATATACTGTAAGGTCATAAAACTTTTATAGCTAATAAGGGTTAATTGTTTGGCAAAACCACCTCTGCACATAAAGGAAAAGTGCCATATATTACACGATTACAATCAATTTCGAACTCGATCGAACCCAGATTGAAACCCAATTTGTTCTTAATCCAATCTCACAATCTGCTCATTTAAACAGGGCATGTGGTGTATTTTCTAACTCTAGCTGTACGTTTCATCTTCTAGGGTGTTTTTCCAATCTAGCAGCTACACTAGCGAGGTGTTGGGAACTCGCCCATTAATAAGTGATTCTTATATGCACAAATAATCTACCTCAATTCGATTGAATATTTAAGATTTTGGTTGCTTATTTAAGCTCCATTGTGGGAGAAAGGAACAGTTAAGAAATAATATGGGTTCCACCGTCTAGAGTTCTTTTTTTTTATTGCACAGAGAAAACACTGTCAATGAACTCATTGAAATGGTTATCTAAAAATAACATAAAAAAAGAACCATCTCAACTAACTGGTTTGAAGAAATCTCTTCACCTTTTTCTTCTGCAAAAAAAAAAAAGTTAATCCGATGGCCACATTACATGTGTATATGACTTCGATTGCTTTTAATTTATTTTAGCAATTGTTATATCAGGTGCAACAGATAAACAATACACAATTTACTATTACGAAATTAACACATTAAACAATAAGGGAAAGTTTACAAGTAGAACTTAAGAAAAACTGCGTAACATTAAATTTGTGGAAATGATTTCTACTTTAGATGAAGATCTTTGTGATTAAATTGCCTCACCGAATCTTAAAAAAAAAAATTGTAAATTTTGCACGCATATGTCAGTCGGCTTACGAAGGAATTGAGTTAAGTACACCACAATGTTTCCCAATATTTGAAGCATGTACTGATCCAAAACTCACAGAACCGACCAATGTATAGACAAAATCGAAATCTCAATATTCCATACATTTTCATAGAAAATCAAAACTTCAATTCGATTTAAGCGGTTACGGCTGCTGGCCACAGAATTATGTAAATGCTACGTATTTGATAAGTCACATGATTAACGCAGATTGGATTGAAACAGGATTGACTCGATCCGATCACACAATTTGCTGCGATCCAGTTGTGTTATTCCATATAAACGCGGATCGAAGGATTGAGTTTGACAGATACAGAAAAATACGTAAAAATTGTAAAGAAATTTTTTATACTTTCGTGTTTTTCGTTTTTAGTGTATAGATATTGTGGAGAGTAAACTAAAAGCCAAATATACTTACGTACATACTTAATGGGCTCCCGACCCTTGTTGAGTCCCTCCACGAGACATCGTTGCCTTCCATCCTCTGCGGTCCTGGGCTCGCTGGTTCCAATAGTGAAGCCCAAGTTTTCTGGCATCCATGACCGCTTGGTCTTTGTACCGGAGGTTCGGTCTTTTTCTCCGTCTCGAACCTGGGGCTGGGATTAGAAGATCCTCTTGCCTGAAGCATTGTTGTCCATAAGGTCGATGTGGCCGAGCCAATGTACTCTGCGTATCTTGGCTTTTTGGACTACATCCACATCCTGATACAGCTCATAGAGTTCGCGGTTGTATCTTCCACTCCATTCGCCCTCCACGCTTGGTCTAATATCCGACGAAGTATTTTTCGCTCGAAGTGGAAAATATTTGCTCAGCTTTCTTACTTAATGACCAGCACTCGGCTCCATACAGCAGGAATGGTAAGATGAGCGTTCTATAGAGCATTAATTTGATCCGTTAAGTTAGGAGTTTTGAATCGAAGTAGAAGCGGTTTACTAGGATTATTCTTCGTCGGATCTCTACCAAAGTTTTCTTAGTTGGATTAATATTTGTTCCGAAGTAGGTGAACTCCTTAACTACTTCGAAATGACGTTCTGCCCAATGTTTTGGACAGACAATGTTTTGCTTGTTGATAACATATACTTCGTCTTGTCCTCATTCACTTCAAGACCAACTCGTTTCGCCTACTCATCAATTACCGTGAACGCCTCTATAACGGCTTGCCGGGATCTTCCGATTGTCAATATCGTCTGTGTACCACATCATTTGGACGGATTTGTGAAAGATAGTGCCTTCCGTGTTGACACCTGCCCTGCGCACTATCTGCATCAACACAATATTGAAGAAATCACATGACAGCGTATCTCCTTGCCTGAATCTGGAGGACGTATGAAAGAACTCCAAAGAGTTGTTTCCAAGTTGCACAGAACAATGCGTGTTTTCCAGCGTTACGCAACACATCTGGATTAGTTTTGTCGGTATCCCGAATTGGGCCATCGCTTGGTAGAGCTCAAGACGATGAATGTTGTCATAGATGGCCTTAAAGTCGATGAAAGGTGGTGGGTTTCCACTTGAAATTCGTTGGTATTTATCAGGGCTGGAAGCCACACTGGTACAATTCGATCTGTCAATTCGGCCATATAAACGTAGTAATTGTTTATTTACCCCAAAAGTGACCGAAAAGCGAAATTTGTTAGGTCAGACACATTTATGGGGTCCTGAGGACCAAGGGGGATCACTTATTACTAAGACCAATATAATTGGCCTCATTATGTCAATTAATTTAAACCAGGAAACGCTATGAATAATTCATAAGAGATTCATCTGCCAAGTCCAAGAAGAAACTACTGAGAGGCAGAACAATCACATAACAGGTGCCGGATAGTTTCCATTTCTTCCTCGTCCGTGTATCTTCTGTAATAGTTGCTGTATACGTACATATGTATATTTCATGGAAGGAGCCTAGTAAAATTCTTTAAAGACGCAGAAGAATAGCTTAAGGTTATAGGTTAAAAACAAAAAAAAATCTTTACAGTCAATAAACTTTATCAGCTACTAGCCGTGTGACTGACGACATCGTAAGTTAAAACCAATCGAACATAGCTTTCGTAAGCTTTCACCAGAACAATCATAATTATTCAGTATATCGAATATAGTAAGCTAGCGATTAAACTGGGCCACATAATGTATAAATTAATCTGCACTCGGTCATTCCAATGCCTTAAAATACCAGCTTCTATAAAGCTTATTGCTCTATTGTCACATCTCCATTACCCACTGGCAACGTACACAAATGTTTATTACAAATTTATTAAAAATTCCCAACGGTTTTTTTTATTTAATCTATTTCGCTTTTAGACAAGGTCAGCATAAAAAAAATCTCTTGCATTCCGCATTCAGAGCTCATAACATAAATTTCCAAATCTAGCGGTGTTCTATTTCTACTGTGCTCCACGGCCTACTGCGATCCATTAAAGAAAGAATTTAATTTATGAATGCAAAACATAACATCGTCACCACCAATCAGCCAGCCAACAGGTTTATCGAGAAATATTAAATTTTATTCTGTCGCATAATTCTATGATTATTTGTATGTGTATTTAGCATTGGTAGCTGCCACCGTTGTGCGCCTTATACTACATACCTTAAGCCATTACCACAAGTGTTAAGTCACCTCGAATACAGAAGTCATATCGTGTTCTGCAAGAAAACTTTCTTTTATGCGTATAGAATCGGCAATGAATGTGTTACCACACTTTGGTTAGCTAGTTCCTCCTATCTATGGTATACTTTATTAGATACATCTTGTTAATAAGCTAAAACCGTTACATAATGGTGCATGTCCGCCAAACCAGACATTGACTTTGATCTCATTTTCTAAAATTGATATGCGGTCATGTACGCATGTACAGCGGGTGTTGCTCAAACAGAACGGGGGCTTTTCAACTGGGATCAGTAGAATTTTGCGAAAGGAATGACAAGTAATATACATAATTGAAAAACGAAATAGAGAAAACCAGCAAGAGAGGCATATGCTCACCCCTATACTTTTACCACAGCACAGGAAGAGACTTTTCGTGACTAAAACGATCTATTTTTCATTTCTTTTCTCTGTGCAAGGTATTTTCCTTACCTTGACTATATAATATCAATCTGCAGCGGACATATAACATCGTTTAGGTGCTTATTTTGCTTTCACACAGTATGGTGGCTTTGAAAGAAAACGAAAAGAAAGGAAGAAGACGAGAAGAAACTGAAGTAGAAAATGAAGAACATTCTTGAACTCTTTCTTTTCAGCGACGATGGACGATGGAGAAGGGGTGAGCGCTGAAGACAGACATGCAAAGGAAGGAATATCGGATCAATGGTTATAAAGAGTTGAGTGCTGTTGAAACTGTGGTGGCGACGAAGAAGAAGACGACGATGATGATGATGATGAAGTTGTCTTTTGCCAATAAGAAGCGGCAGTTGAAGCGGCAACAGCAGCAACAGAGCTCCAGTGTTGGGATCATTGTCTTTTGAATTTTAGTTCATTTCAAAGTGTTGAGGCGAAGCGTTCTTGTTGCGGTGCGTGGTAACCGAGTTTAATGGGAATTTTTTGAAATCGTTTAATAGAATTTAATTATCTTTTGCTGTTCACTTAAGAATTGAAGTTTTTTTCGTGTTTGTTTTTTATAATTCTAAAGTGATTAAAAGTAGATAAAAATTGTGCAGCAAAAATGGATTATCCATTAGTTTTGGTAAGTGTAACGAAATTCTCCATTCTTTTTTTTTTTCGAGTTCGCACGCCAACTCTTTCGTTTGAGCGAATTTCTTTTGACTATATGTTCTTTCACACGTTTAAGTGAATGATGTATGCTAATTAAATTTTTCAATAAAAATGACCGTTAGAAGCGCTACAAACACTGTAATTCACTTACCAGTTCTTCAACTCTGTAATAGCACAGTTATTATCTAAGTAAGGAGCCACCTCTTGGTTTCTTTTCTAATTGCTTGAGTTTGTGGAATACAGAGTGTTTTTTTTTTTCTTTATCAGAGTCATATGCACAAACATAAGAATGCGATGAAAGAAAAAAAAATCGTATCATTTGGGTGCGCACACTAATGAAAAGAAATTGGAATAAACAGCGGATCGCGGAGTTAGGAACGTCGTCGTCGTCGTCACAACGTGCCGCCGCATTAACGTAGGCTTTTTTTTTTTGTTCTGTTGAAGATGAATAAACAAACAAACCTCATTAAATCTGACCTCAAAAACATTGACCTATATTCGGATTGTCTTTATTTGAATTCCATGCCACACATTGTAAATGTGTATTTATTAATTCACCCACGGATTTAAAGGAATTAGATGCGGGAACGTCTTTCTTTTCATTTTGGTCTTAGAATACAAAATCGAATGCAAATTTGGTTCTGTGTCTAGCAAATTTTATGTTAAAATCAATATTCATTCAGTTGGTTAAATATCCATTTTGGGACAGATCAAAATCTACCGTTGCAATTAGGTTGAATGCGTGGGCCAACCTTTTTTTTTGATATAACTTGAATGTTAATTAATTTTATGGGATTGTTGTACTAAAAGAAACTAATTTTACATTTCAATTGAAGGAGAATTTATGACTACACTCTGCAAAGCCAGCATATGAAAGTATCTTCGTTTTCACCATGAATTGGTTCAATGGGGTAATACCATATTGGTAAGGACGTAAATAAATTGGTGAAGAATATGTATTATCAATTCAGGATATCGGAAAGTTTATTCTGTATAAAAGGCGTGAGTCTATATCAATTTGATGGCTAAGTACAGGGTGGGTCACAAAATTATTTTTTTCCATGTATTATGGCTTTATTAGTAATAGCAAAATTTCCCATTTATTATGGAACACAACGTCGTTCAAGTGGCTGCCTCAGCTGGCTTTGGGGTAGAGCATTCTGTCACTCAAATTTTCCAAGTCTTGTTGATGGTTTCGGGCTGTAACTACAGATTACTTGGATGATATTGGCCTTAAGTGCTTGAATCGTTTCCGTATTGGTGTCATAACATCGGCCCTTCACGGTTCCCCACAAAAAAAAAAAAAAAGTTCAAAGGGGTCTAATCGCAGCTCCGAGGCAAAAGAGCTGCAAGAGGTATGGCGCAGCATCCTGCATGAACCAGAGGTTGTCCAAATCCATGTCTTGAATTTTAGTAAAAAAGAGTCGGTCAACATAGCTTTGTAACGCGCGAAACTTTGTTCCGAACCTTCTCGATGGTGACTTGATGTTTGTGAATTGAGTCTCACACTCTTGGCTATAGCAGCCACATTCTCTTCTGTACGACGACAGGGACCATGACTGCATTTCATTTGCATACTAGTCTCACGAACTTTTTGCACAAACTTGCGTACAGCAGGCGCGGTGTTTAGCCTTTTGGCCAAAACTTATTTTCAAAAAACCCACTGTTTGGGCTACACAACACTCACTTTGGAAATAAGTTTTCAATATTTCCCAACGTTGTTTAAGCGTAAAGCAACTCATTTCGTTCCGCGGAGGTATGATTCTGACTTTCTGCTAAATTTTGAGAGCGTAACAGCTGTCAGTGTCAAAATAAAAACAAACCACAAGATGGCCCACCCTTTCTGTGTCCTTTGTTGTCTTGAAATATTCAGTGGTTTACGTATTAAATTTTAATAATTTTCCGGATACCAAGAATGTAATTTCATTGCTGTTCAAAGTCACAGATTGATGCTATGGATTGATATTCATAGAAGGGACCTGAAGTTTTATGGCGTAATCGCGGAGAAAATAATTTTTAGAAGCTTTCTGATGAATCAATACTCTTTAATGTTTGTCAAGAGTTTTGTATTTGAATTTGGAAGCCCACGCCGATTAGTACAATGTGCCAACCACAGATCCACGACATGCAAGATTATTAAGTGCCTGACATGTACATCCTTTTCAAATTGATCTCACATTTATAATTACTTGGATTCTGTTGGTAGTTGGCTAAATAAGCAGAACTTATAGTTATATAAGTTGGGTGAACTAAATTAAAGAGGCTGATTAGTATCCAGAAGAGCGGGGCATTTTGGCGTAAGAAAATTATGATTTGAGAGCACAAGATACCCGGAAATAGTGCGAGTGAATCTCTTGATCAGCAGAATTAAAAAAATATTGGTTCCAAGCCGCAGCTAGCAAGCAGCTACTTCCTTATCACATGACGCCAATAAGATGATGAGGAAATGATCTTACAACTCTTCCGGTATGATGTAGCAACAGATTCTTTAAATGTTCTTCACTTTTCTATCATTTCGTTCTTGTATTTTCTTTTAAATCTATCTGTTTGTTATGTATTTTATAATCTTGTCGTGAATACTGTTTGTATTTGAACAGATGGAACAATCGAATTGATGCATTGAAATCGTGCTGCTGCTGCTCATTGCAATATCTCAGAAATGCTTATTATTTCTTAATGACCGAAAACTTTATTCATGGTCAAGAAGATCCTCATTGCCAAGCGGTTTCGTTTTTATTCTATTCGAGAGCCAAGTGAATGCCTTTTCCTTTTTTAAAGATACCTATTCGTTGCAGATCGAGAAAGTAAAATTAAAAACGAAAGACCTTAATACTCCAACATAGATAAGTGCAAATCCGATACACTATTCACTTTTTCGATCTCTACTTTTATCTTCTTAGAGTCGGTAATCACAGAGTTTTCACCTAAGCACTATGTACAGATATTTTTACATTTGAAATCGTCTAATAGAAGTGCCCTGATGTAGCACGTTCACACATACCCGGGTTAGAGTTCAGTCTTTGAGAGAATAACACTTTACAACGATTCGCACTTTCACTTATAGAAATACTTAATGCGACATAGAGAAATGACCATTATAGAGAAATTTTGCAAGCAATGGAATCTTGTATCTTGTATTATTGAATAGATACTTTGCGGGCTATCAATTTGAATAAGAGTATTATTTATCATTCATTAACATTTCTCTTGGGAATAAACGGAAATTGCATTCAATTGTATACATACATGGCATAGTGGAATGACTATTGAATGGAATCAATCTGAAAAGTTGGTTGTATAGTCGCTTGAATGACTTAAAAATAATTGCTAGTAGTTTAAACTTTATGTTTGTGAAGAATTCAATGATAATGTGGTGTTGTGCAACTCTGGGGATTGTTAGGAACATTGCTCTCAGTACTCTGTGATAGAGGTTGAATGTTTATAGAGAATCGTTACTTCTCCTTTTTATGTTGTTTGGTACATTACATAGGTAATGATACTAAATCAGTAGCAGCGTTGCAGACACTCAAAATATTTCCTACCAGACAAATCGTAAAAACCGTCAGATTTGTCATATTTTTCGGGAAAACTCTCAAATTGTGTATGGCAGGTGTCCGCTGCTACTTAATTCTCACCGCGAAATTCTCTCTTAAGTTCTTGGTAAGTGTGATTCATCGAAATACTGAATGTGTTTCATTCATTCATTTGAAATAAAGCTAATTTTTAAAAGTTTGACATTTCAAATGCTAAAACTGTGTCAAAATCAGTTCTACCTTTAGTCTGGACTTTTCAGTCAGAGTTCTATTGTATAAATAAAACAAATTCAAATGTCAAATTTCAGGCAGGGTTTTAATGTTCAAAGAGAAGACAAAACAAAACGGCTGACTTAGACGTCCAACATAATGTCATGACTTGAGTCTTGACTGAAATTATGTCTAGTGGAGAATGAAGGTTAGTTTAGACGTCTTTATGAACTTAGATCCGGTACTCCTCATTAAAATGTAAAAAAAATATAAAGGTACTAACACTTAGTTGGTACAGTAACAAGGATCTAACATGTGATCTAATTGGATCTAGTTAACTTCATTGGGTGTCATTAAATAACTCTGGACAAATTGATAAGATAAGATTCTCTTTCCCGAAAATATGAAATTGTTTCAAAACTTTCTTTCATTTGCTCTAGACTAAACAAGATTTCGTCTTCAATATTAATGCCAGAACATACATCTAATGTCCTGTATTATATAATGTTTCGTACACTTGGTGTATGTACGATCCTCTCATGAACTAAAGCCATAGGTATGCTAAATATTTCAATGACTCATTTATCATAGAAAATAATCTCATCGCAAAAAACTACTTGTAATTTCTATGAGAAAAAAAAAACAATCTTTTAAAATGTCATTGAAGTACACGGATAAACAAATTGAATACCACTTAGAGCAAGAAAAAAACAAACACTAAACAATGTAGGTACACTCAAGTAGCAACACTTTGTTACCAAGAATTCCAATTGACAATAAATAATAACAAAGCAAAAGAAGAATGCGGCATTTTGTGTCAGAGAAATTTATTTTAAACGAAAGTCTATTGTTTTCCTCAATTGGGTCACCGCCACAACTCATTTACCCATCAATGGAATGTGAAATGATTATATCAAGAATAGTGGTGGATAAACAAATCTCTCGAGAGAGAATGAAAATATATAAAAGACCATAATAACAAAACCATAAATAAACAATTTGTTCTTCCATCATCGTCGTCTTTCTTTTGCAATATGACACTCGTTAACATACTTAAAAGAATTTTGGAAATAATTCCAACTTCACAACTGTAAAAAAAAATATTTTTTTAGCATGTTAAATGGAGAAGGGGGAAAAAAACGTGATCCTCAAGAGCACTTTAAATGAAATTCGAAAAGAATGAATAAAAAATACAGAAGCAAAACATAAAGGCGTTTGAAGATATGTACTTAAAAAAGGAAAAAAAAAAAAACAATAACGATATACTCGTATGGAGATGTGTATAAAAATGTTTATAAAGCAGTACATTTTTAGTATTCCGGTTCTTAAAAAGGAAAGACCGGACACTTATGGAATCAACACTGTGTATGGCTGTGCGTCTATTAGTTAGTCTGCTGAACGGTTTTGACTTCGGAATCGATTTTTGTATAAAGTGATAAGAGGATATCATAGTTTTTCTAATCCTTTGTTTTAGCAGATACACTTAAAACTTTGAGCACAGGTGGTGCAGTGGGGCCCTGTAAAGAACACAATTAGCGCTAGGGTACGCGGTAATTACCTATGCATTGCTGGTATGGTGGGCATAGGCCAACCAAAGCGGTCATCCGTACTGCCCTTCAAAGAATACAACGTTTAGCATGCGAAGTAATTATGGGTGCAATGTGCTCCTGCCCGAGAGCTGAGTTGGAGGTTCTTTTAGACCTTCCATCGGCCCATATAACTATGGGTAACAACTCCTCCCTTAACTTAGTTTGACACATCCAGTCCAGCACTGTGTTTCTCAGACTTCATGCCTAAGAGAATCCATTTCTATCAACCCTTCGAGGTCGTATTTCCAAACCGAAGCACCTGGGACAATTAGCAAATCCCTCAAACATCCTCCTCATTAGATTGCTACACTGACGGATAAAGGGAGTCGAAGGGGTCGGAGCTGGAATCTCTGGTCCAACTAGTATCTTTTCCTCTACAGAGTTCCTCGCTATCGAGCTTGTGCCAAAGAATGTATTTAAAAAAACCTCCTTAGATCACATATCACATACTTTCAGATAGCTAGGCAGCTCTCAAGGCTCTCACATCGTTCAACATTGTGTCAAAGCTAGCCTGGAACTGTCTCCAATCTCTCTTGCCTACTGCACACAATAAAGTCACGCAAATGTGGGTTCCTGGACACAGGGACATCTCTGGCCACAAAGCTGCAGATGAGCTTCGTTGATAGGGCTTCGTTTTATTTTGAATGCGATTCAGAGTCTTCTGAATATATAGAAAAGAATTTTGGCGGTTTCATTGATAACTCCTGTTCACGTAAACTTTTTGTCTCTTGCAGAAAATATTTTGTCTACTCTTCATATGTACCAAAGCTCAGGTGCAACCGGAGTACGAAGAGCCACCAGAGGGGTAATAAGAAAGAACATTCTTGGTAAATTACGAAATAAACTAAAAACCAAATCTCTTTCAGTTATTATGCATTTGTGGAATCACCAAATTCGGTACCACCAAAAGTACGCCCACCACCGTACACACATGTAAACGTCGACTGCGTTGATGCTCCCGGCAAGAAATCATCAGTTTCGGTGAATAACATCTGTGGAGATCTAAATAAGGGACAAATTCCTAAGAATCCATTACAACAAAATGTTCTCGGTGAACCTTATCCATTGTGAGACCTTTTTCAAGCTTTTTGCTTACAATAAAGATTGACTAATGATTACCCATTACAGTGAGTTAATTCGCAACCAGACTCTAAAGTTCCTTTCAAAAACGTTGCCAGTTCTAAAAGCTGATGACACATTGCCCAAGGTAACTCAAATTATTCGAGACGATCCAGTTGAACCCGTTGAGAACAACATCGACAGGCAGTACAATCCGAGTGTACGAACTCGTCGCAGTGCTCAGGAACCAGCTTTTAGCTATTACAATGTGGCGGAGGAGGAAACTGAAAAAGAAGAGGACGTTGCAGCACCAGAGCGTCAATCGAGGAAGTTCTGCGATGGCGGTGGAGTGTGAGTTCTAATCATAATCTCAATCGAATAACATCCTAATCATCTAACTAATTTTTAAATAGATTCTGCACCCTTTACCGTGCGATTCAAGGTGAATCTTCAGCAACTCAACCCACAGTAGCTGAACGAAGGGAAGAAATCGGTCCCATTCGGTACGAAGGCCCACCAACACCGTGTCCAGCTAAAGTTGAATACGCTACACCAGTTTTTGCTAAAAATTACCAAGGCTCATGGCGTTATGTTGTGCAAATTCCATATGAAGGTTACTTCACGCAAACTGTTGAGGTGACACGCTGTATTCAATCCCGGTGCCATTATCTAGATGGTGGATGTCTATCGTCACCACGATGGGTTAGTCTTTTGGTGGCTGAAATCTTCTATCCCAGCGCTGATGAAGCTGTAGTATCATCAACAACGACTGCAGCACCATCTGTGCAAGATTTCCAAGCGTATCAACAATACTTACAAAAGAGAGCAGGCGTAGCATCCGCTTCAGATGGTACAACTACAGCAAATGATCCAAATCAGCATTGTGATGGTCAAGACGAGATCGGTTGTTTCCAGGTTCGTTTGTACTATGATTGGTTCTTGATTCCTGGTTCTTGCAAATGTTGGCGACCAGATTACTTTGCCAAATATGTGAGAAGAAAGTCCGTTACTGATTTGTAAATTAAATCACCAGGAAGACGAAACAATATTGCTTTAGTATAGAGATCACCTTTTGCAAAAATTTAAGATATACAGGTGAACAAAATTGTATGCACTGACTGATATTATAAATGAACGTGCTCAATTTTTTTTTGGGATTGGTTGAGGTCTGAGCTGAAACTTGAAGTTTCCATAAGAAAATAACACTTATTTATTTTTAGTTTTATCTAATTGAGAAAATGTATATAAAATAGGATAGAATTAATTTATTTAAAAAGCGTACACATCTCATTTTATACCTATGTAAATAAATAAATAAAATTTAATTATGTGTTTTTTTTCTTGACTTTAAGAAATCACAAATTTTTGATTGTGGCGTGGTAAGTATGGGTTTATAAATAGCAATTATTAAGGCTACATATGATGGGTCCACATGTCATGTTCACGTCTTGCACAGAGGAAGGCTGTCTGAAGAATTCGATGTCCAAAATGGGGTTCGGCACGGCTGCATACTTTCACCAGTACTGTTTTTATTGGTGATTAGCGATGTGCTGATTGCGACCTTATCAACAGGAAATGGAGGAATTGGATGTAAGAGTCACATCTGAACTCAAAAATCTCGACTACGCCGATGATATATGCCTTCTGTCTCACAGAATAATGGATCTTGACCAAATGACAGCAAATGTGGATAGGGAACCAGACAATCAGCCTAGGACCGAACTCATCAACGCATATATGTATTGCTTGACAGACGGTTGAGAGAGTAGAGAGTTTCCAATTCGTTGGCGGAACCGAACTGGATATAGCCAGCTGAATAGGTAAAGCAAAATCTGCGTTTGGTATGCTATCCACAGTTTAGCGAAGTAATGCATTAGCTTAGAGACCAAGCTACGATTGTTACATTCCAAAGTTGAATCCGTGCTGCTTTATGGATGTGGTACCTGGAGAGTGACCGTCACTATCACGAGGAAGCTATAAACGGTTGTCAATAGGTGCCTGCGCTACATCTTAAGGATATTTTGGCCAAACCGTATCTTTAACGAACAGCTTTATCAGAAAACGGGCCATGAACCAGGCACAACCATACTCTCTAAAAGGGTGACAGGTCCATAGCTAACCAAGCGATGCAATGGAACCCGCTTACCCAAGATGGAAGGATACGCGGCGGTTTTTGACAGTTTGCACGACTTAAAAGATAAGTTCACTTCCTCAAAAAGAAATGCCTTACTTTGTTGTCAACACTGAATCTCTCAACCAATCACAAACGTTTGTCTACTTAGTTCCTAGAGTACGGAGCGCGGCTATTGTAGTGAATAATACTCAGGTAGTTTCACCTCCACAGTGCCACCAATTCCAGATTACATATTTTTTGACTGGTAAATCTACACCGTCGATGTTTTTTTTTATACAATATTGCCGCGTCAGTTCGCTCAACTTTGCATTAATCAACACCTGACGTTGGGAGTGATGCCAATTGTTTGCATTAATGAGCATTTTACAAAGCATCATGAGCATCGTAATAACAGTCATCGCACTTCTGAATCTACCCATAATTTTTACGGCGTAAGTATGATGGCAACACCATATAATATGGGCTATACGAGTATGCTGTTTTCATTCGGTTTCGGGGGGTTTCACAAGGAAGTAATTAAATACCTGCAATCACAATTCATTTAGTCATTCAGTTAATGTACGAATAAAAGTACCTACTTATTAATCTTTTTGAAAGAGCTATTGTAGCAGAGCTATCAAATAAAATGTCCATACATTTCTTTTGCACATCTTTTTTGTGTATTCAGCACGCAGTTTCACCGAAAAAAAAACATTGTTAGAAGCTTGTTGCAAAAGAAGATAATAGGACTATTCATAATAACTATACCAATTAAACGAACAAAAATAAATAATAATAAACGACTTTTATACTAAAAATATATTCTTTTTATAAAACATTATATTACATTTTTTTGTTGTTTGATTATTAACTTAAGGCGAGTATGTGCTTCTTTTCTCGAATTTAAGACCATTCTTATTGACCATTGAATAGTCAATAGAATGTAAATTCCGGAAACATAAAACTCTATTATTGCAAAAGAAAGGGAATTTCTTAACAGAAAACGCAGCTGATTCTGATTACTCGTAGATTCGAATAGCTTCATTTTGAAAGTATTTGATTGGAGGTCGTCGTGCAAGGACTTTGTCACAGCACTGAATTGGTTTACATACGCAGCTATACTTGCTTAGATCACTATCATGCGGACCGAGCAGCGTTATCCTGTTTCCAGGCTTCTTTCATTTTTTGCACACATTCTCGATGGCCGGATTTCCAAAGGAGTTGTGTTATGACACCCAGAGTGGCTTCACCTTCTTCAGCATTACGCGTCCAGTTTGTTAGTAGCTGATAAATGACCTAAAGTAAAATGAGATAAGTTCGTTAGTTTTTTAAAATATTCAGTAAAGGGAATTTTATCAAAAATGATTGTTTTCTTAATACAAGAAGAAATTCATGTATCTAGCTAGAGTAAGGAGGGATCGCAACTAGCTACTACTAATTCGATAACACAAATCGCTATCGCCTTGCGGTTGAGAACTAAACCACAGAAAATGTAAGCGACCTTTTCGTATTCAAAATGACAAATAAAATGCTGATTTAATTTGTTATCCATGCCTCGATTATGCTTGTGTTAAAACAACTAAATCCATGTGGACAAAGAACGATAACACTTTCACAGTGAACCCTCGATAACCTCGAGTTTAGACTTGATATGACATAATGCACTAAAACAAAGGCTGAATAGATACAACTTGAAGTAAAAGCTAATTATGAGTTGGCTCACCTCTTTGATACCACCGTGAATTTGATTATCAATAATCGCCTGGTCGATCTGACCATTTGTGAACTTAAGGTCTCTGAGAACATTTTTCCAGCCCTCACCCAAGTGTGTTGATATAGTATCCAGCATTCGATGGTTAAGTTCCTCGGTCGACTTCATCATTGCCTCGATGGTGGTAGTTCGTCGAGGCCTCGAACTTTTCGCTGGCGGCGCTCTGTGTTCAGTCGCAGGTTGTTCCAGTGTTTCGCTGTTGAAGTTATACACAGATCCGAAATGTAATCCCGTGATGTTGGAGAATTGCATTACTACCTGACCCTGTGTGTTGTGTACCGCCATTTGATTATTTGTGACTGAAGTGGTGCCCGCGGCAGGCGATTCCACAACTTCCGTGTTTGAGTTAGCTCGCACCATGGCCAGATCGGCACTTTCGGCCATTTGAGTCTGAAGTTGAAGGGCTGCATTAAAGTCGCCCGAGTTAAGTGATGTGCTGTTGGTTGTCGATAAGTTCTCATTGTCTGGAGGATCGTCGACAGGAACTGCGTCTGTTTCTAGGGCTCCAGCGCTGGAGCGAGATCGTGAGAAAATATTCGATAATAGAGGGATTTTCTTCATGTTGCAGGAGTTCTGAGTGAACTAGCAGAATTGCCTAATACAAAGTAAACAATTCGAGGAGTACTTTTGGAAATCCCGGGATTAATATTCGTCACTTGAAACACTTTTCGTTGTTTTCTTTTTTTGCTCTTGTATTTTTGACAGTTCAGATATGGAAATGACGAAAACTCAAGTGACGTAGTTGATCGGTAGAGTTGTTCGCTTCGTGTGCTAGAGAAACACAAATTAGTTTGATAGATGTTATGTTGGTGCCAGAACGTAACATAACGTTACAACCGAAATATATTTCTCGTTTGAAAAGTGGGCGTGTGGGGGGTTTATTAATGGTAGATAATTCTAAAAATAGCTTTATCTTATAGGAAAATTTGCGAAAATGATTGCTTTTTTAATCCAATAAATAATGATGTACCAGAATGCTATTTTTCATGTACGTGATTGTCTCGGGTAATACCAATCCGCAATCTCCAAAGCGTAACTCAGCATCAGACTACACCGGAAGATCAATTGGAAGCCCCATGGATATAGCGTTGAATTGCTGTTAAAAACTACAGCCTGGGGCCTGATCGCCGCAGTGTGCCTAGAAAACTAAGGTCACATTATGACACTTCTACTACGGAATCCGTTGTAACAAATATACAATTTTTTTTTACACTAGTCCGAAAGAAATCGATAAGAGTATTGTCTTACTGAATTTCGAAATTCGTAGCAAAATCTCTACGACAGATTCTGTGACAGGGGAAACTGGCTAATTTCGTTGCTTATTGTCGTCGTCATTTTCCGAAAACGACTGGCGATAATCTGTCAAGTCAAGGCGTTTGAAATTTCACATTGCTTAACTCAAAGGATGCGACTCTCTCTCTCACATACATTTTAGACGTTATTTTTTCATCGCCAATGCCAAACAGTCGTGTCGTTTTTTTTTTTTTTTTAAAGAGTCATGGACGACAGCGGCAAAAAGGGTGAAAGTTTCGCCGAACACTGTATATATTTCGTATTCAATTTAAATAACTGAGAATAAAAATGCAGATTCGTTTTTTTGTTAGAACATTTTGAAACATGTTTCATCTTTATTTCCATATTATTTGTGGGGTTATAGGTAGAGTCTCGTTAGGTGTCATTTTGTTATAGATTTTTGTTCATAATAAATAGAAATAAAAATAAATACATACTAACAAATATGTGTGTGTGTGCGTCAAAAGTAACTCGCTTAAAAGCATCAATCGCAATTATCTAATCATTATATAAAAATAGTGAATCTATTTGCCCGCCTTTTTGTATATTATTATTATGCAGATCCGCTTAAAAAAGGAACATATAAGCGAGTTACTTCTGCCTGAAGATGTTTATTAAAAGAATGTCGAAATTGGTTGCTCCCAGATGATGGATGAAATGTTTTTCTTTTCTTCTTTTTTTTTTTCTTTTTTGTTACAACAATTTTCAATTCTTACAACATACATCTATTAAAATACAATTATTTTTTTTTTTGGTTATTAATATATATAAAATAAATATTTGCAGATATTGATGGAAGGAGTAAAATGCGGCTCTCTAGCATTTAAAAAAAAAAGTAAAATAGTTTATATTTGGTTATTTTTAAGTAATTAAACATTTCATCAGCATAAGCAGGAATAAGACGTACATTCGTATCGTGCAAGGGAATGAAGCAGTAAGTTTGATTTTGCGCAGAAATTCTTAAGCAATGTGGACACGTATTTCAAGATTTATAGTTTGAAGCGGTCATTTGTTAATGCCACAAATTTACGTAAACTTTAGCTATCTAGTATTTAACATTTAACATGTATTTGACCAGTCTCTTGGAAATGCGGTGAAAATACCTCCAACTTTACTGTCGAAAATAATAAAGAAGAAAAGATTTAAAAAAATTTATTTTTATGCAAGCAATAGTTTTTTCAGTTCCTCTTTTTTTAGCCAATATATTATTCAAAGACCCAACAATTAATAAAACAGTAAAAGATATTCAGTCTTCAAATTTTGAATTCGCTTTACACCTCGTAATGTCCCGAACTTTGAATTTCTGCGCTTGGTTTTGACTGTTGTAATGGCGGTTTACCTACGATTGGTTATTCATGCTTATGCCTCTTAAATTTTTTAATTGATATTTACTAATAAAATAAATAAAGATATTTAGGAGCTTGCAACTTAATTTACTACATCGAGACTCAAATTTTAGTGTGCAATTCATAATTTTGTGCATGTTTTTTAATAGAAATAAAATAGATCATGGCGCGCACAGAACGACTTCACATTTAATAAATCATCAATCTTTAATGCTAGATATTTATTTTATATATATTATTAGTTTTTTTTTAGAGTTTTATGTAAATACATTTTACATGACATTGTTTTAAACATATATATTTTTTTGTAGTTTTTTTTTCTTTAATGAGTTTAAAATACACATATGATGGTCAGTTCTTAGAGTTGAAGAATATATTTTCATTTTAAATTGTAATTTTCTGTATAACCAACAGTTTGCAGCACTTTTGGCGGATGATCTAAAATCTGTTCTGTTTTATTTCTTGCTTAAGAACTGACCATTAAACAAAAACATTCAGTAAATTGTATTTAGATATATTTAATTTATTAATTACCATTTGCCTAATTTGAAAAAACACACCGAATACATTTATTTGTATTAAAATATATTAAATATTTTTTTTTTTGCTTTAACTAGTTTGAATTTTGGCATTCTTTTTTCAACTTTTAGATATTTATTGGTTAGTTTTTTTTTTCCAGAACTCGTTGAACAAAGAAAACTTCAAAATGTAATGTCTTTTAATAATTTATCCATTATTAATTTGATTAGGTAGATGGTAATCAATTAAATTTTGGTATAAAGTGGACAATAAATAACAAAATTCATGTTACATATATTGTCCATAAATAACTATGTGAATAGTTAAAAAGTTGATATTTAGACGAGTTCCACTTAAAAAAAAATAGAATAAAAGTTAAAATTAAAAATTTAATTTCAAAATTTATTAATTTTTTTTTCTTTTAATTAATTTTTTAAATGTGGTTTCTAAAATTGTTTTTTATTTTTTGTTTATCAATATGACCTCATGTTCTTTATTCCAGTATTTGATTTTAAAGATTGTTTTTTAATTCATTACTTAGTATAGTTTTGTATATATTTATCTAAGCAATGTAAATGAATTCATTATATTTATTTGTTCGTTGATTACAGGTGTTCAGTGCTATCACACAATGTGAAAGGCGTAATATTAGCATTAGAGTTTAGAGGAAGAATCAAAAACAGTTACAAGGTGTGGCTATATAACTATGAAAAAATAAATAAATAAATATTAGTCCGTAAGTAGCCCATAGAGGGCCAAGGCATAGCTTTTCACAACTGTACGTATTGGGCGTGGTATACATTTCTATATGTACAGAAGGGACCTACAGTTTAATACCGTATCCGAAGCGCAGAGGGGTGGTTTTGAGGTTTCTCATGGCAATTATACTCTTGTCAGACACTCGGAAGAGGTGGGGCTGTGAAAAAAGTGTTTTTTTTTTCTGGATTCAAACTTGGAACACCATGCACAGTAGTCCAATGCACTAACCACTGATTCACGGCACCCACATATATAACGATGGAGCCCTTAAAATAAAACGGTGTATTATGTATGCTTGTACCAGAGACACGATTGGCAAGGCAGTGCCACAAACATTAAAGAGCCCCGTACCCTGCAGACTTTTCGTTAGCCGATAGTTGGGTGGGGCTGTTAATCCGTTTCAAGATATATGGAAGTGCGTACACTACAACGATTTGGTATCGGACGATAAAAAGTTTGTAGGGCTACCCGATTGCCTTCAAACTAAAGTATTGGCAAAATTTTCGTGATTTTACTCCGAAATTTGACGCTGATTGGTCGTATTTTTCGGAATGGCTCTGCCAAGTTCTTCTTCATCGCTGAACCTTGAAACAAATATCGTAAATTTGATAAAAGAAGTGAAAAAAAGACCTGCGCTAGACAAAAAATCTTTAAAAAGAGTACTCGGATGTAAATCTGAACATACAACTATGGCAGGAAGTTTGCGAAGCAGTTGTTCCTGATTGGAATCAGTTAGGCCGAGGATAGAACAAAACAAGACTGCTCTATGCAAAATCAACTTCCCAAGTAACAAATCCTTCAAGAGCACACTCTTGTATAGTGTGCGCACTCGCCACCAACCCCTCTATTAGATCCGCCCGCGCTAGCAGTCCAACCCGACCAAACAAAGTCTGCCGTTTGCGAGAGCTCTAAAGGTTTAGACGCCGCCAATCCGCCAGCAAATAGTTCTGATCTACGAATTAAAAAGACTAAGCATTAAGGTTCCGCACATAATAATAGTTACCTCCTGATCAATAGTGATAGCACTGATACAATCATTTTATCATATTTTGAACAAATCAATATAAGAATTATAAATTAATTAGCAAAACACATAGCAGTCAAAAGAAACAAATACGAAATGCATGTGTTTTACGGTTCATCAATTAAATTTAGTGTTTTAATTAATATTTAAATTTATTACAACATCAATACAGCAAGTAATCGTTCTTTTGTTTTTCTTTACTTAATTTTAATATGAAACAAAAATATGTATTCATATAGCATGCGACCTAGAAAGGAATTGGTTGAAGCTTTGAACATTTTCGTAGTACATCGTTGTTATTTCAAAATCACTCGATTAGGGCTGTTAGAAATAGTATCAACAGGTACAACAATATTTTCAGATAGGTTCCACGAGAAAGTACATGCTACAGGAATACCTAAATTCATTTCAATTTCTTTTTTAACAAAATTATTCAATAGGTTACAACGCAAACAAAATAAATACAATCCTATGAACATAACTTATTTCCTTGTTTTCATTTTTAATTATTTGTTTTCACTAGCATAAACTTTTAAATGTAACATAATTATGAGAATAATAAATAATAAATGTTTTCTTAGCTTTCTTTTGTTCACATAGTAGTTTCTTTTCTTTTTTTTAAATAATTAAATTTACAACAAAAAAAGTGTAAGTATTGCAGTTTCGTTTGATGATAGGAAGAATTATAATTTCGTGTTTCGTTCTTCTTAATAATTAACTTTGCATATTGAAATTGTCCTCCATTTAGCGCGCGATTCTTACATGTACTATTTAGATTTCCAATGTGCATTTTAGTTATATATTTGGACGGGACAATTAAAGAACAAAATAAATCACTTGATTCAAAAAATATATATATAAATAAATAATTAATAAATAAATAATATAACTACATATACATAATAGTGGGGCGGGGGGCGGTAAGAGAGAGAGAGAAAGGAGTTAAATTGTAGGATTACAAACCCAAAGCAATTGAAGATTTGAGGACAATTTCGCTAGGACTACTTGTTTATTTATCTTCTTTCGGTTTGATGTTGTCCAATCCTAGCTTACTCATAATTTGTAATGCAGCAGAGGCAGCTTGATCTTGAGACTCTTCTACATTCAAGCCAACCCCGTGGCAAATTTGTGGCGGTGTGGTTGATAATGTGACAATGGTTAGGAATTCGCTATGATTGCCTTTGGGATAATCCGAAAAGTTAGCCTAGAAAACAATATAAAAAAAAGCTTTTAGTCAATTTAAATAAGAAACGGGTTCAGAGTGACATGTTTAAAGTTTGTGATTTTCAATGGATAATTTAACTCATGACAACTATTTGATTTTCTCTTGTGCAGAAGACAACTAGCAGAATGGAAAAGTAGTACTTGAACAGAGGGAGACATGGTTAAGCTAATGAGTCAGGAAAACCAGCCCGAGCTTTTGATAAAGCGCAGAAGGTGTCTGATGGGAAGACCCGTCAGGTCACAAAGCTGTCGAAGAGAAAAGACCCCAAGTGGAGTTTCCTTCTTGACGCTAGAGCAGGGCAGTTCAGAGAAGATGAGGGATCGTTTCCTCCTCCTCTTCGTCATTGCAACTCCTACAGAAATCATTTGAAGGAAGGCCTAGACGGCTGGCGTGCAAGCCGATGATGATGCTCAACGTTTCTGGTTAGGGTTGGGCCAAAGCTCTCTAGATATTCTGAAAGTACAGAGTAGCCATAGAGCGTTGGCTTTCCTTATAGCCTTCAGTTTGAGCATTAGTTTACCAGTAGCAAGTGGCATGGATCCAATTGGTAGGGTTGTGCCAAGTTTGACAATTTCATCCCCTTTACGGTTTCCTGGAATATCTCTGTGGCCTGGCACCAGCATAGGAGATCTCCACCAGAGATGAGCGGCTGTCTAGTACGACCTTTTATGTGATTGTGGATGATTCCAGGGATCTGATGGCTGCCTGACTTTACTAATATCTTTAAGAGAAAGTATACTACACGTTAGCCATGCCAGTGCTTCTTTTATTGCCATTATCTCCCCCAGGTTCTCAATATCCACGAAGGTAACTAGGGAAAATTCTTTAAGAGAAGAAGTAGGGTATTGGGAAGAAGATGACATAGAAAAAAGCCACGGAAAACTGGTTTAACATCCGTGTGTCAGATCTACTCACGATGATTCGCGATTTTGATGAACTAAAAACTAACTTCCACAAAAGAAGAATTTAAAAATTCATTCCTTGGAAAAAAAAAAATTGAAAACATTTACCTGGAAACCAAGAATTTGTGCTAAATACATAAGTTGATCTTTCGGACGCACAGATTTTCCACCATCGCTTGTGGAAAGAGAGCTTTTACTCTTTGGAGTAGGTGAAGACGCTGTTGGTGCTTCTGCCGGTGGCAAAGGTTCAACGCCATCAGAGTTTTCATTTTCATCAGAATCTAACAAAAAGATGTAAGTACTCGTCATGGAAAATATTATCATACGAATTTACCTTTACTATGTTCGCGCAATAACAAAACTCCAGGTACAATCTGTCGTCCCGATGGCCCACCATTTCCATTCGAAGACGTTGCATTAGTAGTCTCTGGAGTTTGATTAGAACTATTACTTTCGGTGAATTTAACTTTGCGTGCAACTTTCGATTCTGTATTTTGGTTTGCAATTTGACTGTTGTTTTCCTCATTGCCATCGTCTTCAGCTTCGATGCCCAGTACAACCAATAGATCTAGAAATATGTTTAATTTATTATCCCCTCCCAATTGAGGTTGTCTAACACTTACTTTGGGCTGCATTGCGCTTGGCTACTTTCTTAGTTGATCCTGTTCCACGTGCAGTTGCTCCCGGAATAGTAACTTCCATTACGAATTCTCGCTGCTTGGAATCGCCATTTTTAGCGATTAAATCATAAACAGGTTCCTTTTCATTTCGACTCTGTTGTATCTGAATTATCCTCGAAATGGGATTTGCATCTTCTGCACATTCACTTTCAGTTTTTTCTCGAATAGAACCTTTTTTCTTTGTTGGAGCTGGAGATGTTTTTCGCTTGAAATTCTTCACTTTGATGCGCTTCACTGGCGGAGACTTTGATGGTGATGGTGGTGGCAATTTCTTCAATTCCTCCAACATTTTTTCTGCTGCACGCTTTTTCGAGATCTTCTTACCATTACCATCGCCTTCCGTCTGTAAAGAGTACCACAAATAGTAATAAAAATTGCAGAAAGGATTTTGGAAAACTCCCTTACAATTATATTTCCCACTTCACAGGTTGTTATGAAGTTCTTCATGTGTGCTGGGCCTTCTTCTCGCAAAACCTTAAATGTCACGTTGAGATCGCGTTTTATAGCAATTTCATGCACAAGCGATATCGGTGACTTCCAATCACCTTCTTCGGCGGTTTCAGTAACAATCTCTTTGAATTTATTCTCCACTTGAGTTCTAAGCACTTGTAGAGCTCTAGCGGCTGCATCATGTTTAGCCGACTGCAAAGTTCTACCAGTTCCAACGAATTTTTGCTTGCCAACGATCAGGGTGATCTTACACATTTCAGGCGGTATGCCAGTTGCCATATGTGGTGGAATTACATTTATAGCATTAACCGCCGGTATGCGACCCTAAAATTAAGCAAAGATTTATTTAATTTCCTATGTCTTAAGGATTGGTTCTTACGGGCACAGGAAATTTAGGGGGATATCCTCGTCCTGCGGCAAAGCGTGGTTGCTGCTGCATACCGCCCGGTGGAAATGCCATATTTCGTGGCATTCGTGGGTTATTAAACTGATTGGGTGGCTGAATAAATTGTTGACCCTCTGGAGGATTGGGGGGTCTTTGATGAGGTTGTGAACGTGAATCAAAAACATAGTACGTCTGTTGTCCGAGTTTCATTGCGAGGGCGTTGAGCTCTACGGTTGGCGTTATTGTGGTCTTAAAACTTTCTTCAGGCCGACGTATTGTCTTCGGAATAGGATGCTTGTATTTAGTCTTTTTTATTGCTTCAGCTGCAGCTGTATGCTGTGCTTTTTTAATTTTATAGCCCTCAGCTGAGTATTCCTCTTCGCCTAGTTTTAGTGTGACTGTAAAGCGTTTGCAGTGGGCAGGACCATTTTCACTTGTGAGACGGTATTGATGTTGAATCTGTAACAGAATGAATGAATGTAAATATTTTTTTTGTTATTAAATAAAACTTACTTTGTTAAAACGAGCCAGTTCGTTGACCAAGCACATTGGGGTCTTTTCTTTTGAATTCGAAAAGCAACCATCGCCCTTCAATACTGTTGACATAATATCATTGAATACACCGTTATTCTCGGTGTCACTTTTTCCCTCTAATGAATCTTTTGTCGTACTTTGTGGAGTAACTGAAATTATAACATTTTAACCAGTTTGACATCAATACCATAGGCAGTCTTACAATCCTCAGCTGTAGCTGATAGTTGCTCAGATGGAGCTTCTGGTGCTGCTGATGCAGAGTTTTGTGTACTACTGATGACGGCGGACTCAACTTCGGTAACTGTAGGTAATGGAGTAATAGTAGGAACATTGCCTTTATGCAGTCCATTATTGTTGACTCTGTTTGGATTCACTAGAATTGTTCGCGGTTGCGAAAACTTTTCTTGTTGGCGATTTTGCTGTTGCTGACGTGGCATACGATGGTTTTGATTTTGTTGTTGTTTGTTTTGCTGATGGTGATGTGTGTGGCGCTGTTGCTGCATATTATGTTGAACTGGTGGCGGACGAGATAAATTTGGATTCTGTTGATTATTAAGCTGAGATAGCAGACCCTGTGGTATCGCATTGACTTTTTGTTGTGGACCGTGCTGTTGTTGTTGTAGTTGTGGCGGCGGAGGCGGTGGAGGTCCTTTCATTAATTGCATCTGAGGTCCATTACATCCTCCACCAATTGGTAACGATGGCGGAGGTGGATGTCGAGGTTGTTGTAACTGCTGTGTTTGTTGCCCTTGCTGATTATTATTTCGCATGGATGGCGGTGGTCCATTTTTTTGCATACCTGCGTGTTTTATTCCCCCTTGAGGACCTCCACCTCCACCAACATGTTGTTGTCGGCCTTTGTGATGTTGCATTTGATTCTGTTGCATCGGATTTAGTCTGTGCTGTTGTTGGGGATGTTGATGAAGGCCCAATCTGTAGGGAAAGCCAGCAAAGAATACTGTATAGCAAATTTATACTTTTCAAATAGGAATATTAATAAGGAGAAGGTTTAGCTCTTAACCTTCCAGAGCACCATCGGTTTTTGTATTCGTCGTCAACAAGTTATTCAGCAATAATAATAAGAAACAGTTCACTACGGATTTGCTACGATCTCAAAACACACAATAAATGAGGACTTTTCGACCGGACCTTTCTAATGAACATCTTTATCAAGGCCAGGAATCTATGAGCGTGGCAATGGATTACACACACCACACGTCCTACAATGGAGTCTGTTCACGAAAAGGGGCAACATAGTTGAAAGCCTTAGGCAAAAGTGGGGCAGAACAGTTTGGGAGGAATCCTTCTCCACTAGCTATGCGAATAAGATAATGAACAGGCGTTATTACATTCTATGCCTCCCAAGGGTTAAGGGATCTTTGTGTGTGTATTTAATGATAAGCGAAGTTGAAGTAGCAAACACATTCACATTCATTCAGGACTCAACACGCCGCTATTCCATTCCAGTAAAACTAGTCTACAAAATTTTATTACATTCTATAAATTTTAATTTTAAGTTTCAATTATTCAAATCCAAATGAAAGATGACAGCAGGAGTCTGCAAACAAAGCAGACAAAAAAGAAATATCTTTTGAAAGGATTTCTAAAGGCAAAAGGAAAAGGAACTCATGATCACTGAAAGAACGACATTACACCGGCTTGTGGTTTCATCGTCTTTTCCTTAGTTGTATTGCCTGATCAACTACTTCCACTGTAAGCACACATAAGAGGAAATGTCATCCGAATAGAATAGACAAGAAAAAAAGAAAAAAAAGATAATAAATACTTTTAACGTTCCATTGTTAAGGGATTTGCTATTGAAACGTTTCCTTAATGAATGGAGTAAATATAAAGGTCCTTCGTCTACACTATACAGCGCGGCAGATTCGTATAGAACATCAGAAAGTTCACATCACAATAGGACCAACCAAAGAATTGAACTTCAGTAGCGTGTTTTGTGGATAAACAGCATAGGCAATGTGGCAGGGGAGAAGTTGTGGTGCGCTCTTGCTCTGTCACTTCCATTGCCAATGACAAATAATTCAAACTTTATTCCCGCAATCAGAGATGGTAGATATAGAGCAGAGCTAAAAAAAAAAAACTGTAAGTATAATAAAATTCCCCTATAGAGTGCAACAGGGGTCATTGGCAATCATAAGATTGTGCCTATACGATAGAGCATAAAAGAGACCAACTGGTTTCCTGTCTAACACCCTTGGTATTATGAACAAAACCGATGACTATGAAAGGATTCGTTGACGGCACCACTTTACCGTATTATCGAGGTTTCATTTGGAAGGATAATTTCTTGTTTCCTTGGGTTTTTCAATAGACACACATGAAGCCAGACAAAGCATTCATTTTTTTATATTTTCTTCTTTGCGACGTTAATTTTTGGGAACTCCATTCTTATATTCGGTTGCGTGTTGGGTGTTGGTCTTATCAAACAATTGACACTTTATTGGCAAAAGTTTGACTCCTTTCAAGTGTACACAAGGCTGAGGGTTGTTTTTGTATTTGTTAGCAACTGAATCGTGAGTGGATCGGATGGAGTAGACCACTTAGGATTATTTTGTGTGTCTTCTAACCAATTAAATTGCACCTTAAAGGTTGTATTACATAAATTTGAACAGTGAAATATAGGTTGTAGGTATTATCGCCCACACCGTTTCTTCATGCTGGAGGATTGCCCAAAATCAAGATGATTAACTGAAACTCTACAAGGACTAGCTATATTTTTTGTATATTCCTTTGTACATTTTTAGCGCAAGCCACCAGGCATGGAGAGTATACTGAGAAGCAATCGGAATTATACAAAAAATAAAGGACTCCCACAACTTCAAGCCGTCAAAAAAGTTATAGAAAGAATTTTCATGACATACACCAGTATGTTCGTCAAGCATTCTGGAGAGTGTGCGTCACTATAACGAGGAGGTTGCAAGCGTTTGTCAATAAGTGCCTGCGCTACATATTAAGAATATTCTGGCCAAATCTCTAACGAACAGCTTTATCAGGCACAACAATACGACGACGAAAGTGGCAGTGAATTGGTAACACTCTCCGAAAGGGTGACAGGTCCATATCTAACCAAGCGATGCAATAGAACCCGCTAACCCAGGATGGCAGGATACGCGGCGGTCCAAGGCGTATGTGGCGCAGAACAGTGGAGAAGGAAGCACGGCAACTGGAAAAGAGTTGGGAAGAGCTGAGGTACATTTCCAGAAATCGCACACGATGGCGCGTAGGCGTTGTAGAGGCCCTAGGACCCACAAGGGGATACAGGAGATAAGTAAGTATTCTGGACCAAAAACTTTTTGGTACTTCTAAGACTTGAACCTTTTTGTCGCGTGTTCAGTTATCAAATAGTTTAAACACTGATCTATGAAAGCAGAGCGGTTTATCAGCTCTTTAATTGCAACTCAAACATAGGACGACTACTTTTTATGTGATGGTTCCACTCAGAGACTAATAGCTTAAGCTTAACATCTTATTATCAGTGTATGACGATTAATGACGAAGAGATGCACAATGAAATGAAGCAAAAACTAAAACCAAAACTTCTTGTAAAATCAGCGTTTTATGGCCCGGTTACCCAAATGTCTTCTCTTCTTTTGAGTTCGTAATTTATTTTACAAGCTTCTTTTGCAACTTTAAGGGCGACTCACGCTACACTTTCGTGGAACTGATACAGATGTATTGCTGTGTATTTTGGCAAAATTAGCAGATTTGTAAAAAAGGCAGAGGATCGAACCATTATTAGTCACTTCACAGATGTGCAGAACTTCTGTCAATCCAACGGAAAAGGCATGCTTTCGAACCTCATGTAGCTACGAGTGCTTTCAATGGCAAGAAAAGCAAAGTTTAAAAGTTTTAAAAACACAAAAATATGACGTTTATGTATAGATAAAAAGACACACAGTTTAATAGAATGTTTCTAGACTTTCAACCCCCTGTTAAGATAAAAAAAAGAAAAAACATCACGACTTCTTACATTCTATAAACTAACCATATTTAATAAACCATTCGGTTCCACTTTCTTTTCTCAAATTCAGTAATATACGCGTATTTGTCTGTTTTGATGAGAATATTATTTCCGTTGTCCGCTACTACTACAGAGTGTTAATATAAAACCGCACCGATTGATGTCTCTCAAGGACTGTCTGCAGAAAATCATCTGTTCTATAAAATCACCCGATGAAAGGGTTAAAGCGCGAAGAGTTAAGGGGAATATATCACACAGATGAAAATTTAAATTTTAGGTTCAGGTTGCAATTACTGTGATTGTTGAAAACCAGCTGAATTTATTAAGTGAGTAAACACACATATGAAGAGAAGGGACCCTTTCTATTTCAGACAGATCCTTCATGTGCGTAACTCGGTATACAATGAAAGAGTATAGACCCGTTTTAATATTCTTGAATGACCAGAAACAAGGATAAAATGATAATCTTGTTGAATGTGGAAAAAATATCGCAATAATATGATTGGCAAAAGGTCATGAACCTTTCTCAAAGTCCTTACGACTGTCACTGGGATGAGAAAACGCATTGAAGATGTGCAGCATTAAAAAGCTGCACTTTTTTGTTGTTTGTATTTCAATGGTTATATGTGTTGATATCGCACACAATAGGGGATGAAAAGGTGAGATTATTGTGGAGAGATAAATGTTGGAAATTTATTGAAAATGTTCTTTACTTACCTATTCTGATCTCTCATTTGTGGTAGTCCAAATTGTTGGGGATGTGGTCCACGCGGTGGTGGTGGTGGTGGACCATTGGACATATGGTGTGGTGGTTGTGGAGGCGGTGGTGGTCCACCCATATTTATTGCCAAATGCGGTGGTGGAGGGTGTCCTGGGTGCATTGGCCCTTGATGCAATGGATGGCGGATGTGTTGTGGGCGTGGTGGAAGAGAATGGTGCTGCATTTGTTTTGGCAAGTTCATTTTTTTTTCTTATTCTGCAATTAATCGATATGGAATTGGTAATTAATTGATATCCATGGGAATACATGGAAGTTATTTGTGAAGAGTAAATATTTATTTGTATCTTATGTCTCAGTGGTTAGAATGTAGCATTGCTGTGTAAAGGGTTCAACGTTCAAATACCTAAAAGAGTGTTTCACGGGCCAACCTCTTACAAACGTCTCTGAATCATCCAAATTTATTACTATGTCACGAAGAACGTTTCTCTGCCCTTCGGACAAAGTACAAATCCTTTCTAATTGTATACCTTTCATAACACGGCAACTGAAAAGGAATTGCCACAAATCACAAAGGACTTTTGGCGTTGTACAAATCGTTTTTTATTCTTGTTCATTGCTTTGGGCCAAATGATAGCTCTGTAAATGCATTCTTGTGCCATCGCCAGGCAAGCAGTAGCACAATGTATGTACGTAGACAAACACTGAATTTTTCTACTCTTTAAGAATGCAAGATTGTGCCAATGTTTTTGATAATAATGGTTTTGGGCCAATGTAAATTTGGTTGTTGATTCCCTTGTATGGCAACAACTGGACAAACACTGCCGGATCGAATCGGACAGACCATCGACAAACTGAATTAGACAGTAGTTTGACAGCTTCACTTCCCCAAGTGAAAAAACGCCGGAAGGTTGCAGCGGAAGTTTGAGTTGACTGTCACGTAGGTAGTCTATGGAGCAGACTGTCCAAACAGGGACTTGGCTTCGCAAGTCGTTCAACGAGGTTCAACCATATCCAACGCGTTTGTTGGACAAAGTTTAGGACCTCGTACATTAAAGTTAAATGTGTTGAACAAGAAATTGATGAGTTGCGAACGCAGCTTACGACGGGCATAAGGTTATTTGTAAATGTTCAAGAGAAGCCTAAAACATCAAGCAGACTACTTGATACGCAATTGACAAGTGCA
The DNA here is from genome assembly GCA_949716465.1 of Chalcosyrphus nemorum. Lineage (NCBI taxonomy): Eukaryota > Metazoa > Arthropoda > Insecta > Diptera > Syrphidae > Chalcosyrphus > Chalcosyrphus nemorum. The sequence continues at coordinate 87,170,191 of OX454332.1, forward strand.
TCATTTCAAGGTCATTACATAGTACAGCGTGTACGACGGAAAAGTATTTAGTACAACTCTATAATTGTACCTGGTGCGATCTACAAAATCATAATGAACAATTTTTTTGTGCCACAAATTTGATAGATTCAAGAATCAAGAAAATAAAGCAGGAAAGTGCAATTATTCATTGGGGGAGCTCCGCGGCGGTTGCAGCCTTTTATTCTCGATACCATTATGGAAAGTTGTAACTAAGTACGACTAAGTACAAGTACTGTTCTCCGAACTCCATTGACGCAGATACACCTACATATAAATTGGGTAGTATATTATGCAGAAGGATTCTCTTCTTCAGGTCGTAATTGAAGCAAAAGATAACACAACAAGCGTTTCCCGGTACATGCTTAATCTCTCGTTTTGTCGAGCCGAAAAAGAGTACATTTGAAACAAATTCTTTTCTAATTTACTAATTAGCATCAGTTGCTCATTAATAACCCATTTAAAGTTGAAGACACTTCCTTCCCTTTCTTCCTTCAAATTAGAAATTATCGAATTTTTTTTATTTCTTACCAGAAAGAAGGCAGAGAATAATAATAAGGTTGCATTTCCCAACGGCGAGTAATAGTAGCACCAAAAAAGAAAAAAGGAGGCAAGAGCACGGCGTGGCATATTTTTATAATAGGACACCCCTACCCTGATAAAAGTGCAGCTGCTAGGATTACTTTTCATGTTTTATTCCCCTTCTGCCGACGGCATCAATGCAATGTAAGGATATTTTCATGCAAGAGAATTTTGCTACTTTGGAAAAAAAACACAAATTTCTCTATCAGTTATTTTGTGTTTTTATTCAACTCTCTTTGGCCAATTGGAGAACACATAAGAGAAAGATGTCAATAAATATAAGCCAAATCACAAGACTAGGTACAAATTATAATTCCAATACACACTTACCAATAATTAAACCGTGACGTCAGTAGTAATCAACGATCCAATATATAAATTCCTATGTGTAAATATAAATATTTTTGTTTTGCTGTGATGCAGCAGATTCCTTCACTTTTTTTTTTTTTTGTTTAATTCTTCGAAGAGAAAAAGAGCACAGAGGTGGGAAAAGTGTGTATTTTGCACGAGACGACAACGGGCAAGGCAAAAGAAAAAGAAAAGGAACGAATAGCAAGAAAAATTCACAACATAATTCACCACTTTTCCACTTTTTTTTTTGTCTCCTTTTTCACAAGACTAAAATCTTGGGATTCCTTTCTTTTTTTTTTTTGTTCAAGTTAAACGAATTCGAGCAGCAAATTCGCTTCACTTTGTTGCACTTAAATAAACTTTATGAACTAGATTAATAATTATTGATTACTTTAGGTGAATTGTGCACTTAAATTTAATTGATAAACAAGGAAAATATCCTTAAATCACGAACTCTAACATGCGGCCATATTAATTGGAACTCGACAAATGATTTCTATTTTTCGAAAAAAATCTCCGGGCTCTTGTTGGATGGAAACTATTTGTGGAACGTATGTGATTTCTCTTTTGCTACAATGCAGAATGACAGAGAAAAAGAGACTGTTTAACACAGCTGTTCAGAATGTTTAGAGATGAAATTGAAGATGGAGCTGGTGAAGTGGAATCTATTTATCGTTGACAAATACCATTGAGGGGTATGTTAGTTGCGAGGATGTTTAATTCGACTGCATGCTCATGGGTATTATAATTCTATAATTGGAAAAAATATAAACATTATATTCCCCACTATCACATAATCAGTCGTAATTGATTTTAATTTTTCTACGAATTACGAAAGTAAGATGTTTTCTTTACACATTTTAGCATTGAAGTCCCCGAGTAGGATTTTTCATCGTACTTCGGACAGTCTCCGTTAAGGAGATCATAAAATTCCTCCTTGGCAGGGCCTTCAGCTTCTTCGGCGTGTACACATATTCGACTGATGTTTGGAATGTGGCCCTGATGCGGATTACAGCCAGGCGATCACTTATCGGCTTAAAATCAATATCTTTTGAATGGATCCGATATCCCACGTGGAATCTCTATTCTAACATGTGCAGTCTTAACTGTAGTAAATATTTAGTTTAGTTTAGTTTATTTAGCGATATTTGGCTATTCTATTACAACAACATAGTAATTCAGTATAAAATAAATATAATGATAGACTCTAGTCTATCGCAGCTACGTCTTCTCAGCGTACCTGATCCTATCCATCGCATATCCTGGATCGCAGTAGTCACCCTTATTGTCGACATCGTTCACGACTCTAAAAACAAACGAAACGACTGTTTGGCATTGGCGATGAAGAACTAACGATCGACAAAAGTCGTCTGAAATGTTGAGTCGCGTCGTTTTAGTTACGTGAAATTTCAAGCGCCTCGACTCGACAGATGTCGCTAGTCGTTTTCGACAGACGACGACGACAATAAGGGTGAATATCTGCCTTGTACTGCAAGAGGACAGATTCAAGTTTTTGAGTTTGTACATTCCAGGTGCATACTCGTAAATCGTAATCCGAGGACGTTCCGGTTCGCATTGCCAATTGAGGGGATTGTTCTTGGTACCCGAGACTGATGTCTCTCTCATACATTTTTTTTTACGTTTTAAGGCAGTTACCCGACGACACAAACCCTAACCTGGATGACCAGTTCCATGGGTTTTAGCCCCTAGGACCCAGGGGCCCAACTATGTAACTCGATTCTACTTTTGATTCTATTCTAAAGTGTTTTCCGATTCTAGTTTCAATTGGCACTATGTATGAAAGTAGAATCGAATGTTAGTAATGCCAACTTTTTCGCACCAAATTTTCGAATTTCGTTCGAGCATCGCATTTTACTGACATAAGGAAACGTCATACAGAGAAGCAAAACAGTCATTAATTGAGGAAGCAATAACAAGGGTAAAATAATAAGCATATTTGTGGCTAAATAAAAAGTTTTTGAACAATCATTGAAGTAAAAGAGAAGATGGACAGGCTAATGAAAATGAGGAACACAAGGAACAAATTGATAGAAGGCGTATACGAGATGAATCCAATATTAGCTCTTTTGACAAATTCGTCCATGAAAAGTTTGAAGTTTTCCTGGCCTCTGGGGATTTTAAATATCCTTTCGATATATCAGGATGGTTTTCATATATTAAACCATTGTCTCGAATTGAGATACTTTTGTGTTTGTGGTTTAAGATGATTCCCTAAGCAGAAAGTATATTTGAATAAAATTATTATAGAATGATATATTTCATCAAATTTGTTCTTTATTTAATACATACCATTACATTACACTACACATTACAAATTTCCAATATTTTAAGTAAATTATACTTACATTTCGCTTAGTTTTTGGGATGAATACGACCTGCTCGTAAACTAATTAGCATTAGAATAAAAAATTGCGAATGCGGATGACTTTGACAGGAACTTTCGAGATATGTGGTACCAATTTTCCGAAAAAGAAATGGCAATTCTAGATATGTTCGACTTTAGTTTTGTCAGAGGTTGCTATAGAAATACAGAGTTGCTATTTTGCGAATTCGATAATTTTTATTGTAGAATCGAGTTACATAGTTGGGCCCCAGGGCCGGATGAAGAACTTTTGTACATTTATTACGTAGATTGCGGTTTCAAATGCATACAGGTTTCTCATTTATTTAATTAAAACACAAAATTTAAAATATTAAATGTTTCTTAAAATTTATTCACTAAACATAATTCGGTCAGTAAAAATTATAAAATTCTACATTTAACTTAGTTTTCTAGATGTACAATTAAACAAAATAAAATAATAAAAACAAATCTTAAAAAATAAATCATTCAAGTCCTGTATATATACACTAAAGGTCAAATTAGATTTGTTAAGGTTTTTTTTCAAGAATATCTGTATCTGTTCCTTAGATACTTACTAAAGCTTTGAAAATTAAACATAATAATACTATGTACAGTATTTTGTTGTTACTTTATAAACACAATAAATAGAAAATGTTTGCACGTGTATGTTAAAAGTTATATAGTTTATAAATATATATTATACATATGTGTTATGTGTAAAGTTAAGGCCATTCTGTCTTTGTTTTATGATTCTTTTCCAAAGATTGCTTAATTTTTATTTTTTTTCCTCACGAAAGCATCTATCTCTCGATCTAACTAGTATTTTTAAAAAAATACAATAAAACAACAAAAAAATATTTGAAAGGCACTTGCTATAAGAAATTAAGAAAAAGCACAAGCGAAGATTACTATCATTACAAAGCCACGAATATAAAAACACACTCAAAAGCGATCTCTTCAAATTTCGCTTAGCAACTAATACAAAAGTGGATGGCAGAACGATAAGTATATAGACATGCTCACTTTCATTTGCCAACCAAAGCTGTTTTTTTTTTATACATTAAATCCTAGGTCTTATTGCATATTGTAATCGGTAACTATCACGAGTAGTAGAGGTCTTTCATTTGCATCATTTGTTTCATTGGCATTGGCGGCAGCGGTGGTGATGTCAATAGGCTGGAGGGACTCGTCTTCAGAGGGTGCAACTAATTCGAATGTTGCTGTTGTGGCGGCTTCAGAGGAGTCCAGTGATGACACGCTTCCTCCTCCGCCTCCATCACCCTCGATGGTATCAGGGTAATCCTCCTGTTATTTGCCTTGCATAACTGTCGCACCATTGTACAGCGAGATATTGCAACCGGCTTGAATGTGATCGATCACTTGTTGTTTCAATTGAAAAACATGCTCTTTGAGATTCTTTACAACCAATGCCAAGTCAGCGTTCTCTCCTTTTAGCAATTTCACTTTGTCCTCTAATTTCGAGATACGTTCGAGCTTACGTTTGCGACACTTGGATGCAGCAACCCGATTCCTTTGCCGCTTGCGTTCTAACTTGATTTTTTCCTGATTTTCCAAGTCAATTGGAGTGAGCGAGGGCGGTGAGCCGGGTGGGTTTTGAGGTTCGTCTTTAATGGCAACTTGGAATGATTCATCTAAAAAAATAAAATCATTAGTAAAGTGAAAAAATTTCATTATGAGAGAGTTAGAAAATTTAGTCAGTCGTTTAGATACTTACCGAGATTTGTGTAGGTAAACGATCCTCCACTCATTCCATTTATATGGGAGTTGTTATTATCACTGTTTTGGAGATTTTGCAGAGCTTCAACAAAACCTTTAGCAAAGCCTTCTTGCTCGGATGTTACCTAAAAGATAAAAAAGGAATTAAGTTAGAAAATTTTACAACGGCCTCGGACTCTAGTGTTTGAATTTAACCACATCTACATTCATAATCGGAAGGGCGTCTAACAAACATTCATGAATATTTACTCTCTCAGATACGGCATACGACTGTAGGGCCCTATTGTATATTGTGAATTACAATCGAGTGGAAAAGTCACATAAAACTCTCCCCGGTTAACTTGTGCACCACACATGGAGAATATACATATGTATATTGAAACCTGATACCCTCTGGGATTCAAAAAACGCTTTGGTAAACGTTGCTTATACCGAATAAATGGTTAGACTACTCAAAAACAAAATTTAAAAAATCGGGTAGGAGTTTCGACTTTTTAGATCGACATAATTGCATCTCAGATTCCCCGTTGCACTTATAAAATAGTAAAATGTTCGCTTGGTAGTTCAACTGATATTTACCTTCGATGAAAATGCCAATAGAGGCGTCTGATCCAAATTGGGGACTGGCTGTAAAATCTTCTCAAGATCTGGGGTGGCCAACGACTCCAAAAGCAGAGGCGTAGGTACATGTTCATTCATTCTCTGTTTCTTTGCGGGATTATTCTTTGGATTATTTAAATCCAATGAAATTGGCCGTTTCGAAGCATTACCCGGCGCAGCAAATCGTTGCAACAATTGATTTTGTTGTTGTTGTTTATCATCAAAGAATGAAGAATCCAAATTATTGTTGCCACCACCCATATTGTTATTGTTTCCTACTTGTGTATTATTATTGTTGTTGTTCATTGTATTGGCAGTAGTTGTTACTGCAGCAATTGATTTTGCTGGTGTTTTCATTGTCGTAAATATTTATCACCGAATTTTATATAAAAAAAAAAATAAACTTTAACCACTTCCACTTCGTACTGTACTCAGACGTAATATAACTTATTGGAGATGTCTCGGCTATCTGTCACTTTTCACAATCCAATTGGAGAATTTTATATTTTCTCCACCTTCTTGTTTTTCAATTTTTTTTTTAATATTTTTTAATTGCGTTTTTGCAAAAAACTTATTTTTAACACCACACCCGAGATAAAAAAAAAGGCAAAATGAGGAAAATTTATGTAAAAATAGCAATTAGCACGGGCCCGATACGATAGCAACGTTTGTAGTGGAAGAACCTTGAACTGTGTGGCAATTGTCACGCACTCTACAACTTAGTTTTTTGTTTGCACTTTTGTAGAAATTTAACTGTACTTTGTATAAAAAGAAAATATTTACTTATATTATTTAAGGGCACACAATTGAATTTTCTTTATTGTAATTTCGTCACAACGAGGCGATTAGGAAGTGTGGCGGAACACCTTACGTCGACGAGTGTTTACGAATGAATGAAAAAGAGTTTGACCACCGACGACAGTGGAGAGAAAACACCATGAGTCACCACTTGCTGCGCTAAAAATAGGAATCACGTCATCCCTGGCCGCGTGTATTGGTGGAAAATCACGAGATAGCCGATGTAAAGCAACGTGATTGGTTGCGGTGGCGGTTCTCTTTCGCTCTTTTGTGTTTTTTTTCTTTTTGCTATTTGCTTTGTCGTTTGCCTTCGCAGACGATTGTGGTGATAGTCGAGCAAAACAGCGAAGAACAGGGTTGGGTTCGTTGAAGCCGTAAAAACAGTGGGGTGGGGTGGGTTGTATGAAGTTGTAAAGTTTATAAGAATCTCGTTGTTGTTGGGGGGGAAATTCCCTTGTGCGTTAAATCTCAAATGCAATTTTTGTGATTTCGATTGGAATTGAACATGCCCGAAGTTGGTATGGCTGTTCATCTAAAATAGGGACTAATTTGTTTTGACCTGTCTGGCGTGCAGCCACAATCAGAGGCGTATAAAAACAAAGGCGGCCACTTGTGTGATTTTGTTGCTTTTTCGTGTGAATAAAGCACATACATAACTAAGAGGCACTGAAATTAACAACACATATTAGCGTTAACTTTACGCGATCATATGGCGCAGCATTGCCAGGTGGTTGTTACGGTCTGAATTTCGCTAGACCAGTTGTCTCCCGCTATGTATTTTACTCTGCAATGATTCATGGATGCGATAAGAGGAAATGTAAGGCGTAGGAAGCCTGCAAAATAAGATAAAGAAAAATAATGATAAAAGAAGTGTAATTTTATTGCTATTTTTTAAAGGTCACAGAAAGTCAAGCGTAAGCTATATTCTTTTCCGAAATGTATGTACATATGTATATATGTGTATTTTGGGCTTGTATTGTGGTTTGGCACGTTATTTTGATCCAATTCACGTAATAAATTTGTTTACGTCGTTTGATTAACTTTCATACAATTTGGATCCAGTAAATGTCAAGTGCGTAAAATACTCCGTCGGATATTAGGTCCCCTATGTGAGGAGGGCGAATGGAGGAGAAGGTACAACCGCGAACTCTATGAGCTGTACCAGGATGTGGATGTAGTCCAAAAAGCCAAGATACGCAGACTACATTGGCTCGGCCACATCGAGCGAATGGACAACAATGCTCCAGCCAAGAGGATCTTCGAATCCCAGCCCCCAGGTTCGAGACGGCGAAGAAGACCGAACCTCCGGTACAAAGACCAAGCTGTCGCGGATGCCAGAAAACTTGGTCTTCACAACTGAAGGCAACGATGTCTCAGGCAGGGACTCTACAAGGGTCGGGAGCCCTTTAAGTAAGTAAGTAAGTAAATGTCAACTGCTCTTTCAGAAAATAGTAGGTACCTATAGCAGAAACACATCGGCAAACCAACAGCAACTTAGAAATCGTAATAGAGGAAGATTAGCACCTAGCTACCTTATCTTCAAAATCGTGTTAGCTCAAATTTTGACGCTTCGTGTAAACTCTGCGACAGGGAGATTATGGTCCCACTTTAAGTCACTAGTAAACAATTAGCCCTATCGTGAATAAAATTTTCCCTCAAAATTTTTTTGGAACTCTCAAAAAAATTTGCTCTTAACGACACAATGCATAGAGTTGCAGATATGCATCTTGTATTTCAAATATGTGCCTCCGTTTGCCAGAATATCTCTCTAATTGTCCCTTTAATGATATTTTATAATTTTGAGCATGTTTTTATGTATTTTGCGCTTATTTTAGTAATCGTATCAAGAAAGCTCTAAATCTTTGAACTGCTGTCATAATTTGCAGCTTATGAACGTCTTCTTGTTTAGTCATTTTAATAACAAAGCTAGGTATTCGATATACCTACATTCATAGTTAGAAAATATTAAAGAAAATAACATATTTTCCATGAAAAATATCGAAATTGATTTTTATGGTAAAATTTGATTGTGTAAATGTACAGTCTTGCAAGCACGTGTCATATTAAAACGCCCAATTTTGAGCAATGAGGCGGAACAAATGTTTTAAGATCCATTTTTATGAGCTTCAAAAATTCTGAACTTCCGACGGAATTGCCGATAGCCCTGCATAAAATCATGCTGAAACCAATTCACTCAAACTCAATTGAATGCTTATTTCCGCTTTTAAAAATCTGTGGAGATAAACTGTGCTAAATTTTGCGAGTGCATAAACAATCAAATTCGATCAAAAAAGATAAAGTAAATAAATATTGGGCCATAACCAGTCCATAGAATGCTAAGGCATAGCTTCTCACGGGCTAAAGCGTGTAGTGCGTGGTATACATTTCTGCACGCACAGAAGGGATGATAAGTTTTTTCATAACAGTAGTAGGTACTCTTGGATGTTTGTCAGACATTCTCAAAAGGTGGGGTCGTAGGTACATTCGAAACTTGGAATTGTTGTAGTCCAACGCAAATCAGACACCTAAACCACTAAAAACACTTTGGTAAGAATTCCTTTCCCAATGCTTGTTAAAGGCCTAGTGTTTTCTAAGTTGGACTAATTAACATACATATTATAATATGTACGTCAATGGGGTTTATGACTCAGAGAAACATTTGAAATATGTAAAAAGGGTTGCGACTAAAGAGAAAATTAAAAAAATAATTTGTATTTGACACACAAATTGTGGGTTTTACAATCTTCAAAAAATAAAAATATTCTGGGTAGAGAATATAATAAATTTCAAAGATTAAAAACCTTAAGTATTAAAACAAAATGTAAAATTCATACGAGAGATATGATTTTCATAAAGAAATAAACTCACATAACTTTGCATCTTTGCACACTTCAACAATTTTTGTCAACTGATAACACTTCACAGAAACGAATAATTGATAAGAATACGAACTATTATTTAGGTACCTAAAAGGGTCAAATTTCACAATTTGTTAGGCCTACTACAAGAGTCATTAATAAGTTACGATAAGTTACAACCAACAAAAAAGCAAAAAAACACTTCCGAAGCCCAATACGAAAAAAAACTCAATAACAATCAAAAACTGATTAGTGAGACTAGTAGCCAGCGAATTATCACCAGAATAAACAACAACACTGCGAATTCAATTGGAATTGTGCTCTGCGAACGGAGATACTCTTCTTGGGTGAGTCATCACATCAACCTAAAAGATACAATTCCAAGTAACAGGTATTTTGATCAGGAAAACTACGTAAACAAGTTGAGGTTTTTACCTGGAAATTCCCAGACATTTCTTTCCCTCAATTTTGTTTTTAATTGAATGGTTAAAAAGGGAGGAAGGAATTTCATTAGGACTTAAGATTTAGATTTGAAATGAGATATTTTATTGAATAAAATGGAATGCACAGCGAATTCCACAGATAAGCATAAATGGGTCAGGTTATTTTTAAACGACTCATACGAGTAGGTATTTTATGTTGGAATGTGTATTGTATATTTTGTAGGATGGTTGCGATTTCTTAAATAAGTAAGAGCGATGATCCTCGGGATTGAATTTATGATCTGAACAATGTAATCAGCAGGATACATCCGCAGTTGCAGTTGAAAAAGGAACAAAAAAACATTAGCCCAATGTGGTATGCAGCGGTTACATTATAGGTATATTGTTGATTTATAACTTAAGTGCGACTAAAACAATGATGACAGGCTTAGAGTTGACAAGTTCATGCTTGTTTTGTTATTTGTATCTACTGCAATAGAAACATGTAGGTAGCTTAGCTAGTAAACAAAATAATTAGTTTCTTCGATCTTGTTTTTGTTTTTTAATATTAAAGTGACCCTCAATCTGTTCATTAACTACATGTTGCTTATAAACTTTGCATACTTTTAGGGCCTCTTTTAAGTTACGGATAAGTGGTTAGTTAGAATGCAATCAAAATTTAGAACCAAAATAACGGAAGTAATTAAATATGTACTTTAAAATAAGAGGAATTACCAATAAATACCAGTTGTTCAGGACCTTGAATTTGAGTGTCTAATTAAAACATACAATGGGTAGCCATGTCATTATTAGTTTTTGTTTTAACAACAACAACGCACTGTGACCTATAAGATCCAAATGTATGCATATATAAGATCCAAATGTATGCATTTCTGGATAAAAAATTGAGAGACTACTTCAAGAGTGTTCGCTACTATAACAAGAAAGTTGGAAATGTTCGTTAATAAGTACAAACGAAGCTTCAGAGCAACGAAATCGCGTGAAATTGTGAACTTATGTATGTGTCGAAATAGTTAGACACAAGGCCATAATCGAATTAAAGACATCCACCATGAATTTATGTCCCTGAGCCGTTACTGTCCACATTCTTTTGAGATAGACAAGAAAAACAGTTCATGCCAGTCCTCGATAAGTGCGAAAAATATTTGGGAAAAATATTTTTCCAGATGAGACTATTGATACAAGGACAAAATCTGTGAAATTTTTTTTTTGTACAAATTCATTCGGAAATTAATGTTGTATTTCCGATAAGGTTTTAAGTAGTCAGAGAACATTCAGAGCAGTTGCATTTCTCCTCATCAAAGTTTCACGCTTCGAATGTACGTCAGTTTATCTTAAATCCCGACTTTAGACGCACTGTCAAACGCCAAGATTTGTTCATAAGTCCAAAGTATAAGGATCACAATGGAAAAACTTAATGATTCTTTGATGGATTTAAGTATGGTATTGTTTGGTTTTGAAAAAGCATTTCATAGCAGCTAAGAGATCTAAGTACAATTGATGATCGAAATGTATGACGAAGCAAAGATAAGAATGAGATGCCGCACCAGAGCCGCTAAAGGATTTCCAGTCAAAGTCAGTGGGCACTAGGGAACTTTTAGGTCCATTTACTATTACTGTAGTCGTAGATTATCTGATTAAAGAAAAACTACCGGGCTCCAAAGTGTATAAATTATTCCTCGCTGACTATGTAGTCATCATAAGCGAGGATCAAACGTCCCTGCAACGAGAACTTGATGTGTAGGTGGTTGTTTTGAAGGGTGCCATAGGTTAGTGGTTAGAGCGCTGGACTAATGTGCATGGGGTTCCTAAAAAATACCATCAACATGTTTTCATTGCCTGGAAATCATCAAAAGAATATTACTGTTATGAGTCATGAAAACTCTAGGTCCCTTCTATACGTGCAGAAATGTATAGCGCACGCAACACAGATAGCTGTGAGAAGCTAGGTGCTAGGAAAAGTGCTAATACTAATACTGAGATTAATCATAATGTACGGTGAATGAATGTGCGGGAAAGCTTGGTAATCTGTCCTCTATGCTGAGAGAAAGCTTCTATTCCTGAGTTGTATGCCTGGCCCTAACATACGTTTCACAATGCTGGATAAGACATGATAGTATGACAGCAGGAATAACCAAGCTTTATCGAAGTACGAAGATCAAAGAAAGCCTTTACACTAAGAATCCACTTTGAAAAGATAGTAGCACGAGTTGCTATAGTCATGTTCTAAGGTGGGATCACTAAGATCCCTGTCAAAATGGGAATCAACAATCAACGTTTCTATACTTTTACTCTTTCCCAGTTGCCGTGCTTCCTTCTCCACTGCTCTGCTCCACGTACTCCTAGTACCGCCGCGTATGCTACCATCCTGGGTAAGCGCTGATAGTGCGGCAGAGAGGCTGGCTTAAAATCATCTAGATTACACAAATGCAATTTGATTGGTCTTCGTGACGAAGTGTACGAGAGAGACCTGCAGATACTTGTTAAGGTCGATACTTTTATGACAGATATTTTAAAGTCGAGCCTCAAAGCCGAACAAGTACGAATGAAGTAAAGTGGGAGGGTTATGATCCATATAATCCTGATCAAAGTTATCGCCGAACAAAACAACTCCGAAGGTTCCCCTTACGCTTCGAAATTTTAAAAACTCTTGGAACAGGAATATCTTAATATTGCAAGACGAATCATTTTAAATTGTAAAAAATTGAGATCAAAAGCGCAAAGGCTGAATTCATCTGTGGGCTCTTGAGCTTGAATACACCCCTAGTTAAGTTCCGGTTGTAAACGCCTTCAGCAATTGAAGAGATCTTCAATGATAAAATAGAAGCTAGACCAGCAATTACGCCTATTAAATAACATAATATATGTCCCTGAACTCCAAAAAAACAAGAGCAGAGCGGATGCGCCTACATACCTTATATTGCTAACTTAAAAGATAAATAAAGAAGTTAAGCATAAATATAGGCTTCGGAAAAAAAAAAGGAAAAGTTAAAATAATCTAAGGTCATTGTTCATATGAAACCTTATTTTAGTCCATCAATCAAGCCATCTGATTCACCTTGGAGGTTTTGTATAGTTTTTTTTTCTAAATAGAAAGTAGATACATCGCTTAGCCTTTCTTAATTGAACAATTAATTTTCCATTTAGCATAAATTTCTGTATCTTAAAAATAGTTGTTTCACATTGATGCGTGTATCTTATTACTAAAATCCAAGAATTCTTTCTGATTTATATGAAAATTGCATAAAAATTCGCCCTCACAAAAGTGTGTGTGTGGAACTTAAATTTCAAAATTGGTTCTCATTTCAAGTATCTATATTCGTAGGGGTCAATCATTGAAGTCTCCCATTTCATTTCATGGTATCATGTGGTGCTATTATTGTCAGATTCCGTTCACCCGGTGCGGAGATGGAGATAAAACTTCCTGATATGCTTTGGTGTGATGTAAATTGTCAGAAAGAAGACTCAACCGATGGATTGATACATGGGTTTATTTAAATTCTAGTTGATTGAACCGATCCAATTAGGCTGCCATACTAATTTGAAATTCAAAAAATAAAAATATCTATTAGATACTACTCTCAACAAATACCGCTGAAGCCATACGTATGGCTAAACTAGCCTAACAAGTTGGTGTTAGAGAGATATAAATGTATATTTACGATACAAGAGGGGATCGTCATGTGATGGATTTAATTAATTACATTTTTAATGAAAACATCGGATTAGATTAACGGATGACTGAGAATAATACTCTTAGGCGTTCATGGGCATGTTAACTTGCAATGGACGAGCATAGCGGATATATTTTGTTGGCTTAAGCAAATCAGGTTGCCAATTCCAAGTGACATTCCGACACGTGTTTGAATTCAATAAAATGTTTCCTCAAAAAGTATGAATGAAAAGAGATTTTTATAGAATATAGAGGTAGATTCTTTTGGAATGTAGATTGTCTTACTTAGAAGTCGTAAATGAGGGGAATTGAACCCGGACAAGGATGGTGTTAAGTTGTTGAACTTTGTTTTTCGTCCGTTATTATCGATTAATTCGATGATTGCATAACTGTGTATTCCCACACAGAACTGAAGTGATAGCTCTTAAGTTAGGCGCCATTTGTTTTAATCTACTGATGTATCTTTGGCGTAAGTCATCTCCAAATAGATTTGTTTATACTATTTTTATTGAGCAAATTCTATCGCTGAGTGGTTCGTCGAAATACTTTCATGAATGGTTAATGACCTTTAGCTAGTGTTGCCAATAGATAGAACGAGTATTTAACTAAATCAAATCTTTTGATTCATCGCTGAAATATTGTATTTAAGTTTGTATCTACTTTCCTTGATGACGAGGGAGTACAATTTTGAGTATAATTTACTAAAAAAAGTAAAAAGTTCTCAACCACATTTTCCAATTTTCACAGAAAAAACTGAATAATACTCAGAAAGTCATTAATATGTTTCAACATAGACGCAAAAAATACTTTGAATTATAAATGAATAAAAAAATTCTATACAATTATCCCCAAGAATTTCGACACCTTATTTTTCGTAATATATTTATTTTGGAGTGCTATATCCAATACTTAAATTTGAAGGTTCAGCTCACAGCTCATAGACCTGGGAATGAGGGAACTATATGACACAATTTTTATCATATTCTAATTCTATTTTCCATTGGACAAAAAGAAGTCTTCCCTTCATCTTCCGAAGAGAAGAAACCCTGCCAATCATGTTCCACTGGCTCTTTGCAATTATCTTCTGGGAGAGGTTTTCGATTCCTGATTTAATTTAGGAAGACACTCAGAAAACATTAACACACTCTTTCATTGGGTTCTTGTAAATGCCATATGACACAGCGATTTTTCATTTTCAAAACAAATACAAGAAACATGGCGGTTCACCAACACATACACAGTTGAGCGGAAGACAAATTGCATGTTCCATTGGAATCCAGAAGAAAAAAGTTTTCGAGTGAAGCCAATAGAAATCGACATAAGGGTAACAATTGATAATTTTACTATTCTATAATATTATTTATTATTGCTTTAAGAAAAGGCGATCATATGTTATATCGTTTTCCTCTGGATCCCACACGATATCGTCACCTTCGTAAGGAATGTGTGAATGAAACCGTTCATAACGAATCGAAACATAATTAGACGGAACTATGGGAAAAGTCAATATGGATGTTCCTGTAGAATATGCACAAATTGTGTGTGTTCTTATGACTACGTATGACTGTGTTCAGAGTCCAAATACATTATGGTTGGACCTTTAATCACGTGCACTCTATTGATCTAGCCACCTGTGATTTTTAATCGAAAGCTTGTGAAAGGTCTTCTTTAGTGATCTCGCACATTATCCTGCCCGCTTACTTCCAAAAAGAGGCGGAGCCTAAATTGGCCCATTTGTGGATAAATGTGAATTAGCGTTTGACCAAGGTTTGTTTTCTCTTTCATTCCTTTTGAACCAAATATTTTCTACAGATTGTCATTCCATTAACAACAACAAATTGTACGCACAGTATCAACAAAATGGCGGCGTCGTGTACTGTCAAAGACAGCTACTGCAATCTAAATTGGTGTGTGTAAGCTCCCAATTGATATTGCTTGAACGTCAGAATAGCTTGTAAGCTTAGTTTATCTATGATGTGGACCACTGAAGTCAAAAGTTTGTTAATACCCTTTTTTAAAGCGATATATTCGAGAACCCATATATTCGATTAGAAAATCGTAAGTCATATCAATAACACCGATGAATTAGCAAATGGATAAATAGCGCCTTAAATTGCAACTCATTTGCATACCGCTCTTGTTGGGATCAGAACACCACCTACAAGCATACATATTTGTCTACGAGCGGCATTTTAGTGTATATCGCCAAATGTCAACCAATCACCCAATTCCACATATGTACCTTACCTACACACCAACTTACAAATTCCACTTGGCATTTTTCCCACTGAAACTTGAGTAGACAATGTAGGCGTTTCGAATGTCTGTCAGACTACTGCAGACTTATCCAGGAATGTCATATGATGTTTCTTAAAAAAAATAATTAACATAACAATTATTTAATCGGCGGCAAACATGTTTCATTTTAAAAGCTCACCTCTTATGTTAAGCACTTTCTCCTGGTCGAGTTTGAGTGAATGTCAAAAGTCATTTGAATTTGTTATAAAATTCATCCACGCTTCACATAATAAAATTGCTAGGTTACACAGTGAATTAATCAAATGACAGCGCGCGATAAGATCAGAGAATACAGTAATTTAAGATGTCAAGTGAAATCGGGGTGTCATCAAATGTATTATTAAAAAAAAATTATATTGCTATTGGCTGATTTCAACATAAATATTCATCCGTTATGATTATAATTTCGAAAATATATGGGTATGAGATTGAGGCTCTGCCTCTGGGTAAGGTGTCGAGTTAAGATGGAAAGATTATCCGAAAATGCCTACTGGAATTTAATATACCAAATAACTTATGTGAGACATTCTTAATCTAAGTCTAAAAAAAAAAAAAAAAACAGGATTTGACAGTAGGTACCGAATTGTATAATTTAAAACCGTATTTAGAAAGTGATGGATTGGCGATATTAATTTTCTTTTAGTACTAGAAAGTACCAGAACTGAAAAGTAGCAGAATACAATGAAAGTTTAGAGTACAGAATTTGTGAGACGTTATGGTATTTTTTTTTGCTTTAGAATATGAGAACCTTTCAAAGACGAAGATCAATATTTCCGTCCACTAAACACACCTCCCATCCTGCTCTGGTCCGCGCGGCACTGCCGTCAAGCGTTTTGTTGCGAGGTTGGCTTCAGCCTTGTATACTCGACTCATTCCTTTTGTCGCTCATGTTTTAAGTTTTCATATGTCAGTGATCGCTGATAGGTAAAATCTTGTTTCATAACTTAAGCAAAATTTCGAAGAAAGGGATTGCGAAATAGGGAAGTTTTTTTTTTAGGCCACATGATGAGTGTCAGAACTTTGCTATGCAACTAAAAATACTAAGTGTGGTTCCTTTAAACCATTAAACTCTAAAAACCAGATCTCATCTGCGTCG
The DNA here is from genome assembly GCA_949716465.1 of Chalcosyrphus nemorum. NCBI lineage: Eukaryota > Metazoa > Arthropoda > Insecta > Diptera > Syrphidae > Chalcosyrphus > Chalcosyrphus nemorum. The sequence goes on from OX454332.1 coordinate 87,187,010, forward strand.
CATTATATACAGGGCAACTATGAGCTAATAAAGGACCTGATGAGCAGCCCAAGGGGAGGTGAGCCATTAAAGGCTATGGAGTGGAAAGACTCATAGAAGTCCCTTAGGTTTCGTTAAGAGCAATAGTCATCAGCTCCCAGTGTAGTCAATCGCAGGTGAACACTATTTCCAGCTGCGATTTATCAATAACTACATGTGCTAGCTTTCAGAAATATAAGTCAAAGACCTTATGCATATGTTATTTCTTTTCCTTCGTAGATGACCGGGTCTAGCGAGTACAACATGGGATAGTGAATTCATATTCTATGTTAAAATGTTTACAGAATAACTAAACTCTTCGAGCTAGGTTTAGTTGCTCTGTTTTTCATACAACTTGCACAATCTGGTTTCTAAAATGACGCACCCTGCTGCGTCTAACTAAAGTATCACTTCTACCAACTATCTGGCTACTTTTTTGCTTCTCCAAACAAGCGTGGGTGGAGCTGACCCTTTCGGATAATGCAAACTATCTTGGAATTGTGCTGTATCGTAAATTAAACTGGGAGCTTAATAGAGAGGTAAGATTCCAAAAAGCCTTAATACTGCAATGATCCAGTGTTTATGTATAAATATAGTCAAACTCTCGTCAGGCTTTCATTTTATGGAAGACTACGACTAAACAATCCGCGAGGAATATGTTGCGATCGGTACAAGGATTGGCGAGTATAGCGATTACAGGTGCATTACAAACTATGGCCAAATTGTTTGACTACATCAGTATAGCTTTTAGCTACTAAGGTTCTCCAAGGGATCGCGATGGGCCGGTCATAACCAGTGTTGCCGCAAGAGTTTGGACAAAAGTATCTCCGCAGTCAGAAGAAAAGTATCAAAAGGTATCATAATAGGAATTATGAGTAAAACTACCATTTTTATTATTTTGTTAATATTAAAAAAAATGAAGATAAGCTATAATGCCTAAAATAACATGAATATTCTCAAGTCTTTTACAAAAAATATATCTAGCCAAACAGGCGCCAAGTCGACTACAAGAATATCAAAAAAATGACGGAAAAGTAACTCACAGTTCAGTGAATAAGAGTATTGCATGGCATATTATAGTATTTTGTTGTCGGAGTTAAAAAGTATCAAAATAGGCATTTTACAGAAATCAAAGTATCACGTCGAAATTAAGATTAAAAAGTATCACTTTTGATACTTTGGTATCATTGTGGCAACACTGGTCATAACCTCATAGTTCTACTCAACCCAACCTGGCCTACTTAGAATTCTACTTCGTGTGAGCCACATCCATTGACTAAGTTGGGAGTTTAAAAGTCTTACAATGTAGTTGAATGTGCTTAACCTGGTGACATTTATTCCGGTCCAATGACTGCATGTCATACAGAATTCTCTGAAACTGTTGGCAACCCATGATCGTCTATCTTCACCAAATAATATTTATTTACATTCATTTCAAAACGGATACTCGAATAAAATTTGATTTATCTCATCATTTATGCTTCACTTTTTAATGAATAATCATTTTAATATCTGACTGATTGATTGGAAAATCAATTTTGACTTAAGCAGACATGTATAATCAGAATTCGTTCGATATTACGAAACCAAAGCCAGTACAAACGATATTATTTATATTTCTAGATCATGGTCAAATCGAATCAAATCGAAAGTCATTAATTGTGGTGGAGTCTCAAACTCAATCGCTAGACAACAAAAAGCAAGCAAAGCAATGTCAGCCATGTTATTAGCCGCGAAGGAACCCATTTAGTTGCCATCATTATCGATGATTTTTCGGTTCCCACAGTGTTAAGTGTACGGGCTACGGATGTATCTTTCGGCTAATAATTCAAACCATTAGTGGAATGTATGGAATTTTCAATTAGTAGGGAAGTGACCACCATTTACTACTACTCAAATATGCTAAATTGGTAGCACTGTTGCGTAACCGTTAAACACAGGGAGAATAAGAAATAATCGAACATTAATTAATTTGCAAATTTAACCACTTCAAGAGGTTTATTTATACAGATCTTTAGTAATTAAATATAGTACGGATGGGCATAAGCTGATTGGTTGTAGTTTAATGCGATTAGGAAATGCAAATGGGCGGAAAATTTAAATGAAGCATTTGAAATTGATATCTCATCACGGTGGTTGGTCTTAGTGTAGGTTGTAGGCGTAAGGAGGAAAACTTAAAAATTCATGACGCTTACAATTGGAAGTGTGATTCTCTTCACTGTGAGAGATTTGTGTGGATAACTCTTGGTTGTTGGTGAAGTGAAGGGCTTTTATTTTTAAGTGAGTGATTTTAATGATCTATTGATGGGCTTTTGTGCCTGTTATGTGGCACGTTTTATGATTGAAATTTTTATTTAAGGTTTTCAAAACCTAATCGAAGTAATTTCCGTATCCGGTCGATTGATAGAATTGTGAAGAGTTTTGATATTTAATTGCGAAATTTAACCTTTTGTTTGATTGTTAACAATCCCTTAGGTTTTAGGTATTCGTGATGTTAGTTCATGAAGTGATTGCATTGAACCTGCACTAATAGCAATTGAATTGTGTGATTGATTGCCTTCAGATATGAATCTGACAGACTTTATGGCTCGATATGTAGTTGATCGCGAGCTGCGTCAAACCTATTTGTAGGAGATTCCCAATAACCTTCAATCTGCGGGTGTATTTTTTTCCTTTTAATACAAGTTCAAACTCATTCCAATGGCGCCATTTTCATACGAAGGAAAAATGTCTTGATGACGTTTTTGAAACAGTATGCACAGCCGAATTTGGAAAGAGTACTTACTTTTATAAGAAAGCTTCTCAAAAACTCTTTGCCCTGCCGATAGGACATAAAAACTATAGGTCCTGTCTGTACGTGCAAAAATGTATAGCACGCAAAACACTTACAGACGGAAAGTACTGTCTGCACAAAACGAAAACGTCATCTGTAGCAAACAAGATTATAAATCACACTGCATTTGCAGCATGGTTGATAATGCAGTGCTTATAGAGCAGATGTTCATAAACGTCATCTGCGCTGCAAAATAGCAGCCAGAAATTTGTACTGTGCTTAAAATAATATAAGAAAAATGGCAATAACTTCTTTTGTCTACGTAAGTTATTATGATTGTAAATTCTTGTATTTACACTAAGATTTTCCAACACATTTTTTTCAATAAATTTACCTAAGAACTACATTTAACTGTGCTTGAAAACGTCAAATGCGATTGCAAGAAACAAATCACGCAGATGACACAAATCAACGACAGCAAATAACATTTCCAGTTTCACGTTTATCTGTCAAAATGACAATTAAATGACGTTTTCGTTTCTACTATTTTTATTTATTTATTTATGTCATTATATACACTTGATATTCGTCTTTTTTCACATTTGACTGAGCTTCGATCCCTATAGACTTATTTGACTCTATCTACAACAAACTTTTTTCCTTGTTGAAAGACAATACGAATTATAAACGGATGAATGAAAAAAATTTAAGTCTTTAATAGACAATTGATAGACATCGTATTTTCAACAATAATGATGAACTCCCATCACTTCCAACATCTTGAATAGATAATTTATTATTTATCTACGCAGATTAGCACCCAAACAACTGTCAAAATGCATCCCTTTCACTAAATTAATTTATTTAATTTGTTATCAAATGCTTAGATGTCAACGAATTAATTTATTTTTTAACGATTTTGCAGTTTATCTATAGAAGAAGGCCAATCTTGTTGCAAAATATCCATAAAATTATCAAAAAAAAAGGCAAGTACAAGCCGTGACTAGGTTTTGCTCTATAAACAAAGTCTTAACCTTGAAAGAAGAGGTCATTTTTATTGGGGAATTAATGGATATTTTAACTAAACTAATTTATTTGTTACCCCGCTTGAATAGTACAACAAATTTAATAAAAAGAAAAATGCAAAATGCACATGCATAGCTAATGTAAGTCATAATCAGTTTACATGTCGGCTTTTGTTAACACCTAAAGTGTGATCTAGATTGAGACCTTGTAAGGCGTTTTGAATTTACGATTAGTCAATTGTGAATTGCTCGATGGTTTGGTGTTAAGTGATACAGTAGGAACTGCAAGTGCATTATGATTGTAATAGAGACAGCGCTATACACACTGATTTTTTAGCTGTTGGTGACAATTTGGTTAGTTTGGGTTATGCAGAGAAATGCAAGACTACTGTGATTGAAAACCCTGAAGGGTGGGCCATCTAGTGGTTTCTTTTTCAATCATAGGTTATTTTGACACTGACAGCTGTTTCCTGCTCGAAGTCTAGACAGAAAGTCAGTATCATACCTCCGCGGAAAGAAATGAGTCTCTTCACGTTTGAATAACGTTGCGAAATATTGAAAATTTATTTCCCAAATGAGTGCTGTGTAGCCCAAACAGTGCGTTTTTTGAAAATAAGTTTTGGCCGAAATGAAGCACCCACCGCGCTTACTGTACACAAGTTTATGCAAGACTGGTATTATTGGTTCGTGAGACTGGTATGCTAGCGATACAGTGCGCACAGACGAGAAAGTGGCTGCTGTAGCTGGGAGTGTGAGACTCAATTCACAAACATTAAGAAGCCATCGATCTCAACAGCTCAACATTTCACGCACTATCCTGAGGAGCATTCTGCACAAAGATTTCGGATTATTCGGTTATAAGGTCCAATTGACTCAGGAAGTGGAGGCGTACGACCATCCGCTTCGTTATCGCTTCGTAGTTTGGGCCTTAGAGCAGCTTGTATTTTGGGCGAAAAATCATCTTTTCTGACGAGGGGTATTTTCATCTCGCCCTCGCCTCGGAGGTGCGATTTAAGGTCAATATCATCCAAGCAATCTACAGCCCGAACCAAGAAAGTCTTGGAAAATTGGAGTGACAGACTGCGCTACTGAGAAGCCAGCCGAGGCAGCTACTTGGATTTTGATCTGTTGAAAAGATTTATGCCTTCTTCTCTTTCACTCTCCCCCTCTATTAGACGAAACTCTTAATTAGAAGTATTTTGGAAATTGGAAAAAAATTGAGTGGGCTTTTCGTTCGATTTTGACGTAAGGTTAATCCCAGTGTAGTCCATTATGGTTGCCTCTTAAGCATTGAGTCGTAACGTAACGTAACAACGTAGCCATTGCTAAGCGTCTGCATTAGCAAGAAGTAACAATAAAACAATCCGCACTTGCGGTCAATACTGTTGCCATTCAAAAAGTTGTCTTTCCATTGATGTCTGATTGAAGACGCCCATTGATACACTTTTACCTCATTTATAAAGAAAAAAATAAAAATATTTGTTTAACTAAACAAAGTTCAATGTCAGATTCCAATCCCGTAAAAGGTAAATAAGATCGCCTGCCAGTTTTTTTTTTTAACTTTCACAATGACATTGAAATGTGTGAAGATAATGACAATTCGGTTATAATTGAGTGGAACCCTCTCTTTGAAGAGCCACTTAAGCTGTGAGTGGGAATGTAAATTGAACATTACCGTGTTTGGTTACATGTGTAGTTTGAAGTAACGCTTAGAGCATAAACATTACACGACCTTTATTACTATAAATCAAGTGGCAGATTAAACCCAAATCATTTGTCACTAATACGCACACCAATAATACGCTCGCCAATTAACTTCACGCCGAGGACACTTAATTAATTTTACGGGATGAAATTCCTTCGGATTAATGCCGGAATTAGAATTAAAACAAATTGTTTTTGACCAGCGATTTATTATAATTCCTAATCATAGTTTTACATGTCATACCTCTAGTGGAGCTTAGAGATTGTTAATTAGATTCAAAGAAATGTCATAACTAAAGGCCCTCCAAAAATATTATAGGTTTTGAAAGATATACGATTAAATTCGTTTTCCTGGTTAATGATAGACACATTGAAGAGCCTTCTGTGAACGTGTGTGGACAATAAGAGTCTAATTATGGAAAACTATCGATTTTTCCCATTGGATCTAGCATGTGCCAGGTATAACATTCACTTTGCGTCATATTTGAGTCGTATCAAGATTCATTAGTCTGCTTGTGATGCAAGAATTTTTGGTGATTAATTTGCTTAAGTTAGCTTAAGGCTATATAGGCTTCTGAATTTCGTCACCTTGAAGATATTCCTCAGTACAGAAATATCTTTTTCCTTTTTGGTCACATTAATCTTAGATTTATTGATGTTATATACACTAGCAGTGGGTAGTTTAGAGTTTTTGCTAATTTTTATGTATTAAGTGTCAAAGAAGTGCTAGTTTGATAAATTTGACCAATTATTAAAGTAAAACTTTTAGCGGTGTTTTGTTTGACTTTTTTTTCCAAAAAACCATATAAATTCGAAATTTGGTATAAATATACCAGTTCTAATGTGTGTTTTTTGAAGGACTTCCTGCGATGAAGAACTTTGGCTACTCTTTCTGCCAAGTAATTGGACATTTTAAACATTAAAAAACATGACTAGTATTGAACAGGTATAAGGCAGTGTTCCGCAGTGTCTTCACCCTCTCCACAAGCGCCACAGACATTTGTTCCGTTTAAGTCAATCATATTTTTGTAGATGCTTAGCAAAAGCGAAGTGCTCCGTAAGAACGCCAATAAGTTGTCTGCAGTCATTTCTGCTGAGAGACAACAAGAATGCCGAGGATTTCTTACTAACCTCTGGGAACATCTGTCAGGCTTTATTCAGGAGGATGCATGAATTGTGTTCATAAGAAACCCAGTCATCTGCACGTTGATGCAGGGAGACCCAACGCAGGTTCAGGTCCTGAGAAACTCTCCTCTGAGCTTTGTCTTGTAATCTCATCAGATATTTCATTTCCTATGATACCAATGTGATCTGTCACCCAGATGAGAGTCAATAAATTTAGTCACCAACTAATTTAGACGAGGTTTAAGGGCTTAGCAAGGTCTTAAGGGCAACTTGCTTGACTGCCACTACAGACACAGACAATACGATCCTTCCGCCTATTCCTAACGATGTTACGTTATTCCTCGCAGCCATTAGGATTCGAAATGTCTTCGCCTGGAAGACAGAGGCATGGGCATGGTAATCGACAAATACACCAGTCCCTGTGATCCTTAATCGGTTCCCTAACCTTCTGTGAAAATCTGACTACAATCCATTTCTGGCTCAGATGCTGCAGATGATGCAGTGTACCAAAAGCCACCTCGTCTGAGTCTGTGAATAGCTTTTAACGAGTACTCCATGATATATGTATGTAAGTATCAAAAGCAGGAAGATTCCGCAGTGCGTCTAGAGCTGAGCCTGGATTATTCGGAAAGACTCCCGTGCAGCCAAGACAGACTGTTATTTGTAGTTTGCCGCAAGAGGCAAACAAAGACCCTTCCACCAAACAATCCACGCTTAAGCCAAATCTTCTTATCATAGCCGTATATGTCCAGAGAACCTTTTTCGGTGACAAGCTTCACGTCTTTCCAAAAGCACCCTTACACTACCAGAAAACTAAGAGAAGGAAGCAGAGAAGCTTCTTATCCAGAATTACTTATAGATATTTAACGATCCTCTTTCTCGCAACGAGGGCAACTTTCGACTTGAGATGATTGACTAAATGCCCATTCCTCGTGCACCATTCATCGATCATGTCCAAGGCCTCCTGCACATCAGCACAGACAATTCTTAGGCATGTAGTGCCAACAGAGAGCACGGCGACGTCATCTGCATATGCCTGCGCGTAGAAGTCAGAACTAGAGTTCACCCCCATGCAACATAATAGGGAAGACAAGACACCACCATGTGAACTTCCCTTATTTACCCCAGAAAATACATATTTCCACACTTTGCGTTTTATATAACTTACTAGAAGAAAGGTAATGAATACTTTCCATCGAGATGGCCATACCTACATTAAGATGGCATCTACAGGAGAGCCAGGCATTTTAAAGAATAATCTTACGTATTGTATATCATGGCCAAGACACCTTTACCTAAAAATATAATAAAATTTGGACAAAACTGACAACTTTGATTCGATATGTTTTGACTAGGAATGAAATTTGACTCCTAATTTCCGGAACGAGCAATATTTTGCCTTATTTCCATCCACAGTAATAAAATGCATAAGTTGACTCAATATGGCTTGCTGTACAAAACTCACTTCTTCCATGAAGAGAATCTAACGAGCAAGCAGGTGCCGCCAAGATGAATTATGGAAATCTCCTAAATATCAGCTAATTCATAATAGACTCTTCGCACCTAACTTTCATCCGCACGCTTTTAACGCCCTCCGAAAATCAAGTGACTCATGGCCAAAAACTTTGACCATTCATTCATTTTCTTTTTTTCTTCGAGTAAGATATGCAAAAATTACTCAATCGGACAATATAAAAAAAAAAAAGTGAAAACCTACTCCCATTTCAGATAAAACTCGCATCTCCGTAGAATTTACATTTTCCACATAATACCCAGGGCCCAGTGTTGTTGGCAATGTTTTCACTTTCATTGGTTCCACAAAAAAACAACACAAATAAAATGCCTTCTGAGATTAATTCGATAATAAATTTATTAAGTTTCCTATCTTACCCACGGAAACAGAAAGACCAGCAACGATGACGAAGAAGAGATGCGATGGCCAAAAAAGAAGATGTTGCAGCATCAACAATAAAAAACAAGCCGGCATCCGATTGATTATGCCCTCAAAAGAAGAAATCTCCAAAAAATAAAAAACAAGAAGAAGAAGGCATCTTCGGAACCCGGTACCTGGCCAAGAGGTGTCTGAACTGATAAATATTAAAATAATATTAAATAATTATGATAAATGGAGAAAGTTCCTGTGCCTCGGAATCGGAATTATAAAACTTCCTCAAGAAACGATTTAGCGTTACGCAATTTCGCCCCAAGTGATACAGTGATAATTGATTTTATTTTCTGATCAAAATGATACTTGATATGAATTTTTACAAAAATCTTTGCAAAAAAAAAAAATTTAAAGTTTATTACCATATTAGTGGTTTTTTAAAAGTTTCAACTGAAGAAGCGCGGAAGCTTTTATCTTTTGGGAGGTGTTTTGTAATGTGGATATTTGAATGGTAATGGGCATCATCATCACTGAGTTTGTGGCTTTAAATTAAATCCAGGTGAGGATTTAATGATAAGCGATTCTGCAAAATGAATTCACCACAGCTGAGGACTGTTTTATAAAAGATTATCTAACATTGATGCAGGTCGAATGACATATTGAAACTATTTGCAATTTTGCGTCATTATTTTGTCATGTCATAAAGAATAATTTGGGTGTAATGCTGCTGTTTGCCAATTTGTGACCCAGATAAATTACAAATTTAAGTTTGAGTACATAACCTTTGGTGTGCCATCTAGTGGTTTCTTTTTAAATCATAAGTTATTTTGACAGTGACAGCTGTTTCCAATTTGAATTCTTGACAGAAAGTCAGTATCATACCACCGCGGAACGGAACAACCTTGGGAAGTATAGAAAACTTATTTCCAAAGTGAGTGCTGTGTAGCCCAAAGACAAACTCTTTTTGAGAAGAATTTTTGTGCCGAAATGAAGCACCTACCGGACTGCTATGCTAGTAGACAACACTTATGGTCCCCGTCGTCGTACGGTGTACACAGACGGGAATGTGGCGGGAAATTAGGCTGGGAACATCGTTTCGGTCAACGGTGGACGGTACAGAGCCATGTTAACCGATTTTGTTTTACTGAAATTGAAGACATGGTTTTGGACGGCCTCTAGTTCATGCGGAAGACTGCCTGAGAAATTCGAAGCCCAAAGTGGGGTTCGGCAAGGTTGCGTACTTTCACCAATACTGTTTTTATTGGTGATTAGCGTTGTGCTCAATGCGGCCTTATCAACAGGAAATGGAGAAATTCGATGGACTCTTACATCTGAATTCAAACGCTTGGACTACGCCGATGATATATGCCTTCTGTCTCACAGAATAATGGCTGCAAACGTTTGTCAAAACCATATCTCTAACGAACAGCTTAATCAAAGAACAGGCAATGAGCCTATAGGCACAAAAAGTGGGAGTGGATTGGTCGCACTCTCCGAAAGGGTGAATGGAACCCGCATGACTGGATACGCGGCAATCCTAGGAGTACGTGGCGCAGAACAGTGGAGAGGAAGCACGGTAACTGGAAATAGTTGAGGAGAGCTGAGGCACATTTCCAGAAATCGCACACGATGGCGCGTGTAGAGCTTTCAAATTGGTTAACTGTGCACCAAGCCCTAGTTGGATATATGTCAGTAAAAGAAGAATGTATTCTAGCCGCTAGCGGGAACATAGTTATCACATTTTAGGACTTCATTTAGCCAATTAAAGGGATATGTCTTTCTGTCCTTCCACTTTTCTATAGGTTTGGTAGGGTGCCTTGTGACAAGAACGTCAATGCTCACTTAGACCAACAATTTGCGACCATTGCGCCCAATCCTTTAACCCTGGGAACGCTGTAAAGAAAGTCCGCTGCTAGAACCACCCAGATAGTGATATGAATATCAGGTCCATCAGCTCCTACAGCCAAGACTGTGTCTAAAAAGAAAATATACTTGTTCAAGAACAATATCAAGCCTTAAGCAACATTGCCTGCAAACTTGAACTATAGAAATGAGTTGAATGCCTTTTTGCATGATCACTTTGCAAACAGACTTTAAATTACTTGTCATGATATCAATTTTTGAAAATTTGTATTCAACAGCATCATTTCAAATAAAATGTTTGTAATACCAAATCGCCACCAGCTAGACTGACATCTGTAAACAATCTTAATAGCCTTAGCGTTTCCATCAGTAAAATGACCTGCAAACTTGTCTACATATGACTCAATTTAGAATCCAAAATAATACAAATAAAAAAGAATTGAAACTCATGCAACCAATCTGCCGGATGTTTATTCAGCTGCCTCACTTCAACTATCCGACCATCACCATTGTCATCCACTCATGTATGTTACCTAGTCCATAAAGCAATAAAGACAAATTTAGCACACAACTCATTCGTTTGTTTCTGAGTAAAGTTATATCTTAATAATCAGAACCGCAGACAAACTCTTCAAGCAAGACTCTTCTTTCAAAGCCTCGTTTTGTTCTTAAAAATTAAAAAAACTAAAAAAACTAAAAAACTCCTCCAACACTAAAGCGAAAGCTTCTTTCGGCACGCATTTTGTAGCTACTATACACTCGATATGGCCTTGACTCAATAGAGCTGTACCTTACCTTCGGGTATTTATGTATCTTCAGCTCCAATGAAAATGGATACAAAAAAAAAAAAATTGTTCTAAAATAGTTCACAATCTATCGAGTATGTGTAGTGTTTACTTAAATTGGAACAAATCTATTCCTCAGATTATTATTAATGAGAAACCTACCTACTCACTTGAATAAGTGTCTAGGAAGTAGATACTTGGACATGCGATGATATTCCTCTTCTTCTCAAATACCGGGAACAACCTTCGATGGTATTTCAAATGAAAAGATACTTTGAACCGTGCTCGTGGTGGCGCAAGGTGTGTTTTTGTATCTCAGACTTAACATACGCACACAATAGCAACTCATTTGAAGTTGAAGTACAGAAGTGCAGATTTGCGTACAAAAAAAAAAAAACAGCAGAAAATTGTTAATCTAGTTCTGGACATTAATTTATGAATTAGATACATTTTTTTTGTAAAATTTTGCCATGATGGAGGTTAAGAGGTTTAATTGGATACTCCACATGTAATTATCGCAAAAGAAAAGAATAAAATGAATTTTGTGCATTAATTATCTACCATCGTTGTGGCCTTAATAAATTTAAGTTTGATTGAAAATTGTAGTCCTAGTTTGTATCATTTTGACAAACTGTTAAATGTCGAGCTATCCAGTTGAATGAAACTTAAGCTATTCAAGGTGATGTAGCACGCATTGTTAGCCAATATAGCAGCAACAATGCATCAGATATTATGCCGGACCACATGCGTGCATTCAATTGAATTGAACTAAGACCTTCGAAGGTTTCAATTGTTCACGAAAAAGAAGTAAAAGAAGCGACATGCTTCAGAGTAAATTTGGTAGTACAATAGGGAAATGTCAAGGTCGGATGAATATTATTTTGTTTGGGTGTAACTTCGTGTTGCTTTATTGTAGCTTAATGAAAGTATTACCCTAATTTTAAATGACTTACAAACTTTTGTACCAGTCAAACTTATGTACATAAGGCTTAAGGTTCGATTACAGAAAAATCACAAATGTTTTTCATGATTTCAGTTTCTCGAATCGTCGTCCTTCTTCGAGGTAGTAAAGGACTTTGTCTACCTCGGCTCTGCTATTAACTCGAACAATAATACCAGCGCAGAAATCAAGCATAACACTTGCCAACCGCTGTTTTTTTGGGCAAATAAAGCAATTCAACAGTAAAGCCCTATCTCGAAAAACTAAGGAGACTCTGATCATACCACTCCTGCTTTACGGAGCTGAAACATACTCTTTTTAAGAACCGTAGTCTGGCAGACAGCACTATACCATACACATGTCAGCAGGTATTACTATTACTGGCGCTCTAAACACATCTTCGGTGAAACTATGCTACACATCCCTCCTGTGGACATTTGTGATACAAAAATCGCAAGGAAATCAGCGCTTCATGTAAAAATACTAAATCTAACCAGCAGAAGAGAAGCCACGGGCTATTTAAGTAATAACAGGCAAGACTGGACTGCGAAAACGGTCACAAACAATTCAACAATATAAATTTACTAGTAGATTAAAGACAGGCGAAGGTCTGGGGGATTGCACTCGGCCTCCCTTGCCTTTAGTCTACCGAATGGATGCAGTGTATTTCAAGCTAAAATCATGGCTACTACCAACTGACTGACAGTCGATGAGATGCAACGACTCATCATCATCCCTGATAGTCAACCGGTAATAAGAGTGCATACTTGAATTTCTTATAGTAATATCAAAATTGGTAAATGTAGCGCATCCTTGAACGGGATATCGTTGTTGTTATCTTGTGGTGTCCCAGTTAACTGCAAAGCAGATGTGGCGTAAGTCAGGCGTCTCAACTGATGAAGGAGGTCGCTTTTACCAATAGAAAACACTAGAAAAAACACCTCATCCCTAACAGTTTTGCATGCCAATGAGTTGTAGCTCGGAAGGCAATCGGCCATTTTTTTATTTAGGATTGTCATGGAATCACGACATCATCCATTAATCAAACGATGAAATATAGGAAAATGGTGCTATAGAATTTTTTCGTCACCATTCCCCCAGATCAGACTGGAGTGAGAATGGTCTCATAGAAGATAAGGGGATACACTTCCATACTGACGGTTAAAAGACTAAGGATGGAGTGGGAGGCGGTGTCTTCTCAGAAAGCCTAAATCTTAAGCTCTCAATCCGTCTACGGAAGAGGAGGAAACTATTCCTCACCTTCTTTGTGTCTACCCAGCACTCTCCCGTAGAAGGTTGCTTCACTTAGGAGTTTCATACTCTAATAATTTAGAAGATCTAAATAATATAGACATAAAAAGACTGTTATGGTTAACAAGGAGCTCAAAATGGTTCTAACGAGTATTCGAGAAGTAGGATCCATACTCCGTGGTATCACAATGGACTTATTTCTACTCCAAGTGTGTCGGCGCTTCTAAGCTGGCAGCTACTTCCAACCAACCAACCAAGACAAGGCTTTTGAGTGTTTTGACTTTGTTTCCTAAGTTTCAAAGTTTCTATTAGAGGACTAAGATTTTTACTGAATGAGCAGGCCATCACATATGTTTTTTGTGAAGCAATAAGCCAAATAATATTTGGCATGTGTTAAGAGGCTAGAACAACCCTGGAAAAGGGCACCAACTTGAAAGAAAGCATTATGCTAAAAAATAGTCGAAAAAATACTTATTTCTATGGTAGCTCAAAGATTTTTAGATTAGGTACTCCATTAAATATTTTTATATTTCGTGACTGATCTGTAATGCACTCGATGAATCGAGTGGTACCCATAAAAAAAAGCTCAAGAACCAAACAAATTCATCGCGACAAGCCAAAGATCTTTTTCTATCCATCAAAATTGGATCTACATATAAAGATTGTGACCGTGATATTTAAATTTTACCAAGGACTTACATCGAACAACGACCATTAGCGGTAATTTTCAAATTCAATTTGCTAGTGATATATTTACACAGTCCTTAAATAAAGAAGCCTTTTAAGTACTGACCTTTGACTGTATATTTAACCTCACTAATCTCGTTTTCCCATAAAAAACCGACAACTCTTGTTGCACAATATGTAATATTCAAACTTTCATCTCATAATCCTTCAATGTTAACCACTGTTTACTTTAGAATCTTCAATTATACACAATAATACATTACTGCAGTTGTTATTGAATATTAAGTAAACAATATTTTTAATAATAATTGCATAATTAACAAAGTCTTAAACAAACAATTACTTCCTCCATTCACAAGAGTATTCTTACAAAGAGTACACATATCAGTTACCAACAAAGACTTTAAAAAAAAAAACTAAATAATATAAATTCAGGAAAATGACACCTAATTTCCAATCACCGCGCACTCAAGCTCCTCTCGAGCATACACACAACAAGTGCCATTCGGAACACCTTCGAGAAGTCATTATATGCTCTACTTAATGGCACTACTAAATCATACTTTGTTTAACCTGGCGTTGGCTTTGGGCAAAAATGCGGTCCAACTTACAAAGACAATGTCTCAAAATGCTGCATCTTCAGTCGCCGAGTGATCATCATCAAAATACCACACTCATCGATAAAGACGAAAGATATCCGAAAGAACCAAAAAAATAAAAGATACGAGTATTAAATAATTTTATTCAAACGAAAGTGAACGTTATTTCTTGTTTTTTGTTGTTGTCTTCTTTTTGGATCCGGACTCCGGAGTGATGCTAATGTGACGTTAAATTTTCGGCGGCGGGGGCTTTGGCTGCCGTCCGCGTGTATCTTGTTGATTTTTGGTAAAGAAATAGTTTGGTAATCTTTTGCTTTTGGAATCAGTTTATGTTCGCGATTTAACCGGTAAACAGCGCTTAGCTCGCTTCTCGTTCTCTTTCGAACTAACTGCTTTGAATTTAATTTTTTTAACGAATTTATTTTAAACTGGGAGAGAAAATATTTATAAAGGATTAAGATATTAATTACTGGAAAAACCGTGTTTTATTTGTGAATTTACGGTATTGTGAAAGAATTTAAATCGATTTGAAAAGTGAATTTGTGTGTGATAAATATGTACTAAATAGATACGATTTTATTTGGATTAAATACAGACTTGTGCAGTATATGGATTAACTTCAACATCTGAATAAAAGGTTAGATTCTTTTACAAAAGTCTGTGCTGCATAACTAATTTCCCGGGCTTGAATTTATACCGAGTGAAAAAAAAGGAATTTAATTTTGTCCAGCCCATAACTCAATAATTTATAAAGTGATTTGAAACTATATACATATATCCTATTAAAGTTGGATAAAACTCGCAATACTTGGCCACCTAATCATGGCTACTAGAAGTTCCTAACAAAAGTGGATTAAGGAAAGGTTTTATTGACAATCCTTCTAGGACAGCATAAACTAGCTTGTGCTTTATTTTCAAGCTCTTCTTGAGTTATTGAATACATGTATTCGAAAATTTGTTGGACAGAGTTAGAAAAAAATATCGTGTATACTAAAAAGGATTTAAAACTGTGTCAAAGTCAAAAAAAAATTGTTTTTAACAAAACTTGGGAAACACATATCGAAACTTACTCTAATTTCAATTATTCTCTTCGGTTTTTGTGCGTGACCACTGGTAGTAGAAATGTATTCGGTCATTAAGTAAAGTTTTTCGGTGCCCAAGCCCCAACAGCATTTAATATTAATTTTAATGAAATTTCATAATTCGCTCGGAGATCACTGGATGCACCCCATTACTGTGAATTTAGACACCACGCATGGAGAGTGTCTAAATAAAGGCTTAACCTTCAGTGGGATTAAGCTTATGTCAAAACTGAACAAAAAGCCCACTAAATTTCTTCCAACCGCTCTAGTTGCCCATAATGAACTTAAGTGTACTTCATAACCTATCAAAAGATGGATAAATTAAAAAGAAAATATGCAAACAGAAGTTAACAAAACTGAGTATATTCCCATTATGGCTATGCGCTAGTATTTCCGTGTAATGGGACATACCATTAAGTCCATTATTGTTCTGCCTTAAGACTCTATTTCTAATTCCACTACAAGAATTTCTTTAACTCCATTTTCACTCCTTCAATTTCCGCACCGCCACGAAATTACCACGAAGACCTACTAGTATTCGAAAGTGCGTATTCGCGAAGCTCGATTTATATGTACTTTTTTTTCTAATAGATCTTCTAGTAAGGATACATTTAAAATCAAGAGTAGAAATAGTTTAAGAGAATGCTTACATATCATTCAAACTTATTTTGAAAATTGATGCTCGATTCTTGAAACATTTAGAAGACCAGGTGATTTTTTTGTTTTTGACCTTCTAGTCTGTCCACTATAAGAACCAGTTGGTGCAGGAACTAAAGGCACGAGACCATGGTTTAAATCAGGAGATTGAGGATTGGGCTCTTGAGCTGACTAAACTCCATCTAGTGACTAGGAACACTTTCGTCTTTATAGACTTGTGAATAATAAAAATAAATATTTATGCCACTGAATGACACAAAACTGCACTGTTTGATGTGTTCTTCACGCTGGCGCTGGGTGGAGATATTTTTTTCAAATAAGTCATCAATTAGTAATTCTACATAGATTGCTATTTCTCAACATTTCTTTAGACTTTAGAGGAACCTATTTCTTTCTGTAATTGTGAACACTTTTCCTGTTCATTTTTGGGTTTATATTTTTTGAAAATTATTTTGAATTCTTTTGTAAAAATGAAAATAAGAAGGAATGAAATAGTTTTTATGTTACAATTTGTCACTAAAAAAATGTACTTGATGGTATTAGTTTCCTTAGATTGCTAAACTGATAAAACACAGAGGCTTTGGATTGTTTATTTTTTCTATTTATTTTAGAAAAGTACTCCAAAGTGCAATAATTTCTCTTGATAATCATCTGCAAAAAGGTGGAATTTAATGCTCGTATAGTCATATCCATAGCGAAATAACGATTGTGAATTTATAAGTTTCAAAATTTCACCAGCAAGACGTGGGTATTTTTCATACCTTAAATCGACTGATTGTCTTTGTTTGTATTGTATAATGTATTTATTTTTTAAACTAAACCCAATTATAAGAGTACTTCATTGAATTCATGACCCTGCTTCAAAAAGAACCATGGGACCCCAATACCAATGGTGTGTCTTTCAAAAACACCTCCTAGTGTTTTTTTACAAATGCGGTTTAAGACATATTTTTTAAGAACTGTTTTCTTTTTAGAGGTTTAATTAGTTTTCTTAGACAAATTTAAGAGAACGTGTAGAAATTCGGTAAAAAACAAAAAAAATTTTTTATTATTTAAATTTATTTTGTATACCTAAGAAAAAAACTTAATTATTAATTTAATAGACACTTTAACCAATGTGTACTAGTTCATTCTCGAGTGGGTCGCTAAAAACGCAAGCTCCCAATCATAACAGAGAATTATGAATTATATTACAAATTGTAATTTTTTATTTACAATAATGTTTTTTTTTTCACAAAATTTGTAGAATAGACAATTTAGTTTCACCATTTTATGTTTCATAAACGTACATATGTATACTGTGAAACTAAGCATTAGATTATAAATTTGTAATTCAGATCTACAAGCACAAATTTGTGGTTGTATTGAATTTCCCTCACAAAAAATTGTACGACTTTCTATTTATGGTGCACTACTTACAGATATAGAAAGGAATTAATTATGAAATAACAACAATCAATTTAATTTGGTTAGCTTTAAAAATTTAGCAAAAAAATATAAGTGTTTATCAGAAAAAACAAGTTATTAGCATAGGTAGTACTTGCTTTGTTTCTCAAATATTAAGATATATTAATAATTATTATCTATTTTATTCTCAATTTGCATGAGAAAACTGTATTATACTTTATGAAAATTTTATGGGTAAATCTTGCAATTTCTTTTGTATTAAATAACTTGTTCTAGTTATGTGGCGAACGAGTATTTTGTTTTCAAATAAAATATGTAGCGCATGGACTAATGACTCTAATGCATATAATTTTTTTAGTTAGATTATATTTAGTATGGCTTTTAAAAAGCATTCTATTGTTAAACTATCATTTCATATAAATTATAGTGATCAAATATTTCAGTGAATCGTATAATATTTTTTTCAGTTTTTTACCTTAACTTGCGGTTAGCTTAGTTTATGGCTGCAGTGAAAAAGATAACTATCAAAAATGAAGGATTTAATGCAGCCTGCTAGATTTTTTTTTATAATGGATACCGGGAATCCATTTTACTTTGATAACAAAAGAAAGTAGAACTATTTTCAGAAGTTCTTCATCTTATCTAAAAATCACAAGCCATTGATCGCGTTTCCAACACCTCGCAAATCGCAAATTGACAAATCTGTCATCTCAGTGCAAAAGTATTCTAGATAGTACTAGATTCTATTTTCATGAATTTTATTGTACTGCACCTGTCGGCTCACTTTTACTTGCACCGATACTTAGTGCAGAGCAAATTTTGTTATCGTGAATATTTTGCTTTCAAGTCGAAAAAAATGAGTCTGATAATTCCGTCTCTATTTCCAAGGCTACAGCCTAAGCGGATGAATAGATTTTGGTCAAAATTCATATCTAGATCATGTGGGCTAATCTCTAATGTGTCACAAGACATTTATGAATTTTTTCAACAATAGGATGTAAGTGACATTCCACTACTTGTCACAAGTTCATTGACATCCAAGTCTTACTATTTTCGGTAAAAAAAAATTCCATTGCATTCGTGACAGTGTAGAATTAAAATACCACGCCACTGACCTTTAACTGAAAACCAAATTCCCCAAATATTACAAAAGAAATTTGCTAACAAATATAGCATTCCAAAAATAATTGAAGGTTGTCGGCGGATCACATTCGAAAGACATCGGTAATTTGTTTTTAATGATCAGAATTTGCCTGATGAGATGATTACATCTTAAATTTCTATCAAACAAAATCTGAATTTATTTTAGCAGCTCATTAAAAACAAAAAACCTAAACCAGCAATAAACCCCTATTTTATGCGAAATAGAATTTGCGATAGGTAAACATATTGGAGTTCGTTAAACTTGTGTCCGATGGCTGGAACATTTATCGAGTTCCGTGTTCTTCAATCAAGATGAACAATCTTAACATGCATTCGATTGGTTTATGCAAATGAAGCCTTTCTAAAATTGGAGCGTATTGAACCTTTTCTAGTTAAATTTAAATCGCAACCCCTTAAGCTTTTAATATCGCTTCGGGGTAGAGCTGGCACAGTTAAATCTTAAAGAGTTCTAAAGAATGCAATTATGCTGAATTTGAATTTGGCATGTGTTATAAAAGACAGATTACTCTGAATTCTAATTAGTTGATGTCATTGTTTAAATTGGAGCTTAACAGTATTAAATGTTAAAGCACATGACGTTCTATAAATACTATGACAGAAAATAAATGAAATAAGAACGGTTACAAGGTAGAAGCAGGAAATTGTTTTGAAATATTTAAATTTATTGAAACACAATTCTTTAAGTGACAGGTAATCGTTAATAAAATTCGTAGACATATCAAAATTCAAATTAACACATAATAACTAAATTAAACAGCAGCCCACGCAAGATGAAATAAAAGCTACTAATATCGGCGAAGGAACATTCTTAGAATTCTTAAAATCCATGCATATGTTAGCATAATGTAGGTTGAGTTTTTGTAGAAAAAAAACGAATGCTTTCGCTTTCAAATCAAATTAGAATGTTTTGATTTGAATATTTGTTACAATTTTGTAAGAGGTTAGACCTTGATGGAACCATAAGCATTTGCTCTGATTTGGGATTCGGGTTTTCGAAAGCCCGAAACACGTGTTGGTAGCGAGTTGATGTAGATATTTAAGTCAATACATGCGTTCCGGGAGTGAAGTAACCTTGATCTAGATTTGACTTTCTAAATATGCAAATGTTGCTATAAAATTTTGAACAGAATGCATTCGAACGGCTTCATTTTACTTGTATTCTAACACAGCAGCAGTTTAATGACACATCTAACAGCTGTTTTCCTAACACCGAGTCTCCACGAGTAATATTTCATAGAAAGTCATCTTTCACAGTTCAGCATATACAGTGTGGGCCATCTAGTGGTTTCTTTTTAAAAACAAGGGTTATTTTGACACTGACAGCTGTTTCCTGCTCGAAGTCTTGACAGAAAGTCACTATCATACCTCCGGGGAACGAAATGAGTCGCTTTACGTTTGAAAAACGTTGGGAAATATTGAAAACTTATTTCCAAAATGAGTGCTGTGTAGCCCGAATAGTGCTATTTTTGAGAAGAAGTTTTGGCCGAAATGAAGCACTCACCACGCCTGCTGCACGCAAGTTCGTGAGACTGGTATGCTAGTGGACAACACTCATGGTCTCCTTTAGCGTACTTTCCGCACAGACGAGAATGTGGCTGCATTAGCCGAGAGTGTGAGACTCAATTCGCACCAAATTCCCAATCGTGTTATCAGCCGTCTTGGCGATGTAAATTGGCCGCCTTCGAGCTACAATTTGACCCTTTGGACTTTTTTTTTGCGGGGAACTAAAATAAATCAAATCAATTAGTTTTCTGTCAAATCTGAAGTTTCTCACTCGTTTGACAGTTTTCATTTTTTGTTATATCGAAATTCTGCTGGAAGTAAAATGAACGAAAGCGGTTTCGTTCTCTCTTCCAGTTTCGTTCATTCTCTTAGTACGCGAACGCTTTCAGATGTAGCATAGATTTGCAAATGTTTGCATATAAGTAAGCGAACGGACCTATTATAACAGTATAACAACCCCGGTAAAGAACTAAAAAAAATAAATCTTTGTTGCTATTGAATTTAACTAAAGATCGTGCACTTTGCTTTAACTAAAAACAAGAAAAAATGAGTCCATTCTACACGCTTATACACATTATGCACGTCAGGCATATAAATTTAATTTAAGCTTCCTTATAAGACTTTAGCTTCCATTCACTAATATTTTGACAGCTATAATATTTTATAACTAACACTATCATATGTTAAGATTCTGTGAATTTAAATAAATTATCCATTGTTCTAGGCTTAGAATAAAACAAAAATAAAACGTTTATTTGGAGATGTCACTATGTGTCACTAAACTGGGAAAATAAGTTCTGTGGTCCATGCCCGATTAAACCTAAGCTTGACTGTAGACTTTCTCATAAATTAAATTTGGATTTTATTCTCTTATTGCTTAATTATCATAAGATTAAAATTCAAATGATTTTATTAGATTCTGAAGAATTCGTGATATGTAAAGAAAGATACCGTGAACTATCACTGACAGCTTAATGCCTAATGTAACTCAGTTGTGGCAAATGAAACAAATAGGCAAATCATTTCAAGTTGAAGTTTGCATAAGCCGTTTCGATTTTTTAATCTAATACCTGTTTTTCTCGAAAGTCTATAATTTATTCCAAATTTGTTTAAATCACACTGTTAAGTCGTAAATAAGATTTATAATTGCCTAATGTATGGAAATGTTCCATTGGTTTGGATTTTAATTGATAAATTAGAAGACTGTTTGAACTGCTTAGAGAATGTATGACTGTTAACGGTGTTTGGCTGTGGCTGATGGAAAACAAAACCTTTTTATTTATTAGAAATAAAAGATCGTTACCAGATACATATCCTCGGATATATAAAAAATATAAAAGCTTTGTAAATACAGTATGGATCACGTGGATAAGGTACTGATTGTAGTTCATCGAAACTGATAGAGATAATTGAACGTCAATATAAGAAAACGAAGCTAGTGCTCGTTCACAAGAAACATATGGTAGCATCCTTTTTTTTTGGGATAGCAAATACCCAGACATCAACTTGCCCATTGTACATTCAGAAAGCATCCCATTACGTCCCCTTTTACTCTATAAATTTTCTCGTCTTCTTAATGAATTCTTGTAGGCGCTTCAGTGACGAGGAGCTTAAATTAACAGAATTCATCACATCCGCACCTAGAATCTGACGCCAGATCGAGCAAAGGCAAGATAATCACGCAGGAAGCGTTCCGTAGTGTCGTCGTAGACAGATGCTTCACTTAAGCCAATCACATTAAGATGCTTAGCGAAAGCGAAGAAGAACGCCAATAAGTTGACTGCTGTCTTTTCTGCTGAGAGACAGCAAGAACGCCGTTTAGTCGGTCTACATCCAGGAGAGATATGCCACGGACAATAATTTTGTTCATAAAAAACCCAATCATCAATGGAAGCCCTGGCCGTTGATGCAGGGAGACCTCTGAGTCTTGCCTGGATCGCCTAAAATATCTTAAAATTTTGCTGAACCATGAACTGAAATGGAAACAGGCACAGAGCTTCCACATACCTAATCATCAACCTTAAAGTAGTATATTAGGCGGTATTCTTTCAAAGTAAAGCATATTGCCATAAAGAAGAAAACATCTTCTACCACAGTGTTTTTACATAGATCACAAAGGATTGGCAGCCCAGCCGGATACAAAATAAAATTAAGTGAGATCAGCTTACCTCTTACTTTCAATAGTAGGCTTATGTTCTCGTATGAATTGATGTTTCAATAGTATGTTTTACGAGTATCTTGTAGATCATATCTCAGTTGCGTGTAGTATATTCTATGTTGGGAACTCCGAGCATCATTTATATAGTTATCTCTCGCATCTATCTCGTCTGGTTGTAGAAAACAGATCAAAAGCGTATAGTCCGCTGCACTGTTTATACCTTCAAAACCCTACTATGCGGCAATATATATGCCTCAAATCTTACTAACTCCAGACTGTTCTGTGCCATGTACTTTTCAAGACATCCCGAGGGTCAAGAACGTTTATACTTGTATCGCATACACATAAATACATACCTACGTAATGGTCTCTTTTGATCTAAGATAAAATTAAAACAGTTTTTATTACATTTTCCCCAAAATACTATCATAGAAAATTGTTTCAATAAATTGCAAGCAATCAATCAATCGCGACACATCGATTATATTCCCACACACAATTCTATTTATTATAGCAATGAATTTTTCACAGATATTCCATTATATTATTGCAGAAATACCGATCTATCTTTGCAATTTTATCTTTTACTATAATCTGCAGACGAATAGTGGAACACGGAACTTTGAGCTGATATAAATAGTTTGGATTGACCGATAAATCTGCAAGTATAGATATAATCCGCTTGTCTGATTTGTGCTAAAGAGTTCAAGAAATGAGGTTAGGAAAGCTTTTAAACAAAATGTATATATGACGATGATTCATAGAGAAAAAACTCTTATATTTGTACTGTATCTACGTATCTTCTATCTATTTATTGTAGTTTAATCAAAAATGCTTTGGGGGCTTCGTAGTGAATGAAAAAAACTGCGTAAGAGGCCGAGTAGTCTTTGAAAGATGACAATGTATGCATACATATGTACGAATACATATACGTATGACAATTTCTTAGTTAAAATTTAGTTTCATGGATTTGCAGAAGGCGATACATGTTCATTAGTATTTTTGTCAGTAATCGTCAGTATGATGTAAATGGTGTTACATTTGTCAAATTGTATGTCATAAAGAATTAAGAAAGGCAATAGCTAGTGAATTTTGCAAATGTATTGGTATCATAAAAATGCCGTGTAAATGCGAGTGTTTCCATTTTAACAGGAGACAAAAAAAATAACACATTAATTCTTTTCTTTTCATTTGCATCTGTGTCATTTTCTAACCAGAAAATAGAAATCATTATAGGTCATTCTGAACATTTTTCTAAATTATTCCAGATCACTGTTATTGTCAGTATATGTCAGAATTAAATTCTTATAAATTGGAAGATTGATTTTGGTAAATATAAGACCATTTACATTCAGTGTTATTTACTGACATTTACTGACGTAGTAAAGTAGTAAATTCCTATGAATATATTCATGGGATAAATTTGAGATGCCATGCTAGAAATATAGACGTACGCCGCTGGTTAATCCAGAGGAAACGTGTACATATTAAATTTAATAAAATTTCGGTCTTTCAGTAGACATAATCTCTCCATAGTATTGGTTTCGTTCCTATAAGCTTAAGTTCACTTTAAAAGTCCGGGTTATTAGATGCCAACAAAGTGTCACAAGGTAATGAATGATAAAGTGGTAAATTCCATGCATTAACTCGCACCCATTTAAGTGTAATTTAATTGCTTTTCAAGCACCACACAATAAATTTATTTACAGAACTAACTGTCAATCAACTTCTTTAATTTCTATTAGCATATGCAAAAGTTTATTGACACTTCTTTCAACAGATGTTATTCCAATAATAACTCAAGTCAATCTAATCAAATCTCGTCATGGGAAAACAAATACCTAACCAACAAAAGCTTCTAATTTACACAACAAATTTGAATCTAATTTAATTTTGAAATGAGTTTATTGACCGCACTATGATGTCTAAGGTGCAGCATTTAATAATTCTTGAATGTAATTCACAACAGCAGCAGACTTGCTATTAATCATTCAGAATTGACTACTTAATTATGGGATCCATTTCAGAAGTCGCATTTGTTGAAACCGGAAATCAATATATACTACTTGTAACAAGTAATAAATGTTGAGGTTAAATCCATTTGATTGAATGGTTAATGAATCGATTTGTGGTTTCACTTAAGCGAGACGGGTTAAGTCTCATGAGAGTGTTAATTATTACTTAAGAAAATAAAGTGTTGAATAGTAAAATTATAATTAAATTGAATACACTTTTTAGATCTCTTTTAATATGCATGCAATTTTTTAAAATTATTTTCAGGTTCTGGGAGACAATAACTGAAATGATGTATTGCCTTAAGCTAATGCGTAAGTATCTTCTTTCTGATTTTTTGTTTTTTTAAGGAATATGTTAGGTTTAGAATGCAGTGTTCTTGTGGGGAGTTGATATTGTTTAAGAACAATATTCAGGGTTTACTTATAGTTTTCTAAAGCTTTAAGGGGTAATAACTGTGAAGGTCTCTTGTATAATGAACGCATCCAAAAGTCGTTAAATGATCATTTTTATCAAATAGTTATCTGCTTCCTGTATTTTATATATATATATTTTTTAAATATGTTGGCTGAAGAATTTGTTGCCTCAAGTGAATCATGAAGGTTGCTATTTTACCAATAAAATCATTTTAAATGGTCTTGATACGAAAAGTATTTCTTGTACACTAACGGCTAGTGGCTTAGGCCAAAGTGTGTGCAGTAAATTAAATTTTATAACAAAATTAAAGACGATTTGTCGATTTTATTGTTTTGATTTGGCCTCCGAATATGTGTAACGACATGCAGAGAATTTAGAAATTTTTGTTGGATAAATCCTTGAGCCCATAGGTGGGACTTAGTTCGGAATAGGGCATTAACAACGCCAGCGTGCATTAACAACGCCGCATTTCTGCAATCCGGTTGAGCTCAGCTCGATTCCACCTCAACTGTTTAAGGCGTCCCGCTATTCTGCACGCCTGGGTGAGGGAATTCCACAGCTGGCGTATTACTCAATGGAGTTGTTTTCCCGGCGTAGTGTGTGTCCACTCCATTGTCGACGAACTGTCCACTTGTCCTGCGCTAACCAACATCCGGAATGCTACCCTAGGTGAACTATCCAATATTTGTAGATTAACTCTTACATTCAGAAAAGCAAGAGTAAGAGGGTGAAGCAGTCACATTAGATATCGTCAGCATAATAAGCATACTTGCGGCTTAAGTCCATCCTAAAATAGGACTGAATTTGCACCGCACCTCCCAGTAAGAACGAAATCATAACAGCAATCAGGTCCCTCAAGAAAAACTAAGCGGTGACTAATGACGGCATTTATATCGGCACACTTGCTACATCCGCTAATACGGAGAGCTTGGGATAGCGAAAAGTTTTCGCAGGAGTTGAAAAGAGGGATGATCATCAAGCTTCCGAAAAAGGGAAACCTGATGGATTGTACAAACTGGCGAGGTATATGTGTTCTGTCAGCCATAGCCAAAATAATGGCAAAAATAATCAAGGAGTATTTAGATTCAACTCTCGACGTCGAACAGGCAGTCTTTCGTGCTGGATCCTCCTGCATTTATTTACATCTTCTGTTTATCGACTTCGAGAAGGCCTTCGACAGCTTGAATAGAGATGCTTTCTGGTTGGCCTTACGCAGGAGAGGCATTCCAAGAAAACTCATAGCTTTTATAAGGGCTATGTATGAGGGCAGTAAGTTACACGTCTTGCACAATGACAAGGTGTCAGAGGAATTTGAAGTCCAAAGCGGAATACGTCAAGGATGCATACTGTCACCGCTGTTATTTTCGGTGGTTATCAGTGATGTTCTCCCTGCAGCATTGACGGAAGAAAATTACGGAATTCGCTGGACTATGACATCTTATCTTAAACATCTAGACTACACTGACGATGTTTGTCTACTTTCACATCGGATAAGGAACCTCCATCTTATACTTTAGAATTTAGAAGGAAGAAAACAAAGTGGGACTCAAAATTAACACTGACGAAACTAAAGCCACTTATCAGCAAGTGGAGCTCTGCATAAATTCCTTGTAATGTTTTAGTTTGAAATGCTTTGTTTTCACTTGCTTACTTTATTTACTACGTTTCATGAAAAGTATTGAGCGCGTTCCCAACTCTTCGCTAATCTAGCTGCTAGAATACTTTTGCACCGGGATGACAGATTTTGCTCTAGAGGGCGATAGATTCGTTAGATTAGCAAAGTGTTGGGAACGCGCTTACTCTTCATAGCAAAATTAGTAATTCCTCACAAAAGATGTCGCAGGTAAGAGCTAGTATGAATATACAAAGATATATGTATAAGGTTTGTTCCCGTACTGACTAAAACTCCGAAAATTTACTAAATTTTACGAATTCCTGTTCCCCTACGCCAAAGTTTCGTAGGCTGTTTTTCACAAAAGAGAGCGCTCACGAGAGAATAAAAAATTTCCCCATACTGCGAATTTAAGTCCAAGAAATTTCTTTTGGCAAAAATATGAGTTCTGTCAAATTGTTGTGTTGTTGTTGGCTGGCAAAATAATTTGAAGTAAATCAATACAAAAAAAAGAGACGTCTAAAAAATGGGCAGCGTTTTTGTTCAACCCGTTCCCGTACTTTTTGGGGATTTGTCTTTCTCTGAGAGAATTTTATCCCCACTCTTAGAAAGTTGGTTATCTGCGAATTTTAGAGCAGAAAGTACGGGAACTTGGTTTGGCTTTTTTATAGTCTACTTCTTTTTCTAATCAAATTAATTGTAAGCGAAATTTAATAAAATTTATCACCATTTCGACATTTGCCAAGTGATTTTAATAAATATAACAACCAATTAAATTAACAAGCTAGTCGTCGCTTTTTCTTTTTTTTTTTTACTGAAGGATCTATGATAGGAATAGATGCCACCTGGTGACATGATTAATTGATTAATTAATTGAGAACGCGGAAAAATGAATTATTCAAAATGCGGAAAAAAAACGACTTTCGAATACGGTTAGTCTGGTGATTATGTATTTAATTAATAATAGATGACTTAGTATAACGTTGGTGTTAAAAATTTACAAAAAAAAAAAAACTAATGAAATGAATATGCATAGTCATGTAACAGGTGGTATTCCTTTAATTTTAAATTCAATCTTGATAGGCGCAGTCTATTTAATGAATGGGCTTCTGAATTTGACTTAAGTAGCTGCTAAGTTGAAAAAGCAACCGGAATTTGTTAAGAATAATATATAAAGAAGTTGGATGTGGCTACGAATTAGATAATGAATGGATACAATGTATCTTTTGTTTAAAATCGATTACTTACAATGATTTCGACACCGAAGCCAAGTATGCTTTTGTATAGTTTTTATTGAGTTAATTGAGTTCAAAAGGCATTATTAGGATATAAAAGGTTGAAGGGGAAAATAATTAAGTGTATCTGGTCTTTTTTCAAATCAAAGGTTAGTTTTTTATTAAACTTTGCAAAAAACTTAAGACTGAGAACTGAAACGCCCTCAAAAGTTATGCAAGCGTTTGAGGGTATTTTATTTCATTTTTCGTGGCTTACTCGTCGGTTTGTTGGATTACAGTGAATTCGGTGTTAAATATGTATGTACATGAATAGGGTGGAACAAATACAAGTTTCCTTTTAAAAATGCAATAAAATAATTTGTGCAAGTGGCTGCCTTGGCTGGCTTCGCAGTAGGGCATTCTGTCAGTCCAATCTTCCAAGACCTTGTTGATGGTTTCGGGCTGTAGCTCACGGATTGCTGGAACGATATTGGCCTTAAGTACTCCAATCATTCCTGGATTGTTGGTATATTATCTGTCCTTCACGGTTTCGCACAAGAAAAAGTCCAAAGGAAGTCCGAAAAGCTGATTTTTCGCCAAAAATCGTTGTCCAATTCAAGCTGCTCTAAGGCCCAAACAGCGAAGCGATAACGAAGCGGATGGTCGTGCACCTTCAATTACTTAGTCAATTAAGCGAATAATCCGAGATTTTTGCACAGAATTCTCCTCAGGCTAGTGCGTGAAATGTTGAGCTGTTGAGATCGATGGCGACTTGATCTTCGTGAATTGAGTCTCACACTCTCGGCTACAGCAGTCACATTCTCGTCTGTGGTACGACTGGGACTATGAGTGTTGTCCACTAGCATAAAAACTCAGAGAATGCTTCATTTCGGCCAAATATTCTTCTCCAAAAACGCACTATTTGGGCTACGCAGCACTCACTTTGAAAATAAGTTTTCAATACTTCCCACCGTTATTCAAGCTTAAATCGACCCATTTCGTCCCGCGGAGGTATAATACTGACTTTCTGTCAAGATTTCGAGCAGGAAACAGCTGTCAGTGTCAAAATAACCTATGATTCAAAAATAAACCACTAGATGGCCCACCCTTTATTTCAGAATCATATCGAATTTAATTTTTCTTTATTCCGAATATTCGTCTTGTTATATCTATGAATGTTAAATTTTATTATAAATCTAAATAAATATTGTTGTTTGTTAATTTCAGTATATTGCTGTTGCCTAACAATACTTTGCACAGCGATTAAGGCTGAAGGAACCTTTGAAGATGCTGAACTTGTAAACGAATTCATAACCATGAGGTAAGTTTTTTTTTCTCTAACTAAAAAGATAAATGACTCCAGCTCTTGTTTTTAGTTTTAGCTCAAGTCATCCATACGATTTAAGGCACACGATACCGGGTGAGCCGGACATCGACTATCCCATCTACAGTTCAGTCCCGAAAACAAATTTCGATTGCAGTGGCCGTCATGAAGGTTTGCTCTATTTCTTCACAATTAAATCAACATTTTTCTAAAACTATTTTTACAGGTTATTACGCGGATATAGAGACCAGATGTCAAGTTTTTCGAATCTGTGCCAACACTGACCTAATAGGAAGAGGTAGGTTGTTTATCTCATATCAAGACTTGGACTTATTAAATTGCTTTCAGGCTTTGCATTTCTGTGCCCGAACGGAACTCTTTTCAGTCAAAAGAATTTCGTCTGTGATTGGTATAGAAACGTAGACTGTAGTGATAGCGAACGGTACTACAGCAAGAATGACGGCAATCGAATTGGTACAAAAACTCAAATCATGGAAACCGTCCGACAAATGATGGAACATCCGATGAAAACTATTAGCATAGCCTTGAATCGTGGAAAGCCAGTAACACCACAACCTATAGTATATAACAACGCCGGAATAAGTACAACAAAAAATCCTAGAATCCTTCATACAACTCCCAATCCAATAAGAAACTTCCCCACACAACAAGTTGCTCCTAGAAGACAACCTATAACTCTGCACCAAGTGGAAACGGCTTCTGGAGTTTCACAACCCTATCAAGCAAATAGTGGACTACAAGGTCTAGATTCGTCACCTGCTGCGGGTGTCAAGTCTACTCAGACGTCATATACAACTGCTTCTCCGCCTACATATAGAATTTCCACACCAACTGCAGTCCCAGCGCCACCAGCAACCTATGAAAGCACATCATCTGTCCAGGACACTCCCTTAGAAGCTCCACCATCCTACAGTGCTACTCCAGCAACTACCACCCAAAGCACCATTGACGAAAAAGAAGTCTACGTTTCGAATCTTGGCGAATTGTCCACTGATCCAGGAGCAAATTTCGATCCACAAACAGCTCGTATCATCGCAGAGCCAACCTCGAGTTCCATTGATATTCAAATTGCCAGTGAGTCAGGATCATTAGCATCTGTGAGTACAAGTAAAATGAATTTTGCCGAAAAAGTAAACGCAGGACTGAATGGAGCACAAGTTGTTAATCGAAATGAGATAATTGCACCGGAATATGTACAAAATATATTGCATCAAAATGTAGCAATCCCAGAAAGAGATATACGGCCTCCTACATATGAATTCGCGTCGAATATAAACAGTTTATTGGATGAAGTTGCATACGAGACGGAGCTAGAAGGTCAGAACTCGATGCAGGTTCAGCTGCGAACACCATCCAGTGGAGTTAATGGATCGACCAGAAAACCTTTCCGTTTTTTGAGTCGTGGATTTTCTTATGAGAATCCGAGACAAGATGGTCCATATGTTTATGGTCCACCAACATCATCTAGAAATACTTTGCCACGAATGCAGGTAAGTCGGAGAATAGGTTTGGATAACAATTTAAGTCTCTATTTGACATTTTAATTTAGTTTTTTTTTTTTTTAAATACTTTATTTTCTTTCATTTCAACTCTTTTTAACCGACTTTGTATCACAAAAGATAATTTCACTATTCGGCTACCAGCAAATGATCGAACTGTGAACAAAGCTGTGAATGGGCCTTAGACTCTTGCAAATATTTTGGTTATTGTTCTTTTGGAGCAGTAAAACTGTCAACTGTTTGCCGTAAAGAACTGTTTTATTCAATTTCACTAAAGCCGTGTTTTATTGGAAAGTGTATAGCCAGCTCAGCAAATTTTTGCACACAATGCAATAACAAAACGAAAAGTGAAGATAATTAAGTCAGTAAACAAAACTGAACATAAAGTCTGTAGAAAGTCGAATCACAGAGGGCGTTGACTCAAGTATGATTTGCTCGTTAATGGTTGTTGTCTACAATCCTATTCAGCGTCATCTAGGATTCGAATGTCATTTTGAACATAAAAATGAGAAGTGAGTATAGACGTTTTATTAAGCTTCATACTATGGCTATACACTTTCCAATAAAACGGCATACCTATTGTTCAACTTGCTGAAAACTCTGGAGTCGATTCACCTCCTCGTTTGAATTGAAGTCACGATTAGATTGCTTTTATTTGCTTTTTCAACTCTCAATTCAGAAGTTGAACTTTAAAAGATGGCGGACTGACGGTTTTCTAAGAAAAAAACTGGGTTATTTGTGACAAATGACAAATTCTCAACTCTAGAGTTGGTTTACTTTTCTCTACTCTAACTTGACACCTTTCAAGTCAGTCGGCTAGGATCAGAATGGTCATAATTATGGCTGCTGGTTTCCTCATTGAAGTTGGTTGCTCTCCTTTGGTTTCTACTTCACTTTCAAAGTAGATTGCGCACCATCCAATATGTATCCCTTACCTCAATTCACTAACGTTTCTTCGCTACATCTATCTTTACACTTAACTCTTTTTCTCTTCTATTCTATCTACACACTATCTAGAATCCACTGACATCTACTCAATCATACAGTAATTCATTTATCACTACGTCATTGTTCACAACTCCAGCTCCAGTTACAGTTATGTCAACTGAAGCTATTTATCTTACACATTTCCAATCAGAGGATCCTAGCATATTCCTAAACCCAAAGACGGAATCATCTCCAAGCTTCAGTGGTAGAGTTACAAACGAGCTAATCCAAAGAGACAACGATGTGAAAGTTCCAACTGGAACCAAGGTCAATTTTGACGATACTCCACTCCAAGATGTCGATATACGATTTGGCTTTGAACCAGTAACTGAGTCGAAAATAAATTCTAAATCAACTATCAAGAGAGAGCAGAAGGAAAATACAAAGCAGGAGACTACAAAAAGCCTTAATGATATTCCACAAGAGCTCGATGATGGAGACAAGGCTAATGCCAATAAACGTGCTGAAAAATTACTAATAGCTGGTGTTAAGCAAACAATTTTGGATAATATAGGCGAAAAGAGCAATACGAATGACATTGATGAGGTCTCCCCAATTATTCCAATTTATATTCGGGCTACTGAATCACAAACTTCTCCATCTTCATCAACAACTCCATCCGTTACAACAACTAGTACCTCGACTGTTGCACCAACTCTCTCAACAACCTCACCAATAACCACGACTCCACGGCCAGATACTACACCAACTCCATCTATTCGGAGATATACCGTGAGTAACGTACGTCGACGGCCAACGTCAAGGTCTATTGCCGTTTCAAAGAGGCAGAATTTGGTTAGATCTGGCCTAAAAACTACTTTTGGGACCACAACTACCAGTACGACCACAACAACAAGATCAGCAGCCAGGGTTGGATCCAGAACCTCCTCTTTAACTTCTACAACAACAACTTTTAGGCCTCCTGTCCGGAGACGTCCGACCGTCAGTCGATTCTCTATTGCATCCCGTAAAAGAAATATTGTCTCTACCAATACTACCAATGTAACTACCACAACCGTTGCACCAAGTAAAAAGCTTTCTATAAGAAGTTCGGACAAGGAGATCTCAGATTTAACAGCGGTTGCAAGTACATATAACGCAGCTCCAAAGCGAGATTACAATTCTATTCGACAGAACTCATATAAATACGTCCAGGCACAGCGCAGGCGTCCCCATAATAAGACTCGTATCTCCGAAACAACAACAAGAACATCAACGACCACTATTACGACGACCACTACTCAACAGCCAAGACGATCATCTTCATTACCAACACCTACTCTAGCTCCATTTTCTCATGAAGCTCTTTCCTCTTTATCTACCATTTCTACTTCGCCGGAACCTTTACCGGCGACATATCTTTCATTTAACGATCTAACCAAAGCTATAATTGACGATTCAATCTTACAGACATTTAGAAGGAATAAGGATAACACTGGTTCCACGCTAAGGCCACCAACAGTACTTAGTCAAACACAAAGTAAGGGTTTTATTGTTTCTACAAAATGTATACTAAACTTTTCTGATTGCAGATTCAATAAAGCCGCAATACCCTGTTGCTGTAACACCTGCTCCACGAAGTCAAGAGAGATCAACACAAAGAACTGTGGTTCAACAAACTACTAGGGCCTATCTTCCCCTGAAAGATTTTATTGCTAGTAAATTTGGATCCCATTACAGTCCTTCTCCTCCAAACTTGTCAACTTCGAGGCCAACTTCTGCACCAGCAGCTTACGCTCCACAATATCCAACGCAACAATACGTTCCACAGACAGTGGTGGCTACAAAGTCTGCTCCCGCTGTACACCATGCTTTTCAACAAACAGTGCAAAAGCCCCTACAACAAAATGGGCAATATGCTGTTCAGCAACAAGTCTCCCAAGAGCAGCAGTACTACCAGTTACGACAGCAACAACAATATGCTCAATACCAACAGCAAACAGCTCCCACCGTCCAACCAGTAATCTATCGCTCGGTACAGGCCCAACCTGTTCAGCAAGTAGCTTATAGGTCCCCACCCCAACAAAGAACCGTGATCCAGCAACAACCTCAAAGAGCAACCATTCAGCAAGGACCACAAATTCTTCAGCGAACCATACCTCCATTCCAACAACAGCAACAACAATTCCAAATAAACCAACAAGTTCAACAACCTCAAAGATCTCTCTCACAACAGCAACAACAACAACACCAACAACAAATGCAAATTCAAATCTTTCCATCCCAGATGACTGCAGCGCAAACTATTCCAGCTCAACAACTCTCAACCTCAAGTCTTCTTTCCCAAGTAGGCTCCATTAATGTTCGTCTTCCTACCAATCTAGCCGGTCTAATACCCACCACAAATCTACTGAACAGCGAGTCGCTTGGTAGAGCACAAAAAAGAATCGACCAACCCGACGAAGAGCTCGACACTGGTCGGGACAGCCAGTCCGTATATTCGGGAGTTAGCTCATACGAAGTGCCATTAAGTAGCGTAGGCCGACTGGCCAACGATATAACGCATTTGTTGCGAAGAATACGAAGACTATGATGAGATTAGTTTCATTTTTAAAATATAAATTAAATTAAAATTAATTTAAAAAATAGAAATGCAAACAAATTAATATTTAAAGAGAAAAACAAATTTCAATTTAATTGTAATTTGCGATAAAGAATTTAATTAGAGTGCTGTTGTGTACATGACCTTCGTTTCCTGTCCATTTGTGAATTTCATACCATTATTTAGATAAGTTATTTTTTTTTACTATAATCCATTTAATGTATTTATTGAATAAATAATTTAAAAAATATATATAATTTTATATTTATTGAAATGTAGACGCTGCATTTAAGATGCATCATTGATAATGTGGATTTCAATTTTTAAGACGACAATATTGGCTTTAATTGGTATCAAAATGAACCTAATCACTTGTAGGATTTTTTTACAAACAAAAATACCTAATTTTGATAAAAACTTTTCTTTAAATCTAATTTTATTATTTCACTGTTCAAAATCGATTTCAATGAACAGCTGATCTTCGTTTCTATAATTTGGAACACAATCGTTTCACTAATGTGTTCTATACTCTTCCTGTTCTCATCTGTCATTTTTCCTTTCAATGATCAAATCCAACCTCAAAACCTATACTTTGTTGTTACCATTTCAATGACAGAGCATTCCACTGATAGAAGTTTTTCAATGATTTTCAATGCTATAACAGACTTGTCAAAAAATTGAAACCAATGTTCCACTGATTTGTTCCAATGATGCATTTCAATGATAGCTAGATAGCTGGCTCCTAAAAGGACATTAACCATTAAGTTGACATGCAACTACTCGGGGGAGGATGCAAACCGTTTGCGCCTGTTCACATTGGCGTGGAAAGGACAAGGGTAAACAGGTACATCGCGTTCAAGTGGAACACTTGAATCGGGTTATTTTCTTTCAATTACCAGCAAGCAATGATTACGGCCAGTGCTGCCGTTTTTAAATCTTGGAGAAACAGGAGTTCTACTGTCTAAGTGGTAAAAATAACAGGAGATTCCAAATTTCAATAAAAATAGAGAGTCTCCTAGTTTTGAAAATGAGCTTAAGTTAAAATAAAAAGAGTCATTCACAGACAGAGGTTAAACTGGGGCTTATAAAACGACATTCTTTACGACATTATGTTCTTAAGTTCTCGTGTGCAAGGTTTGGCCCTTATAGTTATCAGTGGAGTACACAACATAACTCCAACATTGGCCTTAGATATTATGTTCCACACGAAAGTAATGTTCAGTCTGCGAACCGGAAAAACTGCAATAACATTTACGGACCTTACACTGACTTTACTTTTGTGCAATTCCTAGTTGGTAACGGAATTTAAACCAAAATACAATCCGAAATTGACTGAGAGGGTGATATAGGACCCTAAAAAGTATCAAAACTCAGACAAGAAAGATCATCCTCTATCTTTCAAAGCACAGCAGTGTTTTGAGGCAGATATGGAGCTTAAAGGGACATGCAATGCATAGTACAATAACTACACTACATATATTGGCTTAAGCTGGATAAAAAATGTCCCGAATAATATGTGAGTGAGTCTGCATTATTGTAGCATACGCCATCAAAAAAAGTAAAAAGTTAAAAAGTCAAACGAATAGAGCAAAAACAGGAGAATTTGGCGGAATACGTTCTAGGACAGGAAACAGTAGATTGGACTATTTTCGATCAAAAAAACAGTAGTCTCCTGACAGGCAGCATTGATTGCGTCTGATAACCAATTGTACCGTGTTAAATGGAATGCGAAAATGGAATGAAATGGGAACGGAATTGGAATCACATTCGCATTCATTCGACATTCGAATCGCAATAAAGAGTAGGGCTCCTGGTGTTACGGAGTTTTACGTCTTTTCCAAAATATATAAATTTTGGTTTTGTGGAACGTTAGTCTTGTTCGGCAGTTGGCGTTTAAGTGTTCTTTTTCCGTTATTCCCGCTGTCGTTTTAGTGTGGCGAACAGTGTTGCCGCAAGAGTTTGGACAAAAGTATCATTGTGGCAACACTGGTGGCGAAACGCCAAGTTAAAGGTAGATTTTTGTCGACCAGTAATTTGTAAACTTCAGTCATAACAAATCGCTTTAAAATGTAAGTTTTTTTTAATTTATATTTTGAAGGGATAGAAGTAACAAATAATAGCTCCGTTCGTGTACTAAATTTCGTAGATTATCGAATTTCAAAGATTGGGGGTAAAATTCTCTCAGAGAGAGCTAAAATTATGAAAAAGTAAACGAAAAACTACGAAAATTCGCCGTACGCAAACAGCTTTTCGTAAAAATTCATAAGTCTTGGTAAAAATTCGTTGTTTTAAGAGGGTACGCGAACGGACATAATAAACAAATGAATAAGCTGGTAGAGAATGTAGGTTCAAAGAAGGCGTTCCCCAAACAGCTTCACAGGAAACGGGGTGGAATTCCAGCTATTTTATAAAACTCCACTTTTTTTTCGTTTCATTTTTTTCAACTTCCGTTTCTTGCTACCCTCAGCAAGAAACGTTAAGGTTGCGGCAAGTTTAAATACGGGTATAGCTGGCACAGAAAATCGCATTGCTCTTTCAAGAAGCCATTCTTGCACTTGATTATGGACGTAAATAAATGCCTCTTTGTTTAACCGAAAGTATGTATATTTTGAATTTGAAATTGAGAATGGTATAGACCAAGGGTGTCAAACTCAAACTCCTTTAGTACCACTTTTTTGTTTGTCGTATGACAGCGAGTCACTATAAAATATATAATGTGTTTTCCAATAGAGATTTCCAAACTTTGAGAAGTGATTGCGACCATATTGTTGAAGCTACATTTGTCAAATAAGCTGAGTTTTATTAAATCGGTTTTGCCAAATTAATTAAATTATAGCGTTCAACAACAATTAAATTGTTTTCTAAAAATGGGACTTCTGTTCGAAAAACATTTCGCTTTACTTCTGGATGAATGGGTTTGTCAACAAGGTAAATTGTCGTATTGGGAACGATAATAATCCACACGAGATCCACTGAATTGAAATACATCCAGAGAAAGTCACAGTTTGGTCTGGATTTTAGACTGACGGCATCAACTGAGAACGAATTTGGCCAGGCAATCACTGCCAACGGCCAGCGCTCTCGGTCGACGATAATCAATTTCTCTTGGCTCCAATTGGAGAATATGGACAACGACTACACGCAGTTTCAACAGGACGGCGCTACGTACCACACTACGTGTTGTAGGGCTCTAACCGTCGATAGAACACATGGGCTTGATACAAAGTTTTTAGTATAGCAAAGCTGACTTTCACCAATTTTGTCGGGATTTATCTAGGTTCATAGACGGTAGCGGTGATTTCCTTGATCACAAACAACAAAGTAAGAAATAAACAAATACAACTTTTTCATATCATTTTTGATTTTTTTTTATTAATCTGATTATATAGTAAATTATGTTCTTACAGTAACGGTTCCTTTTTTTATATTATTTATTATTTAAAATTTTGCAATTATAATTATCATTATCGGTTCATCTATCTTAGAATTTACACACTTTTGTTCCGTTTAGTTTTGTTTCATTTTTTTGTTGTTTTTTTTTTGTTCACTCGTGTTTTAAAACTTAAAAATACATTCTTAGTGTTCTACTGAATATGTACGCGCTGGCATCCACCTTTATAAGCGGTTGAGGGACAACTGAGCGTTAATAATACAAAATCATATAAAACTACATTAAAATATGTATATACACAATAAACTTTAATAAATAAATATCTAATAACTTGGCGGGTGGGAGGAAATAAGGTTTTTAAATAAACAAAATCAATCAAAACAGTTTACATTCGATTATAATACATACATCAAATTGTGTCGGTTATAAATGTGTGTGTTTCGTGTTGTTCCGGGAAGGGTTCTATGTACATTGTTTGCTTTCACTATTTTAATTTTATTTTATTTTTTTAAAGAATCAACTACCTAGTGTTAGTAAATTTATAATTAAAATGTTATTCGTTATATTTGTTTAGTTTTTCTCTTTCTTTCTTTAAATCAAAACAAGAAACTGTACACTTTTATAGTTGTTCTTTTGTTTTTTCTTTTTTAAATATCCTTGTCGATAAATTTGAAAAGTCTAATTTTACTTAAAAAAAATTATATTTACAGTCTTAGAAAAAAAAATGAATTATGTCTAAAATTAAGGTTTAATAAATTGAATTTGTTTGTTTTTAATTTTAAGGGAACTTAAAGCATTTTTGTTTTGTCCTATAGCCAGGACATGGGCGTTTCTTTTTCTTCTTTCTTCTATTTGTTATATGGTAAATCTAATTTACGACTATCGTGAGAGTTTCGTGAGAATGAGAGAAAGACTGTGATAGTTAGTTTTTTTTAAAAAGAGTTTCTTTTCCACAAGTAAACGCTTAGATTCACGATGATACATCAATGGTTTCGGTGTGCTTCTCACAATGGGTCTTAAAATCGCATTCATTGAGATCCCACGAGGAAAGTCGCGCACATGGTATATGCGCTTTTTGGCCACAACCCCGCTGCAGACAACAAACCATAGCACCTTTTTGGGCGCACAAATCACAAATGTAATTTGTGCTGATCCATACTGAGCTTTCGAGGCCGACTATTCGAGCGCCAACTAGGAATACACCGGGTGCCCAAACCGCACAATCTTCGTGCAACCACACTTCATAACTTGTCTCGGACACTTTAGACATTCCAAAAAACCTATCCTCTTGTGGTTTGTCATTGCTTATAGTTGCCTGGGATTCTGAGAGTTTCTTTTTCTTCTTGTTCTGTAAATATTGTAAATGTAGAAGAATAGGTGCACACTTCACATGGAACAGGTTAACTTACGTTTATATTGGACGCAGCTGAATGCGAAGCTGGTACAACTGGCAGCGAATACGGCGTCTTCTGGAACATGTCACTCTTCTTTCTCCGGCTAACAAATTCACTATCCACATCATCTTTTTCCGCCGCCACGTACTCCTCGCATTTTGTTGTGATGATATAAGGTCCAAACAAATCGCCAAGGCCGAACTTATGCGGTCCTTTTTTACAAAAGACACACATCCAGGTGGCGTCAGCGGTATCGGCATCGTATTTATTGCCCAACGTGCTCATATGGATGCCACGAATTTTACTCCGATCCACGTGTGTATATGAGCCTTTCTTGATTTTGCTTACCTTTTCCGAATCTTCTTCGGCTATTGGTGCGTTTATGACATTAATTGTACCGTCTGGCTTTACTAATACATATGGGCCTTTATATTTAGGTTCTCCGCCTACTAGCGTTGGATCTTCTACTTTAACGGATAACGATTTGGAGGTGTTT
The DNA here is from genome assembly GCA_949716465.1 of Chalcosyrphus nemorum. Lineage (NCBI taxonomy): Eukaryota > Metazoa > Arthropoda > Insecta > Diptera > Syrphidae > Chalcosyrphus > Chalcosyrphus nemorum. Next base: position 87,226,546 of record OX454332.1, read on the forward strand.
CCTCCAGCACCACTGGCGCCGCCACCCGCACCATTTCCACCGCTCTTTGATTTGTTGCCTTGCGAAAGTGATGACTTACTCGTTGAAGCTACGTGCGATGTAGGTTTTCCTTTAGTTTTCTTATTCATCGGCTTCTTTGTTAGACGTGGCCTTTTTTTGGTTGGGCCTGGCTCACTTTTTGGTGTGGAATGTAGACGTTTCTGGGCAGTGGCAGCATTCGAAGTGGAGGCAATCGAACTCAGCGGTTTGTGTTCGGAGTCTTCATCATCGTCTTTTATTTTGGTTGCTGGAAAGGCTAATGCAAGACTCAAATCCGTAGCGACTTCGTTATTCGGTGTATCATCAGCGGGCGTTGCACTTTCCGTTTGCGGTTCATCCTCAATTCCTGCAAACATTTCTTCTAGCTTGTATTCAACCTGAAAAAAACAAAACGGAATAATACATGTCAATCCTAGAGAAAAAAATCCTCAAATCGAAAAGTAGATTTACTGGATCCTTTACCTCTTCGAAAGTGCTCTTCACATTGTCCTCCTTATTATCTGGCGATGTTTTCTTCTCCTCTACTTTCTCCTTTTCGCTTTCTTGTGCTGCTTCAATAACAGGCGGTGGGGGCACTGGTGTTGGTGATGGCATTGACTTTTGGCTGGTCTCATTCGGTGACGATGGATCGGATGTTTCCAATATACTCTTTAGATCATTTGGCTTGCTGTTCGCAGTATCGACGGAAAGCGGTTCAATAGTTTCAACTGAATTTCGAGTGTCTTGTTGTTGTTCAGGCAAAGGAGATTTGACACCACCATCGTCCTCATCATCGTTCAGCTCTACGGGACTTGATGCGTCCTTTTTATTGCTACCATTGCTGCAATTACTCGATGGATCTTCGGAATTTATGGCGCAACTCTCATGACTGCTCTTGGCAATCATCTCTGCTATTTTATCTATTGTCTCAACGTCATCTGAATCGCTTCGGTGCATTTGACTGTTGTTTGTAATCTCTGACTGGTGTATATTCTCATCGCTCTCCGTACTGGAACGTATATCAATGACTCTCTTATCGATTGTCACCTGTTGCTTTTCTGCTGCTTGCGACGGAGACTGATGGACTGGGGGCACTTTTCTTTCTGATTCTTCTTCAGTTCGACGATCACTATTATAGGAAGCAGATTGCTCTTGTTGCTGCTGTTGCACAACTGAACCGAGTTCTGGTTGTAAGGAAAGAGATCCGTTGCTATTCGAAACCTCAGCGACTGTAGGAAGAGGTGGAGGTGTGTGTTTATTTGACTGTTGTTCGCCCAAGGATATATTTTCGTCGGTTTCGCTATCGTGTGACATACGAACTGTTTTGTTCGGCTTTCGCTTTCGACGTGTCCGCGATCCACTCGAATCAACTGAATCTTCATTGGAAGTCACATTGGCTGGTGAGTCGTTTGTCGACAGACTATTACATGAATTCTCTGTCACTGTTGCTGTTGTCAGATCAGTACCACATTTCGGTGGTAAACAGCTGCCACTGGAGGCGGATTCTGTGAGCAAATGATTGAGCGGAGTATTAAAATTAGTTAGATGAGTGAGACGGCTATTTTCGGGAGAGTTTGGACCATTTGTGTTGCAGGAATATTGCTGCTGTAGTTGGTGTTGCAGGTGTTGTTGTTGTTGTTGCTGTTGCTGTTGGAGTTGCTGATTAGGAGGTGGTGATACTGAAATTTTAAAATCATCTCAAATTAGCAGCCAAATATGAACTATTTAAGTCTTACTCTTTTTCGGTGAACTTGGAATCAATTTATTGGATAAATTTGTGTATGTGCACTCCTTAACCAGTTCTACTGGTTTTGCTAAATTCGTTTGCATCTGTAATTGTAGAAACGGAATGTTTTTAATGTTTGGACTCAAATAAATTTACAAAAAGGAGGACTAGTTTTGCAAACATTTGAATACTTCTACGAGCACTAGCAGCACGATTTTGATGAGTATAATATCTTTGTTTCGAGTGATAATCAAGCGGTTTAGAGACGCTGCAATCATGCACCATTCCATATGAACTGTCGCTCGTTTCTTGTAGAACTTAGCTGGGTGCCAAGCCACTAGCATGTTGCAGCAAACTGCAGCTCTAACGAACTCTCGGGGTACGAGAGTGAAACGGGGATTGATATGCCTACATGCGAACTCCTTCTTTAGCCTGAGAAAAATTATCTCTGGGGTAACAGTACCTTCTACAAGATCTCTAGAGAATTAAAACCCACAAGCCACAGTCGAATTACCGCAGTAGAACTTTGAGGTTTCGCTCAACGACTCGACAACACTATGTGTTCGAATGAACAAAATGATGACGAGTTATACGATATCGATTGTTGTAATTCGGCAAAAACAAAAGTGAACAGGCTACGACCGAACTCATCACGAGGAAGCTGCGCTATATCTAAGGCATTTTCTGCCCAAACCGTGTCTCTAACGAACAGCTTCTCAGAGATAAGGCCATGAACCTAAAGGCACAATCATACGACGATTGGTTACACCCTCCGAAAGGGTGACAGGTCCATAGGTCCATGCAATGAAACCCGCTTACCTAGGGTAGCATGATACGCGGCAGTCCTAGAAGTACGTGCCGCAGAACAATTGAAAGCACGGCAACTGAGAAAGACTTGGGGAAAGCTGAGGCACATTTCCAGAAACGCGTAGGTATTGTAGAGACCCTAGGACACACAAGTGGTCACAGGACATAAGCATCTAATGTATCTGGCAAGTAATTTGTGTGTAGAGTTTAAGTTTCCCCAAATGGAACTTAATTTGTGTTTCGGTAACACATAACCTATCGGAGATCACACAGAGGAACAAATTACTACTGAACAATGCGTAAATTTGGGTGAAGTATGCATTATACACATACATGATAATCTTCGACATGAAAACAATATAAGAGAAAAACATTTGCTTTAAATAAAATTGAACTTACATCACTTTCACAGCTTCTATTAGTCATCTTCACGTAATCATCATTTATTCTATCCGTATCTCTAATATATAAACCGCACGCTTGTTGCTGCTGCTGCTGCTGCTGCATATCAACATCATTTCCATTCGTATTCATGTACTTTGGCAGCGGTGGTGGCGGAGCCGAACTCATCGATTGCGAATGATGAACATTGGAGTTTGTCGATAAATTATGACTGCAAATTAAATAAATCGAACACAATTCAATAATAAATGCTGACTATGAAGTAATTATTTACGTGTACATGTATTTACTTATAGCTAACTTACATGGGAAAATTATTTTGTGAATGGGAGGGTGGTGGCGGCGGTGGTGGTGGTTTATGACCAAACTCTGGTGGCGCTGAAGCTGATAAACCTTTAGTTAGCGGGGAACTACTATTTCGATTCGATTGCAATGACAAATCCATTGAATCAAACGGGGAGGGACCTCTGACAAACGACGGCAGCAAAGGATTCAACTGTTCTAGCTTTAATTCATTGGAAGAAGAAAAATTACCTTTCATTAGATTTCATTTATCATTCTACAACTAGTGAGACTACTTAACTAAAATAAGTGTAAACACACAAATAATATACATAGTAATAAAAACGCGAACTGAAGCAGTCAGGGAGCGGCAATCATGCTTTGATTAATATCTTTGAAATTAGTCAGCGTAAATTTTGAAGAAAATGCCGCTCAATTTTGTCCAAAAGAAAAAAAGTAACAAAAGCTGTTCTTGTAACTAAATCATGCAAAATTAAAAATCAAAAATAGTTATGCAAACAACATTTATTGGACACAAATACTACGGAAAATAAAACAAGAGAAAATAAAGAATGGTGCAGGCGGGGGTGGCAATGCAATAATTACATAAAGATTTGCTTTTTTTGTTTTTATTATTATTATTTTGTTTACGTTTTTATGGTTAGCCGATATGAAATTGTAAAGGGACTCCGGCGGCGTTGGAGTATGCCAAGCTAATGGTGAACGAACCATCGGCCTTTCATTAGACATGTGTGCCAATTGTGGTTGCCTTGGAATGTAAGACGGTATCTATAAACGGATATTTGATTTAAATTATTATTTACAAATCATATTATTACATATTTTTCAAAAAAACAAATGGACAAGTTAAAGGGTTTAGATCTTAAATAATGTTAATTGTTGTGTTAGGTGAAATTGGACGACTATTTACCTGAAGAGGATTCCATGATGAATTTTGCGGTTGACTCAAGTGACCATGTGGATTGTTCCCAGACATATTGATTATTGATCTTGCTGTTTACAGAACAAGGAAGGTCTTAGCGTTCATAAAGGTTTTACGCTGACATAGACTATGTCAAGTGGTTTTTTTTTGTATGGTTTTAGGATCTGGAAAGAAGAGAAGAAAGTTACGATTGTTTCGACAATTAGTTTTTACCGCTACTACTCTGCTTCACTGACACACAATCGAAGGGTATTATGGACTAAAAATGCAAAAGCTGACTACTTGTCTCATTTTGTGCAGGGCTTTATTAACCAACTGGTCGGCATCTTTGTTTATTTAAATAAAAGAAGAGAACACAACCCGATAGACAATCTCATACTTAGTAACTGAGTTCATGTCAGATTCCATACCAAAACAGAGTTTTGAGATACATACTATCACTATAAGCAGGTTCTTAGCACACATAAAACAAGGAATAAACATAAAATCAGATAGATTAGTCACCGCTTTAGAAATAGTCTCAGAAAAACGAAGACTCATGCTGACAACGGACAAGTCAAGTCGGTAAGAACTTCGCCGTTCGATGTCAAGGTGATGCGCTATCATGCCATCTTTTTAATAAAATTCTTAAGAGAATTGTACGAAATTCACAAGTAAACACCGGAGGTACTATCTTTTTCAAGTCTACTTGTATAACTACTCGTTTGCGCCGATGTCTTTGGTCATTTGCGAGCATTGAGTTTGAGGAAAATGAAAGCAAGACAAAATGTATGTTGGCTACAAAAAAGGACACTCGACATCGGCGTCTTGAACAGAATGCCACAATAGACGGATATAATTTCGAGATGGTAAAGGATCTAACAAAGAAACACCCTTTCCAATTGGATTTTGCTTTTGGCTAAGAAGGCAATTGATTTAGAAAGATCTATCTCGAACTACTTAGGTAACTCTTTATATGAGACTAATCATCTCAGTCCTGCTGCATGGCGCAGAGGCAGGGTCTTTGCAAAATCAGATGAGGATGGAGCCCAACGTTCCAGCTAAGAATGTCTTCAAATCCACCTCGGATGGACGGCGCAGTAGATGACGATCTCGCGAAAGGTGCCGCAAACAAGTGGAGGGGGTCCTTAACCAACTTGGCGTGCGCAATTGGAGGGTGCTGGCTCGTAAGCGTTTTGGCTGGAGAGGTTTGTTGGTTGAGCCCCAGGTCCTAAGGAATGCAATTCACCTTTTTCACCACGTTTTCCACGCTTCCTACTTTTTTTTCTTGCAACAGAAGCGTTGAAACTCGAATGTGCAACTCATCCCCATTTCTTAATAATGACCGCGAGTTTAGCTAACCCTAAGTCATATATGTAGTACCTAAGGATTCCCTTTAAACGGTCAAGTCACTGGGACTATGCAATAGGTTCAGCCGGTTAGTCGAGAAGTGTAAATTACAGCATGCGGGTGGAAAGTTGGTCGAAGAATGAGCGGCCAATAAATATAATGCCCATAGGTCGCTCCAAGCAAGCATATTAAACTGAAGTAGTTTATCTACACCTTTACCTAATGACGAAACGTGACCCTTACGTTTATATCAGAATATAGAAAGCTCACGTTGTCTTTAACAGTCTGTTATGAAATCCAGTAAAATCGGTTCTCGAGAATGACTAAAAAAGGTTCAACCTATTGTCAATCGCTGACTGCGCCAATTGCCAAATACATTCAATCAGGAATTGAGGCGTAAAACCAGCCAAAAACTGTTAGATAATGGGATAAGTTTGCGAAAGGTACACTAAATTAGTCACCGAGGAGTTATTAAGCTTGAAGACACAGGCGTCTCAATGTCAAGACAGATAAGATTAATCGAGAAGAAAAGTAGGATGGGATGGAAAAACAAACGGAATGTAAGAGAGGTGAACTAAGTCAAACAGATCCTAAATAACCACCGTCTCCTTACAGATCCTACCGCGAAAACTCCTCATTTATTCCCTGCAGCGATAAGGAGGAAGAGGGCCCACAGTGTTTGATGTCGCACTTTACCCTATAAGAGAATTCCGTTTTAGAAAAAAACTCTTAAGAGATACAATATGATCGAAGGAGTCATGGAAAGAGGTGATTCAGACTGCGCCGCCCTAACAAAATACACATTGAGAATTAATTCATCGTAAATTCAATATAAACTCCCGCCAAGTTCTATTAAAGCAAAACGGGTTTTAGCCAGCGCCAAATAAAATACAACACAATACTCTCCAATTATCCAATTGTAAAGGATAATTCTTACAATAACATCTGCTGCCAATCAACCGGACGCACGGACGCAGCAGTGTTTTATGAATAAATCACCACAATCACGCACTTAATTGGCATCGTATCCCCCCGATCCCCAGTATAGAGTACACACTGATTCACGTGTCTCAGGATTATTTTCTAAAAAAACACATCGATCCCGCGGCGACAACAACGCATAGTGCAACGTACTATCAGGAAAAAAAAAAAACAGAGAAAAACAAACCCCATATCATAAACACTCGACAGACAACCAACACGTATGGAGAAGGAGGAGGATGCAAAAGTAATTCCATCTGCGACCGAGAGTTGGAGCGCAGTACATTTCCCCAAAAACTTAATTCTATCGACCGTGAGCACCACCTTCGGCCGGTGGGTAAGGGAGGACGAAAGTGGAGCTACTATACCAACAACAACAAGCCCCGTCGTCCTTTTCATTATAATTTACTCTTCTCTCTCGTTACATGTATATGAATCTCTATATACCTATTTTGTATGACAATTAGCTACAAAGCTGGAGCGCCTGCAATTTGGGGAAACATGAGGTGGACACCGACGACACGACACACGAGAAATACGACGACGACGACGAAAACGACTAATGAAGATGACAAAATACACACGCAAAACAATAATTCACAGACTCAGGTGCTTTGTTCGAATCTAATAAATCAGCAATTTCAGAGTCTTTGAGTGTACCCAGCGATGGCAATGGTCCGTACTTGATCGCAAGTCATAGTTCTTTTTTAATTAATCGAGAGAAACCGATGAAAAACCTCTGGGAACCGCACGAAATCCTTTTTCAACGCGAAAACGGCGAAAAATTTTGTTGTATCTTGTGTTGCACTCTAACGTATGTTTTGCTGTTGCTAGATGTAGCACCTGCTGTGCTGCTCTTTTTCTTATTCCCTTTTGGGACACTATTGGCACTGTGTGAGGACCGAGAAAAAAAAAACGAAACACTGTGCACTGTCGAGATTTTCAGGTTTTTATTTCGTTTCACTTTGGAATGGGTTTTCGCCGCATTATATAACTGTAACGAGACTGCAAATTATGTATTTTATTCGTAGACACTTTGCATTAGATATTAACCCGTAATTGTTTAATTTAATCGCGAATTTACGATAGAATTGGAGATTTGTTTCTTCAAGAGAATCCGTGATGGGTATTTTACATTCGCTGGAGTGTTTGGGACAGAATCGGATATGTAGTTCATACGAGATTGGCATAATGTAGATCTAGTACTTGTTAGTTGTCTTCGACTGTATTATCGACTAATTTATAAGTTGGATGGGTTATTACTTGAATATTTTTTTCAAATATGTTGAAATGTTTGTACAAAGAGTAACTGATGTATTTCTGTGAGTGTAATTTTTATCTCCACGTCTTACTTTACAATGGCATCTTAAAGTAAAATGTGAGTTAAAGCTCAAAAAGGCTATGTATAATTATCTGTTTTTTAACTCTTCTGGATCTTAAAAGGAAGACGATGTTAACGTTTTCGATTCGGTTGCTTGTTCATTAGATGGAATCACATCAAAACAGAACATAGAATGTACATAAATGATTTGTCCTTCAACAAAAAAACGAAGGTCTTATCGTGGACCAAATTGTATTAATACATTACTAATACTATTTTTACCAAATTTTTTGAAACGAGAAATAGAATTTGCATATAATTTCTCCTCTATATAGAATAGATTGAAATTATGCTCTCCTTGTACAAGACACTAACGACAAAGGGCCAAAGCATATTTATCTATTTGACATCTTTTAAAAATGTAACTATTTCCTGCATATTGGCATCACTGTTACCTCGAATGAGAAAAACTACGATATGCGTATCAAATAAATCGCACAGAATTCATAAAAGGAAGGGCCAACCATAATTGAATTAGGGCTCCGGACACTGCCGGACGTAGTCATGCGAATACATATACTACGTTTATATGCAGGATCGAGGGATCGAGTTGAGATTTCGATATAGGTTTTTCTGCACATCGAGTTAAAAGATTGAAAGACCGAAATAGGGTTGAACTGACAGATGAGTAGACTCAGCTCTGCTAGCTGTGTCGAGTTGATTCAACCCCATTTCAATCCGGGCTGAACCTGGCTTCAATCCTGCATATAAACGCTGTACCTAATTGAATTAAGGCTCTGGACACTGCTGTATATAGTCATGCCAATATATGTATTTATTTATTTATTTATTTATTTATTGAGCTTAGTACAAGCTGTAACTTAATTCTAAGTACTGCATATACTGCACTGATAATTACCACGTTTATATGACTGGGTTGAAAGATCGGAAATTGAGTTTCAACCTCCTTTTTTCCTGTAATCGGATTGAGTGATCGAGTTAGAATCGAATTCAAATAGGAATCAGTTTGACACTGCTTTTTTATTGTATTTGTATGCGTCCAAATATTTCCACCCTTAGTTTTTTACTTTTTACTTTACTCCGCACAACATCTGGTCGCTACAAACAAAAAAAAAGAAAAAAAAAATACGAAAGGGCAAGAAATTTCTTTATTGTTTTCCTCCATCTGTCAAACTCAATCTTTCAACCCACGTTTATATGGCAAAACTCAACTTGATCGCAGAAAATGTTGTGATCGGATCGATTCAATCCTATTTTAATCCGATTTGCGTTTGTAGTAAATCAAGTAACATCGTTGAATTTTTTCGCTGCCTCCAATTGAAGCATACACTTCTGTTGACAACTCTAAAGATTGTTTGACGGGTAGCTTGTCGATAGAAAGGAAAAAAAGACTAGAAAACGAACGCCTATCCGGGATTTACACACATAAATCAGCATGACATTTAGCTATCGTGCAAGATCAAACATGATTTGGTTTGAGTCACTCTGATTACTCATTAATCAAGTGCTACAAACACGTTTGTTATCGAAGTCGTGTAAAGGTCGCATGATAAAATACAATTAGACTAAAACGAATTACAATGACGTGGGTATACTTGAGAATTGATTTCTGCGTATAGTTTTGATAAACAAACAAAGAATTTCCAATGCACTTCAGGCGATTGCAGTAAGCAGTAAGCATACGTATACCGGGGTATTGCAAAAATAATTAATTTCACAATGGTAAGAGCAAATATGTATTTTTTTAATCTTTGCAATAAACTAATTTTGCTTAATTTAAATAACTAATTCCCTATCCCAAATGATGTCAGAACTGAAAAATTCGAAGAAGTGCATGCTGATATAAGGAAAAATGATCAAAAGTAAATCGAAAAAAATAACTATCAGTGACAGTGTATTGTGAAACAAAGGGCGCGACTGAGTCGCATAAGGTTGCAGCTTTGTCTATACGTTTAAAGTGAATTAGAGATTCTACAAATTTGCTTTAACCTTGTAATTCTTACGGTTTTGATTAATTTTTATTTTTGAGTTAGTTTAGGCAAATACTAGACGTTTATTTTTGAACCTCATAGGTCCGTTCGCGCACCCTCCTAAAACAGCGAAGTTTTACGAAAATTTACGAAAAGCTGTTCGTGTACGGAGAATTGTGAAAATGACTGGTTTTTGCGTACAAAAAGAACAAATATTACTTACTTAGAATTAAATCTTACTTTTGCAGAAGAACACTTTCGCGAGAAGTGTCATAAGCGAAAGTTGTTTGACAACTTAATACTTTTGCCTGGTAATAAGAAGAATGCTTTGGGATACGTTCTGGCTCATTGAACAGATGATTGCAATTTTCTTCTCTAATCTGTTCTGATAGATTTTGCAAACTTTTGGTTTGCTAGTTTTTCAGTCACTGAATAAAGCTATCTGTATGAGTTCCCTTAACAAAAAACCGGCAACTTGGTGCAACAAAATAAAATCTGCTGCAAATTTGAAAGACATTGACTGCATATTTATTCCCAATTGACTTTAAAGTGATGCAGAATTTTGTGTAGACAATACAACCTTTATGCAAATTTGTCGGTTTTTTTTTACATAAATTAACTCAGCCTATACTGTTATTTAAGTTGCAGACACTTGCTTGCGTCTTTTCCATGATTTTTACGTGCACGGAAAATTAAATTCAAGGATGATTAATTGATAACGCAGATAATGATTAACTTTGCTCTTCGTGTAATAATAAATATACGTCGCTGACTTAAACAGCATTAATTACATGGATATTCGTTCATTAGAACCTCCCAGGATGAATGTAGTAAAAAAGGAGCTTTGTGGTCCTCGTATTCCGAATGATTACCCATTTAACAGAAAGCTCTAATGCGTTTATACTCACTTTTGTGGTCTACTGTATTGTATGGAGCTTGGCACTACTCATTTTTGCAAATTTACGATTTCATAACATGTAATATCGTAATCCAATATTTGACTTTGACAGCCAAACAAGATGTTGTTTTCGCAGTTTTTGCCGCCAATTCTTTGGAGAAAAGGCGTTCTTAATTCAAAAGTAATTTACTTACAGTCATTGACAATGCACCAATTAAATAATAAAGTGAATCGTGGAGCACTAATAGTTTTCGAGGGGTGTGACAGGTGTGGGAAGTCCACACAAAGCTCCCTCTTAGGTAAGTTCATTGCACCTTCGTCACCTGTTTTCGTTTAATAATAAACCTATTGCTTATGTTTTTTTTGTTAGTCGACTATTTGGCATCGCAAAATGTCCCCGTTAAGCATATGGTCTTTCCTGATAGGACGACCAGCAGTGGAGAGCTTATTAATGCGTACTTAACGAACAAACAGGACATGCCGGACGAGAGCATTCATCTGCTATTCACCATTAACCGCTGGGAAGTACAAAATGAAATGAAACGACTCCTCGCTGCTGGAACTACACTGGTTGTGGACAGATATTCATACTCTGGAGTAGCATACAGTGCGGCCAAAGGTAATTTGGGGTTTATAAAGTTGCTGCTGGGTTTTACATTCAGGGATTCCTTTTTCAAGGACTAAGCTTGGATTGGTGCAAGGCACCAGAACGAGGACTCATTCGACCGGATCTGGTATTCTATTTGAATACTGGGATAGACACGCTCTCGGCTAGAGGGAACTTTGGAGAGGAAAGGTTTGTTAACAACCTGCCTACATGAGTACTGTATTATGAATTGATTTACTCCTTGTAGATACGAAAAGGAAGAATTTCAGAAAAAAGTAGCGCAAGTATTCCAAGAAATCTACAAAATAGAGCAAGACTACTGGAGAGAAATCGATGCCGGTCAACCGGCTACTGCTATACACCAGCAAGCATTAAGAGAAGCATTAGAAGTGATCGATATGGCTAAACATACGGAGATAAACATTCTCTGGAAGTAAGTTTGTTATTTTTTAGGTTGTGCAAGGGGAGAGTGTCTTATTTTTTACATTTGGGGAAAAGAGTAGCTACTTAAGGTTTAAATACATACCTGCCGTTATACAAAAATTAAGAATGATTGTGTTTTATTCAACCTTGGGACAGCAACACGTTTTAAAGGACTTCGACAGCAACGGAGTTATACATATGTCATTCCAGCAAATGTTTTTAGGAAAAAAATAAAAGGATAATAGAAACATGTATTTATTAAAACGTAACATATTTCAGATCAAAAAAATAAACGGGCGATACCGTTTAACATTAAAAAGAAAAATGTCGCTATTCGAAGGTTAAATTTGCGTAGTAGCGTTGCTCTCGCTGAAGGACAGCAGCATCTTATTTGTGAGAGTTTATTTCAAATGAAAATATTATTCAGCAAATTTTGTCAGCAATTTAATTTGCTACATGTTTCTGCATTGCCAATAGGACACACAGTATCGCTAACTTACTTAAAGAGTATCCGAGCCTTAGAGAGTCTGCCTCGGACATGGCTGTCTTATATCCTCTGCGGTTTAGGGAAAGCTGGCTCCAGTTGAGAAGAACAAGTTTTCTGGTATCTATGGCGTCTAGATTTTTATACCAGAGATTTGGTATTCTCCATCTTGAACCTGGGGGCTGTGAATCAAAGGCTGGAGCGTTGTTGTCCATTCATTCTATGTAGATGGCGTATGTATGTTGGGTTTTTGAACTACATCATTCTGGTACAATTCAAACGTATCCGATGAAGTACTTTTCGCTCGAGGGTGCCTAACATTGGCCCTGCCTTCAATACGATATTATAGATGTCATGTTTAATGTTATTCGTCACATCGCGATAAGTTTCTCGAATTGGGTCATCGGTGGTAGACTCAAGGCACTCAGTTGGCACTCGAGCAACGACCGTTACAAAGCGAATACATTAGCCGGTTAACAGAAGCCTTTGGAGTTCGAAAGAAAATTTGCCCATACTGATGTTAGACAAACCAAGTAAAAGTAAATCAGAGCCAACGATCAGTATGACAAATCCCTAAGGTTAGATTACCTCATAACATTGGGCGAGTTCCCAACACCTCGCTAGTCTAGCTGCTAGATTGGAAAAACACCCTAGAAGATGAAACGCACAGCTAGAGTTAGAAAGTACTAAAAAAATACACCAAGTGTCCTGTTTACATGAGCAGATTGTGAGATTGGATTGGGAACGAATTGGGTTTCAATCTGGGTTCGATCGAGTTCGAAATTGATTGTAATCGTGTAATATATGGCACTTCTCCTTTATGTGCAGAGGTGGTTTTGCCAAACAATTAACCCTTATTAGCTATAAAAGTTTTATGACCTTACAGTATATCTCATACGTGTGGAAATACAACCCCTTTTTGTTTTCTGATGCCACACCGATTAATTTCATTCTTTGCCTGCCAAACTCGATCCTTCTATACTCCTATCCTTCGATCCTTGAATTTCATGAACATTTCAAACCGATCCCAAAACATTTTGTAATCAGGTCGATTCAATTGAGTTTAAAATCGATTCCCTCATATAAACGGGGCAATATAGATGTTTTTATTTTTCCTTAAAATAAAAAACATAGAACATACATAAATTGCCACACACATAAGAATCGCCACTTTTACCACACTTTACAATTAAGAAAAGCACATAAAATATGGAAATACATATTGCAATTTACAAATTCACAAACTTTTTGACAACAAAAGGTGAAAATGCAGACAGCTGTTGTTTGTTTTGATTTCTTTGAGCCTGTTTAGATGCTGACTCAAAACTCGGCTATGTCGGTAGTTTGTTGGTAAGAAGAGTGAGGGGTAAAGAGAGGGGGAGAGTCATGAAGAAAATGAGCCTGTTTTGATGATGACTCTCGACTACGTAGTAAAGAGTAATGTCGTGTCTACATGCAATAGTGCTCACTCCTGCACTACTTTGATAAAGAATAGGGGAGGGAATGAGTAAATTGAAACACTTCTATATTTTTTGTGCGTTCTCTCGTCCAAATACTCATTTTATGTGCGAACTACCCTCCTCAACGATCGAACTAGTAATGATAAAATGGAATAGGAACGGAACATTTCGGATGTAGAACGCGACTCTCCTCGATTTTTCTATTTTCTTCATGACTCTCTCCCTCTCTTTACCCCTCACTCTTCTTACCCACAAACTACCGACATAGCCGAGTTTTGAGTCAACATCTAAACAGGCTCAATAGAAAAATCGAGGAGAGTCGCGTTCTATTACCGAAATGTTCCGTCCCTATTCCATTTTATCATTTCTAGTTCGATCGTTGAAGAGGGTAGTTCGCGCATAAAATGAGTAATTGGACGAGAGAACACACAAAAAATACAGAAGTGTTTCAATTTACTCATTCCCTCCCCTAAACTTTATCAAAGTAGTGCAGGAGTGAGCACTATTGCATGTAGACACGACATTACTCTTTACTACGTAGTCGAGAGTCATCATCAAAACAGGCTCTTTAGTTGATTTACTACGTTTTATGCAAGTACTAATTGGGTTTACTACTTTGCAGCGAAGGTCTTCGCCGCTAGGATCTTCTATAATCTAGTTAAATTTTGGTCCTAGAGGCCGCTAGATTCTCTAGGACGAAATCTGTCATCCCGGTGCAAAAGTATTCTAGCAGCTAGATTAGCGAGGTGTTGGGAACTCGCCCATTGAGAAGGTGGCCCACAATCTACTATTTTACCCAGCGAAAGCAATCTAGTACAAATAACCTATATTAGATTGTCCACTTCGAGAATCTTCTCCCTAACCTACAAGCTTTTTTCACTGATAGTGATTTTAAGTGGGTGCCGTGGCTCAGTGGTTAGTGCGTTGGACTACTGCGCAAGCGGTTCCGAGTTCGAATCCAGGAAATTACCACCAAAGTTTTATTCACGGCCCCACCTCTTGCGAGCGTCTGACAAACATCCAAGAGTATTTACTGTCATGAGAAAGCTTCTCAAAAACCCCCCTGCCCTTCGGATACGGCATAAAACTGTAGGTCCCTTCTGTACGTACAGAAATGTATACCACGCACAATACGTACAGCTGTGAGAAGCTAGGCCTTGGCCCTCTATGGGCTGCTTACGGCCTAATATTTTTAATTTATTTATTTATAGTGATTTTAACTAATACATTCTTGCTCACTAGTGTCAAAAGCTTATAGGTTAGGGAGAAGATTCTCGAATTGGCTATCTAATATAGGTCATTTGTGCGTTAGACCTAAAGGCTCAACCATAATGGTCTTCAGTGGGATTGATCGTATGTCAAAGCCGAACGAAAATCCCACTTAATTTCTTCCCACCGCTCTACTTGCCCATTATGAACTTAAGCAAACTTCATAACCTATCAAAACGTTGTGTTGTTGTTGTATTTTTTAATTAGAAGTAAAACAATACAAAAGTGAGTGATGTCTAAAAAGTGGGCAGGTTTTTGTGTTCAACCCCTTCCCGTACTTTTTTGGAGATTTGTCTTTCTTAGAGAGAATTCAATCTTAGAAATTTGACAAACTGTGGATTTAAGTGCAGAAAGTACGGGAACAGACTATAATTGTGCTTGTGAGAGACCATGGAAGCCCTAATCGAGCATACAGACGCTGATTCTGGCAAACTTATCAGCGATCTCTTCTTCCGAGATGCCTGTGTGACTTGGGACCCAGACAAGAGCCCACTACCATGCACCATATCATGCGGACAGCCCCTGTTTTGCCCTGACAACATATTGTCTACAATCCGTATCCATAACCAAAGTATTTTTACGAATTTTTACGAAAAACTGTTCGCGTACGGAGAATTTTCGTAGTTTTTCACAGAAGAGAGCGCTCACCAGAGAGTAAGAAATTTCCCCATGCTGCGAATTTTAGTCCAAGAAATTTCTATGGGCTGGTTTATGTAAACTTTTAAAGCTGTCAAACCAGTGTATTTTTAACTTTTTCTTTTTCAACCCGTTCATTTACTTTTTCGCAGTTTTAGCTCTCTCTGAGAGAATTTTAACCCCACTTTTCCAAATTTGATAATCTACAAATTTTAGTGCAAAAAGTACGCGAATGTTCCATCTGTACTATGTCAAAATTCGCACTGTCTGATGTATGTATTCCTTTCGCGAAGGATTTTTGAGATGATATTTACATCACAACAGAGGATTAACCCCGGCTTGATAGGAAGCTTTTTTCCCTCATCTCCATCGATTCTTTTACAGCTTTCGTGCCGCCAGCACTCGTAATTGCTGGTTTATGTTTGTGGTTGCTAGAACCCCTGGAGCATCCAAAACGATCAGCCGCAGTATCTGTCCACAGGTGTTGACATCTCTAGAGGTTTCAAATTGTCTGAGGAAACGTTTGAACCAATTGGAGTCAGCAGAAGAAAAAATTAAGTTCTTTCCAGGAGCTTGGGTGGACTTACGTGCCGTTAAGTACCCTCTACAGGATTAAAGCTAGCTTTGCAAAGCTCGCATATTATGTTTAAAGTAAAACAGTCCAGCCATTTAGGCTGTAGCCTTGCGTACATCCACAGAGGAAGACTGACAGACTGACATGACATACAGAAGAAATCGGCTGGCCTACTTTTTCGAGCTTCTCTATGATGGTAATGTCAGAATTTCATTTTTTGGCGAATCCCGTACTTGCAAGTAAAATTTAAAATGTGCTCATTGAAACCCTATAGCGTATTCGTAACTTTTGCCTCTCAATGATCCAGCGCATGCCTGCTCATCCAGCTTCGCAGCATCCATTCTATCTAGATGTAGATGTTTATGGTACGGATTCATCTGACAACATACACTCAGGTGTAGTCCTTCGTATACAGGAAATAAATTCAACTTGTAGCCTGCAGTTGACATTCCTCCGTTGTCGGTGTTACTCCTGGTTTTTATCCCACGGACAAAGATATTAAGGCAAAAAAAAAGAGAAAAATCAAACAAATTCTATTCCTCGGAGCCAAGTATCGCTGCCGGGATATATTGCTCATCGGCCTTTCCAGTATTTTACTTCAGTTCTTCTCTTCCTTGTGCAGCGTTGTGTTCGGTGTTCGGTCATTCATTTGTACTCGATTTTTTTTCCCCGGTTTATTTCGTTCAGGACCAAAGAGTCCTTGGTTGCTTTGTTCTCGAGAGCTCCAGTTCCAATTTCCGACAAATAGTTTTTGACCAGACATATAATAGCGGTTCGGAACTGAACAAACGGCCTACTCTGGTCTGTGAATTAATCTGCAATATAGTGATTTTAATCAAATTCAGTACCGGATCGGTTTGCATCACTTTTGAAAAACACTTGTTGGTTGGTTCGGGGGGAAGCTGATGATGATGGTCGTCTGTCAATCAAAGTGAAATTGAATTAAATTGATTTTTAAAGAGTGAGCATGTTGTGTGAGTAAAGTGGGTTCTTGTGACAGTGTATATGCGAGGACGATGGGCCTGCTGCTGCAGCAGTATTGTTATATTGTGCAAAACCTTTTGGCCAGGGAGCCAGACGGCTGTTGTTCTGCATCATTTCATCCAACAAAAGCCATTCAGTGTTCCTCTCTCTGTCTCTCTCTCCTATCTCTCTGTGATTTATTTAAATATTCAAGAGGAATTCGCTTGTTTTGCATGGAATAACAGACGAAGGATTCATCGTTATAGTAATCCATTCTTCTTCGCCTGCAAGAGTATTTGTGTAGCAGACTATTTGTTTTTTTTTTTTTTTTTGTTCTGCCTTTCCTTCTGTTGTAGGGCATTACAAGTTTGTGGGCATAAATATTGGATAGTTTTGCCAAGTTATGAAGAAAAGTTTTTGATCCTTAAGTATTCCTATAATAAGGATGATTGAGTTCCTAGATTAGTAATTACTCGTAAGACAATGGATAAGTGGAGAAAGAAAAAAAAGGCCACGATGTTGTTTCTGCTGTCTGATAGTCAAGTTTTCCCATGGGTGGCATTTGATTCTATTCCTGGAGATGCTCTGGGGGAAAACCATGTTTTTTTTTTTTTGCTTCTTCTTATTGATGCTGTTATCCGAGAGGATAAATTGAAAAAAAAAGAAAGAACTTTCTCAAGGAAGAAGAAAACATCTCTGGAGAAGTCGAAGATTAGCCATGCGATCTTAACATTTTATGTATGTTTGTCTGCTTGTTGAAGGATTCGGTTCAATACACTTGAATGTCCTTGTCCTTTACGATGCCACATGTGTATACTGCAGTGCAGAAATGTAATGATGAAATTAAATAAGAGCGAGAAGTTGATGATGAAGTGAGGAGGAGTAATCGAATACTGAAGAAATACATGAACAGAGTAAGACTGAGTAAATGTCAATAAAAACAATTTTCATCCAACCAAGGACGTGTTGACATATCCTTTCAATTTTATTTAAATTGCGGATATGATAGAATTATTGGAGCGGTATAATCGTTCATTATTTTAATGGATTTCGTCGGGGATGCGGTTTCATTAAAAAGAAATAAAATAAGTCTCCGGGATGTTTTTTTTAAAACATAGTGTAAGCCTGCTAGGCTACATTCTGGATAACTTCACCTCTGTTTAGAGATTTGTGATTTTTTTCCAAAATACGGGTAAAAGACTATTGTAGCTAGACTATCCACAAGTGTTTTTTTTTTCATTTCTTTGCCAAGCATAGTCAGCCTGGTCCTTGTTAGGGCCGGACACCTGCAGAGGAAATGATACAGAGATTCTTTCTCATTACTGTCCCTACAGCTTCTACAAAAGTAGTTATGCGGGATACCAAGCTGCATATTCTCCGACTGGCCAATTGGCCATAATTACAGCTACAAATCTAGCGATATGAGGTCTTGATCTGCTAAGTAGCTCGGTTGACTTGTGTTTATTATAGCTGGGCCATGTCTTTCTTGATATGGCGCAGCTAGTAAGACTATTTCACTTATGACTCACAAGCTGGATCATATGAATCTTTAGGCAGCCTTTAACAAGGCCAAGCGGAGAATCGACAGTTTCCGGTAGAGAACTATCAATGCCAGATCCCCCACTGCATTAATGGCCTTAATAGCGGCTTGACTATCTGTATAAATGACAATATTTTGGTTGGATGCTAAGTGATCTTTTAGCAGGCTTCTCGAATCGCGAGGAGCTCCGCCTGAAACACGCTAGCAGAGTCTGGGAGACGGAAAGATTTTGATATATTAAGTTTGTCCGAGAAGATGCCAACTCCGCAGTCCATCTTAGAACCATCTGTACATATGCCCATATCATAGTTATTGATAACGCTTTCATTCTTTCATTCTTCTCTTGTAGGGAATCTGACTGAGAGCAGTTTTTTAAAATTTAAAGTGGGTGTTCTATAGCCGGTTAAAAACATAACTAGTTCATGTGGAACCGTCTCCAGATCCTTGCTATGGCCATGTGGTTTAGCGGTGCAGCACCCAGATTCTGTGAGTCGAACTGCGCTACATAGAGCGCATGTTTTATGCGAAGTTCAGAAGGAATCAGATGCAGGATTACACTAAGAGTCGCTCCAGTAATACCAACACCTACTGATCTTTGTCCTTTTTTTAACTTTTCAATGTTGTATTTCTTGCTTAAGGCAGGCCACCAGACGATGGCACATCATGAACTCAGGTGCTGCAAATGTAATTTGATATTTTATCGTTTTTATTCCGCCAAAATGGAAGCGTTATCTCCAGATACGTAGGAAATTGTTGTTTTAAAAAAATGGGCTCACTTAGATCGTTCCAAACCGTCAAAAATTGCAACACATCTTCAAAGCATCGCATAACGAAGACATCATAACATCGCATCGCAACGGCAGTGATGCTTTAACAACGCGCATTATTTTGACGTTTTGGCATTCAGCCGTCTAGACAAGGCTTGGCAACCTAATCCATGGGCCGATTTTGAGGCATTAAATCAAAATTACAGAACAAATCTAAACCTTGCTTTCATTTTGTAATTTGAATTTCATTCGATTGCCTTTCATTGTTGTAGGTTAAAACAAATCATATATACATATGTATAAGGTTCACGCAACGATGACTATTTCCTTTCCAGAAAAGACCCATCCATTACAGGACTTTTGTTGTACACGTTAACCAAGTAAGATAGTCACTTTGTTATATTTAATACGAATTAATGAGTTGAATTAAAGGTTGCTTTCCGGGTGTTATAAAGTGTTTCGTGTTTCTATACTTCCATTCTAATAAATACAAAATAAAAATAGTCTATTTGCTATATCGGATTGATTTTCTTACAGATACATCTTTAAAACGTGAAATCAGAAGTTTGAAAAGATTTATTCTTTGCAATCTACTCATACTCCAAAAGGGAAATATGTTTCTCCGGTTTGTTCTAGCATGGTAATGACAATGATTTGTAGGTTTTTAGGCTTTATGACTTGCAAATTAAAAAACACCCTTATTGTAACTTTTATAAACAAGCATAGCGTAACTATTTGAATGTTCGATCTTGACTTATTTATCGAATTTTAACAAAGTTTAAAGGTTCAATAGAGAGGGACTCTCCTCTAAAAATGTAAGCCAGAATGATATTGTATGGATTGCTCAGAGATTGTTTCCTCTGCTTCAGTTAAGATTTTGTAATTATGTGGTCCATATGTATATTCACAGCAGAGGTGAAATTTATGTGTCAAAAAAAAGTTCGCTCCATTCGCGTACTCTTTCTCTGCTTGTCAAATCGAAAAGAGTGAAAGTAAAATTCTCTTAATGAGACCTAGAACTACCAAAAAGTTGAACAAAAAAAAGTGAAAAATACACTAATTTGACATATTTGACAGTTTTCACAAATCAGCCAGCCAGCCAGCCAAAGTCAGTTCTTGCCCTCTCTCTTTTGTGAAAAACTACGAAACGTACGAGAAAAAGAATTCGCTATGTTCCGTAAAATTTTCCTGACAAGTACTTTCAGCTAAGCATCTATAGAAATATTTCTAAATACATCCACTATTTTCTGTCTGTACTGCAATTTCAGTGAATCTTTAAAACTTATTAGTTTTCCAATTAAATTTTCCTTAAAATACTGTAAAATATTATTTAAATTATTTCGCTTTAATCTTCATGGTTATTTAGATATTTAATGTGTGAAATAATAAAAGAAGCAGGCACATAACATCGTAACGAAAGTAATTTGAAATCATTTAGTCCTAAAGTAAAAAATCAAATAACTTTATGTACTAGGCGCCATCAATAAAAAAGAAGCACTAAAAGAATCATAAATCAACGAATCAGACCCTTTTCCAATCAGTTCAAAAACGGGGTAAAGTATTTTTTCTCGCAGACCATTGCTTTCATTAACCCTCCATTTGGCTGGCTGTTAAATTTCTCTATCGTCTGTGGACGGACGTGGTGCGGTGGTCTTTTTTAAGACAACCAGTATTGTGCGTTAAATGTGCTTATTGGTACTCTGTGTGTATATTTACTCGTTGTTTCATTGATTTTGGTTTCCTGCAAATCTGTGTGTAAAATTTCTTGTTTTGTCCTCATCTGTTCAGTGGTATGTTTGGTTAGGACCGTTAACTCTTCTTCTGAATTGAGTTTCTATTCTGTTTTACCATGTTAGCATTGTGATATTCTGTCATGTAAGCGTCAGTCTTTTGGAACTAATAGAAACTATAGATCTTTATACAAATTATATAAATATTTGCAAGAAGTTTGGAAACTGGTGCTTAAATGTGGCAAAGAAAAGTTTACCTTGTAGCCGGCATTCAATTTTTCAAATCTAGAAAGATTGTGATACTTTTATATTTTTCTTTCCCACAACAAATCATGTTCTGGAATTTTTGTTCCCTTTTTACTGCTGATTTGTACTTTGCTTCAAGCTTAAAAACTATCGATTTATCGCAAGATGTTCTCATTTTTATGAAAATGGGCATGTTCCGAACTCTAGGCCTCCTTTTTAGGGTAAGGCCTAACGTGCTGTCATTTCTGACAGTTCAAATCACCATCATGAATAGACTTTACCAAAAGAACGCACTGATCTCTTGACAGCTGTCGAGAAATATGAAATTATACCATGATTTTAATCCAAAAAAAAATGCCTGTACCCATTATGAACATATAATTAAGTAAATCGGTCAGACTTTACTTTTCAATTTCTATTTCTCAATTATACTGTGATATTGGATCTGTTCCCGTACTGACTAAAACTACGAAAATCTCCGAATTTTTACGAAAAATAGCGAATTCCGGTTCCAGTACGTCAAAGTTTCGTAGTTTTTCATAGAAGAGAGAAAGAGAGGAATTTCCCCATGCTGCGAATTTCAGTCTTTCTCTGAAAGAATTTTACCCCCACTCATTGAAATTTGGCAAGCTGCGAATTTTAGTGCAAAAAGTATTGGAAAAGACCTATTGTTTTGCGTTTTTCTCGTCTCATTCCTTTGAAACTGAGACCTAAGTCGCTGTCACCGCGTTATTGCGTTACCAAACATTGCTTATTGATTATGTTAAATTATGAGTAAATGGTTCCCACCTTACACATCGGCAGCACAATGGACGTATTCTTGGTCTAAGTGTATCCTCACTGGGGGCCAGTTTTAACCAACCAACTTTGCCTTTAGAATTGTATTTGAGTATCATACACTCTTACTCAGTCTTCGCGAGAACAGTTCCGCTCTCTCTCCAGGCCAAGACTTTTTAGGTATCTTAGAATGAGATGAGGGTCCATGGTTGGTACAAATATTCTGCGCTGATTTTTGGTACTTGGCCAAAACTACAAACGCCTTAATTTTTAACCCGGTTTTCTTTCCTGATCCCTCAGTTTGTAGTGTCCTGTTAGCAAGCCACTTAGGATTTGTAGGTTAGGCAGATTGTAGCACCAACCTATGACCCCGACATGTCCAGCGATTCAATAGTATGTAAGAGAAAAAAACCGTCTCCTGTGATAATGCGGTCTTTATTCTCATTAAATAGAAGGCATAATCAATTGATCATAACTTGTGGGTGTATACAGGGTGTTTCAAATATAAGTTTCTTTTCAAAAATGCAATAAAATGAACAATATTTAAAACAAAAAAACACACTGTTTGGACTACACAGCACTCAATTTGGAAATTTCAATATTTTCCATTTCGTTCCGGCAAGGTATGATACAGACTTGCTGTCAAGATTTCGAGCAGAAAACATCTGTCAGTGTCAAAATAATCTATGATTTAAAAAGAAACCACTAGATGGCCAACCCTGTACACAATCATACAAAAAATTTGGTATTCATGATATGAAAATCAAAATCATTCTTCATTCTTCAACCATAGGGTATAAGATAACTGATTTCGACAATTCGTAGTTCCTTTACTCAGTCATTTATTCGGGAATGCTGCAAAAGCTTTTAGAGAATCACAACTGATGGCCATTATGCCATATGATTCTGTAGCATAATTTTTGTGCTCTACTTGGAATCACGTTTTATTGTCTCTGCCGTGTCGTCGTCGTCGTCTTCATCGTCGTCGCCGTTGTCATGGATTAGAATGATGACAACGACTTTGACTACGAGCATCAATACTCCTGTCTACGTGTACTTTACACAACATTTCTACAACACAACTTTCCTTCATCAGGATTTGTTTTCTTTTTTTTGCTTCCAACTTTTATAGAGGGCGAGTATTGTTTTTGTCAAATTTTCAGGCTCGAGAGTTTAATAAATTCTGACATTGCTTTTAGTAGACAAATAGAAAAGGGATTTTGTTAATTTGTCTGTGGGCTTATATGGGTATAGCTTAAATGTCTTAAAAGGTGGATTATGCTTGAGCTCCGTACATTAATTCTTAAAGTTTTTGACCAGCAAATTGTACTTATAAGTCAGTTTGAGTTTTTGGGGCTAACCATAATTGAATTAGGGCTCTGTACGCTGCCGTACGTAGTCATGCGAATGTACATACTTTGTACACTGCATCCATATTGACTTTCTCTCTCTCAGTTTCGTCGATTGTCATCCACTTTTGCTTCCATATGTAGAGAGCGGTTTCATTTTCACATTCCGTGTGGAGCGCTGGGAAAAGATTTGACATATGTCACGTTTCCTTAATCCAATTATGGGTGCACTTGAATTTTGACAGCGCGCGAGTAGTATTTTCGTTCGATTATGACATTAGCTGTCACACGCTTAATGCAATTATAATTGGGGGCTTCCCTTATCTTATATCCTGTAATGTAGATGTATTTCTAATAACTATGATTTTCTGCAATTACAATTTATGGCATATATAATTTATAGCAACTGTCAAAGTCTACAGACAGACCTGTCAAGATGCAGAGAAGTGGGAGTACGTATTATGAACCTCTAAGTACAGCTCCAAACTTTTCGGGCAAAAGGAAAGCAAACCTAGCACAAATAAGTGCAACTACGTACGACCCAGTTGTGTACTTTATTTCTATCTGTATTCATCCCTGATTTGATTGTTCTCTTATATTGCAATATGGCTGAGAATTTATGTCTCATTTCAGTAGTATATGCAATCTCTCTTGTCCTTTCAGGCTTTCAATCTAATTCGTTTATCCAATCCTCCGCATCCTACCCCCATTTCTACTCACTATTCAATGCAGGATAATAGATTGTTTCACGTTTCGTGTATTCCTCTAAAGCCAGTAGTCCTCGCTGAATTTTATGAGTATATCTTAAAACAAGTAAAGTTGATGGCAAAGTTTTGCACAATTTAACGTTATTGTTGGGTCCTCCCTTCTATTCAATGCTGCAGTTTTTTGTTGTTGTTCTTTCAGCAGTGAATTCATCTTTTACGCGATACAAGTAAAATAAGGAACAAATGTTTTATTGAAATATAAATAACAACCCAAAAAAAGGATAATCATAAAAAACAGACACGACCAGCCACAACAATGTTGAAATTATTAAGGAATATCTGCATCTGGATGTGCTCCACTTCATGCCTATTTGGTTACGTTACTTACGCAGGTATGTATCTGTGTGGTGGACTCAATCCGCCAATTTCAAGAACTAAAGTCCTTGAACTTTTTTTTATTTTGTGTGTTTTTTTGTTAAAATGAAGTTGTTTGCATGCTACTGTGTGTGTTTATGCAGATCTGGTTTTAATGGATTGAAAATATTTCTTTCTCGGGAAGGAAGGAACCTTTTTATGGGATTCAATGTTTAACTTTAATCTGTCCGGATGCCCTGTAGTGACGGAAGGCTTAACGAGAGCCACATATTGAATTGATTTTATTTGTTCTTTGTATTTTTTTTCCTTTCGTTTCAAATAAAGATTTTTATTGATTTGGTTTGGTTCCTTAAACGTATTTGGAAACATAAATAGAAACATTTATTTGAGCTGGTCTTGCAGTTTCTCTATAGTTTTGTTTAAATATTGATCGGAAGGTCACCAGGGTTCCAATTGTGTATTAAATTTAATTTGTACATATGTATATAGGCCATAGCTAAGGGATATAGCATAGGGCTTGTGTTTAGTGTAAACATTTGTTAGAAATTGATCTATTAGTACTATTAGAGTAGGGTAAATAGCCCAGGGAAAGCATAACCTTGATCCTTAGCTCCTTTTTTTTACGATCAGAGTAAGCCAATGGGAATATGAATACTCCTATACTGATATACAATGCACGGCGTGACGGGTAAGCTGGAAGGGAGAAGAGGAGATAGAAAAGAGTGGTATTAAGATTCAATATCTATTCTAACTGAGTCGTGTCGAAAATTGGGGGAATTGTATGTAAATTTTGCATTCGCGTGTAATTCACAGTCTTCATCTTAGGAAACACTAAGTGCTTCCTTAGTGAATGGATACGTTTGGAACTTGAGTATCCATTTAATGATCGAATATAACACAACACCGCGGATACTCATCTTAATCACTCAGCTAAGTTGGCCAATCCCAGTTAAGGGGACAACATTTAAAGTTCTCATCTTTGGCTTAATAACGCAAAACTTTTTTTAACTATAAGGCTATAAAGAAACCTCTTTTCTGGTATCTACCGTAGTTAATACTCGTATCTTGGGACCTAGAGATAATTGAATGTTTAACAGGCGCAAATCTATGGTTTCGCGGAGATGGATGTACGAGTATATCTATTCTTGCAAAGTCTTAAGAAAAAAGGAAAAAAGACCCGAGATATTTGACGTTAGTCTATATTTTAGGAATATGAATTAGCTCCAGGCAATCTTTCAAAATAACCTTCTTCCAAGGCTGGATTACATCAAATGATTGTTGGATCTCAGTCTAAACCACGTATGGCCCATTGGATTTTCTCGGGGATAAGTATATATGACAGAGGAGGTTTGTCTCGATATTTTATTTAAGCTGTAGATAGATATCTAGATTGATATCGGTTATCAATAGAGAAGCTACCAAGGAAGTATTAAGCAAAGTATAATGTTCAATTCAATACTTTGTCCATCAGGCGTCGAGAAGTAGCTTGTAATTTCCGCTTCTGTGAAGAGGATTCTACTCAATTTGGAACTCGCTGACGATGATTCACAGAACATCATAGAACAGTCTCCAGAGTGTGCCGCTGATTCCTCAGTAGTTTCTAATAATCTCTTGTTGGGACTCTTGGCTTTGCTCGAAAGTTGCCTTCACTTTCTTCTCAAGGTAGCCGAGACTCATTCACTGGAGGTTTCTTTTTGTCTCGTAGTATTGACATTGACAGCTGTGTTTCCCACGGCGATTTGGGCGTATTGGAATTCGCCTGCAAAATTATGGCCGATATAATAGGAGGTGTCAGTGAGTTAGGGAGAGTTCGGTAAAAAGCTTTGACATCTAGTCATAGAGAAGGGACTAAGTTGAGCTTATAAAAAATTGTACTAGATTTTCCTAGAAGAAAGTGTAGTCGATTACTTAAATTTTTATTTTAATAAAACAAAGTTCTACACTTTCGGGAACCAGGAAAATTGAGTTTTTAATTTAATTGCTGCACTTCGGTAAAAGTTCTTCGGTGGGACGGACATTTTTTTATATTACTATCTATTCGTAGGTATCTATTGCCTTAAAATGAATACCTTAAAAAGTAGGGCACTACATTGCTTAAATTTAAAGTCTGAAATTCAAATGTCCAAAACCCATCGGTTGGTGTAAATCTTTTCGAAAGAAAAGAAGAAATCTCCAAACCGAGATATGTGTATCCTTGTGCCAAACTCCGTTCTGAAGCAACGTCTTTCAATTATACACACCGTATCTTTACCTGCACTGTACAGTCGAGTTAATTAAACTTAAAATTGTCTGCACAAACTTTTCTTGCTGCTGCACAGAGATTTGTGCACAGCAGGCAAGTCCACTCAATATATTCGACTGTAGATGAATGTAAGCATCACAAAAACGTTTACCAGGAAAATTCATGCTGTCCATTAGAAAGAAAGAACGTAACGTATCTTTTTTTTAAAGTTTCTCTTCCCATCCCATCTGAAAGATATTTTTTGCATTCAATTGTCATCCTTCTAAGAATCTTCTATTTTCTCGACTATTTTTAGTACCACTGGAATACTTTGATGATCATGAATTCTCATACGACATGGATACAGCTCAATCGAAGGTTAAATACGATCCAAGACTTCTCTCGCAACAGCTAAAGGACCAACACAATCATCCGCAGGAGAGAGCTGCACCATGCTATTCGGCAACCAACAAATACACTCATGGCCAAAGGGTAAGTCATCCTGGGTTATACCACAAATCTTCTGTAACTCCGTTGTGGGTGGTGTGTATACCTTCCTATCCTAACCTAGGTAAATTTGAAATTCCTCTCGTTTGTTTTTTTTTCTTCAATTTTGTTCGTAAGTTCTTCGATGGCAGTGGTTGGTCCTGTTCCTAGAATGGGTGGGATGCCATTCATTTGATTCTCTGAGCTTGTAGTTTTAATCTTTCATTCCACGACGAGTAGAGCAAAAGAGCGAATGAATGCTTGCTCGCAGGATAAACCATAGATTCGAAAGCGAGGAGGACGAGAAAGAGGTCCTTAGTTGTATTTTTGTGTTTGTACAATCTATCAAACGGGGTAAAGAGAATAAAACCTTATTTTGGTTTCAATTTATTTGTTTTGAATTCCATTGTGGATTGTATTTTTTGTTTTTATTTAGGATAGTACATTGTACTCATATGTATGTGTGTCAAGCCTTTTGGTGGCATAAAAAAACAGAGATTGCTCGAGGGTGAGAAACGGCGCGTATGTGTGTTGTTGTGGGAGTGGGGAGGGGGCAATAAAAACCACTGCGCTGGTTCTCTAGTTCTTCTTCGTTATCCAATTTAATTCGCCAAGAGGATGATGGCCCCGATTGTCATCGGAGACATAGAGGAGAGTACAAGGGAATATGATTCCTCCATTGTGTACATGTGGTGTGTGTTGTATGTGGGATTCCAATTTAAACAATAAATTGCAAAGAATGATGGCGCGAAAATAACTTTTAGAGGAGTGCACTAAATTTAATTTTATTTTTTGCCTCAATGGGTCCAAAAGTGCCGAGTAGTGAATGACTTTTGTAGGATATTTGAGAGAGGAGGTGGTCGTTGTTGTTTTTTTTTCTTTATGCTTTGGAGTGGCAAAGAGTTTTATTTCCACAAAAAAAGAAGATATGTTTTGGAGATTTGATGTCGTAAATATTTACACAGAGGTGATATAATTGGATGTCACCAACAGGATAAATATGAGTTTGAAATTGGAGGAGTTCTTGCGCGTTTATTGAACCTTTTGGTGTGAAGCATTATAGATATCGGCTCGGCATTGAATTTCAGGACGTGAAAATAAAAACTGTGCAGGCCGTAACCCAATATCGAACTTTTAAGAACTTGTAGGAGGAATTAGATATTTATTTCGTTTGTAAATTACAAAGGCAAACCATAGCACAATTTACAATTCAGGAGGAATTATTTTACTGATTTTAGACATAATACCATTTATCTTTGCCCAATTCACAATGTCGCGTCCGCAGGCTCTTATGGGGCAATCCGAAATGTAAGTAATACCCGTCGTCTACTACGTGAGCAACGCATCCAACCAACTCCATTCAATTGGTTACTCAACTCGAAAAAACTTATTACCTCGTACACTAGTGCACAAACTCACGTTGCCTCTGTTGAGCAATGCAATTCGACTAAAATTGAACAAGTTCGTGTTAAACGTGTTTAGAGCCTCGTACAACTAGTTGATCAACTCATTCAACTGTTGAATAACCTCGTACACCTAGTTGATCAACTTGTGTGATTTTTTCAAAAAAAAACGGTCTCTCGAGTTGATCAACTGCGTTTTCGGTGTGGTTGCGCAGCGAGTTGACCCTCGTACCCTCGTACACTAGAGCTATGATTGAATGTTGATCAACGCGTTGAACACACTTGGCAACTGACAGCTGTAGCGCATTTTGCCTTAAATTATTTTTCAATTCAGTTTGATACAGTTTTGCGAAGCGTGGTGGGTGGATGATTTTTTTTTGAAACGCGACCACTCTCCATCCTTACACCAGTCCTGTCAGATTGTGGTAAATTTACCTTTTCGTGGTAATTTCCAATTCCAATTTTCAGGATATGGTAAAAAGGTAATATTCTCTAAAAAAATGGGAAAATTTTGATTTGTGTCCCCATTGTTCTCAAAGCAATCAACAAACATGTATTCATCCCATACTTTGAACACGGTAACCTCACTGATTTCACGATTGAAACTTTTTTTTGACAACTCGCTATAGTCTCGCCTCGCTCTCACTCTGCATTGTGAATTGGATATACAATCCACAATGGGCACGTTCCGCATTCTAGGCACTAGGTAGTCAAACGTTTTTGATTGGTCGAAACATTCAGTTTTCACTACAAAGTAAGGTATTTCTTTTTGAAGTAGTGGACTGGATTTGAAGGTCAGAAAATTCTCCCTACCTTTTAAGTTAATGTGCAAACTGTCGAAAATTCGTTTGCCGTTTTATATGTTAGGCATTACCTCAAAAAGTAGGCCCAATGTCTTTTCAGAGCAGTCAAGCGTTGTGAGGTTATGTCTATGACAGAAATTAAGTACTGTTTCCTCAAATCTCAAATACCTACATAAATTCGTCGTAGAAAGAAGATTATAAATCTAAAGGTGAGTATCCACTTGAAAGCGCTTTCGCTAGTAAACTCTCTCGAGTAACTCTCATTTCAATACGGATTAACTAAAGAAAATTACTTCTTCTTCGTCTTTAAATGCTTTCACCAATGTAACACACATTCTAACTGCATTCATCAGAAGAAACTTTATATCTCAAGAACATTGGAAAACATCTTTAAAACTTCCATGAGAAGAAGATCAAAAACAAAATTACTAAGTTTTAAATTCATACATATTCAATGAGTTATCTCCTTGACCTATTTATCACTATTCAACCTGTCATTCAGCATGATCAATTACCCTCTTGACGACAGTTAACTAAAATTGAAATCCTTCGAATCAGCCCATTCAGCTCTGTCGTCACATCTTTGCAAATCGATGGAATTTCCACTTCATTACCATCACACTGTAATGTAATGAATGAGTCGGCCAAATATAAGTTTACCCACCTACTAATCCTTTCAAATGGAACACATAAATATTTTCTAATCTCAATCAGGACAATAGTCATGTCATCCGAAATAATTACTTCCACATCACTATATCACTAGTGAAACGTTAAAATCATAACCCATACCGTGTTGGTGACGACAAGGACGACCACCGAGCGAGCCCGAGCGTAGGCAAAGAAAATAGAGATAATCGTCTTAAACTTTTATCAAACTTCACCCTTCCACATCGGCAGCATACCACCACCACTGTGCACACATTGGGAGGATAGCATTTTATTCTATTCCAAGGATAAGACTCTCTACATGAAATAATGAGCCGCCTGCTCGAGTAACCACATCAGCATAACCGACACGAACATAGAAATATACTTTTCGTTTTAGTCCCACCACACCAGAAATTTCTATGAGATTCCTTCGCATTCATTTGTACATACACTTGTGTGTGTGTGGTTCTTTTAGTTTTGTCCGGGGGCTAGCATTCAACATGATCCTTGATTCATTCAACTTTAATCAGCAGAACGTTCAAGGACGAAACTATAAGACTGAAGGTACAAAAGGCCTGCAACGAGATAAATAAGATGAGTCCTTGATAAGGTACGGATAAAGTAGTGTGACAGTATTTATTAAGATTTATGTCCGCTTACAAGTCAATGGTGTAATGTCATTGCTGATTCTTGCTGAGAATAAAAGTCCCGAGTCCTGATTGTGACCGCCTTGCTGACAGACACACACGCTCCTTATACATTAGTCATAAGATTCTGCACAAGGATTCGTAATTCGTTTGAGATGTTAAAAGCTTTTTTTTTCAACAGAATTAAGATTCTTTTTTTTTGTTTGGTTCGTTTTGATCCTTGTTTACTTCGGTCTGTCAGTGAGAGATGGTACTTTTATTATTCAAGAGACATATACATACGCCGGAGGAGATGCATTTATGGAACTGATGAGTTGCAGCAGCAGCAGACAA
The DNA here is from genome assembly GCA_949716465.1 of Chalcosyrphus nemorum. Taxonomy (NCBI): domain Eukaryota; kingdom Metazoa; phylum Arthropoda; class Insecta; order Diptera; family Syrphidae; genus Chalcosyrphus; species Chalcosyrphus nemorum. Next base: position 87,257,695 of record OX454332.1, read on the forward strand.
TAAGCAACCCAAGAGCGAATAATTTTATTTTACTACATGTTCCTGTGGCGGTGGCCTGCATGGGTGGTTGAACAAAGACCCCATTTGCAGAGAAGTGCTGACATTTTAACGTCTTTGCGTCGGTGTGACAGTTCGCACATAAAATGTGCTAAAGAATGGGATGTTCTTCTAATGTTTTCCATCTTTCTTGTTCTGGAATGTCTTGGGTCTTGTAGAAAATGTGCATCGTCGAGGATATGGCAGAAAATGGTATAAAAGTAGAAAAGGATGCGTATGGTGCAATTTACAATAAATGTTCTGACAATTTTCTAGGAATGGTGGCAGATAAGAGATCATGAAAATAAAAAGAGAATCCTTGTATGAACAAGTGTAAGTATGTCATTGAGGGTGATTGCACTAAAAATGTTGAGCATTTTGCACACTTTACGTTTAACTGCTTTCAAACCATATCGTTAAAATGGATTCATATTCACGGTAAGTTCCTTTTTTAGGGGTTTTGATGGATTGTAGAGGGACTTGGGTTATTCATGGAATCAATACTGCTGTTAAAGTTTCTCGATAAGGGAACCTAAGTGGATTTTAAAAGTGTTAACACTTACAACAGGTGAATTAAAGTACCAAAGTCATACCCGTATACATAAGCAATGTCCAACTTAGATTTCCCGGGAGCTTATCATTCAGTTATTGCCGGCCAACAAAGAAGATGTCCATTTGTAGGCCACCTATGGGAATGATTGGGGCTGTTATTCTAAGTTTTCGAATGGCACTCAGATTTGCATATGCATTTTCTGGATAAATAAATAAAATGACTGTATTACTGTTCCTCTCCTGGGCATCCAAATCAATCAATATGCATAAATATCACTTTCAATTATTCATTCCAATTAGGCTCTGCCAATTTCACACATTAAACGAGCTAAAAAATTGATTTATAAAAAACTGACCCCAATTTTTTGTTTGTTTGGATTGAAATGTTCAAAAGAGAGTTCAGAAATTCAACAATCATATCAACATTTACTCATATTCGAATTATCGTAGACAGAAACCTATTATTGCTTGGTGAATTCGAAAAAAAAATCAAAACTAAAGGTCCCTTTATAGCTCAACGAACTGCGAATACGAACAAACAAATATTCGCTAGTTTTGACATTTCATTCAATCCGAGAATTCCAAATGTCATTAACAAAAGAAAAAAAATTGTGAGGTTAAACCCTCGCGAATTTTTTGGTCACGCGAATATGGATTGCGTTCCACATCTATGGAATGTGAATAGAGTTTGACAGTTTGCAAGAAGCATTCGCTAATTTGCGGAAAAATCAGCGGATTGTTGGTTTTTTCGCAGAAACTAATTGCAATTTAACTTGAACAATTTGCTATGGAAATTGGAGCGGGACTGTGGATATAGAAACTGAGTAAGCTCGTCGCACAGGAGGATCTTTCAGTCGGTGTAATCTCGTAAAAATCGGTATCCACTCCTTACCTATTTCGGCTGCCATTTTGCGGTCAATTTGTTGGGAGATTGCTTGCCTGTCAATTGGTACTCAACTAATTTTATGGCAGACATTGTGCCCAAACATGTCATATTCATTCCAATTAGGCTCTGCCAACTACTACTCAACTAATTTTATGGCAGACATTGTGCCCAAACATGTTGCCATTGCAATTTCGTGGCATCCCATGACATGCTTAAAAACTTCGATGTCGCTTTCTGCCCTGACATTCAGTTCAAATCTCCCATCACTATGACAGTATTGCCGTTGAATATTGATTGTAAAATGTTTCCTTTTCTTTCTTAGATGAACAATTCATTGGGATGTTAGTAACTATAGTTCTATTGTCATCTAGTACAAACAACCACTATCTTTCAGGCAGAGGTCCATGCTATCGAGCATTTAAAGAAACCTCCGAACATATTCTCAACATATTCTCAGATAGAAGATAGCGAAGCAGCTCTCAAAGCTCTTAGCTCCTATAACTTTGAGTCAAAGCTAGTTTGGAACTGTCTCCAATTTATCTTGCAGCTTGCTGCACTTAATAATGTCACACTAACTTGGGTCCCTGGGGCACAGGGGCATCCCTGGCAACAAACCCGCCGATGAGCTTGACAGACAAGGTGCTCAGGCTCCTTTCATTGGTTCTGAACCTTTTTGTGGCCTACAAACTAATCAAATCAGAATAGAGCTCAGCAGATAGGAACAACAAGAATCGCTCTCCCACTGGAACTCTCAAAGTGGCTTAAAACACGCCAAGCAATTCATCAACTTCTCAAAAAAGAGAACAGAAGATATCATCTCTATGAGCAAATACAAAGGCAAGAAAATCATTGATTTCCTAACTGGTCACTGCTCTCTCAATTATCATCTCAAGAAAATGGACTGTGTTCAATCGGACACGTGTCGCCTATGTCTTGATGATACTGAAACAGTCCATAGCTCGGCTAAGACTTAAGTATTTTATCAAAGGCTTCATATCTTCCTCTGATGTCTCCTCAGCTTCGGTTATAAATGTCTTTAGATTCATAAATTAACTAGACTTCAGCCAACGACTAATTATATTTAAACCTGTTAGGGAATATCCTATATGTTAGGACTGGGTCGTAGTCCTTCATAGGCTTATGGCGTTGTTTTATCTCTCGCTGTCCTTACAAAAAAAAGGAACTATAGACGAACTTAGAGAGTAAACTTCGGGTAGTTTGACAGATTTGCGCTCTCCAGTTAGCGGTTGGAACTCATCTGGATCCAATCTTATTATTTCGCTTACTGTCACTATACCCAACTTATCTGGCATGAACTGATATTCCAGTTGAAGGAAATTTGCAGTCCTTCATTTTGTGAGTCCAAGATCGTTTTCACATTCCAATATTTGTCCAGAAGTCGCCAACGTCAAACAGCCGTGGAGAACGTTCATACCAAAGTTAACGTTGCCAAAGTTAAGTCCTAAAAATTGAATAATATTTTGAACAAATGATTTTTTTCTATCATCCTTCACAATGTCCCCACTTAAAGCTCAAGGAAACCAACCTCATCGTTGCCGGTCGCCCTTAACAATATGGTCGTTTCCATTGCTACAAGTAGTCATTCTCTCATCTCTTGCCCAACTACAGTAGCCAAAGAAAAGGACTAGAAAACTTTTCACAAGTATCCAAGTTCTGTTCTTGCATTTTCGTCCTTTTTTTCCTCTGCCCCAGATTGCCTTTGAATATGTATCTTTTTGACATGCACTTAAACTTTGCACTTTGTGCTCTCATTATTCGCTTCGGTGACTTCAAAATATAACACCGCATATAAAAATGTAATATAAATGAGCATTTTACTGATTAGAGAGAGACTTGGTTCAAGCTATACATATGTATGTATATGAAGAACCATGAAGATTAGAGTCCACCGGCGCGGGTAAAAATTTTCAGTCTATTCTATACATCCACCCCTGACTTAGTCATATATTACGATGAATACGAGGCCGAGGCTATTCTCATCGGGCGCCCCCCCTACTTAGTCTAACCTTTAACCAGTGATGCTTCCAGAATAATTGCTTCTATTACAACTGAATACAACCGGGTATCCTTTCCGCTTTCTGTTTTTTTATTTTATTATTCTGTCCGTTCTTCTCAACACAGAGAAAGAGAGAGAGAGAGAGTGAAATTCAAAACAGTGTACGAAGTACGTAATTATAATCCTGGCACAAAAAATGAGCATTACTACCCGCTCGTTCCCGTTCTTACATTTTTTGTTGTTTGTTGTTTCCCACCCATACCGCCTTTTGCCTCCCCCTATTTTTGTGAGTCTGTTTTTTATGTGCCGGTCCTCTTGTCTGCTTTTTATTGTATCCTTTGTTCCGCGTGTGTATGTTAGACTCTTTGGCAGCCCTTGTAATCCAGTTTTCATCCATTTACTTGTTTTTTTTTCATTCCTTTTCTAAGGGTCCTTAGCTTGGTAGGAACAAAAAAAAAAGCTACAACAACAACAACGAAAAGTGGGGTTAGAGAGAAGGTGTATCATCATTGCGATCTCCATGTGTTTCATCTACTTTGTGAAACGCATCTCAAGTAGAAGGAGAGCACTGGAGAGGAGTATATCCTGTTTTTGTTTTTTCTACCCCCTTGGTGTGTCTATGACCATATGGCAGAATGTCGTCACTTCCTGTTTGTTATGGATATGCTTTCTCGGTTCATCGCTGTGTGTTCATTTCCGCTACCAGCTTGCATATTTAAAATCTACCTTTTGGCTTTTATTTAAGTTTGCAATTTATATCTGCGTTTGAAAGTTATCCTTTTGTTTATCTTCTTTTTTTTTTGCGAGACAGAGAGAGAGAGACACATAGAAAGGGAGGAGATATCCTGCATTATCCTTGTGTTTGGGGGCAGGGATGACAGATTTAAAATTGACTCCCCCAACATTGCCGGGGTCCTTCTCAAATGCGAGGTTCAGTGAACGATTTTACGTTTTTATTTTTTATTTTTTATTTTCGTACTCATTCGTACTTTCCAAAGGGAGATCCTTGATATCCCATCGCGCGTGGGTAGGATTCCTTCCCGCAAAACCACCATCTACTCCACGTGTGTGCACCATTTAGCATTTAAAACATTTCAAAACAGCGGAGCACGGTCGGCGGTGTGCTGAAGAAGCGAAGAAAACAAATCGTTAGGGAACTGCTGCACTAGTACGGCCTTCTCAAGTGTCTCCCTTTCCTGGCATATCCTTGTTTTTACTCGTGGAAAAAGCTTTAACAATTTTTTTTTTGCTTTTCCTTTTTTAGGTCTCTCGAGAGGATCCATGCGAAGTCTGCTTGTGTGTCGATGGGGAAATATTTTGCTGGTGGAAGAAATGCGGTAAGATGTCAATAATTATGAATGTTATGTATCGTACATCCACACATAGACACGTTTAGATATAATTAGAGAGTGAGTTTTGACACGTAGAAACTAAGCTAAGGATTTTATGTAATAATTACAATTTATTCGTGATATAACTTAATTAATTATCTCTGATGTTATACTACTACTTGTCGGGAAGTTCTAAACAATTCATAAGTTAAGGGGAAAATGTTGGTATCAAAAATTAATTAAAAGGAGAGTCGTCCTCCTCTGACGATGGTTCTATAAATTTTATATGTAGCTAGCTACCTAATTTTTAGGCAACGAATTCAGGTGGGTGAATGTAAACAAGGGAAAAGTTAAGAACTTATACCTGACGTGGAGTACGCCGTGCCCCTGTAGACTATGAATCACGCGTAGAAATGCATCTTTGTGTACCTTTTTGAAAAGTTTTGCTAGTGTTTTCCATAAGAAATATGGTTGGTTATTAAATTAGGTCAATGGAGGAGTTTTAAGGAATTTTTCTTTATTAAAACTTGGGTTCTTAAGATTCGAAAAATCAATGGAAAACCTTTGTTCTGTAATATCCTTGCTTATAACAGACTGGCTTTGGTTAAAACTGCTCTGATACTTACATACTTTTTACTTATATACCTACTTACCTTCCGATAAAAAAAGAGCCTCTGCTAGGCGAATCAGTTATTATTATGTGGAAGGATACACGATCGAATTGCGGGACAACCAAATATTTAAGTATTGCAATATGCGCATGCGTTTTTCTTTTGATATGTCCAGTATTTATGCCACTCAACGAGTTGCTTGTTTTAGTATTACTGGTGCACTGAGAATCTCACCCGCCGCAGCGCTGCAAACCATGCCTAACCTACTTCCAACTGACATCGTCAACTGGCTTCCAAAGGTCTTCGCCCACCTGCCCACTAAACACAACTTCAATATGGGCTACAAATAATAATAATAGGCTTAATACCCAATAGAACTGAATAGACACAAGCGGGTGTCCTTCACCATGAAGCGCTAACACTCTTTATGGATGGCTTCAAAACCGAGAAAGGAGTCGGTGCTGGCATCTTTTCAAAAGACCTGGAAAACCACCTATCCTTCAGCCTTCCTAACCACTGCAGCTGCAGCGTTTTTCAAGCCGAAGTCACTGCCATTCGTCAAGCAGTTGAGTGGCTGGCGGTAAATGCAGTATCAGTATCGGATACATCGACAGCCAGCTAGACAACGAGATCCAAGTCAGTGAAAGACTGCCACGTATCTCCAAACGAGAAAGTTGGACAGTACAACCTCACGCTCTGCTGGGTGCCGGGTCACTGTAACATACCAGGGAATTGTGAAGCTGATGAATTATACCGCGTTTACATATATGAATGCGGTGAGAGAAGCCAACCATCGATGGTAACAGCTCAACCGCTGTAATACTGCAAGGCTCCTCTGGCCCATGCTAAACAAAACCAAGTCTATTGGACATCTGAGTTACAAGAGAGGAACCCTCTCCAAAATCGTAAACACCCTCACCGGACACTGTGGTATAGGAAGAGAAAGACTGGGCAAAGACTGGGCATCCCCTACAATAACTTCTGCAAAAGCTGATGAAGAAGAAGAGGAGACCATCAGTAACCTCCTATGCACGTCCCCGAACTCGCCGACATTAAAAGGACCACATTAGGTGAATACCTGTTCAACGCCTGTACGGCTAAGATTGGCTCCTTCATACTAAGGAGTGACAATATTGTCAGATGCGGCAATCGAAATCGAAAGAAAAGAGTGTAGCGGAGTTTTATTTCATGGTTTTGAGTACTGAAATATGTCCTCTTGGAGTATGTATGCTATTTTGTGATCCAAAGCCTCATCCTGTTTGTTAATATTATGTTTCCACCAAACAAAAATTCGCGAGGTTTCGTCAAATTTCTCCAAACCTCCGAAATTTCGCCAGGTATTTTCGAGGTTTCTGCGAAATCTAGTTGAAATCCTTTTGAGTTCATCCGTCTGTGAGATGTTATGAAATCGAACAAGCTTACAGCGCCTAAAACATTTAGTTGTCACTATCATATTATCATTCTGTCAAAGTGACAATATTTATTCTTCAGAACTGACATTGGAAATGATTTCAACTTGGTGGTTTCGAAAATAGTTCATCCAAGCTTCTCGATTTCGGAGTTTTTTTTTACTTCAGACAAACACTAGTAATATTTCACTTTTAAACCATCTAGTCTAATTATGAATTTGAAAAAAAAACCAGCTTGCGAAATTGACTGTTAAATACAACAAAATTATTTCAGGATGAAAAGAACTACAAACTTTCCTTATTACGTAATCATTATACTTTGTTCCAGTCATCTAGTCAATTTGGCAAAACTTTTTTGTCCACGTCTGCATTTACTAGAAGGAAATTGAATTCCTGTATAATGAAAAATAACTTTGGCAAAAGCCATGTCGTCTCTTGTTGCACCTGAGTTCTTTACAATTTTTAAACCCCATCCCATAGGGTAGATTAAGTTGCATACATTGTTTGTAACATAGAGAAACAATTGATTAAGCCAAATCCCTCTGTCTGTCCGAATGTTTGAGCTTGTTTTTGAGCCTTTCTCTTGGAGGTAAATCGATGAAATTTTTTATGCAAATTTTTTGGTTCTAAGCTGTGCACAGGCTGTGACAGATTGGGTATTAAGCCCCTAAGTCTTTCGTCTTTCCTTTTTAAGGTCCGAAAAAACGAAAAGTGAAGACGAAATTCGCTCACAGACACGCCTACTTTTTTTTAAATAGGCTTACTATTTTGGTAGTTTCAAAGAAACTGGAAAAAACTTCAAATATCGCTAACATTATATACATACATTAACAAAATAGAAATAGGGTACACTATGAACTGTTCCAGTGTCATTGTAAATTTTCCGAATGTTTTTCTTTATTTCTTTTAACATTACCTACTCTTTACCTTTGGCAGGCAATCCGAAACGCAGAAAATTTAAATTGGAAAAAAGCGCAAAGCCCAGCAAATCGAAGAAGGACAAGACAATCGACAGGATACACAAAGAGCAGCAGCAACACTTGAAGCAGAAGAAAAAACTCGAAAAGAAATTAAGACAACAACATTGGCAACAACAACAACAACATCAGCTACAGCAACAGCACCCGGCTATAGGAAGTAAAATCCTCACCTTTCCACAGAATCTTCCTTCGGTTCTATACTACGATTACAAGACCGAAGATCAACATGGATTTCAACATGGAAATCATAAAAAAACACCAGTGTCCTTAGCTGCTGTTGATGGCGATGCTGGTGTCAGTAGTAGCAGCAGTAGTAGTAGTAGTAGCATCCTTGGTAGCAAAAATGCGCACACCTCCATTAGCGGCGTTGGAACGGTTCACAGTAGCAGAGAGAACAATGACGACGACGACGACGACGATGGTGAGGATGATGATGATGATGATGCATCATCAGCAGTTGGAGTGGCGGACCAGCCAACATCAACCGAAATGAAATTCGGAGCAAAAAGCCATTCAACAGCAGAGGCGAACAAAAAAATTTCATTACAACAGACATCAACAGCAAGGGTAACAACAACGGCAGCCGCTGCAGTAGCAGTATCGGAACCATTTTCAAACGTAAGTATCTCTAGTATCCTTTGTAAGGATCTATGTGTGTGTGTGTGTATTGAAAAGTTGCATATTCATATACTTTTATGTGTACGAATAGGTGCAGCGTTTATATATTAGCTTCTAAGGGATGTCGGGTGTAGTTTATGCAATACACAGAGAAAAACTTATAATGGATCGGAGAAAGGGAAAATTGCTGGTGAGCTTCACTAATGGGCAGTTGAACAGTCTGTAGTGCAAGGAATTATACTTAAAGGTATATATAGAAACAAAACAGGGAAGAATTGCTTCTTCGACAATGACCAACGGTAGTGGAATGTATTGCGCTTTATTTTGACTAAAGACAATGACAAGTTTTTATAACAGCGCCATCTATTTCTGACAAGGAAGTAATTATTGTTTATTAAGCTGCAGATCAGCCTATAAGAACATAGGCCATACTGAGAGCTGAGGCTCAACCATAATTCCATTAACCACGCGATAGTTAACGTCATAATCGAATGAAAATTTTGGCCACGTCAAAATCCGAGTGCACCCATAATTGCATTGAGAAATTGCTCTCTACGTATAGAGCCAAAAGTGAACGAAAACTTGACGAAACTGAGCAGACATGACATGCTAAGGTGATTCTCAATTGTGGTTGAGCCTTAAGATTGCAAGGAATATGCTGTCAAATTCTCTAACCAAAAATGTTACACTAGTTACTATTTGTTTCAGTATTTGACAGCGTACCATTGAGACCTATTTTAATGGTTTGGCAGAGAAGTACGAAGGGTATTCTTACCTCTGGAACACACTGTTTCGCCAGAGTTTTTAACTAACGTTCGTGGAACCCTTCTATTCCATTTTATCACGCCAACACAAAAGTGCACTTTACTATTAGTTTCTTCCATCATTTCATCACAATTCACAATAGAGATAGATGCATTACCATCTAGCTGCCCGTCGAAGGAGATTGCTTCCTTTTGAGGAGTAAACAATTCGCAAAATTAGACACTTTAGACATTGTTTAAGGACAACGATATCAGTGAAACTGAAGTCGAAAAAAAAACTAAAAGTGAAAGAGATACAAAATGAAGTGCCACAAGCAAACACCATAAAGCGCCTGCATACAACTATCTGACACACGTCCAACCAAACTTAAAGATGAGAACAAAAACCAAGCACCTACTGCCGCAGCAGCAGGAACAAAGGAGACACACAGGCACAGAAACAGAAGACGAAACAAGCAAACTTTAGATACAATTCACGATAATCCTCTTTAAATTTATCGACCTGGAGTGTGTATTGAATAATTGAAATTCATGGAAGAAACACGAAGCAGCAGACGAAATCACCCAGAGAGTAGTTTCATGTTACGTGATCCTTGTGCGAATCGTATAGTCTTTATACCCACAAAAGGACTCGTCTCCACCATGCACTATTCAGTGTTCACACTTCTTCTGTATTTTGTTCCAACCAGATCAAAGTGAATATGTTGAGATGTTGGGAGTTCTGCCTTCTGCCTTCTGCCCCTCATCACCAATCGAAGTAGAACAACTCGGGGAAAACATCTGAGATTCGCAACAAGTTGAAATGAAAAAAAAGAAAGAGAGGAGTTTGTCTTCTGGGTTCCCTTGGTGCATGTAACGTGAATTGAATTAGTTAGTTCTGACTGGTTTTGTGTATGTGTTGGGATTTACTTAGAAGGATATTTTAGTTTGATAATAATCGCAGAAAGAGAAAGAAAAATCCACATTGATTGGCTGGCAATGAAAGCTGGCAAATAATTGGATTTCAACTTGGAAGCGTATTGAAAGTTTTTGATGGACGTGTGGAGCAACAGCAACAGCAACAGCAGCTCCCTGTGATGGTGTTTCTTCAATTACGGCGGACTTGTAATGGGCTGAACGTGAGCAATGTTCATTGGATTTCGGTTGGTGCACATTCGTTTATTTTCTTGTGAAGAGTGTAGAGAACAAATGTTGCTCCCTTTTCATTGTTTCTCTGATTTTGGGCAGTGATTTATGGGTCTGGCTGAGGCACGAAGTACTAGTTGGTAAATCAGGGCGTAAAATCGTGGTTGTAAATACGAAAACTGTTGAGTTCACAACAAGATGTTGTTGGCGTAAGCTATTTTTCCGGATATGGTTGTTTGCGATTGTTTGGCATTGTTTCACTGGGGTAGGTATAGGTACATGATTGTGCTCCTTGGATTAAGTGATAAAGCTGCGAGCACCATGGTTATTCCCATAGACGAGACGAAGAGGATTAGATGAATTTAGCTTGTAGATGGTGGCGGTCTGATGGTTAACTCGTTTGTTCATAAGGATGATGAACTGATTTTTTAAAGGCTCTACATTGAGGTGCAAGAAGACCTATTTTATGGTCTGATTGCTTGGTAAATAGTTGGAATGGGCATCGAACAGGAACTTAGGATTATTGCCCCTACAATAGACTAATGTAACTACATTTATATATACATACATACATATGCAAATATTGATCGATTCTTATTCTTATTTATGCCATGTATCTCATGCCTCATTATCGTTCTTAGCCTCTTCACTTCTAGTAATGGACTTAAGGTCCATTCCAGTAACCATTCTTTACAGATTTCCATCTACATTCTTATCTAAAATTAGCAGGTTCCCAAGCATTACCCTTTCGGAAGGCAAAAATACAGACTTACTTACTTACTTGCTTATGTCCTGTATCCCCTTGTGGGTCCTAGGCCCTCTACAACGCCTACGCGCCATTGTGTGCGATTTCTGGCAATGTGCCTCAACTCTCCCCAAATCTTTCTCAGTTGCCGTGCTTCCTTCTCCACTGTTCTGCGCCACGTACTTCTACAAATGCAAATTGCATTACTTCGCCAAACTGTGGATAGCATCTTAAACGCAGATTTTGCTCCCAACCGTTTGTCCAGCAAAGCATATATGAGTTGATGAGTTCGGTCCTAGACTAATCATTTTTGTTTTTCACGAATTAATTTTCAGCCCATTTGGCGATGATCCATTATTCTGGCATACATCGACAGATCTAAGAGTCTATCGAATTCCTCCATCTCCTGTGGAAAAGGCCCCATTCAGCACATCGCTTATCACCAATAAAAACAGTATTGGTGAAACTATGCTGCCTTGCCGTATCCCACTTTGGACTTTGAATTCCTCAGACAGCCTTCCTCTGTGCAAGATGTGGCATGTGTAGCCTTGATAATTGCTATTAACTTATCATAATGGCTCTCCTGGGCAAGACACACCAAATAAATTCCCAAATGCCTTTTCAAAATCGATGAACAGCAGGTGAAGTGGTGATCGATATTTAACACATTGCTCGATGATAATCTGTGAGGTGTTAATGTGGTCGACACAGGAGGATCCAGACCGGAAACCTGTAGACGTAAGTAGAAAGTTCAACATGAAGTCCAGCAAGGGCACTCAAGCAAAGATCGCATCCTCTACATTCGTAGCTAGTTTTCGTTTTATTACTACTTCCAGAATCTACAATACCAATACTCTGCTACTCGTACATTGGTATCAAGTGGTATCACAAAAACTGCCTTTAGTTATAAAAATGTTTTAAGATTTATATTCCTCGTGAACTAAGGATACAATGTCTTTCAGCTTTTTTAACACCAATAATATAGAAATTGAAAATGTTTTTTGGTATTTTTCTTTTAACAAATACACATTGCAACAATCCATGCCATTATCCTCATCAGATTTTGCTGGCATAAAACATTGAAGAACAATAGCTTTGACACAAGTCTTTTAATATTACGCACATAAATAAATTGTTTAAGGGTTTTTAATATTCCCTGCTCCTCCCTAACTTGACAGCCAGCCTCTTTCTTAAATTATAATTTGAATTTTGTTACAAGAGGCACGAGTACCATTGTGATGCGTAAAGGGTTTGAGTTTGAAAACTTTTTGAAAAACATTGTGACAAAGTGTACAACAAAAATGTATTGTTCGACATACTTTTTCAATAAATAACAATTTCTCAAGGACCGTAACAAGCATGTTTCAGAGACGAAACAATAGAGCTTTTAGGAATTACAAGAAAAAAAATCTGTACCTCGGCTAGAGGTAGGCCCTTAACTATTAATTTTGCCAGTTTGTACTCATTTCGAAGTTTCAAAAGAAAAACAGCAAAAAAACAATCCCCAATCCTAAAAAGCATTTGGGGTGAACTTTATGGATTGGGGGGCTGTAATGTGAACGATTTTGTATACAGTTATGATATTGTTTCCCACAATTAATTGACACCAAGATACAACCACTATTTCGACTTGGATGACAGTTTCTGACAAAAGCAATTGATTAGTTTCCATTCCCATGGCTTTGGAAACCACAAAGAATAAAATTGAAAATTTCTCTCCAATTTTACAATCTACATGCTCGAGTAACACTAATTGCTAACCATAAAGTAATTTAGCAAGAACACCACTTGAAAGTTTCAATGGCTCTTTGGGGCGAAGCGCTTAAACAAAACATTAATTACGAAAACATGTTCATTCAGATGATAGTGTTGGGTATATACACGCTAAGCCTACACCAAAAATGCGGAATATACAAAATATTCTCTTCTTCCCAAAGGATCAAATGTTCATTAGAGAGGAACCTCTTGCATATCGGTTGGCCTAACCTCAATTTATCATTTAACAACTAATACGTAGTACTCTCGATGTGTCAAAGGGTATACTATGGGGCTAGGGCTAGGGATTTTTATCACACTCCATAAGATCCTTGCCTGAGTGATGAAAGTTTTCGGCGCGCTGGAAAAGACTAAGTGATAAACTAAATTACCCTGACACATTAAACTTCACAAAAGGTCAAAGGGTTGTCCTCACTTTTCCACTCAATCTTCATCTTCTCCATCAATAGATTTGGATTGACCAACAAAAGGAAAAAAAAAAAAAGGACGCAAGGCTGACCCATTCGCCGGTTTCAAATTAATCATTCATTCGAGTTGAGAGACGATTAATTTTTTTTGGATTGCTGCATTGAATGAAGGATTTTTGTACAAGTACTTGGGTGTTCTCCTTTTTTTTCACCAAAGCAACCAAAGTGTATTTTTACTGTAAGTAATGTTTTAGATTTTTTTTTCCCCGTAGAGGTCGAAATGAGGATGCTCATTTAAAATAAATTGAGGGAAAAGACAAGAGCATGTTCAAAAGTTTGGCAAACTTTAAATTTGTCGGAGCGTTTTTAATTTTTAAATATTCAACAAATTTTAAATTTATGAATTAAGGGCTAACCATAACTAACATTGGGAAGCATAAGCTAATGTCATTTAAGCATAACTGAACGAATTGCTACCTCATGTTCTGTCAACTCCAACCGATAACCATGCAATAGCTATCTGCCAAAACAATATCCTTTTTTTTCTCTCTCATTGTTGGTGTTTCCTTTTTTATTTTTCGCTTAAAAAAGGATAGTAGCAGATCTAAGAAAACGACAATGAAAGTAGAAGCCAATAGAAGAAGAGCGCCATGTTTGCAAAAGTGACCGAAAACTAAACGAATAAACGCACGCTCAACGCTGGGCGCTTACTTATTAACTTACATATGTATATGTCACGTATACCATATGTCCCATCTATGCTCATTTTTTTTTTTTTTTTGTATTGCCACACTTTCTTTTCAGCTGTTTTTCCGCGAACGAAAAGTTTTCTGCTTTCCTGAACTAACGAGTTCCATTCCATTGCTCGGTTTGCAATGCTGTCGTCACTTTTTCATATTGTTGACATGAGGATGGTTTTTAGAGTTCCATCATAAAAATTCGACTATGAACCCTGCTCGATTTCTGTTGAGCGATCGAGGAAGGTTTTATTTGTTAATTATTTGCTTTCATTTGAAAACCCTCCTGTAAGTTACCAAAATTCAAAGCGAAAGGAATTGTATGTACAGATAGATTGGATATTTGGTTGAGGTGAGATCTAGCCTGCTTGTCAGTGAAGCTACTATGGACGCATTGCGACTTCCTTTTATGTCAATGGTAATTCAGGATACCAGTGTTTGTTATGAAAGCAGCAAAGTCCCTGAGTGAGTTGGCAGATATTTCTTCCGCTTCAAGGTCGAATTTACAATAATCACGTGTTCTGCTTAAGCAATTACAGTATATGTTCTGCTAAATGCTTTTTAACTCGTCAGTGGCCTTTGAGGCAATATAAATCAGACCCCTAGTGAATTGCAAGAGCTGTTTGGTTTTTTTCCAGTAGGATAAGACATAAGATAGAAGGATTAGAGTGCAGAGGAGAAAAGAGCTAAAAGAAAAAGGCGCATAAGAAGCACTCGATTAAAGAGATTGAAGGACTTTACTCCAGGAATGATATTCGAAAATTCTACCAAAAGGTAAAGAGAACATGCCCAGGTCTTAAAGCCAGAACAAAAGCCTTCAGGGATGAAAATGTCAACACAGTAGTAGTAGTCGGTGCTGAGGATACTTCAAAACACTTCTGCACACTGTTTAATGGTGATGGTAACCAATGTTCCCCTGTCAGGAAAAACAAACCATTCAACTGTGACGGTGATAGGCAAGATTGCCGTCATCCCGATCAGAATGAAGTGAGGATAGCGATATCTAAACTCAAATCCAAGAGAGCTGCTGAAGCCGTCGGCTTTGCCACTGAACTTTTCAAAGCAGGAAGGGATGAGCTGGTAAGGAGTATGCATCAGCTTATCTGCAAAATCTAGTGAATAATGGGCATCGTTTGCCCAATCCTCAAGAAAGGAGATCCTCTGAACTACACCAACTACAGAGGTATAAGTCTTCTAAACATCGCATATAAGATCTTATCTGCCTTATTACATGAACGCCTAAACTGATAGATGCTTATCAGTGTGGTTTTAAGCCTGGAAGATCCACCATGGACATCATTGGCATTTGCGAGCATTGAATTCGAGGCAGCAAGGATCGGTTTAGGTCTAACTAAGTGGTTAGCTGGAGAGGTTTGTTGGTTGAGGACTGTAGTGCCACCTTAGAAAGTGAGTACATTGTCATAAAGACTTTGGCCTGCCTGTGGAGTCTGGTTCTTTAACTTTCAGTTTCCTTGCAGTAATAGGGCGCTTTTTCTTTGATTACATTTTTGATACAGCTCTTTGCTGGGATAATTAGCAGTCAACAGAATAGTCTAGGCTTCATTGAGCTAGATACAGATCGTGTTCTGGATAGTTGGTATACTATTTCATATCCTTCATAACCGCTCTGTCCAAAATAATGGATAAATATTCTTGTTAGTTTGAATAGGTTGAACTCAGAGGGACAACGCTGTAGAGATAAGCAATTTGAAGTGCATAACCGGCTGCGAAGGTAAAAGCCGTAGAAATATAACCAAAATACTTATTTGCACATCAAAGGATCTCTTCCCGTAAGCATACTCAAGTTTGTTAAGACTCTTTAATGAGTGCTGCTAATACCTCATCGCCTATTCAAATACTCTCCTGTTAATAGTTAATTTTCATTTTGTCTACAACCTGAAGCTATGGTAAATTTGCTCACGTATCTACATATCTACCCTGTCAACGCCACATTCATGCATTTCTCACTCTCCTTAAGAGTCCATGAGAGAAGAAATATGAAGAAAACACCTCTAAATCTATCAGCTCCAGGCATCGCACGACTTAAAAAATGAAAAATAAATTTTCAACAACACCCCATCCCAACGTAGGACGACGACGCAGCAGCAGCAGCAGCACAATTGAAGTCATCACTCCATCCATCCATTAGGTTGTTAAATACCTCTGACATGTTCCCCAAAAACTCCAGCCAGGATACACTCATAAAGAATTCATAATATTCTATTAAGTTTAATCTGCTAATCGCCTGTTAGCACTGGAAGCATATTTCACTTATTTCAGCCACTCTCTCCTCCTTTCTGCGCTAGGAGTATCAGCAAGTACACACATCAAGGATACGAGAAGGTACCTATACGCTTATACGCTTTTTGCGTTGGCATGTGCATTAGAATAGAAAACCAATTTTTGTGTGCTAAACTCGTTCGCTCAAAAGTTGCGTCGATGGTGAAGACGACGACGACGACCGTCAGCCATGAGCGGTGATATGGAATAACAAGATTTCGACGTATCGGGCCACACAAAAGGAGCGCTCCTCCTCCTTATTATTATTATTTTTTCTTTCTACTCTTTGCTTTTCTGGATTTTTTCTTTTTTTTTTTGCGATGTATAATGTGAATATATCCAGAAAATCCTTTTGTACACCGCAAATACAAATAGCTTCGCTCTAAAACATCAGCACTCAATATATCCTACTTGAATGCCATCACCACCACCACCCTATCATGTCCCATCTATATACATATCTAACCGTCAGGACCACACAGGAAAGGAGAGAAAAAAAAATCTCTTTCTCTTGTCATTGCATTCGGAAAAGTTTTCGTTTAGTTTTTTAACTCCAACGGTTTTTTGTTGCGTGTTTTCGGTTCTGTTTTTTAAAGTAAAAGATTGGATTTTTTTCGTTTTTTTTTGGAAAATAGATGAAAACCGCTGAAAAGCAATGTAACAAGCGCAAGGACCTTGAAATGGAATACACAGATAAAGAAGAAGGGCGAAGAACATACTAGATACTATTTGATGCTGGGAAGAGAGTGAGAGAGAGTTCATATTCGGAAAAGGCAGCGCGAACGAAAACAGATAAAAAGGTTAAAATGCGAAGAAACATCGTTTATCGTTTTTGTATAACTGTGTGTAGGGGGGGATAGAAATTTGTTTAAAGGGAATCCAATTTGTAAGATGTTGGTGGGGGTTAAAACAGGACAGTAAATAACTTTGAATGGGCCAAGAATGCCGGGGAAAATATCTTCAAGCTTACGACACACAAGCAATAGAAGAACGCTGCTGTTGCTCCTGCGGGCGAATAGTTTTCAACAGAATTTTCGGGGGGGGTTTTTTTTTGGCAAAAACCAGAAAGCAAGAAAAAAAAGGAAAGAACGAGAGGAGAAAACTTATTCCGAAGAAGATTAACTTTTTGACTGGTTTATTTATTACTTGTTACTGGGAATGGTACATAACCGTTTACAATATGGTTTCGGGGATATCGATTGATATTGGATATCTGGCAGAACTTTTATTTGTCTTCACGATCTTCGCCTTTGAACTTTCAAAAAAGGATTAATTCTGTGGCAGCATTGGTAAGGATTCAAAAGCCTTTGATAAACGAATTTATTTACCACTGTATTCAAATGGCTTTAATGCAATTGTGTAATTGTAACCGATGGACTTTATTTTGGTGAAAGTTTTCTGAAGAAGTATTCTTTACAAAGGAATCTCTTGTCAAAGTATAGTACTGCTTCTCTTGTCATTCTTTGCGAATTCTCCCTTCAACTCATCAGTGAAAGAGCCATATTTAAATTAAGTTTCTTTAAGGAGAAAGTCTATTGGTGCTATACCGCCTCGTGGAAAGTTGTGCGCAAGCAGCGCATACTCTCTAGAACTGCCTCCATCTTTAAAAAAGTTTGCCATGTGTAGTTTCTTCTCCTTTTTTTGGTTCTTCGACATTTAACCTATGATCCGTAATAGAAGAAACACAACCCTCCCGCTTTACTGTCCACACTGGAGTTTGCCGGTTTGACCTGAGAGGCAGTACTAGCAGGCTTCACGTTGTATTATTAAACCACTATGCTATTTGTTCAAGCACTGGCACTACTAGCTTTTACGTCACGATAGTTAGATCCATACTCAGGTATGGAGCTCCAGTTTGGTGGAAGGCATTGCCAAACAGTACATAAAGGAGAAGTTGACGCCGAGGGCTCACGGGGGTTTTCCGTACCATGCCCACTGCAGCGATTGAGACCTTCTGTGACTAGACTTCCAAGTATTACAACTACTGGCGGGAAGAAGTGCTCTTCGACAAAGAATTCTTTAAGGGTAGTTGCATATGGCATAGTTCCATTCTTAGAACATAGCTCGTTCCCCAAGACTCACGAAAAATCGGATGACATTTTGGCTTTTCTCGACGTCAAAACTTCGTATGAAGTAGTGTATCCCAGCAGGGAAGACTGGCAGAATGATGATTGCCATTTTTACAGGAGAGATATTACCAATTGTATACACATCATTGCTAACCGCAGATGGGCCAATCTTGAGGAACATAGGGTATCCAGAGCTCTATGGCCAGAGATCAACCATAAAAGATCAGATGAAAGCCTCAAGCTCAGAAGATCACACATTAAGACTACGATTGGGATCATCTCTGGACATTGGTACGCCAGTAGATTAAGATTATCAGAATCCGTTATTTGTAGGATCTACACGCCTCAGAGGATACCACGCAAATACTGTGCGAATGTGAGGGCACATCTAGAAATAGATATTTAAATCTAAACATGTACTTTTTTGGTAGTATAGAAGAAGGATCTACTCAATTTCTACAAGGCAATCAAACTCTCGACCGACATGATTTAGGAGTAAGGTTTCTTTGGTGAAGGTCCATTATTCTATGAGATAGTCGGCACCATCCGACAATCCTTTCAGCACCTGATGTGAAAACAGTTTTCACAGCACATAAATGGGCTTGGATGGCGGCGGGCAATGAGCTGCTGATTGTTTCCACTCCACGTAAGAGATGGTCCTTAGTTCTTGGCGCATTCTTGTGTCGTTAGATCTTCGATCGGCAGCAGTGCATAATTGGACAGTAGCTATCATAAGATGGTGATCTCGTTCCAACCCCATGTCTGCTCCTCGTCTGTTTCGGACGTCTAGAAGACTACTTCAAAGACGGTGACTGATGGTAAAATGGTCAATTTGGTTGGAGGTTGCTTGCCTGTCAGTTGACACCCAACTGATTTTATGACAGGGCTTGTGCTCAAACAAAGTGCCACCTATGACAAGATGATTTGCGTTGCAGAAGTCAACAAATCTTTGGCCGTTGTCATTGCGGGTATCTAATCCGTGCATGTTTGAGTTCTTCGTTGCCGTTGCCTACTTTGGCTTCAGGTCCCCCATCACAATGATAATGTCGCCGTTAGGTGTTGCATTATAAACAGCTCCTAACTGGGTATAGAAGGTCTCCTTTTCTTCCTCAGACGAGCTATCCACATTGCATAAACTCATGCTCTAGTTGAAGGAATCTGGCGTTCTGAGTCCTTCACTCTGAGAGTCAAGGAGCGTCTTCACATTCCAGAAACCAATATACGATAGCCAGAGGTCGTCAACGTGTTATCAGTCCTTATCCGAGGCATTGTGTCGGTTTCCGTAGCTTTAAGGTTTTCAGTAACGCGTATTGCTGGCCCAGGTTACCTAGTCTAGGCATAAGACCCTAGAAAATCTCGCACTTGCAATTTTGGCATATATGTATAAGGATTTATGCTGAGATGAAAGTTAGTTAATATTTCCTTTTTTCAAGCAGAACTGACATTGTTGTCACTTCAGTTTTCTCCAATAGTGGTCTGATTCTAATGATATTGATGACAAACTTAAAGATTTGATGATAGTGAGTTCTTTACTCTTATATCTGGCTGTCATCTCAACCACATTCCATTCCTCGTACGATAATGCTGTATTCAGTTTTAAAGTGTTTGCTAGATTACAATCCAACATCGTCAATCGCCCTTGATCATTCAGTGATTTCGTTCTTGTCTTTCGTTTTTGGTCCTTGAGTCGTTGTTCTAAACTGTGGCCTTTCACAACGTTGGCCAGAGTAAATTTGGATACCCAAAGACAGACTCTGCTGATTATTTTTCACTAACAAGTACATTCTTTCAAAATATAATATAACTCTGAATTAATAAACGCTTGTCCTCCACACACACATTCAATTGAAACCGCTATTCAGCAAACACAAAATTTAAATTCAATTCATATCAAAGTCCTTATATGTGAGTAATACTAACCCACAAAACCAAAAAAGTGTATTCTAGTTGCCCAAATAAGCACAGCAAAAAACAAGCGCCTCAAAAAAGAACGTCAGTGGCCATAACCTACAAAACCAGATCCAAAAAAGGTCCGTGCGCAATGTACTCGTATAGTACATCTCATTGCTTTCTATTAAGTGTGACCCCCTTTTGTATATGTACTTGCACTGGTTTAAATTATGAAACCTTCTGCTCCCTTTAGCATTAAATTACACACATTTTTTTCCTGCTGTACTCCTGCATCATTCCATTGTAAAATTTTCGAGTTTTCCGCCCTCGAGTTTACCCAAATGAATGAAATACAAGCCAACAAAATGTGAACTCTGCATTTTTTCTGCACCTAATGCCCTATCAGTCTTTGGACTAGGAGCACAGCATTTCATATGTACGTATGTATGTACCTTCCGTCATCGTTTGTTGCCTTTGGAAGAAAAGTAAAAATCCATAATTTCAGCACGAAAAAACTGCAGCAAGAAGATTTTCCACTTCAACTCTCTTTGGTGGCGGGCAATTTGTGTTAGTAAATTTTTTTTTTTGTTAAAGAAATCCTTTTACAAGTGGCCGTTATAGAACAATGTCCTCCCTCCTCATCTGTGGTAATTAAGCCAAATAAAAAAATTAAGTAAGCACTGCACATACAAGTATTGGTATGTAGCTCATGCAATTCGAAGGATACACTAACTTAAAAGCATCCACCCGAAGCCACTAAACTGCTGCTTAAAGGTCATGAATAGCTTGAGAGTGGCATCTGGTTCGGTCACACTACATGAGAGTGAGAGGAGATCCTTCTAACAATGAAGTGTTTTCCTTTTTCTTTTTTGTTTTTTCCTGTCGTGTCGTTTTGTGTTCCTCTTTTATATTTATAAAGGTGGAGGTGCTTTTACAGAGCCTTACAGGTGAAAAATGATGTTGGCTTTGGTGGTGGTATGGTGGCTCTGATGGAAGGATATACTGATGGCCGAGAGTGTGAGAGATGTGTTGACAGTTGAAAAACAATTTAGCCGTCACTATGTTGTGCGGTCGAAATTGATGTGCAGGAAGTAGGCCGTTTTTCTCTTGTGTTAGCATGAAATCGATTTACATCAAGTGTCAAGTGTTGTGTTGTTTCTTTTGCTTTCTATTTCTTTCCAAGTTAATGCATGTATTGTGTTGAAAGCGCACACATACAGATAAACACATGCGTAATTACAGGTACGAGCATTTGTTGAATAATCCCATTCTCCTGTGACAGGATGAGGAATTTGTAATTTGATTGACGTATATTGATAGCCCACAAGAGAATACATGCATACGTATATCATTGTTGACTTATAATTGCGGGTAAATGTATGTTTATTGTGCGGCTACATATTCATACACAAGTAGGTACTTGTATACTATTTTAAAGTTTTTATAAATTGAAAGGGATCTGGTATACCATGTAAATGTGAAGGGTAAGTTGCTCTCAACGGATTCCAGGAATACTCATGAGTTTACCCTGGGGTCGATTTTTTTGAAGTAGACACTCAAAAAAGCCAGAAATATTCCCACAAGTCGCAATGCAATGGTTTTCCTTAAATTAATAACTGACTACTGAGTTGTTTTAATTAACATTGAAAGCTTATGCGTGTAAGTGGCTTTTTGACTGTATTGCATGAAGGGAGAAAATTGCCTATTTTTTGAAGCAAGATTACATGTTCACAGGCTGAAGGATGTTTTGTAGTGGGTATCAAACGCTGGAGCTGTACAAAAAGCACAAAGTAAAAATATTGAAGGAACAACTTTAGTGGATTATTTTTGACTTGAAGACAAATAGTTAGGCCCGACATTGCTGACATTGGTAAAGCCTTTTTCCTTTCTAGGTCATGAAAATGAAAAGGGGTACTCAAAAGTCTCGGTTTTTTTCAGTTTAGCGTCGAATGTTGTTTTAAGAATTATTATCTAGGATCTTCAAGTGTCAAGTGTTACTCGCAAGCTTATACAACTACTCCCTTACGCCGATGACATTGACATAGTCTGAACAACTCAGGGGGCAAACATATATAACGATCAATGAAAGCTAAACTGGCCACTACAAAAGACAGATAGAATTTTGAGGGCTTTGTCTACCAAGTGGACATAAGCTAAGTCTGACGATTTATGTGTAGTTGAATACTCAGACAGGCGCAAACACACTCCTTAGCATGTCGGGCAATGAATTCTGTTGATGGGGTCAATGGTGTCATCTACAGACTAACGGATACCCTACTTAAACTCTTCTGAATGGAACCTCAGCCTCATATACTTATACGATCCTCAAGAAAGCAGATTCCCTGAACTGCGCCAACTACAAAGGTACATTTTTTTTAACTACTGGCTTACACCAATGACATTGACATAATTGGAAGAACACAGCGGGCCGTCAGTGAGGCTTTTGCGAGCATTGAGATCGAAGCAACAAGGATGAGTTTAGCAATATATGAAATTGTAAATACTGTCTACAAAAAAGGACACTCACCATCGATATAATGCCACAATAGACAGATATAATTTCAAGGTAGTAAAGGACATTGTTTTCCTAGGATCTATATTGAGCTACTAAGGTAACTCTTTACAAGACACTAACCATCCCAGTCCTGGTGTACCTATAACGGAGAGGAGTGAAAAGCATCGGTTACGTTGGAAGAAAAATTTAATAAGTGATCTGCGGAGGCGAAGGAACAATGCCAAACTATACTGTGTAAACGCATCAATTGAAAAACTAGCGCCAACTCAATTCGGTCAACCACGTAGAGCTGTGTCAATCGATTCGATCACATCCGTTCACACAAAAGTATTGGTGATTGCATTCTTACAACCACAAACCAATCAATCACAAAACCAATACGTGCCTTAGAACTCAGGGACTTTCAGTTGTCTCGGTTATTTACGAATGAACGAATGAAACAAAAGTATTGGCAATAATGGAACGAAAGGGAAATTGGAATTTCTTTATGTTTTTTTCATATGACACTAAGAATATACTTGTCTCACTTTCGTCAACACGATACATCAGTTGAATGAACGAAGAACGGAACGAAGCCAATCTAATACTAAGATCTGATTGGGATTGATGATCGTTCTTTTGAGCCAATAAAATATATTAATCTCTATCATTGAACGATTGAATGATTGATTGGAATGACCGAACCATTTTTGAAACCAATACTTGAACGATCCGGTTATCAAATTTGAACGAATGACACAGCTCTACAACCACGGACAATGACAGCTAGCTTAAACAATAGTCAATTCGACTGACATAAAAGAGTGTATGGGCGCGTTCCATACTCTAGGCAAACCTTTGATTGTTCGAGAGATTTAGTTTTGACTGCAAAGTAAGGCATTTATTTTTGAGGTAATGGGTTGGATTTGAAGGTAAGAAAATTCTCCTTACCTTTTAAGTCAATGTGCAAATTGTCAACAACCGTTTGCCGTTCCATATGCTAAGCCTTACCTCAAAAATTAGGCCTTGTACGGAACGTTCTTAATCGATTAACTGTTAATACTTTCTTTTTAAATTATGTTAATCGATATTTTGGTTAATGTTGACAAAATTGACACTTTACGTCAATTGATCTTGGATTGTATAATTCATTGAAGATCCTATGTTTTTTCTCAAACAGATTGCATTGTGTCCTATTGTACAGTAAATTATTTCATCATAATTACTTGAAAAACGTTTCCTAATAACACATTCCAATTATGCATACGTACTTAGGTGAGGTGTCAAAAAATAAATCAATGAAGTTTCCAGTGTACGAGTGTGTATACACTAAAATATTCTCCCAATTGATCTGTCAATTTTGATTGAAAATAAAGTTTTCCAAATTCACATTTCTACGATTCTTTGTTGAACTGTCAACGTCAAAATCATAGCCCAACTTTCATATTCTAATCATGCATTGGAAAATGTTTTCAAATACACATCTAAACATGTGCCATTACAGATTTATAGATGTATATTTCTTTTTGGTTTTGAAAGACTGAAACTTCTGACAGTTTGGTTAAGACCTTTCAAAAAGTTTTTTCCACATTCCAACCGACACTTTTCACGTATCCATGTATCTATAGATAAAGATTTCCTTTTGAAATGATAAATCACATGATTTGTGGATGGATTTATAGAACGAACATCAATAGGAAGCGAAAAAAGAAAATAGGTATCTTTTCCGAACGGAGTGGGATTTTGTTATTCACCCACTGACCCCATTTGATGTTATGTAGATTCTGACATTGAAATGGATAAACATTACAGTAGTGGTGGCAATAAAATTCATGAATGGAATTCTGGTAAATTAATTGTAAAAGAAAATAGTGTTAATTTTATCTAACCACATGCTAGTCATTATTATAAAATTTAAGCTTAAACCACAATATTTAATTAACGTAATGCCCATGGTTGGGTTTCGCTCTCTTTTTAGGAGGACCGATTTAATAGGAACAATCAATTTATTAGTGGTCATGCTGTAGGTGACATGCAAATGTTAAACATCGACGGCACAAGGCACACACCAGAAATGGTTGCTTTCCACCAGAACCACACGACAAATAGTCAAGGCGAAACCACATTCATGGTATCACCACAATCACAAGAAATCGACCATGATGGTATCCTTCGTGGTGCTGGCGGTGGCAGTAGTATCGGCACCCATGGTAGCAAATACTTATCATACGATCCGTTGGATAGCAATAAACAGAACAACGAACAGCCAAAGGGCGGCACTGGAACATCTTTTCGCAGCTCATTCAATGACTTTAGTTCGGAATTCAATGCTAGCGCCGCTGTCGACTTAGATCTAATCATGGGACATCACAGTGCACACGATGCACCAATAATTCTCGAGGCTGACTCAATTGCGAATGCATCATCTTTATCCTCATCCTCATCCTCATTCTCATCACCATCATCATCGTCGTCATTCGGTTTGTTAAAACATGAGGAGGGCGGTGCTGCGGGCAGTACGAACATTAACACCAACCGAGACAATTTAGTCTTGAGCACAACAATGGTGACTAGCACGACCGTCAATCAGGAGCAGGAGTGCATTGTCATGGGTAAGTTTTTGGCTTGTTGGGGGGTGGTTTTTTGGTTTTGGCATAAATAATTTTGCAAACAATTAGTGCAAAGTGATGTATACAGTTTGGGCAGAGGATCCATCCAGCTTTTAAGGGAGCAAATAGAGTTGGACGGCTTAATGATATCGTTAAATGCTAGCTTAATTGAAAGTGTTTTTGAGTTGCGGGCCAGTTAATTATCCTGTTTATCTGGCATTAGTGGTGGTTTGGGAGGACGGTGCATAAATTATTTTATAGTGTTTTAAAATAGATAACGTTTTGGGTGGCATTTTTTGGTAAATAGTTGAGCGAACTAGATTTGCTATTTAAAAAGGAATTAAATTTATGCCACGCAAGTGCTATTTTTGGGGAAAGATTTGTCTAAGGCTTTCATATTGAAATAAGTTGTCAGTTAGGCGAAATAATACTGAATGTAAGTGAAAAGGAAGTAGATTCTTTGATGTAAGAATAAGTTTCTAAAACTCTCTCTCTTTTTTGACGTCCTGTGCTGATATCAGCCGATATAATTCGTCGTATAAGTCGCCTTGCTATGTAACTGTGCTCACTTAAGCGATGGATTTTTTAAAGTAGAAGTTTTGGACTGTAATTGATTGGGTAGCCATTTCATTCGCGAGTGATTATTCCGGCTAATACGCAAGCTGCTGCGCCGGAAATAGTTCGGAAGCCGCTGATTACTCTGATTTCGCAGAGCCTGTAAGCTAATGATAGCTTCCTCCTGCATACATTTGTCACCAGTGCGCCTGCCCATATCGGGGAAGCATAAAGGAGGACCGAGCTGATCGTTCTGGACAGCAGAATCCTTCGTACGTGTTCCGATCGGGAGAGCGCCGATGCCTTTTTACTTGCATACTCGACGTGGGATTTGAAGCGTAGCCTATTGTCGAGCATGACTCCAAGGTAATTCAGCGATTCCTTAGATCTAATAATCTGTTTTCTAACCCGGAAGTTCGCATTCTCAACCGTCCTGCTAATGGTTATCAGGACAGCCTCAGTATTGTGGGCTGCTAGTTCCAGACCGGCAGATTCCAGCCATTCCTTTACTATTGTAATCGCTTCATCCGCGGCGGACTCCACCTCGTTTGCATGCATGTCGTCGGCATAGCCAAACACTTTGACTCCCTCAGGCAGCGATAGTCGCAGATTTCCTTCGTACATAATGTTCCATAGGATAGGTCCAAAAACCGATCCTTGCGGAACTCCTGGAAAAACGTTGCAGTGTCTAGCTGACATCCCCTAATCCTTAGCAGGTAATATGGTGTTTTCATTCTGAACAGGGACCTCCTGATAAAAAACCAGTTTGTCGAGTTGAACACGTTTTAACGTCAAGCGTTGCTACTTGGCTGTATCTCTTCGTTGCCCCTCTCCACTTTTTTCCTTGAATTGCTTCAGCTACTGTGCCTACTACCACCATCTTCGCATCGATGGTAGGACGCGATTTTCTAATGTAGTAGGTAGTCAGACAGGACATCATATTCTTCCGCCACCGCAAGCAGTAATGCGTTCCAGGATCTTCCCCAGTGTATCAAGCCAGCGAATTGGATGATACAATGATGGTTATCAAGGCGGCTTGATGCCCTCTGGAAGTAGCATTAAGTTTTGTTGTTTTGTATCCTTATTTGTGATGTCAATAATTTTCTCCAATTTTTTTGCATGTCACAAACAGTTCCTGTGGCGTAATTGACGGGATGTCCTCTATGTTGTGATGTAGACTATAGTCGTTGGTCCATGGGAAAACAGGTGGAGGCCTATTGCCTTTCTCCGCTACCACTCTGTACGCCATGTCCAAGGTGTCTAAATCAGTTTCTTCACAGAGTCATTTAAAGTTCCTTGACTTGCTCTCTTTGATTGCCCTTTCGAGTTCACGTCTGGCCAGTTTAAGGTGGTTAACCATTCTTGAAAATCTGGCCTGCTATGGATTTCTGAGATCTACGCCTTGCTTTTAGACACTTCGCTCTAAGTCTTTGGATCGAATCGGTCCACCTCTTTTCCTACCAGATCTTCTGGGAATTACAGAGTCCCGCAGTGTAATGATGACCTGGATCAGATGGTGCGAGAGTTCCTCCACCGATCCGTTGTAAACTCTGGCGCTAATGTTTAGCATTTCCTCAAACATGTCTACATCAAGGACCTTTTTCACGTAAACAATAGTAGATAGTCAGTATGTCACCATTCAGTCAGGTAATCCTTACAAAACATTTCACTTTGCTATACCTGTCAGGCACCGCAAAGATTAGTAAACCGGGGTAATTATTTTCCCCCACAAACCAACCTCAGAATGTGGTAATTTTTACTGTAAACTCAGGGTTCAGGGATTTCAAACACTTCATCAAGTGGAATGTTAAGTCCTGTGTTTATTAATAGTAAAACCAATGAATAAAGCCCTCATCCATTATAAGCTCTCCTGCAAATAAAGTCCTCCTGTGCCTTTGCTCCGTTTAAAATAGTCCTTTTTTTCTAACACACAACAGCATTATCAATACAAAAAAAAAAAATAGACGTGTGAAAGCTTTCCAAAGTAAAGTCGGCATAAATCACAATCCAGGCCAAATTCACTGGATTTAAGCATCATTTACTTTAGTCCCTCGGAGGATTCATCCCCTTAAATCCCACAAAAGCAGACGAGTAATAACACCTGAAAAAATGCAAACAACAGATGCGTGCACTACTTTTACTTTTAATTAAGGTGAATATTCTCGCACGAAATCCTAATTAAATTAACATAAAAAAAAGAAGTACGAAACGGAAGAACACACGATGAAATGGCATCCGCCCACCCAGAAAACCCCCATCATTATCCTTAAAGCTCTGCAACGATAAACATCACATAAACATGTTTCACCTTCAATATGGGAATTTAAAAGATCCAAAGGCACTCCCTTGCCACGTATTTGTTTGTCTGTTTGTTTTTCTGAACAAATTACTGACGACTCCTGCACGTACGTTCGTACGATATGGACTGAGGAGAGATGCTCAACAGAACTCAGGAACTCAGAACTCGAATCCACTCTCCCGCCTCACGATAATCTAAATGTTTATTTTGATGCTCATGACGATGATAAGGATGATGGCGATGGAGAATGATGTGCTACTAGAAGGATAAAAGACTAAAATGGAATCCTAGCAGTAAAAGCAAGTCCTTAATGTGGGTCAAGTGCGTCGAGGTGAGGGTGACGCGTGCTGCATTTTGCTGCGTCCGTTTTTTTTTTTTTTTTTAATTAAAATCAGTTATCCCCCGAGTAGAGAGTGGCAACCTTATTTTCTGATGGCCCGGATGGCGATTATTTTTAGTCACTCAGGCGAAATACCTGAGTTTAAACGCATGAGTAGAATGTGCACAGATCTTCCTTGGCATGGAATGAATTTTCACGACAAAATTCTTTTCTTATTCTTGTTCATTGTGTACTCTTTGCCCAAGTGAATCTGGCTCACAAAAAATACTCGTCCCTTATACAAATACATATGCATATGCCGAGTGAATTTGTAAGGGCATGTATGTGTGTTTCTTTTTAAAACCCTAACCTTCTAATTTGACGACTCTAAAGCATTCAAGTGATCCTTCGTTAGCGGGTGCAAAGCAACACACAATGGATGGGGGCGTGCGGGCGGCCTGTGAAGTGGGGCGAGAAGGTGACATTTCGTTTCTCTTCCTCGATTCAGGATGTCAGTTTACAAACGTAGGTACGTGCAATAATGTGCCTACACATTCACATACACTTCGCATATAAATAACAACATTTGGCATTGAGAAATTATGAATGGTTGACGACGACGACGACGACGACGACGACGATGATGACGATGATGATGATGACGAGCACGACAACAAATATACCGAGCGGAACTTTTAGGGGTTCAGCGTTAGGGTAGGGGTTGTTCTTCTGCTATTAAGCCTGACAACACGATGTTTTCTAATGACTCTTCACACTCACACACACGTCCATCCGTAACAGCAGAGATATGTACTCTACAAAATTGTTGGCATAACATACACGTATGAGAGTGTAATACATGACAAATTTTCACTCGTAATTATCTTTCCTTTCTTTTTGGGAAATTTTCGTGAAACACTTCAAGTTTTAAGACCTGGTGGCGGGCGTGCCTTACGTATTTTTGAGATAATTTCTGAATTTACTGTTGGAGGTATTATTTGAATTGTTTTGTACAAAAAAGACACTGGAAATGGGGAATTCATTGTGATGCGATTCCTTGTCGTTACAATGGAGAGTAGGGGACATTAGTTGTGAATGAAAGGCGAAGTAGATAGATCCGGGCGGAGCCTAACTATAAATTTTGTGGTGTTATCTCTTTCATTCCTTTTGAACAAAATATGCTCATTGGTTTGCATCAACAAAATGGCCGCCTTCAGTACTGTTAAATCCAGGCGCTGAAATTCAAATTGATGTTTGCGAGCTAACCTGTCAAACGAGCCGAAGTTGACTGTCTAGTTTAGTTCGTCTATGCCCCAAACTCTCTTGAGCTGTTGAGCATAAAACCTTATACTTGTAGGCCAAAATTGCAGGTGCGGTATTGTGTAGGGTCTTATGCCTAGACTAAGTAACCTGGGCCAGCCAGAAACCGCGTTACCGACGATTCAATCGCTACGGAACTCGACACAATGGATAAGGACTGATAACATGTTGACGACCCTTGGCTATCATACCCAGAGCAAGATTGGTTTCTGGAATGTGAAGACGCTCCTTGACTCTCAGAGTGAAGGACCCTAGAACGCCAGATTCCTTCAATTGGAGCATGCGTTCATGCAATATAGGCCGGACAAATTGGGAGTAAGCGAGATAAGATAGTTAGATGCGTGGGAATACAAATCCCCAACGCGTAACACTGTTATACTCTACTCCGGAAGACCAACCGGAAGCCCCCGTAGATATGGAGTTGGAAACATACAACACGCAGAGGCCTAATCTCCTGACAGCCGCACGGTGATAGCATTTTAACGACCAGATCCCAGACGAGAGTACGTCGCGTCACCATTATACAGAATTACGTTCCCACGGATGGTTCGTGGAAGAAAAGAAGATCTTCTACAACGAGTTGGAATGCAACACCCATAGAAGACATTGTCTTTGGGATGGATATCGCATGAAGATGAAAGAAG
This sequence comes from Chalcosyrphus nemorum, assembly GCA_949716465.1. Taxonomy (NCBI): domain Eukaryota; kingdom Metazoa; phylum Arthropoda; class Insecta; order Diptera; family Syrphidae; genus Chalcosyrphus; species Chalcosyrphus nemorum. The sequence continues at coordinate 87,288,168 of OX454332.1, forward strand.
AGCAGTGTAGCGTGAGACGTGATAATTCCATCAAAGCGCTGGCCACGGAAGCAGAAGAAACAGCAGCGAGGTGCTACAGCAGAACCGCTTACAGAATTACCAAAGGCCGAAGCTGTAAAATGATCAGCCCAGTACCAAAGTCATCAACTCATATATGCATTGCTGGACAGATGGTTGAGGGAGTAGAGAGTTTCCAATACATAAAGAGTATTGTCTAAACCGATGGCGGAACCGAACCAGATATAGCCAGCCGAATAGGAAAGCAAAATATGCTTTTGGGATGCTAGCTTAAATACCAAGCTACGACTTTTCCGTTCCAATGTTGAGTCCGTGCTGCTATGAATATGGATGTGGTACGTGGAGGGTGACCACAACTATCACGAGAAAGCTGCCCTAGAGATAGCTGACAGCTTTATCAGAGAAGAGCCATAAGCCTATAGGCACAACCGTACGACGATGATAATGGTAGTGTATTGGTCTCACTCTCCGAAAGGCTGAAGGGTCAGTAGCTAACCCAGCGATGCAATGGAACCCGCTTGCTCAAGATGACAGGATACGCGGCAGTCATAGGAGTACGTGGTATAGAACAGGTGAAAAGGAAGAACGGGAACTGGGAAAGATGGCACGTAGGCATCGTAGAGGCCCTAAGGACCACAAGGGGATACAGGACATAAGTAAAATGTCAACAATCTTAAATTTTTCGTAGTAAAACTGTATTTCTACACATGGTCTAAAAATTTTCATGTGAAATACATATGAATACAAGAAAATGAGCAACAATTCTCCGCTATATCTTGGTATATATTATAGTTCTCGGGTCTATTGCAGTAATAAGCACCAACTATAACCTATCTATAACATCCTTTTCAAAAGAAAAATTTCCTCCTACGTCAAACAGTCTCAGAGAACAGAATGCCATCCACCCCCAATCGGAATTCATGCTGAATATCTTAATTTTCTCAGGCTTATAATTAAATCATACCGTACATATATAAAAGTTACCCATTGTCTAGTGTGAGTGATTTCCTAACAAGAAATACACCAGTAATGGTGTATACTATAACTGAAGCCTGCAATTCTGCGAAATTCTAATTGCCATCATAATTTACGGTTGAATCCAACCACACATCATCAAGACATGAGAATCGCAATGAGTTATGGGCTCAAGTAGGACTTACGTGCTGCCACATCTCATAAATAAAGTAGTATCGTCTGGATTCCCCATTCTCAAATTATATACATCAGGATAAGACGTTCTAATCAATTCAGGAACCATTGCGCGTCTTTCTTCATGATTTACAATTAATATCAACCAACTGCCCCCCAACGCACCGAAAAATTCCAACACCCCTTCAGGATCGCTTTAATTAAAAGCCTCTCGTGACTCTCTCTTCAGTTAATTATTCCGTTCATCTGCCATTAGGTGAAAGCGAGCATAATGCCAACTAAGTCCTTTTTTGTACCGCGCACCACACCGCAGCACCAACCGAATACACGAAACTCGCTAGTAATCCTTTTTTCCAGAAGAATGACACCCCGAAGCTTCTTTCGAGTGAATTCAAGTGGAGTTGTTTGAAACAATAAAACAGCCTGTTATGGCTGTTTATAGCACGCACATGCAAACACACACACACAGGCATACACATACTGTGTGTTTATCTTCATTTAAATGAATTCCACTTGGAACACTTGTTCCGCATCGTTTATCGTTGTTTATTCTTTTCGCATGGAATTAGATGAGTATTCGAGTATTTGCATAAAAATAACCAGAACTCGGGTTCGGGTAAGATATCTGGTGTTGATGATGATGATAATGATTATGATGATGATGTTAGTCAGGCTGGTGCCCCTGATCCTGATGCCTGAAATGATGAAAGTTGTTTTGTTTTTATGTTTGACGAATGATTTTACGGGCAATTATGCAGCCGGATTACTCCCATCATTAAATCATCATCACGGTGTTTAGATAATGGCGGATTTGTGGTTGCATTTAATTATCCTGAATTGGTAACACGGTGAGCTTCGAAAAGGATTACCTTCATTAAACACGCTAAAATTGCGCATGATAATAGACCGTTAATGACAATGGGTGGTGTTTTGAAAAAGCTTACAAACGAATCTCTGAGGATTGATTTTATGACGACTATGTGTTTGCTTTGTTATTCTTAAACGAAAAAGGGATCAAATTATTATTTTAAGGAATGAAAAGTATCAAATATTACGATTTAACTTTATGAGGAAATTATTATTCACAGAATTATCAGTGCTGCAGAGCATAAACTACCAAAGTTAGACAGTCAGCTCGTTACTTCCCCTGGCCCAGGTTTCCGAAGGTATTACTAAGAGAGTATTCGCACTCCCTTCTCATCTACTCTACTCCCGTACTCCCCTCGCCCTGATTTTACTCCCTTTAAAATATTTTGGTACATTGTCACTCTTATTTCACTGAATGAGCCATCATAAACTGGTGCAATTACCCCGGGGTAAAACTAACTTTATAGAAGAGAGAGAGGTGAAGTGTGTAAGTAAGAAACGGGGTAAAATGGTTATCCAGTGTTGGTACACTTAAATAGCGGGGTAAAATTAATCCTTACACAATTTCTCAATTTCAAGGTAAACAAAAAAATACTACTTCAATGAAAGTCGGTTCATGTACATATACACAATTTTACCTCGCATTATGCATCCAGTGTGTAATGAGAGTAAGAGATTTCCTAGGGTAAAATTGTTCCAGTGCGTGACGGCCCAACGAATTCTTATTGTTAGTTCTAAAGTTCACAGGCAGATTGTTGGAAAAAGAGAAGAAGTAAGTTCAAAACGCAAACTTTACTCCTGTACTCCCCTCATACATACACAAAATACTCCTCTGTAAACTTTTTAAATACTTCCCTCCGACATGGGAAAACGGTATCCCTGCCCTGGCCCCTTGTTACCAAAAACAGGCGGAGCCTAATGCCCCTGTTTGTAAATAAATATGAAGTACCGTGTAACTGAAAAACAAATTGTATGTACAAAAGGCTGCTCCTATAGATGTCAAACGAGCCGCTCAAATCGTTACTTGTATGTGTGAGCTTAGTGAGCTCCCATTTGATTTTGCTTGAGCGTCAGAATGCAATGGGCACGTTCGGAACTTTAGGCCTATTTTTCGAGTTAAGAATGCCTAACATATGGCAAACGAATTTTTTACAGGTTGCACATTGACCTAAAAGGTAGGGAGAATTGTCTTACCTTCAAATCCAGTCCACTACATCAAAAAGAAATGCCTTACTTTGAAGTCACAGCTGAATCTTTCGACCAACCAATAACGGTTGACTACCCAGTGCTTAGAATGCGGAACGTGCTCAATGACCAATTTCAGCGGTTTTTAGCTTGTCAAACGATTGCCTAATTTAGTTCTTCTATGCTGCAGAGCTACCTGTCAAATCATCCACTACACTGCAATTGGAGCTGTACTCATCCATTCTGTCCTTACAGAAATCAGCTCGTGCACATGTTGAAGTGTATAGACCATAGTGCATATCGCAAGCTTGGGTCGAAAACGGATCAAAAACGAGTTTCAATGTGTTTGTGGAATGCAAATGAATGAGAAAAAAGTTTGTCAGCCTATTTTACTGGCATCTAAGTGAAAAAAGGCACATTTTATGCCAACAAAATTGACAAGATATAATTGAGGATGAAGTTGGGTGGGTATATTTTCTATTGTAGCATGTTCCAGGTCCTGTATCCCCTTGTGTGTCATAGTACCTCTACAATGCCTACGCGCAATCGTCTGTAGTTTCTGGAAATATGCTTCAGCTTTCGCCGACTCTTTCTCAGTTGCCGTGCTTCCTTCTCAACTTTTCTAAGCCATGTAATCCTAGGACCGCCGCGTATCCTGCCATCCTGAATAAGAGGGTTCAACTAGAGTCTGAACTGAAAGAGACGTTGACACCAATGGAAAGGTTGGACACACCAGAAACGAAATTAAAAGAAAAAGCTAAGACACAATTTTAAATATTTGTATGTATCTGGAGTGCATACAAAAGAAAATTCAACTCTGCCGCTTAAGGTTTCTTTAACTTAAATGTATTCGTGCCTATTGCATGCGGAACAAAGACTAATTATTTTTGTGTACCTATTTGTTTCACTAAAGGCACAATCAGATAGTGGCCCCTGGGCTCTAATGTTTACTTATAACTTCCAATTTAATTACCTCAAATGAAACGTAAACAAAAAGCAATTGTGTACAAAGTACTCCCTAAACTAAATATAACAATGTCATTAACAAAATATTGGCACTAGAGTAATAAGCCTTTCAGACATAACATAAAACACCAAATAAAAATCCACAAAACTCTTAAGGATACAGACTTACAGAGGATTAAAATGAATATCTCTCGCACAACCAACACAACCGAAATGAAACATATTTTCGCAAGGAAAATAGCGAAATCCTTTAAGAACTTTCTTTGAATTGCAAAGTTTTTGAATAGCCATACCATGCCATATAAATCGGTAAAATCTACAAAAACTGTATCGTCTTACAGAGCAGAGCTGAACGTCACAGCAGCCGAGGACATAAGCTTTAATTATCCTCGTAATTTTCCATCAGGGAGGAACGAATTGCTATTGGCGGTTGCAAAGATCCTTGGTAACTATTTCTCAGTTATTCGGATTTATTTCCGGTTGCTTAAATAGATTAGTTTCTTTGGTCCCGCTGTCGATTTGATTAAATTGAATAATGTTGGTTTTTTTTTTTATTTTAGTGTCCTTCGGCAGAGTGCCTCTGTTGCTGCCATTCATTTATTATGCCTCCTTTGGGTGTATCTTTTTTCGTAAATAGTTAATAATTAACGTGTTGTCATATCTGCCAAGGAAATTGTTTTTTTTTTTTTCTTTTTCTTTTCCTTTTTTCCAGGAAACATAAAATTTTCATTGTAATCGTCAGAAAGGAGAAGAAGTTTTTTATGACGTTGATATCTTAAAGACATAATGTAGACAGTTATTGAAAGACGAGGATACGAATGTTGAAATAGAAATGAGTTGATATGTACTTAGAGACAGGACTCTCTGGGTTGTTATCTCAATTGAAAGTAATATGATTTATTTCTCCAGACAACAGGGGGGCCATTGCATTTATCTGATATCTATTCAAACAATAGATTACATTGATTGCACTTAAGATTTATTGCATCGCCTGAGATGTGCCTTAGGTTGCTATCCTTAAAGGGCAACAGACTACCAAAAATTGGTCATCAGAAAAAGCTTTTTGGTACTTAATCCTTTTCATTTTAAAATCAATTTACCACAGAAATGATTTTGCGGTCTTCTCTGAAGGGTGTCCCTTTTTATTTTTCTCGGAGCATAATCAGAGTGAACAGAAACTTTGGCAGTAAATGCGATTTTTAAAAAATTTCCTACAAAGAAGGAAAACAGAATTGTGGCTCGTGCGTTGAAATGGAATCAACCACAATAGGATTATATGGACATTTGTTGGGACTAAATGCCAGTGATAAGTGTAGGTCCTTTTTTTCCCCTATTGAATGCCAACTTGAATAGGAATCGGATCGGTCGGAACGATAAGAAGTTTGTTACATTTCCGGAGAGTTTCTCGTTTACAGTGGTTAAGTGACAAACCACACACTTTGAGTGCTGTTTGGTATATCTGCTTCGAAAATTGGAGTCAAATTCCGCTTGACTAAAGTTTAATTAATTGATTATCTTGATCTGTAAATGTATTTCATATATTCAGACTCATATATTCAAAGCTTGGATTTGGGGAGTATTTAAAGGTTCAACAGTTCAGGGATAATGAAGTAACAACCAGTGGTGCCAATTTATCATCTTCTGTCTGCTTCCTTTTACCGGCGGATCTCGAATGTGCACATGTACGTTAGTCGGTTGGGGGCAGTGTTGCCGCAAGAGTTTGGAAAAAAGTATCTTCGCAGAGAGAAAAAAAGTATCAACAGGTATCATAATAGGAATTATGTGTCAAACTACCATTAAACATTCAAAAATGACAGAACAATGACTTACAATTCAGTGGATAATGGGATTGGCTGGACTTTTTTAGTGTTTTGCTGTCGGAATTTAAAAGTATCCTTATAGGTATTTTAAAGAAAACGAAGTATCACGCCGAAAAAAAGTCTAAAAAGTATTATTTTTGATACCCAGGTATAATTGTGGCAATACTGGTTATGGTGTATCTGTTTATTTTTTTCAGTTTTTGAAAAGTCCCAGAGTGTAGCATAGTTATGAAACAATGCATTTCAGTCGAGTGGTACACATTACTCCAGGTTGATGAGTAAAAATTTAAGTACCCTCATTTATTGCCTTTTTTGTCTATTCATTTGAGGTCTACTGTGCCTCCAATTTAGGCTCTTCACAAATGCTGCCAAACTTCTTAAACATAGATAAATCCAGCACCACAAGAAAGGATAGGGTCAGTGTGTGATATCACAAGTGAAACAATCACAAAACAAAGATGGTAGAAGGGAGAAAGAAAGATTCCACCATCAAAGCACTCGACGCAAAAAATGCTTCCAAATAGTTGCATTAAGAAGCCTACTGAGATGGAAGGGACATTAGATGTATAAAATCAAAGGTGCAGTTTCGAAAGTTTCTCAGTGTTAGGCCCAGTCCTACAGTCAGAATACCAAGGACTAGGCTACATGAATGCCTAATTTATAATTCTGTACTATGTAAGAAAATGTAAAGTTATGGTTATAAGCATTAGGATCAGAATAGGGAGACCTTACAATTAACTTTAACTTAAACAGCACATGGTGCACGTAGGACACCTCAAGACTCAAGTCAAACCCATGCAGCCAATTAGAATAGTGCAACAAGACGATCCTTATAACCTTCCTGGCTTAAGGTACAGGAAGTACCACTACTTACGAATCCCATTATGCTTCAGTAAATCATTACATCACGTAGCTGCCGTGGCTCAGTGGTTAGTGCGTTTGACTACTGTTCATGGGGTTCCAAGCTCGAGTCTAGAAAAATATGTTACTATCAAACGAAAGCAACTCAGAGTTCCAATGCCAATTTGAATTCCAAAAAGCCCCGTTCAGAGTTACTGTCTAATGGACATTAGACATAACACAGCACGCCTATAAACCCCAGTGTGGGCTAGTGCCATGGGAACAAACAAATTCTCGTGGAACTGGAAACTATCATTGGTCTATAGACTCAGCGAAAGCAGCTTGCGTAGTAGCTGCCTAGCTGGTGTAGTGCCATCGACATATAAGGAGTATGCAACAAGAAATTGGCGAATTGACAGCATGGAGCAGTCATTAAGTTAGAAGAACAAAATGTAAAATCGAATTGATGAAGCTACAAAAGAGAGATGAACAATTTGGTAAAGAAGAAGGAAAGGTGGACATACAAATACAGACAGAAAGTACCTTCAGAAAGTGGTTGAAGTACGTAGGGTATGTGGTTAGTATGTAGTCATATTTCAAGACAACGATTACTCAGGTCTGTGAACTGTGCATGACAGGGCCAGGAATCCTTAAAAGAAACCATCGCCAACATGAAAAAAACTTAATGAAATAAGCACACAAGCACTAACTTTAAAATCCCCTTGAAAAGTGGTAGGTAGAAATTGTGGTTCTGTAAACAGAACCCAATTAGCACAATTGTACCGTTTTGTTACCTTAAACTTACGTGACCTGGATATTGATGTGTGTTGATGATGAGTCTCTAAATCCAATGGGTGAAGTTTAAAAAGGCCTAGTTCATTTATATTCTTACCCGAGATCTCTGCAAGTGAATGACAAAGGGGTTTGCCTGATTCTCGTACTCTGGCACAGACTTATTCGTTTCCCTAATCGATGCTGTGATCGTCTAGCCAAGCTAGCTTCTTTTGGCATTCCAATACTAATTTAGATGATATAGCTACTGAGGCAAAGGCTGGGTGGGAACTGGGTTGTCAATGAAAATTGCCTTCATTTGCTCTGTTCGTTTGTAACTCGATTCGTCACTTACAGTTCAGCGACCTGCGAATACGAATAAGCGAATATTCTGATGTTTTGACGTTTCATTCACAGCAACTTTTTTATCGCGAAAAAATCAGCGAATTGTTGATTTCTTCGCAGTAGCTATTTACAACTAAACTTGTTTTTATAAAAATAGATAAATAAGCTTTCTTCTTTGGGAGTAGTAAAATTATTAATTAAATGTGCTAAATATGTTTTTTTGGTTTGGTTTCGCGGTTCGCCCATTCGCTGGTCGCTGAATTGTGAATTTACCTTTAACGTTGATAGGAGACTGCTTGTGGTGCTTTACCTCTTGCTCTTTGAACCTTGTTCGGTTTGGTTATTGTTTTTTTTTTTTTTTTAAAAAAAACCAAGCATTTTGTAGATTCTGTTGTACATATTGTTAAGTGAATAACAGCCCGCAAAATATATTGTTATAAAATTTACGTCTTTGGAACAGTCTGTCAGTTAAATGGCAACAACAAAGCATACGGTTTTAGGTCGGGGTTGATCAATTAAAACAAACCTGACAGATGAGAACAGAAAGAGAATAGAACACATCAGTGAAACGATTGTGTTAAAATCGGTAATCAAATTTTTCAATGATGCATTTGAAAAATTGGTCCCTAATTTGCAAAATTTGCAGGCACAGGTCTAGCGCAAATCTGTCAATTTCAAAGCAAAAGTTTTCTTTGCTGAAAATGTTCAATTTTTAAGAAAATAAGTAGGCATATTTCCGGGCTGAAGTGTTATTTTTATACTTTAATGAAAAAATTGATTTTAATCAATGATTTTTCTTCAATAATTCCGACACCATCCACGAAGCGTATGAATGTACATGCACCGAAACTTTATAACATCTGAGTTTCAAATGAACTTCATATGTACACACATCAACTCATTCCTATTTCCTTTTTCTCTTCCCTCGTCTAATCTACCTATCACCAGTGCCCTAAATATCTGTACAAAAGTACCTTTTAACAAACGCTGACTACGTATGTAAAAAAATACAACTACACTCTATTTCATAGTTTTTTTTTTCCAAACCATTTAAAAGTAGTTCAGTCATTTCCAGCTTCTAATTTGAATTCTACAATTCTACAAAATTCTCGCTGTAATTTGATTTTATTCAAGTTGACAACTTTTGCAATTTAAAACATTAAACACTCTGTTCAACACATCCATTCAGTACTTTGCAAGTTCAGAATGTTACTTTTGTAATGTAATGTTTTCCGAGAACTCCTTAATTGTCCATGGCAACATCTCCTAAATATTAATTATGCATCCATTAAATTTAGGGTAACATGTGCTCTACTGAAACACAATATGTACATATATACGCGAGTTCCAAAAAAGACAAATGGCACAAATGGAACCCTTGCCTTCGCCCCCCCACACACACACACTATAACAAAAATTATACTCCCATGTAATATATTCGTCGGCAAACCGCATATACATATCTCACGCACTTAAAACATATCTCATTTAGCTATGAATACATTCCGCTTACAAGCAGTACAGAAAAAAATACAAGTAAATCCCACATTCGCATGCCAATTTCGCCACACAAGCAGAAACGTAAGAATAAACAAAGCTTTTGCCATAATGAATTTTCGCCATTATACAGAGCGTTTGGTGATTAAAAACCCGCCTGTTGAACCATAAAAACCCGAAAAAGTTAATTGGTCCTCGGCAATAATTACATTCATGCTTCTTCTGCTGGAGCGACCATATGCTATTCTCGAAATCCAAACGCACTCGGTTCCTGTTGCCCCAACAAGAAACAGGGGCGCAAACAAAAAAAAAAAAAATAGGTAATAAATCAACAGACCAACATCCTCTCAATCCTGAAGGTGCCTACTGCTGCGTACTCATAAACCCCGAGTATAATGTATTTCAATTTGAATTTCTTCTTTTCGGTAATAATTTGCCGACAAAAAATAACACAAATACAATATAAATACCCTAATCTGGGAAATATTTGTATAGATTTATGTTCCAAAACACTCCTGGACTGTGGACCATGCTCACCCTCGAAGTTTTGCAACAAAAAAAAAGTGTCAACTGAAGTGCCTCCACTCTGACGTTTTGCGCGCTCCAAATATAAAACTTAATACAAAGTCAACTTTGTCCCATTCTTTAATGACGTTCGTTTCAGCACAAAAAAAAATAAAAAATAGCCGAAAATGAAAATGAAAAATAATAATAAGTTCTTTTACTTTATTTTTTTTTGTTAAATTGACGAGTTTGTGAGGGGCTTCCCCTTAAAAACATTTTTTATTTCAAGTGAAAGTCATGCGACACGGAGGGTGGTTTATAGTACGAATACTGTGCTGCCTTCTGCATGGCACACATAACAGTTGGAGCGAAAAGTTCCAACAGTTCTCCTGCTAACTGCTGCTCCAACTTCAACCGATACGTTGGGCTTAAATATCGAAACTAATTTTTTATTTGCTCAAAGTTAGAGAAAGGGGGGGTTGTTAACCCCATCTGTTGATAAACGTTGATGCTTTTAAGGGTGTTTTTTTTTTCAAAACCATGCCTCGAGGGCTCTTAAGCACGGTATCGATTTAAAATAAAACAACATAAAACTTTTAAGGGCTTCCCAATATAGTCTGACATAGTTTAACAGCCAACTGATACATCGTCTCACATTCGGAAAAGAGTTTTACCAACAAATGTACACCTGTGTGAAAAGTTGCTGGTATTTTGGGAATTATTTGCTCACGGCGATCTATTTTTCTTTTAAAGACAACTATTTTGGGTTAAATTTATATTTTAGCGAACATTACAGGGGATAGGTTAGTTTTGGATTAAAGGTATTTAAACTACTACGTAAATTACGAGGGACTACTGGTGAATGGTTTCAATTGTATTATTTATTATAGCTAACATTCAAATGCAATCAAATCACGTTCGAGGCGGGGAAGAAGACCAAACCCTCAGGTCAAAGACCAAGTAGTCACTGATGCCAAAAAACTTTATCTTTGTAACTGCAGAGGATGAAAGGCAGCCGTTTCTCAGGTAGAGTCTCTACAATGGTCGAGAGCCTTTAAAATTAGTAAAAAAAAAATTAGCATCTACAACAGCTTGGTGTCTGAAACGGAGATTCGGTCTCTTTTGTCCTGTCGCACCTCTAGGCTGTGTATCGCAAAACCTTTTGGCTCAAGCGTTGTTGTCTGTCATCCAGTTCATTGATATCTTATCTGTTAGTACTTTTTTATTTCCCAATTGATGTGTTATACTACTTAACCCAATTCTTTCTAAGGCAGACAAATGGACCAAAGTAATCATGATTCTTTTCTTGAGTATAGGTGTTAACAGAGTTACAGCGCTACAGCTCGTTGAGACCATGACCCTTTGCGCCACCATTCTTGTCCTATTAAAGTTTCGTATGAATGAAAAGAGCCAACATTCCTACACCGTATCCGAACAGCAGAGGTGATAAGGGCCAACCATAAATGCATTAAGGACGCTGCCGTACGTAGTCATACGAATACACATGATTTGTATACTGCACCCATAATGGCTTTCCCCATAGTTTCGTCAAATTTCGTTCACATTTTCATCTTAAAGGGCCAAACACAATTAACATTGGAAAGCATAAGCTTATGTCATAACTAAACGAAATATTTCCTTATGTTCTGTCAACTGCAAACACTGATCATAATACTTTTGCTCGCATAACTACCCGTCAAGACAATCTACAATTTTTTTTTTCTGTCGTTGTTGGTGTTTAGTTTTTACTTTTAGCGTAAAAAATGGATAGTAGCAGAAATTAAGGAAAACGAGAATTAAAGCAGAAATCATTCTAACATTTCCAAGTATAAAATACAGGGGTGGGTAAGTTCTACCAACTGTCAAATTCGTATATGAAATGAGCAGCTGAGAGCGCTCCCTATAATATTCGGCAATATGTCCGAAAGTGACCGTAAACTGAACGAATCGACGCTTGACTTATTATGTGTTGGCTCATAAGATTGTGTGTATTCGTAGGTATGCTTATGCGTGCATAAGCAGCCAAATGTTGATTATGTTTCTCACTTAAGAGCGGTTACACACGCATATTCCGTATGGAGCGCTGAGGAAAAAGATATTACGTTTATGGTGAAGTTTCCTTAATGCAATGGGTGCGCTTGGATTTTGACAGCTGAATTTTCGTTCGATTATAACGTTAGCTATATCACGCTTAATGCAATTATCGTTGAGGCTTTAGACTTTCACAAGCGGAGGCAGTGATAGCTATTTATTTGGTCCGAGGACTAAGTTTCTGTTGAAAACATTCAAAATTGTTCTTAAAGTATACCTTTATAATTTAGAAACCCATTTATTTCGATGATCATATTAAATCAACCATTGTTTGAAAATTTTCCTCGCACCTTAATTGGCGCAAAAAGTTCATTCTTCTCAGAAGTAGGCGTTGACTTGACAGTGTGTATGTGTTTCATTACTGCCAAGCTCTTCCTAATTCTCACACACCTTGCCTATCCCTGGAAAATTTTAAGCCTTTTCACTGTTTAAGGTTACCCTTTTTAAGACCCGTGTTACATGACCATAAAGATTTTTTTCATACGGTAACTTGATCGTAAACTATACCACGTGTGAGCAGGCTTCATCAAAAATTATGAACTTTAAAAAATCTGTAAAATAAACCACATCCTCGTTAGAAGAACTTAATAGCCCTACCTTCCATGTCCATTGCATTAAAAATGACCATTATTTTTATCCCAGAGTGTGAGTGAAACTCCTCCAAAATTCTTATCATATTTATGAGACGCATTTTACTTGACGAAATAATAACATTTTATAAATCACATTTCCTGCTCGTTAGGAGGGAAAACTTTATTTTGCTTGTCATCCCCATTCGAGTAAAACTTTCATCTCGTTCGTCATCGTCGTCGTCGTCGTCGTCGTTGGTCGCCTCAAACCCGATACCCCTTAAATTTACGCCCACAGTCGCCTTCCTCCTTCGTTAACCAGTTTACATTGCAATTGTGGCAAATTATTATGTATGCGTATGCTGACTATGTGCAAAGCAAACCTCTAGAAACCTACTCTTCTCCTAATGATGAGGCAGACGCTGACGGGGAACCCCCTAAGCATACAACTTGTTTACACGTATACAAATATCTTTTGAAGCCAATCGATCTTCAAAGGTTCCCTTTGCGATTGGAAAAACGTGCAAGTTTGTGTGTGCACTCGTTAATATGCGGAAAAGTCCTTCGGGGTGTCTATTGCACAACCGCCGCAAAATATTGAAATCGAAATTGATAAATTGAACTTAGGGTCTATACATTATTTGTTTCGCACACAAAACCCCACATTCTTCTTGGTTTTTGTTTTTTCCACCACACAATGAATGTGTGTAGTTATGCAATGAGTAGGATGAGAAAACTCGACCTTATTGACTGATAGTCCTGCACACATACACATGTTTATGGATAAAAGGGTATGCTGGCATCGCATAACCATAATGAGGTCGCAAGTTATTGAGAAAAAGAAGAAAAAAACAAAAATTGAATGAGTTTACGATTCGAAGGATTGATTGATTACAGCACTTTTGTTTTTAGGACTAGAAATCGAAGCTGAAATTAAAACAATGGTCACGTTTAGACGTACAGGCTTTTTGGTATGAGTAAGTGCGCAACCGAGTGATGAATCGATTTGAAATATTTATTTGATAATTTGATAGATGATTGCCCTTTGAATGTCTAATATCGATTTTAAATTGGAACCTATCATGTGATTGAAATTTCAATGGTTAAATCCCCATTCTACTTTTTTCTTTCCAAGGATAATATTCATTGGCAAGGTGTGTGAGAATTAGGAAGATAGCTTGATTGTTCATTACTGAAACACATACACACTGTCAAGTCAAGGAACAAAAAGAAACTCAAGTGGAACTTGTGGAACAATTTTGTTTCAGATATTTATGTCAAAGATGGAGGTCGTTGGCTGGAGTACCTTCTTCTGAGAAGAATGAACTTCTTGCGCAAGGTACCACTTAAACTGTGTGGCTGTGTGTGAAGAATTTGAATTAACAGAATGTGTCAGAGTTGAGAAGTATTTACTTAATTTGCTGCTTGCGGTGGCGTATGCGTAACTTTTTTTTTTATTTTATCCTATTAAAACGAGTTTTTATTTCTGTCAGATGAGATGTGACAGGCGAGTGTTTAACAATTTATACTCATCTTTGATTTGTTGGGTTCTATTAACTCATAATGCCCGAGATGAAAATGCGGACGCGAAAAATCTGCTTAAGGAAGAGGATTAAAGTGAAATCAATCAATATTGGATGGTTGGAATTTTCGGAAATAAACGGTGATGGTGTGAGATATTTTTCTATTATAAAATATGCGTTGGTGGTTAAGTAATTATTTCCAATTACTTTGGTATACATTTGCATGTATGAATGAAAAGTATTTCGGGTATTTATGAGGAAAATTTTCGCATCACTGAAACTGAATGATAAAACTGATCTGAAAGATACATAATTTGAATCTTAAACATTCTTGGATTCAATATATATTTTTTTAATGTAATTAATCAGTGTTGTGGGAACAATCATGCTTTTTTGGATAAGCTATTATAAGCAAGCCATCCGCGCTGTGTTTTATATTAATGAAAGAGACTTACAGGTTCTTCTGAAGGAGGTTTGATGGTCGGACTTTCACAAGAATTGGGGCGTTTGTGAATAAACGCTTTAATATCTTTTTCAGTTCTTACAAATAAATCCATAAATCCATCAATGTGGGTTCTAAATGCTCTAGAATGCTTGAGCTCCATGGTCTTCATAGCTCCATATATTTCTGTCAGCCAACTCTTTTTCAGTACTTTCTTCAAAACTTATACAGATCTGTCAGTGATCTGTGAATCCGAATGCAGTCTGACATAATTTGTAACCCGAAACCAGCCAGTGCTCACTTTGCTAAAGATTTATTGATTCATCAATAAAGGGCTTCCAACCCTTGTAGAGTCTCTGCCTGAGACTTCCATCATCTGCGGTCCCGGGCATGCTGATTTCAGTCGGAAATCCGCGACAACTTGGTCGTTGTATGGGAATTTTGGTATTCTCCACCTTGAACCTGGGGGCTGTGAAGTATCTACTTGGCTGTAGCGTTAGTGTTCATTCGGTCGTTATAGCCGAGCCAGTATGTTGGCTTTTTCGACTACATAAAGTTAGTGGATCGCGGTTTTATCTTTTCCTCCATTTGCCCTCCTCGAATAAGAGACCAAATATCCGACGGAGAAGTTTTAGCTCCAAAGTGCTCATAATTCTTACTTATCGTTCAGCACTCGGCTCCATACAGCGAGACTGGTAAGATGACCGTTCAATAAAACATTCATTTGAACCGTAGAGTTTGAAGTTTTGAACCCAGTTGTTTTGCTAAATCGAAGTAGCAACGGTTTGCTATGGTTCTTCTTCGAGTTCAGATAGTGCCTTCCGTGTTTACATCTTCCCTGCACACTATTTGCTCAAACACGATATTGAAGAAGTCACATGATTACGCGTCTTCTTGCCGGAATCCGGTGCACGTTTGAAAGAGTTCAGAAGAGCTGTAAAGGCATACAAATTAAAAGAGAAAAAAACGGAGTACCCGAGGAGAAAGACATAAACCCTTTCTGAAGAGTTCTAGGGCCCAAAGATCACCAGCAGATAAATCACAAACCAACCAACCAACCGTCGGGGTCCCAGAAAATGAGAAAAAGATAGTAAGAAGCGCTTCATTAATCAACAAATGGAGACACCACCGAAAACATTAAGGTCCTTTACGAGCTATCAGTCATAGAGATGCACGATGACATGGCCAAGGAGGTCATACGCAAAAACAACGCCTCGCAGACAACTCTATGGCTAAAAATGGTAAAAGTGAATAAGAGGCCCAGAACCAATCGGAAAAACCTCTACTTTCAAGCGCCAACATGAACCGCACCGAGATGAACGGATTAAGGCACCTCGGAGCAAATCAGGCCCACAGAGCCTTGTACAAGTTGTCGAATTTCACTTGTACTTCTTGTCGCATTGTGTCACAAGCCCGAGAGATTTTATTATTCACAAAAAATAGATCTGTTCCCGTACTTTCTGCACTAAAATTCGCACCCCTAAGGGTGGGTTTAAAACTCTCTCAGAGAAATACAAATCTCAAAAAAAAAAGTACGGGAACAGGTTGAACAACTTTTTAGACGTCACTTTTTTTTGTATTGATTTACTTCAAATTATCTTGTCAGGCTACAACACAAAGATTTGACATAACTCATATTTCTGCCCAAAGAAATTTCTTGGACTTAAATTCGCAACATGGGAAAGCTTTTTACTCTCTCGTGAACGCTCTCTTCTGTGAAAAACTACGAAACAATTGACGTACGGGAACAGGAATGTGATATTTTTCGTAAAATTTCGTAGATTTTCTTGGCCTTAGTCAGTACGGGAACAGACCTAATATGTCTACTTCATAAGGACAGTTATTATGGACATTGCCGGCAAAAATATGAAATTGTGCCCTTATCCATTTAATTTTTGGGTAGATCTTAAAACAACAGACTTGTCTTCATTTTAAAATTTTACCCACAGCAAAAACAAGAACAATAAAAGACATATGTAAGTAGAAATCATATTTGAATATTCTTTTCGCAATATGTCCTTACACTTTTCTGCCCCAATCAAATGCTCTCAGACATGCAATATGAAAGTCTTATCCCAACTTGCCCCATTGAACTCCTTCCCAGAAGAAGAGCAAACACTAGTTTCCGTTTCCCATCGAAATATTCCTCCATTCGTGATACATCTTCATGATCAGAAAACGATTATCCTAGACTCGGTAGACACACGTTAAAAGAATCAGGTCAAGTACTTCTTCTTCACATACTGAACTCATTGATAGGAATTTATTGACATCCTCAGCGACGACGTGTCGGCTGAAAGAAACACCGTATCCTTTTCTTTTAAAGCTTTCACCGGCAATGGCAAATAAACGCCTTTGTTATGTCTTAATCTGCATTTCATAGATGAGATGTGCAAATAATTATTATCCTTTGACACACGGCACAGAGAGAGCGAGAAAGAAAGCGCTGTCGTTTTCTTTGAGTCAGTTCAGTGAAAAGCGTATTTGATCTGTTTCCTTAGTGAGAAATGGAACTATTCCTCAAGTGTCACATTCTCGAGAAGCTCACACGTATGAATGTATGTATGGGACTCGGGGGAGGATTAAACTCATATGTCAGAAAAAAGGACTAACAGCTTATTGACCTATGTTGACTCTACTCTTGACTGCATAAGTAAAGTTGATTTTCTTTCATTTTTTTTCTCGCCTCTTTTCCATTTTGTTTTCTGTTCGTTTTGAATTACATATTTGAGTGGCAATTTAACGTATGATATATATGAACTCGTTTATTTGAGTCTATTTTTTTCTTTTGTTGGCTATTTAATACAGTGTATAAGATTTTTTCCTCTACTGAATTATTTACCATTTAAGCCAAGGAAACATTAACGTAACAAAAAACAAAAATAAGAGTAACAATTGCTTAAATTTCATTTAATTTTAACTTTCTCTCGTTGATGTTTTCAAAACTTTAGAGAACTGTCAAAGTCTTTAAATTGTTGAAGTATTTATGTATGTTTTTGCAAGTACGAATGTGAAAGAAAATGAGAAACTCATTAACACGCATTTAACTGTTTCGTTATGTTTTTTTCATATTTTTGCTGATTTGTCAAGAGGGACATGACAAGTTATTTTTTTTTTTATTTTTAATTTGAAGTCGAGGGATGGATTTGTTAAACTTTTTCTTTTAAATGGACTCAAAATTAATTTTGACATTTCAATTTAATGTTGTTTTTTCTTTTTTCTTGGTAATGTCTCTCTTGTCAACCGAATTTTGGTGTTAGATGTTTAAATAATAAAAAAAAATAACAACACAGAGCTGTCAAATGGTTTTTGTGCTTGAATTGTGGTGCATAGTTATTTTTTTTAATGAGCGTAGATTTGATTGTTTATGACAATAAACAGACATTGCGGCAATTTAGTCTGTTAACGTAGTCGGCGAGATGAAAATGCGGCTCATCAGAAAAGGTGATTTTCGAAAAACGCACTGTTTGGGCTACACAGCACTCAATTTGAAAATAGGTTTTCATTTTAATTCCGTTCCGCAGAGGTATGATACTGACTATCTGTCAAGATTTCGAGTGGGAAAAACCTGTCAGTGCCAAAATAACCGAATATTTAAAAAGAAACCACTAGATGACCCACCTTTTATATGATGAACCAATGAACCAATAATAACCGCATCATTCTTTAAATTTCTTTGTTCAACTTATACGCGTCACATGCGTCGAGGAGGTCCTCTACTGCGTCGTCCCTCTGGGTTTGATTCTGCTGGCTGGAGCGTTGGTGTCTATTCGCTCTACTTGTCCTAGCCCTCTCAGACATCCAATGCGCAGTTTTTTTGTCGATGTCGCTGTACAGCTCGTATAGTTCGTCGTTGAATCTTTTCCTCCAAAGCCCGTCGACGTAAACGGGACCGAAAATCTTACGAAAGAATTTTTCTCTTCAAGTGACCAAGGTTATCTTCATCCGCTTTCAACAAAGCCCATGTTTCAGCTCCGTAGAGCAGTACTGGAATGATCAGGGTCTTATACAGAGTCTCCTTAGTTCTTCGAGAAAGGGCTTTACTGTTGAATTGCCTTATTATCTCAAAAAACAGCGATTGGCAAATGTTATTCTCGGCTTGATTTCTGCGCTGGGATTATTGTTCCTTGGCAGAGCCAAGGTAGACAAAGTCCTTTACTACCTTAAAGTTGTAGCTGCCCACTTTGACGTTTTGTCTAATTCGTCGGTGTTGATTGTCCCTTCTTGTTGACAGCATATACTTGGTTTTGCTCTTATTTATCGTTAAACCCATTTTGGCCGCTTCTGATTTAATGCTTGCAAGCGCACCGGTGACAACTCGCTGAGTTATTCCAATTATGTCCAAATCGTCGGCATATGCAAGACTTTTGACAGATTATGTCACTGGTGTTGATTTGTGAATTCCGCACAATCCGCTCAATTATAATGTTAAAGAAGTCACATGACAGCGCATCACCTTGTCTAAAATCTTTTTAGATATTGAAGGTCTCAGTACGGTCATTACCGACCTTGATGGAGCATTCTCCATCGTTATCCTGCACAAACGGACAAGTTTGGCAGGGCAGTTTGAGCATATAGATGCTGTCATAGGCGGCCTTGAAATCAACAAATAGAGGTGGAGTATCCATGTTGACCTCTTGGGTTTTCCTCAGGACCTGTCGCAGTGTGAAGATTTGATCGATGGGGACTTACTTGGCCTGAAACCGCACAGATAGAGGCCAATCAGGTTCTTGATAAAAGGTCACACAGTATTGCAAAAAAGATCTTGTACGCAATGTCGAGGAGACTTATGCCTCTATAGTTGCCGCAGTTGAGTGGGTCTCCTTTTTTGTGCATCGGATAAACGATGCTTAGGTACCATTCATCAGACATACATTCATCTGACCAGAGATTAGAGATGCTGTCTACCAGTTCATCCGATTGAATAGTTCGGCCGTTAAGCCGTCAGCTTGAATATTGCTATCCTCAGTGTGTATTCGGTAATTGAATAGAAGGTACAATGTTCATATCCATTCAATATACACAGTAACAAAATTCGCTTGAGAAACATTTAGAGCCCCCACACACTGCAGACTATCTATCGACCGACTGTTAGGAAGTGGATAGACGACAACTCAATTGTATTTCAACCTGCTTCTGTCTTCCCATTTATCCATCGCCTGTGCCCTGTAGATCAGTATAAAGCTGATGGGAACAATTTTCAAGACGTAAGTACGACCAGGTTCCCAGGTAGGGGTCAGAGAGAAAATAATATCTTAATCGCAAAAATGAGAATTCTAAAACGATCAGTAGGAAATAAGAGATAGAATACACAACGATTTGGAATATGCACCAAAAAGACTAGGAAACCGAAGGCGATATGGATTGGCATTGAATAAAGCCCATATCCTGCGATAGAAGATCTTGAAGACTCTGGGTGAGGAATACCGAGACACCAGTTTCACACAGTTTAATTTAAGTTAAAGCTCTATTAAGGCTTAAAATATTCATCATTTAAATTGAATGTTCCCAAGAGACAAACGGATTTAAACTAATTTAATTGAGGAACCACCAAACCAACTAACACATGTACATATGTATGTATAATCTCCCTAAACCACAAATCCCATTACTACGTGTATCTGTCAAATATTTATCAGATAATCCTTAGATTATTCTGCAAGCTTAGGTTGTTGCCAATCACTTCCTTATCGAAAGTAGCAATTATTCTGCCTATACACACAATTTCCCATTAAAAGAATACCTTTATACTCGTAATTAACGAAAATCTATTTGTCTGTTGCTTCCTTAATAAAAGCAAAGTGTATCTATTCCCTGATGCCGCCAATCCTCTTCCTTTGTGCAAATTTGTAAGTTAATTCTCGGTTTTTCTTTTCTATTTTCAGGTGCATCCTATAAGATTGGCGCCATTCTACCGCAGGAGACAGGAAATTGCCTACAATGCATTTGCATAGAGGGTGCCACCAAGGATGACACACCCCGTGTAACGTGTAGTCCGCATAATTGCCCACCCCTAGTGCTTCCTGATTTATTTGACGCAACAGGATATTAAGGTAAACAAATGATAATTTTTCACCCAAGTGTTTTGTGTCAGTGAGTGCTTCACACGTAGTTTTACACACATACAAAAAAAATCAACTATCTACGGAACGTTCACTGTGAATAAATCACGAACGATGAGGATAAGATGTGTGTGCATCTCTACTCAATGCATCCGGAATGATGTGTTAATTTTCTGGGTGCTCACATTTTATTATTTACATTTAGTTTAACATACTAATTTAAATAGAAGCAAATGAAGTGAACGTATCATTGTTTTACCCAATTTAACATATCAAATGCGAGGACGAGGATGAGGACGAGGACGCGAGAGGATTACAAGAGTGCGTGCCCTGGTCCCAGTGTTTTAAATCAAAGACAAGCCCCATGAAATTTCGAGCTAAATGAAATGTTAACCACACGAGTTTATTCATGGTTTCCCGACCTTTTTTCTGTGTGTTGTTGTTGTTTTACTTTTTTTTATGTATGTCCATGAATATGGAATTTGCTTTTCAAATCTAGATACCCTGTGGAGATTTTTAATGGATTTTTAGTGGATTTTCTTGTAAAAGGAAAATCCGATTTACAAGCGAGAGTCATATGATTAGGGGATGCTGAATTGAAAAACCTGGCTACATGCTTTTGGTCAGAGATGCTAATCTTGAGTGGAGAGATTTCTTTTGATTTCGAGAGGAGCTAAACGAGAGTCATTTCCGTCTCCTTTTTCAAGTATCTACTTTCGTTTCTTCTCTGTGATTCTGATGATTTATACGAGCATTTTTGTCCTTTTTTTTGTTTCGTTTTATGTCTTCCGTTCGTGCTTTTATCAATCATTTTCCGGTTCTGCGTGTAAAAGGTTCTATAGTCCATTACGGAATGAATATAATTTGGTCTTTGATCTGCAACATTTTTATGGACTAATGAAAAATTTAAAAAGGTTTTTTGTTTTTTGCACTTCAAAATTA
Organism: Chalcosyrphus nemorum; assembly: GCA_949716465.1. NCBI lineage: Eukaryota > Metazoa > Arthropoda > Insecta > Diptera > Syrphidae > Chalcosyrphus > Chalcosyrphus nemorum. The sequence continues at coordinate 87,309,759 of OX454332.1, forward strand.
AAATAAATGAATCCTTGTTTTAGAAGTTACAAGGGACGAAACGATTTTCCATTACAACGCGTTGATGATGGAACTTACAGCGAAGAGCGGTACTGAGATTCTTTGGAAACTTTTCGGATTATTTGGATCTAATCTTTGTTCTTATGAATGTATAAGAAACGTGTTTTGACCGCAACTTTAAGTGTCCTTTTTAAAAATGTTATAAGGAATCTAAAACACAATTAGACGGGCACTCTTCAAAAGTCATATTTTCTGTTTCGAGTTGTAATCTTCACCAGCTGTTACTCCAAAATCAATACATATCGTCGCGATCACTGTCGTCAACGACTGATCCACCATCCGCCTCATCGACCATGCGCCAATTCGACCAACCGCCTTTTCTACCTTTTGCCTTTTAGACCATCAACCATATGCCAATTCGCCTATTCGGCCATCCGCCAATTCGACAATCCGTCTTTTCGATCATTCGATTATTCGAGCATCCGCCTATGCGACCATCCGTCAATCCGAAAATCAGACCATTCGGCGATTCGTCCATTCGCCTTTTCGACTATCCGCCAATTCGAAAATCCGTCTTTTCGACCATCAGCCAATCCGAAAATTCGACCACCCGAATTGGTATATCTGGAGTTAAGTAAAATTATTCTCACAAAATGGCCTATTCGACCATGCGTCTTTTCTACCTTTTGCCTATTCGACCATCAGCCAATCCGCCCATCCGTTAATCCGAAATATCGACTATCCGCAATTTCAACCATATGCCAATTCGCCTATTCGGCCATCAGCCAATTCACCACTCCGTCTTTTCGATCAATTTCCTATTCGAGCATCCGTCTATTTGACCATCTGCCAATCCTACTATCCACCTTTTCGATCATCCGTTAATCCGAAAATCCGATCATTCGTCTTTTCGATCATCCGCCTATCCGACAATCCGCCTTTTCGATCATTCGCCTATTCGAGCATCCGCCAATGCGTCAATCCGCCAGTGCGTCAATCCGAAAGAAAAAAAGCGAGCAGCTTTTTTGTTCAACTCCACCCTTTCCCGCACATTTTTGGGCATTTGTCGTTCTCTGATTTTACTCGCATTCTTAGAAATTAAACAAGCTGCGAATTTTGGTAGTGCGGGAACAGACCTATTATTTCTTCACTCCTTGCCGCTTAGGTCTAAATACATACATGAAACTCTGCCATCATTACGTACAAATTGCAGTAGTGTCAGAACTCAATTAGTCTTCTCTATGCTAACGAGTTTTTATTCTCTAAAATCAATTCCTCTTATTTATTTTTTTATATTTTACTCATTGTTCGCACTTTTCTTTCTATTTACAGATGAAAAAAAATAGCAGTTCAATAATGGGCACCCTCTGCGTCAGGAATTAGTTATCAGTCTAAAAATTATAGTCATTAAGTTTATAAATCAAACAGAAACTGAATAAATAATATAAAATATTTTAATATATTTTAGAAAAGTAGTTTATGTATACACTCAAAATTAAATTATATAAAACTAGAGATAATAAGAAAAAATAACGCTCAAATGATTTTTAAGATTTAAACTTATACACAACAGGGAGAATGGTGGTTATCAAAATAAAATTAAAAATAAAATATTTCAAGCGTATATTATTTCAAGTACATATATTTTTTTTTATTAAAATTGATTTTATTCTACTTACAAATGATTAAATAATATCTGTGCAAAACTGTGCAAAAATACGAGTATTTAAATATCAATTAATATGACAAATGCAGAGTTTTTTTTTAAATTATCACCCATAAAAGCATAAAATAAAAAAATTCACGCATCATCATAACAAAAAAAAAAGAATTTTGTTAATTTTAATAAAATTGATATACGCACACATACATATGGAAAAGTATTCAGAAAATTATCAGAGAAAAATCACATCACGGACCATTGCACCGGTTGCAAATTTATCAAAATTGATTGAAATAAGGCACTCGTGGATGGGTCATGAGTCAAGAGCAGAAAAAATATGAATGCAAAAATATATATGACATAAATATGAAAACAGTGGACAATTTTAAGGGAGTGATGAGCGCATTATAACTTTTATAAAGTAATTAAGTGTGAAACAATGCCATGTGCAATAATGGAATGCAAAAAAAAAAACTTTTTGATTGAACAATAATGTTAGTATATGATATACATATATATTATATTCGTTAATACAATACATAAACTTATTTATGTAGTATGAACTCACAAGTGGCGCATGCAAGCGAGATTGAATATCAATGTTATCAAATTAAGAATTCGATAGACGGGGTGTGAATGACTATTATAAAAATACTCATTCTCGCAATATTATTATTATTATAATTGGCGCTGTATGCGCAATCTATTAAATAAATTTAAAATCATTTTCGATACACTAAAAATAGTATATATTGCATGCAAATAAATTCGTATTTATACATGTGTAGTGTAAGAATTAATTATTCTCTTAAAGGGAGTTAATCACTATTAATCCTTTATCTCACATGAAGGTGATAATTGAGATGCGAAAATAATATACAGTCAAAAATTGTAGATACACCTAGATGATAGATTATATATAGTTAGTATACATGTATGTAACTACGGAATACCAATAAATGTTTATCGATTTTCGTTGATTCAATAAAGGATATATTTAAAAAAAAAAAAAATATTAATTATTAAACATACATATATTATGCCCAGTGGAAGTTGGAAAACGATTTTGAGGGCGGGATAGGGAGCTATCACTACAGCACACAAGGCTAACTAAACATCAATGACTTCAATGACTTCGAAGGCTTCAAAGACTTCAAGTGAATGCAATGAATGCTAGTGACTTCCAGGGGATTTCAATGAGTTTAGAGCAATCAAAATGATTTTGACTTCAAAATAATGATTGGAAAAAAATATTGATAAATGATGACTTCAAAATGAACGGTGATTTATAATTTTGAAGTTGAAATCAAGAAATGAATTACATGTCAAAATGATTGCATTCTTTACACTAAGATCTTTCAATTAAGTATAAGGGGTTTCTTTACTTTGGTAGACTCCGTCCTCTTTCCATTCTAGTAGCCTTCGGAGACAGAATTTTTATTCTATATCTATACGTAAAGAGTGAAACTCTTAAATTTCAATTAGATTAGGTTAGGTAGGTGTCACTGCTCATTTAGACGAACGATTTGGGTCCATATTGCCTCTGGAAACGCTGTTAGAAAAGCCCGCTGTTAGAGCCACCCAGATAGTGATATAAATCTCAGAAGGTCCATCAGCTCAACATTGCCTAAGTCCTACGGCTCCGATAAGAAATGACTACCAAAAGGCAGGGCAGTAACACACCAGATGACAACTTCAACACCCAGTCATTCTGCGTAAAGGTCAATGACACATTGAACGATAACTATGCCAAAAACGACCTGTGTGTTATAATGACTAAGTTTAACCAGAGTTAATTATCTCTTCTTGCTAAAGGCAAGGCATAGAGTCCTGGGTGTTACGCATGTACCCAGATCAACACAGTGGCTTCATCTTCTAACTGATTGGGGCTGCTACAAAAGGAAGGGTCGTTTCCTTCGATAACCATATGTCCTGGTACCTGGCATGGTTTTAGGGTGTCTCGCTCCACCACTGAGATTAGGACTAGACTATCTCTTTTTGAACCTCTGAGATCCGCCGGTTAGCAGCACAACGCCGTCCTACCCTGCGAAAAACCCCTCGGCCCTACCTACAGTGCTCTTTAGTGGAGTTGCGACATCGCGCAATCGGCCCTTACCAATGCCCATTTCGAAAACCTATGTAGAATTGTATCGAATTGTCTCGAGTGTGTCTTCGAGGTGTTCCTTGATCAGCTCTAGCAGTCATCATGTAAACAGGTCTCCAAGCTTGACGATCACTCCCTTCTTCCATTCCTCCAAATAGCTCAAAGTCCTCTTACAATTCCTCTACAAGTCCTCATAAGGAATACAGCTGCTAGATGAGCTATTTAACTGGATATAGAATACAAGTAGGTACATATATATGACATGATCTTATGGCACACCTGAATGTACCAGGGTTGAACTAGGTTAAGTCTCTGATCACCAAGGCTAGTCCTGGCTCAATATCGACTTCCACAAAAACAGAACTAAGCTACTGCTTCAGTGCCAATTACCGACTAAGACAATAATTGAAGTTGTCTCCCCTTTCAAATCTGCGGAGGTGGACTCTGAAGCATCCGTGATGTTTCAGGTAGAAATTCAGCTCTGTAAACATCAATGGGATCAGTCTCAGTGTCTATTTATCTTTGTCTGAGTGGTTCCACCTCTCTTGCCATTTTTTCGAGGACTGTCCTTGGTGGTCTGTATCACTTCAACTCGTCGCTGTTGGTACAATTGTTTCCGTTGTGCTTCTTTGACAGCTTGGTCTATTGCTGTCATTCCAGCTACTACATCGGAAAAGGTTGTCTGGAACGAGCTACATACTCTCAAGGTGTTAGATTTGTAAAGTTCATTCCTCTATAGGATAGGCATATTAAGAAGCCGTTAATCATGACTGATTGTCGCAACTGTTCTTAAGAGCGGTCTTTTTTTCTACTTTTGTCCTCCAGTATTTGCCGTGATTCTTGCCGAGGCATTTGTTGTCATTGCTGTCTGCTCAGCTGATGCTGATGAGCACTATTTCTGTCTAATCCTCTACCATGCTTACTACCCAGTCATGAACAATCAAGATAGTTTTATTGGATTTATGCAAATTTCAATGAGTGTGGTCACTAAAATAACCCCTATATCGTCGGCGAAGCAAATAACTTTGACTTTGGGGTTGGAAGGCTAAGGACGACACACATTAGTCCATGTAAATAGTAGCGGTGCTAGCATAGAGTCGGTAGAGTTCAAGAACGTCTATCACGCTACTGTTTGATAGGGTAATCTTTTCAGGTACCAGTGTTAGCCATGTGGACTACATAGAGCAAGGAGGCTCGACTCTAATGCTAAATCCCTTATTGATTACATGTGGTGAATATTTTCTGCGAAAAATCTGATTTTGAAATTACGGTAGAGTAAACTAAAAGTACTCCTAAATATTTCAATACTGCAGACAAAGGTCTTTCAAAAAAGACCAGTCAAGTGTAGAATAGACCTCCTTAATTTAAAAAGCCCATCCCCTAGCTATTTTGCTTTACAAGCCACTCTTTTTTGTGGGATTTGCAAAATAAATAACAATGTTGAAATCATGTTCGCGTATGAAGCGCGTCACCCACCTCAAATAAAAATGCACCAAATTGGAGCATAAGTTTGGGATTGGTGGCTCCCTTGTTACATTTTGGGCTTTATAGCATTTCCAAGAGTGCGTCTTATGAAAGACTGTATAACATGCCACCATTTAAAACAACTTACAGTGCACATGTATATTGCGTAATCTATAGCTTAAAGTAAAAATGTACAACATCAACCAAAAATTACAGGAACCCGTTTCAAAAATTTAAGGGCTTATCCAGCAGATTGTCAGACATCTAGACAGCCTCTGAATTCATGCGTAATTTTTGTGCGCGGATCATGAACAGAGGCCTTACCATGTTTTCGATATCATTGTACCTGTTCAAAATTCCGCCTCGTTAAACACTTTGCAAGTGAAAATAAAAATAATTTAAATATTATCTGACGATGTGTGTTAACAGCAAATTAACACACACGACTCACAGGAAAAATAAGATTAAATAAAAATGTGCAGTTTATTGCTTATCCTTCGCAACACGAAGGTACTTAGCATATGTGCACCGCGGGACCTTATTTTATTCACTTTCAATTTCGATTTGAATCTGTAACCATGTGGGATTTACAGCAGAGTTAAATTTGTGTGTGTTTGTCAGGAGATTAACATAATAATTGACTGGTTGTGCGATAAAACTGATCACAAACGATGTACGGGCAGTGAATGATTATTTAAGGGCATCTTTTGATGATAAGATGAGAGTACTTCGCGTGATTTCGATTCGAGGAATTTGGTTTGGCAAAATATATATGTATTTACACACCTGCTCCGATTCAATCAATAAGGTTCACAGAAGGCATGGTTGCTTGGATGGCGGCTGTTGTTGCTGGTTGCAGCTCCTGTGAAATGAATGTTTTAATTTCGATGGGTGTACAGACCTGAGCAACTTTGGAGGTGGGGTCTGTTAAGGTAGGAGTTCCACTTCACTGAGATGGAGTTATCAGAAATAGGCGTTTGCCATAGCGCACATAGATATACCTTACCACCGTGCAATCCGTCGGAAACGTCTCCTTTTCGATGCCATATTCGGATAAAGTAGGAAAGCACTGCGGTAGATGCCATGGACTACTGTCCATGAGGTTCTAGCTTGGAATCTAGAAAAACCATCAGTGCTTTTTCCACGGCCTCACATCTTGCGTACAAATGACCCAAATCTTACGAAGAAATGCAGCAGACAAACTTACAGTGTGGGCCAAATACAAGTTTCTTTTTAAAAATGCAATAAAATGAATGAGTGCTTGAATCGTTTCCGGATTGTTGACATAACACCGGTCAGCAGCCACATTCTACTCTGTGTACACTGTACGACGCTAGACGGGAAGCATGACTGTTGTCCACTAGCATGCCAGTCTCACGAACTTTTTGCTGCTGGTTAACGTTGATGAATTGAAGTCGGTGGTAGTAGATCGTAAGAGATCTCAAGGCAAGCTCACAAGTACCCGACCTCTCGAACTTCAAACACGAAAGTTAAAACAATGAAAACCATGTTAAATTGTTTGTTTCTCTTTTGTCTAAAACGAATAGCTTTTATTTATCATATGCGAAAAAAGCTTAAATATGACTTATTTACAATTATGTAATACTTTTCGTTAAGATTATATTAATTAAATATATAACATATATTTGTTTTATAAAAAAAAGAAAAACTTCGATAATCTTTCACTACAAAAACCATATTCTTCATATCGAAAATATAAATAAGATTAAGTGTCCTTTGATAAGTTTCTAAATATACGATCGTCAGACTAATATTAGCGTCTGCCTTGTAAGTGTAAACATGATAAAATAATTTAGCAAACTCGTTAAGATTAGCATATCGCACACAAATAGTGACAGTGCGACAAATATGACACCTTTTTTTTTTTTTATAAAAGTATTTTTAATACCCCCAACCCCCGTATCGTTATATTATTATTTTTATTGCCTAATATAGAAATATGTCGTTATCCAACCACCACACGCTATTGTTGTGGTGGCCCGCCCCACGCTCTAAGGAGGGTAAGCGCTTTGTTAAAGTAAGCACACCATTCTTCGCGCTCCTCTTTTGTATCGGCAGACAATAGCTGCCGCACGATTGTCATCTTTCCGTTGGGCACTATTAACAGTGATTCGGAGTCACCATCCCTTGCTGGCCGCTGACATTCCAGCAGCATTGTGTTTAATCGTGCGCAAATATCTCTGGGTGCCGTTGAGACTTTTGTCGAACAGCACGCGTACAAATCAATAGAACCCATTGGCGCTTTCTTCTTCTCATCATCCGGATATTTCCAGTAGTTTACGACATGTCCATTCAGATGGCACCATCGCCTATGCCATGCTCCGAAACCGGAAATATCTTCGAACATTGTTAGGAATCCTTTGTGCTCTACCGAAACGGATAGTTCGCAGTTAACTTTCATGTGCACGACACCCTCCAGTGGGCTAACACCTAGTACCTAAAGAACCAAAGACAAAGCGTTAGAGAACGTGTAAAACAAACATACAGGCGGCGGAACAGTGTTAATGGACTGCAAACGAAAACAATTAGTGGTGCGTACCTGTGTTAGAGACCATGTTGTTCGTTGAATTTCCCGAAGCGAAAATATCGCAAATCCATATTGAACCAATGCTGGAGTGCGTACGACATGCGGACCAGCTGGTGACTGAACAATCGGCATAACCAGTCGGTTATCATTACCCTTCTTCTTGGGTGTCTTAATGCCAGTCTTCTTGTTTATGTTAATGTGATATTTCACTTCATGTGGCAGCACTTCACGTTGAGCTGTCATTCCGTAAATTTCTAGGGTAACCTATGGACAAAGAGCAAGAGGAATGGTTAAGGTACTGTAAAACACTCAATGGTGTGCTTATCCTCACCCTGAAATCAGCATAAACATTATTCAGCTGTAAAACATCGGGGAATTTTACGGCCAACAGACCGGGTAGGGTGGGTACGGTCTTGGTCGCCAGAACATGCTCGTTGTACTTGAGAAGGCAAACTAAATGATGCCCCGAAATGGTGTCAGCAGATAGCTTTCTTATGTAATCATGCCTTAGAGGGATCGTTATCTCTTTTACGGTGAGACGACCCTTTTCCTTTGGTGCTCCAAGTGGACGAAGACTATTTTCAACACGCAATCTTTGTATTTCATCCAGTGATGCTTGTCGACGATGTGCTGTTGGGTAATAAAAGAAAACAAAAAAAAGAATGAGAAAAAAAAAAAACGAAACCAAAACAAGAGAGATGGTGTGTTATGGCAAAGTGCGATAAGTGAAGTATGTAAGCAAATTAATTATGTGATTGCAGTTGAGGAGTTATTAGCACAGCTTCGAGGATGGGTGTTGAATGAAGCTTTTCTTAACTAACTCTAGTTACATTACGGGCGAATGGTTTAATTTGATTTCTTTGACCCTGAGTTTTATTGATTCCCAGAGGCAGACGAAGTGAAGCTTTTAGTTTAATTATTAACGCTATACACGCTGATTTGAAAAGCAGCAGGCAAGAACGTAAACTTATTTAAACTCAAATTTTCAATTGAGTTCATTAACGTGCTTTCTTCTTCTTCTTCTACTTTTTTTTTTTTTTTGTAATCACTTTTGTGCTCTAAGGCCGCCAACTGGCATTTTGTTCCTCTTCCATTTGTCTTACGTAATAAAGAGAAAATAATCAAAGATATTTGTGCTGTAGAGTGTTGTTATTTTATAACCCGTTTGATTGGGAGAAACATGCTTACCACAACTCTTGCTGAGTTCCGACAACAGCAAAAGGGGTATTAAATTCTTTAAGTTTCACTTCTACCGCAATAAAATCGAAATGACTCATGTGCTTGAATTGATTTTATGCCGCTCGTTATGAGCCATCGGGAAGTGGCATTGTGTGCTATTGGACATAAACAAGGAAACAAATCTAAAGGCAATGGAACCCATTATTTAATGTATGCTTTCTCCTGAAAATTGTTGTCTTTATCGTTGTCGAGGCGAAAAGGAGTACTTAGTCTAGAGTTAGGGTTTGATTTGAAGTGGTTTTCTATTTGAAAGGGATGGCTGGATGGCGGAACACATATGATTGGTTTTAGATTTATTTTTTCTGCAGATATGGTGGTACAGCATTTGGAGACTTACACCCTTCTAAAGATTTCGAGAAAGGTCATAAACATCAATATTTATATGCAGAAATTGCAAAAAAAAAAAAATATTTTTCAGTGATGCACATTCTATTTGTCAGCATGATGTCAGGTTCAACTCGACGACCACTACTCTAAGTGAACAGAGCGTACAGATCGATGCATATTATAAAAATGACAACCGAAGCACTGGTAGATAAAATGAAACATCCAGCCAGTGCACATCAACACCACGACCATTATTCTTCCTCTCGTATAAATGCTTGGTTCAGCCACTCGAAAGGAATGTGTGTCCCTAATTGGCAATCATCAAATTTACAAATTCCATCAAAATATTAATTAACACGAATGCAACAGCAGAACATGCTATCGCACATATGTACATACGTATGTATGTATGTTTGCACATGGTGTGCACGTGTAATGCAACCGAAATGAATTTCCATGCTGGTTAACCAACCTTTTGGCTTAATATTTAATTCCACTTGCCATGGTGTGCGGCAAACGCATATGTGTGCAGGCAGCACCAGCAAGTCTAAAGCTTTTAGGTCCATCACACACAGTACATTGCATGTTTTGTTCTCTTTTTTCTCCTTTCCCCCCTTCGTTCGCTCTGGCATTGCCGAATTTTCAGCAAGAACAACATTATAATCCTGGCATTGGTCACGCCGAACGTCAGGATATGCATCGGTGTATTCCAGCCAGCAACAAGACAAGAGGACACCATTGTAATAACAGAATTATATATGCTTTCCCTGCTGTGATGCTGGATCAAACCGAACGGACTTAAGCATTTCTGCGCTACTACTCGCAGTAATTGAACCTTGATATCCTTCTCGTGTTTGTTGTATTCTCCCTAACGATGGTGTACGTGCATTGCGCCCTTATCATGCACGTTAAAACGTTGCCCAGGTCAATGGAGAATCAATCATTGTGAAGCATATTTTTGAATTAATCAGGTTTCGTAGGAAGCACCAGTTACATCCATTGCACATAATAAACCAAGACTGATACATCGCAAGTGTAAAAAGGTGACTTAATGCTCAATTAAATTATATTTGGGTTTACACATCAAGTGAAAGGAGTAGAAACAGAATATAAAATAAAATCTGCCTGCACTTTTAAATGAAATTAAAATTGTAATCATTCAAGCGAATGGAGGTAAAATATTCTTTGTTATGATTACATTCTCTTCTCATTCTGAATTAAATTTGACCTTCCGTTACTCTCACAGCGAAGTAGGAATGAGTATTAAAATCAATTCGTTTACCCGAAAGAGATGTAAGGACGCTGCTAGCCCATTCCATAAATCTAACCATGAGCTTTAAATTCAATGAATGTTTGCCTCAAAAGATACCAGAGATGTTCTCTGATCCATTGAAATGGAAAATGTAAGAAAATATCTCTCTCTCTCTACGTTATTTTGCGGCAGCAGTAGTAGAAGTAGAGGCATGCTTTGAAAACTACAATGCTAGCTAGGGCTCCTGGCACACACAAGTTTATTTTATGCATTATTGTATAAATTTTTTAGCGAATTTTGTGGTTTGAAATTAGTTTCGCAAGAGAGTTTGTTGTAGTTTGCAAGCCATCCTTATTATGCATTCTACCGCAGCACTGCATAAGGTAAAATCCAGTATAGATTGTTTGCTGTTGTTGTGTTGTTATAATCAACTCCATATCTACCGCTTCAAGGAAAAGCTATACATCTCTGCTATAACAATTGGTCGGTTGATCGGTTAAGAGGATGCATCAGCACCTTTTGATTTATGTGCTTACATCCCTCTGGAGTGTAATATTAATTGATTTCAAATTGAAACATGATCTCTATTTGTTTACCTTGTAAGCATACTTCTCTTTAGATTTGGTAAACAACTCTTGAAGAGAATTATATTATTATATTTAGATTTTGTTTACACACTATACTAATTGAAATCGGATAATTGGTTTCGTATTGTTGTTCAAATTACCTGTTTGTTGAACTTTCTAAACACTTTAGTAATTTGTGAAGAACTCGTGGGCGTATTGTGCTTATCAAAGCCGAGCAGAGATTGTATTTACTTAATTTTAATGTGTATAGCTAGCATTAGAGGTAAACAAAGTGGCAATATGGCAGCATTCACAAATTTACACCTAGAGATCGTGGGGAATCTCTATTAAAGATAGTGACGGACTACTTTACCGACAGAAAGCTAAAATACAACACGGACGATGGCGTAACGTACTAAAATATCACTGCGGGAGTTCCACAGGGGTCAGCGCTAGGACCACATCTGTGGAATATCAAAAACGACGGTGTTTTTGCCTAACGCTACTATAGAACTATAGAAATCGGCCTAAAATATTAAGTACAGGTCGGGCATTCTTTGCGAAAAGGCTGAGATTCTTGGCAGTGACATGTAAAGGGCTTACACTAAGCTTATCGCGAACAGACAAGATACCAAGCTTGCGAGGAGGGTATAGAAGGAAGAAAGGGCAAAATCTGCAGCACTCTGGCAAGCCAGGTGGGAAAACACCACCAAATGTGACTCCCAACATTTAAACTTGGACAAAAAGAACACAAGGGGACTGTATTTCTCATACAGTTTCTCTCTGGGCATGGGGCTATCGAAAATACCTCCACAGATTTCGGAACGATAGCTCGCCTTTTTGCCCAGAAGCGGAGGAAGATACGGAGCAGGTAATGTTCCAGTGCAGACGCTTCACAAGTGGCATAGCGAATGCACGAAACCTGGAGCGTCCAGAAGAGTTGGAGATCTGTTTAGTTATAACGCCCGTGCAGAATGAAGTGCGTAGAATTGAAACATTAAGAAGGGCCGAGGAGGCAAATAGAGACAGTAAAGCATATTAAGCTCAACGTTCATAGCTCATCCTTAAAACTAAAAAGTAGTATAAAAAAGCATCAATAAAATATCGATGAACAATCTATTGCACAATTTATGTAGACCACTCGGACCGCGCTGTTTATTTGCATTTATCAAAAACCACCCCATTTTTATCGTGCCTTTGATACTCTCAAACAAACAAACTGTTACCAGCCACATTGTTATCGCAGACAATAAAGAGAACAAAACGTATCTGATTGCAATCAACATTCCATCCAGTCATACATATGCATATTTCAAAGTAAAATCGATTGAATCATGACCCGAAGGGACACTCTATTATGATTCCATTTAACTCTAAAAAAAAAAAAAAAAAACCATCAAATAAATTTCAAACACTTACTTGCAACCAATAGATGCCGTTCACCCTCAACGGACTCTGTTGATCCGGAAAATTCAATTGTAGACGCGCACAAGTTCAACGCTTGACTCGTTTGTCCAATAACCTGTTGCTGTTTGCAAACCTCGTCCAAAAGTTTTTTGATTTTATCCTGCACCAGATGACTATCATCGGCCACCTCAGGCTCCGAATTAGAGTCATCTTCTTCGGTATAACCTTCTGTGTTGTCTTCGTTATGCTGATATCCAGTGTTTTCCGCACCAGCAGGACGTAATACTTGCTGTTCTCGGCATATCTTACGTACCGGCGTCGAATTGTTACTCTACAAAAGAAACCACATAAAATTGTGTTCCACTTTTGACAAAGCGCACCCTTTAACTCACATTCTGCTGACGACGATAGAAACTCACTGTATGCACCAGTGTCACCATGTTCTCATCTTCCGATTGATTTACTGTCAAAGCCGATTTTACCGGAGTTGCAAAAGGTGTTCCGGCTGCTGCCGTCGTCGTCGTTTGATAATCATCGCTCTCCTCAGAAATCGGCATGCAGTGTGTGTACTTTTTGGAAGTTTTCTTAAACGAGAAACTGTTCGATGCTGTTGTCCCTTTGCTCTGTTATAATAATAAAAATGTTTCGTAATAAAAATGTTTCATATTGGATTAATGATATTCGCAATTAGTGCTGCTAGTGACTGATTCCATACCGATCGTGATGCCTTGCTATCATTGTGCTCATCGGTTTCATCGTCATCGTTACTTTGACCATCATTGTCGCCGTCCTCATCGAATGCTTCATCGAGATAATCGTCCACTCCCATTGAACCTTCCTCGGATGAATTAATTGAACTGTCACCATAGTATGAGTCCTTTTCAGCATATCGAACCACCCCCTGCAATCATCATACACAAAACCCATTTATAGCTTGTGATTGTGATTTAATACAAAATTGACTCTCTCTCTCTGTCGTCGTTCTTATTCATACTCGCAGTTTGTACTTCAAAGAGCGAGAAAGAAAGAGAAAGTAATTAGAGTTGATATTTCATATTTACCTTTTGCCTTGTTGCATTGTTGTTTTGAGATTCATTCGACTGAACCACTTGCATTATTTCGCGACCTAAGCTAACATTGCAAATGCCAGCAGTGCTATCCTCTTCCGAGTCCATGTAACTGTGAATAGGGTGAGAGCGAAAGCGAATACAATTAGACACACAGAGAATAGGAAAGAATATAACAAAAAAAAAAAATTGTTTAAGAGCCTGTAAAAGGAGGACGCGGGGAATTGTGTCACAAGAAAGCACAAAAGGGGAGGAAATTTGTGTAAATTTATGTTTTAATTAAAATAGTCTAAGCACTGGAGGTTTCTTTTTTATCTTGTTCCTCATTCGAATCCATCCTTTGACAGCAATAACTTCTAATTGGATGAAATGCATTCATATCAACTGAACGACAGATTGACAAGGCGAACAGTCGACTATACTACTAAGCTAAAGGAGTTTTTTTTTTTAAAGAGGATTAATATGATTCGCTTATTTATCCTACGGACCTATATAAACTATCAATATCCTGTTCGATTCTCTGCTAATGGCTTCCAGATCAATTCATAATTCCCTTGCGCTTTTCGTTTCGAACAGAACGTATATTCTGCTGCTGCAAGTGTTACCAGGCACTTCCTGTTTCCTGATGGACGTGTGAGTGTACGTTCATCCTTCTCATCAGATTTTGTTTGTAGAATTCGACAAACAAAATGATTGGGTTACACCCGACCCGGTGCAGTGTTTTATGTGTTATAGAGCAATTTTACTTTAAGCTGAAAACTATCGATTTTGTGCAAAAGGACTTTAAGTATAAATTGATTTTAAGCTTTACTCCGTGTATTTTACAGGAGCTGTTTGGTTTTGGTTACGGATCTAATATATTCCTCTGGGCGTTGTAGCATAGTTATGCTTTTTTTTTTAGATGCTTTACCTGTTTTGTTAATTTAAAGGAGCATAAATGTAAAAAGAGAAAAGAAAGGTGTTTGTACTTTCATCACGTTCCTCTAAATTTATTCCCTGATTCATCTTTATCAAGGAGATTCAATACAAGAACTCGTGACAGAATTTACTGACGAACTGGAGAACCAAAAAGAAAAAGGAGTTGGTATTCTATAACGACGGTTCTAAGACGGACAGCGGTACAGGAGCCGGAGTTTATTGTGAAACTTTAAAATAAACGACGACTGCAGCTTCTTCCAAGCCAAAGTCACAGCCATTATACAGGCTGCTGCAATTATACGCAAAGTAATATCTTTGGAAAGACGATCAGTGTCTATAGAGACTGTGAGGCAGCCATTAAGGCTCTGGTCTCTCCTATAACTAGATCGATACCTGTGAGAACACGTAAATCACTTTTAGACGAGATATCCAGAGCCAATACGGGGTCCTCAGTTGGGTACCAGGGCATATGGATATCGAAGAAAACGAAAAGGCTAACGAGCTTGCTACGCTGCACATATCGCGGGCTCTTCCTTTTGTAGCAGCCTCAATCAGTTTCTTATGGGAAAAGTTAGAAGATGAAACCACCGGTCGAGCAATGCGTAAGACCCATGGCTCTATGGCCAGTCTTAAGCAAGAGATCATCAACTCCGGTTAAACTTAGTCACAGCCCTTATGCACCAGTCGTTTCTGGTATAATTACCAGTCACTGTGTCATTGGCCTTCACGCGGAGTGACTCAGTGTGCTGCATAGCGACTATTTGCAGTGACGGCACTCTAGCTCGATTCTCCCTACTGCTAGAGTTGCTGCCAATCGGGACCTTAACTGTTTTCGTTCGTTGATCCTTCTCCATGTTTTCTCTCTTGGATGGTTATAAGCAATAAGCTGCTGATTGTTTCCACTCCCTTAGTTCTTGGCGCACTGTGGAATCTCTCAGTCGATATGCATTGAACCTAGGTGTTCTTGTAGCGTTATATTTGCGAACGGTAGCAGTGCGTAATCGGAGAGTAGCTATCATAAGATGGTGATCTCGTACCAATCCCATGTTTGCTCCTCGTCTGTTTCAAACGTCTAGAAGACTACTGCTTAAACTAAACATGACGTTTACGACAACTTATAATTGAATGCCTCATTGTCATGTGTTCCTTTGATGAACGACAAGACAAATGATAATTTAAATGTTGTATTTGTTCGTTTCTCAATCATTAAAGATTCAACATACAGCGAAAGCCCATGTATTAAATCTTTAAACAAAAGGGAGACACTGCAATTTTGAACATCCTATATTCCCAGACTATAGCAGACGTCTCCAGAGCTCAAATGTTGCAGTCACATTGTGACAACTTATTTCTTATTTACCATTCGGTGTACATGGTTCTTTAGTTTATTATTTCTCCCTATAAAAACCCACTCACATACATTTTAAGGACTTCATGTTAGGATTCCCATCACAACCATTCATTCACCTAATCACACACAAACTTAACAACTTAACCACACTACTGAAACTTTATCAATTTTCTCCATCGAGATAATAGTGCTGTTGTCCTCACTTACCTCTCATTGAATTGATCCCGATTGCGGCGGCATTCTTCGGCTGAAACTGTCGCCGTTGTGCAATTATCGTTATCAGACTCATTCGACTCTAAGTCGGACAAAGCCGGGTACAATCGATTGCTAGACGGTTGCTTCTTCTCGTTCGACTTCCTGGCACGTTTTATTTCATCAACTGCATCGCCAGCTATAGAATCATAAAAGAGAGAGAGAGAGAGCAAGGCCGAAATAATGTATTAAGTTTTCTATTTTCTCAGACTATGGTTTTGTAATAACGTACGACTTCGTCTCTTATAAGTGCTCGTGTTATTGGCTGCTGGCAATGGTGGTGGCGGTGGTGGTGGCACCATCGCTGTGTTGTCCCTTCTTTGTTGAACTGAAACGCCATCGTTGGCGTCGTTGGTGTCGTCCTTTGTTTGTTGTTGCTGCGGCTGCTGCTGGGAAAGGTGCTCCTTTTGTTTATTGAAACGGTTGGCAATAACTTGCATATCCTCTTGGCGTTGCTTAGAGATTTCGGCTTTGATTCTATTCTCGGAAATGGTTGACGATGCATTCGCGACTAGAGCGGCCACCTTGCTGCGAACCTTGCTATCGGCGTTGCCTTTAACAACGGCTATAGGAGCTATTACAAAGGGTTTACATTGAAAACGGTTTATAATCGAATTTAAGGACACATAAATTGAATTAGTTAACGAAAGATAATTTAGACTTTGAGCTATATATATTGCAAAACGCTTGAAATAAACGACTGCTTTCTAATGGCCTTACCTTTATTGTATTCCTCAACTGCTTGCTTAGTAGCGGCGATTGTTTCAGCAACCTTTTTGTCGTCTTGTCGGATTTTACTAATTGGAGGCGCCATACCAAATGCAGCCTTTGGCACCAATGCCTCACCCTTGTTCCTTTCAAACAGTTTCATGCGTTCCTTTAGGGACAACTCGGTTGGATCCTTTTGCGGTTTGACTTGTGTGACATTGTGTGCCTTATTCTCAAAGACTGCAGCTCTGCCAGAGACCAAGCCTGGTTTCACAGCGGGTGGTGCTATTTTCAATTCACTCACAAATGTTGGTTGCTTCTTTTCATTTGCCGCTGCTGCTGTGTTGTTGCTGTTGGCTTTTGGTGTTGGTTTTTCTAATTTTGCAATTTGTTTGGATTTTCCTTTGTCGTTTGCCACTTCTGCAACTGCTGCTGCTTGCGTCCCATATTCATATGCTAATTTTGTTGTTGACGATTCTCTACGTTGGAAACCTTGAGCTTCGAGGTTATCCATCACCTTTTGATCCCATTTTAGTTGTTTTGGTTTGGATGATGCGGCGGCGGAGGCGGCGCCAGCGATATTGCTACTAACATCAGTGTGTGGATTTTTTTCCTTTAATTTGTGCTCTACAATTTGTGGTTTTCTCTGGGGACTTCTCTTTGCAACGGGTTTGGGAGCGCTTTTACTGGTTGATGTTTCATCGACAGGTTTCAATTCAACGGATTTGACATCATGGTGAGTTGTGTCGTTCTCCCAACTATTGATCGAATCAGCTAAGGCGGCAAGCTTACCAAATCGTTGCTTTGGTCTTTTGGGACTGGATTCGCTGTTGTCGGCGGCGCCTTCGTGAAATTTTCCCTCGGTGCGATGAATGGGGGATGATATTTCCGCATTTGAATATAATGCACCTAAGCGCTCCAGTCTGTTGCGAGAGGTATCACGTAATTTAGCAGCGGGTTGAGATGCATCTTTCGTTGATTCATTATCGTCACTTGTGTCTTGCTCTTCAACTTGTACTTGCACCTAAAAGTACGTGAAATCAATCGTAAAATTAAAAGAAACTACTGAATATGTGGGAATTCAAATTGGTAACGTATAAATTTGTGTACTCAAACAAAGAGGAACTTTCGTATTTGCTTAACGATTATTTGCATCCAAGAAGAGATTACAAACTGATAAGCGGATATAAATACCCATGAGGCTTATGCTTACACATATGTTCCTCAGTTGCTGTTATTGCTCGCGTTAATGTTCACAGATACAAAACGCAAAATGAGCAAAACAGTGGAGAAGGAAGCAAAACAATTGGAAGAGAAAATTTATTTATTTTTCTTGATTTCAAAATTACTTTCTAAGACCCCTTTGAACTGGTTCTCATCCGCAAATCTCTGGCTCGAGGTAGATTTGGATAATTCAAATGTATGTTTCCTGTCTTTCCACTATGCATACCCCCCTTTAGTTTTCCACATCCGTTGTGTGGACTCATTTACATATAACTCTTAAGAGTAACAATTTATGATCCTTATGTTGTGTATGGAATTTATAATAATTTATTTACTTCTATTTTTTTTTAACAATCCTCACCTCCACATTTTTGCCTGTCGTTATATTAATTTCAATTCCGAGATCCATGTTCTCTTTGTCGACGGAGAATTGCCTACGAACTTTGTCTGGTGACGAAGAATCGCTTTTCTCGCTGAAATTCTCCACCTTTTTTTGGATAACATTCAGCTTGTTCGATGACGATGTGTTGTTCATTTGCAAAGGCAGCGAAGTGGACGACTGCGTTGGCTTCTTGAATACTTGCGTGGGCTTCTCGGACTCGGGTGGAGCAAATGTTGTTGATTTACTGATACCAAGTGCCTTGCTACGTTGTTCTGCCTTCTCGAGCATCCGCTGAAGGTAACAACAGTTTGGAAATTAGTTTGCATTTTTTTTTTTTTTCAAGGACGCCGAGAAAAACAGGAACAGCAAAATTCCTTTGCAATGACACAACTTACCTGAGTGAAAGGATCCATTTCGTTTGCTTTTCTATTTTTCGTGCTGAATTCGGTAGATATTCATATATTATTCGGTACGTCTTTTGAATTATGTGCTTTTTAATATATTTAAACAATATTTAGTCAATTTTTTGCTCGAGAAATCGCACAAATTACAAAATACTTTCTTTTGTGGGACAAACAACGCGATTAATTTTTAGTTTTTGCAGTTGAAGTTTGATTTGAATGAGAGTAGTGCGAAAGTTAACCGCCTGTCGCTAGTTTAGCTAGGTGGTGGATTTTGGTTTGGTTATTGGATTATTATAGCACGTTCGCATCATGTGTGGGCATGATAATTGTGGTCTAATCACATTGAGGGAATTTATATTTACAAAAGTCTGCTAAAAAGAAATTATTATTTATGTAAAATGAATTCAGAAAAATTACGCTGAACCTCTTTTTAAATTTGATTTATTCTACTTTCTCGTTAAATAATCGTCATGAAGAATAGTTAAGTTCAATAATTTTATTTTACTGTGAATAAAATAAAATCATAAAGACATTCGGATCATGAATTGAGTCATCAATCTGGAGAAACGAAAAAAATATAGAATCTTTATGCCTTCAGCGCAATCTAATGATTTTTGATTCATGTAAATAAATATGTATATATGAAAAAAAACATATATATTTCAGCATAAACTGACACGATTCTGTCTGCGTAATGTTTGGGCACTGTGCGGCAATTCCTGACAGACCGTGAACATGGATGTCTCGTTCTTGCTATGAACTATATTCCTACGCCATGCTTCTCTGCTCGGATAAACTATTTGATAAGGAATGTCGAAGTGAATGATGCTGAGGCTTTCATCCGATTCCTCTTGGATCTCAGGGAAAAAGTTCTTAAGAATGGAACTGTATTCTACGTGGCTTGCTTTGAAGAGCCCTAGATCGCCTTTTATTTTCCTTTCAAGAGACATTATAGTTAAAGCGGTTGTCCGGCTTTGGACTTTGTTGTAAGAAACTTCTATGTCATGAAAAGTAATGAGTGCGAATTTCTTATACTGAGCACTTCTTTCTATTTAACGCATAAATTGGCGTTCGGAACTTGCTTCTGACATGAGAGTCAAGAAGTCCAAGGATATCAAAAGATAAAGGAAGAGCTTAGAAAGAATGCTTGGGACAAACTCTTTGAGAGACAGGTCGAAGAACTTCTGGGCCATCTAAACCAGAATAGATGTAAGAACAAGGCAAAAATCAGCTCCTGACAGGCAGTGGGTGCAGTGCCTTAGTGATTAGTGCTTTGGACTACTGTACTGTGCATGAGGTTCCAAGTTCGAATCCGCTCAGTGGTTAGTGCCTTGGACTGCTGCGCATGAGGTTTCAGATTCGATTCCAGAAAAATACAATCCATTCTTTTTTTCACGGCCACACCTCTCGCGAGTGTCTTACAAACATTCAAGCGTATAACTGTCATGAGAAAGCTTCTCAAAACCCCTCTGCCATTCGGATACGGCATAAAACTGTAAGTCCCTTCTGTACGTATGTATACCACGCACAACATGTAGAGTTGTGAGAAGCAAGGCCTTGTCCCTCTGGGCTACTTATGGCCTAATTTTTATCTTATTTTTTATCCTGACAGGCATTTTAACGAACCTTGGGGAACTTATCAGAGAAGGGTGAGTTAAAAAAAACAATCAATTTATTCTTGATTGAAGTAAAACATTGTCCGAATCCATTGTAGTCCATGGAGCGGGTTCTACATGATCTAGAGGGCTCCGACACTGAAGTCAAACTTTAGAAGTTGCTCTAATGTGGAACGATCTGCCATAACTCCCTTGGCACCTACTTGCATGCATCTGCATCTGTCTCAAAGTTGATATGGAAAATGTGGAGCTCTTAGAAGTGATCACAAGAAATGCAGTTATATTTTGTCGTTTCCTTTAAATTCCTATACATACATAAGTATATCTACAGAAATAAAAATCTTCCGATTAAGACCTAATCGCCCTATGCGTAGAAATTACGAGTATTAATTACGAACTGGTTACCAAGACAACGCAGTAGAACAAATCTGGTTCCACAGTGACGTTGAACATTCATGTTTGTATGAACCTTCCAACATCATCTGTATTATCTTTCATAAACTGTGATCAATTCCACTTCATAGATCGCTGCAATACTGCTATTTTATTCCCTTAAGTTTCCATTTGGCGGCACTTAAATGGTCTCTCGTGCTCAAGAACAAAAACAACTCTCACTCTCTCTCTCAAACGATTTGGATCCCACATATGCGTTAAATTTTTAATATTGTCGAGGCTACTGGCCGGACGTACATACAAGCAGGTGTCAAGGTTTCAAGTGACTTTCGTCGATAATTCCAATCACCTGTGGCTAACATCACTTTACATTGCCCTGTGTCTCTTCAATTACCTTCTGCAAACGCAATCTGAGAACATCTTTTCAACAGCAAACCGGTAAAAATATTTTCTCTGGAGATTTTAATCATTTCATATTTCAACTTAAAATAAATAAAAGAGAAACATTCGCATCACAAAGGCTACAATTACAATAAATAATCCAGCATCGAATTAAAGACTCAATAAAACACTGCGCAGCCCTTTACCCATCACTTCAGTGCATCCACTTGAACAACACACACACCTATTCAGGCCTTCCAGGCCTATTTGGCCAGATAAAAAAAAAAGATCCAAAACCCACATACTTATTTTTTTTATATGTAAGCCAGTTACCTACATACTATCCTGCAAGCATCCAAAGTCAAGGCTGCCGGATGGTAAACGCAAAACAGAAAATTGCAACCAGTTTCTGTTCATTCGACTATAAAATCTCAATCTAGTTAGGTATGGTATGTGTATGCGTTATATGCCCAGATATGGATTATATGCTACCCACACGATTTTTCTTATTTCCTTTATCACACACAAGAGGACAAGTACCTTAGAAGGATTCAAGTTGAAAAGAGAAGAGAAATCCAACTAAACTAACAGCTTGCTGCTTTCGTGCATGATAGGGTGTTGCTTGGTTTCGACTGTTTTAAAAACGCAGAGCCCCGACATCTAGTTCTGACAGGTTCAATTGATCTTGAACTGAGGAATTTACAGACTCGTTCGTTCTATAGATGTAAATGAGGAAATTGATCCAAAAACTAAACCAACGATTGGCACGTTCCGAACTATAAGCATGCTTTTTGAAATGAAGCCTAACACAAGGAACGACTAAAGTTTTTTGACAATTCGCACATTGAGTTACAAGGAAGGGAGAGTTTTCTTGCCTTCAAATCCAGTCCACTACCTCAAAACTTACTTTGCAGTCCAAACTGCATCTCTCGACCAATCGCTAGCGTTTGACCTAGTCGCGAGGGAACGGAAAGTGCCCAATAAGTTAGAGTTTAGGAAAAATGTCAAACCGGACAAAGAAACCTTGCATGCACCACGAGCAATATTTCATCGATGTATAGAAATTACCATTTACTTTCTGATGATAGACGAACTACATTATGCAGTCAACCTCGGGTCGTTTGACAGATTCTCTCCCCCAAGCTAAAATCTACCCAAAAACGCAACCTCAACTATACAAGTGCAGTTTTTGGCGTATCGGTTGACAGTTCTGGACGCAGCCATTTTTTAGAGGATTTACAAACAATTTGTTGTTGTTAATGGAATAACAACCTGAAAAAAAAAATATTTTGTTCAAAAGTAATTAAAGAGATAGCTCGACAAATCTATAGTTAGGTCTTGGTCACACGCTGTTTTATTCACAAACCGGGCAATTTAGGATCCGCCTGTTTTCAGTAATGAGTTTTCAGTAATTTAGGTAGCCTATACTCTCCGATGGTTGGGCCTATAATATCTCAAAGATTTGTAGTTTATGCTACGCTTTATTTGACGAAAAAATGCTTGAAATGGTGAGTAGAATGTGAATGATATTCTATTTCGTCACTCAATGTGCCATTCCAAATTGGGGAGTGTTGTTTATGATACTGTAAGCTCTACATCTACAGCTAACAAATTCTTCAAATGACTCATTTTCACAAGTGTATGCTAACATATTTAAAATTATAGTACAGCTTTTATTAGGTAAATTAAATACGAGTAGCTTAAAATGCATCATTAAAAAGTAAATTAATAAGGTAATTAAATTAACGAAATCTAGTTTTGAGCTACGTACTTAAGAAATAAAGGCAACGTCATATCCAAACAATGGTTATAGCGTGATGCTTTGAAGACAAACTTAAATTTTGCTAAGCAAATTGTGACAGGAAAAGAAGCCCTAAGTTTTACACGTCAGAAAGGCACACCTTCTCTTGTCATGATGTTAACATCAGCAAAATTTTAACTAATTAATAAATAAATAAATAAATAAATAAATATTAGGCCGTAAGCAGCCCATAGAGGGCCAAGGCCTAGCTTCTCACAGCTGTACGTATTGTGCGTGGTATACATTTCTGTACGTACAGAAGGGACCTACAGTTTTATGCCGTATCCGAAGGGCAGGGGGGTTTTTGAGAAGCTTTCTCATGACAGTAAATACTCTTGGATGTTTGTCAGACGCTCGCAAGAGGTGGGGCCGTGAAAAAAAAAACTTTGGTGGTAATTTCCTGGATTCGAACTCGGAACCGCTTGCGCAGTAGTCCAACGCACTAACCACTGAGCCACGGCACCCACTATTTTTTATTTGGTACTAATTAATACATTCTTTATTATTTGATAAACTATCGAACAAAAACTATCAATTTATTCGATGGTAACTAAAAATTCATTCATCCGATAGTTAGTCTGAATAATTTCATTCATTGAACATTTCGAAAACCACTTTAAACCGCATTTTACAATTCGATAGTTGAAATTGATCAGTTACTATTAATCGATGGTTGTATTCATTCGATAGTTCCCATCACTAGTAGCAAGTCATTTATTCACAAATCACAACCACAAATTTGTTACCGAAAATTGGTACATATTCGGCATTAGTTGGACTATAAAAATTTGCAGTCTATAACCTGGACTTAAGACAATTTACTTACAATTTTCCTGCACCACTTCCTGATATTTTTTTATTTGGTATATTTTGTGATAATTTTCGAAAATAGATTCGATTTTTGACGGTGGTTATTGGTTTCGAAATTTGCACAGTAAAAAACGAAAACGATGAAAAAGTGGCATATAAAAATTCGTTGGACAAATTGTGAACAAATTGCAGCACTCTCAGAGGAAAAACAACGAATTTAAGGTAATTTCTGTCGCCTTTTCTCTTTTACCAATACCTGTTAAACATTGTTCAATATCTCCTCATCACTTTGGAATTCGTGGTACATAATGTGGATTTACTTGTATGGTTTTGTGAATCTAACTCCTCGGTTAGATTATATTTAGTCTATCTAAACCGGGTATCAATCTTACTTGGTGAAGGTGATTGGTAAGATAGTTAAATGATTTTGTAAGACGAATTCCAATTATGTTTGTCAGAGTCATTACGATTTTGAAATTGATTGATTAATTACGTATCTCGCCAAATCTTTCCCAGTTGCCGTACTTCCTTGTCACCCTTTCGGAGAGTGTGACCAATCGACTGGCACTTTCGTCGTCGAATGCACTCCGCAATGATTGCATTCTTTTACAACCCTGAAGATAATCAGATTAAGTGCAGAGCTATAATTATAACTTATTTTAGAGACAATTAGATGTGGGCTCAAGTGCTGGAGTAGCCTGCACCAATTCTACTCTTCTCCTCCTCCTGTCGCTAACTATGTATTCCCGTTGAAATAAATGAGGTAATGCTTTATTTATCGCTAGACTGTAGCTCTAGCTGTCGGAAAGGACAAGGAAATACAGTCAAAATTAGGTATAACGATCTCCAAGTGACCGAAGACTTTGGTCGTTATAAGCGATATGTCGCAGTAACCGATATCAAAGTAGAGCTAAGAATTTGATCGTTATAAGGGATTTTGATTGTACGTATATCCAAGTATAATATTAGATTATACTACTTTTAGAACCACGCCCCTTCAAAGTGCCTACGAAAATTTTAAATTAGAAATTCATACTCCTCTTATGGGTAATAAATTAAGGCACAAACTTAATATTACATCCGAATCGGCTCCAATTTATAGCTTCAACGTTTGTGTTATTTTTATAGCTCTTTTGATTCTCATAAAAGTGCGTATACATACACAAACACACACGCATCTGACTTACAAAAAAAAAAGGCCATCAACTCCCAGCCCAGTAGCCAGCCGCCACCGCCACACCAAAGAGACGAAGAAGAGACTCAATTCAATACGCAAGTGCAAATGCGAATAGTCGGTTCATCGCCATCGTCATTCTTTGAATTATATCATTGTATCTCAAAATGGAAACGTACCTATTTAAAAAGTACACAGAAACATAGTGCATCTCGAATCTTCACCAGAGAATCATCCTTCTGAATAACAACTGCATTCGCATTGCGGGTGGTGAATCCATTTCTGTATAGTGTATCTGTGAAGCGCAACTCAGCGCTCCTCTCTCTTTTGAAAAGATTTCACAGTGCGGCCTCTACTAAAAAAAAAAACAAACGAAAAATCGCTTCCATCCCATTCCCTCGTTTTGTATTCTTCATCTTCATCGTGTTCTTCAGCCAAATCCGATATACTATTCCTTTTTTTATTTTTATTTTATTTCGTCTCCATGTGTTGTGTATTATTTTCTTATTTGCCGCTTCGCTTTGCGCGTATCCACAATTTGAAGTATCTCTTTGCGAGTATCTAACTCTCTGCCAGCTAGAGCTAAGTAACTTTAAAGTTCAAGTACTGTGTGTATAGAGCGTGTGTACTGTCGACCAATGTTGGGGCTACCAGTAGTGAATTGGAAAATGTACGGGCCCGTTGTCGTCGTCGTCGTCGTTGTGTCGTTTGGTTCGCATTTATAATTCGTTGCTGTTGTTTTTTTTTTAATAGTCAATGACCACCAAGAGTTCTATTCTGATTGGGGTCTCCGGCACAGAAAAAATAATAAATAAAGAAAGAAAAAAAAAATCCGATACAAACTTGGTTGGCATTACTTGTTTTAGCCTCAAACGCTCGTGCGATTTCTCCTTCCTTTTGTGCATTTAATTTAATTTTATTTTTCATTTTGGTCAGAATGGTGACTAAAGTCGCGTCGGAATCAATAATTAAAACTACAGTGCGGTGTATGATGTGAAAATACGAAGAAAATATCATAATTTCATCAAAACGGAAGATACAATTTTTATTTCACTGGAAAATAACATAAAGATACTTTTATCAGACGGAGATGATTCAACTCACAGTCGCGTCCCGGTTGGTCACTTAATTTATTGATTGAAATAAATGTAATTCAGTTAATTGTACGGTTAATTGAGATAGCTAGCCTCTGGACACAAAGAATTCTCCACCCAGTTGTTCGACCGTGGTATAGTGCAGTTCGTGTGAAAGTATCTGCACCTTATTTCTCCGGCAAAGAAAAACTAAAAAACAAAACAAGTATCTCTCGGGAAGACAAAGTGTGTAACCCTCAGTGGGAGGGCGAATTTACGACTAGTGTATGATAGATAGGTACAATTGTATCTTTTGTGCCATTGAGAAAAAAAAAAACAAAAGTATCTGACGATGCTGTAATGTGTGATGATTGAATATAAATGTTAATTCTACATCCAATAAGGAGAATTATAAAAAAAAAAAAATAATTTCATTTCATTGTTCGGCTCGTTGCTTGTGATAGTAATTAGCAAGAGAGGCCAGTTGTTATTGGAATTTTAGACGAAAATAAAAATACATTAAGATGGATTTGAACAGTCATCGCAGTGAAATAGAACAGTTTTTAACCGGTAAGTAGCAGTATGCAGTACTTAAGTGTACTATACAGGGGGGATGGTGGTTTCGATTGGTAACACTATAGTGTGGTAAATGGGCCAGAAATGAGAATGGTAAACATTAACCCACTTAGTTGGGTCTGTCGGTCGACCGCTGATGTGTTGCGTTGAGGTAAAAGAAGCCCCAGTTTAGAAGGTTAACTTGCGGTGTATGACTGTGACACTCTCCAAGTGAAATTCCAGTAGATTTCTCTAAGTCACTCGCATGTTGGGAGGGTAAAGTGAAATCTTTTAATCTAGACTAGATGGATAATTGTCGCCACAATCCAACATTAAATTAAAACCAACATTCATTCATTTTTATGGATTTTCTTTTTTTTTTTTTAATGGTTTTGTAAGTCATAAGTTATAAAACAAGCAAACTTCCGGCAACAATTTTGCTGTTGGTTGTTTGTTAGCGGTCAGTGGTTTCGTGTAGATAAATTGGCCAGTTGTATAGCGAACAAGTTCTATGGAAGATATTGCGAAACACTGGCGGCACAAAAGCCTTTATGATAATTTCAACATCTGCACTCATGATGTCATGTCTACTTTGAAAATGAGGGAAGAAAAAAAAACAGAATCACAGAGAAAACTTTTGTGAACTAATTTTGCGTTTGCTTTTTATGGAGAATGTGCTTTTATGGTGCAGATGTTTCTTTCGGTGATGTGCGCTTTAGATAGGTAAACTGTTGAATGCCTTTGTTTCTGCAAATGTGTTAAAGAAAGATACATAGAGAGATACATATGTTTGAAGAGCTTGAAGCCAGACATGTTGACGGATTGTGTATATCAACAACTGCCTATACCTATAGATGACTCAACATCGAATACTGTCTAAGAAGGGAAATTATTATGTGAGATATGTATTTATGAATAGAGTTTGTTAAGTGTAATCGGTTCGAAGTGCGCTCTACATACATGATATCCAAGAAGAGTTCTAATCAAATGAGTTGACTCATTCTGCATCCAATTATAAATAGTCTATATCTCATTTTTAAACATCCTCTCTCATATGTTTTTGCTTATTTTCTAAGTATGGGAGTTGCATATCTTATTTTATAAAATGAAAGACACAGAACATGTCCGCAGACTTTTGTGCACAGTACGATATATATTTTTATAGGCATGCCGTCTTATATCTCTTGAATTTAACCAAAATTACTGACCTATGCCCTGTATCTGCTTGTGGGTTCTACGGCCTCTTAAATTCCATTATGTGCGGTTTCTGTAAATGTGACTCAGCACTCTTTCCCAGTTACCGTGCTTCCTTCTCCACTGTTCTGCGCCACGTACTTCTAGGACCGCCGCGTATCCTGCCGTCTTACGTAAGCGGGTTCCATTGCATCGCTTGGTTAGTTCAATTGCACCTGTCCCCTTTTCGGAGAGTGTGACCAATCCATTGCCACTTTTGTCATCGTACGGATGTGCCTATAGGTTCATGGCCAGTTCTCTGATAAAGCTGTTCATTAGAGATACGATTTGACCAGAAAATCCCTTCCAGGGATTGTGCTCCAGGTAGCACATCCATATTGGATTCAACGTTGGAACGGAACACCTTGGTGTTTAAGTTTAGTTTAAGTAAGTTGGTTTTACCTATTCGGCTGACTTTATCCAGTTCGGTTCCGCTATCGTTTGAGACAACACCCCCAAAGTATTGCAAACTCTCTACTCTCTCAACCGTTTGTCCAGCAATGGATACATGAGTTGATAAGCTTGGTCCTAGGCTGATCATTTTTGTTTTTACCGAATTAATTTTCAGCCCAAGGACGTCTGCTTCACTCTCCACATTTGCTGTCATTTGGGTCCATCATTTTGTAAGACAGAAGGCATACATCGTCGACGTAGTTGAAGTGTTTGAGTTCAGATCGAATTCCTCCATTTCCCGCTGACAAGGCCACATTTAGCACATCACTAATCACCACTAAAAAAAAAGTGTTAATGGAAGTATGCAGCCTTGACAAACACCACTTTGGACTTCGAAGCCCTCCGACAGCCTTCCTATGTGCAAGACGTGAGATGTGGACCCTTCATATGTAGCCTTAATAATTGCTATTAATTTATCCGGAATGCCTCTCCTGCGTAAGGCACGCCAAATAAACTCTCGATTGACACTATCAAACGCCTTTTCAAAATCGATGAACAGCAGGTGAAGTGGTGATCGATGTTCAACACATTGCTCGATGATGATCCGCAAGGCGTTGATGTGGTCGACACAGGAGGATCCAAAGAATCTTCGAACCTACTTGTTCGGCGTTGAGTGTGTCTTCAAGGTGTTCTTTGATTCGCTCCAGGATGAGTCTAGCTATTATCTTGGCCAGAGCAGGTAGGACGCAGATACCTCTCCAGTTTTCGCACTGCATTAGATTGCCTTTTTTAGGGAGCTTGACGATCATTTGCTTCTTCCACTCATCCGGAAAACACCTGGCTTCTCATGTTCTCCCGACAAATGGGAACAGTAGCTCGGCTAATGCCGTTAGCTCAGCTGGAAAAAGCTCCGCAGGTATACCGTCAAGTCCTACCGCCTTCTTGCTTTTCAGTGCTTTGATCGCGATAATAATCTCTTCCCTACTGGTTGTTGTGATGCGTATTCTTTCTACAAACTTTTCAGTCTAACTTGGGTGCATATTGTTGGCGAATACTCGGTCTAGAACCAATGCAAAATGCTCCTTCCATCTCTTCATCCTCGTCCGATATAAGCAACGAACCGTCTAAGCCTTTCACTGGGTGTTGAGTAAAGGACCAATAAATTTGAGAATTTGCATATGTGCTAGGTAACTAAAGGTACCCAACTTTTTTAGATTTAGTTTGAACAATAACAATCTATTAGAATTTAACACTACAAAGATATTTGTATTCTTTTGTTATTTCAGATCTTCGAGATCATCTAAGATATTCTATTGAACCAGCGGAATACGAAAACACTGTGAATCTTTTCGGCGACAATTCTGAATATCAGAATCGAAAATTTCTCGAAAGATGCGAAAAGATACTCAGTTACTTCAGTGATACGTTTAATAACAACCACAAGCGGATGCTAAATGGTTTTTCATGTCCTCCTGATAAGACTGTCCAAAGTGCTCGAACCTCATTAGTGGAGCATCTTGAATCCGAGGAAATCTCTTACTTAGAAATGTCCGCTACTCCTCCTAAAAAAGGTAGATGCACCTAGAAAATATAGACAAATATAAGAACATACTTATTTTTAAATGTCTTTCACAGCGTTATCAACAGAGTACATCGACTTTCAAGAGCAAAAGACTACCGAAACCTCACCTCAACCGTTAACGGATGTGCACAACGAGGAAGAAGAAGACGACGACGATGATGTTGATGTTGATGAAAAGAACAAAATCTTAGACAAAGGAATCTACGATTTATGCAATGAGTCACCTCAGTCCGATGAAGGCGTCAAAACCCATCAGGACTTTGAAAACAGTGCCGTTCAAGATTGTCCCTACGCTGGTCTTCCTGCATCCCATCTATCGATTCAAAAGTCCACGAAGTTTGGTCAACTCCAGCGGATCGAGAAGAGATTGTTTTTTGACCAGAGTAAAAAGTGCTACTGTGGCATCCTAAGCGATTGGTTGCTCTGCTACTGTGATGGTGCAACTTCTATGCGTCCTGCATTCAGTGTGCACTTGAAAGCTCCTGGCGTAGAAGTGGAGCACCACGGTGAGGGGAAACGCCGAGAAATTTGCTTTCAGATAACCACTCCAGATCCAAACAAAAAACACGTATTCCAATGTAATACCGAGGTGGAAGCCAAGGAATGGATTCATGCAATCGAAGCAGCGATTCGTGGTGATTCCACTGCACAGCAAGCGGCAAGTAAAACTCCACGAAAGCTACCCACACCCCCGATGCTAAAGAAGGCTTTAAACTTCGACGATACGAATTCCAATCACGCCGACTGCATCTATGAGGAGCCATCGCCACTCTATAACATGCATCAGCCTACAGAGCTTCTCATAGAGCGAAATGAAGATGAACAAAATATGGTGCCCGATATCCCGGAAAAACAAAAATCTATGTCCAACATGGCTAAGAAATTCGACTACGATGTACCGAAGTCTCCTCCACTTCCAGTGAACTCTGAATCAGAAACAGCAGAGCTTCTGGATATATCCCGCAACAATAGTGACTTTCAAAATAAAGTCAAGGACGTACACAGCAAGTTGTCCAGTCAGCTTTCAGCTACAGGTCCCAGTCCAGAACGTCTAAAGAAAATCGCCAAGAAAACCCTATCATCCGACTCGGAGACATCGGCCCTGTCGCCACAACAAACACCAACAACAAAAGAGCAAAAGAAAGCAAACAAAAGCGCACAAAAACTTTCGAAAACTCCAAACGCAGAAAAATCTTCCAGAAATTGGTTCTTAAATCGCCTCAACAAATCCACTTCATCAACAAGGAGTTCCACAACATCGCCGACCAAATGCAAGCAAAGCGAGAAGGAGAATCTCCTAAACAATCTGGAGATCTGTGATGGTTATGAAGGTGACTTTATAAGCCCAAGCAATGGTGCAGCCTCAGTTAAGGGCAGTAAAGTTAATATGATCATTAACCAGTTCGAGGCAAGTGGCCATTTGGCTATGTTCAGTGTGGAAGCCTTCAACGGAGGACACTCCGAATCGAAACTAAGCTCATTTTGTGACAGCGACTGTAATAATTATGAACCAATTATGACTGGACCAAGTAGTTTTATGAAAAAGGTGTAATTTAGGCAAGCTTGGAAGGAAGCGTTTTGTATTCGATGAAATAAAACAATGTTATAGGCATGTTAGATTGTTGTTTTTTTGTTTATTTCTTTATTACAGAATTCATCAAAAGCTGCAATCGACCGACGGAAGCGAAGAAGAAGTACGGCAGCGGTACACATTAGAAAACGTATGTACATAGTGTGTTTTTCAGTAGGGATTGCTGAACTTTGACAAGTGATTCCGACCATATTGTTGATGTTATATCTGTCAAACTAACTGCTGTTTATTTAGTATGTTTTGCCAAATCAACATTATGTTCAACAACATATGCAAATGATAAAATTATCTTATGAAATTAAGTCTTCTGTTCGAGCAAGATTAATTCTTGCGCTCCATCCATTTTATGGTCGCTGTAATCGTCCTTTCGAGAGGACTATTTGTCAACACCCGTACGTCAATGAAACACAAGATCTGCCGAAAATATCGCCGCTGTCCGTGATAAAGTGTGCAGGAGAATCCGAGGTAATCAATTCCGCGCCGCGTACAAGAACTCAACCTTTCGCAGACTTGGCGAATTTGGCGTCATGACTTGGGCCCCTACCCGTACAAAAAGTCAAAGTCAATGATCATAGACAACGTCGTTTATTGGAAGTTGACCCAAATTTCGTTTGAAAAATCATAGTTAGCGACGAGCCCCGTTATTGGATGGATGGGCCAGTCATGGCCCGCGGGCCGTATCTTTGACATGCCTGGTGTAAAGTATTCTTTTAGGAATAATTTGCCGGAAAATGTATTATACGTTAAGAAACGACGTTTTGAAAAATCGTGCGTTCACGAGATGTTGACGTAGGACGTAATAAGCTCACGTAGGGCGCGAAATAGAGAAAGTTGGCCTAGGCAATTTTTCCTCAAACAATCCAATAAAGTTGGGTGATATTTGTGCTTTGATTCCTAGCTTGATTCAACGCTGGGTATCTTGATAGTGGTCTTCGTTTTTTATTTCGTTTGCTGTGCAGAGGCTGCATATGTCAGATTCTATTATTCCACTTCTTTTGAGAAGCTAAGCTAGGCAACTGTGTCCAGTTTTTAATCTAATCAGTGCGACTCTTTCCGTCCTTGGGATGTGAGATATTTCGTTGTAGAAGTCATGTATGTTTTCGTAAGATTTTCCAGTTGTTGCTGCTTGTTCGTTGTTGACTTCTTAATGTATGAGATGTGTTTTTATTCAAGGGAATACAGGACATAAATGAAAAAAATTCTGTGCCTGCACCGATAATGTCTTTCAATAGAGATCCATCCGTGTATATTGAAAGTCAGGTTTTGTTTGAATACTTTTAATTGACTGTTGTATGCGCGATTTGTATTTTGGCTTCTGTTGTTGTGTGATGTTTGTTGATTGGATTAGTTTTCAGTCTAAGCAGATCCCGAGATAGGTGGTGGAATACTTTCGTTCTATTGCTTTATTGCCGATTTTGATTTCGAAGTCATCCAATCTGTGCTTTAGTGGGAATAGTTGGTAAGGGGTTATGTCAGTTTTGATTGTCATGTTGTTCTCTTTGTACCAGGTTTTTAATTTTTCAGTGGCTTGCAGTATTTGTGTTTTCAATTTTTGGATGGTGCCCTTCTTGTTTTCCGCATCCACCCAAATAACCACGTTATCTTCGTACCTATATGGCGAAGTTGTTTCCAGTGTTTTTTATCTGTTTAATTAGGTCATTTATATATATATTAAAGAGGATGGGGCTAGAGACACATCCTTGTGGAACACCTTCCCTGATTCCATTTTGAATCCATTTCCATTTTGAATTTATCTTATTCCACCTGACTGAGACCCAGCATTGTTTGATCCATCTTAGAATTTTGCTCCCGATGTTCATGTTTTCAATTTGTAGTTGTGATGGCTGTGGGACAGTAATGGCCCAAGTGGTCTGTGAATCCACTGACTAAAATTACGAAAAGCTACGAATTTTAACGAAAAATAGCGAATTTCTGTTCCCGTACGTCAAAGCTTCGTAGTTTTTCACAGAAGAGAGCGCTCACGAGCGTAATAAATTTTCCCATACTGCGAATTTTAGTCCAAATATGAGTTCTGTCAAATGGTTGTGTTGTTGTTAGCCGGCAAATTAATTTGAAGTAGATCTATTAAAAAAAAAGTGACGTCTAAAAAGTGGGGAGCGTTTTTGTTCATCTCGTTCCCGTTAATTTGTGTGCATTCGTCTTTCTCTGAGAGAATTTCACCCTCACTCTTATAAATTGTACAAGCTTTGAATTTTAGAGCAAAAACTGCGGAAACAGACCTTATATCTGGGTTAAGACATCCACTCCAAGCTAACCTAACTTTTGCAACTTTCTTTTCTTGTCCGTAAAATCGAGATTTCACTGTGAGTCCCCTTTGTTTTGTACTGGTGATCGTGATATCCCATAGTAGTGTTTGATTGCATAGATCTAGTGGTACCACAATAGATCCTAGCAGTCTATTTGTTTCTGTATTGGGGTATGGACAGCCACTCCCTGTCAATCTCATCTTTCTTTTAAATTAAACAAATTAGATATTTGCAAAAACAATTGCGGTGGATATACGACTTTTTATTTCAAATATATATTATATACACATATGTATATTTCATTATTTTCACGAAAAGCAACAATGTAATAGAAAAAAAATAGTTACTGTTTTGTTAACAAATATCCTTTTACAAAATATCTTATTTAAGTAGTTTTAACGATTATGTTTAGGTGAAAGCAATAACACAAGTGTTAAGTATATATACGATCTTTATCCCTCTCAGCTTAGAACAAGCACAGAACATTAAATTCCATTCCAATAGTAATTGAGGTAGATACAAACAAAAAAAGTAAAAAAAATAGCAATTTAGCAGCAACATTTCACTGGAATAGGCTGACCAGGTTCATCCGCGTAGCATGCCAGTTAAAATTCAATTTGTTAAAAATTTGGAAAGGTATAATGTTTTTTTTGTTTTTGTTTTATTTAGTCATGGATAAAAAAATATGAGTTTCGTTCGAATGAATGCGTATGTGTGCGTATGGCTTCTTTGGGAAGCTGCTGTTCTGTTTATGTACCCGTTCGAAGAGATTCCATCAGATTGGCTAGATATTCACGACGCGCTCGTTGTGCTATAGTTATAACCTTACGCTGACCTTCTGACGATGAGAAAAGTCCGAGAACTTTTTTGCCCTCTTTCCTCAATACTATTTCAATGCCACGATCTGATGATATTATCGATGATATCTCGTTCCACAAATAAGTCCAATGGATCTAATAAAATGTACAATTACAAAACATATTTTAGTGTTCACGGGTGAAACTTACCGTCCAATTGCCGAACAGGTCGTTTTTCGTTGCATAAATTACTCGGTGGTTCGATACTAACACGATTTCTTGTTTAGATATAACCTCTTCGCAATGCGAAAAGGAATCAGTGCTGGCATATTTTCCCTTTTCGATTTCCCTACAACACAATAACAAATGGTCTTACACATGAATAGAGATAATTTTTTTTCTACTCACTTTAACAGTTTATTTCCTTTTGCTTCCGATAGACTGTAGGGACGCAGAACATTATCTAAATGCATGAAGCGAGGTGGCCTCAAACGATGGGCGTCTTCACTGGACTCTGTTGCTCGCTTAACTGCTTCGAAGCTGCCGCTTGCAAAGTCAACTACTCCAGCTGTAGGCCGGGCAACTAAACCAATTGCACCCTTACCCAAGCCCTTAAAGAAACCTTCGACACCTTCTTCTTTAGCCCCCGAAATTGGTTTGGTGAATACTCCGCTTACACCATCAACGACACCCTGAAAAATGTTTTCTTATACATCTTCTTAAAAAGCAAAAATACTCTTGCTATTACCATAACCAATCCCTTTCCACTTCGTGCGATGCCCTCTTGGAAGTTAGCCGGTCTCTTGTTTAAGGCCTGTCGTCTTTTCTTCTGGTAATCTTCATCAAATGTTAGCACAGCCAGTCCTTTACCCATAGCTCCAGTGATTCTACATAAATACAAATTTTTAGACTCCATATAGGATATCATAAAACAAAAACTCACTTAGATACCGCTCCAGCAGCACCACCAACTGTATGCCCAAACAACGATTTAACGCCCAGTACAAGACCTTCAGCAAACTCACCAGGACCTTGAATTGCTCCCTAACAGTAAGCAAAATTGATAATCCTTTTATACTGGCTCATATCATGTAACAAATTTACCTGAAATGGTTCATAGAACAAATCCTGTACTCCAGTCTTTAGTCCAACAACCAAGCCATATGGATTACCCAGCACATCTAATCCCAAAACGAGCACATAAAGCTGCTTCAGCGCTTGTCCTGTATAATGAGCAGTAATTTCAGATTGCAATTGTCTGTGTGTAAAGAAGCCATATTCTCGCTCGAAGAAAGCCAACTTGAATACAACATCGTTGACATCAGTCAAAGTGACTCCAACACCCTGTACTAAAGTCGAAAGAAGTCCTGGCAATGCTGTGGTATCTGATCCAGCCATAGAGAACGAAACATGAATTTTCAATGGACCCAAATGTAAATTATCATAGAAGTTCTTTTGCTCTTGTGCTGAATGTATTTCTACAAGAGCCAATAGAGGTTTCTCAACTGAATCAATGTCTTCGTTAAAGAGTTTTGCCTGCATAAAAACAAAAGTTTGATTGCCATTTGAAAGCACTGCAATAAGTAATACATACAGCTTGCTCATCGGTTACATCCGCTGTGAACATCTCTGCAATGGCGCTTAGGAACACTATGTCTACTTTAAAGTGGAACTCTTGAATCAGCAGCTTACAATATTTAAATTGTTTAACATTTGAATTCGGAACAACACGTTCGACTATACTGCATTCGATGAAAGGCTTCAGTGCTGTTAATCAAAATAAAATAATCTAGTTAATAATTTTTAGGTGAAAACACACACAAATTACCCGTGGTAGCCGCAACACTCTTTGGTGGTGGAATTGGTGCAAGTACAACTGGGAAGATGCAATCAGTTAGCTGATTGTCAATTTGTATTTTGTTGATTTTTGCATGCAATTGAGTTTGGAATGGAGAGGTTTTCAAGTCGACCCAAAAGCCTGGATAAAATGTTCGCAAGATCTCGCGCTTAGTGTTTGACTTCGTATAGGTCATGTTATCAAAATCAATCTAGAAAGACAAGAATTATGCACATCTCCGATTCAGTATACAAGACTATCTATTACCTCATATTTCTGATCTAAAAAGTACTTTCTTGGTTCCTTAATTTGTTTTGCGACCAAATACCCTTGATATTGTTCCTCCATACGAATTGAATCGGCAATGTTAAATTGTTTGAAGCGTTTCTTGCCATCCTTCTTGTACTCCCATATAATGCCAGAGCTCTTAACACCAAGGTACAATATATCTACTCCCGTTGTATTATTTAGCACAGAAAGTCCGATGCCATGAATTCGTACTTCAATTTCTTGGCTTACCTAAATTTTGGTATGAGTTTGGTTTAAGTAATTTACAAAAAACAAAAAGGAATGCTGGTAAATATTGAGTAAGTTTGGTAGGGGGTTGATCATTAGAATCCGTGTAGTCGTGTTCGATGTTCTTGCAATATTAAGAACCGAAAAACGGCTTACCAATTCATATATATAGGACTTAGTTTTTCTTGTCACCTTTTGCATATCGCAACTGCCAACAACTTTTTCCGCAATGCTGCTTATTTCAGTAAATAGTAACACACGCTGCAGACCATCTAGGAATGATACCCAATATGCCTTTCTGCCTCCTTCCAGACTGTAATAGAAGAAAACGCTCATAAGGTTAAGCAGTTACAAAGCCAAGAATTGAACCCTTAGAGGAATTCACCTAAACTTATTACTAACATACGGTAGGATTAATTTCATAAGTAAATGTATCTACTCTTCCTACCAAGAGGATCATTGTTTTGTAAAAGACTAACTAATTTATGTTCCAAAGCTTTAGTACGACAAATTACTCACGTGAGTTGACCGACACCATCCCTGCGAAGATCGTTTTCAATATCCTCTTTGCCCAACAATAAAAGCCGATTTCCGGTTGGATCATTCCATGTGAACAAGACTCTTTCCAATGGTTCTAGAGATCTAAAAATTATACCAAGTTAAACATAATTCATATTCATAAAAAAATTCAACTAATTAAAACCTCGTATTGACATTGCCCTTTTCGTGGAATGTTACTGTCTGCGAACTGTGATTTATCAAAAGTCCTGGTGCATCGCCTGCAATATAGTTTGTCAAGGTTATGTACACTCCGCCGTCTGTGACTTGTACATCCACATTAATGCCACCATACTGAAACATATAACATTTTACTCTTTTCCCTTTCTAATACAAGTTTATATTTCTACCTGATTATTCTCCAATTTCAGCAGAACACACTGGACTTCAGAGTAGTTAAATGAAACCGTAGTCTGTCCAGATACTTTGAGTATAACTTTCTTTTCTTCTGATTTCGGCCAAAATGGTATACAATCATTTGGTAAAATCTGCAAGTACAAATTTTATATGAAACAGGCACACGTATGATGAATTTTGTGTATTACATTGAGCCAAGGATCTCCTGGTCGACTGTGCTCCTGCAACTGAATGGGGAATTTACATTTATTTGTAACTATGTAATAAGGAATGAAGAAGATTTGTTTCGTCAGCGAATTCTGTGTCAAATGATTGTGCACACCAATGTGATAGGATTGATCGTTAGCATCACATGTGATTTCACCATTGGCACCAGCTATATCTAGCGGAATCTTTTCACTCCATTCGCCATTGTCCACTCGTACGCATACTCTTTTCTTATCAAAGAAAGTTTTCTCACGGAACGAGAATAGAATTGGTCCATCATATTCCGGTGGATGATAGAGCACATTTAGGGTTTCGAAATTTGTCTAAACAAAAATTCCATTAGTAGTGGTTTAGGCTATACCCACACAAAACATACCTTGTAACTCAACATTAGTCCAGTCTTGTTCACCATCCAAAATGGACTGTATACTGTTAGCATAAGGCTTCCAAAACGATCTTGGAATCTATAACCAAATTTTAATTAAAAATACAACACTGCTATACACTGTAATGCGATTCATACCTCACTCTCAGATCCATTTCTATTTTCGCCGCCGAATCATAGGAACTAAATGTCCATGTTGCATATTCTTCATGATCCTCGGAAATCTCTGTCGTGCAGGACCAATCTTTTTCCAAATATTGAATGAGCTGCAAATAAGAAAACAGAAATATACAAAACAAGCCAAACGAAGCTATGAATATAGTTTACCCTGACAACAATATAACTCTTTGTCTCCTTACGACGACCTGTTAGCTGAACAGTCGGCAGGTGCAAAACATCGCCAGGATTAATTACTTTCTCCCCATAATCGAGGAGATCTTCTTTAACCAATGATTTTCTATTATCAACTTCGTCCATCTCCTCCAGTTCAAGGGCCTTGTTGGCATCCAAATGGCGCACAGTACACCCGGCTACCGAAACCTTAATGTCTATGGGCAGTGCGTTTCGTAAATATAGCGGAGGACGCAAGTGTATGGTATAGTAAGCACTCAATAGCATGAACTTCTTTGTATTTTCGTGGTACACTTCAGTTTTGGTACGAACCGCATTGATGTACAGTGGTTCGTATGTGTCCACCGGATCACATTGCAAATGTCGATGATAGTTAAAGTCTGTGGGGTGATCGTTCCACTTGATACCTTGTATTGAGACATTATAGCCCTAGAAATAAAAAATTTGCGTAACTATACACTCGAAAGAAATTTGAAACATCTTACTGGCAATGAAAAGAACAAATCCTTAGAATCAGCGTACACTGCATGCAATGGAACATGGAAGACTTCTCCTGGTGCTACTTCGCCGACCAAAATTTCTTCTGTTGAACCTTGTTTGTTTCTATATATGTTTATGCTCGTTGTAAAGTGATTATGGACCTAGAAATACGTCTCTGTAAACAGTGAACATTTCTTATTATTTAGATATGCGTACATTGACTACTCCATGGATATTAATTTTGGTAGTTCCATATTCCGAGGACACTTCTGATATAATTCCCCATGGATCTTGATTGGTATCTCTGTACAATGGGAAGTATCTTTGATCCGACTTGGATACGGGAAGAATGACTTCCTTGTCGATTCCTCCAACCTTTCATAACATAACAAGTCTTAAGTCAATTGAAATTACTTCACAGATTTACCATTCTACTTACTGTAACGTAAATATTGTAAGCTTCATCCTCGGCAGAAGTTATCTTGGACAAATCCTTTGTCTGCATGTATGCTCTTCCTCCTGGCGAAATAGTACAGTCCTTTACTTGTTCCGGTGATAAATCCTTATCTGCATCTTCACATTGGAAAACTAATGAACTATTCAGCACATCAGTATGTGAGTGTACGTTCGGCATGTGACATTCGTGTAAAGTGAATATACCACGAGTGAAATTCAACGAAATATCAAAACCAGTGTCATTCTCCACGACATATGGTGCAATTACTTCTGGCTTACTTAGACCTTTAGAGTCAATTGCATAAGAGAAAGCTTCTCCTAGGACTTGCAACGTTTCCAGACATGTCTTGCTCATTGTTATTTCTAACATTTCCTCCGATTCGATGGTTATTTTCGTCGTGGGCTCTTCCATACCATCATCGATTTCGGATTTTTTATTTTGAATCTCTAAACCGAATTGCAATTCCCATGGCAAGTACTCGATCATACCAGATGAATCGGACTTTTCCAACTGTTCAATAAGTGGTTCCCATACGCCCAAAGTATGGTTAAAGTAATTCATGTACAGGCTAAGAGCGCCATTTACTTTCATCTAGAAAAAAGGAATAATCATATAAAATGTACCGATAGATAACCGCTAGTTACATTTTGACTCCAATTTGTCACGGTAGAATTAAGTTTCATTTCAATGAACAACATTGGAGTTGTGTAGTATCCCACACCCGTTTCCACAACTAATGTTATCGAAGGTACTTCCACAATACATTTCTCGGTCTTCTGTACCGCCAACTGGAGCGGTTCATCTGCTATCTCCAAAGCATCAATCGCTTGATCTAAAGGCAGAGATATAAATATATCCAATCATATAAAGTTTTATATGAAATGATTTACTTACCAACCAAGAACCAAAAGTTCTTCTCGGTAAATTTCTGCACAGTCCAGATACCGCTGTGGTCAACTTCCTTAACACGTGTTGCCACCTTCTCGGCAGGTGAAGATAATGTAACCATGGCTTTATTGATTAGCTCAATAGTAGCTGGGGATATATTTAAAATAATATCAGTCAAATTCAGACTGATGTGTAGACCCTCTTCGGCTGGTGTAGACCCTTGCAGGCTTATGACACATGGATGCAGGATATAATGTTTCGTGGCCTCTCTGCGTTCGGGCATGAAAGAACACATGTACATTTTAAGCGCATCTATTTGTCCACTGATTATCTCTTTGGTACCGATTGCCCGATAGTTTAGTCGTGCTTGAGCCTAAACAAATTTATTTTATCCTTATGTTCATATTAAAGGAAAGCTAAAAAATATAATTACACTAAATATTATAGCACTAGTGTTAATATCCTCCAGACTCTCGATTAGAATAATATCAGGTTCTTCTATGTACAACATTAAATTGAGCTTCTTATTAGGTGGCGTTTCAGTCACAGGTGCGGTTTCTTTAAAGAGAAACATTATTACTATTTTTATCATGAACAAGGGCATGTTTAAACCTACTTTTAGGAGTCCGAGAGGCGGACTTATCGATTCCCGGTCGAACTGCTGAGATGTGTTCTAGTGCCTCCGGTTCAAGTTCAACTTCTGGCATCTTAAAGAACTCAGCAAGAATAACCAAAAAGTCGATGGTGATTATCAAATCGAAACCACAAACTCGTACCTCAGCTAAAAAGAAGATACAAAGTATAATTTTTCACTTTCTGCTAATAGATAGCCATCTTTTCTACCAAATGTTTCGTTCTCTTTAATTATAGCTGTA
Organism: Chalcosyrphus nemorum; assembly: GCA_949716465.1. Taxonomy (NCBI): domain Eukaryota; kingdom Metazoa; phylum Arthropoda; class Insecta; order Diptera; family Syrphidae; genus Chalcosyrphus; species Chalcosyrphus nemorum. The sequence goes on from OX454332.1 coordinate 87,351,212, forward strand.
AGATCGAGCATGTAGTTTTTCTCCAATCGAAGATTATCGCTGATGTCGCTGCTACGAGTTGAGGCATCACTTTCTCTTGGTTTCCATTCTTTGCGACATAGGTATCTGAAGAATTGTGAAGGTTTAAGGTACACATATTGTTTGCCTTTGCATTTATTTATATTTACTTTGTTATTTTACTATTTACATTCGGTCGAATATCATCTAGTTGTATATCACAGAGCACGACCGAAGTACTAAGTGTCCCATCGACCAGGATTTTACCCTTTACAGATAGGAAATGGATTCCAAATCGCGCTAAACCCTCTCGGTTTTCTACATTAAACAAAAGAATAAACCTTTCAAAACCAATCAAAAGCCATTTTCGATTTTGAAAATACCTTGGAAAATATTCACAATAACACCATCGAATTGGAAATTAAATTTAAATTGTTCATAGATCGCCTTTTTGTCAGTAGAACTTTGAAGTTTTTTAACCGATGTTGTACGTGATGGTTGCAGGCTTTCAGCTAAAATTTTGAGCACAATAAATAAACAGATTAATTTCAGACTAAGAATGAATATATGTTAAATTACATACCTTGTTTCTGGTAGACTTCCGCAACAGTTTCTTCAACTTTTTGTGGCCTTGGTCGTGGTGCTTCGAATTCGCCTTGACCTTCTTGCAAGTTTTTGTTTAATATGTCCATGAGGAGAGCATAATCTGCTTTATGCAAATTTAACTATAGATGTGGGAAGGGCGAAAATAAAAGTAAATAACTTGAAGCATTGGTTGTTCATTAGAAATTATTTAGTTGTGAAATTACTACAATTCTGTTATGTAGTGGCGTTCTACATAATATTGGACAGATTCGAACGAAAAATCAGAAGAAGACAGAGCCGCTATGAGCCATATTCTGTGTGTGCATTTATATCTTCGTTTGTCTGCCTGGTTTTGGACACTAGAACTACAACTAGAGACAACATTTCGACAACATATTCGTCAACAGTTTTTTGATCTTTTCTGTTTTGTTTGACAAGCTCCACTTTCCGCTGGAGACAACATTTTCAATTTAGCCATGTAGTAGGTTAGGTTAGGTGGGTGCCGTGACGCAGTGGTTAGTGCGTGGGACTACTACGCAAGGGGTTCCAAGTTTGAATCCAGAAAAATACCTACCATCAAAAGTTTTTTTATGGCCCCACCTCTTCCGAGTGTCTGACAAACATTCGAGAATATTACTGTCATGAGAAAGCTTCTCAAAACCCCTCTGCCCTTCGGATACGGCATAAAACTGTGGGTCCCATCTGTATGTGCAGAAATGGATACCACGCACAACATGTACAGTTGTGAGAAGCTATGCCTTGGTCCTCTATGGGCTGCTTACGGCCTGATATTTTTATTTTTTTTTTTTAGGTCAGGTTAGGCTAGGTTTAAAAAGAGTTCATAATAAACACACCAGGTGCCATATTGGGCCCATCCCGATCCCTTAAGTGAGTCTTAAATAACAGAAAGAAACCTATAGCCTAAATCATGTCGTCCAAGCGGAGCAATCGCAGAAATTGAATAGGCCCTTCGGGATCTAAAGGGTTTTTTTTTAATAAAACGCAAACCACTTGAGATATTTCAAAAACTTTATTATCGGCTTGAAATGCAATCAAAACTCGACTTCGTTCATTTGGCCACCGCGGGCACGTTGGCAGCGGTCTATTCGTTGGACTCAATCACACATTTCGGCCGATACGATCGCTATTTCGCGTTCAATGTTGGCCCTGAGCTCTTCCAACATTGTCGGCTTTTTGCCATAAACCAATGACTTAACGTAGCCCCACAGAAAATAGTCAAATCGCACGAACGAGAAGGCTAATCGACTGGCCCTTGAGCTAATACGCTCACCATACTTACTCTTCAATAAATCGATTGTAACCTGTGCTGTGTGGCTTGTGGCACCATCCTGTTGAAACCACATGTCGTTCAAGTCAATATCGCGCGATAACGCTGACCGTTCACAGTAACGTGACGATCGTTATCGTTGACAAAAAAATATGGCCCAATAACGCCGCCGGCATTAAAACCGCACAAAACAAAAACAAAACACATATTTTGCTTATTGACGAATCCATTCAGCCAAAAATTATGTCACTGAAGATGATTTATCGATGAAATTCATCATCTTGGCGCATCTTCTCCAGAACCCAATCGGAGAACGCACTCGTACGTCGTTTCAAATGGCCCATCGGCTTCAATTCTTGAGTCAGCTTGATCTTGTATGGGTGTCTGAGCGATGACCAAATCTTAAGAACGCCGTGGAATTGACTGATTTGTATTATTTTCTACGGCAGCGATATTTTCTACACTTCGACAAACCCGCTGTCTCACTGACACGAGAACATCACAAAACGAATGTGTAGACTCAAATTTTAGCCCTAAACTTGTAATTGTCTGTCTACTAAAGCGAGAATTATGGCCGAAAATTGGAGTTAACGCTCTTAAAGTTGCGATCACCGACTCTGAATTTCGGTAGAACATTTTTATAATTTGTAGACGTTACTCGTTCGTATACTTTACCATGATGAAAATTGACAGTGAAAGTTTGATGATTAGTGAAAGAGTGCGTTCACAAATTAAATTCAAAGTTGTCAAGTCCCTATTGGAAAACCCTTTACTTCTTCCAGACATCTGCGGTTAGCCAAGTTATGTATATACCTTGGCCTTGACAACACTACATGGGTCCGGGAGTTTTAGAAATATGTATAGGTTCAAGCCTTTTGAATAAATACCTGACACCGCTGTACAAATAGCGATCTCATTCTGAAGGTGAACTTCATCATTATGCCAGTCTTCACTGCTACGCTACTTCGGACGTAGTGTCGAAGTCGAGAAAACCCAAAATATCATCCGATTTCTCCTGAGTCTGGTGGAACGTAATCCTAAGAATGGAGCTGTGCCGCATGCTACTATCCTTAAATAAACCTATGTTTGTGAGCCGAAGCGTACTTCTTCCCGCCTGTAGTATTTGAAAGTCCAGCGGCAGAAGGTCTAAGAACATCTCAAGTGCTGCAGTACACGTGGTACACAAAGCTCCCGTGATAGCAACACTCGCTGATCTTTGTACCGTTAGTTACCTTAGCCATGATTGATTGATTAGCTCTTTATGCTCTGAGCCCAGGCCGACACCTTCCTAATCTTTACTACGAAATTCAGTAATAAAAAACTCCCTAACTCTTGGTTTTAGATAAACCTATCTTAGTGTTAGGAAAGAGAAAAATTTGCTTAGTTTGGGATTCAGATTGGGAAAGCGTTGAAACAATTGACGCTGCTCCTAACGACTGTTGTTCCATAGCAATCCCCAATTTGCCCGTTGTGGATGTGATTGAATAAAATATCATACGGTTTTGGATAAAAGACATACCTTGATTGATTTCAAATGGCCTGAAACATCGACTTCTGGAATTTCTTTATACCATCCACTCGATAAATTCCTTTTCACCACCAACGTGAAACTAATAGGATCCAGCATATGAACGTGTCCCATAACGCCGTACAATGAAGCTACAAAATTAATTTTCTTTTAATAAACTTTCTTTACATAAGAACCATCAACTTACTTTCATCTAATGATGCCGAAGCAAAAGATGAAAAATCTTCTCCAAAACTCTTTCTAACAGAATCTTCCGATTCTCTCTCAGGTGGAACAATTTGTACTTTCGATAATTGCATATGCTTAAGCTCCAATTTAATTTCATCCATTATGGCTGGACTATATTCGCTCTAGAAATAACGTTCATATAACGATTGCCCTTTTCAGAGGAAAATATCTAACTTACCCCGGCAACAACAATTTCGTTTGTAAAGTTCGTTAGAGCCAAGGAGCCCAAATTCAAACAAAGAGCATCATTGCTGAACGAATTAACGGGAACTATTATAACTGGAGCACTAATTTTGATATTCAATTTCATCCTGGTGGCCTCCTCGTAAGCATTGATTGCATTTTGTTTAGCTGCATCAGCCGCCGCAGCACTGGCATTAACTAAAGCTTGTTGAGCAGCTTGGAAATTATTCAAAAAGCTCTAAATAATAAAAAAAAAAAAAATACAATTCAAATGAAATATAAAAATATAGAGAGATCTAGTGTACTCACCAAAACAGAAGTAACAAACCAATTGAGGAAAATTATCCTAAGGCAACCCACACGAACATCAATTTTCATATTATCTGAATTGTAGTTCGATGTTTCTTCTAGATTGTACATTACAATTTGGCATTTGAACACATTGTCGCCGACAATTGAGATTACCTACAAACGAAATACACTATGAACCGAAAAATTCAGAGCTAAAACAATTGTATCATTACGGTAGGGTGAATGTTAGCTGGATTCAAATCCCTAACTATAAAGTCTTTCAATTGAAGATTCAATTCTGTGTAAGAAGTCTTTACAATAACTCCTGCATTGAAATTTTGAACCATTAGCAGCGCCAGATCTCGTTTACGACACGTTAGCAGCAACGAAACTTGTTCCAAATTAGCATTGACTTTTATTTTGATGCTATGCACAGGTTGTTTTTTAGAACGAGCTGAAAGTAAGTACAATATTTGATATAAAATGGTATCAATGAGTCAAGCTCAATTTACTTACTTTTTTCTTGTTTAACTTGTAGACCTTCATCTTCTGGTTCTTCAATGATTGTAGTCAACTTGCTGAGTATGCCCTCGGTATCAGTTGTAGCGACACGATCTTTAGGCCCTAGTGAATTATTCAATAATTCCAACCTGTTCTGCAATCCTTGTGCAATCTGTAGGAGGAAATGTGTTAGAAACTAAAAGAAAGAGTGGCATCTTCTAGGACGAACCTCCATTAGCTTAAGTAAACCCTCTTGATGTAGTATCAAATTCAATTTAGAAAAGTTAATTATAATAAGTTGCTCAGTTGATTTATATTTGGTGTTGAACTCCGGGCTGGACTTGTTTACCTAATAAAAATACGTTAAAAGCTATAACTAGAACTACGAATCCAATGAATCGTGTTACCATTGTGTAGGAAATCGTTAAGAGATATTCCAATTCAGTGTCTATCCTTGGTGTATTAATTATGCTGATGGTATTCTTTTTGTTTTCAAAATGAGTATACAGACTAAGATTTATAGCTCCAAGCCTAAAATAAATTAAAGCTTGTATACAGACATGAATTAGTTTCCAATCGAACTTACTTGGCAGTTGCTACCATTTCATAGGTACGCTGTGCCATGAAGGCCTCAACCTGTAACACTTGAAATGACAAAATCTTATCGTCTTCACTTCGAGCAGCTTCAATTAAGTCAGTAGAAGACTCGCCAAACTCGTCGGGTGCCATCTCTTCAATTGGTGTTCTAAATTTATCCGAAGGTGTACTATCATCATACTTTTCCTGATCAGCAACGACGGTGCTTTTATACAAAATCACCCCAAACTCTATTTTTGTCGACATTAAACACTGAATTAGATTATTGAGCTTCTTTTTTTATGAATTCACTTACGTTTCAAGGCAAATGACACTTCCAAATTTGTATACTGAACTATTTCAGTGGACAATTCTTCTTGTATAGATTTCTTTGGTTTTACTTTAAAAAGATCCTGATCGAATAGTCTCGATACAGATGCTCTGGACAATGCCAATAAGCTGGTACTTTTCTTCAGTGTTGGCTCTGGTTCCTTTGACTCCGGCAATGGAATGCTTGTTACAATACCCAGAGCTTCGAATATACGATCTTCGGTTAGATCAATGTTGATCGATGGAATTAGAACTAAAAAAAGAAACATTTTTATTAAAATTTACACGACAATTAGCCAACAAATATTATTTAATTACTTGCAACTTTAGCTTTAGGCAAGCGTGGATCATCTGTAATAACACATAACTCAGCGGTGACGATCAAGGAGGTAGGTTGCAATACATGCATTTCACACACGGTGTTATTTCTCAAAACGTGCTGCCAATTTTCATTTGGTTTTGAAACCATAATTTGCACATCCTCGATGGCGATTTTGAATTTGTCATAAGATTTTTCCATCATAACGCGTAAGATTGAGTCCCTATCGTGTCCGGCTGAATGCAAACTACTAACACCAGCTATTGCCGTTGTGCGTGGTTGTGTTGTTACACTTAGCTCACCAAGACTCACAACAATCAGTGAGGCATTACCACTATTTTGAGACAAAAGAATAAGAATATGCAAATGGAAAAGATTAGACATAATACTTACGAAATATACTTTCCCTTTGCAGGGATAATCAGAATATTTGGCATAAATTTAATGTCCACTTCGAGGATTTGATGTCTATCGACAATGTATTGCATTCCAGTTGCGGAACGCTCTTTAAAGTTGGCCATTTTTTCAGAAGCTGCTTCTTCAATTCTAAAAGTGGTTGGTAAATAGGCTTTTAATGCAGACTATAACCGTTACTACTTACTCAGATAGATTGACATGTTTTGGTGGTGAAAATGATTTAGCAAGTTCAACAATTGTTTCACCATCATAAACGATTTGCAATGGGCGCCCTCTAACCCTAACTCTTTGGTCACATTGCTAAATTTAAAGAATTATCAACCAAATTTTATACATTTTTATAAACAAGTTGAAATTCACCTTATCTAATGGATTAGTTTCAAAGAATACAGTCAACAAGTTTGATTCCTCGGAGACTAGAGATTCAATTAGAGTTGGTAGGTAATCACCATTCTTTAGGCCAGTCAGCTTCATTTTCTTAACACCAGCAGTAACACTGCAAAGATATACGTAAGCAAAAGAAAAAACGGTTTGAGTTTGTGGTAAATACCTTAAAGCATTCGCTGCAGGTCTCTGTGTTATACTACAAGTAGCCAGGTTAAATTTCATTAAAAGGATTGTTCTTCGATCAGCTACACGATCTATATCGTCGAAAACACCGATTTCTAATGCCTCTAGCTTGAAATTCATCTTAATAGCTTCAAAGCCTTCGGGAAGTGCGGCCTTTTCAGCATTCTCTTGATAGCCAATCGCTTTGTAGAGTTTCTCCTTCTCTGCATCGGTCATTGCGGCTTCGAATTTTTTCACTACAATATGTAGTTAGATGGTGAATTATTTTTCTTAGCGATTTAGTTTAAATTTTGAACAAACCTATATTATTAGAGGAATCATCCTCATTCGCTTTAGATCCGCCCCACCAACTGAACCAGCCTTTTTTCTGGCTTGCTTTCTTTTCCTCTTCTTCTTTAACTTTATCTACCTGTTAACATGAATGATAGTAATAGAAATATGTAAGAAGTTGAAAGTTCCAACTAACCTCCATTTGAACACGGTTACGAATTAAGATCAAATTAAAAAGATCCAGTTTTTGTTCACAAAGATTACAAGTTTCGATGAGGGCAGCCGCTGGTTTTTTACTCAGTTTAACTTCTTTAATGGACTAAAGAAATATTACGAATATTAGTTTTAATCAAGGTTCTGTTAGAGCGTCCGCACACTGAAGACTTTCTATCGAACGATAGTGGGTTTTACATAGAGCGGTTGCAAAAGCTGATTACAATCAGGAAAAACTGCTTCGCAAACTTCCTCCTTTCAGATTTACGATGTTTGTTTCAACGATCAGCGATGGAGAAGAACTTGAAGGCAATCGAGTAGCCCTTTAAACTTTTTTATCCACCGATCGTTGTAGTGTGCGCACTTCCATATATCTTGACACTGATTAACAGCCCGACCCAACTATCGGCCGACAGAAAGTCTGCAGTGTGCGGGGGTTCTAAGCGTATAATTTACCTCAGCATATTTGGAACATAGATCCCGATGTTCCTTTATATATTTCCAACACCAATATCGAGATTTTCTTCGTATGTCCTCTTCCAGAATAGAAGTGATTGCAAATTTCCACCATTCCTTGTAGTGTCCCTTGTACGCTAAAACGAGACTCTATGTAACCACCTTATAATTTTTTCTTTTAAACAACTTACGCTTGTTGAATGGTCGATGTTTTCTATATCGCTGGCCCAGCAGCATACGATTCATGGAATCACTTAGTTTTAATATATCCTGCAAAATATAAAAATACATGAGTTGTTGGGATTCTCTAAAATTTAAAGCCTCACCTGAAACTGAGTACTAGTTATGCCGATTTTCAATAGCTCCATATCTAAGGAGAGATCTATCTTTGGTATAATAAACGGTGGATCATCATACTCCGGATTCATGTTCAGCTGCAACCTTGCCATTGATGATATAGGTCCAATTACTACAAAACAAAATTTTGTTAATTTTCTTTTGATTCTGAAAAGGAGTTCATTCGCATGCTCACTGTAATTATATCGCGAAGGGATGAGCTCCCTTCGAGCAATATTATTTCTAAACAATTTTGACACCTCTTCGGTATCATTGGACTGATCAGTAAAGAGCTCAGCATCACAATTCATATAAATGGAGAGACTGTCCAAATTTGCAATCTTATATACTCGACTAGCTTGTTCCGTCATATAACACTTGATCCAGTTCAAATCGGTGGTATAGAGCTCCAGCTGATTAAGTGTCACACCAAAGGCAAACGGCTTGCCCGTCGTTGTCGTGTCCTCGTACCGCAGATGTACATTTTCGATTTTTAATTGTAAATTATTCACAATTTGTGCTGTCAGCTTTTCGGTGAAAGATTGATCTGGTTTAGGTTTATCTGTAAAAGGGTTCATCTATAAAAGGCTTTCTAAGGAAACGCATTCAATTTTAGGTTTATACCTTTCTCAAGTTCCAATCTTCGGGCATCTTCGATTTTTTGCAGAGCGGCTTTTTTCGATTGTAAGTCGTACTTGGCCTCTTTCTCGGCATTGTATTCAACCGACTGTTTCGGCGAGATAAGAAGATAAAAGTCGTCGACTTGCGCTACAACTGGTTCGCCGTAGAGGTTCTTCCACGGGATTTTTAATACCAGTTTTCCTTTTATATAGAATATATATATATTATACATATAACTTTTGTATGTATTTTTTTGTTAACTTACCAAGGAAACCGTGAATCAATTGCAGAGGAAGATCAAGGTCATCTAGAGCGTTTTCACGCAATTTTAGATTTTTCAACACCACATCACCTGTGAATAAAAATTAAGTAAACACATAAATTAGTCTGAGCGGTTTAATTCTGTGTTAAAAATACATATGACCTTCACAGCCACTAAAGATAGCTACAACCCAACTAAATTAATTTAATTAACAGGTCCTCGAGCGAAATCACGATAGTTAAATCCTCAGGTGTACTTAAGTGTGGAATTGGCAATTGTTGTAGACGTAGCATGTAAAATCCTTATCATTTGCACGACATTCTAGGTTTTTAAAACATTTACATGTCTGAGTGCTGGTTTATACAATTTCTAGATTTATCACTTAGAGATGAATGCGAATTCCCAGGGTTAGCCATTCTTGAATTATCTCCAGGCTATGACTTTACATATGGTCAATCATTTACATTTACGTCGAGGGGGATAAAAGGTTTGTAATGAACTACGAAGACCAACACATGTAACATGATGCAAGAGTAAGGTCTAAAAAACGGCTCTGTTCCAAGTAAGTTGAAAATGAAACACCTTTTGGGGGTAATGAGCTTTTCTATACCAGGTCAAGGTGATGCACTGTCATTCTTTAACATCATAGTTATGCGGATTATTATGCCCCATCTTCAAAAAAGGCGATCCTATGTCTTGTAAGAACTACCGAGGTATATCCCTGTTAAATGTCGCCTATAAGATCCTATCCAACTTATTGTGTGAACGTCTAAAACCTAATCGGGACGCACCAGTATGGCTTCCGTGGCTTCCGGCCCAGCAGATCGCCAAAAGATGAAATTTTCACAGTCAGACAAATTTTGGAAAAGACCAACGAATTTCAAGTCGAAACCCACTACTTTTTCATCGAGTTTAAACCCGCCCGATGTCTCAATTCGGGATACCGGAAAAACTTATCCAGATGTGTTGCGTAACGCTGGAACCCACACGATGCTCTGTGCAATTTGGAAACAACTCTTGGGAGCTCTTCCAAACGTGCACCGGATTCAGGCAAGGAGCTGCACTGTTATGTGATTTCTTCAATATCGTGTGCAGGGCAGGTGTCAACACGGACATTATCTTTCAGAAATCCGTCCAACTGCTGGGATACGCAGACGATATTGACATCATCAGCCGTCGTAGAGGCGTTTACGGCTATTGATGAGCAGGAGAAAAGAGTTGGGGTTGTAGTGAATGACGACAAAACGAACTATATGTATGTTATCAACAAACAAAAATTTATCTGTCCAAAACATTGGGCAGAACGTTACTGTTGATTCGAGGTAGTTCGAAACAATTATACATGTTACAAACAACAACTTTGTAGAGATCCAACGAAGCATAATACTAGCAAACTGCTGGTACTTCGATGGAACAAATTAATGCTCTATAGAAAGCTCATCTTACAAGTCCTGATGTATGGAGCTGAGTGCTGGGCGATAAGTAAGAAACTGAGAAGATATTGGGCACCTTCGAGCGAAAAATTCTTCGTCGGATATTAAGTCCCTTATGATAGAATGGCGAATGGAGAAGAAGGTACAACAGCGAACTCTATGAGCTATACCATGATGTGGATGTAGCCCAAATAGCAAAGATACACAAATTACGAATGGACAACAATGCTCCAGCCAAGAGGACCTTCGAATCCCAGCCCTCAGGTTCGAGCGGTTACCAATGCCTTTGCAAGCATAGAATCAGAAGCGGCCAAAGTGGTTTGAGCGATAAACGAGGGTAAAACCTAGTACATGCTGTCAACAAAAAGGGACCCTCAACACCGGCAGCTACAACTTCGAGGTAGTAATGGGTTTTATCTACCTTGGGAAGATTCAACGACGAACTACACGAGCTGTACAGCGACATCGACCTAGTAAAAAAACTGCATATTGGACGTCTGAGATGGCTAGGACATGTAGAGCGAATGGACACTGGAGATCCGGTCCACAGAGTCTTCGAATCAAACCCGAATGGACGACGCAGTAAAGAGCCTCCTCACCGCAGGTGGCGCGGTATAAGTTCAAGAGGACCTCGAGCAACTTGGAGCGCGCAACTGAAGGCAATCAGCTAAAGACCGAGATAGGTTGACCCCAGACAAAACGGCCATCCCAGAAGAAGATCTCTTCAAGTGATCCTCACCCGATATACCTACATACATAAGCAGAGAACTGTCAAAGCCTTTAAATTAGTGTTAAATGGACTCGCGACCTATAAACGGTTTCGCTGTCACGCTGCTTGTTTTTTCTGTATTTTGTTCGCATTAATAATTATTGAAACATTATTTTTTGATAATATTTAATACGATATCGCATAGAGTTCCTTTCTTTTCCAAACGTAGCATAAATAATGTAAAACACTGAGCCAAAAATCAATCAATGACATAAAGCAGTGCAACATAACATAAACAAACAATTAAACAATGACTTGAATGCATAGCAGCAAATTCAGTACAGTACAGTACAGTCAGTATCAGTAACGTACAAGAACCATATTGTCAAAAACACAATCATAATTTTAACCATTATAACCTCAGAGCGGCAACATCAATGTCCCTCTATGTATATAAGGTTAATTGGTATGAATTGCGGGTCTCAATTAGTATTAACCTCAATGAATTCATTGCATACAAATGAAAGAAACCTAATCAATTTTCTTCTCCCTTCTCTGGTTGTTAGAAAACTTAAAAATGAAATCCATACCACGACCATGCGTCAACTTTTACTTGCCCGACGTGATTTGAAGTGTGCACTTTCGGTCTTTCCCCTAATATGTCGCAACTATAATGTGTCAAAAAAACTTTGTGACTTTAATATGTACATGTCAAAGTAATTTATGTCAAATCCACGGTCTAAGTCATTTAATCATCGTAAAATGTTTGACTTATAATGGACAATTAAACAGTTGTTTATTTTATTTTATCTCGAGTGGCTAATATCTATATCGGTTTACTTTATCTTTTGATAACCGTGTAGGTGCTTTCAGAAAAATGAAATACATATTCGTAATTCAGGCATTGCACATACTAGCTGCGCACTATCACTGTTTGTCTTTGTTGTGTTAGTCAACAGTAGGCTAATATATTTTTTCTTTATTTATTTATTATTTCTTTTTTTCTGTGGATTGTGTTAATTAAACAAAATACATATATACGAGTAAATTTTTGTTTATTCTGAACCAAACGAAAAACGCAATGTTTCTACATGACGAATGGCGATGAGATAATTTGATTGGGTTTCATGCAGCGAAGATGGTTAGTTTTGTTTCTAATAAATTCGGATTGGAGGTGTCGGCAACTGACACTATTTAAATTATGACTAACCGCTCATGATATTCGATTCAAAAAGGACAGAACAAATCAGCAACCTCGCAAGGATACATACATCAGTAGAGATGTCAAAAAAAGTTGAGTAAATGGATAAAGTTGCAATGATTGAGTACTTTTACTTAAATATTATCATTAAATACAACTCCTCCATGTATACATGAATCAAAACACAGTTACTTATTCAGCTACTACACATATGTATTTGCATCTCTGCCAAAAATCAATTGAATGTACGAGTATTTTTAGCGCATTATTGATTTAACTTCATGCTTACTTTACGTGATTCAACCACATTTAGTAGATTCAACCACTACTATTGATTTTCGAAATCGTTTTCGTTGCAATAACCAGTGTAATATTCAGTTAATAGCTTTCGTGCATGAAACTAATTGCTTCTTATATTGCTTTTACTGACCTAAAACAAGATGACATTACAATTACCATTTACTCTTCAAAACTTCCTTGAAACTTTGTAAAAGAAAGAGCACAACTGGGTAAAACAAAAGGTATTAGGTTAGGTTACGTAAAGTGGCTGTCCTGGCGAGAGTCAAATCACACTTCGATCAAGAGCAGGTTCATTGTCCACATATTTGGTGGCACGGAGAAATTACCGGAAGAATGACCGCGTAACGTTGACCTATCCCAGATGGCTTGTCCTTGAGAAGGACCCTTGAGCGGGTAAGAAGGTTGCCTTAATCAACTTTAGGTCCGTTTGCGTACTTTCTACACTAAAATTCGTAGATTATAAAATTTCAAAGAGTGTGGGTAAAATTCTCTCAGAGAGAGCTAAAATTACGAAAAGGTAAACGAACAAGTTGAAGAAGAAAATGCTGAAAATACACTGATTTCACAGATTTGACAGTTTTCACAAACCAGCCCAAAGAAATTTCTAGCACTAAAATTCGTAGCATGGGGAAATGCTTCACTCTCTCGTGATCGCTCTCCTCTGCGAAAAACTACGAAAATTCAGCTTTTCATAGAAACTCGTAAATTTTCCTAAAAATTCGCTGTTTTGGGAGAGTACGCGAACAGACCTTTTGACTATCGAGGTTACAGAGAGTGCAAACAAGTATTAGGGGTGACTGACTGAGTCAATCGAACTAAATGACTGACGAACTAAACTTGACAGTCAACTTCGGATCATTTGACTTGACAGATTTGCTCCCCAAGCTAAACACTCCTGATATTTATAATTGTATTGTGGCATTTAACCAAAATCAAATGGAAGTTCACACACAACAGCTTTAACAATACTGAGGGAGGCCATTTTTGCGATTTTTATTCACATATAGGGCAATTTAGACCTGTTTTCGGAAATTAGCGGCCAGGGAAGTGTGGCAGAGCTGCAAAAAAAATGCAATCATTTCTGAACATAATTCCTTGGAATAATCTGAAGAAAGCTTCAATTCATTGACTTCAATAAAAACTTCATATACAGCAATCATTTTTGAGTTTTTAATTGCTCTGCATTCTTTAAAGTCACTTGAAGTCACTGGCATTTACTGCTTGCATCCAATTCCTTTAAGTCAGTTGAAGTCAGTGACTGCATTTATTAAATTTAAGTCTTCGAAGTCAGAGTAAACAGAATTAGCAGTATGTGGCTGCTAATGCTCACCTGACAAGTTGTGAGAGAGCCACTTATCCACCTTGGGAAAAAGTGAGTTGTAGTGGGAGTGATGTCTCCTATTCTTTTTGTTTCGATAACTCTTTTAAGATTCCTTCCTAAGTCTGTGCAAATCTGAATTCCAACAGAGACATTGACAGAGGTTTCTGCACATTGGACAGGTCAGTTTCCAATGTAAACAGTCAAAGAAGGGGAAGTTGTTGTGTCAGCTGTAGCATTGGAATGAAATTATTTAGATTTAAAACGTCTATGTTTGGCAGATCACTTAGATCAGTGTCTAGGAAGTGCCAAGGAAGTTATTTTACTCTTCCTCTTGGTCTCCACAGGATCTACAAAAATCAATTTCCTAGCATTAACCATTAGCTCAGACACGAGCGCCTACTGCTAGTTAAAAGAATTGCTAATAATGTAAACTAAATTAATTAAACGATTTTGTTTAAACTTCAATTTTACACAATTTCGAAGAAATTTAACAATCAATGGCGTTTCGCTGTCCTGCCTTTTTTAATGTTACAACTGTCCCTTAAATTGAGTAAAATATGTCAACAACAGATAATTCAATTTAATGGGATGTCAACAACTCCGAAACACAACAAATTAATGTATCGATAAGCTATGAATTAAGATTACAACTCTTATCAATGCTTACGAATACTTTCCTGTGTATCAATAAAGACACAATATTTAATTATTTCTGTAAGGAAAATGCTTGATAATACATAGCTTTATCTTACTAAGCTCTTTTAAATAGAAAACTGTCTACTCAGGGGTCTAGCTTTTGAAGATCGCTAAGTAATATATATCTTTCTGATTTAGATTTTGCATGTTTTGGTTCGTAGTTATTAGTACTGGAGACATAACACAGTTCAGTTCCACGACTATATTTAATACAAAGAATAATACAATGAAATCGCAGTGAAGGGAACGTATATAGAAGGTGTGGTCTCTGTGACACAGTTACCTTTCCTATGTTTAAGAATCCGATGGAGCTAGTTTTATTTTATCGGACCTTATCGGTCAGACGTGCCTCATCGTTAAAGCTTCTAGTAGGTCGTCAGCCTTGTAATACCCTGGTTCTTCACAGTGACTTTTTATTAATGTATTGCATATTGATAATATAAAGGCCGTTGTTAATACTTAACGACACCTCTTTAACTGTTATGGCTGCAGAGATCCTCCTTGCCATTGAGTAAAGCTGACTTTTAACCGCATAAATTCTAAATTCTTCTTACCATATTTTTCGAATTTAAGTATTAGAAGAAGGCTTGGTCTTTTACATCTGGACTCCAAATAAAATGCATTGAAAGCTCCAAAAAGGTTTACATCCGAGTCTACCTAAAGATTAGTTTTCCTTAAATGATCTGCCTTCCATTTGTCTTATAAGAAAAAGTAAAATCAACAAAAAATTTCTCCTTGGTGACAGGCAGGCGAATGACGTCATTGGAGATGCAGGGTAGTAATGCAATAAAATCAACAAAATTAAATGTTTTTTATGTATTATGACTTAATTAGTAAAAAGCAAACATTCCCATTAATTATGGAACACAACGTCGTTCAAGTGGCTGCATTGGCTGGCTTCGCAATAGCGCATTTTGTCACTCCAATTTTCCAAGACACTTATGATGGTTTCGGGCTGTAGCTCGCGGATTGCTTGGATGACATTGACATTAAGTGCTTGAATCGTTTCCGGATTGTTGGCATAATGTCGTTCCTTCCCACAAAAAAAGAGACCAACGCGGCAAAATCGCAGCTCTAAGGCAGCCAATTGACATTGCCAAGACAGTTGATAACACGATTTGGGAATTTGGTGCGCAAAAGATCGATTGTGGCATGGGCTATGTGGCATGGCGCACCATTCTGCATGAACCAGATGTTGTTCAAATCCATGTCTTCAATTTCAGTAAAAAAAAAAGTCAGTTAACATGGCTCTGTAATGTCCGCCGTTGACCGAAACATTGTTCCCAGCCTCATTTTCGAAGTCTCACACTCTACGGCTACAGCAGCCACATTCTCATCTGTGCGACGACCACGGCGACCATGAGTGGTGTCCACTAACATAGCAATCTCACGAACTTTTTGCACAAACTTGCATACAGCAGGAACGGTGGGTGCTTCATTTCGGCCAAAACTTCTTTTCAAAAAATCCACTGTCTAGGCTACAAAGCACTCACTTTGAAAAAAGGTTTTCAATATTTCCCAGGCGACTCATTTCGTTCCTCGGAGGTATAATACTGACTTTCTGTCAAGATTTCGAGCAGCCAACAGCTGTCAGTTTCAAAATAACCTATGATTTAAGACCACTAGATGGCCCACCCTGTACATGTGTATATAGTTTTGCTGCAATACAAAAATAACTAAATATAAGGCTAAATGCAGCCAATAGATGGCCTATGTCTAGAATTGGAATGAAAATCTCTGTAAAAGACAACAGAGTCTAAAAATTTTATTTCTGCTCAGACTATAACATTTTCATAATCAATCAACCTTGATGCGCCCAAATTAAAATTAGTAGTCTTTCTGACCTTTTTGTGAGGTCTGTATTTACTCAACTTGTAAGTTTCATATTTTATTCTTATTTGCATTGTTAACTTAAAGTTTTCTATGTATGCCTCAATAACCCATAAGCACTTATGTACATATATGACAGTAAGTATGTCACCGATAAACCCCACTGTCTGTGGTTGGATTTGAATGACGAACTACGCAGTCACCCGTGAAGGAGTACTACTTTACATTACATTCCAACACACAAGCGTATAGCACATATAGAACAAAAATCACAATTAAGTTGATTAATTTCTTTCCCAATAGTTTTCGAAATAATTAGGTCCACATTTCAGATTTACCCCTTATGTACAAATTTATCAACAAAAAGGGGAAAAAATGGTATAATTATTTGAATGCTCGCTGTGCTTTGTTTTCGTTATTTATCATCTTTGATTGTTTCTATTTTTATTTATTTATCGGTTTCATTAATCGTACTAAATTTGGGTGGCGCTTCAGTACATACATACAGTCACATTTATTCTAACGTTGATTTCTACGTAAAAGTTGTAGATTAACTTTGTTTGAATAATTTTCCGTTGAAACGATCAAGGTGAACGTTTGAAAAACTTGTGGAGACGTCTACGGTAAACGTGTTTTCGTTCTCTCTTCGGACTAGCTAGAGGCCATTAACATTCTTCTCTTAGTAGCATTTTCAAAATTAGTGTTTCAAGGTTAAGGCGAGATGTTTATGTACACATAATATACACGTATGTATGTAAAATGTTTAGATGATTTTATTTTTAGTTATTTCTGTCTTAAACTATAATGCTAATGTTGATAAACTTTTTGCTTTTATTTGAATTCTGTTTGTTGGACCCAATATCTTCGATAAATAGAGTTCTACATTCATTTAATAATAATTTCCATTGGTTGTGTATACATGAATGCCACTCGCATGAGATAAGCCGATACTTACAGTAGTTGCGGTTTTTAATCCACTTAGAGGCAAACCCCCTCGCATATGATATGCGGGTTGTTAAAAATTATGTACATTTGCGGCTTTTCTACCTTCTAGAAGCTAAACAACTCATTTTCATTGACTTCTTCGAAGGTGTTTTTACAGGATGAGTAAGTATTATATTGGTTAATTGGTAAATATATATTTTAATGTCAACTATTGTATCTTTTGTATCTTTTGACGAATCAAAAGAGTAGAGAAGCTCATTTAAAAAAAGAAAGGAAATTTGAACTTCGATAGTCGGACGTAAAATGTTAATTTGAATACCAAGTAGAAACCTACAATAAAAGGTGTGTCATTTAGTGGTTTCTTTTTAAATCATAGGTTATTTTGACACTGACAACTGTTTCGCGCTCGAAATTTTGACAGAGAGTCATTATCTAAGAAATGCGAAATGAGTCGCTTTAGTCTTGAATAACTTTGGAAAATATCGAAAATTTATTTGCAAAGTCAGTGCCCAAATAGTGCGTTTTTTGAAAAGAAGTTTTGGCTGAAATGAATCACCCACCGCGCCTGCTGTTCGTGAGACTGGTTTGCTAGTGGACAACACTCATGGTCCCCATCATCTTACGGTGCACACAGACGAGAAAATGGCTGCTATAGCCGAGAGTGTGAAACTCAATTCCCGAACATCAACTCGCCATCTAGCTCAACATTTTAATCGACTTTTTTCTACTGAAATTGAAGACATCGATTTGGACGACCTCTGGTTCATGCAGGATGGCGCGCCATGACACACAACCCATGCCACTTTCTTCTTTCTTCTTTCTTTTGCGCACCAAATTCCCATATCGTGTTTTCAGCCGTCTTGGCGTCTTGTTGTCGAAATAGTGTTGACAAAGCCGATAAAAGGCAAAGGCAGTAAGTCTCACGTGTTCCTCAATGGTAAGGTGTCAGAAGCATTTGAACTCCAAATTGGAATACGTCAAGGATGCATATTGTCTGTATTGGCTGTTGTTCTTGGTGGTTATTAGTGACGTACTCTCTGCAGCATTGACGGTAGAAAACTATCGAATTCGTTGGACAGTGACATCTTACGATGTTTACACAGCGAGACCAAAAACCCTAAGCACCTCAATTCCAGTGCCCAAGCAGACGAAGTCGAGAAAGTTTACAACTTGTTATATCTGGGAAGAGTGGTCTCGGCATAACGTGATGGCATCGAATTGGATATGTGCAGTAGAATCGGGAATTTCAATACTACAATCTACCATCCGAAAAAGTAATATTTTCAGCTTAAGAACGAAGCTGCGACTGTTGCGCTCAAACGTAGAATCGGTGTTGCTTTATGGGTGCAGCACCTGGAAGGTGGACACCATTAATACACGTTTGTAGTCTTCGTCAACAAAAATGTTTAAGAATTATGTTGAGGATTTGTTGGCCGAACCATATCCCCAACGAACAGCTTTGTATGCGAACGGTCCAGGAACCTATAAACATTACTATACGAAGGAGAAAGCGGGAGCGTTTTGGACACACCCTAGGAATGATTTGGAGAGAACTTAAACATGTTGCAGAAGTGCAAACAAGATGGTGCGCAGGCGGTGTTGACGCCCTATGCCCCCGAGAGGGTAAAGGATTTAAGTAAGATGTTCATAAAAGGGTAGAAGGAGTCTCTTTAGAAAACGGGGTCGAGTCGCATCAACTTCGTCTACAACGCTACCTGTCTCGTATAAAACAATTCCGCTTTTTGAATAACAAGCAATATGTACCAGAAAAACTTATTTTTCTCGCAACGATCTTATCCCAAAATAGATCTTATTACAACAAACAAAATAGTTTCACAATGCATCACTTCCCCCTACCTATACAAATTTCTAAACAAAATAACCAATTGTAAACATTATAGCTACTGATCGACGGCACTGATCAAAGAACGCATCTTAACATCAATGAACAAAAACATGGATGTGTCATGCTCGTGTCCCACACAAATCGCAGTATCAAAAGTAAACATCGCAATCAAAATAAATTCAATTATAAACGTACATATGTATGTATGTATAAAAAAATATATTTTTTTTTTTACTGACTCAATGCAGCCGCCAACTAATCTAACATACTGCCGTCAATAGCTGACTCAAGCAGTAGCAGTGCGCCTGCACTTGTCCTCTGCACAGTAATCATTCACAGATGCACACACGCACACCCAATGACGATAGTAAATAATAAACATTTCACACGAAGAAATTGGGTCATGGGAGCCTTGAAGCTGATGAGTTCATACAAAATACTTTGGGACACTGCCCAAGAAAAGAACAACAACAACAAAACGAAGAGTTAAACACACCCACCTCCCCATATTCCGATTTTTAGCTGCGTATGATCCAAGTTCTCCACATAATCTCCGAGGATTTTATTTAGCACCTCGGTGACGACCGATTCAAAGACCATATTGACGCTTAAACGTCTTGCGGCAACACCTTAAATTGATAATGCTCCGCTGCTCCTCCTAACTAGATTCGAATTCCACTTGAATACACTTATTTTTTTATTTGGGCTTTCGTGAACAACACTGGTTTTTGATTATTTTCTTTGCTTCCTTTTACACTAAACATCAACACTTTTCTCTAAAGTTTAGAGATGACATCATCTTTGGGGCAGAGTAGCACTTGATTTCACAAGACCGCACGATGGGAGACAATTTATTCGTTCGAAAATCGACGGTTCTCGCGAAGTAACACTGTTTCCTTCACTATCGCGATGAAGAAGGATATGCACACTTTCCACTGATCACTTGTAAAGGGGGGGATGTTTAAAGGGAAATTCCCTTCTTTCCGCAAAAGAAATTAAGACCAAATTATTTTCAGATATTTTCCGGTTCACACTACTCGCATTCTAACATCCGTTTTGCGCTGCAAAATAACTCGAACTGACAGTGGCAAAAGAAATAGGAAAACACCAAATGCGGCGAAGCACGAAAAAGTGAAAAGTAAACGTCAAAATTATTTAACGACAGCCGACTTGTGTGATTTGTTGTTGTCCAAACAAATAGCAAATGTACTGCTTTTATGTTGAGTATCACTTTCTACAAGTAATATGGGTTGTTTTCGAAAAAACCGGCACAATCTGAATTATTAACGATAAAATTATATTTCGCGATTCAGAATTTCTTTTCAATTATATTCCAATAGGACGCTTTTTCTTATCAGTTTCAGAGCTGTCAGATTTTCAATCAGCTGTTTATTAATGCCGATTAGACAAATAGGGTGGGTTTGGAAAAAGGGAATAGAGCAGTGTTCACAATAACATTCACAATTTAATTTATGGATTTATTATAATATGGATTTCATATTTTTTAATGAGGCTTAGATCAAACATCCATAACTTTTTTACATAACTATAAGATGCTTTGAATTTAGCATGTAATGCCCAAACGACAAAGTAAGTTCATGGGCTTTTCATCCACTTTACGGTAACTTCTGTCATATGCAGCCGGATTAAGGTGTCCTATGAGGTCCGCCCGCGTACTTTCTGCACTAAAATTCGTAGATTATCAAATTTCAAAGAGTGGGGGTAAAATTCTCTCAAAGAAAAGTAAACGAACGGGTTGAACAAGAAAATGCTGAAAGTACACTGATTTGAGAGATTTGAAACTTTTTACGAACCAGCGCTAAGAAATTTCTTGCACTAAAATTCATAGCATGGGGAAATTTTTTACTCTCTCGTGAGTGCTCTCGGAAATTCTCAGTACGCGAACAGCTTCTCGTAGAAATTCGTCTGACCCATGAACCGTGGGTGAGCGGTATTAGGATTTGAAGACCCTGTACTTGCATACAACTGGCTCCAGTCGATTTAGACATCATCCATAGGGAATAATTGTTGAAATTTATACAATCACCACTACACTGGCTCTTTCCTATTCTTTTTTCTTAAGCCAACTGTAGGAATTGACGATGTATATTATCTGGGCGGTTCCTAGCGAAATATCAACTTATTTGCTAGAGCTAATGCATGCTAAGAAATAACTGACTATAAACTGAAAAGGATAATTTTGTTGATCGCTTTTTTAACAAGATGTATCTACCCAGCTCGTCAAAATGCCTGCGTACAAACAAAAGAATGAGCTATAAACCTATAGACACAACCAAAAAATGACGAGAACCACGTAATGCAATGAAAACCCCTTCATCAGGACAACATTCGACATACCCGCGGTTCTAGAAGTAAATGGGGAAGAACAGTTAAGGAGACACCTCCTCCCGGAGGCAACTAAAGTACGTTGACAAAAACCGCACATGACAGCGCGTAAGTATAGTAGAGATCCTGGGACCAACAAGGATATGTAGGCCAAAAGTAAACAATCATAAATCCAACATTACCACATAAAAAAGGTGGATGGAACTTTATTTACAGTTTGTTCTTAAATGAGAAAGTTTACGGAAAAAAATTAATTCCCCTATTACAACTCATCATTCTTTACCCCAGCGAATTGCCCGGGATATTCTTTGTTTTCAATGGTCACACCCTTGCAGCGTTCCTGTGTCACCAGAAAGTCTTTTGCCTCCCAAGCTTGGGCACCATCCTTAAATAGGAATATTGCCCTATCGTCATCGACCATATAGCGTTCTGCTTGGATATGATTGTTCCATAAACTAGTTTGCCACAGTTTGGTGATAGTCTCCGCCTCGTCACGAGTGGGTTTACCAGTAACACTAACAAAAGTCATCAGGGTTCGGCCTTTCTTTGAGATTTTCAGCACGTCCTCTGGGTTGCCTGTATTTAGTTTCGATAAATCAATTTTGGGTTGCGGCCGTAAGTGTTCGGGCAACTCATCCGGTTCAAGTGGATCGTCATCTTCCTGTGATAGAGGGGAGCTTAAAACAATTCGACAACAAGTTTTAGTCATTCAAATACCTCCCATTGTTCCAGCAGACGCTCCATGTCGGCATCGTTGAAGTCTCTGATGTCTTTCTTCGCCCAATCAGGTTTGGCTTTCTCATCGAACTTTTTTGCCAATATGGCTGGAAGAAAAACAAGTAATAAAACTAAAAAATAAGATTTCATTGTGCGAGTATTTGATGCTTTGAGCCACGAAAATAGAAAAAAACAAATTGGTAAACTGCAGAGTGCAAATAGCGGAATCAACAAATACACGTCATCTTGACAGTTTGTGGGGTAGAGTTCGATAATGTGTTGTTATCGATAACCTAACAGATATGAGATATAACCTTTTGTTAAAAACTGAATTACAATCATATTGGTCGGGTTGGAATTCCCATGTTATTTCGTATATCGTTCCGCAATATTTAGTGCTGTTGCCTTTATATACAATTAAATATTACTGTCCCTTGTGGCATTGACAAGTATTAAAGTAAAAACGTTTATATGTTATGTTAGAAGAGCTGCCCAAGGAGATACTTCCGAAGAGATGATAGATATGACATTCTCTTCGGAAGACAAAAGGCAGAGTTCTTTTGATTCAATGGAAACGACATTAGTCAGTGCCTACCATTGACTGGTTTTAAACGTTTTAATATGTACTTTCCTGCATTAAGAGATACGCTTCCCTTTTAGGATACAAACGAATTATCGAAATCACAATTATTAATCGAATCGAATTATTAATAACCAATCTTTTGTGTAGTGCTCTACCAACCTTATGACGGCTGTCAACTGTCAAATCACTGTACTCCCGTGGCCTTCCACCCTACCACCCACAAGGGTAGCACAAGCACATGGTAAAGTAATCTGTCAAAGGGACAACAGACGCTATATTAACCTTGGTTCAAAGTCAGTAAGTCTACCGCACTTTTCCACTTGTATTCATTACTTTATTTCGTTTGCCCTCTTAGCAATCTGCATTCCGCTTACATTCTTCCAACATGCCACTTCAAGCTAAGATTGGGCCATCCATTCTGAACGCCGATCTGGTTGATCTCTACCGAGAATCTCAAAAACTGCTTGACAATGGCGCAGACTACTTACATTTGGATGTGATGGATGGACACTTTGTTCCGAATCTCACCTTCGGACATCCCGTCGTAAAGTGCCTTCGCAACAAGATTAAGGTAACGTCCAGTTAGAATTCACTTTTCTAGCTTAACACTTTGATTTACAGACTGCCTTCTTCGAAACACACATGATGGTCTCCAACCCAGTCCAGTGGGTTGAACCAATGGCCGATGCCGGTGTGAACCTATATACATTCCATATTGAGCCAGTTATGGATAGTGTTCCCGATGTGTGTCGGAAAATCAAAGAGTCTGGCATGCAAGTGGGCTTAGCACTCAAGCCAGGAACCCCTGTCGAGGATGTCGTAAAATACATTGATGACGCGGACCTAGTATTGGTGATGACAGTAGAACCAGGCTTCGGAGGTCAATCATTTATGGCTGACATGATGCCTAAAGTTAAGTGGCTGAGGGACAACTACCCCACTCTTGATATCGAGGTCGATGGTGGTGTTGGACCAAAAACCATTGATTGCTGTGCGAAGGTAAGGTGATGAATAGAAAAAAGAAGTATCTGATATAAAGGAATTTTCTTTCAACAATCTAGGCTGGTGCCAATGTAATTGTATCGGGAACAGCGGTCATTAAGTCTGATGATCAGAAAGGAGTTATAAGCAATCTTAAGAGCTGTGTACAAAGTTACCTAAAATAGTGTACATTTGTAAAGTGTGTCCTTTTTTTATACGAAATTGTTATGGGGGGAAAATTTAAATAAAATGTAAGTCAATGTTTAGCATGGGGGCAAATTAATTGAAGCTATGTTGACCGATGTGAGGTTGCACCAAATGGTAGTTTGAAAGAGAACTTTCCCATCAAGAATGAAGGAGTAGTAGTGTTTAATAATGCTGTGTTGCTCATTTTCCATGTACATAGCATCTAACTCCCGATATCGGACGATACTACATTCACATTAGTGTTGATTATGGGCACCGGAATAAATAATCTTACTGAATGGCAGGCGAATTGGATAGTATCAGGAAAAATGCGTTATGGACATAAATACTTACTTACAAGGTTCCATAAATGAACCACACATACACAATTGAGCGGAAGGCAAATTACAAGTTCCATAGGAATCTAAAAGAAAAGGCAATATCAAATTGGGAATTGCGTTTCGCCTATGGCCAAACCGTATCTCTAACGAACAGCTTTATCAGAGAACGGGCCATGGACCTATAGGCACAACCATACGACGACGAAAGTGGCAGTGAGTAGGTCACAATCTCCGTAAGGGGGACAGATCCATAGCTAGCCAAGCGATGCAATGGAAGCCGCTTTCCCAGGATGGCAAGATACGCGGCGATCCTAGGAGTACGTGGCGCATAACAGTGGAGAAGGAAGCACCGTAACTGGGAAAGTGTTGGGGAGAGATGAGGCACATTTCCAGGAATCCACAAGGGGATACATGACATAAGTAAGTAAGTAAATACTCTCATTCGCATGACGAGTGACAATTTTTTGTTTAAATCACCGACGTGATTCGCCTCCTGGTTCTATTGAAGAGCATTGCTTCTAAAATGTTGGTTTCGTTTGTTTGGGTATGCTGTTGCTGTGCTACTGCTGCTGCTGTTAAATGTGTCAATCACCCTTATTATCGTTGTCGTCCACGACTCTAAATAAAACAACGCCGCTGTATGAGGAATGTAAGCGTTTAGGGAGTCGCGTCGCTTCAGTTACGAAATGTGAAATCAACCGTCTCGACTCGACAGATGTTGCCAGTCGTTTTCGACAGACTGGTAACATTCAACCGTTACTCCGAATTTTTTAGTAAGTGCCATCTACAGCTCAGCGAACTGCGAACACGAACGAGCGAATATTCGCCAGTTTTGACTTTTCATTCAGATCAACTTTTTTATCTAGTCGCTACAATCGGCGAATTTTATTTGTCATTTACCAAAGGATAATAAATTTGTGAGGTTAAACTCTCGCGAATGTTTTGGTCGCGAAAAAGTGGATTGCATTTCACATGTGTGGAACGTCAGTAAATTATGATAGTTCGCAAAAAGTATTCGTCTATTCGTATTCAAAAACTCACCGAATTGCTGATTTCTTCGCGAAAATTAATCACAAATTAAGTTTATTTTCTTTGGGAATAGTAAAATTATGAATTATATGTCTGTAAATCTGCTAAAAATAGTTTATTCGCGGGTCGCCTATTCGTTGGTCGCTGAGCTGTGAATGTACTTAATAGGGTACCCACTCACTTCTGTGATATGCATCATTGGAATGTTTCAACTGCCAGAAACTAAATATAATGCATATTCGAATAAATGAAATCACAGTTTATATTTTTCCTCATTTTTATTGTTTATATTTAATCATTTATAAATTTCATTTTATGTGTATAATATAATTTTAGTTAATACAATTACTATTATACTCAAATGATCTTTTTTTTTTTTTGGTTTTTGTTTTGATAATAAAAAATGAAATTTTGTTAGTATAATATTATTTATTCGAATGTGTGTCTTGTATTAACTTATATACTTAGTTATCTTTTAGCTTAGTATAAATAATAAATCACTTATCTATTTTTTTTTTTTCCCATAAAATTTAGTTAAACACGATTATCTTTCTTAGATGTTCAAGAAATCAGTGTGTTGAAGCGTGAAAATTCAAAGAGCTTTTCTTTTTATTCTTAAGACTTAAAGACATCCACTTGAGTGTTACACTTTGTAATTTTAAAATATTTTCTTCAAAGAAAAAAGTAAAATTACTTTAATTCAGTTTTATTGCAAATCAATCCACCAATATTGGCTCATTGGTGGTATTTTAAGTGTGTGATTGATGTGCAGAAAACTATCTTTTTTGTTTTTGTTAAATTAACAGTCAAGAGGAGATCTAAAGTGGTAACTTTTAGTTTCTTACATAGTATATCCATCCTTTTATTTTTATTTTTTTTTAAACAGAAGCGGTTAATGGTTATTTTATTTTCGTAAAAAAAATTGTTATTTACTTTTTGTATATATATTATATTTGGTTGATGACATAAGTATATGTAATCAAATAGTTTTTGTTTATATTTATTTATCGACTTATATAACATACAAAATTGTGTTTTTCTTCCTTTAATTAATTTTATTTCTATTTTTTTTTTTTTTTGGTTTTTATAAAATGTTTTACTTTATACTTAAAAAGTATTTGTTTGATTTTTACTTAGAAGCAAAAATTACAAATCCTTCATTTTTTTTTTGGGAAAAACGTTTTCTTAAAACAATATAGATTTATTTTGCGTTACACTATATATGCATGTATGTATATATGTATTCAAGAAGTTTGGAGCAGTTTAAGTGAAAAATAATATTTTTGTTTATTATTTATTTTGACAAATTTATATAAAATTTTATATATCATTGATCTATTTCATTTTTACTTAGATTCTTAAGCAAAGTACACAAATATTAATTTCTTTATTTTCTTTTTTTTATGTATCTGTAAGTGTACTCAATATTAAATATAATGTGGAAAAAATTGTTAGTAATAGAACCACAATTTTATAGGATTTTCTTTTATTTATTTATAATTTTTTTTCTTCTTTTATTTTATCTTTAATGCTTAGTCGTTAGATCTAGTTTTTTGTAGTTTTTCTTCTTTTGTTTTTTTACAAGTGTTTATTTTATTTTAGTTACACACGCACGTACAAATGTTTCCTAGGGACTTATTAAGGCGATAAGAACTTTTAATTTTTCTTATAAAATAATGTGTTTTAGTTTAGAAAAAAGTGTTTTATAAATAAAACTATATGTTGAACATAAATTTTGTTTAAATTATTAAAGAGTTATATTGTGCTTTTATTAATGTCCCTATTAAACTAAATTTGTATAAAATTATAAATATGAATTATATTCTTATCCAAGCAAAAAATTATTCACCATTTTCATTTACAAAAACACGTACTTTATGTTATGACAGTTTATGCAAAGAAACTGTTTCAAGTTTATCTTAAATGTTTGTGGATGTTATAGCCCTTCCTGCTGACTATAAAACAAAAACAAATTAGTCGCTTGAAACTGTTTTTCAAATAAATTCATACGATTTTTAAGTGCTCGATATTACTCATCACTTTATTTTGAGAAGGTTTTGATAACTAGCCAAAGCTTTCGAAAATCTTGAAAGACGCGAGTACATGCCTCTCTAAAGTGGTGAGTAAGATTCTGTGATGAACATTTGATTTGGTTTTAAACTAATACACTGTCGGCCATAAGTTTGGAATCGAAAAATATTATAATATTTGGAAGGTTATAGCTGCGTAGTAAAAAATAGTTTTAATTTTGTATGTTCTTTAAACAACATAAATCGTATTTTTTTGCGCAGAAAAAGATGTTCAAAACCTCTTTTTCTAGGTTACTGCAATACTTTGAAAGTTAAGTTAAAATCAACCGCATTTCTTTCAAGAAACACATGTTTGAAAATATAAATTGCAGTTTGATTCTATTCATTATATAGTGATTCTAAATATATGCTGACAGTGTAAAAATTAACATTTTTTTATATTTCTGTATTAATTCCAGCAGATACATTCGAGTTGTCTAGTAAATATACTTTTGTTTATATGTGATAAATTGCAAAGAAAGATGTAAAAATTGAGTTAATATTTTTTTTAAATATTAACAAAAAACTAATTCAACTAATAAATTTTTGTAAATAAACGTAATTTCCCACACAATCTTTTCAACTACAATAATATATTTATTTTAACTAAAATTGGTTGATAAATTATGTACATTTTGTTAATTTAATTAATTTTCTTTTTGAATTGTTTTCAAAGATAAAATACATACATTGTTTCTTATTTGGACGGAAAATAAATAAAACGTTTTGAAGCACATAAATGTTTGCAAATACGCGCTTATTTCTTGTAAATCTTGTAGGTCCGACTCGGCTTTCGAGTAATATTTTTTTTTATAAATATATCCTTTTATTTTGAATTTTTTTTTCAGAAATTCGGTGCGCAGTATATAATTTTATAAGTAGTAGGTTGTTTTTTTTTTTTGGTATTTATCTTAAGCTATCTATAAACTCACGAAATGTGAACATTTACGTAGACTTGCAAGTTGTATTTTAAATGTATATTGGATACCAAAACAACACACCTACAAGGTTAAACAAATTAATAACAAAAATATGAAAAACATTAACTATTTAAGCCAATATATTTTTAAAAAATAAAAATGTAAATTAATATAAAGCAGCAGTGTTTTTAATTGGATGTGGCCTTATTATATGGCTTTTCATTTGACTAACATGTAATTCACGTTTTGTGAAAAATTAAAATCTGAAAAGGCTGAAAAGGTTTGGAAAGTTTAACAAGAAAATGATAAGATTCCTGTCATTTGTATAGGTTAACTGTTTATTTCAAAGTTTTTTATTTTTATTTGGTCTATGTTTAAGCAGGGGACCAATTCTTGCTTCACAGACAAGACGATGTAATATCTACCTTAATATCAATCCTTGTCATCATGTTAGATTTAATCTATTGAGCATATTGGATAAATATTCCGAGCCCAGATGCAATAGTGTGCTATTGCAGTGAATGATGTCAATTAAATAAACAGTGCGTAGGTAGGCAATAGGATCAAAGCCATTGATTCGGTTACCATCCCATCCAAACTAGTTCTAGAATGCCGAGAAGAGCTAGCCTCGCTTGCACACAATTTTTATATGGGCTCAAGGGCATTGCAACGTTCACGGGAACGAGCAAGCACTTGCGGACAAGGCAAACATTTCCTCAATCCTCTTAAAAAAAAGCTCATCTTAGATGGACTAGGTTATTGAACTGTTCCACATCTGGAATTGGAAAGTGTGGCCAAGATACAGCTTGTCCAAGACTAACGACCTACTAAACAAAACGCGCAAATATACAACAGCAATCGTGACCGGACACCGGCCCATTGGAGTACGTGCGGCCAGACTGGGCATCCCGTACAATGCACACTGTTGCAGCTGCAACACTGCAACTGAAACAGAAACGGGCGACTGTCCGTCTTTAGCCAGGACAAGACTTCGCACTCTAGGAGAACCACTCTTTAATTCCCTTGAGGATGTCTCAGACAAGAATATTAATCAGCTTCTAGTATTCATAAATTCCACAGGCTGGATTTAGACTTGAGTTGTGGTTCGAAGCGGGATCTTGTTAATAATTGGGTTTTCCACCACCACTTCTACTTTTACCTACCTAGGAAATATTAGAGTTTCCTTAACAATAAATAAAATTTCATGGTATAGTACTTCCTGAAGCCATTGCTCTTTTGTCGAATCATATCACAATCCAAAGTACACTATTAAACGAGGTCAATAATTATTTAAAAAAACTGTAACTGAAACTAAAACCTGTAAAAGAAAAAAGTAAAAAGAACAAAAAGAAAAAGAAAAATTGAACACGCAAATAAATTTGTTTTATTGACTATATATATAATTATTTATATATATATATATATAAGCGATAAAATAAAAAGATGTATATTGCTATATAAACGAAAAACAAATATATTATTTTACCTTAAAATACATAATTAGTATAATTATAATTGGTATAAATAATTTCTTCTTTTTTTCAGATTTCTTTTTTATTGTTTACTTAAAAACTTATATACGAACAGAAATATATAGTATATATGTCTATAAATTATACTATAATTTTGCGTTTTCTTTGTTACAACATAAAGAGTTAATAGTATACATTTAAAAATTAAGAGATAAAAACAAATCATAAAAAACGAGAAAACAAATAATTAAAATGATATAAATCGATTTTAATTCATATACGTACATATGTATACAATATTATTAAACTATATATATTTAGATACGAATATTTAGCATTAAATAGTTTACTCTTCTTTTTTCTCTTAAAAACAAGAAAATAATTAAATAATAAACAAGTTATTATGCGAAGAAAACAATTAATTTACCTAAAAAAAAACAATATATTTATTAATTTAAAAATAAAATAAGGAAAAACAGCAGCAAACATATTGTATATAATTTAATTCTACATATGCATGCGTATGTTATGTATGGCTAACCTTAAAATTGGTACTTTTAAAAATTGTGCGACATTTTCATTCTATTAATTTTTGTCGCGTCTATGGTGATTTTGTGATCAGAATTTGTAGTGTTTTTTTTAAATAAATATTCGGTATTTGTGTTTTCGCAGCCATTTATTAAAATTTTTATAAAAAAAAAAAAAACTTCTTTGTGCTACCTATAATCTCCACTTATCTGTTTCTCTTTATTTTATTTACTTTGCCCCTCTTATTATTTTACCTAAAGAAAAACAATCGTAAAAATTTACCTAAAATTTGAAATATACAAGTGTTGCGTAACTAAAAATTACAAAAAAATAAAAAATAATAAATCATCACATGAATTTTGAAAATAAAAATAAAAGATGCTACATAGTTTAAATAGTTTTTAGTTTTCATTCCCTAAATCAATAAATTATACACATACACATATATTTATTTGGAAATTATATAGATTTCTTTTCATACCTTAAAACAAACAAAAATATATATATAATGAATAAATTATTTAAATAAATATATTTATATTAATTTTAATGTGTTCAGTTTGGTTCTTTATTTGTTGGGAAGCTCCACAAAATATTTCTTTATTTCTTTTTTTTTATATTTGATTAAAAATAATAAAAATAATATAATTAATTTAACAAGATTTGATGCATGTGAATATACTATTTTCCTATTAACCGAAATATGGCGACAATGGTAAGTGCATTATATAAATATGAAATAGAAGACGAAAAAAAGAAATAAAATTAAACAAGAGCTTCTACGATGTTTTGGTGTGTATGCGCATATTTCGCAAATAAAAATTGCGGTAAGAAGAATGTTGTTGTTTCAAGCTGTAACTGCTGTTGAAACGTATATTGTTGAAAGCGTCGAAAATATGTCAGCGTTACACTCGCTGTATTTTACTATTACAGATCCCTTTTCATTCAGAAGTACCGAGCCCTAATCCTCAAAATAATAGCTCAAAACGGATCAGATGTGAAGTACAAGGGGAATAAGGCTCATTTATATAAAAATTAGAGACCCATATCTATTTGAATTAACGAAAGTGTTTACCACATTTCACTTAATAGAGGTTGGAGGTCATACAACTGAGAAGATTCCGCAGAAAGTAGAGCCCAACTTCCGGTTAAAGCTTACATTAGAAAATCAACTGAAGCTAATTACATTTTTAAACAAAAGATCTTACAATTTCATTCCTCAACTAAATTTTTTGTGCCGATCTTATCTTCATACACATAATGATTGATGACTTAGGTATATGTATGCATATTCATAGATTTCTTTTTGTTATTAGCGGCATGTGCGTTTTTTTTTTTTTAAATAACTAACGTATGTACGTACATTTTTCTCATTGCGTTTCTATTAGCGGTTAAATAATATGTGCGTACTTCTTTCAATAAGAAAAAAAAAGAAAGGATTTTAA
This sequence comes from Chalcosyrphus nemorum, assembly GCA_949716465.1. Taxonomy (NCBI): domain Eukaryota; kingdom Metazoa; phylum Arthropoda; class Insecta; order Diptera; family Syrphidae; genus Chalcosyrphus; species Chalcosyrphus nemorum. The sequence goes on from OX454332.1 coordinate 87,383,081, forward strand.
CAAACAAATGAAACAAATTGGCAAGGAATGGCTCAAGTTAAGAATGTTATCATATTGTTACAAATATAAATTTATTATGCGGTTTATTTAGCACATTTTTTCGAATATCTTTGTTATTTTTTTTGTTTGTTTTTCGTTTTTCATTTATAACCATTTTAGACGAAACACTTTTTAAAAAATAAAAAAATACCTGCAGATCGTGGAGCCAATTATCCTTTTTGCTTTTAAGTTTTGGTGAAATTTTTTTTTCTTGTATGTAACAATACATTTTTAAATATTATATTTTTTTCCCTTTGTTTTAAACTCGACTATACAATTTGTTGAAGCTTTTAGTTTCTGGTGATTCTTTTTTCAATGAGAAATATCCGAGTTTTAATATTTTGTTTTGCTATTATTTTGTTCTTCGATTTTATTTTTAATTTATTTTTTTATTCCTCAATTTTTGTTGACAAAAGCTGTTTTTTTTTTGTTTCTTTTATAAATTAATATTTTGTTTTACTTAGTTTATAATGTATGTATAATATATATATATATTTTGTTGTTATTAATTCCTAGTTCATTTTTGTTTGTTTTTTGTTTTCTTGTTGACAAAAAAAAATTAAATAAAATAATAATAAAAATATAATTTTGTTGCGTTATAAAATTGTTAAATTTATAATATTTTTTTTATTTTTATTATATTTTATTATTTTATTTTGTTATAATTTTTTTTTTTCTTGAAAAAAGGAATTACGAAAATATTATAATCACAAAAATAGTTTTAACGATCCAAAACCAGTTCAGACCAAGTTATATTCTTTTAAATTTGATTGCAGAATCGTATCCTTTACAGCTGCAAATACAAACCTTATGTTTTCGGTATCTAGATTTGGAAAAAAAAAAGAAGAAAATACAAATGAATAAGTTAGAATGTGACAGATGTTTGCAGTGTTTTTTTTTAAGTTCGTTCATACGCACGTCACTTGGACTCCAGTCAATCAAACTTTCAGTAATTTAAATAAAAAGATTTAAAAAAAAATTATTTGGCCCTATCTAACCTTTCTCACTCACTATATTGTAAAATTGTGAGCTTGGTGTGCAAATATTATTACATCCCTATCATGGAACCCGACGGATCTGAGATTCCCTTCACCTACTCGATGCGCGTGAGTCTCTCATAGCTATAGTGGATCCCGTCGAATACGCTTCTTTACCGACGCTTACCCCGAAGAGTACCACGATAGGGATGATAGGAAAAATTCATACAGGGAATTAAGTAGCTTTGTCTGTATCTACGCCTCACAAAAGTGAGCGTTATCACAATGTACTGAATGGACGATTTGTAGAGAACTCGAGATATAAAAGATTTATTTCCAAATGAAGTCTTAAACTAATAAGAATATGTAGAATATAATCTCTAATAATACCATCCACGAATTATTGTTCATTTGTTCTAAAGGACAAAGAGAGAGGCTTTCTTATGACAGTAATGTCCGTCGTCCACTACGTGCGCAACGCAACCAACCAACTCCATTCAATTGTTTATTCAACTCGAACAAACTCACGTTGCCTGTTTTGAGCAACGCAATTCGAACAAGTTCTCGTTGAACGCGTTCTGAGCCTCGTACACTTAGTTGATCAACTCATTCAACTGTTGAATAGCCTCGTACACCTAGTTTATCAACTTGTGTGATTTTTACAAAAAAAAAAAACCGGTTTCTCGAGTTTATTAGTTGCGCAACAAGTTGACGCACGCGTTAATACTCTCGTACACTAGAGCCAGGATTGAATGTTGATCAACGCGTTGAACACACTTGGCAACTGACAGCTGTAGCGCATTTTGATTTAAATCATTTTTCGATTCAGTTTGATACAGTTTTCGATATGTGAGGATGAAAAGAAAAGTGGGTGCCACGTGGTTTTAGTGGACAATGAATGGCGATGCGAGAATGAAAAGAAGAGACGATTCTGAGACTCTACATTCTCACACAAGAACAATGCACACCAAACGCGTTTGTTGAACAAAGTTGAGAACCTCGTACATTAGAGTTGAATGTGTTGAAAAAGAAATTGATGCGTTCCGCACGCAGTGTAGGACGGGCATAATACTATTGGATGTTTGTCAGACGCTCGCACGAGGTGGGCCGTGAAAAAATGTTGATGGTATTATTCTCGATTCGAACTTGGAACCCCTTGCGCAGTAGTATTCCAACGCACTAACCATTGAGCCACGGCATCCATCTAATGAATTATGTTACATTATTCTTGTATAGAGGTTGTGATATGCTCATATAGATACGGTTTTGGTGCTGTGATTGAGTGTTTGAATCGATTGCTAAGTAGTACCATCTTCCTGGCAATACAAATTGAGAGAGTACAGAATTAACTGCTAATTTCCGAAGAAATAAGGCCACAAATTTCATAATTATAGAGACTGCTCCGCTTCTAAAGGCAGCTCGTGCAGATAGCAAGTGGCTCTTGTCGCTCATGATATGTGACAGGCGGAACTAAGTTCTTGCTGTTTGTCAATAGATGTATCGAATTTGACGTCTCCAAAACGTCATGAATCAATACTCAGTAGGTCCGTTCGCGTACCCTCCCAAAACAGGGAATTTTTACGAAAATTTACGAATTTCTACGAAAAGCTGTTCGCGTACGGAGAATTTTCGTTGTTTTTCACAGAAGAGACCGCTCACAAGAGAGTAAGAAATTTCCCCATGCTAAGAATTTTAGTTCAAGAAATTTCTGTGGGTTGGTTTATGAAAACTGTCAAAGCTGACAAACCATTGTATTTTCAACTTTTTCTTGTTCAACCCGTTCGTTTACTTTTTCGTTATTTTAGTTCTCTCTGAGAGAATTTTACCCCCACTCTTCGAAATTTGATAATCTACGACTTTTAGTGCAAAAAGTACGCAAACGGACCTAGTATTTTGAGTTGAATTCAAAATTTTGTTTAGGAATTTATGTACTTTCAAACTTTCTACAACCATACTATTTTAACTTGATAGATCTTTGAAAACAAATATTCGTATAAATTCAATACGATTGTATTGTACAATTTTTTTTCAAAGTGCCTTTAGATAATGAAAAAGTTAAAAAATAGTCCTACAGTTAAAATCGTAAAATCTTATTACACTTCTGTTACCACTTTTATGTCACATTTGAAGACAATTAAACATACATAGTAACATAACCTTTTTATTTGTGAAAAGCGTCGAAATTTCAAAAAAAGGTGACTTAACCCCTTATTCGTCTGAATACTTCAATTGCACAGCTTTCTAAGTTTGGTTGAAAGAAACTAATACTTCAATTGCACAGCTTTCTAAGTTTGGTTGAAAGAAGCTAATTATTAAATAAGAATAGCATTGTTATAAATTTTCTGCGGATATTATAGTTATATAAAATGGAGAAGCATTTAAAGAGCGGCTACTTCGTAAAACTATATTTTTTACCACTAGCTTGAAAAAAATAGAACTGCCCAGTTCCCTCTCCAATTTTAGGTAGAATTTCAAGAGCCTTTATAGAGTATTAGAAGAATAATAATAAATAATAAAGAAAACGTAAATATATGTATCATATTTTAATTTTATTTATAATCACACTCTAACACAATACAACAAAAAAATATTATTTTTTCAGTTATTTATCGTGTAAATTTGATTTATCGTATATGAAGTTGTATAATAAATATGAAATATATTGATATTAAATTTATTCTTTTGGTAAATAATTTTAAATAAATGTTAAAAAATACATGAATTTAAAAAATGATACGACGCAAGTTTTTTTCTTATTTGATTTCAAAATGAAACGTATTTTTATATTAGCGTTTCTGTTTGTTTTAACATTGGTTAGTAGTAGATCACGCAATTTGCTTAACGTTTAGCCTAAGTTGAACTCCTTCAACGCATTCTGCATAATTGTATCTTTTACGGCGCAGAACACAAGCTTGATGTTTTCAGTATCTGTAGACATTCGTATTTGGTTCAGTTTTGAGCAAAAACCAAGTCGCACGTCCAATAGTGAGATAAGTAAGAAATAAAAATGAAATCAGTTTCAGTTGATTTCGAATTATGGTTTTATTTTTAATATAATAAGTTCCTTTTAGTAAGCGTTTTCTAGCAGAATAGTACACTCGCTAGATAAAATCACATATGCAACGTATGTTGTCTAGCACATTACTACCATTTGTATTGGCTTACCTCTATCGCTCTGAAGGAGTGTTATTTTAGGCTTGCTTTGGGACGGCTTATAGAATGATTTATTTATACAAATGAAATTTAATTCAATCAATCACAAATTCAGATTCATGCAATCTTTCATACAACACATTTTCATAAAACAAAAAAACAAAATTAACTTACCTGTAGCACAAGTAAAGTGAGAGTAAATTATTTTTTCGGAATCTGGATTTAAGTCTACAAACATACGAAGAATAAACTCTCGGGCCGCTATTGCATCCCGTTGTGGACCTATATCAATAATGAGTACACAAGAAAAGCATATTTAGCAATAACTAGCGATACAATATAACTACTACAAGGGCTTATTATCTATATGTATCTTACAATCTAATATACATTTACTATTATACGACAAAAGGCTTTCGATATCTAGCATACGGTAGTATTCAATAAACATTGTTTAACCTGTAGCCGTTGTAAAATGAGAATAGCATTGACGCTCTGGATCGGGATTCGCTGATAGATATTTTTTCAATATAAATGCCTTTGCCGCTGGTATATCACATTTAGGGCCTTAGATATTGTTTCAATTGTTTTTTTATAAGAAATAACTTATTGTTTTAAGCATGCAAAATGGATAGAAAAATTTTGTGAAATGATATCTTACCGTCATACTCGGGAAAGTAGTCTACCAAATGCGAATACATAATTTTTTCTTCTAACAAGTCTTTCTTATTTAAGAAAAGAATAACTGATGAATTTTGGAACCATGGATACGTAATAATAGTTCTAAATAAAGCTTTTGATTCTTCCATACGATTCTGAAACACAAAAGTAATAGTTTTCGTATTTTATTTCAATAACATTGTTAATTAAATTATGTAGTTAAGATTGACACATAATTCTGATACACTTCATGGAAACAAGAACAATTATGTACAAAGAGTTTCGAAAACTCTTATATTTAAACAGACAGAAACTATGTGTCAACCTCATACAAATTTTTAACTATTTAACAATTACATACCTCATTTTCAGATTCGAATAAGATTTGATCATACTCTGAGAGAGCGACCAAGAAAATAATTGAAGTTACATTTTCAAAACAATGAATCCATTTTCTTCTTTCTGATCGCTGACCGCCGACGTCTACCATCCTATATTTCAAAACATATACACAAAAAACAAGAGCAAACAAAAAATGATTTACGTTAATTTTATTTTAATTAATTAAAATATTTAAACTAATATCTATTGAATATATACTCTAGTATATTACCAAAGGCAAGCTAATATTATTTAGTAAGCAAGCAATAAGCGTTACATACAGACAAACAAAAGAATTTCTACAGAACTAAACTTAAAAATTTGAAAATAATCGTAATTACAAGCGATTTTGTTGCCATGATCTTGAAAGAACAAAAAATATATTCTGCATCTGCCAATCTACGTTTAACTACAAACCAGTCTCTAGCCTTTCTTCAATCCATTACATTTATTTATATTCATAGAATATAATAGAGAGATTGATGTAATAAATTTATACCTAAATACGATTCCATCTAAATCAAATGGATATTCTAGAATTCCTGTGGTCGGAACTCGAGCACGTAGAATATCTTGTTCGGTCGGTAAGAAATCTTCTTTCTCAATACGTGGCAGATCACTTAAGTAACTAAGTAACCAAAAAATAAAACAAAACAAAATGTAATACAAAATAACAATTAAATTTACATTAACAAAAAGTAACACAATACAGTTTATGCGGTAGTTTTATTTAAAATATATTAAAAATAAATTTAAATAAAGTCTTCCCCTTATAATTAGTAAAGAAAAGAATTTCTTAAAATGTATAGTCTCGGCTACTCCATAGAATTTCTGAGGTGAGAAAGACTCAAGGGAAATATGTAGATTTCTGACCAAGAACTACCAGTTTTCAGTACACAAATAATAATTATTAAGCTTACTCTATTTATAAGTAAGGAAGTAAAAATAGATATTAAATCTAGTAAAGACGACAATGCGCACCTTTAATCCCGAGACCCAGTTATTCAAGTCATTATACGTACAAAAGACGACAAATTCGTCTTATCTTATATTTATTTGCTAGTATCGTACTGTTAGTTCTCTGTCCTTTTATTTGTGCATAAGCGACTCCTGTTATTGTCTACATTAGCATAAGAAGAACATTTGTGTGGGGTAAAACACAGAGGTAATATTAAAAAATATTGAAAAAGCAAACAGAAATCTAGACAAAACTGTCTTAAACTTGTTGATAGTCTTAAAACTCAATTATCTGTTGTTGGCTTAAAGAAAACCAATCATGGATCTACATTATGTATCAAGACTAACGAGCCGACAAGCTGGTCAAAGGGGGATCTGCCCTTGACGATTCTCCGCTTGGCTTTATTAAGGGCTGCCTATATCTTCATATGGTCCAGCTTGCGAATCACAAGTGGAATAGTATAGCTGCCGCAAATCAAGAAAGACATGACCCAGCTACAATAAACACAAGTTAACCAAGCTACTTAGCAGATCAAGACCTGATATCGCTAGAATTGTAGCTGTAATTATGGGCCATTTGGAAAACATGCGGCTAGGCTTGGTATCCCGCATAACTCCTTTTGTAGAAGCTGTAGGTATAATAATGAGAGAGAATTTCTGTATCACTTCCTCTGCAGGTGTCCGGACCTGACAAGTACGAGGTTGACTATGCGTAGCAAACCCTTCTTCGAGGATCTCAGTGAGATAGCTTAAATAAAGATTGGAGACCTCTTTCTTTATTTAAACTCCACGCGTTGGGTTTAGCTGCTTATAATTACAACCAATAGCATCCTTTATTAGCGCGAGTTTGTGAACCACCGCTCTACCTACCTATCTAACAAAACTAACTGTGGAATTATATAAGTAGGGAGGCCAGTTGTGCATCGAGGTTTTTTTGAAAAGACTATTAACTTTCCGAATACAACCATTAACATGCTCCATTTGCTGGATGTTTTACGGAGCGTTGTAGCTGCTTGAAGCCTTTTTTAACCACAAAATAGTCGTAGTGTATACGGTCATAGAATGAAAGGTTTGCAGCTATGTACCAATCATATCCATTTATATTCCCAGAAATAAGGTTAAATACTTCGCTCATACAGCACGTAGTGTTCTTAGTCTGCACTTAATTAACATGAACGCAAAAGAAAAACTGTGAATTAAGAACGAATGCAAAAATCACACACAATTCTCTCTCCAGTCAAGACACCACCAATGGCCACTAAATATTAAAATCTAATTCCACCTGAATTCCAAATAACACTACACCAAGTCTTTCCTATGCATTCTTCTCTCGTCCAAATCAACTAATCAATAAAAGGGTATTCATATCCCCTTCGGCACGTGCAGATTAAAAAATAAAAAATTAGTATTCCAATCAATTTTATCACCGGGGATAAAAATAAATATAGTATTACCACTTTACAATTAGACAAAAATCTCTAAGTAAAAACAACATCATGCACTATTTAATAAGACATATTTAACCTTTCATCATGAGCTAACAAAAAGTTGTCTTTCTTTCTTTGTCGTTTTTTGCAAAATAAATTAAATAAATAAGAGACCACAAACATGGCACATACACAGAACACGTAGATATGTATATTGTATATGTATCATTCCATAAAAAATAAATACACTGTGTAATTTCTTTTGTTTGGTTTGTTTTGCTGTGTAAGCAGGGACATAATTATAAATATATATCACCAAAGCAGGCAAAAACGAATTAACAATATTTCTCTTTTATTTTATTTTTTTTTTTAACAAAAATGTTAGAAACACAAATTTAAAACAAAAATTTAGTAAACAAAATATTTTGATTGAATGTATAACCACACGCCATGCAGTTAAAAAAAAAAAAAGAGTTAGTTATGATTTTGTTTAAGGTTGCAACATGTAAATCAGAAGGAAGGAAGGATACCTAAATCGTATCTCTTCTAGATCGAATGGATATTCAATGATCCCCGTTGTTGGTACTCGAACCCTTAATATATCTTGTTCGGTTGGTAAGTAATTTTTTCCAGCCACTCGATCAATTTCCATCAGATAACTGTTGAGATTGTTTAAAATTTGTTTTTTTTTTTAATTAAATATACAATAAGATTAAGATCGTCGTATAAAATGATTTCGAATTTTTAAGAATTGAATTTCTCTCTAGATAGAAAAAGGATACGATTTGTGAAATAAAATGAAATCGATGGTAGAACTTACTATTTAGCTGAATCTGTGAGTTGGTATTCTCTTCTTCGATCGTAGCACTCTTGAATACCACTGTCTGCCCAAAGATTTCTAATGGCCGACACATAAGGATCCTCAAACGTGGCAACTGTTTCGTAATCTATCGCTCTTACCAATTCAGCATTTTCCTGTTCATTAAAAAAAATAAAAAAATAAGTGAGTCATTTCTGAGTTTAAAAATTCATTCACTTACAATATTTTCTGCTCCTCCATATTGAATTTTTAACATATCCATGGCCTTTATCATCGACTGCATGGCCATGAATATATTTTGATAGACTAATTTAATAAAACCTCTTTTATCTTCATCGGAGTAACCACTGCCGTGAATGATACGCATCTGTTTGATGAATGTGGATTTACCAGACTCACCAGTGCCTATAAAGAAATCAAACAAATTTACAAAAAAATTATAATACAATTAAACCATTCAAAATAACATTCATTTACTCGTATATATTTTAGAGATACATGTGTAGTAACCGGACCTCTTGCGAGTTTCTGACACACATTCCAGAGTATTACTCCCACGGGAAAGCTTATTTTAAACCCTCTCCCGTCGGCATAAAACTGCAGGTCCCTTCTATACTATTCTGTGCGGATTAGCTCATTAGATTCATTGGCCCTGAGGTGGTTTGGTAGAATGGAATAGTGAATGGAAGAGTGCATCATAAATTACTACTGCAATTCTGTCATCGTGTACTGCAAAACGCAAATTATACTACGTTTTCCAAGAATCCAATGTCTAAAGTTAAACTTATGAAGGTTTCGATATTAATGCTCACTAGTTTTGCTTTTTTAAACAATGTGTACCTGCCCTAACCTTTAGCATTGAGATTTATTTGCGAACGGACTCTTTCAGCTGTCATTCGTTTGAAAGCTACATCACGTCAACGTCAATTCAAAGGCGCCGCACTGAGCAAAAAAATATATGTATATAAATATTTAAATAGCAGCATTGCCTCGGTATTGCGGAACAGGATCGATCTATAACAAAAACTTGAAACGACACTACTATTGAGGCCGTCTTGATAGGAAGGTATCATTCGAAGAATGACATGAAAAGGCAAATCATCGAAGACGATGTTGAGCGTTCTCCATTTTGAATTTAAGCCCAATGACAATGGGCACGTTCCGAAGTCTAGGCCTACTTTTTGAGGTAATGAACAACATATGGAACGGCAAACGAATTTTTGACAATTTGTGCATTGATTTAAAAAGTAGGCAGAATTTTCTTTCTTACCTTCGAATCCAGTCTACTACCTCAAAAAGAAATGCCTTACATTGCAGTCAAAAATGAATCTCTCGACCAATCAGAAACTTTTGACTACCTAGTGCCTAGAATGCGGAACGTGCCCAATGACTACGTCTTGGGCATGCTGACATCGCAGTCTTCTGTCTTATCAGTATAACCAGCCTTCTAAATTGCCATAGTTCGTACTTTTTATTTTTGTTTGCCCTTAATACATGTTGCCAAACAAAGGTTGGGATTTCTCATGCTGTAGAATCACTTCTTCGTGCCTCTCCTCGCATTGCGGCCGTTTCTCACCGCTTGGCTCAATCGCTTAAATTGAAGTCGATACATAGTGATAGTTTCGTTTGGTTTCAACAGTTTAGCACGGATCCTTGTCCATCAATACATCTAATTCAACGTCTTCGAAGGACAGTCCTTAAAGAAGAAATCACGTTGTTTCACTTAGAGCAGCATCTCCGTTTATTGGCTCTCAAGTCATCTTCAGCCATCGTTTTCTTCAAACGAAAGAAGAAAATCTACACTTCCCGCAAATGGCGTTTATTTGACACAAAATCAAACATTTTCACACAGCCACTAATGCGTCGAAACGGTTTGTTTACCATACATATGTCTATGCTGGGTTCATGAAGTTTTGGATATAGTTGCACACGTAATAATAAAAAAAAAGGCTGTGCTGTCAAACGTAACTTCTTGCTCCTTTCCTAATCATAAAAATTTAACAAACAGAAAATAGCCGCTTTTAATTATAATCTATCCAACCCTTTCTCATTATCTTGGTTTCTTTCGCACATGAGGAAAAACCTCACTGACTCATGGGTATTGATAGGTCATACAAATTAGATTTTGCAGTATGAAAAACGCATCGTCAATCCGTGTGTCACCTGCAAAAACCTATTCGTTGATTCGTAAGCTGCATTTTTGAAAGAATAGGTTATTTAATTTTGATTTATATATGTATCTTATGTAGCCTATATGTTCTTAATTAATAAAAGAACCTCAGTTTAAATAAGGTGAATCTGACTTTGAAAACTGGTGATTCATTCAGTATCGTCTGAGCGATTGATTTGGCATCGAAAACGGACATTTTTAAAATTTAAGTTTTCAATACACGTCAACGTAATTCGCAGGTTTGAAATATATACATATACATATAATATGTACGCTTTAATGAAATTAACAAAAGAAGCCCACAACATTTGAAGCAGGCAAAACGGGAGAGGCTTAAATCAAATCACATGCCACTCAACGTGATTTCAATATCTAAAATAAACCACCTAACAGTGAAGCCCTTCTCATTAAGCCCTCAACAATGACTATATCCATTAGATGAGTTCGACTGTTATCTTTTTACATTTTTTTTTTTTTTTTGTTTTAATAAGAAATCAAAATTCTTTAGGGTTTAGGGTCTATTTTAAAATCCTTAGTTTTTTTAATGCAAAATCGCCTAATTACTTTGTATAAAGCTAGATTCCCAAGTAAGACAAACTCCGGACGTTAGAATAAGTTGGTACCTAGATGACTGCTGTCTTTTATCTCCTATTCAAGATTTTAATGGTTTCGTACGACCCAATTCGAAGAAGTACGAAGCTTTTGGCTTCGATTCGTTAAGTTTTCGGTCACTTTTGCTCATTTACGGAACTGCGAAATCATTCGCTTTGTGCTCTTTCGTATGAAAATTTAACAGTCAGCTGAGGAAACTTTTAAAATTATTTTGTAATGCTATGCATAAAATTTATATTTTCAAACTATTTTGAATTTATGATATTAATTTTCTCGAAAAGTTGAAAATACTACTACTGAAACTACTTGACAGAATACATACTTCTTTTTGGGTCACTTATGACTACACTGAAGGAAGCAGAACGTATAATTTTGACATTAACTTCCGATTGCTTCCCACTATTATAGTTCAGCCTTAAGGCTTAAGCCCAGGTAATAATTTGGACTTAGCTAAGTACTTATAAATTTTGTTATTATACAATTAACACGCATGTTGCTAAGCCTCGTATCAGGATCTATTTTCAAGATCCACAAACTAGTTCATGCTAAAAAAATCTAACCTATCAAATGTTAATTTAAAAAAATAACATGGCAACTTCATGCTAAATGAGCTTTTTAAATGTCATATTCTGAAAGGAGCTTTTAGCAAAACTGAAAACCTTTACTTTTCATTGATCTGAACTGTTTTATTTTCAGTGTGATCTTTATAATAGAACACGGCTATTATGTCTGACACGGCGTAGATATTAGTGTAGTTAAAAAAAAATATGTAAATAACTTAATATATTAAACTTACCCAGGAGCAGCAATTTAAGTTCTCGTCTGGCATCTCGTTTGTCGCGACGCAATTGCCTTTCGATTTCCTGGTTGATGCGCTTCTGTTCCTTCGCCTCTTCAGATAAACAGCACTCCATGCTAACTGGATTTTAATATACCGCTATCCCGTTGTATAAAATCGCCTCACCAATGTGCAGTTCAACTCTAACATGCACTCTGTTTTATCTATTTTAGCTATTGTTCGGTGCGAGATTGAGATTATGTTTCTTTTAAATTTTATTTGGTTTCTCCTTTCTTTTTTAAGCGTACGATTTTGAATCGGCTTTCCTTTATTTATTATTTTGCTTTTACCGGTTCACTAATACACTATCCATTAAAATATTTAATTTTGAATTGCGTATTTTTTTCTTCTTTTATATTTGTATAAAAAAAAACTTCAGTTACAGTATTCCAAACTCTATAGGTGGGTGATTTATTTCAACTGTTATCCTTTTTATCACACTAATACCCGCAAACACGACGACAACGCACCACGAATTGCATTCCAGAACATCTGTAAGAATTAAAAAAAAAAAACCAAAGTTAAGTCTTATTTTTTTTTAAATGTCACATGTAATTAAACAAAAAACATTATTAAATCTTTAAAAAAATAAAACGCGAATATATACCGAGCTGCATGTGTACTCGGGGAAAGCGCGATACGTTATGCCAAAGATGGTAGTTGTAAAAATTTATGCGACACTTCCTTTCTTCAGGGAAATAAAAAACCTATAACATAACTAAATTTGTTACCAGCTAGAAATAGGGCTTCCTCTGGTCACGTCACCGATATTATAATCCAATTGGTTCAATAGCAAGGTCGACCAACAGGCAAATAGGGAAACAACAGGCAGCGCCACCACCGACGAACAACGGTCGGAAAACAAATCCGAAATTATTGGCTTTTAACAGAAGTTATCAGAATTAGTGACCGTTGTGATTCCACAGAACTGCACAAGCTACCCACAAGTTGAATATGGAGGCTTCATGGTTTTCCTTCACCTTCGGCGACTATGTCTAAGGCCAATGCCTAGGATTAAGTAGTTTCGAACAAACACATACTGGCTGAACTTTAATGTAATTCAATATGATCCATGGAGTAATGTTGCATCTTTTCTGTTTTTTTTTTTTTTTTTTTTTCATTAATTTGACAGCTTAAGCGCAACAAAACCGCCCCTCTTCGTGTGCTTCACACCTCGTCTCTTTATAAGGTGTGTGTTATTGATTTTGTGTATTCAAATCTAATTAACACGCTAAACACATTTAAGCTATGTGCGAGAGCATTTTTGTTATAAACAATAATTTTAGCGCATTTGTAGCATTGGCAATATTTTAACATGAACACAACAACTGAGAATATATTTGCGCTACGATAATTGAAAACTATACATATGTATGTGATCTAATGATCGAGGATAGTGTTCTCATTTAGAGGACAGAGGTAACTGATTTCAGTGGTCGAGTGAGAAGAATGCAGTCTCTAGGAAACTTCTGCGGACCCATGTTCTATTCAGAACTAACGTCATACAAATACAGACACGTTAATCCTTTAAAGCCCTCAGGTTCAACGCCTACTCCACCTTCTCGCTCTTACACCTATAACGACGAACAAAAAAAGTTTTGTCTATCTTCTTGGTAATGTTGGTGTTAGAAGTACTCAGAGCTATAGTTTTGGCCACCCTCCACTCCACCTAAATACAAGTTTCTGATAACGTAAGGAATCTAACTCTTAACTTCACAACACACTGACTCCGCACAACTTCCTGAACTCACTGACATTTAAGTTGACGTATTGAATACGTCAAATCAATCAGCTGATTGTCAAAAACAATGACAGTTCCTCTAAATTCTCTCTCTGCTTCTACCAATGAAAATGCGTACTCTCAATTTTCTTATGCATGAACATTAATCTACGAATAAACGACGGATTCTATGGATTGGGTACTTAAGAAAATCAAATATTGCTTCTATAGAACAGAAATAGGAAATATGTACTTAAATTATTGGTGTTGACAGCTCTCTTAGATCTTCTTCCGTTACGAAAAATAATCTAAAAATTCTTAATTTCGTCGTTTAAGTCCATATCAAGCCCTTGTAAAAACAAGTGCTCAAAAATTTGCTGAAACGGTTTGAACGAAAAAGCTGCCCGCTTTTCAGACGTCACTATTTCTTCAAATTATTTTGCCAAGCAACAACAACACAACCATTTGACAGAACACATATTTCTGCCCACAGAAATTTCTTGAACTAAAATTTGCAACGAAACTTTGACAGCCGAGAACAAAAACTCGCTAGTTTTAAAAATAATTAATGCGTACAATTAGAGGTTTGAAGTTACAGATGTCATCGTTTCAAACGGTTGGACTAAAAATAGGCTCGGAAAAAGATTGTCAAGTAGTTCGTAAGTAGTATAAAAGACATTGTAAACGCTTTAAATTCCTACATATGTACGTTATTAAAGAGCTAGTCCACTTGAAAGTAAAATTTAGGCGAGTAGCTCTCAAGCCACTCTCGAGAGGAATTTGTTTAAGTGGACACGGACATGAGAGCAACTAGCAGAGAGCTCGTTTACTACTCTCAGCTGTCAAACGTAAAAGAGTTGCTCGCAAGGGGACACTACTCAGAAATCTCGCAATCAACTCGCGATAGTAACAAATATTTTAATGTCAGCTGCTTGATAGTTACTCTCGAGAGTTTACTAGCGAAAGTGACACGGACCTTTACTTTCCGTTTATGAACGCAGAAATTTGTATAGTCCTTCTAAATCAGGTTGTTCTTGCTTCCACAAAAATAGATTCACCTAAAATATGTTCCCTCTTTTATTTTCGAAAAACATTTCGCTTTCTTTAAAGTTTTCTAAGCAAGCCACGTTTTTAGAGGTTTTTGCGTTGACACCATGTTGTGGAATAAAAATTTGAAAGTTTTCCCAGTCAGAAAGCAAAATCTAACAAACAAAAACTCTCTGACATTATTCGGACTCATGAAGACGTGAATAATATCTGTTGTACGATAGCCACACAAAACGGACGTACTTAAAAATAATCAAATTAATAAAAGTTTGCCCAAACTACACATATGTACTTGCGAGATTAATTTATTGAAACTTACAAGAGCGCACCCTAGCACTTGACTACGATCGTGAAGACGCTTAATAAATAAAAATCGTTCCCAAATCCAGGGATATGTGAACGATCATGAACTGAAACGTTAATTTAAAATAATAATTTAAGATTGTTCTTTTCATGAAGGGGACTTCCAAATCGGTTTGGCGCACCAACAGAGGAAATTCAAGATGCTAGCTGTAAAGCAAGATATTCCAAGCAGTTATGGATCATCGAAAGTTTTAGATAAAACTAAGAAAAAAAGACAGTTGTTTCCACCTCCTTATTAATTGAAATATATTCCTTCATGCTCAGGTCTTTAAGAACAACCTAGACCAAAAGCCACAGCACATAATGTATGTATTCGAATCCCAAAAATGGAAAACAAAGTTCCGGACATAAAAAACAAAAAAAAAACAAAAACTCAGCCGAAAAATTTCTATCAAAGGTCACCGTCTATAAGCACGTGAGCTGAGGCTGCGTGTCTGGATTATTTAACGAATCAAAGAGTAAGACACTAACAAAATGTACTTAAGTGATTTATATTGTTAATGCTGCTTATATTGTAATTTACGAAATGCCGCATGGTCAGCAGACGGAAAAGAAGAGAAGAAAAAAAAAGTTATCACGTTTCTGAGGAAATGACTTGTTAAGAAGGGTGGAAGCTATTTTATTTTATTGTTATTGTTTTGACATCCGATTAACTATTGTATGATGAGGAATTATAAGCCGAAATTATTCATTATTTGAACACTAAGCCGATCATAAATGGTACTGACCAAAGCACACACTCTTTTAGGTTCCAAAGCGCATTCACCATAAGGCCGCGACCACCCAAAAATAATTAGCTTGATGCAATTTAGTATATACATATACAATATACATATATCGATATGCGTATGGAAACATAGGCCGGTATTAATAGATTGCATATGCACACATAAGTAAACCAACGAGTAATCACAATCTTATGAACGAACATAAAATAGTCAAGCGTCGATTCGTTAAGTTTTTGGTCACTTTTGCAAACATGTTACATTACATTAGAGTCGCTCATTACTTATGCGAATCTGACAGTTGGTACAATACATTACAGATATATTTATAGTATATCTTTTATTTGTTTATATTTAACAATGATCGAATGATTTCAACTTTCATTGTCGTCTTATTAAATCTCTGCTACTATCTGTTTTTTACACGAAAAAAACAAACTAAACATCAAGAACGAGAGAGAAATAAATTCTAGATTGTTTTAACAGGAAGCTATGCTGGCAAAAGTAATATGGTCGGCGACTGGAGTTAACAGAACATAGGGAACCTTTTCGTTCAGTTATGACATTAGCTTATGCTTCAAAATGTTGATTATGGGTGGCCCTTTTGTTTAAAATTTGTTTGGTTTTCTCACCAAGCAATACTAGGTTTCTCTATATGATTCGAATGTGCGCACCCAAAAAATGCAGATGCGAGCGTGATTATCATAGTAAATAAGTCCTTAAAACTAGATTCGCATATTCTAAGACTAAAGTTTCCGAAGAATTTGAGTTTCAGAGAAGCAAATCCTATTTTTACTATTTTCTCGACTTTCAGACAATGCCGGACTCACCACACCCGCACCTAATAGAGGCAAAGGTAGAGATTTGTAAGAGAGTTAATCGTGAATAGAATCAAGGAAACAGGGAGACATAACGAAGGTTAAGGTTCTAAGAAGTCTTCCTCTAAACCTTGATGTGACAATCTTATTGTCCGGTATCTCTGCATTGTGTCTGTGACACGGCTAAGAGTACAAGCTGGCGACCAAATTCAATGATTTTGTTTTCACGAATGACATTGAAAGTGTTTAAATGCCTTAAGTGCAGCGTGGGTGTATAGGTGCTACGACCATTCCACCTATTTCTTGCAACGTAATTTATTACTATTAAGATAGCATACTCTATGTATACATGTTTCCCCTTAGAGAGATGCATGAACACTCCAGGTCCAGACCCTTGGCTAGTTCTAAAGCTGTCCGTGAAAATACAACTACATTCCAATTCTAGATCGGATCCTGGCCAAAGCCAGTCATTGCATCCGGCGGCATAGCGGCATAGTAAGGTGTTACACAATTTCATCAAAACTCGAAGCCATCATCGAAGGCGATGGAAAGACCGCCCTAGACGAGGGCCTCATGAACGACTGCAAGACCTAAACCATAGAGAACATGACATTTCTGTCCATTGGTTCTTTAATGCCCCTAATAAGGTTGCCTAGTGCAAGTTCACTATTAGGGTGTCATGATTCAGTGGATAGTGCTTTTAGTGTCGTGAATGGGGTCTAAGACTCGAATTTCTTGTAGAAATCTTTGTAAATCAAGAGGCAATAGGTTCCGAAACATTCCGATTGCTGTTGTAGGCACGAAATCTTATTCTTGCAATGACCAACGAGATAAAGGAAGTTCTATAAGTTCTATAGTTCTCCAGTAAGGAAGTTCCAAAACGCATCATTAGGTTATTACTGCAGTGGCAACCATTCCAAAGCGTACACAAAAAATGTGTTGCCAATGCAAACTATTCCAAAAAGCATTGTGAACCGATTTACTGGACAAAAAAAGGGAGTTTTAGATAGATGCGAGATTATTTGACGTTTTGGAAAGCAGCCATTTTTAAACCTATGTAATACTATAATACTATGTTTCCATCAAACGAAATCGTGAGGTTTCGTCAAATTAAAACCTCCGAAGTTTTGAAATCTACTTAAAATCTCATTGAGTTCATCCGACTGTAAGAGGTTCTCAATTCGAACAAGCCTAAGCGTGAACTTCAGTTTATTTTAGTGTTCATTCTACCAATAAAGTGGTATTTATATATTTTTTTTCATATTTTAATTTGGATTATGCATTACTTACATATGTTGAAACATATATATTTTATGAATAACATTTATGGTATGTTTCAAAAGTAGTCCACTTTTTGGTTTCCCAATTTGCACACTCTCAAGTCCCAACACTGATTGCGACAGTCAACAAGCAGCACTGTTTGTTTTTTTGTTTCCCGCCATTTCAAAATGGACAGACAAAGACATTCGAAATGATTTCGACTTGGTGGGAACGGCTTACTGAGGTTTCGGTATACAATCATCCAAATCTCGCAATTCCGGATTGGTGGAAACATGGTAAAAAAAAATATTTGTGCTGCAGGGTCAATTTTTATTAGTTTTAAAACAAACTACCTATCAGCTTGACAGGCTTCAAACTATAGCTACCGGACTACAAAATATTCTTAATAAAATGCAGAAAAGAGCAACCACTTGAAATTATTGTGAAGCATTCCCATTTATATATAAATGAGCAACATTTCTACAATTTGGTGATTAAAATGTATTGACTTGGAAGGCATATGCACCACACTAGCATTATATAAACCAATAGAAAAGTTCAAAGTCCAATCAAAACGTAATGAGCTAATCTTAACTCGGTATTATTAATTTTTGTGTTTTTTTTTTTTTTTTTTTATATATTTTACATTCCATTTCTTCTTTTCGTTCTCTCACGCGGCGGGACAGATAAGATTTAATTAGAATTTTCAGCAAAACTAAGAGGAGACGAAGCAGCAGTAGCAATCTTTTTTTTTTCATATATATATACTGTGCAACTTCCAATTTATAGTATAATTGCGACGTTTTATCAGTTAATTTAAACAAATATTATTAATCATTCAACCTGTTTTGATAGAATTATCTAATTTTCATGCCTTATAGGCGCTTCAAGCTGCTCCTAAGAAGATCACCTACAATGCTCGGCAAGCAAAGATAACAATTATTTAAATTAGATTAGACACATTGTTCAAAAGCCTTTTGCATTGAGTGACAAAATATGTGAAAAATCAATGCGAGCCTTTTCTTTTACCTCTAGTGGGAGATGGACACATTTCAATGACAACTCATCACATTCATGATCCTTGGCATGGTTGTGACTTAAGCGGTACCTACTGTGCTGTCTACCTTGAATTCTGTTCTATTATTTTAGGATAGTGCTTAGGAGCCAAACCATGTTGATGTCGGTAAGGATGGGCCCGGGGAGTTCCAGGTTTGCATCCTAGATGATACCATCAACATTTTTTCACGGCCCCACCTCTTGTGAGCGGCTGACAAACATCCAAGGGTAGTATGCTTCTCAAAAAGACTCTGTCCTTCGGATCCGGAATACAGCTGGAGATCATTTCTATATGCGCAGAAATGTATAGCAGTGGACAACTGCGTTTTCAAAACAAACCGCTCAAGAACTGCTGCTCAAATACAAATGTCCAGTTGTTGCTTGAACTGTCGTTCAGCCGTTTAACTCATCGCATGGATTTGGCCTAAGCGACGACGAAAAATCGAATCTTTGTCCTTCCTTCCGTTCAGGAAATGCTGCATAGTTACATCAGTAAGTACATATCTAGAAAGAAGGGTATTCCCAAACAGAATATAAAAAAACGGAGAAATTTTAGCTTAACGTAACCATGTTCAAAGGCAGCAGAAGAAGCCCTATCGTAAATCGTTAGCTCCGAAGAGAAACACGTGAAAATAATTTCCAGAACGTTGCACTGGTTACATTGGCATTTGTTTCGTGCTGGTTTTTTTTTTTTTCTTCTGCCTTTGCATTGGATAAAGTTTTCTTCAAAGCCCCTGATCATGATTTTACCCAATGTTTACGTTTTGCATTGACATTGAACGGGGATTTGTTCGGTGCCCTCCTTCACATTGCCTATGACATTCGGTAATGCTACACTGAATCAATAGAATTAACTAAGACATCTTGTAAGCATTATGTCGAAACAGTTGAAGAGAGTAGTTTTGAGCTTTTTAGATTGAAACAGAAAGATATAATAAGTAAAACTCTGTTAGTCTGTGTGATAAGGCTAGAAAAGGATGAGGATCTTAGTCGGTCTGTATTGCCTCTGGAATTAATAATTTTAGACCTTCCAAAAAAACACCCAAATGACAAGTATTGGTTGCAGAAAAGTGTGATCCTTGCTTAAGTTGGTTCTATTGTGAGCAAAGAATAATGCCCAAATCACAATAGCATTTAAAACATATGAAATCAAAGCTACGAATTTTAAGGAAAAATAGCGAATTTCGGTTCCCGCAAGTTAAAGTATCAGTTTTTAACAGAATCAATAAAACCCAAACGAAGTTGACAAAAAAAAGTTTTTTTCTAACAAAAATGCTCCTAAAAAGTGGGCGTGGCACCACACTTTGTATTGATGAGTTGTAGAGTAAATAGAATTCTTGTAAAATTGCTGGAAGTAGTGTTTATAAAACGGACGGACATGGCTCAAACTACTCGGATAGCACCACTAGATCATCTACATGGTATGCAAATATACATAGGCTATGTACATACGAAGAAAAGCAAGTTTGTTTGTAAGATAGGTCAAAACAATTGCGATTCTCGCAGTTTTGAAAAATAAATTCAGCAGCTAAGGCATGAGGTCTTCGTAAGAAATCTCTCCGTAGTACTAACCATCGAAAAACTAAACTTTGACAGATTCGCTCCCGGAAGCTAAAATCCGCCGAGATTAGATCTAGGTGGCTGGCTTGACAGCTACGTATGCAGCCATTTTGTACATACAATGGGCGCGTTCCCCATTCTAGGGACTAAGTAAGGTAGTCAAACGTTTCTGGTTGGTCGAGAGATTCAGTTTTGACTATAAAGTAAGGCATTTGAAGCTAAGAAAATTCTAATTAATGTGCAAATTGTCAAAAATTCCTTTGCCGCTCCATATGTTAGGCTTTACCTTAAAAAGAAGGCCTTAAAGAAGAAGAAGAGTTCGGAACGAGTCCATTTTGCTGTTGATAATGGAATTACAACATGCAAAATAATTTTGTTCTAAAGGAATGAAAGAGATAATTCGACAAAATTATAGTTACGTCTTGGTCACACGCTACTTCACATTTATTCATTAACAAGAAAAATTTAGCCTCCGCCTGTTTTCAGCAAAAAGCGGGCTAGTCGAGTTGACTGTATAGTCGAGTAGTTGACTGTCTAGTCGAGCAGTTGACTGTCTAGTCGAGCAGTTGACTGTCTAGTCGAGCAGTTGACTGTCTAGTCGAGTAGTTGACTGTCTAGTCGAGTAGTTGACTGTCTAGTCGAGTAGTTGACTGTCTAGTCGAGTAGTTGACTGTCTAGTCGAGTAGTTGACTGTCTAGTCGAGTAGTTGACTGTCTAGTCGAGTAGTTGACTGTCTAGTCGAGTAGTTGACTGTCTAGTCGAGTAGTTGACTGTCTAGTCGAGTAGTTGACTGTCTAGTCGAGTAGTTGACTGTCTAGTCGAGTAGTTGACTGTCTAGTCGAGTAGTTGACTGTCTAGTCGAGTAGTTGACTGTCTAGTCGAGTAGTTGACTGTCTATAGTCGACATGGTTATTTCGATAAACCTCACTCCTAACCTCCTTGCTGCATTCTACTTCCTGTTTAAGGTTTAATGTCAAAGCAAGACGACAATTCATGAGCCAACCCTTACATGTATGTATCTCTGCACGACATGCATTTTTTCATTCATGATGACATTGCACTAGTACGTATGTACGTACACAACAGGATCTCCACTGCAAGAAGATTGACAGAAAAGTATATCTGTTTCCCTATTGCGAGAGAGAGCAGAACCATGGATAAGAAGATACTTGCTCTAATTGTACAGTTCATGAACTCTACTAAAAGTAACCCGCAACATTATTGCAAAATGTAATTTATCGCCACATCACTCCTTGTATTTCTTTCTCTACCTTTGAGTATTTATCACCTTTTTGTTTTAAATATAAGCCGCCTCTCCTTAGTAGAACCCGAAAAATGACAGAAAATAGTTTATCATTTCGGTCGTCCTGAAACTTTATCAGCGCACACGTACTTAATGCGGTTTAGGTTAATTTTTTTTTCCTGTTCGTTCCTCATTTTTACATACTTATTAAAAATAACATAAAAAATACATAATAATAGATAAGAAATCGTAAGTAGGCACACAGAGGAGATAAACCATTACCGCACGATATTCACGGCGAAATCGTGTTAGTGTTCCGCCAAATTTGCCACTCATGTTTGCGATGTAATGTTTCTTTTGCCAGTCCAGTTTGCGGTGATACTAACCCACTTACTCTGATATCCATTCCAAGATATATTTGGATCGAGAAGTGGAATATGGGAGTCAATAGCGCATGAAAATGAATTCGCTCCATTTAGTGGTGAGTCAATGTGCAAACAATACCAATTGAAATCCCAATGCTTGGTGACAGGTGTTGTTACTTAACCAAAGGCTAAAACTACACACAAAGAATGGAACCAGTATATAACCTATCAAGACAGTAGCATTCGTGTACTCTATTCGAGTGAATATCAATAGATATAGCAGCGTACTGTACCCACCCACATCTTAATCGGTACTTGATGTTATGACAAAAATATCGTAGATAACAAGACAAAAGGTTATTTCTTTTTTTTTTTTACATACGAGTACATATCTAAGTTTGGCAAGAGGGTGTTTCGCTTTTGATGGAGAGAGAGGGTCTATTTTACGTAAGTGCAATCCAAGCACTATATTGCACAAAAGGTGGAAGAGTACTGTATCCTTAAGTAGCAGAGCAAAGTTTTACAAAACAGTTAAAAATAGAAAGAGCTTCTGAAACATTTCTACTGTCTTGAGTGAATGGAGTGATACCCTATGTGTAGGACTGGTGAATCATTTGAGCATTCAAAATATGTTTGATAAGAGACTGCATGAGCCGTTTATTAATTGAGGAATGATTGCACTTGCCTCCAGGTGTTTTATTCGCATCAAACCGATGCATGATACCTTATGAAAAATTAAGACCAAGTCCCTAGAGGATTTTGACGCCAAACCAGGAAAGCCACTCCTGTCAATAACCAGGAGCAAAGTTCATAAGGGAAAACAAATCACTACGACTTTTAATAACATTCTACAGCTATAGATTTGAAATAGAAGCTAATTGTCCGGATAAACGCCCTCAATACTTGTTCAGATTATTGTATTTATTTTTCAAGTTTTTATATTATACCGCTAGTCACAATGGACCATTTCATATAAACGATGATTAGCAAGATTCTCATCCATTCAGATAATTCACAAAAACTGCACATTTATAAAAATCGTGTAGAAATATGCCAGGCAAATTGTTTTCGCAATCGTCAATAGCCCAAGTCACGGATTTTTTTTTATATTTATTTAAATTTATCGTTGAGCAGTACTTGGTATCGGAGCAGTACTTGGAAAATTATAAATACCTTATCTTGCAGTTCTTCGAAAATAGTTTGCCGGATTTATCTCATGAATTTTCTGTGCAAATCGTATTTAGCACGAACGACTAAATAAAAAAAATAAATACTTGTCCTATATAAGTGAAAAAATTCGGTAGACCTTTTGGAGACCTTACCGGCGTTGTGTAAAGAGAATATGCTTCTGAAGGGGCTTAAGGGTAACTTTTATAGTTTGAAATCATTTGTGTCGGTAGCTCACACTTAAACAATGTTTGATATGTAATGTTGCTCCAAAGTATCTGTTAAAAAATTCACAAGGGCATATACAAATCTACCTTTATATACACTCGATCCTTACCGAGTTTTGCCTGAAATATTCTATTCCGCTTTATTCCTTTTTGTCTTTAGTTTTATATTTATTTTATTTTTAACAAAGTGGACACCTAGTGTTCCTAAATTCATATAAAATTATCATTGGTTTCAGTCAAGAAGTCTCTTCTTCTGGATTCCAATGGAACATGCTATTTGTCCTCCGCTCAATTGTTTATGTGCTGGTGAACCGCCATATTTGGTTTTTTATTTTTGTTTTTACAGTTCAATAATCCTAGGTCATATAGCATTGACAAGTAGTTCAATGAAATAATTTGTATATGTTAGGGTATTCTGAGTGTCTTCCTTAATGAAATCGGGAAGCGAAGAGCTTTCCCGGAAGATGCTTCGGAAGCGCCAATGGAACATGATTAGCAGTGTTTTTTTTTTCCTCGGTAGACAAAAAGAATACTTCTTTTAGCCAATGGAAAATGGCATAAAGATTGTTACAAACTCATTGTTTTGTTATTTGTTCAATGCGTCGCATGGCACTGTAAGCCAGAAATAATTGGCGGAAATTCTCTGACGTTGGATAGAAAGGGCCTTCATTTGCGTGTCAAAATGTGGTCATTGGGCCGCTACTAGAAGAAGCTTACTCGTGGTCATTACTTTCTGCCTTGGACAGATATGCAAGGTAGAATTTCAGTAAGAAGCATGAGGACAAGATGTATAGTGTTGTGCAAAACAAAAGCTACTTTTTTTATAGCAACAAAGAAACTTATTTATGCAGAAATGTTGAAGTTAGCTAAGGGCGTTCTTATATATTTATGTATTTACTTAAGTAATGGCAACCAACTGACTAATACCATATTTTCACCAAACGAAATTGCGAGGTTTCGCAATACATTATCGAGGTTTCGAAACCTCGCCGCTCCAGCGAAACCTACTTGAAATCCCCTTGAGTTCATCCGTCCGTAAGAGGTTGTCAAATCGAACAAGCCTAAGTGTGAACATCAGTTAATTTTGGTGTTCATTTTTAGACGTCAAAATATTATATGTCAAAACAACTGCGACTAGTGTTGGTATCAATAAAGTGGTATTTATATTTTATTTTTTTCATATTTTTTTATTTAGATTATACATTACTTACATATGCATATAATAATCATACATATAAATTGTCTACTTTTTGGTTTCCCAATTTGCACACTCTCAAGTCCCAATACTGATTGCGACAGTCAACAAACAGCACTGTTTGTTTTTTTGTTTTCAGCTTCTTCAAAATAGACAGACAATGACGTTCGAAATGATTTCGACTTGTTGAGAACGGCGTACCGAGATTTCGGCAAAAGTTCATCCAAACCTCGCGATTTCGGTTTGGTGGAAACAATCACATAATCCCTCGTAGTAGGAATTTCGAAAGTACTATCACAGAATCTGTCATAGAAGACATTTCGCTACGAATTTTGAAATTCAGTAAGTCAATACTATTATCGATTCCCTTCGGATCATGTGATAACATTTTTTTCGGATTCGTAGTTGTTACGACAGATTCTGTAATAAAGGTGACTAGTTCGTACTCAGAAACTAGCTGGACCCTCAAAATTGGCAGTTTAGCGGTGTTAATGCCTGGATTAAGCCAATTTCCTGCACTACAAAGAATTGTTGTTACGGATTTAGATTAGATTTGACGGTGATTATTTATTTTTTCGTGATTTCGACAATTGAAAATCACAGCGCTGAAAGAGCGCCAGTTTGTCTATAGTTCTATTGTTGCGACTAATAATGTTCCACGTCGTTCTTAAATTGGTGGAAGTACAAAGCACTGCGTTACGGAAAAACAATAAATTTAATATAATTTCAGTTGGTTTCCCTTTCTCTTTTACCCGTGTTTGCTAAATATTGCCGATTGCTCGTCCCTCAGCGATTCATGGCAAATGGATATATTCAGATAGCGGTCAACGATGTTATTCATGTGTCGACCACTTGCATCTAAGTCATAAAAATATGTATGACAACAATAGGTCTGTTCGCGTGGTTTTACGATAAAAGTCGTTGATTGTCAAATTTCGAAGTGAGGTTGTTAAATTCTCTCTGAGAGTTCAAATTAAGAGAACGGGTTAAAAAATAAAAAGTTTAAAATACACTGAATTGACAGTTTTAACAAATTAACCCAAATTTCTTGTGAAAATTTCCCCATTTCTTAATCTGTCGTGAGCGCTCTATTCTGTGAAAAACTACGAAAATTCTCCATTTTCGAATCGCTTTTCGTAAAAATTTGCTGTTCTAATTCCATAAAATTAGGTCTGTTACCGAACTTTCTGCACAAAAATTCACAGCTCGTCAAATTTGAGATAAAGACCAAAATTGTCCAAAAATGTGATTTTTTTTAGACGTGACTTCAAAATTCATGTCTGAGCTCTGTAGGGTCGCAATTCGAGGTGAAATCGGAATTTTATGAGGTTTCGGAGGACATAGGGTGTTTGCTATTGCATTTTTTGGTGCCCATTGGCACTCGGAGCAATTTTAAATTTAAGTCGTCTCTTAAGGAATTATTAACTGCGGTTGAAAACAAATAGGCAGGTGCAGAAGCTCAAGGAAATACCAATCTATTTGAAATTTAAAAATTTGGCATTTCAAGTGCCGAAATAGAGTGAAGTCAGCTTTAAACTGCAAAATATTTCTAGGTAGACCCCGTCACATTATACACTTTTTTGAATAAGTACATTTTAGTTTCAGGTGTCCCTTTCATTGGCTTTGTATAGTGACTCTGTACTGCACAGTCCAGCACAGAATATTACAGGTTTTTGCGTTCAATGAGAACAAATATCGTCCAAAAGTGTTCCTTCTTTTCGTTCAATGAGTCTGTACTGCACAGTCCAGTACACTCTTATCTGCACCTACTTTTGGGGTAGAACATATTCGTGAGAAGTGTCAAAACGAAAATTATTTGCGATTTAATACGTTTGACTGCTAATAAGGAGAATGATTTGGTATACATTCTGACTCATTGAACAGGAGGTTGTCCTTTTCTGTTGTAATCTGTTCTGATAGTTTTTACAAACTTGTGCTTTTTTGTTCTGTGCTGTGCTACTGAACAAAGCTGTTATCTAGCTGGTCTTAGCAGAGTAACGGCTAGCCGGGAATTACTTGCGAAGTGATCGCGGTTAATGTGAGAAAATACACCAGTATTGACGTTTCGTCCGGCCAGCTTGTTATGTCAAAAGGACTTTTCAATAAATACATATGTATTTGCTTAAGTGCATGTGGAAATTTCCATTTTTTGCAATATCTCTGTTGCAACAGAACTGACAGCTGAATATTTTCGAACAAAAGCTCAGTGTGCTTCCAAAAATTTACCTTTGCTGGTTTTTGAAAGAAATTGTAGTTTTTGTAAATGACCTATATGCAACTTCATAGGCCACAAAAATAAAACGTCACAATCTACAAACTACAGTGCGTGCAAGACCATCAAGTGCAAAGGGAGACTAATAAACAAATAAGAAATAATAATGAATGGGAATGTACGCCAGACATATTTGAATCCAGTTCAATACCCTAACATTGTAATAAAAATAAATATACACACCACCCTAACAAACTGACGTTTCCAGGAAGAGCAGCATCGAATGCACCAGAATCAGAGAAACACGAAATTCACCCCTACCACCCACATTTACTAGGTATATTGTCCTGCATACCCACACCCCATTTTGCGCCACAAAATAAAAGTTGTTCATTCAATCAAATCACTCAGCACCCTATGAAATACGATATAAGATCTTTCTTTTTCAAAAAATAAAAAAAAAATCAGCAAAGTGGAAGAAAAAAATACTTAAAGATATATTAAAATTGCTGGAAAGACACAAGAGTATCGCACTCGTTGTATGTATCTGCTCCACACAGAGCACGGGCTGCATTTTTTTTTTATTGCAATTTGCACTATGCATTTTGTGTATATAGTATACAGGTCCTCCTATATTCCTATTCACTTGGAAGGTGTGAACATTTTAGTGTTTTCTGTTTAATTTTGCGAATATTTAATCGGTTTTAACTCACGTGCTTTGTTCTTTGACTTGATAGATGTTGGCGGTGGCTCTAATCAAGTGCAGCTTAAGCTCCTTTAGTACGGCGAATCCCCCTTTGCTAAATTAGAGCATCGGACGAGGACGACAAAATATCCACGCAAAAACCAAAGAGTACTCCCGGTCTGGTGCGGATTGGGGTTGGCTGGTTGGTTGGTCGGTCGGTTATGGCCTCCTCCCTATTTACACGGCTTATTTGTCATATCGGTAAATAATTTTCGCGTGAATTTATGTACTATATGTATATTGCACTGGAGTTTTCCCTCACACACACACTGTATACACTCTGGGAACTAAAGAAATGGCTAATTTTTTTTTTTTTTTGTTTATTTCTTCCGATTTTGTCGACAGAAAGGAAGAAAAAATAGGAAATTTTTTTTCTTTCGTTGAGTACCGACCCCGAAGAGAGGGTGTGTGCGGCGCGCGGTGACGACGACTATTGCCAGTCCAGAGGGTGATGGTTGGGGGTGGATTTGTTCTTTCTTTCTCCCGTTTTAGGGGGGAAGGGAAGTATTAAGAAAAAATGAAGAGCAGCTTGGGAGTTTTTCTTTTTCGGATGTAAAAATCGGAGATTTTAGTTTTTTCAGCGGCGGCGGCGGCGACTACGGACGACGGCGGCGGCGGCGGTGGCGGTTATCAATGGATGCGTGACGTATTGTATGTATAGAGGTGTGTGGCTCCTTCTCAGTAGAGCGCTCGCTGGTGGTGCTGCTTACTCCTATCGATGTGTAGGTGAACGATACTCTTCAATGCGTGTGTATATATTGCACACACACTACCGCACACACGCACACACACAAACGAATGCGATGTATTTGACGGGCGAGGTCCAATATGAAAAAAATTTTATTAATGCATTGCAAATATCAAAGAGAAAGAGAGAACAAAAAACGAATTTTCTTCTTCCTCGTATGACTTTTTTTTTCTATTCCAGACGATGAAAAATTTTCTTTGGTATTTCTAGCTATCACGCACTGATTTTTGGATTTTTAAGGGAACCTATGCAATTTTCAAAAGGCAATTTAATATATTTTCGCAAAAATCGACAGAATAGAATCTTAAAGGAGCCGAAAATGGAATAAAAAAAAAAACTCTTCACTGTTGTACACACACTGGGAGCCGAGAAGACCGACGAGATGGGCTGATGGATGATGAGACGACGACGACGACGATGATGATGGGAAGAAAAGTAACCGAAGCGAAACACAAGAGTCGAATCTTACTTTTCGTCTTTTTTTCTTTTTATTTATTACGGCAGAGGACCGGCACACTTGAGAAAATTTTGGGGCCCCAACAGGCGATTTTTTTTTACTTTTTTTTGTGGCCAAGTCCTTGTTGGAGGTCTCTGTTGCGGTGCCCCCCGAATTTAATTGATCGCAGTAAAAAAAATGTTCAAAAAGAAAAAAAAATATTCTTTTTTTCTCGTTTTTTTTTCTTTTTTTTGGTTCAACTCACAATCACAACATGAGAAAGGTTCATATAAAAAAATTCGACTGAAATGACGAATGCCGCCTCCAATATGGCGGACTTCTCAAATACACTCTTGCCAAAAAGAGAACGAAAGAAAATTGCAGATCGTTGAGTTTTCAGTCGATATGTTTTTTTTTTTTTTTTTTCTTCTTGTGTCTTGTCTTCAGAAGAAGAGGTTTTTAAGGTGTTATTTTTCTTTGGTGTGGGGGCGAAATGTCAGTTGGAATTTTTTTAGGATGGATGGTAATGCCGTGGAAGATTTAACGAAGGTTGGTTGGGGTTGAGAAATGTCAAATGAAGGTGGATTTTTCTATTTTTCTATGGAAAATGGGGTTTTTGTGGGATAATAAGGGAAATTGTAGGAACAGAATTTTAATTTTTGGTTGAAAAGATAATTTTGTAAAATGCAGGGGATAGTAATGTAAGTTTACACAATGGTCATCTATTGGTGATAATTGTAAGTAGCGTAAGTACAGTTAGAACGAAAATTTTTGAAGAGGAGGAGACTGCAATAAGGGTGGAAGCAGAATATTTCATAGAGTTAACCCTCTACCACAAGATATTTTGGAAAGTAGGAAAATAATGTTCCAAATAAAACTTAAAATGTAGTATTCATCAAAATAGGTATAAATGAAAGCACTCCTTTTGTCAAAAAGCATTAGATGTAATTAAAATTTCTTTGTGTCTGTGGATATTGTACTTACTCTTCCATTTAATCAAAACTTGTAATGCGAAAAGGCATTCAATTGCTTTGCTCTGCAAAATTTGTACCACTAAAATAGTAATTTGTGAAAACAAAACTCACCCTAAATTCAATAGAATACTATTTGGCTTGCTTTCCATCGAAAATAGCAGATATTTTTATATGAAATATTGTTCGTAGAGACGTGCAGTCAACAATGGGCACATTCCGCATGCTAGGCACTAGGTAGTCAAAAGTTTCTGATTGGTCGAGAGATTCAGTTTTGACTACAAAGTAAGGCATTTCTTTTTGAGGTAAATAGTGGGCTGGATTTGAAGGTAAGAAAATTCTCCCTACCTTTTAAGTCAATGTCAAAAATTCGTTTGCCCAGAGTTCGGTACGTGCCCAATCAGTCACTAGCACTTGAAAATTTAAATACATTTTTTTACCACTTTTCGCTCAGCGGATGGTCATTATCTTCTATGTCGTTTTCACTCAAGAATTCCCTTTTTCTCTGGATTTCAATTGAACATGCAATTTGTTTTTACAATAAAAAATCACTTGACCATAGGCCATTGACATTGAGAGTTTATGTGTGCTAGTGTATTCTGAGTGTCTTCCTAATTTTTTTTTTTTTTTATAATTTGCACATGCCAAAGGGGATATGAATACCCTTTTATTGATTAACAGGGCACGGGCGTTAGTTAATTTGGAAGCGAGAAGAAGGGATAGGAAAGAGTTGGTGTAGTGGTATTTGAAACTCAGGTGATATTAGGTTTCAATTTTTATTCTCCATGGGTGGTTTCCAATTTGACTGGGGAGAGATTTGTGTGTGATTTTTGCATTCGTTCGTAATTCACAGTATTTTTTTCGCGTTCATGTTGAAATACACAAAGTACTTTCTGAGCGAATTATTTAATTTTAATACTGTGAAAATTGTGAAGCGAAAGCTCTCACAGAAGATGCTTTCGAAGATCCAATTGAATACGACTGGCAATGTTTTTTCAACAAATAATTTATATTAGTCAATCTACTTTGAGAGTCCTCTTCTTAGCTTTTGACACTGGTGAACGAGAATGTGTTGGTGAATTTGTTCGAAAAATTAAAGTTTTGTATTCCAAATCTTACATTCTAATGCAAATATTGTTTTTCTATTATGTACTTGAAGAAAACCGTTAAAATGTTTGCACAGAACAGAACAGTACAAATTTGTAAAAACTGTCGGAACGTTTCCCAAATCATTCCACTTATAAGTATTAAGTTGTCAATCAATTTTCGTTTATGCCAGTTCTCACGAGTATGTTCTAGCCCAAAAGCAAGTCCAGAAAATGATGTGCTGTTCTGTGCAGTACAGACTCATTAAACAAAAAGAAGAACAATTTTTTACTATATTTTTTCTCATTGAACACTGAACAAAGCTAGTATGTCTGTTCCCATATTTTCTGCAAAAAAATTCGCTGCTTGCCAAATTTCTAAGAGTGGCGGTTAAATTGTCTCAGAGAAAGACAAATCTAAAAAAAAGTACCGGAACGGGTTGAACAAAAAAGCCGCCCACTTTTTAGATGTCACTTTTTTATTGATTGCTTTGAATTATAGGTCCGTTCACGAATTGATTTTTTACGAAAAGCTGTTCGCGTACGGAGAATTTTCGTAGTTTTTCGCAGAAGAGAGAGCTCACGAGTTAGTAAAAATATCTCCCCTTGCTACGAATTTTAGTGCAAGAAATTTCTTTGAGCTGGTTTATGAAAACTGTCAAATCTGTCAAACCATCCTTATATGTACATATTTTGAATTGCATTTGTTGTTAAATGACCCAAAACAAATCCATATTGGTCAAGAACACAGTCGATTTTTCACAATCGACCAACTCATTCACGCTCAACGATATTTATTAGCTTAGGCGAACGGTAGCTAGTTATCGCGTAGGACTTACCATGCTTCGTATATATTTAAACATATACTGTAGAGTAAAAAGAAAATGAGAAAACATGACACAATTTTGTATATATTAATGTTTTATTTTTCCGGATCTTCAATTAATAAATTTCTTCTTTAAAATAAATACATATTTTGTCTGTTAAACAAAAGGACCACAAAATATGCTCATCATTATATTTCTAATTCGGATTTCTATATATGTATTGTTGCTTGTTGTTGGTTGTTTTAAAATTGCATCTTTTGTTGAATGCTGAATTGCTTGTTTTATTTTAAAATTTGTTTTATTTTATTTTAAATAAAATTAAGAATTATATAAACGTAGTTAAATAATAAAATTGTAATAATAGTTCCGTGTGTGGATAGTAGTAGTAGCAGTAGTAGTAATAATAGCAATAATAAAACAATTAAAAACAATTTCTCTTATGAATTACACAATAAACGAAACAAAAAAATAAAAATATTAAAAATAAAAATTATTCAATTACACATTTGTTCGTTCCTTATCGGAGAAAGAAAAAAAATATTCATATATGTATATATATATTAGTTTTCTACCAAAAAAAATAATAGTAATAATAACATAACAATAATAAGAAGTTGAGTTAATAAAATTATAAAATTGGTAAATAATTATTTTACTCATTTCTCTTGAAATTTGTTACACAAGAAGAATTTTAGTTTTGCTCAAAGAAAACGTGGCTAAATATGTGTATATATGATATGAATGGCTCAATGAATGAAACAAATTAACAAAAAAAAAAAACAACAGACAAAACAAAAAATATATCTATGCATGTATGTTTTGATAGGGAAGAAAATACTTCGAGTGTGTCCTTTGTTTTTGGTAAAACAGTAGAGAGTAACATTTTATTATAACAAAAATATTTTCTCTTTTCTTTTTTTTTTCTTTTGATTATCAGGGATTTTTTTACATGTAAAAAAAATTAGTTTTAAATATTTTATTCTTTAAATAAATTATTGTTTTATCTTAAATGGATTCTAAAAAAAGAACTCTAACTTCCAACTTGTATTTACCTGAAAACAGGAAAAAACATTGACTAAAAATATATTCGCAATAACAAGAAGTTTACTTTTTTTTTTTAATTAAAAAAATTTAGTTTCCTATCAAATTTGTTTTTTTTTTTTTGTTTTGCTTTGATTTGTTATTTCGTTTTTCATCTTTTGTTCCTATAAAATATAAGCACACACTCGTTAATCTGGCCAACAAGAAAATTTTGAAACAAACTTTAACTACAATCTCCTCGTCCGCTGGTGGTTGATCTGTCTTCTTTTGTTCTTTTAGATTGGTCGTGTGAAATTGGCAGGGAAGAGACCCTTCTCTTGTGTGCCCTCCTTTTGACCCATAAGCCAGCCTTCCTCCTGAAATTATTGAAATCATAGAAAAGTTGAGTTAAGTTTTTTAGGAGAGGTTACAGGTTTCCCTCCTATTGATAGGTTAGGAATTTATTTTCAGACAGTCATTGTCTTTACTGCCGGTTTGCTTTTTAATAATGTTCTATTTATGTGCAAAAAAAATGTCTAGAGCCTTTCTTGCAACCTTTTTGTCCAAATGAATGCTATGAATGTCACTTTATTGTAAGTTTGCAATATTTAATAAAGGAACTTTACATTATATACAAAGAACATTGCGTACGACGAAAGTTTAAAAAACTGGTTACAAACATAAGTTCTTTCTCAAGAAAATATTCCACTTACAAATCAGCGACCTGCGAATACGAACGAGCGCATATTCGCAAATTTTGATGTTTAGTCGCTGTAATCTGCGAATTTAATTTGTCAAAAAAACTGTGAGGTTAAACTCTCGCGAATGTTTTAGTGGTGGAATGTGAATAAAATTTGACAGTTCGCAAGAAGCACTCGCTTATTCGCGCAAAAATCAGCGAATTGTTGATTTCTTTGCAAAAACTAATAAAAATTTAGCTTTTTTTTTGTATAGATCAATGGATAAATTAAGGTTTCTTTCTTGGGAACAGTAAAATTATAAATTTTTTGCCCTTAAATTGAAATGATTTGCTCGCGGTTCGCGAGTTTCTGTAGAAACTCTGAAATCAATCAAAATTACGAGCACTTACCTGATCTTCTGGATCATCGTACTCTATGACGCGAATAATATCTCCTATCTCAAAGCTCAATTCGTCGACGTCCTCCTTAACATATCCGTAGGTGGCTTTGACTCGATACAAGACTCCTGGTGGTAATTCCGCTGTTGTAGCGCCTGAAATCGCAAGCAAATAATTATAATTATTCTTTTCAAAGAGAGCGGGTAGGATATGTAAAAGTTTTGTATTGTCTTTGAGCAAGCCACAAACAACTTTGTGTGAGTTTAGTAGGGTTAAACATCTTTTTTTCGTTTTAGAATCCAGAAAACAAAATTTCAAGTTTACGTTTCTTAATTTTTTTCATTTTTTTTTTCATTTCGGAAAACAACGTGCATCTTCTCCGCATATATATTGCACAACATCGAATTTTACTTTTTTTGATTTTTTTAATCTATGTGGGAAAGTGGTATTTCTTTTGCCACAAGATTGTTCAAAACCTACTCACCGCCGCCCAGTGGCACATCGTAAAATGGTTCCGTTGTTGTGTCATTGTCATTACCTCCTAATGCCTTGGCATTGTCATCCTTCGCGATGTTCCCGTTTCCATTTATATGCTTTGTCGTCGTCGTCGTCAGGTTGTTCGCCTCATCGGTTGTTGTGGTCGTCGTCGTCATCGTTGTTGTCCTTAAATCACCGTCTTTTGTGGTTTCGGTTACTTTCGTCGTTTTCATTGTCGTTGTGATCTCCGCTGCTTCTAATGGTGCTGTTGAATTAGCATTTGGACTATTGAGCGTTTCATTATCAATCTTTTGCTGCTGTTGATTATCAGCGTTAGCGCCACTTGCTCCTCCGCCAGCACCCGATCTCACTGGGGCTTGGACTTGATTTTGTTGTTGGACAGCAATAATGGCGGCTGCATTTTGGTACGATGGCTCCTCTAAATCAGCTGCGTTACTTCCAGTTGAGGACGGAGTCGCTGCTGCAGATGATGAGTGTACTGTTGCAACTGCTGCTGTCGGCGATGGGGGTGGTGAATTACTATTAACGCTGAAACGCTGTTCTGTGTTCACTTTTTGGATGATGTCCACACTCTCGGGCGGAGTCGTGTCTGGCGTTGGAGAAATTGAATCAAGTCTTGGTGATGATTGTTCGAGTTGTGAGCTAGGACTGGATGATGCTGTTCTCGCGTGCAAAACAGAAGAACAGAACGAACGAACAACAGCGCAACAAAAACAAACAAACGAAGGCGTAGAAAACAAAAAATAAACAAAAGGAAACAAACAAAATATCACACGCATGCTTCATTGTATATTCTTTTAGATTAAATGTAAAAATTTTAGTCTCAAGGCGTTATTAGTGTACTTTCTAGTTTATTATGTTAAAATTTCGAACAAGCATTCCGAAAGCGCAAATGCATTCGCATAACTAAAGTGATTTTTAGATTGATTTTTGATTTAAAAAATATGATTCAAATGGAATGTAATGATGATTTATGGATAAATAATAAATAATCAATGTCAATCTAAAAATCGATGTTTCCTTTTTGGAAAAAAAAGCAAATTATAAAAAAAGAAAGCAAATTAAAAAAAAAATAATAAACCGAAAAAGAAACAAAAGTAATTTTGATTCAAATTAACATCAACTTACGACTATTGGCATTGCTGGAGCCATTTGTTGTTACTTGATTTTGGTAACTGCTGTTATTGGCATTTGTGTTGTTTAATTGTTTAACTGGTGATTGCACTGGGCTGGCTTTAATGGCATTTGCTACAAAAAAAAATACAGAAAAACACATTAGCTTCTTTGTTTAGATTAAAACATTGCAAGTTAATTTTTTAAAAAAATACATATAATTTGGCGACAAATGCCATTACTGCGATTTTATTTCCAACAAAGTACAATGTTTGTTATTTTACATATGTGTAGTATAGTTTTAAAAAATGGTTTACTTTATAGATCACTTGATTAATACAGCACACAAACAATATACACAAAAGCAAAGATCAAATTATTAGGAGACATTGAGCTATTGGATAAGAGATAGATATATGAAAAAGGGGAAAGAAAGCAATAGACCGCACATTTGTTAACTTTAGAGCCTTTTCTGGATAAATTAAGAAACATTGTTGCTCAGTTAAAAGCTACGTGTCGTCAGCTGACGCCTACAATGTTGTGTTATTCAATTCATTATAGCACGTAACTGAAACTAATGACCTAAAAAGTCTTAAAACGAACTTATTTAAGTTGCGACTTAATCATGAATCCATAAAAAGTCAGGTGCTTTAAGGTCCATTCATAACTCAGCGAACAGCGAATACGAACAAAAGAATATTCGCAAATTTTGACATTTCATTCACAGCAACTTTTTTTTATTTAGTCGCTGCAATCTGCCTTGTCAAAGAAAATAAGAATTGTGAGGTTAAACTCTCGCGAATGTATTGGTCGTGCGAATGTCGATTGCGTTCCACATCATTGGAATGTGAATAAAATTTGACAGTTCGCGAGAAGCATTCGTTTATTCGCGAAAAAATAAGCAAATTGTTGCTTTCTTTGCAGAAACTAATTACAATTCAATTTCTTTTTACATAAATCGATAGATTTATTAAGCTCTCTTCCTTGGGAATAATAAAATTGTCAATTGGTTGCCTTTAAATATGCTAAAAATGGTTTGTTCGCGGTTCCCCCAGTCGGTAGTCGCTGAGCTGTGAATGTACTTTTATATCATTCTTTTTTAGAGCTTAAGAAATAAGCAAACCGATTACACTCCAATTGTAAGCTCAGGGCTTAAATTGTAGCTCAAAGTTTACAGTCGCTGCTAAGAGGTAGTCAGCTTTACAAAGCATGTAACATTCAATATTCCAACTCAAAAGCTTAGCCACATATTTTGTGTGGTTCTGTATCAAAAAGTATTTCTATTGACTTTTATTGTTATACACGAAAAAGAAGATTGTAATCCTAAAAGGCTAGTTGCACTAAAACATTCGCTACAACAAGCTTTAATGTATGTAAATGGTTGAAAAGCTAAGGATATAAAAGAGATTTCAATGTCATGTTGTGTATATGAAATTTACCTGTTGATTTCTTTAGTGTGTTCGATCCTCGTTGTGAGTCTGTGGCCAATCTATCAACGATAGTTTCTAGTTCAGAAAATATCTGAAAACAAAAAACTAAAACCCATATTCCACAAACTTATATTTCGTTATGTACGAACCTTCCCTGATTCATTGTGGAAAACCTGTTCTGTTGCGAAAAGTGTTTGCAAATTTGTAACTAAAAACAATATTCTGGAGTCATAAAGTGCCGGTAGTTCATCGTGTAGTTCCGTATTAAGAATTTCATAAGTTCGACGAGCCTCTTCCAATTGTTCACGTCCCTTTGTCAACTATATTAATCGAATAAATTGCTTACATTACAAAAAAAATGTATGTATATATGTGACTACAAACCTTAACATCATCTTTACGTTTGCTGGCACTAGCTTGTACACTTTGGAACGAATGCCTTTGACTATCGTAGTCAATGAGTTTCCTATTCCTTTTCTCTACTTTCTTCTACAAAATAAAAACAATTTCAATTTATTGATTAATTCATTACATAATAAGGAAATCACCTTCATTTCAGGAAATTGACCCGTATACGTGCTAAGCGGAATCAATACTTGATCGGCCAATTTATGAGAAAAGTCCAACCATAGACTTTCCGCGGCCGATGCTTGTGCATTAAGAGCATCAAAGCCATTCCAGTGTGGCTCGTAGATTTCACATATTGCATCCATTAAGGATTTGGAAGCGGTTTGAATGGCTATAAAAAAAAAAAATTAAATGGTTATGACAATTTTTTAAGCAAGTATTAAAATTTATTACCTCGAACACATCTTATGTAATTGTTAAATTCTTTTTGCAATTTATTGGCATTGTTTTGTTGACGAGTGAAATTATTCAGATGATCATCAAAGATCTCATCCGCTGTCCGGTCAACTTTGCCCAAATTGTGTAAAATCTGTAATAAAAGCAGCAAAACCAAAACTATTAGAATTCGGTTAAAGTATATTGTAAAGGAAATGCACACTTGTGGAGACTTTTATGACAGTTTTTTTTTCGTCTTACAGTATACCAGATAATAATTATAAAAATAGATTTTTTTAGCCGGCGAATAAACAATCTTTGGCAAGAAAATGTTTTCTATCCGAAGGTAATGAACACATAATTTTTGTCTTATTAAAAAAAAAAAAGATATTTTAATGTTATTTTAAGATATAGTACACGCGTAACAAATGTGCGGAATCATTCATCGTGTTTGGCTGGTTGTAGGGGAAATTTTAATTTTGAGAAATGATGAATTACTATAAAACTATTTGGCGTGATGAACGCAGTTTATGCAATCGGAAGTGGGTAATTTTATTCTTTTAATTACGGTGGGTAATACAATTTGTAATCTGTGCAAATACTAGTTCTAAAGATAAAAGACGAAACTTCTTATATTCATCTGTAGATGAGCGACCAGAAACGTCAAGAGTCGCTCAATGTCGTCGTCGTGAGATGGCCAAGACAAAGAGGGGAGAGGCTTAGATACTCAGAGGACTCAAAAAATCGCCGCAATAGTTCCCTGGAGCTTGCTGTAGTGGACTTTGGAAAGCCAAGAAGTCAGTATTCTCCTGAATGCGGCCAATTGATTGAGAAGGCTTTAGCAGAGTAGTCTATGAGTCCACCCTTCAAGGACGAAGATTGTCACTAAAAAGAGATCAATCCCCACCTTCAGACCCCCAAAAATCTGCGGAGTTGAGCTAAATATCTCCTTTGTGTGACTTTAGATTCCAAGCTAAACTGGAAGGAAAACATTGGATATACACGGCGATTGTAAGACTCATGCTCATGGAATCATGAGATCAATAAGAACAACACCGATAGCGGCAATGGCAATTATGCTTAGTTTCATTCCGCTGGACATTTATTGCAGTAGTCTGGTAGCCAGAACTGCTATAAGATCAAGGGAAGGCCGATTGTGGTTATCAAACTCTTACGGTCACGCCTCCTTTCTGTCCCGATGGGAGACTACCAAAGGCTTGATGGAAACATATCACATGAACCAGATGCCAACATTCGAAATGAAATTCAATGCAAGAATTCTGGACAGAATTCACTGGAAGAACTGGAGAACCAAGAAAAAAAAAAGGAGTTGGCATTCTACACCGTCGGTTCTTAGATGGACAGTGTTACAGGAGCCGGAGTTTATTGTAAAGCCCTAGGAAAAAACAGCTCCTTTAGAATAAACAATGACTGCAAGCCGAATTCACTCTCATTAGGCCGGCTGCTGAAAATATACGCAAGAGTAACATCCTTGGAAAAACGATAACTGTCTATATAGACTAGACAGCCAGGCCGACATTAAAGCTCTGGACTCTGCTATAATTAGGTCGAGTCTTGTAAGAACCCGCAAATCACTTTTAAACGAGATATCCAGAAGGAAACGAAGAGTCGAATGAGCTTACCAGGAAAGGGTCGACTCTTCACATATCGCGGGCCCTTCCTTTTGGCAACAGTTCCATTCAGTTCCTTAAGGGACAAGTTAGAAGATAAAGCCATCGGTCGTGCAAAGAGACCAGAGCAATATGGCCGTCCTTTAGCAAGAATAGGTCATCAACTCTGGTTAAACTTAGTCGTTGTCTCTAGCATAAATACCATCCATTGTGCAATTCGCCTTCACGGAGAGCGACTCGGTGTGCTGCATAACGATTACTGCAAAAGCTGCAGAGACGAAAAACAAATTGAATCTATTCGTCACCTGCTGTGTGATTGACCTGTCCTATTCATCAGTAGAAAGAGAACTCTTGGCACTCATTTCTTCCCGGAGCTGGAGGACTTAGGCAACGTTGAGCTGACGGACCTTCTGAGATTTATATCACTATCAGGGTCGTTCTAACAGAGGCCTTTCTTTACAGCGTTTCCAACAACAGTCCATTTAAGTAGTTTAAGCTCAAAAGATTTACTTTACGAACTAATTAAAGAATTGTTGGTTGGACCCTCATCACTGTTAACACCAAATATGTCAACTTCTACTTTGGCTATGCTGACTTGTACGTCCTTCTCATTTCCTAAAGCCTACGGCGTGATACATTAATCTTTGAATGCACACCTTTGTAAAGTGTTCAAATGTTAATTGCATTTTTATGATTTATATTATTCATTTATGACCACAGTGTCATATGACACATTCTGACTTATACTATAATTGGATACAAACAACAAAAATAAAGCAGTAGCTTCATTCACGTCAACAGCGTATCACAAACCTCAGATAAAATGTGATCAAAACCTCGGTTATGCCACTATAACTTTGCTCAAAACAAATTCCACAAATAAAGCATTACATAACACGCTTGACGCTTTACCCGCCTCCCCTTTTATTCGCTGTTCTAATAATGTAAAGAACAACACAGCGAGAACGATGCTGAGAGCTACCAAGCGCGCTCCGATTTTTTACTACGTAGTTTAGCTTTGCACCCTGATCACACGGGCCATTGTTAATCGGTTTTAATGTGTTTGTACCCTACAGCTCGATCTGCACAGCGCACCTACATATCTCCCATGAAGACCAAAGTCGCAGCGGTGTTTGAGATGAAGTCATTGTAAAATATGGAAAAGCAAGTGTCCGATCGGCGCGCGGATAGAAGGTTAGGGTTGCCATTTGCAAACCAGTATTTCACTGACAGCTCCCTCCTTTCAGAGCTGAGAGGTTATAATTGGCATTCTTATAAAATTCCGATCTTTATCCTGTGAGTGTGACATTTAAAAAAACAAAAACACCTCACAAGTTACACTTATTGAATATTTTCGATTCACAAGTCTTGGGTGGGGAGCCGAGAAAATGATTAATGTACGCAAATTTGGGTTAAATTAGACGACTTTTATTTTCGATAAGTGTTACAGTACCGCTCGCTGGAAGTGTGGAGGTAGTAAGTCTCCAGTTTATGGGCCATAAACAAGTTCAGCTTTGAAGGTCAAATCGTGCGGACTTTGTTAGAGGCAGGTAACACGGCGTATTTTTTTTTTTTTATCTAATTGAATTTCTTACTGCTTCCGTGAGTTTGATGATGATGGTGTATAGGTCTACCGGAAGATGAATAACACAGTATGGGGCTATGAATGGAATACAAAATAAGGTTTTGTCGCCGTATCATTGACCTAAGCAGCAAGTCCTCTTCATCGTTGTGTGGATATGTAGAGGAGAGGTAGATACACACGCTTGATAGTTGGATTGAAATAAAAGTAAGATGTGTGGCGTATGGTGTACACATCGGTGGTCGCAGTGAATGGAAAATTATAAACAAGGGAGGAGCTGTCTGTAAGAGAAATTTACGAAAGACGTTTCACTTCATGGAACTGAGTTTTGTAAACATGATGTTGTAATTTGTTATAATGCATTCATGGAATGTTATTGTCGATTAATTGTATTTTTTTTTTTTAAATTTGTTTTACCAAGTTGCATTATTGTTTGATCAATGTCTATTGCGCGCATACAAATCGTTTCAAACATTCAACAACAAAGTTCACATCGAATCACAGACTGATTTAATTATTTGCTGATAATGCAGTTGTCAAATTTGAAACGATGACAGTCGATGAAGATAATAGGTCTGTTCCCGCACTGATTAGAACTACGAAAAGCTACGAATTTTAAGGAAAAGTAGCGAATTTCTGTTCCCGTAAGTAAAAATTTCGTAGTTTTTTACAGAAGAGAGAGAGCTCACGAGAGAGTAAGAAATTTCTGTCAAATGGTTGTGTTGTTGTTGGCTGACAAAATAATTTTGAAGTAAATTCATACAAAAAAAAGTGACGTCTAAAAAGTTTCCGTACCTTTTTGGACAATTGTTTTTCTCTGAGAGAATTTTACTCCCACTATTAGAAATTTGATAAGCTCCGAAAAATAGTGCAGAAAGTACGGAAATAGACCTAATAATTTATGTTCAGTATTGTTTGTCAAAGCATCGTGAATACATGCTATAGAATAGCGTAAAACGTTTTGTGATTTCTTTTATAATTAGCACCTTCTAAAGTGGATGCAAAAACCCTTTTAAGGTATATTCATAGTTCAGCGACCAGCAAATTTACAATTTTACTATGCCCAAACAAGAGAGCTTAGTTTATCTATCGATTTGTATAAAAAAAGTTAATAAACAACAACTTGCTGATTCTTCCACAATTAAACGAATGCATCTTGCGAACTGTCAAATTTTATTCACATTCTATAGATGAGGAACGCAGTCCACATTCGCGTGAATTAAACCTCATAATTATGTTATGACAATTGCAATTCACAGATCGCAGCCACTGTGAATAAAATGTCAAAATTTGCAAACATTCGTTTATTCGTATTCGCAATTCGTTGAGCTGTGAATGGATCTTTACTGGTGTAGAGGACATGGGTGTTGGTTAAGTTAGAAGAGACAAGAAGGGATAGGAACGAAATGGTATTTGCAACTGACTGGGGAGAATTGTAAGTGATTTTTGAATTCGTTCGTAATTCACAGTATATATTTCGCGTTCATGCTTAAATAAACTAAGCACTTAGGTATTTTCCAAACGATTTTTTTTTGTAAATTTCTACAGTCAATATTGATTGAACGTGATTGGGAGTTTATCACCGAATACCGTGCAACGACTGAGCTTGATATTCGTGGTTTTGCTGATGGTTCTTATCACAAACATTCTACATGACGTAAAGCCAACAATGCATCAACGTAATGTGCGTACAGAAAACATTGTAGTAACTGAAGTAACTGAAGTTCTGTTTCAGAAGATTCGAAGTTGTAAATTTAACATTGATAATTTATGTAAAAACGTGAAGAAATATACCGAAACAGCTTGAAGTAGGTTTTATTACCTAGAACTGGCTAGATCATTGACCCGCTAGATTTCCACCTGGTGACAGCACCTTTTAGAGACGCGCAGATGTAATAAAATTGTACTAGATCTCTCTATAAAAGCTTACCTAAATGGATTCCAATCATCTTTAAGTAAATTAAAAATAAATTTCCGCCCTCATCCGTCTTAAGGAAGTCGTAATTTTTTAAAAAAAAAGTATATTTTTAAGTAGCAAGTTGTTGTAAAAAATAGAAGCGGTTTATTCCATTTAAAACCTGCATTCCCATTTTTATTTTTTTCCCAAAATTTAATACATTTTTCTTCTTCTCACAATTACTGATTTCCCTGACGCATATATCACTCAGTTTTTCTTATATTCGAGCTAGTTCCTACATTTATTTTTAAATTATATTATACATATGTGACGTCTTCGCTTCAACACATTAGGGGAATATCGGGGTGACAGCACCAACCGAAAAAAATGTTTCATACAAAAAAATTCTCTGCCTTGCGGCCGGCAATGCTGGTGGCGACTGCGCCTAGTTCGTCGCGCGAATATTAAAAATACAATCATTACCCCTCGAAATAACCCAAATAGCTTATGACATAAAAACACATTTCAACGATGAGGTAGCCAAGACTTTCATTTTATTTTTTTCAAATGCAAAACTTGTGCGTTTGAAAAAGAAAAAATTCTATAACCAAGAACTAGATAATTTAAGGGATCACTGTGTAGGAAAAAAGCGCAAAAGTGAAATTCGATTTAGAATACCGGGGCGAAAAAAAAGAAAGAAGAAAAATTGCCAACCGGTGTTCGAATTGAATACATCTCTAGTCAACGAAATGAGAAAATTCTTGGCACTTGTCGCAGTCTGAAACATTTATGGGAGGAATCAGAAAAATAATGTTTCTTTTCTGTTTCCTTAAACCTCGAAAGTCTGCCATGTAATGGGAGGAAAATGATAAAGCCAATAACCTGCATTTCGTTGTAGTATATAAGATGTTGGCAACCGCGTTGAATTTGTGATGCATCCGATGGATGTGCTGTATCTGTTTGACGAACAAGATAATGAGGAATTATCTAAGAATTATTCTGTTGGTGATTTTCAATTGAAAGCATTTATTTATATTTTGAAAGTGTGTATGGTATTTGATTTATTTTATAGAAATTACATTACACTTCCGGTTGCCTTTTTCTGTAAGAGGTATTATTTGGAATGTGCATTTCCTTAGTCGTAATCGACGTTTACATCACAAAGCGGTATAGAAAACACAAATCAAGTAACTCAAATTCGAAAAACTACGAAAATTCTCCGTACGCGAACAAATTTTCGTAAAAAATTGCGGTTTTAGGATGGTACGCGAACGAAACTATGATTGATTAAACTAAAATAAAGCAAAAATTCTGCGATTTCGAAACTAAGAGACTGCCTGCAGTGTTTGTAATCAAGTTTTTGCCAAGTTTAAGTTGGAAACGTCTAAATATGGCATATATTCCGGCCTGAAAGATGCTG
Source organism: Chalcosyrphus nemorum (assembly GCA_949716465.1). Taxonomy (NCBI): domain Eukaryota; kingdom Metazoa; phylum Arthropoda; class Insecta; order Diptera; family Syrphidae; genus Chalcosyrphus; species Chalcosyrphus nemorum. The sequence continues at coordinate 87,427,337 of OX454332.1, forward strand.
GTGTTGTGGCGTTCAACGTCGTGTTTTTTAGGAACGCATTAACGACGTTATTGACCTGATGACCTGATGCGAAGACAGGACACGCACTTTACTCTTATTTTCTGGATTTGTCATGGGTCGAAAACTTCTCTCATTTCACTTTTTTGTTCTCTTTCAGCGAGAAATGTTGATATATTCCATCGAGTCGCTTAGAAAGTTGCTACTTAATTGGGACGATTGATTAACTTACACATTTTTGAAAATTTGCAAACAACTTTCCTTTAAAACCGCAAAAAAAATCGTTTATAGTTGTCTAATGCATTATGATTGATTAGCAGCCAATTCCCATGTTCAAAAACACTAATCAATTATACATTCATATTTTTCAGAAACAAGGCATTAAGGTCCATTTACAGCTCAGAGACTTGCGAATGCTAACGCTTGATGAATTTTAATGCTTCACTCACAGGAACTCTTTTATCAAGTCGCTGCAATCTTGAAATTTCATTTGTCAGAAGAAAAGAATTGTGAGGTTAAACAGTCGCGAATGTGGATTGCGTTTCACATCTGTGGAATGTGAATTAAATTTTGACAGTTCGCGAGAAGCGAATCAGCGATTAGTTAATTTCTTTGCAGAAAATAATTACAATTTAACTTTTTTTTTACATAAATCGATAGATAAATTCAGCTCTCTTATTTGGGAATAGTAAAATAGTTAATTGTTTGCCTATAAATGTGCTAAAAATGTAACAATGTGTCGATTGTCGCTAAACTGTGAATGTACCTTTATAGCCATAACTTTTTCAATTAATCTCTTGGCTTAGATAAACATAAACGGCAACCATGTTAGTGTCACTGTTGCATCACAATGCATTGGTAACAGTTTCACCTCCATATGTACGTTAAGTATACATATTTCATAGCAATTTGTTGAAATGATACTTAAAATGCATCCATACATCCTACCTCTACGATTGAACCAGTCAAATCTATGGTTTATAAAACGCAGCAGTTGTGGTACAGGTGCCACCACAATGCCGAGGCTGGTGTGTGTACAGTAAGAAACAACTCGTGCGATGCTCTTGGGATTTCCATTTAATGCATTTAATCGCATTAATTACGCCCTAAATTACGAACTACTGGGTGAATTTTAGTTCCTAGTTAAAGTTAATTGTAACATTGCAGTTTTTTAATTTCAATAGTACACCAATTTTTTTTTTATATATTCTTAATGAATCATTGAGATCAAGAAAAATATATTATTTATTGTTTGCGCTTCATTTTTACTCAGTTCAGTGGGCATTTAATGAACATCCTTGGAGCTGCTATACCACTTGAGGAAAACAGACAGACGGAATGGAATTTTGAGAAACATCCACCATAGTTTTCTGACCCAAATTAAATACAAAAATTTGTTTCTATATATAAACACACAAACATATATTTAGATTATATACTCATTTAAAATCTTTTGTGGGTTGATTTAATTTCCGTTGACTGTGCAAAATATAATAAGATTGAGTAATCATCACAAATATGATTGGAAGTGATTTATTGCTATGACTAATCTCTCCGTTGAGCTTTAGAGATACATATTATGTGTACCTATCTATTTTATCTTGAAGAAAATACTTTCATATGAATATTTTTCTTTTCCTTGAAACACAATAAAGATAAAGCTGGTTGGCATTTAGCCAATATTTCCTACAAGGTTGTCGGTCTGATGCCGGTAATAATGGTACTTAATGTTATAGTATACAACACGTACATGTGATCTGAAATTGACACGTGCGATTTCCATTTAACCAAAAAACATTTCAAATGTAAATTTTTAGATATTTTTTTCAGAATTTTTTATCATAAAAACCCACCTGAAAGGACTTACACATCGAAAACCGCAAATTGAATAAGTTTTTCAACATTGATTTAACAAAATGAACATGGAAAACACTCTAAGGGAAAGTTTTTTTTTTTTTGTTCTTTTTTCTGTTCCTTGCTAGACTGAAGGAGCTCTTGATTGGTGGTACTTGACGTGCCGTTATTGTACTTAACCAAGTTTTACGACGATATAGAGTACAGCACTAGAGAATAAATTGTAATCCAACGTAAATCAAAGGACGTCAGTCGAGAGCAAGGACTTTGGAATTTATGCGATTGCCAATGGAGGGATTTTAGTATGAGTAGAAGATGGAAATTAATTTAAGGCTCATGGCCGGAAAATATGTTCGAGATTAATTATGCTTCACAGATAAAAGAGAGTTTGTTTTAATGGAAAGAAAACAATTGTAAATAGAAGATTCATGCAATTAAGGTCGTTGGGAAACCTTGGACGCCGGATTTATGATGAGAAAATAGAATATATTTGATGCTCCCTCATCACTCCTTGCCAGTGTCTGAAAATCATCCAAGGTTATTGCTGGATACGCGCATAAAACTGTACATACCTTATAGAGGGTGTTTTTTTTAAAGGTTTGGTTTTTAAACTGGCAACACTCTTTCTACAGATTGTCAATTTGACAGTTGAAAGTTGATTTGTTGTTAGTATATTTTGCCATTTGAGGATGGATAGATTAATGCCAGAAAAACGTGTGAAAATTATTATTTCGAAAACCATGGTTCGATTCGCCTAATTTATTGTGAGCTACATCTATTTTACGGTCGACATAATCGGTCATCTGACCAAATTGTTCGGAACACGATGGATCGTTTTGCACTTGGTACACTCTAGTGGATAATACGCATCTCCCAAGATGACAAACAGTGCGAAAACAAGAAGTTATTATCGTTGTGGAGTGCAGGGCTGAGGAGAATCGGAATGAGTCGATTTGCCGTCGTGCCCAGAAATTGGAGTTTGCCCATCCACTTTCTGAAAGATTTTATGGAAAGATCTTGACTTCAAACCTTGTAGGATTGTTCCTCATTGAGGTGACAGAGCTTTGGTTTCAACAAGATGGCGCAACATGCCAAACAGCACAAGACACCATCAATTTATGGCGGAAACATTTGCACTTTAATTGGATTACTTTCTTTGAAGGCATGTGAAGTCACTAGTCTATCAAGGGCTTGCTTCTCACAACTGTAGGTGCTGTGCGTGATATACATTTCTGCACTTACAGATAGGATCTATCTACAGTTTTATGCTGTATACGAAGGGTAGAGGAATTTTCGAGAAGGATTCTTATGACAGGTTCCAGTTGCCCTCCATTTGTTAGGGCCATCTGACGCAAAACGGTAAGTACGTAGAATAGTAGAACTATATGTCTAATCTTAGTTGCTGTGTGTTTTGGCTAAATCTAAATCATTATCCATTCCATTCTCCTCTTCTCCAGATGAGACGAGAGAAAACTCAAAGAACTTTTCTCTGAAAGTAACCTTATCCGATTTATCCCTTATGCAAAGAGTTTTATAATTCAAGACAGTTTTTTTTATTATGTATATAGAAAGACAATTAGCAGTTCGCTGTAGAATCTATATAGATAAAATTACAGTCAAAATCGGTTATAACGACCTTTAGGGGAAACGAAGGATAACGAAGAATTTCGTTGTTATAAGCCATGTCGTTGTGAGCGATCTTGACTGCACTATCATCTGTCTAATGTAGCGGTTTGTAAAAGATGTTCTCTCTTTTCTGTAGATATCCTGAATTTTGTTTTGCTTCCATTGATCGTTAAATTCGTCTCTGTTTCCCCACCGACAGACTACTGGACAGTAATTTAGCATTATGCAAAAACTTTTGACAAACAATATAATTATAATTATCACTAATTATTTCTCAACCTGTGTATAATCTAGAAAATCAAAATCAGATACGCAAATAGTATTGCGTCATATTACTACAGATACCTGCACATATTTCGATAACGATAGAAGCGACACAATTTAACATCTAAGTCAGGTTAACGAAAATATTGTGTTTTATTCGAGAATATGCAAAAATACTTGGATGTTTTTTAGTTTGTATCTTCAATTCAAAATGTATTCCCTGTTTCCAGGTCTCACCAGCAAGGAATTTAAGATGAATCTAATAAAATTTTTGCTGAGTCAGGTCTTGGCTATTACATGCAGGCATGCCTAATAAATTAAAGTTTTTATAACATTCAGTAAAGACTATAAATTCCACTGAATTAGAACATGAGAGGGATCGAAGTTCACATAGTAAAAAGTCGTGACTTTAACACGTTCTCATTTTTTTTGTATTTCCGTGTCTAGAAAAGCACTGACAACAAATTCTATAGTTCGACTTTTATCAACGATGAAAATCCCTACCTTACCTATCTCTTTGATTGTGATTATTTTCCTAATTAAAATTCAATTAAGATAACGACCATGTGCCATTGCTGCTTAGCGGTAACTACGAGTATACATTGCCATTAAATTGATTTTCCCAAGCATACGAGTATACGTCTACTGTTTTTAAAGAATAAATTCTACATAAATTCCATAGGAAGACAAAGAATATAATTTGCAATTAATGAACGAAAGATATTTTCAAATAAATATCTACAACAGCGTTGGTATTGGATATATTAAAAGCTTTTTATGAGATCCCCCCACACACAGTCACATACTGTAACCAGCTTAGATAATATATTGCAACGTCGCGTAAGCAAGCGAAAGATTATTTTAGTCAACAGAACTTTTATTTTTTTTATTTTTTCCTTAGTTCTCGTGTCTCACTTGCGCATGCTAAAAGTATTTAAAATTCATAAGACTTTTATTTTTTCTTTCCTTTTTTTCATCTCTGCAAATAGATACTTTTTATTATGAACGAATATGAGTTTAGATAGATAAAGATACGAAATCTGTCGCTAGGTAAATAGATATTTAACAATATTGCGGAAATAGTGTTTATGCGGCACGGATAGGAGTGGGTTATCTTTTAATGTGAAGGCACAAATCTTAGGTTTCTTCAGTTGGAAAATGTTGGTTTGTAATTAACGTCTAAGATAATACACGTAATAAAGCATTAACGCGAAATAGACTGTGACAATGTTGAACAAATGGTCTTCAAAGTTACAAAGTTAAGTTATCGTACGTGAATGACAGGCATATCGTTTTAATTTGTAAATTGGTAGACCTATGCTGTTTGTTGCTTGAAAACCGTCCTTTGCATCTCTTAAGAATTGCATCTTACTTCACGTACTTAAGAGATTCATAGCCTGGGAATATCTAAGCCAGAAAGCAACATTGCGTGTGCTCATGTGACTCAACGGAAAGTCATTGGATGCCAATGTTTTACGTTTTGGTGGTTGTTGCAATCCACTGCGCTGTGTGGGTTTTTTAGCGACATCACTATTAACGATCTCAGTAAATATGCAAAGCCTAGTCATACTCAAAAAACCTTAAATTTTTTGACAGACTGCAATCAAACTACAACAATCAAAAGTCGAAAAGGGTTCTGAACAATCAGAAACTCACTTAAGTATATGGTGTTTACTTACTCATATTCATAATAAACAAAATTTGTGGACACATACCTGAAATATACAAAAAAAGAAAAGAAATTAGTTTTGAAATAGTCATATCAGTCTACATACATATGTAAAGGGTGGGCCATCTAGTGTTTTCTTTTTAAATCTTAGGTTATTTTGACACTGACAGCTGTTTCCCGCTCGAAATTTGAACAGAAGGTCAGTATCATACGAACGAAATGAGTCGCTTTAGGCAAGTTATAGCTACTATTGAAATGCATCATTGCAAAACAAATCTGTGGAACAGTGGTTTCATTTTTTGACAAGTCAGTGAAATGGCAAAAGCAAAGCTTACATTTTGAGGTTAGAGTTGATCATTGAAAGCAAAACTGACAGATGAGAATATAATGAGATAAGAACACATCAATGGAACGATTGTGTTCCAAATCAGGATCAGCTGTTTATTGAAATCGATTTTGATCAGTGAAATAATCAGAAAACGCCAATATTGTTTGCTTAATCATCTGAAAACTCGAATCAAAAATTTTCAACAATTTCGACCGAAAAATCAAATGTTATCAGCCGTCTTGGCGATGTCAATTGGCCGCCTCGGAACTGCGATTGGACTTTTGTTTTTTTTGCTGGGAACGGTGAAGGACTGATGTTATGCCAAAAATCCGAAAACGATTCAAGCACTTAAGGTCAATATCATCCAAGCAATCCGTGAGCTACAGCCCGAAACTATCAACAAGGTCTTGGAGTGAGAGAATGCGCTACTGCGAAGCAAGCCGAAGAAGTCACTGAGTCACCAGACTCTAATCGTTAGAGGAAATAAGAATTCTGTCTTTAATCAATAACTTAAGTCACTGGATCATCATTTCTTGCACCTTATCACTTTCTTAGTTGTTCTTCAATGTAGGCAGATACTGGAGATGTAATTTACATAAATAATTTTATAATATACATATATAAAACAAACTCAGTCATTAAATCTGTTGGGATTGGGTTCTCTATCATCTTCAAAAGTCGCTTAAAATTCCACCATATGCTACTTATACCTGTTTGATTACTTTCGTCATAATATGGAAAAGCTGCCCCGCGCCCAAGACAACAAGAAATTCACTTTATTTATTTCCTCCAATTCACCTGCCCACTCGAGGGCAATTTGCATTCAAGTCGTAATCATAAAACTTCGTGATAGCCTCAAAATAGATTCCAATTAAGACCACTGAACCCTCTGTTCCACAATGAGACCGTCATACTCTCCTTTCCTATACCTTACCAACCGACATCTATGGCGGACTCATTCATTCCAAAGCAAAGGCAAAAAAAAAAAAAGAAAACATCGAAAACAAAACCAATCTGCCGCAACGATAGTATTCTCATCCGCCGTCCTCCGATAGTGTCTTTGTATCAATTTCGCAAGCAAAAGTGAAAAGAAAAAAGAGAAAAGTAATCCACAAATACGCGCAATTCACATTTCATCCTGATTGCATTAATCGCAAGCGGTGCATTCCTCCATATATTTCTTCTTCACGCCGAAGTTGCATTCACAGATACACAGAACGAGTACACCGGTAGCACACTCCCATGTTTTATGCCAAACTGTATGACAGGTTGCTGGCTGGCGCTGGCTGATTTCATGCGATAGAGCCCGGCATTCAAGAGAGAAAATATTTCTTATTAACAGCCGACCGACAAGACAACTTAACAACCGCACCACACACCGCGCCGCGCCGCGCTGCCAATGGACAGACAAGGTAGTTGTGGCAAGAAGGAAATAGCCAAAGAGAATTCGACAAAAAGAAAGAAAGACACAGGGAAGCAGGCAACCAATGCCCTACATTGAAAGGAATTCGCGCAATCAAAATCGTACTATGTACAAGCCATTCGCGTACACTTGTGAATACATTTCATCATATAGATACTTTGGTTTTTCAGCTAGCCATTTTGAAGAGCTAAATGGTTTTAGGAACAACATTTGTCTTTTTATTTCTATCAAACCCCCAAATTGGCGTACGAGTGTAATCAATCAGCCATCAGTCATAATTTGGTGTAAATATTAGCCAACATACGAATGGAATACAAATTATCTATTTATAAACAAAAGATAATTTTATGCGAGAATTCTAAACAACATTTTCGAAAAAGAAAACAAATATAATCAAAAATGTGGTCGCGGCGAGCTTGAATCCGGAACGATACAGACGGCAGCTGTGGCGAACGAAACATGTGTGATTCGAAACGGAATCCTACATCGAATCGATTTGCATATCTTTTAAGATACACAACGGCTTTTATAAACGAAAAATAATCCAAGGCACACTATGACCTTCTGCTTCTACAAAAGAAAATATAATTGGAATCAATAAAAAGTAGTCGCTTACGAGATGTGTGGGCATTCTAAGCTGTTATAACTGTAATCTGTAATGAAGCAGGATCTAACTTTAATTTTATTCGAATGTAGCAACAACATATCCTCGATCAAAAACTGACTAGATTCGGGTGGTCTTAAACTAGCTCACTATAAGACTATCAGCTGAAGGTTTAGAAGTAGTCTCCTGGACGTCCGAAACAGACGAGGAGCAGGTGTGGGGATTGTGCGAGATCACCATCTTTCGATGATCAAGATCTTTCGATGACGCCAAAATTCCTAGGCTTAACATTAACATACTAAAGGATCCCTCAGTGCGCCAACAATTAAGGGACCCTATTTCGAAAGGTGTCGACACAATCAGCAGCTCACTGCCTGCAACCGTTCAAGATCACTGGTGTGCTGTGAAAAATGTTTTTACATCTCTGCTTAGTTCGGATGAGGAACAGCTCAAGAGATGGAAGGAGCATTTTTCTACGGTTTTGGACTGTGTATTCGCCAGCGATATGCTCCCAAATCGGACAGAGCCCGAGGTACAAAATTCCGGAATACGTACCACTACCCCCCAGTAAGGATGAGATCACTGCCGCAATCAAAGCACTAAAAAACAACAAGGCGGTTGGACTTGACGGTATTCCTGATGATCTCTTACGAGTAGCCCCAACAACATCGGCTGAGCTATTGTTCCCCCTCTAATTGGAAGAGTTTGGGAAACTGAAAACTTTCCTGACGAGTGGAAGAATAGACTGATCGTCAAGATTCCTAAGAGAGGAAATTTAACGGAGTGCGAAAACTGGAGAGGTATCGTGCGTTGAATATCGTTCGCCACTTCGTCTGCTGTTCATTGATTTTGAAAAGGAATTCAATAGTGTCAACAAGGAGTTTTCATCAGAGAAATTCGAGATCCAAAGTGAGGTAAGACAAGGTTGCATTCTTTCACCAATTCTATTCCTTCTGGTGATTGGTGACTGTTCCATAGCTAACCATGCTATGCAATGAAATGATGACAAAAAACCCGGCGGTCCAAGGAGAACATGGCGCAGAACGGTCGAACTGGAGGCACGGCAGTTGGGAAAAAGTTGGAGAGAACTGAGGCACATTGCCAGAAACCGTACACGATGGCGCGTAGGCGTAATAGAGGCACTAGGTCCCACAAGGGAATATAGGAGATAAGTAGTATGTAGTCACTATAAGACTGAAGCTGTGTTAGTCACCAGTAAAAGGATTATGAAATACACAAGAATCAGGGTTTAGAACCATGTCATCCGGTCTACAGTGGTAGAAAACAATAACAGGCTCAAATTTAAAGAGCACGAGTAGTCTAGTAAAAAGGCAAAGATGCAGACACAGACACAGCACTTTCCCGGATGCTGTCAGACATCGATCGACTGGATATGCCAGGAAATCCTCCTGCTAACCAAATTGCAGCCTGTTTGAAGGCACTTTCAATGAAACTAGAGCCTCCATGTCAATTTACATAAAGACAACGAACAATATGTTCCTGACCAATTTTGGACGAATCATAGCGAGTACGTTTGTACTTTTTCAGATGCAAACGGTTTACACTAGGGTAAACAATATGATACCAGCCTTCCCAGGAGTGTAAAGGAAAGGGGCAACATTTATAACACTCTGGCAGGTGGGAAAATAAGACAAAGTGCAGATGGATCCTCAAATCTGATAGAAAGAATACACCGGCGCTGGACATCTTAAAGCCGCAATAGCTATTTAAAACATCTACACAGATTTGGATACGTTCCGCGACCCACAATTTCTAGAGCAAGAAGAAGATTCGTAGCGTGCTATGTTCCAATGCTGACATTTCACAGAGAGAATAGTGAGCCTGTCAAGCCCAAAACTCCTAGTCAAGGCACATGACGAAAGTCGTAAAAGAGTGCAGGGTGTAGATACGTAAGTCTATGCTTGGAACCCGGTCTACTCCGCTTTGATCCTTTTTTTAATTCGAAAGTCATGTTCGAACATCAATTAATATTACATCCTGTTGTCGACCTCAACTTTTTTTTTGTTTATTAGCATAATTGAAAAGCACTTATGTACTTCTCTGATATACAAAAACAATTCAAACAGGTATTTCCACAAATCTCACTAATAACTATTTTCCTATCGAAAGGGTGCACACATATTACTTGTATCCGTTACTTCATTCCCGGTCATTGAATTATAAAAAAAAAACAAAAAATTGAATACCAACCATAAACACACTATGTGCCAGGTAGAAAACGGGTTTAATGTCCCATAAATCAAACTAGGCCACCAGCCTGTTTAACATGCCGCACCATGCCAAAAAAATAATGAAAGACAAACAACACAACCAACTCCCAGCCAACAAATGCTAACGATCTCTCTCGGATGCGGAAAACAGGTTGAAATCAATCGTGTTCAGGGAAATGGCAAATAGTTTCAATGCTAATTATATTTATCCGCCCGCCCAACCATCATGGGATTCGCCTTATCATCAAACGAATCAATGAACCGAAAGATACATTGTATCTGTTGGTTGGTCGATGCCGCGCCAAATACTCTTAATCGGTCAATCTGCTCACTATTTCTTCAAGTATCTATTGAAAAAATACAAAAAAACTAACCGCAAAGTTCACTGACATGCATGTCGCTGGTGTCTTTTAATTTAATTTAAAGAAAACGAAAACAACATCTTTTTATAGACACTGAACCGAATACGTCTCGAGCGTACTGAAGTTCGCAGCTTGACATGTTGGAATCCAAATCTATTTTCAAGAACAGCGGGTAGAGTATCTATAGGGCATAAGGTGATTCTCGACTTGACAACATTTTTCAGCCAGAGATACTGTATCTCATCTGTCGATATGTTACTGTTGACTGTTGTGTCTCTTTGATGGCCAATAAATAGTGGAAGGCAAATTGCTTTACAGCTGAACCGAAACCAATTGGATTGGATGTACTCACAAAATAAATAAAAAAAAAAATACTTTCGATTTTCTAGGACATCGGTGTAGAACGGAGTTAAGTGCGTGGGTTTTTGTCTACTACTTGTTCTATTGTCAAGTGTACGTGGGCGTTCTATGAGCATTAATTACATCATTGGCGGCGGTGCGGTGGTGGGACACTGAAAATGAATGCTCTAGCTGCTGAAATAGGCATTTGCTTTAGAATAAGATTAAAAAACAGAACCGGTTGCGTATACGTAACATTTTCTCGAATATTTCCTTTCCCCTTGATTAAAGTTGTTTGTCTGCTACTAATCTTTCAGAGATTAAAGCTTTACATTGACAGATACAGTTTAATTCGGAAAATAGATTACCAAAACTGGCTTTGGATGTGGATGAAAACAATGAGATCATTTCAAATTATTTCCATTTGAATTTTTAGAACATTGGAAAGCTCATTGTGGTCTCGTTGTTCCATTCTATTTGGCTTGACGGTTGACAGTCATTTTTCAAAATGTTAACAATAACATTCCTGATAAATGCACATGTCACGTCTTGCACAAAGAGAGGGCTATCTGAGGAATTCAAAGTCCAAAGTGGGGTCCGGCAAGGTTGCATTCTTTCATCAATACTGTTTTATTGGTTATTAGCAAATGCTTCCTTATCAACAGGAAATGGAGGAATTCGATGGACGCTCACATTTAAACTCAAACACATGGACTACGCCGTTGATGTATGCCTTCTGCCTTACAAAATAATGGACCTTCACCAAATGACAGCAAATGTGGAGAGGGAAGCAGACGTCGTTGGGCTGAAAATTAACTCGGCAAAAACAAAAAATTATCAGCCTAGGACCAAACTCATCAACTCATATACGAGTATGTATTGCTAGTGAGTAGAGAGTTTCCAATACTTTGGGAGCCTTGTCTCAACCGATGGCGGCACCGAACTGGATACAGCCAGCCGAATAAGTAAAGCAAAATCTGCGTTTGGGATGCTATCCACAGTTTGGCGAAGTAATGGAATAAACCGAAACGCCAAGCTACGACTGTTCCATTCCAACATTCAATTCGTGCTGCTATACGGATGTGGTACCTTGAGAGTGACCGTCGCTATCACGAGGAAGCTGCAAACGTTTGTCAATAGGTGCCTCAGCTACATCTTAAGAATATATTGGCCAAACCGTATCTCTTAAGAACAGCTTTATCAGAGAATGGGCCCTGAACCTATAGGCGCAGTCATACGACGGCGAAAGTGGCAGTGGATTGAACACTCTTTCCGAAAGGGTGACAGATCCATAGCTAACCAAGCAATGCAACCCGCTTACCCAGGATGGCAGGATACGCGGCGGTCCAAGGAGTACGTGGCGCAGAACACGGAAAGAGTTGGGTAGAGCTGAGGCACATTTCCAGAAATCGCATACGATGGCGCGTAGGCGTTGAAGAGGCCCTACAACCCACAAGGGGATACAGGACATAAGTAAGTTAAGTTTACATGAGACTCAAAATAGGTCTGCTATAGCACCTTAAGGGTCACAAGGCACCTTAGTACTTTATTTCAAAATGGCTATGTATTTATGTTCTTTGCAGATGGGTCTGTAGTTTTTCTGAAAACATAATGCAGAAGTTGCGATATGAGTAGGGGGAGCTCAATTGAGGTTTAAGTTTATAGTCACACTTTCATTATTTGTGCACAAGTTTCACCGAAATAGGTTGAAACTTTATGTGCATAAATATGCCTTTCCATTATAAGCAATCAAGATAAATAATAACTTGAACACTAAGAGGATATCCTCTTGGACTATTAAACATAGTTAATACATCTTTTTTTTTATTAGAGTAGAGTATCTAATTACACAGTTTAACTTTTTAATTATAAATCCAGTTTACACCAGATAAAAGTGTATGCACAACTTCTTGCTTGCTCCTTGCTCTCTTTTTCTTTCAATTACTTATGTCTATCTAGTTTTAAGCCTTTTTTTCTCTCAATATTTCAATGTTTTCACAAAAAAACCAATAGGAGATACATTTATAGGTCGTTCATTCACTTGCACTTGGCTACATAAGAAAAAAAAAACAGCAGACTCGTTTTTAGCTGCTTCAAAAGAAACTACCACTAGCGGTACTGTGTACTACCAGCAGCGGCGCTGTCGATGATTACCTGCTGTGGCAAGCGAGATTGTTTTAGAGCCCATTCGAGAGTTTTATACACCAAAACTCGTTGCATATCTGTACATTGCGTGGTATGCGGTAGGTGTAGCAAACACTGAATGCTCCCTACCCATAATGTTCACTTTAGGCTAAGGACAGACAACAAATGTGATATCCTCGATTGTTATGATGCCAACCTACATGTATGTTTTTAGAATTGCTAATTAGATGTGGCACACATTCCAAAGATGTGTGTTTTTTTTTTTCTATGTACATACCTGTGTTTAGATAAAGTGTTTAAGATAATTAACACAAAATATCTACTTATGGATTGCGATGTCACATTTACAACACGGCAAACAACTGTTCAAAATTGAGTATGTCTCTCTTGAGGTATTAAGGAATTTTCAATGAGTAACAGCAAATACGAAAGCTATTGATCCGAATGTATAGATCTCGAATCATTCTGCTATGTTCGCTTTTAGGGGCCAATTATAGCTTTCATTCAAATGCATTATTGGAATAAGTCAGTGAAACAGTGGTTTCAGTTTTTTTTGACAATTCAGTTATAGCAATGGACACGTTCCCAACTCTAGGCCTGTTTGTTTTAGGTATGGAACGGAAAATGGTGTTTGACAGATTGCAAATTGACTTAAAAGGTTGGGAGATATTTTACCTTTAATTCCAGTCCACTACTTCAAAAGGAAATGCCTTACTTTGCAGTCAAAACTGAATCTCTCGATCAATCAGAAACGTTTGACTACTTGCTTCCAGGAGTACAGAACGCGTCCAATCATTCAAAACTTTCTATCAGTGGAAGGCTCTGTCAGTGAAATGGCAACAACAAAGCATAGGTTTTGAGGTTAGAGTTGATCATTGAAAGCAAAACTGACAGATGGGAATAGAATGAGATAAGAACACATCATGGAACGATTGTGTTCCAAATTATAGAAACGAAAATTAGCCGTTCATTGAAATCGATTTCGATCAGTGAAATAAGAAAAGTGGATTTAAAGAAAAGTTTTAATATTAACTAAGTATTCTTTTTCGGTAAAATTCTACGAGTTATAAGCTTTATTGTGATACCAATTAATACGAAGTATTGTTTGCTTAATCGTTTTCATGACCCTTAAGTGAATAGCGTGTATATCGAGGAGTGGTAGAAAATCTTATGCAGTTTTTTCACGGCTCCAACTTTTACGGACAACTGATAAACATCCAAGAGTATTACTGCAATGAGAAAGCTTCTTCCTCTGCCTTTCGTATAAGGATAAAACTAAAGGTCTCTTCTGGATGTGCAGAAATGTATTCCGCATAAAACGTACGAGTAAAGCGGAATTGGCCTTCCATGAAAAGGATTAAACGAGTTGGAAGAATGGCAAAATTCCTTTAAAATTCGAAAAGCATTTTAATTGCCAATTTAATTATTCCATCCATTCGTCACTCAGCGATCGGAAAGCATAAGACACAAAAACGTCAAACCAAAAATGACAGACCACAGAATGCTATCAGCGGTGCAATAAATAGTGGGCCATCTAGTGGTTTCTTTTTAAATCATAAGTTATTTTGATACTGACAGCTGTTTCCCGCTCGAAATCTTGACAGAAAGTCAGTGTCATACCTCCGCGGAACGAAATGAGTCGCTTTACGCTTGAACAACGTTGGCTAATATTGAAAACTTATTTCCGAAGTCAGTCCTAAGAAGCCCAGTGTTTTTTTTTTTTTGAAAATAAGAAGTGAAGTACCCACCGCGCTTGCTGTACGCGAATTTATGCAAAAAGTTCGATGGACTGCTAGTGGAAAACACTCATGGTCCCCGTCGTCTTACTGTGCACACAGAAGAGAAGGTGGCTGCTGTAGCCGAGAGTGTGAGATTGAATTCTAGAACATCAACTTGACATCGATTTCAACGCCTCAACAACGGTGGGCCTTACAGAGCCATGTTAACCTACTTTTTTTTGCTGAAATTGAGGACATGGGTTTGGACAACCTCTGTTTCATATACATAGTTTGCGTAGTGGCGTTTCATGTAAACTATGAGCTCAACCACGCTAGTACATATTACAAATCATTGCAATCTCAATAGGTCTACACATTACACTAAGCAGTAAAACAGAATAACCACAATTTCGATGCCAGGACATAGTGACCAGATGAATTAGCTTGTAAAGAATCTACATAACCCTTCATCATGTCTGGAATATTTCGCAGTGTACTGATAAATTCAGCACACCACAAGGTCATTCATTTCAGCCAAAATGTCTGATTATTTCCAAAAATTCACCTCTTCCCTTACAATGAATAAACCTCATAAACAAAATATTTTAAAGTAAACATTTAATCGAGAGAACATACTGTATGTGCTCACACTTTCAGTAAAGATTTATATTTATAGCAATTCCAAGTGATGCACCACTTTTCTATCTAAATTTATCTCTTTTGTATTCCGTTCTTGGTTTTGCATTTAAGATGTTTCCAAACTGATGACTCACTCTTTATCTCTAAATAGCAAAACCTCTTCCATCAGGTCCATGATAGGAAATCCCCGGCGCACTGGTCCTTTTTTTTTTCAAATGCAAACTAAATATCTATTTCCATACAACTAAAACAAATCGAAAGGGGAACACCCAAACTACTGCAAAAGAATAAGTCATTTAAGTCGGATGCGCACACAAGGAAACCACAATCAAATGAACAACTGGGAGTTGCACAAGGCTAATATGGACACTACTTGCGCTTCTGGGCATCTGTTGAATATTCAACTGGGTAAATCGATTCCTCTGCACAGAATAGATTTACATTTTTAGCTGACTTTTATATCTTTTCTTGATTGCGAACGGATATTTATTAAATTCTAATTTAAAGTGCATGTGGTTAGTTGAAACAAAGAGGACATCCTTCATTGATGTATCTTTAAATGAATCTTTAATAACCTCTCTCTTCCCCTCTAAGATACTTGCATGCCTTATAACGTCGTTGACATAATTTAACCGAAACACTTAAGGCGTGAGTACAGGTCGTAAAAGGAAACTCACGTGTCAGCATTTAAGTCAATCAAATATCGATTTTCATACGAAAGGCATCCAAAGGATTTCCTTTTATATTGGCCTTGCGTGTGTATGGAGTGGTTAGTAGTTTATTAATTGATATGTGTGCAGAAGAGGAGGAATTTCCATTTATATTTCATAGTCAATATAATACTGACAGTTGGAGGTATTAACTCGAGCCGGAGGTGTTTCTTTATGCGAAATGGAAAGCACATTCTACTGTCATTCATTTGGAAAGTGGAAAATATCAAAAGTGACATTTAAATGAAAGGAGATTCTTGTCGACTAGTTATTGTAAACATTTACACTGTCATAGTTTTCCTTTACACAAAAATGCCGATGGAAATATCCTGCAATTTATTATGTCAGGTGTGCAGGCATTTATTTGGTTTATTTACTTGTCACGCTCCATTCATCAACACGCATAATTTATGGCAAGTGGTTTGACGCATGACTTTCAATTTGGTTTGAAGTGTAAGGACAGTGTTGAAAGAGTAAATGGATCAGACCTGTAAAGTACTTAAGTATTGCATTACTTTTGTCCTCTCAAGTACAAGTACTAGGTACTGTACTAGGTACTCAGCAGTACTTCCAAGTAATTGAGCAGTACTTCCAAGTACTTGAGCAGTACCTTAGTAAGCTAATCGATGAACTAATTAAGTACATTTAAAGTATTGCTCAACTACTGGGATACTTGATACTTGCGATGAAGTACTTGATAAATATTGATACTTGGCCTTTTCAAGTACCAGTATCAGAGTACTACAGTACAAGTACAAGTCTATTGGTACTGGTACTTGTACTTGAAGGAGTACACAAGAGCGAATTTCATCATTTAGTTCGGTTATAATAGACAAACAACACACATAAAATCATCATAAAATTCCTTTGCAATTCCGTGACTAAATATGCTTAACTGCAAGTAAGTATTTGCATCACTGCATTCATAATCCAGTAATAATACATATATTCCACCAGTAGAATATTCTATAACAACTCCAAGTGCTTTTACTTTATCACCAATTGATAAGAAAATAAGATAACCTACAAATTCAAGGAATTTCCCCAAATAATCTTTCGTAAACCTTTCACAACAAAACTTGCACAAACAAACAACTGCCACAGGTTTCTAATTAGCGCCACAAGTTCTAATACACTGGTGACCCAGCTAAGAAGATACACACAAGAAGAAATAAGAAAAAAAAAGGCTACATAAACAGAGAATCAAAGAAAGTCATGCGAGCAGACTTAACACCGACATCTTGATTCGTTTGTCTTTGATTAGCATCCACATGTGAATAGATACGATTCTGAGTTGAGCTTCTTCTAGTCTCCGTTAAGGCATTCCATAAATCCATCCACTTGAAGCGAATTCGATTCATTGGATTCGATATTCTTGTGAAAAAACTGAAATTGAGATTGCAATTTAAATATTTCATGCATTTGCATTCAATCCGCCAGATAAACTAATAAATCGGTCATGACCAAGTTTTTTATCGGCGCGTTCCAATATCGTTCGTGTGTGTGCTTTCGAACGACAACGATGGCGACGATGATGAATGACGGCATTTCTGTAGTGAAAGTGTTTTTTTTTTCTTCTTTTTTTGTTACTCGTGCTTGTTTCAAGTGGTCTCGGGTCATTGCCGTGCCCGATTGATGGCAACCATTGAGTTAATGTTTTGTGGGCACTGGCCACTGGACGCACATGAATACAAAGTGTGCACCTTGCGCTCGATATTATGTGGGCTTGTATCATGTTTCATTTCGTTCGAATATTTAATTGCAGCAGTCTGCCCGGGTGGTACCATGGTGGCCCTAAAGACTTTCATGGAAATCAGGTTTTGTTTCATTAATTGCATGTAGATCGATTAAGAAGAGAGTTGAAAAGAAAGTGAAAAGAAATATAAGAGATACCTGCAGCAATCTTGAAAAAGGGAAATGCATTATGGCAGTAGAATTTTATGCACTTTTACTTTCTAGATGATTTGATTTATAGAGAAACATTGGAGAGCAGGGAAATCCGTAGGGTTTCGGCATCAAACAAGCATAGAACGGGTCAGCAGCGGATGTCAGTTTGGAGTCATTGGCCGTTTTTAATTTTCAAGAAAGATAAAAATGGATTGAAATTCAAGCAACCTGCCAGCCACTTTAATGGAGACTAATCACTGATCTTATTTGTTTGAAAGTGAATTAGAAGTTGAAGAACTACTCCAGCACCAACTACCTCATAAAGAGCGAAGAAAACTTGGCAGAAGATGAAGTATAATCTATTTCTCCTCCTAACCAATGCTTTTGCATATGTCTACAAGCGAGGAAGCCTAGCCTAGAGGCTTGTCTTTCTATGATGCTATGTCCCGCAATGACACCGGTGTGTTGTCTCTTTTGTATGACACGCTGTCTTCTTGAGCCGCGGTTTGGACAACATTGGTCCATACAGAAGCTACTTGGCGCAAATGTTGAAAAAACAAATTAAGCATAGTTGAAACTCACGGGGACTTATTATCCTTCTCTCGGATGCACGGGAGCCTTACCCAGTACTCCGGGCTCTGATCTCGATGCACTGCTGAATCTCCCTCTTCTTGATTTCTTGATGATAGGGTGCCCGTTAAAAGCTATTCAAAGACTCAGCTTGGTATGAGTCACTCTTTGAGCTTTGATGACCATGCACTATGACTCTGGTTTTATTGATATGTATGCCGATCGATGCTATGACTATGGCTGCGACGCAAGTATGAGGTCGACTTCGCAGGTCCTTTGGACTGGCCACTGCCAGAGTCTGAGCCAGGATTGGAGTGTAGTCGTATCTTTATAAATGGTCCCAAAACCGATCAAGGATCTTAGGCTTGTGTATTTATGGAAGACGACAACACAAGACTGCAATACTCAGGTCCCAGGTCTTTAGGAGTGGTCTTTCAGGCGGAGATATTTGCAATCCTAATGGCAGCAAGTCACATCGTTAGGAATAGGTGAAAGGGTCGAAGTATCTGTGTCTGTAGTGACAACCAAGTTGTGCTTAAGGCCTTGTAGACCTATTTAACCTCATCCGAATTAGTTGGTGAATGCAAAGGAGCTTTGAACCGTGCCGCAATATTCAATTAAATGACTCTCATCTGGGTGCCAGGTCACACTGGTATCATGGGAAATGATTGGTAGGCAAGGCTTAGAGGAGAGTTTCTCCTCCTGGACTTGAACCAGCGTTAGGTCTCCCTGCATCAACAGTCAGAGCTTCCATTGATGATTGGCTTTCTGATGAACACAATTATGTGTGGCATGTCTCTCCTAGATTTAGGCAGGCTAAACAATTGCTCCTAACTGTTAGTGAAAAGACTGAAGACAACTCATTGGCGGTCTTACGAAGCATTTCGCTTTTGCTAAGCATCTTAATACGATCAACTTAGGTGAAACATTTGTCTGCAACGTACATACATATGTATGTGGAGAGGGTGACGAAACTGCAGAACACTTTGTCCTGCCTTTACTCGTATCAGGCTTCAAATTCTAGGTGCAGATTTGATGGATGCTGTTAATATGTAAGCTCCTGGGCACTGCCTACTTCAATTCATTAAGAAACCGATAAAATTCATACAGTAAAAGGGGCGCAACGGGATGGTTTCTGGGAGTAGAATGGACAAGTTGATGACTGAGTGCTTTAGTGAAGCATTTAAAACTTTGTCCTTAGGTAATTTCAAAAACTACTGAACCGATTTCATGAGAATGACATAGGCTACTTTGTTTCTTAAAATGTGTTTATTTTTTATTCTAGCTTTCTTAGATCTTTGCGAAGCAAGTCAAGCACGGGTCAGCTAGTAAATATAAAAATCTAAAATTAAAATTAATTCTACATGTTTGCCATTCGAGATTTTATTTTCTAACTTTTGTTTATATTTTTGTTATCCGAATATTTTCCCTTCTAGGGTTTTTTCTAGAGAATTTGTTTTTCTTATTTTATTATTATTTTTTTTATATATCATGCGAACAATATGCCAAACGGCTTTTTCCTTCTGAAATCATTTATTTATTCCATTAAGAGAATCGCTGATTTTACTAAGCTAACATCCATTAAATAAACTATAAACTCTTTAGAATTCTAAATTATCCATAAAAACTGTATAACTCAGCTCCACTAATTACCAAGCCTGTTGTCTCTCATATAAATAATTAGCCCACGACTTATATCACACTACAGCTTCAGTGTTAAATAATTTACACGCCCGGAAAAAACGAAGAAAAATAGCACAAACAAAGCCGATAGAAAACTTTCTACAAATTCCCTTAACTCCTCAACACAAAAAAAAAGTATAAATAAAACTTATCATCTCTAACCGGTTATTCGACTTTACAAACTCATCCGAAGAGACTAATTCGTATTCTATTCTCGAAACTCGAATACCTGTTTAGCGACAAGGTGAAAATATTCATCATATTTTATTCAAATCGAACAAAATTTCAACTCCATGACTTTCGTTAAATATCAAATTAAATGTAAGATTTCTTAAACTACAACTTGCCCGATGAATTTTAGAAATAATTCCCTTAATCCATTTCGCGTTTATTTACCTGAAAATAAATAAAAACATAATTTTATGTTAATTATACACTAATCAAGTTAGCAAAGTACAAATTTGGAAAATTGTTTAACAAAATATTTCACTAGACTTTGATAAGGGAATCAGCTACCCAAGAACAGTGTGTACTTCCTATCAAAAGGTAGTAGTAGTCAAAACACGAATCGTGTATCTGGCATCAGAGTTGTGATAAGATACAATCAAGAGATATTATTAATTGTTGTTGTGACGACATTTCTCAATATTTCTTTATGGGGTCAATTTAGACGCAGTGGTTAGCATGTGAAACTTTCACGTCACTTTAATGTTTATAGGGTTTATTTTTTTCAAAGTTAATTATCACTGATTAAGAAGTAAAAGTATTGTAAATTTCCAGAGAAATCAGGAGCAGACTATCGATAGGTACCTGCTTGTTTGTTGTTCTTCCACTTTTAAATCTATAAATAGTGGATAAAGGATGGTCATAAGGTATGGCAGTGTCGTCATCCTCTCCGCATGTGTCGCAGACAGATGTTTTTCTTTAGACAATCATATTAAGCTGTTTTGCAAAAGCCAAATGCCCCGTAAGAACACCAATGAGTTGTCTGCAGTCTTTTCTGCTGAGAGACAGCAAGAATGCCACGGATTTCTTACTAACGTTTGGGAACAATTGTCTAGTCAGCCTACATCCAGGAGAGACATGTCACGCACTATTGTGTTCATAAGAAAGCCAATCATCAATGTAAGCGTGGATACAAGGAAACCTGATGCAGGTTCAGGTCTTGAGAAGCTATCCTCTGAGAGATCCAACTAAGTTGGATGAGGTTAAAGGGTTCAGCAAGGCCTTAAGCGCAACTTCCACCTATTCCTAACGATGTGACTCGCAGTCATTAGGATTGCAAATATCTCGGCCTGGAAGACAGATGCATGCTTACGCAATGAGTATCGCAGTCTTGTGTTGTCGTCATCCACAAATACACCAGAACCTGATCCTTGAACGGTTTTGCAACTATCTGTGAAGACTACACTCCGTTCCTGGCTCAGACTCTGGCAGTGGCCTGGGAAGTCGACCTCATAATTGCGTCGCAGCTGAAGCCTTGGAGTCAAAGCATCAGACGACATGCATACCCATAAGAGCAGAGTCAGAGGATAGGTGCAGTGCAAGATCATCATAGCACCAAACTGAGTCCTTGAATTGCTTTTAAAGAGCACCCTATGATAAAAGTATGTTCAGCAGTGCGTCTAGAGCAGAGTCCGCAGTACTCGGAAAGGCTTTCTTGCACCCGAGAAAAACTGTTCTTTGTAGTTTAGCGCAAGCTGCAACCACGTATTTACGAGAAAGACCCTTCCCCCAGGCAAACCGACGCATAAGGTCTCATTATAGCCGTATAGATCCAGAGGAATTATTTCGGTGACAAGCCACAAGTCTTTCCAAAATTTTCAGAATAATTTCTAGATATTTGACTTCATGTGAGAGGGGGATGGTGACACCTTTTAGTACTGGCTGAGTCAGACCGGTCATGATCCTCCTCCTCCTAAAAATAACAACTTTCGTCTGGAAAGGATTGAAAAGCCCATTCCTAGTACACCACTCGACGATGACGACGCCACAGATAGTAGAGATATGTAGTTCTTAGGCATGTTCCAACAGAGAGCATGGCGACTCATCTGCATATACCGGCGAGTAGATGTGATCGGTCAGCAGAGAGTCCAAGAGAAAAGGCACCACTTTGTGGACAGCCCTTATTAACCCCAGACAGTTGTTAGAAAAGGGTGAGATTGTACCGTCCAGCTATCTCACTGAAAGTAGTCTTCACTGCATGCAAATGATTTGATAGCCGCCTGACTGACTATCGACGTAAAAACTCATCTATTGACAGTGTTTTATCCGCAGCCAGTTAGCGGCTTGGGGAACGACATTGACTTTGGCCTGAAGGAGATCGCAATAGTTATAAAGGTTAAAAGACAGGTATATATCAAGATCTTATGAGACGAATCCTACACCATCTCGGTCTTTGATCTTGACTTGAACTCGCAAATATGGACTGCAATAGTCAAGAGTATTTGGTGCTCCCCCAAGAATGTGTTCCAAATCACGAAGAAATGCTCAGCATCACTTACAGTTCAGTAACTTTTTAAGGACCACTTTTTAAGCACCGCTCAAATGTCTCTAAATTGAAAGCTTGACCTCTAAAGGACCGCTTTTATTCTCCTAATCGATTCAACTCAATGTACTTGAAAATGATCTCCACATCTCAAATGGAATCTAAAGTCCAGTGCACGAAATTGAAATTGAAAAACTTGTATTGAATAACCAAATCTGTTGGTGGCATTTAAATAAATTACAATTGATTAACATATTGTTAAGCATAATCTTTGCAAGTATTCAATTTCAATGGATCCACTCATACATAAACAGCAGCAGCAGCAACACTTATGCAATTTGTGTGAAGAATCACAATGCTTTTGCTGTTAGATCTAGTTAATAATAGTGTCTATAGGCAATTTGCATAGATAGATAGATAGATGCATCGCGGCAGGGAGTTTGTTTTTCTCACGTGTTGGGCCACCATGCACGAGGAGACGAGGAGACTATGCAACATTGGCTTCTCAGTGCAATTGTTTCTATTCTCGTTTTTTTTTTTTTTTTTTTTTTTTACACCGACCGACGACGATTCCGCTCATCAATTTAAAGCCAAGCAGTTAATTCCTCCTCTCCTTTTTGTGGGGCGAAACAGCGTGTATTGGGTTATGTAAAAGCTGCCAGAATTAATAATACTTGATCATTTTTTTCCGCGAATGGGTGGCAGATTTGTTTGCCTTTCTTTCTTTTTAAACAAACAACACTATGATAATGTTTCTTACGTAAGGAGTTCTGTTGGTGTTGTGTATCTGTGACTTCATCGCGAGCTTATTTATGGGTTCTCGTTTGGTTACAGTTTGCTGAACACTTTTGTGAACTGGGTCAGAATTTCTTAGCTGCTAGTATAAATCTTAGTCAAGCTACCTGAAGGTGCAGGTCCACGCCACCCACAATTAAGAGAGAATAAAATGCAGATGTTACATGAGAACATCTCTCTCGGAACAATAGGCCCTCATCAATCCAGGAAGTACGTACATATACCTACAGGTTTAACGATAAAAAGTGCCACTAACAAGCGCAATAAAAATATGATTATGTCTCGTATTTTATTTTTAATTTCATTTAATTATTCCTTCTCAAGATGGAGTGACACTTTCAGTGGAGTAGGAAAACTCATAATTAAAGTGAATCATAGGAATAAAAATTTAAGATAAAACCGTAAGATTAAGAGTAAAACTAATGGGTGAGTCATTAGTAAGTTTTTCAGTTTCCTTTTTAGAGTTCGAGTCAAAACTATGCGAATTTTAGTTTACAATTTATTTATATTTAAATTTTAGATAAGCTTATGCATACTATTATATAACATGAGTGATAAAAATGTGCAAGCTGATCACAAGATAGGGTGCCTGATAAAAAATGTTACAAGTTCGTATTCAATTTGTGTGCTAAGTGACGAGGGTACCAATAGCCTTGCATGCTAGTTTATAGCGAATGGCAAATTACAATGTTTAATAATTAGTTCATATCTACTAAGGAAGTAATTAATATCGTTTCTAAATTTATCATAAGTTAATTTCGTTAGAAGTGAAATTAGCAAGGGTCATTTCTTCGATCTGAAGCCTCATTGTGGTTTGCAACAAATCGATTGTTAAAAACAAAATTAGTTCTGATTAAAACTTTTCTTTAAATCCAATATTTTTATTTCACTGATCGAAATCGATTACAATGAACAGCTGATTTTCGTTTCTATAATTTGAAACACAATCGTTTCAGTGATGTGTTCATTTCCCATTCTGTTCTCATCTGTCAGTTTTGCTTTCAATGATCAACTCTAACCTCAAGACGTATGTATGCTTTGCTGTTGCCATTTCACTGACGGAGCCTTCCATTGATAGACATATGTCAATGAATGCTATAACTGACTTCTCAAAAAATTAAGCCACTGTTTCACTGATTTGTGCCAATGATGCATTTGAGTGAAAGCTATAACTGGCCCCTAAGAGAAGTAGATGCAACTGTATTCTCCATTCATTTATAAAAAAAGTTAGTCACTAAGTAATCAAGGGCAGATGAAATTAATCTTTAGATAGATAGTGATAAGCCAAAATATAAACTGTTAATGGACAATACTTCCCAGTGCTAATCTCTAATGCGTTAAGTGCATATATATAGCTATAAGACAGAAATTCGATTAATATGCTTCGTGGTTGGAGTGCAGGGTCATAAGTTCAAAGACAAAAAGTTCACAATTGTCTTTTAGCCAACCTGGATGAGTTATGTCTAAAGGTACATTCACATTCCACAAATGTGGAACGCAATCCAAAAAACATATGTGTGAATTTAACCTCACAATACTTTTTTTCTTTGGCAAATGACAAAAGAAATTTGCTGATTGCAGTGACTAAATACGTTGCTGTAAATGAAACGTCAAAATTTGCGAATATTCGTTCGTCCGCATTCGCAGGACGCTGAGCTGTAAATGGACCTTAAAAATCGATTGTAACCTGAACCAAGGTGGGTAAAAAGTCAAGACAAAATTCCTGTGAGCCATCGATTGTGGTTTTCTCAAAAAACTTATAGCCTCGGTTACAAGCGTCTGCTTGACAGTCGCAATATACGCTTAGCTTAGAGAGACAAAGTCAGGAGAGGGGCTTAGTCCTGCCAAGAAAATATTAAAATCTAGTAATCGAGCGAAACAAGTAGCTCAACTTAAACTTGAAATACATAAAATATGCCCAAAGGTACCTGCATGTCTGTTGTTGACATTAGTGGAACGATAAAGTTGCGTAGGCAGATTAATTCTTTGGAGCACTTTGGGCTGAATATAAGGCTAAAATAGTTCACGAATCAGCGGCATACACCAACGAATTACCATAGTCCCACAAGAAACCATCGAGTGAGGTCAAATGGTATGATCTCCGTGGCGAATTCACTGGTCTTTTTGCATATGTTGCAAGCCTTTAGTAATCTAGTTTTTGTTGAACGCACTCAATTGGTGAACGCCCTCTGTGTCTCATTAGTAACTCTAATATGTAATATGTAAAACTGTAGCCGACTTCAGGTTGAGTCTTTGATCATTATTAAAAAACCTGACAGCGGAGGAAATAAATTAATTTGTAATCCGAAGTAATCCGTGTTTTTATAAGTAGGCGAAGGCTCCTTCAGATAATTCTTCATTCTAAAGGCTAGCTCTTTTTAATGAGCACATGAGTGATTAAATGCAGTGTTGAACTATTGTTAAACTATCTCGTTTAGAATTAATGCTAAAACAGGCTCTAAATAGCTAGCACCCTCTCTGAATAACATCTTATAAAAGTACTATATCACAGCTATAAACACCATATTCGCCACTTAAGTCAGCTTACCAATAACTGATTTCAAATCTCATAAGACAGACTCATTTCGTTTGATGAATATCACTGCAAAAATCTTATCGTTCCATCAATCAAACCCACAAAGGGAGATTTAAGGAAACATTAAAAAATTAAGTACATTTTAAGTCTTCCTGCCTTACGATTTCATGCTCCAAGTGCCTCCTTCGCATCAAACATCATACTACTCCCACTTGATACCCCTACAAAAAAAAAAAAGCTTCAACCCGTCCCGTGCGCTGGCGGCACAAATCAAATCCCACCCAGAAGAGCACAGAAATATAAAATCCAATGACTTTTTTTTTTAAAATTTCCATTTTTATCGTCTTTCCCGTTTATCTAACGAATAGAGCAAAAAAAACATCATCTCTATTCCACACTTGTTGTGAACGAAAAAAAAGTATCCACATCTACATTGCGGTATTTTCCACCCACCAATTAACTGTCGGTTTTAAGATAAACGAACTGTGAACGAGAGCGGCGAGGGGGAGCGATGTTTGTCGTCGTTGTTGTCTAATGTTAGAACCTCGGTGTATCTGCAGTATTCAGTCGAACATAATTATTGTGAAAACTGGGGAAACTTACACCAGGCGGTGCCACAGCACCATATGGTTGACCTTTGAATACAAATTTTCCAAAGAAAAAAAAAAAAACAATCCACAAATACTCATTCAAGCGACATGTCAAAGAGTTTCCAAGTTTTTCGTCTATCGGTTGAATAAATTGTTCACCATCATCATCATCGGAAAATGTGAAATGAAGTGAAAACCTTTGAGATAGAAAAGCATCTGTTTTTAGGGTTTTTGTCATTCCCTTTTCGATGAGATTTGGTCCAATGGACATTTGAATATAGAGCTATCTCTCTTTTCACCCACTTATTCGTAACAGTAACAACATGAAAACGATTCTATTTACTTAACTTCATCTATCTGAAGGGCGATGTCTGTCAGCATGCTGAAGTCGTAAAAAAAAAGTAAGTGCCTGTGATTTCACCTTTCCTGGGAGAATGTAAACAGAGCCGCTCACAAGCAAGTTATGCTCTTCTTGTTAATTTGTATCGTAGAATTCGTGTGCTTTTCGAAAAGTATCTCACGTGACCTTGCGTGTTACTCAACAGTAAACTGTTTGTGAAGGTGTTGTCTGGGGCTGTACTATGCCTTCCCATGCCACCGATAGTCGTGGAACGGTTGCTTTGCGTTTATTAAGTGTTTGAGATATTCTATAACATAAATTATTCCACAAACGGGATTCAAATAATAGGAAGCATTTGAACGGGAAATTGTTTTTCTTCTCAAATTGAAATAGGTTGAGGTAAATTTCGCTAGTGTATTAGTTGATTGACTTTGTGTTTGAGTGCTTTTCTTTTGAGATTGCGAAATTATGTTTCTCGGATTCAGAATGATTTTCGTGATAAATTTATTTAGAAAGCAAGGTTGTTGAGAACACTATCATGTACATATATCTAAACTACGAATCTTTTATCTATCCTTATATAATTTATAACTTTATAACCAAACCAATGTCTTCTCAAAAGGATGATGATTTCATTAGTTCGAAAACTTAAAATCTCGCGAGTATGCTGTGTATCCCAAATTTTAAAATGAAACAAGCAATGAAAATAAAAATAAGTTTTTAAATGGAAAAATCCAAATCAAAAACTATACAGCTCGTAAAATTTTTACACAGAGTTTTACCATCAGCTGAAATGGCTGAAAAGGATTTAATACGTTTTTGAGGGTCGTTCTGTTTTTAACAACTTAATAGTCTTCGATTGGGAAATGCATACACTTTAGAGGAATACAGCTGTTAGCAAGGCACTTGTCACTTTGTAAAAAGGTTTTGAAAATTTATCCCAAACTGTCGGACATGATATACATGAATCTCAGATACAATCTTCCATTTTTACTTGAACCTAAAACATTGGGCAAATATAGCATTCGTAGAAAAAATTGAGCCCTGCCAATTCTGTCTGCCTATTAGACAAAAGTTGGTCAATTTTGTAACTCGGAATTCTTACTCACTAGCATTCACTTGAAATGAAGTCACTGGCATTCAATGGTAGTTTGTAAACGCTGTGTCGGACTAAATTCCATGATTAAATGTCAAACAATATTGAACGGAAATACCGTGACAGGTTAATGCCCAATTCACAATGTTGCGTTTGCTTGTGCGTTAATGGGCTTTTTACCGACTTTACGATAACTTCTGTCATAAGGGCGACTTTCAAATGTCGCAATTCACAATGTCACTTCAAATTAGTCGGGCGTTTAGAGGTTATGTCTTTGACAGAATACATACATATAAGTAATGTCCGATTCACAATACAGCATGAGAACGAGACTAGCCAATAGGTGTCAAACGCGAAAGAAAGTATATAGAAAGGCGTCCTACTCAGACGTTGAGGTCAAGTTTCCGATATCTACGATCATGAGCGTTGGGAACGCCTGAGGTAACATTTCGAATTGTCCCATTGTTTCTACTCAATATGTCAAAGGGCGAAGGCGTCATTGTGAATGGGCATAGCACGAATCACGCGTCATCTGTCACAAAATCCATTCAAGGTAGAGACAACACATGTTCCATTTGACACGGTTTATAATATATTCATTTAATTTTTATTCCTACGAATTCGCCTACATCGTGTAAACGACACGACTATCTCAATTGCTTTTATGGGAATTGCTCGAGTGGAAGAACATCATTCCGCGTAGTGAAAATAATATTTCAATATTTTAATTGCATCTTAGAATAATTTGCTTGGCTAGTTGAATCAGTTAATTGGCATTTAACTTGATAAATTTATTGCTCACGGGTTGTAGAAACTTTTTGAGATTGATAGACGTCTGTCTTTTAAATTTATCGGCTAAAGTTAAAAAAACGCTAGGTAATGTTGTGCAATTGTAAAGTTATGAGTGGCTCTCTTTTGTGTTAGTTAGAACTTTCAGGTACTACTGTCCCAGTAAACGCTTTGTTTGTGCTGAAGTCTTACCTGTATGACTTCAATAATGAATTGAAGTAAAAAAACAATTAATCACCATTCATTTTGAAGTTATGATTTAGCAATCTTTATTTTGAAGTCAAAATGAATGAAATTATTTTTATTGCTCTGCATTTACTGGAGGCTCGTTGAAGTTCACTGCATTCAATCTATGAAGTCATCTGAAGTCTTTGAAGTCAGTGAAGTCATTTGAAATCATTGAAGTCCATGAAGTAATGAAGTCACCTGGACTCATTTGAAGTCATTGGAGTTTTTGAAGTCTTTAAAGTCATCTGAAGTCTTGAAGTCATTGAAATCACCTAAAGTCATTGAAGTCAGTGAAGTAATGAAGTCATCTGAATCATTGAAGTCTTTAAAGCCATCTCAAGTCATCTGAAGTCATTGAAGTCTTTTAAGTCACCTGAATTCATTGATGATTTTACATTCGTTAAGACTTCAGATGACTTTAAGTCTTTGAAGTCAGACAAATATCTTTGTGAAGTCAAATGAGTTACATGTCAAAATGATTGCATTCTTTTACAACTCTCACTGGCTATAACCCGAAAAGTAAAAGCTTATTAAGTTCCTATAAATTGCATAAATACATTTTTTTATTCAGCTGAACCCTGCTTCCTTTGATTTAAGAATATTTGCCAAAATAAAAAAAAATAATAATAATAAAGTCGACACGACAGTGAATAGTTCGTTTGCCAGACTTGCACAATCAAACGGCCCAATTTGCACCCGTAGGTGGATACGAATTGTGTGTTGTGTCTAAAAATCTATTTACGTGGGATGAGGATTTATAATTTTATTCATTTTTTTTTCTTTATTTTTACACTAGGAGTGGAACATTTTTATTTTTATTTTAGTATTTCGCATCATTTCTTATGAATACATTACTCCAGTGTGACATACACAATTTTCACTCAGCTTGTAGTTGTATCTCTAAATGAAAAGCAAACAATCTCATTGTGTTGTATATGGCTAACAGGTCGTTAATGATTATTAGCAGACGTATCTTAATCTGTCCGAAGGGAAGAGGAGTGTACTTAGAGGTACCTATTTACTGTGCCATTAAGCCAGAGCGTGATTACTATACCTATGTGTGTATCTATGAGTAGATAGATATAAATTCTTTCTCACTTTTACCTACTTGCTACCTCTTAACTCGAGTGAATATAGAATGTTTGTTTAACCGTGAATCCATGATTATCATAGTACAAGGAGGGGCAGTAACAGCGGTAGCGGAGATAAATCCAGTGAACACGCATGAGGAGAAGATAAACTTTGAAAAGATATTAATTATAATTTCATATAATACATAGGTACTTTCTAACTGTGATTAGTATGAGCACGTTTGCGGTGATTTTCTTCTCTTCTTTTTATTTGCAAATGTTCAAAATACTGACATAGTGACATCATATCTATAGAATCTGTGACATCAGGTATGCTAATTAAAATTAGTTAGAATTTCAATCACAGAAATGGTAGAAAAAACATAACAAAAAAACCTGAAAACTAAGAATGGTATTCCTCAGAATCGTGTGTTGTGCATAAGAAAAACTGTCAGTTCATTTTGCAATATTTGGATGACGATCCCACGAACACGACCCACACAGTCGCAATTTTGCGTATTTTATTGTATTTTAATGCAGATTTTAAGATATTTTGAGGGGGTATTTATGGAGGTTTTATTTTATGAAGAAAGCCTAATAAATCGCTCACCATCTGTAGGCAACTGTCAGATTTGGTAAGCACCTTAAGTATACAGTATATGCGCTGAAAGATGCTCTGTCACCAACAATGGGAGCAATGTTCGGCGAGTGATGAAACTCGTCTTCGTCAGGGATTCAAAAATGGAAATGCGGAGGATGCATTAGGTGTACCATGACTAGTTCCACTAATTTAATTTAAAAGGTGATTACGAATTTATTAGGTAAAAATACTAGATATCGATATGAAAGAAGCTATATCGGAAAACTTAGCGCAGGTTTCCGATTTTTAGCAACTAGAAATGCTTACTTATGTTTTAAATTTTATGTTGTTGCAATATTGAACCAAAATCTTCGTGAGATCATGAACAAATTGGTCAGATGGACGAGTGACATATTCAGACATATTCATCAGAAGAAAATGTCAGCAAACGTCAGTAATTTTTAAAATCATGTCAACGGTTTTGCATTTTTCAGAAATAATATTTCCACATGGTGTTCTGTCAGCCGTAGCCGAAATAATGGCGAGTATAGTTCTGTGACGAATCAAGGAGCATTTAGATTCAACTCTTGACGTCGAACAGACAGACTTCGATAGCTTGTCTGTTCTAGGGATGCTATCTGGTTGGCCTCGCGCCTCCCTTAAAAACTCATAGCTACGTAACATAAGGCTGCGTACGAGGATAATAAGTGTTACACACAATGGTACAATAGTAAAGTGCCAGAAGCATTTGAAGTCCTAATTGGAGTGCGTCAAGGATGCATACTGTCACCGCTGTTATTTTTGGTGGTTATCAGTGATGTACTCCGTGCAGCATTGACGGAAGGGAACTATGGAGTTCACTGGACTATGACATCTTACCTTAAACACCTATACAACGCTGATGATGTTTGCCCACTTTCATACCGGAGAATGGAGGGGCTCAAAATTAACACAGCCAAAACAAAAACCCTGAGCACTTCAAATACCAGTGGGAAAGCGGTAAGAAAGTCGAGAAAGTTGACAACTTTCTATATCTAGGAAGTGTGGCTTCGGCAAACCGTGGTGGGACCGAACTGGATGTGTGCAGTAGAATCGGAAAGGCCGAAGCTGCGTTCGGAATGCTTTGCACCATCTGAAAAAGTAATGTTATCAGCTTAAGAACCAAGCTGCGACTGTTCCGATCAAAGGGAAGCAACGGTGTTGCTTTATGGGTGCAGCGCACTATTAACACACGTAGGCTGCAAGTATGTATTTATAAATAAAGGTTTAAGCACCATCTTGAGGATTTTTTGGCCGAACCATATCTCCAACAAATTTATAAAAGAACGGGCCAGGAACCTCTAAAGATTACTATACGAGGGAAAAACTTGCAATGGACTGGACACACACTACGGCGCAAAGACAATTCAATTACGAACCCAATCCACTCACCCAAGCAGGCAGAATAGCTGAACGCCCCAGGCAAACGTGGCGCAGAACAGTCGAGGAGGAATCGAGCGTGTAGCAGAAGTACGAAGAAGATGGCGCAGAGGCGTTGTTGACGCCCTATGCCCCCGGGGGTTAAAGATCTCAAGAAAAGTAAGTAAGTAATAAGGACCCGTAAGAAAGGGGTCCCAAAATATGAATACAATATCAACGCCTTTCTTCGGTTACAGAGTTATAGAAGACAAAAGAAAATCTATTCATAAAGGGCTCAAAAAATACCAAAAAACGTATTATTAGAAAGCTACAGTTTGAAAAGTAAATATAACCAAGATACACACTACAAAATGAAACGATTTACTATTTCAAAAGTATGATAGCATTTAGAAATATAAAGTTTGATTAAGAAACATTTCCAAATCAATTCCTCAAGTGAGATCACTAATTTGAAAATATTCCACTTGAAAATTGGATTGAAAGAAGAAAAACGACCGACTAGTGCCATTAATGGTTAAACAAACAACCAGACACAACAGCGCATTTCCACATCATTCATTATGTTCCCTCTCATCAGTTGAACATTAGTAGCAGCAGCTTTTAATGCTCCCAACAATTAATTTACATTCAATGACGACTACCACTCGTAATACAAAATAGAAAAAAAAAATACCCTGTCTCTTGTCCCAGCGACCAATATCCACTCAAGCGTCTAATTACTGCACCTGTGTTCCCATTTTTAGTCTCGCCTGCGTTATTCCCTCTGATTTGAGATATAACGACTTAATCTCAGAGCAGATTCTTTGCTCCAAATATAAACAAATTTACGCGAAACTAAAACAGGGTAAAATACACTCACAAATAGCGGGAGAGTAAAGCCTAGTGCATTTATCTGGCTTCCATTACCTACTCCGTTGTTAGTATTTAGTATGACAGCAAATAAATCAGCAGTAAAACAAGTTTTTTTTTTAAAGCAAAAGTAAAACTATGACAACGAACGGTGACATATCTATCTTCTGTACTGTACCACCTCTCTCTACTATAACTCTGCCTACTTAAAGATATAATTCAAGCGAACGAAAGGTAATTCACAGGTGAATAAGTTCGATGTCGTTGCTGGGTAGTTGGATACAATAATGTGGTTCTCCAAGTGTCTAGTGTGTGGCGGGGCCGACACTTACCCACCACCATCCGTCATTGTATTTTATTTCAGCCCAAATAGTCGCTGGTATTTATTACAAGCACTCAGGCACAGAAGACAGAGTTAGCTTGTTGCGCACAGTTTTGTATATGAATGTTGAGCTTAATATCAGCGAGCGAACAGAAAGAGCCTCTATTGTGTATCTCTCATTGTGGCGAATTCATTGTCATTGTTAAGCACAATTGTGCGCTGGGCTGCTACCGGGTTAGTTTTGCATCAAGTGCACGTCAATATTAATAAAGTTGCACTATTGTGCCATATGCAAACCATAAGAGTTTATTTGGGGTCATGACTTTGGCAAGTGGGCACTTTAAATTTGCTGTTTTGTAGTCTTAATAGGAGTTTAGTTAATGGCTTTAGTACAAAGTGTCCTCATGTCGCATAGGAGTCAAATTGTGACTTCTTACAAAGAAAAAAATGAGCGAATGAAGAAATAAAACGCCGAGGGAGTTATACGGACGAAGCACCAATCACAACCAGGAAAATGGCCATTGATGTCTTAATACAACAACTATAAGAGGTAAGCGGTGTAAGGATCTGATTACACAGAATTTTAAACTGCAGTGGACAAATCCATGGAATGGAGTCCCCTGAAACATAACCTGAAATAACTGGAAGAAACGACGACAACTGGGATAGAGCAGTTTAAACACATTTCCACTTCTTCTACTCGTTCCTACTGCAGTCGTAAACAAAACTTTACAAAATCCGTGTCATTGTGGCTCTGGTCACTGCGAGCTCAATATTTTGTTAAATACATTACCTAACTTCTATCAAAAATGATCAAAGAATTTTGATTCGGCTCCCCGCATGCCACCTGTCATTCGCCTTGCAAACAAATTCTGCAAACTTCAAGTGGGTCATTATCCAAAGAAACACTCATTCAATTAACAAATCAAAAATCACTCCATCCCCCTGACAGTATCAAATAAATATGTATTCCATGTGAATTTCAAAGAGCATATTTCAGTTTTAGACACTTATACTGGAAAAATAAGCAGTTCCACTTCCTTGGGGGCGCCTGCGGGCAAGCACGAACAATCACAATCACTGGAGATATTCCCCGGCATCAAATTAGAAAACATTGATCTCTTACATCTTTGAAACATCATTTGCCGCCTTGCTTCGCACTTCGGGGCAAATAAATTTCCCAAATGGGTGTTCCACACCTATAATTGACCTGCTTCCATGGTTGGAGGTTGTTCGTCTCTTTTCTCTCCTTTCCACTCTCTTTTTATTCACACCAAAGCTCCACCAAAGTTATTCAAAATTTATAGCCAATTAAATGATATTTCCAAAATGCTGACAGATGTAAATAAACCCCGAGAACACATTCGGGTCGGGGCGGCGGGATGAGAGGCCAGCGACGACGGCAAGCATCAAGGGCGAGAGAAAGAGACTACGGAGTGAAAGTAAATATTTGAGTTGGGGGGTCGGATGGAGAAGATGAAATGCAAGCACGTTGCAATGCAATGCAAGTTTTAAAAACTTTTTCTCTGTTTTTTGTTTTTTACTTCTGACTAAATTCTATTTTTGGGATTGAGGTAGGGCATGTGAGATTCCTAAAACAACATGGCACTGGCGCACATTGTACATAGCTCACGATTGAGATGAATTCCAATCGGGGACACCACACTACACAGTGGTATCCAAATAGAAGGGCAGTCATCCGCACATGAGATGAACTGTCGAATCTACCAACCAATAGTACGTTTGCGTTCTATTGCATGTGAAAAGGTTTCTCTTTTATCACTTTGACTAAAAAAAAAAAAAAAACAAAAAAAGTTCACACACAACAGAGAGAAAAAAAAACCATCAAACAGACATCATCCGGGAAGAAGATGAATCCGCAGTACATACGTATGTACGCACGTAAGCACGCACGGTCCGAGCGAAAATCAGAAGAAAAAAAAAACACAGAATGGCTAGGCTAGTCGTGACTTTTATTCCCCCTTGTCCCCGGTTTTAGCGACTAGGTGCGGGCTTTGTCGCGCCTGTGTCGTGTCCAACGAAGCGAACGAACAAGAACACAACATGTGTGTGTACGGCCGCAACAAGTAACGGATTGCTGAAACCAAAATTAGATCAAAATATAGATATGCGCTCGTCAATCTTTAAATAACCGAAAGGAAAACACTAAATAAACAAACAAATAAGCTTCGGGAATATTGACACGAAACAAATTTTTTGAAAAAATCTAGGATTTCAGGGTTTATGAAAATCTGAACGAACAAATTTCAATGGAACTAGTTTTTCGAATCAAACCGAATAGATTAGCCGCACAAATTGCAGATTTAGTACAGAAATCATATTTCTTAATAAGGTATTTAGATAAATAAGAGAACTGCCATGTTCATAGGATACTAACTCCAAAGGTCTCGATTTTGGCCATCACGCATAGTCAAGCTTAATTAAGGGGTTAACCCAACTCGACTCAGCTGTCAGTACTGGGCCCAGTTAGAAAATCCAAGCATTTCTACTTTTCACGATCAAATTAAAAATCACTATCAACAAAATCAGCGGCTCTCAAATATTACGCACAGCTTCCGAAAATCGCCAATACGTCGAACCTATTATGCCCAATTCACAATGTCGCGTTTGCGGTCGCACTTTGGCATATTCAATAGAAACAGTGGGCTCTTATGGGGCAATCCTAAATGTTACCTCAGGCGTTGGAAACACGCTTCCGATCGTAGATATCGTAAGCCCGACCTCAACGTCTGAGTTGAGCTAGTCTTTAAGTTCTCGCGCGTTTGACAGTTACTGGAAGTCAGTTGTAACAACCCACATTAGGACTGTTACCGTACAGACTAAAACTTCGAAAATCGACACAATTTTACGAAAAATAGCGAATTCCTGTTCTTGTACATAAAAGTTTCTTATTTTTTCACAAAAGAGAGAGCACACAACAGAGTAGAAGGAAATTTCTTTGGGAAAAGATATGAGTTCTGTCAAATGGTTATGTTGTCATTGGCTGTCAAGATAATTTGAAGTAAATCAATGCAAAGAAAAGTGACGTTCCAAAAAGTAGGCAGCCTTGCTGTTCAACCCGTTCCCGTACTTTTTTTTGGAGATTTGTCTTTCTCTGAGAGAATTTTACTCCCAACTCTTAGAAATTAGGCAAGCTGCGAATTTTAATACAGAAAGTACAGCAATGAACCTAAAAATTACGCAACCAGAGATCATGTGGCAAATTTAGCGAGTCTTTTCAGTGCAAGGTTATTTTTTCTGGATATTAATCGAAAATAAAACATCATTAGCAATGTGAAAATTTGTATAAACATGTTTTTTACTAAATTAGACTATGTACTCTAAATATATAAACAAGAAACGATGGACAAATTGATTAGGGAGTAGTATAATGGCTTGAAGAACTAAATGGCGAGCATTCCCACTTTTGCCAAATACCACGGACTTCAAGAGAATATAGCTATTACAACGTTTTAAATCTGCATACGTAAAATCCAAATACTTAAAAGAATTCGTTGATTTTGAAGCTGAAATCAAGTTATCCTGAAGTCACAATCACGCAAAACAATATTTTTTTCAGCAAAAATCCATCTGGTATTCGCAAAGAAAAAAAAACACTTGAGGTCAAGAGATTATGGGATGTGAAAGTATGTAATTATCTTCTGTTAAACAATAGAAACAATCAGACCACGCACTACCGTATAAAATGAAGATCGGTTCATTGAAACTCTTGTGGGTGGCGTTGCGTGAGCTGTTTAGATATCAACTTTGATGGCGCCAATTCCTGTAGTGGGTGTCCAAGAGCAACAATTAGAAAAATGCAATTTTACATTATACTTGTTGGACTTATGAATAACTTGTACTAATTGAGCCTTGCTGGCTTACTAATTATGTTAGTCACCGGTCCTAAGAAGCATGACACAACAAGTGGTACTCATTGTGCGCGTATTTCTATGGCAAGTTGAATAGCATGTAGTAAAAGGGCGTAACCTTGCCAACATGAAACTGCAAAAGATGTTTTAATCCAGTTAGAGTTGCGTGTTGCTTATTTACCAGAGTAAAAGTCCATCTGTGAAGTGATCAACACTTGTCGTGTCATTGAAAGAAGAATGACTATAAAAGGGTTTAGCCACCATATGGTCGACTTGATATTCCCTTAAATGGTCAATGGAATCGGATTCATTACAGAGTCTCGGTCCACTGATGAGTCCACCCACTTTCTTCTTTTCAAAGAAAAAACCTACGCCCCGTATAGTGCAATGAGTATCATAGGAAAAAAAGATGAAAAAGAGGAAAAACTCCTCGACATGAATGAAAACCATCCGCCCAATGATGGAGCTTTCACCGTGGACTCTGACGCTCTACTCTGTGTCGCTAACGAACTTCGTCGTCAATATTGCTGATTGTCGATTGTCGCTGCTGGTGCCGCCGCCGCCGTCACCGATGCTGGCTGGCACTCTCTAGCACCAGCGGCCGTTCTGTTCTATTTTTGACCACACTATACCAATTGGGTGTCCGTCCAAGTATTTTTTTTTTCTCGCTTCGCTTTTTTTCAAAAATAAATTATAAAACGAAAAATTCTTTTCGCAGTAAAGATCCTTTTTTCACACACACTTTTGAGACACTTTTTTGCAGAGGAAAATGAGGAAATTAATTTATTTAATCCGTTCACTTGTTTATTTATCATCTCACTAGTAGAGGCACACCGATGAAAGGGGGTGAAGGTTTCACTTTTGCACTTGCATACACACACACAATCCTCTTGGCTGAGCAGCATTTTATCACATCACATATTGTGTGGAGGAATTTTTGCCTTTAATTGGACTTTGGGGTGTTTTTTTGGATTATTTTTTTTTTGAGAAATATTCCAAAGGTGGTAAGTGGTTGAGGTCCAGTTTTTCGAAGGACTTACCTTTTCTTTGGCACGTCCTGCATGTTTCTGAACAGATTTAGCTAACAATACACCTTTACTCTCTGCCATTATTCACACCGATTTCGAACAGACTAACCCTTTTTCCAAAAGGTTCCCTCGGCCAACGCAAGATTTTCTCGAACTGAGAAGACAAATGACAAGGGAGCCCGTGGAAATGGAATATGACATTCAGTGAGAGGTGAGGAATTGTGGATGTGAAACTAATTGGAATGAAATGGAATCGAATATGAACCAGGGTCTGTTTGTTTCAAGTGTTTGGTGTGGTTGTGGTTCGATGAGCTCCGATTTGAAGTGCTAATTTGAATAGCTAGTAAAAAAAATTCTCAACCCAAGGAGGTATTCGTCTTTGCCTACCTGTATTTCGAAAGACCATATTAAGTTGGCCGTTCGAAAAAACGCCCAAATTCACACTGTAAAAGAATGAAAGCAATACCGCGAAGAAAGTACTGAAACGCAACAGGGCTGTTTTATTTTACTGGTATGCCAATTATCGGGCGAACAGGCACTCCTAAAATGAGCCTGGGAATGCGTGAGCCTTGCGTTTGATTGCAATAAGGGAATTCATTGATTTTACATGAGGTTCCAAATTAAACGGCTTTTTTTATAAAAAAATAAATAAATAAAAATTATTCCGTAAGCAGCCCATGGAGGGCTAAGGCGTAGCTACTCACAAATGTACATGTTCTGCGTGGTATATATCCGAAGGGCAGAAGGGTTTTGAGAAGCTTTCTCATGACAGTTCTACCCTTCATTGTTTATCAGACACTCGGAAGATGTGGGGCCGTGAAAAAACTTTTGGTGGTATTTTTCTGGATTAGAACTTCGAACCCTTTGCGCAGTAATCCAACGCACTAACCACTAAAAAAAAAAAAAAAATAAATATCAGGCTGTAAAGCAGCCCATCGAGGGCCAAGACCTAGCTTCTCACAACTGTACATGTTGTGCGTGGTATACATTTCTGCACATACAAAAGGGACCTACAGTTTTATGCCGTATCCGAAGGGCAGAGGGGTTTTTGAGAAGCTTTCTCATGACAATAATACTCTTGAATGTTTGTCAGACACTCGGAACAGGTGGGGCCGTGAAAAAAACTTCTGATGGTATTTTTCTGGATTCCAACATGGAACCACTTGCGCAGTAGTCCAACGCACTAACCACTGCGCCACGGCACCACTAACCGAGTGTATATTACGGAAGTTTTTTCTATGTGAAATATGCGTTTCTGATTGTTTCAGAGATTCAGTTTTAACTACAAAGTAAGGCATTTCTTTTCCAGGTAGTGGACTGGATTTGAAGTTGAAGGTAAGAAAATTCTCCCTACCCTTTGAGTCAATGTGCAAACTGTCAAAACTCGTTTGCCCTTCCATATGTTAGGCAATACCTCAAAAAGTAGGCCTAGCCTAAAGTTCGGAACGCGATGCATCACGATGCTTTCATTTTGTTTACGTTTTGTAGGTTGTAGTGTAGCTTCTTCTGAAAATTTACTTACTTGCGTACGAATTTGGCGATGCATCCATTTTTGACGCAGAATTAAATTTAATAGGTCCGTTCGCGTACCCTCCTAAAACAGGTGTTCGCGTAGGGAGAATTTTTTTTTTTTCCACAGAAGAGAGTGAGAAATTTCCCCATGCTAAGAATTTTAGTGTAAGAAATTTCTGAATGTCAATTTTCATCGCATCACGTTAACCTATGCGTTGGTTGCTTTTGTTTGCGCAGTGCTTGCTTTCATGTTGCATTTTAGAACGCGATGCATCGCATCATTGCCATATGTTTACAACTAAGAACGCTTTGCATTGCAGTACTGCGCTGGTACTGCGATTACGAACTCAGTCAATACTAAAAAACTGAAATTAAAAATTCATATCAAAATTTCTTTTTCGACGCATTCTGTGTTAATACATTACACGTGGTCGTCGTTAATACAACGACGCGACTGTTTGAAATTAGTGATAACAAATTGCATTGTGTAACCCAATCGATGGAGAAATTGATTATTGTGAATGTATCATACTTTGACAGCTGTTTGATATTGTTTTGTTTGCCGGTTTGACATCTTTCTGGAATTCGTTAAAGATCATTTCTTCTACTTCAACGGAATTGTTTAATACAAAGTTTTTGAAATAAAAACATCAGTATATTTTTTTTTTTACATTTTTATTAAGTTTTTCTTTTTATTAAAAATTTGTCTTGGTTAATCCAAGGCCTTACTTAATAATTATTTATAATTTTTTTATTGGTTTTTTGTTTTCACTTTTTTTTTTTTTTTAAATGCTTAACACTTTACAAAAATAAAAGGATATTACTTTTAGATATATCAAATTTTTTTCCCAGAATGTTGTTGTTTTACTTAATTTTTCTCTTAATATTTCTTTTGTTAAGTTTTGATTAAATTTGTGATTAAAAATTAAATGAAGACAAAGAAAAAATACATTTAAGAAAAAAGTCGTACTACAACTAAGAATTAAAAAAAAAAAAAAAATAATAATAATAATAAGAAACTATTAAATATTAAGTCTAAATCTCGAAAATTTAGCTTATGCTGTGAATTTTACAATTTGTTTTTGTTTTGTATAAAAAAAAGCAAACAAACAAAATATGCTCGCATGCGAAGATTAAAAAGAATTTTGTGTCTGCTTTCTTAACATTCAGAAAATAGTAAAGAGGGAGAGAGAGGGAGTTTCAATTTCATGAAAATTTGACGAAGGCACTGTGTATCGCACCTTCTTACATATATATGTAATCAATTCAAATCAGTCATTAAAGTGCTGCTCGCCAAGTGAGTAAGAGAATCCAACTAACTTACCTTATGGCTTCATTTTTCTTGATTTTGCTTAAAGAAACCTTATCTATTCAAAGTCAAAGTTTCATGAAATAGGTCTCCCAGTTTACTTGTAATTGTAATGAAATCAAATCATTACCAGATCGTGTTGTCATTTTCATTTTATTTAAAAATAATCTCAACGCGAAACAAACTTTTTACAACTCTGTATACACTCGTCGGGGTTACAAAAAAAAAAAAAAAAAAAAACTAATAAATGGCTTCCAATGATTTCAAAATGCAAACCTTACAAGAGGTGACACTTTGATTTTCTTTTATAGAGAAATATATATACACACGAAAAATAATAATATATAAATTATATTTTCAATCATAAATTTTCCTGTTATAAATTAGTTTGTTTCAGTTGTTATGTTCCCTACTCGTTTGTTCTACACGTATTTTTTGTATGTCAAGAGTAATAATGCAAAGATGAATGTAACTCAATCTAAAATTCAAACAAGCTGTATATAGTATCATTATTTTTTCTTTAAAATAAAAAATACACAAGCAATAGTGAACTAGGAAGCAATGTTCAGAGGTTGCGGGATTCTTTGTTTATATGCTTATTTTTTGTTTTTCTTTTTGTTTTGTATGTATTACAATTCTCATTTTAACTTTTTTTTTTTTTGTAATTTTTATTAGCAAGACCTAAGTTTAATGTAAATTCCTCTTAATAATAAACCTCGATTTACTTTGTTTTGTCCATGGGAAAACAGTAATACAGACGCGCGGGACAAAATTGGGAAAATAAATGGTCACGGGGTGTTTCTTTTCTTTTCTTTACTTGTTTTGTTTTGCCTTTGATTTACTCTTCTTCTCTGTTAAAATTATAATGAATATATATTTTATATTCTTTGTTTCTTCTTTTTTTGTTTTTGCTTTTTTTATGAAATCCTTTCTATTTTTGTTTGATTTTTTTTTTCTTTTACCTCTTCTCACAAAAAAATAAAATTATATATTAGTATGTATAATTTATTTAACCATCATGTTTTCTCTTCTTTCCTCGAGCTTGTGGTTCTTCTGCAAACAAAATATTAAATTGGATTAGAATAATGTATAATCGGTGTGACGACTATAAGAGAAACTCACCTGCTGTTTCCGATTCCTTTTGTTCGCCAGCGGGTTCAGCAGCTGCAGTAGCATCACCATCAGCTTCCTCCTCATCAGATTCATCATCATCGTCGTCATCGCCTCCGTCTTCCTCATCCCAGTCGGAGTTATCTTCCTCCAAATCATCATTATAGACCTGTAAATCATAATTTAATTTATGTTAAAAACATTCTTCTCCAGTTGCAGTTATATTCAGAAGAAGAAAAAAAAAAAAAAAATGCAAGACCAACTATCTCACCTCAGCTAACGACACATCACCATTATCTTCGTCATCGCTTTCATCCTCCTCGTCCTCTTCACCATCGTCTCCATCATCTTCGTCCTCTCCCATTTCATCGGAAACTGTAAGCAAATAAAAAGAAAATGAACTTCGATTAGTTAACAAGTAACAGACAATTGAAATGCTTACAATATGCGGCACTGACTAGATTCAGCAATGCAAGGAACCAGTAAAGTAAAAGGGGAAAATTTGTTGTAGTTGGGGTTATAGAGGAGTGTGAGGTAACTAATTGGTTTGTAGTGGGTGCCTCTGATGACTCCTTGAGTTTTAATTCTTTTAGATATTCATCTAAGTCATCTGTATCATTAGACGGTGGAAGATTCTTTGTGAATTCGTTGTTGTCATCGGTAGACGACGACGGTAGGGACTTTTTAGCTTTTACACGTTTCTCAAATTGTTCTAACTCGTCCAAATCTATTTCTAAACCATTTATACAAAATGCAGTTTTTCCTGAAAACCATAAAACAACGATGGCACTTTAAATGAGGTAAGTCTGCTGATTCTTTAAGTTTGTTATTTTTTTAAACGATTATGCATTTGGATAAAAGTATCAGACATTCATAGGATCTTCCGCCAAAACAAGAGATGATGTAGAAAAGCAGAAAACTGCTTCAAATCTAATGAATTAATGCTTCATTGTAGATAATGGAATTATGAGATTTAAGCCTACAATTTGGAAGTGTTTGCAAAAATAAAAGCTATGTAGGGAGCTTCAGCTTGCCAATGAGTTCATAAACTTTCGGTTTTCTAAATAAGTGATCGATCTATGTACATGATTTGTGAGTTCCGTTGCGCAGTGATTTGTGCTTTTTGTCAAAGGTTTAAGGTTTGCCACCTTTTGGCAGCGTGTATAAGGAGTCTTTGCAAAACCCTCTGTCCTTCACTTAGGGCATAAAGCTGTAGGTCTCTTATAATTAAGGTTTTTTCAAGGCTCCACATCTTGCGAGTGTAAGACAAGCATCAAAGAGTACTACTGTTATGAGAAAGTTTCTTAAAAAATTTCTCTGCCTTACAGAAGACATAAAACTTTAAGTCCCTTCTGAATGAGCAGAAATACGATGATAAATGTGCTCTATTCTACGTATGCTAGCTATACCAATGCATTTAAATTATAAAAGAAAAGTTTAATTAGAGCAGTGTTTGTTTGCTTGATGAAAATCACAATTTTTTTCAAAAACTTGATTCATTTTCTTTTGAATGTATATCATCCTATCATATTCCAGCATTCTGAAGTTGAATTCTTCTTCTTCTAATAGTTTCTCTCCGTTCGGGGGTTGGAAATCATCATTGACAGAGTATGCTAATCTACTTCTCTCATCTCTGCACTTCCAAGATTGAGCCAATCTGATATCTTTGAAAGCCATGTCAACATTTGCCTTCCAACCGATCTTATTCCTTCTATCTTCCCTTGTCGAGTAAGTTGGAGTAATCTGTATTTATCGACCCTTAAGATGTGCCCGAGGTATTCAAGTTTTCTCTTTTTTATTTCGTACATTAGCTCTCTTTTCATTCCTATTCATCGTAGAACTTCTTCGTTGGTTATCCTGTCAATCCAAGAGGTACACAATATTCTTTTATACATCCACATTTCAAAAGCCCTCCAGTTTTCTTATTGCTGCTTTGTGTAGCGTCCATGTTTCTATTCCATAAAAGAGCAATCACCAAATGTAGCATTTGACTAAGCTTACTTTTATGTTTGAGTTAATTTCTCCGAAGCCCAATACTTTCTTTATTTTACAAAAGATTATCCCTGCTTTGTCTATAATACATTGGATTTCTTTTTTTAGATCTCACATGCTCTTCGTAATACTACAACTTACTACAGTATAATCGCTAAGAAATGAATGCCAATATAGATCGCGATATGTACAAGTTACCAAGGGATTATTAGTTTTAGTTAACAATTCGAAATACACATAGCGACAACCCAAATTATTATTATAGATTAGGGATCTTACCTTCATCGTCCGAGTCATTTCCATTGACTTCATCATCATCATCACCATCGGATGGAGCTTCCACATCATTAGCATCGAAACTACAATATTGAACACATCTATATTAAACCAAAAACTTTCAATCGTCAACTTTATTCATTCACTCACCCATCTAAAAATTCTAACGATGGTAACATTTGAAAGATCTTCTCACGGTAATTTTCAATTTGCGTTGCCTGATTATTGAATAGATCCAAAACGGCAAGATTTTCAAATGCTTCCAATGGTTTCAAGGCTTCTAAATCTTTAATTTTATTACCGGAAAGATTAAGATAGGCCAATTTTGGACTTGTTGTAAGATAATTGAGTCCATTAGATATTCTAAA
This sequence comes from Chalcosyrphus nemorum, assembly GCA_949716465.1. Taxonomy (NCBI): domain Eukaryota; kingdom Metazoa; phylum Arthropoda; class Insecta; order Diptera; family Syrphidae; genus Chalcosyrphus; species Chalcosyrphus nemorum. The sequence goes on from OX454332.1 coordinate 87,471,955, forward strand.
AAAAAACGAAAACGTATTTAAGTCTCACTATAGTATGTTTTATAGGACAGCGAAGTTTACCTGTTGTCAGAAAGTTCCAACCTCTTCAAATTGGGCAGCTTGGGGAAGCCTTTTAATGTGGTCAAGCCGACATTGATTAAACTCAACGATTCTAAGGCGGTATATTCATCTGTGAGACCAACTATGCTGGTACTTCTGCAATTGTCCAAATTAAGCTCTATAATCTGAAATAGTTAGAAATATTGGATTAAATTAGTACATTACAGATGTTTATAAGTATGTATAGTGATTCCTAATTGCGCTTAAAATAAATTACTTTTCATTCGCACTAAGGGTAGAATGATCAATCTGCGATATTGTATTCCTTTAGGTATTTGCAGTATACCATGCCCTGTTGCTAATTATAGATCCCGTTTCTATGTCCGGCAGTATCTTGTGGATCATAGGCTGATAACAAGAGTCCGATTTCTCTTCCCAGTTTGTTGACTTGGTCTCTCTACTCTTGAGCCTATGATCAAACAGTACTTATAATCACTTTATGTAAGGTTTTGTCTTGATAATGTGTTTGGATCTGTATTATCAGACGCTCCATCGGTTCAAAAATGCAATACTTTGGCACTACTGCTCAAGTCAAATATTTCTTCTGCGCTTGAAAGCAAATGAAAGTCAAAATTGAACAATTTGCGCAACAAAATTGTAGAAAGGTACATAGAATACCTTATTCAAACGAAACGAATCATTATGTTTCACTTTTTTTAGCAATAAACATAAAAAGTTTGTGATTATTTGGTAGTCGCAGGTTCCTCAGAATTAGTCTCAAACTCTGCCGCTCCATTGCAAGAGAAATTTCCGTCTTCCAAGCGCCTTGTACAAAACTTATCAAGTCTCAAATGCTTTCTATAGAACGAACTTGTGAATCCCGATAAAGCCCGGAAACTTGTATAAGATTCGGTACGATAATTTTAGAACTTTCGAGAATTATACTGGTATTCTTAAGGATTTTCCACGTACATATTTCTTCTGAGTCTATATGCAGTTATCTTCGTGTTTTGAGGCTATCAGCTCTTGGCTTAGCGGCCGGATATTCGCCCCACAGAATAAAGTCTCATAAGGGAAACCTATTCAATTTTATCTAATCTAAATCTAAGCTTAAGACCTTCTCAGAACTTTAACTTTCTTTTTTAAAGATATTTATACATAAATAATGAAATTACATAAGGATCAAATAATCCAAAATATACATAATTTCATGCCAACTATAAAGTAAAGTAGTGAAGTAAAAGTTTCTCTTTGGGGATCAACTTAGTTTCTCCACGCAAAGCAAAAAATTGGTCTGAATACACAGACAGGTGCATTCCATTGCAGTTTTGCGGCTTGTGCGTATTTTATTGTTCCTCGGTAGAAACATATTTATCTACCAAACGATGATCCGATACCCCAACATTCCATCAGTACATCCTTTCCACCCAAGCAAACCACTTACATCTCTTTCCCACTTCCTCTGCTTGTATCAGATTTTCAACCTCTAACAAAACGGAATCGGAACAAAACAATATTCCACCAAATTGTACGGTCATAGGAATAGCAGAAGGTAAAAAGAAGATAAAGCTAGTCACACTTTAGCGTTCATGACAGCCATATTGTGAGAAAAAATAATATATTCTACACAAGAATTTTTTTTTCCAAATTTCCACCAATGCAACTGTACAAAAACGATTGTTTGTGATGTTTTCTAATAATACAGCAGGTTTTCTACCTGTCTACTGTGAGTTTAAAGTTAAAAAAATGATTTGAAAAATAAATCTCAGTGCAAGCCATTCGTAAGAAAAATCCAAAAGAAAAAAAAAATGGCGAATTGAGGAACATGGTGGATTTTTTGTTGAGAATAAAAACGAAAGCGCAGAAAGTACGAAATGGCAATGGAACAAAACAGAAAACGCATATGTACCACTAGCACTACGTAGAAATTTTCTCGGCATGTGGAACATGATGGAATTAGCGTCAATTAAAAATGGATGTCAAATGGGATTTGATTTTAGCGGTGACATGTTTTTATCTGACAGATTGCATGCATTTTTTTTTTTTTTTTTTTTAGTTTGGATTAATATGAGGGGATGTTTTGGAATTTGTTTTTAAATTTGATTCACCCTTGTATGATAACAGAAGAGCCAAAAAAAAAACGCCATGACTTGTATGCGGCGCTTTTACTGGGCATAACTCACCCTTGTGTGGTGAATTGTTTAGTTGCATTTAAAGGGCATGCAACAACAAAAGCGAGTGTTTCATTGCGCCTACATGTTTGCAAAGTAATCACAAGGGTTAAGATAAAAATATAGAGAGAATATGTAAAATACATACACCTTGTATGTTGTCACTGGTAATCGGTTTTTTCTTTCTTTAGCATTTCTTTTTTTAGCGTCCAACAAAGGGTAATGTGAAATGTGAAATTAAGATGCAGAAAAGAATACATGCGTGAGATTCTGGGTCGGTGGGTGGTAATTGCAGATGAGGGAGTTTAACAAAAGCCCCATGCAAAGTAGAAATTGAGTTTTGTTTAATAATCTCAGCGGCGTTGCCAGTTTGTTTAATCAATTTCATAGCAATTCTCGATCAATGAAGTGGGTAACCAAGAAATATTATGGCGAATGATGGAGCACTAAGATATGTACTTCTGTGATGACAGAATTAATAATATATCGTATATGTGTGCATATATATAGTTCTGACTTATTTATACTAATTACGATTTGAGCTACTGCAGAAAGACTAGAGCTGAGTCCAGTAACTCTTAGCAATTGTTATTTGCTTAATCATTTGCTGCCTTTGCATTATCACCCATTATTTGATGTCCATGTTCATAGACCCCATTCAGTCATATTTTGCTTATACATGCCCTGCTGCATGCAAAATACTGATAAATATAGCTTGAAGGTCGGTTTGGAGATTCGATAGCAACAATAGGAAATATTATTTCTTTTCCTGGGGAAGGTACATTGAAATGTACATTGGATGGTTTGTGTCAATTATTCACTACTAACTGTTACCCAAGATTTCCTTCGCGGAGAGCTGCTAGGACATACTTATTTAGACTTATAAAACGCTCCTCTGTTCCCTTGATAGAGAATACTGGCTGCCTTTAGAAGATGTGTCCTACATTAGACGTTAGAGTGCTCATTACAGTCTTATTTTTATTGGTATTTTACTTAAGAAAAGGTAAACGCTACACAAGCTTTGAAAATCTTCAACACATGCTAGATATAGCAAATCAGGTTTTTAAACTCAATAGTTTTGAATGGAAAGCACCCCCAAGCACAATAAAACGTGCCTCGTGCTTCTTATCACCATAAATATTACTCAAACTTCACGTGTTGATCATATTATTCATATTTTTTAAGAAATATCACTTCTAGTTCTCCGTTTTATTGGAGGACATGATAAGACAAGATACAATATTGCAAATAATATTCTCGATGAAAAATCACGTTCTCTTACATCATACGTCAGCAAAAAAAAGATAAGATTACCGAGTCGAAGACAAATGTAATAAGTTTCTTACTTTTGCGAATTTGTACACCATCAAAATGGCGAGATATAAACCAGGCTTTGATACAACTCTCTTTTGCTGATATGATTGATATATGAACGTATATACAAAAGCTGGCAACACTATTCAATAGATGCAAAGTGCCTTAGAAAAACTTCAGAGGAAAACAAAGTAAATATACTTTATTTTATACTTCCGCCAACAGTTTAACTTGAAGACCACAAGAGAAAAAATGGCGCGTTGACACAATCTTTTTTTTTCAAAAAAAAGTCTTGAAAATCGATTTTATCAGCCATACTTTTTGGTTTTCATTTTTTTCTCTTTTCTTTTTACCGCGTGGTAGCATTAATCTTGAGATATTCCTAATTTTTTTTGAAAGAAAATCTTGTCTTAATATAAAAATATATTACTCCCCCCGCCCTTGTTTGGTTTTTGTGTATCGCTGTCGATTGTTGTGGGGAAAATTGTTGCTAATCGCAAATTTAATCGAAGCGAAGGGCGCACACAACACACACACGCGACATGTGAACACGCTCTTGTTTGGGGTCGAAGAAAGGCAAGAAAAAAAAAAATGCACAAAAAATACACAAATTTTCCCCCAAAGAGTAGAACAAAAAAAAAAATTAATGAATATCTTTTTTTAATTAACATCATCATCACGGCCATCGTCGTCATTATCATCGCAATGATAGTTTTGCCCGTTATTGGGAATATCGTGTAGTTGGCTGAATTTTTTTTCTCTTCCGTTTCATCACCCTTTTGGGGTACATTTTTCTTTTTCTTTTCTTAAACTTTTACGCACTATCAAACTAAATAATAATAATAATTCGACTTACTTGGTTGGCACGACGTGCTCTCCGCTCAAGTTCTATCCTCTTCTCCATCGTTTGGAATAGAATATGTATTTAACTGCTGCGGCAAAGTTGAGAAATGTAAATTCCTGCTGCAAAGTGTACGACAATGAGACGTTCCCGGAGATGGCACCACACCGCAAAAAAAAATGTAAGGAAAATAAATCGAAAAGAAAAATTATTAGCCAATCAATCAGATGGATAAAAAAAAATTAGTTTTTCCTGAAGATTGTATTTTTTTTGCGCGGAGGAGCAATTATGAAAGCCGCGTATTTTTTTTTTTTGTGCTTCTCTTTTCATTGAATCGTGTGTGGAACGAGCTGGCAGAAGCACCACCACCAGAAACTTACCTGTTTTCGTCGACTGGTATACGGAATACTGTTTCGGTTTCTCGTCTCGACTTGACGAGAATTATTTGTTGCTTAAACAAATTATTAACTTTGTTTGATAAATAATGAAAAATTTATTTGGTTTTTTGCTTTACTTGGAAAAGAAGTTTTTTCCCTATTCTTTGATTCGGAACAAACACTCGAGAGGATAGGGCGCAAAACAAGCAGAAAAGTAGACAAACTACTGACGGGCACGCACGAAAGAAATTATCGTTTCGATTCGGGTTGTTCCTTTGTAGGTGATTGATGTTTCACCCGCGGCGAGTTGTATTTATTTCTATTTCAACTTTTACACTCGTGTGTGGTGGGATTTTGCATGCTGTGGTGAATACATTGGGGCTTCTGTTTTATTTTTTTCTGTTCAATAATAAAAGTACGTGATGTGTATATGTAAACAAATTGAAACTGATATGAATGAGGGCGGAAAATAATGGAAACAAGTTGCTACAGAATTTCAGAAAGAATTTTTTGTAATTAGTTGTGAATGGTAGGAGTTTTATACTTTTCAGGATGATGTTAAACGCTTTGATTTGTTTTTGACTCAAAGGAAGTATATTGGTATTTCCGTTTCTATTCTCGATATGGACTCGTAATTTCTGCTCAAGGTCAGGGAACAGGGAGTAGTTCTTGTGAAAATTTAATTGTTTCAATAAATCAATTAAGTACTGATGGTGATAAATTGTAATGTAATGTAAACTTAAATAGAAAGATCGTCCACATCTGCATTTCCGTTTGGCAAAGATTTTGCCGAAACTTAACCTGCCGACTCTCGGTAAATTGAATCTGTCGCAAAAAGTTTTGGATCTCGAGATTCTAATTTAATTTGGGCCAGTTTGGAGAAGTGCTGTAAGATTGCGCACCACACTATTTGCCAATATTGTGTATGTATAACGGTACTTTACTTAAAGCTAAATTGGTAAAAATGGCTACAACAATATCGTTTAATATTCCTGGGTTCAGCTAGGTCAGAGACCAACTAAAATATGGCTTGGATCACACTTAAGCCAATTCGTTCAAAAACGACTTTAATGATTCATTCAAATTTTAAATTCTATCGCGCAGAATCTCGTCTTCAGACGGAGAACCATGTACGCTTGCGTCACAATTAAAATACACGAAAGTTAAATAGGAAAATAGGTAATTAGGAACTAGTTAAGGCTTTGAACAAGTGTGTCTTTTTTAAATCCACATTTCTCCAAAACAGTTGAAAATAATTCTTGTCGTGTCGTGTTCCTCAGGCTTTATCAATTGCAGTCAAAAATTGTATGTACATATGTTGGCCTACATTCCATTGTCTATTCTGTACAAGAGCAGGGACAGAAATCCCTGCAGTAGAACTCTTAAAATCCCTTTACTGTGTGTTGTTGGTCATATTATCTTGATTTGGCTCTCTTTTTCGTTCTAGGGGAATCCCAATATTGTGCGTTCTAAACTGAATTCTTCGTCAAAGATTGGAGATAATGTAGTAAATTAGACATAAATTTTAAACCCTTTTCTTTGGTCAGATTGATTTGATAAATGCAAGGCTTCATGAAACAGCTTACCAAATCGCATTCAACCTAGATTCAACCACTACTGCAAGTGAAGGTTTAATTGGAGTTTTCACAGTTTTTGTTTGACTTCCCGCGGTGTCTGTTCATATCTCCGCCAACAATGAAAAACTTGTCTTCTATGCACCTACCTAACAATGTTCTTCATCTGTTCCTAGACGGGGACTACCTTAAATTTTCCTCAGACATGTTAAATTATAGGAAAGAAACACTCGACTGATATGGAAACTTCATTTATTCAAACAGTATACATTATTTGTTTTTAGACAAATCATTTATTTACTAATATATTTTTCATATTTTACCAAACACAGACAAATTACCTTATAAAATTTAAAGCAACGTTTTTGCAAAAATTAATAGCCTGAATAAATTTACCACCTGTAGGTGAAGAATGAGGGAGACAAGTAAATCATTGCGCAGAAATAAAAATTTCTGAATTCCGGTTTTGTAAGTGCATAAACTAATTTTCACCACGCTGAGTCAACGCCAGCTAGTGGGCAGTTCCCGAACTATTTTAGTGTTTCGTTTCGCTTTTTCTATGAAATTTATATGGACTGAGGTGAGAATGATATTATTCCAATAAAACAGTGTGTTGCGAAAAATTAGTAAAGTTTTATGCAAGAGATAAATACGAATATAAACATAATATTTCTCGTTATCGGATATACACAAAGAGTTATTGCGGAAATAAATTGATTGCATTTATCTGTTTGGTTTTTAACTTGTTGACATTGTTTATTGAAATCTGGAATGACGATAATTAATTACTCAATATTTTTTTGTTTCATTCAAACATTTCCTCTTTTGTGCTGCGCTTTTTGATTTCTGTAATATGAAACTTTCCTCGATCTATTGTCATTGGTTCCGACCAAATTTAGAGCAGTTGAAGGGGCTAACATTTTTGAGTGATCAAAATCATTCAGTAACAATTTGCGTATTTGGAGTTTGTCGTTGTTCCAAATATCAATTAGTTTCTGACAAAGCCAAAAAACTCATTGATTCGAGTAGGCTTATTTCAGGAAACATTTATAACTACTCTCAACCAAATAAGACTTTTCGAAATCTCCTGAAGAGAAAAAGGGTTAGTAAAGTATGTTGATTTAAAATAAACGGAAGAACTTTCCAAGGAACAAGTCCAAAATAGCATATATTTAATTTTTCAACTTCTATTCATTAGATCATGCTTGGTCTTATGATTTTCGTAAATGTTTCATGAAAAAAGTTCTATGGGGTCAAACTTTTTTGGGTCGGAAAATAGCTAAAAACACTTGCAAAAAGACGAAGTAAAACAAATACCTTTTCTTTTATAAATATCTTTTATTCAGTGTTATTCACTATTATTAATATTTAATATTAATTACTCATGTATTAGCAACAATTAACATTTAGAATCGATTTGTCTTCTTTTTTGGTTTGTTTTTTTCATTTTGTGTGTTCTTGTATCCATTTCTCAATTTTGTAAATGTTACAAATTTTCGTTAAATTTCTTTTGTTTTTTATATATCTATTAAAATATTTAACCTAATAAGTTAATACTACGTAAAATTGAATTTTATATTTTATTTTTATTTAGGTTTAACATTTACCATTTGTATATCGATTCAATTTCATTTTTATATATTTTTTTTATTCCTTATATAACACAACTGGTTAATGTACAACAATACAAATTAGCGAGATTGTTCGTTCTAATAAATAAATAAAAAATAACCTAATTAAACACACAATCTCACTGATTAATATACATATATTTGTTTTCCTTTATAACTATTTAACAAAGTTATACACCAAATTTCAGTACGTAAAAGCTTGTTTTTGTTTTTTTTTTTCTTGCTTAATTTTATATTAAATTAATTTCTATTTTGAAATGATAATCTTGTAAATACCTTAAATGTATATTATTTTATTTATTTATTTTGTTAAAATTTTATATTAATTTGTTTTTGTTTAGATATTTTCTTTTAGGAAGTCGCTGGTCGTTTTGTCTACCAAGTGTAATCTGTTTTAGATATTTTTATTGAGTAAAATTCATTTGTTCATTTCCATCTAAATTTACGTAAGAACTATGCTTTGTTTAAGTTTGTTTTTAATTTTTCTGTTAGATTGTGAGAGTTGCTTATGCGTTTTTTGTTTTTCAGTTTATAGTTGACAAGATAATTTACAAAAATATAAACATACTTATTATTACATGTTTTTTATTTAATTTGATAAATTTCTTTTCAGCGATATTGTTGCGCTAATAAATTTGACTTTTTTAAAATTACTTATTTTTTCGATTTAATACTTTTTTTTTTTAAATTGCACTTAAAGCTCTCATTCTTATTGAAGTTGTAAGCAAGAATTTTTTTAAACTCTTTTTAGTACTATTTGCTAAATAAATAAAACAGATAATTTAAACTACAAATGCATTTGTTATTTGAAACCGTCTTCATTAACATTCTTGCCGCATTAAAAGCAATCTTTACATTCCAAGAAGTGTTAAAAAAATATTAACCGCCTTTATTTTTATAAAATAAGTGCAAGCATAAAAAATTTTGTAAATATAATACAAATTAAGTGGAAAAATATTTTAAATAAATAAGTAATCAATTGTCGCCCCTCGCCTATGATTTAGATGATTTGTCAACTAAAGGGTGGGCCATTTAGTGGTTTGTTTTTAAGCCAGAGGTTATTTTGACTGACAGCGGTTTCTCGCTCGAAATCTTGACAGAAATACTGATTATCATTGGGCACTAGGTAGTCAAACGTTTCTGATTGATTGAGTTTTGACTACAAAGTAAGGAATCTCTTTTTAAGGTAGTGGACTGGATTTGAAGGTAAAGAAATTCTCCCACCTTTTAAGTTAATGTGCAAACTGTCAAAAATTCGTTTGCCGTTCCATATGTAAGGTATTACCCCAAAAAGTAAGCCTAGAGTTCGGAACGTGCCCATTGCTCCACGGAACGACATGAGTCGATTTACGCTTGAAGAACGTCGAGAAATATTGAAAAAAATGGAACTGTACTTGACTTCAAATGTCAAATTTCAGTCAGGGTTGTTGTCCACAGAGAAGACAAGACAAAAAGGCTGTCTTAGATGTCCGGCTGCAAGTCAAGTCCGTAAAAGTGCGGTCTACACGAGACATATTAATATCACGACTTGAGTCTTGACTGACATTTACACAGCCCCACACAAATTCTTTGTATTAAAATTATTTAAAACGTACAATTGAAGTTGTCATATAGCACAGTGCGGAGTTAATACATGACCCAAGACAAAGCTTGTTGCCTAAAATCAAACAGCTCACAATATGGGTTGTCACAGCTGTTATCGTAGAAACACATTGACCACAGCAACAGCAGCAGCAACTTCAACGTAAGACCTAAGTCCTAAATCTGCTGTTGAAGTTGTTGTTGGTGTTATCGTGCTCAGTCTGTTGTGTTGCATTGTAAAACATGTTGTGTGCTGTTGTCGTTGCTGTGTGATGTGTTTCGCACCACATCATCGGTCTTTTTGTGTGTGCTATTGAAGTTGCTGATGTCTATTTCTGTTTCAATGTGTTTCTACTATTAGCCAGTAGCTGTCAAACGTGCGACTAAGTAGAAAGTAGCTCTACTTAAACATTGAGCATTGAGGTCGAATTTACGATATCTACGATCAAAATTGTGGAAACGCCTGAGGTAACATTTAAGAAATAAGAGCCCATTATTTCTCCTCAATATGTCAAAGCGCTACCGACATTGTAAATTGGGCATCAATGCTTTAGTATCATTTAAAAAATCATGTCCAGATAATCACTGCTTCCCTGACTTCCCAATCAAAAAGATTGATTAGCTAAGCATCAAAGGAATAGCTTTATTATTCCAATCCAAGCAAAATAAGATGGATATCCCAATTCCGTACAATATTGAAAAATACAGTAATTTATTACATTTCCAAATTGATATACATATGTAGGTTGGATGATTTATTTACATGAGTATTGTTTGAAAATTTCCTGCTATTTGTATTCCCAATAGAAGCACAAGTTAAAAAGATTTACACGTACAAAACCGCATTGATTTCCCTGGGTACTTAATTTATTCCTGACGATATCTATACGCGTGTTAAAGGTACTTTAATTTTTTTTTAAGGATTCAACTGAATAAGGGTTGATAATAAAATCAAATAAAAAAAAAAAAAAAATATACTCCATAATAACACTTATCATAATACAATTAACAACATGCTTGCAAAAAGATAAAAATCTGATCTCTATATATGTATAATAATTTATCTACCATCTTTCTGAGCTAATTTTCTTTCGATGAATTATACAATTGCTAATTTGTCTGTATAATTTATACACATGATATTACAAACAATTTGCAACATTATCGCCGTCGCTAATCTACTTATAATTTAATTTATTTCATTTCGTTATTAATCATCAAATAAACAAGCTCTCAAATTTATCTAAACTACAATCGCATTCGCTGCTCTAAAATATAAAACACTTTTGTGCGATTGTTAAAAAAAAAATAAATAAAAATAGATATTGAAAGATATTACCGTCGAGCACTGTGTAATTTGACCATAGTTTTTGGTTTTAGAATTTTTATGTTTGGTTTGTTAAAAAAATTAACTTTCTTAATGTCGAAGCAGTAATTATTTTCTTAGATATTAGATTTATTTTGTTTTTTTTTTTATAAATGTAACGATTCATATTTTTCCAACAAAATGATGGTTGCAAAACAGGTTGCATGTCTGTTCCATTTACACATTTGGCATATACAAATGAACATTTTTTGTTTGTTAACATTTTGTTATTATTGATTTTTATTTTGTTTTTATGAATATATTTTTATATATAAAAAAATTCGTTATTCAAAATACTGTGTTTAATTTAAGTTTTTTATTTATAAATTTTTATTTTAACAATATTGTAATTGGTAAATAAGTATCTATTAATTTAATTGTGGTTGTCTAGAAAAATAATAGTTTTTTTTTTCTTTAACATATTTATAGTTAAAAATGATTTATTTTGCATTTTGTTTGCACAGTACAAAGGTAGAAAGTAGTTTGTGTCGGATATATGTATACTATTTGATTTTATTGCTATGGATTAGTTGACAGTTTATTTATTTATTTACTTTAATTATTTTATGATATAAATATTAATTTTTTTTTCCTAATTGATATTGTAATCTGCTTTGCCATTCTTCTTAACGTTCTATGTCATTTGATTGTAACAGTTAGAAAAGACTCATTTTGACTTCAAAATAATGATTAAATCATGACTTCAAAATGAATGGTGATTTATAATTTTGATGTTGAAGTCATTGAATTGAAACAACTCCATGTGAATTCTAAGGATGACTTCAATGAATGCATTCTAAAATGATTGCACTCTTTTACAGACCTGCTACATAGAAGTAGACTCATAATTTGAAATTTGTTTGAAACTCATATACATGGACTTTATATATACTGCATACAGCCCACAGCCGAATTTTGCCTAATTTTACAAAGGTTTCAGTGCAAATAACTGAATATGTACTTTCTAAGCTCCATATTATTTCAAACTTGAACAAAAAGAATCAATATGAACTGAAGTTTTAATCCAAGTTAAAATACTAAGAACTAGGTTCCGTAGCTAACTAACCAGGGTTATAAATTCGGGTATAAAGGCTTAATATTATGGCTTGTGGGTTGAATTTTCGGGTTTATTTTAAGAGCTATCATTGAAATGCATCATTGAAAATTTTCATTTCCAATTTTAAGACGAACAAGCAAACAATATAGGCTTTAATTGGTATCAAAATTAAGCTAATCACTTGTAGAATGTTTGTACAAGCAAAAATACTTCATTCTGTTCAATATTTTCTTTAAATCCAATTTTATTATTTCACTTTGATTTCAATGAACAGCTGATTCTCTTTTCTGTAATTTGGACCACAATAGTTTCACTGATGTGTTCATTTCTCATTCTGTTCTCTTCTGTCATTTTTCCTCTCAATGATCAACTCCAACTCCGAAAGCTAAACTTTGTTGTTGCCATTTCACTGACAGAGCCTTCCACTGATAGAAATTTTTCAATGATTGCTATAACTGACTTGTCAAAAAATGAAAACACTGTTCCACTGATCTGTTCCAATGATAGCTATAACTAGCCCTTAAGACTAGATGTCAAAGCTTCTCTTAGATTTTTGTCAAACTCTTCTACATTACGGCCGCACGGCCGCACCGAATTTCAAAATAAACATTTGGGAATCTGTGTGATTTGCGTTACCTAAACAGTGTTGCCACAATGATACCGAAGTATCAAAAGTGATACTTTTTAGTTTTTATTTCGACGTGATACTTCGTTTTCTTTAAAATACCTTTGTTGATACTTTTTAATTCCGACAAAAAAACACTATAAAAGCCCAGTCAATCCCCTATCCATTGAATTGTAAGTCATTGTTTTGTCATTTTTTAAAGTTTAATGGCAGTTTGACTCATAATTCCTATTATGATACCTATTGATACTTTTTTTCTCTTTGCGGGGATACTTTTTTTCAAACTCTTGCGGCAACACTGTACCTAAACACAATTGTGGTTGAAATAAACAGCCACCTGCTGAAGACTGACACCGCTATTGCGAATGTCGATCAGCAGACGATTCGATAAAAATCGTTTTCATCGATAAATTTTTTTCTTTCTCTAGGATGGGAAACCAATTTTTTTTCGTTGCGAATAAGTTCTTTCTTGTTTGGCATTGGGAAATATTTTGTTTTGGTTATCAAAACAACAAAATAGGAAAAAAAGAAAAGAATGATGGTGTATTCATCTGTCAGTTCAACCCCATTTTGATCTTTCAATCTTTCAACTCGGAGTGCAGTATAACCTAGATCGAAATCTCAACTCGATCCCTCGATCCTACATTTAAACGTATTACCAATAACAACATATCCAGGGAACGGACTGTAATTAACCTAGCTTGAAAGGTCAAATTTAACATTTTGTGAATGAAGAGATAGAAAGAGATAGAGTTGTTTTGTATACTTAACTCAGCACATCGAGGAAGAAGTATCAACTCGATGGGATTTCAATTCATTTCTAACTCGCTTACAGCAAAAACGCGGATTGAAACCCAATTCGTTGCCAATTCAATCTCCGGTCATATGAACGGGGTAAGTTAAGAAAGTAAGTAAGTATTTTAACGAAGGAATCAAACCTTGCACAGGGATGTTACCACACGATTTATAGTTTTTTTATTAAATTTATCAAATAAATCTAAGTTTACTTTTGCACATTATTTGTATTAAAAGGCAACTAAATTAATATCTCTTATAAAACACAGTACATTTACAAATACAATACATTCATTTCCACCTGATTTCTTGTATTTTTTTTTGTTTTTTTTTTTTTTTTAAATTTCTCTTTAATAATACTTAAAGGCATTTATTGCATTCTTAAGACAAATCTAACGGTTTTTTTTTTTCTTTAATATATTTATTATTTTTGTTTCTTTCTTAATTTTGTTTTGTTTTTTATTTTCGTGTAAATACCTGTAATACACATGAATAAAGCATCGTTATTTTCAAATACATTTTTTATTTATTTCACCAATTTTTTGTTCAACATGAATCACATACAATTTTAAGGGATCTACGGAACGTTAACCATTTTTTTTTTAATATTTTTTTTTTGCAGTTCACAATGCTGGTAAAATTTGTCCAATACTCTTGTCATATTGGCTATACATATCTATTCAATTAATGTTTCTCAAAATTCACTTTACTACGACTAATTTATTGAATGTCACCTGCAATTATGGTAATTCTATAAGCACATCCAACAACCGTATGGACACATGAAGTACGTGTGGATGCCCCTCAGTCAGGATAAGGATGTTCGCTGCTTTAAATCTGCTGTCATGATATGAAAACGGATTCGAAAAAGAAAAAAAAAAAAACGAAGAAAAACGACAGCACAGATGACAGTGTCCTTGGTTGAGGTGGACTTGCCACAGTAGCATAGTGTGCAATGCATAAAGATACATATCATGCCTGTCGAGTTGGGTCGTGCACTTGGCTACTATTTAGAGTTGTGGGTATTATTATTTCATTTGCATGCCAATGAAGTTCATCCGTGTTGATCCATGGATCATCGGATTCTTGGATCCTTAATCATCCTGTCATCAACGTTAAAGAAGAGAATATTTTCCGGCTATGGGTGATGGTGGCAGGAATAGCAAGTGTACTATAATCGAATTCATAGTTGATGAAGTTATTCAGTATTTCCTTTCGGAAGGATGTGGGCATCTGACTGGAATATAACATCTATTGATTTGTCCTGTATGTGTTGTGCAAAAAAGGCGAAGGGGTCGCATAAATAGCTATAGGATGCGATTGTTGGTCGACATTCAAAGTTACTAGTTTCTGGGCATTGATGCTGGAGAATATGTTCAACTAAATCAAATGAAATTGCTAGAAAATCATAATCCATGAAAAAAAAGGGAAAAAGTGTATCCATACGTACATTTGATCCTGTATCTGTGTGGTTATAAATGCTAATGTTTCACGAATCATGTTGGTAAGGATCCTTTGAAAACTTTGTTATGGAATTTGTTCAGCTATAGCACTCAGTGATGCAGCGTCGGTAAAGTTTTTCGCAAATCTAGCACGATTCATGGATTCCTGCATTAGCCTCTCGTTTTCCTGGCGAACTGCAAAAATGAATAAAAAAAAGTAGCAAAATGAAACGTAATGAGACACCAAGTGGAAGGTAAAATTTCTATCGTATTTTCCTCCCCAAGCATGAGCAGAATATCTACGTAACTGCATTTGAATATGAGCTGAGCATGTTGCCAGTAACACGTGGAGCAGGACATAAATGTGTTTATTTGATATTACTTCAGAGCTATCCATCTCTATGTACTATGAGTGAGTGGATGAGCTATCATCGATTTTTTTTTTTGTACCAACTTTTATTTGCATTTTTTTCGCAATAAAATTAGATTAAATCCTTTTTTTTCTTTTGTTCGTGTGCTTATCTATTTAAGGAATATACACGTTTCCTACTTTGCTGCTTTTTATGCGTTATGCTTTGGGGCTGTATATTTTTTTTTTTTTGTCTAATCCTTTTGCAATATTTAGAACATGGTTAGGCCACGTACAGTGTTATCCTTGTACGTGAATATAATGAACATATGTATGTACACACGGTTTAAGGGGGGAACAATGAGCCATCAACGAACCATAAATGTTGGAATGATGTCCTTGGGTCGTCGGTTTGGTCCATGAACCACTATCGTTCTTTAACTAACATGATGAAGGATACTTTTTTTTATTTTGTTGGTTTTTTTGTGTGGGAATTATGGGAGTGGCTGTAGACATAAAGGAAAGGAATTTTCGCCTGAAGTTGGCTAACGAAATTTTTTTTTAGGATGATGTAGGCTCCTCGGATGTAGAAGGGTTCTTGGCGGACGGTTTCTTTTTTTTTCTTTTGTAATGATAGAGTTAAGGGTAGCTGAATGGAGCCTAATCAGTGTTGAAGTAGAGAGATTGTGATCTTTGTGGAAGGTGTATGCAGTGTGTGTGTAGAAGTAAATAGCTTAAAGGGCTTTGCAGGGATTGGAGGAATATTTTGTTCAACAGGATCTTGCTTTGGGTTTTTGAATAATTTGAGTGTTGGCAGGTTACAAAGCGATTAGGTAAATTGAAAAAGTAAATAAATAATGCTTTGAATTTTAATATAAACTTAAGGGATAGATCGATTAAGGGAATGTTTTGTAAATTTCTGCAAATATTGTGCAACATGTTTGACATGATTATCGATTAGGTTAGAGGTTTTTAAATTCTTATAAAATTTAAATTAAGTATGCTGAAGGCCCGCTTGACACCCTCTTTGTTGCGTTGTTTTTAATATACTTAAAGTATCAGTGTGACAGCTAGTTTGTTCTTGCGAAAAACAAAGCCACTGTCATAATTTATTTTCAAATATGGCTGCAAAGCAACAACAAAAAACAAGAAAGTGGAAATTCAATGCAGAAATGTCAACAAAAAAAATATGGTTTAGTTGCTGAACAATGTGGTTGGAGGTGCATTTTTCCTTGACGTTGTCACATTAATATGCTTAGTGCGTACACACTCACACCTACTGAGTCTTTTAGTTGGAAATTTTTCGTACTGTTCTAATTTAATTTCAAGAGCATTAAAAATGTTTCGTGTCATACGAAAAGATCTTTCAATAAGAATAACCTTCAAGACAGCGATGTCATCTTTGACAGTTATGTGACAAGTGTTGTTTGAAAAATTCTTATAAATAGAATTGAACACTTGATTTTTTGAAAACCGTTCCCTCTCATTCGAACAATTTAGCGTGCCTCTACCAATGTGAACAGACACAAAGTGCTGCAAACCATTTTGTTCCCATTTCATTCCATTTTTGACATTTATTCTAATTTGTAAATAAACTTCGAAACGTAAGCATACACTTACATTTGTAAGTGTGCACTAGTATACGAGACGAGGTTATTAATTTGTTCGAGTTGAATAAACAGTTGAATCTAGTTGGTTGGATGCGTACATAGTGTACGACGGGCTTAATGTGTGTGTTTGTAATTTTAAAAGAAAAGAATACAAAAAAATACTTTCAAGAGCAAGGCGTTTCAAAAAAACCATGGCATTATAAGCCCGTCTTACTCGACAAACCTTTGAGAGAAAAGTTCTTCGAGTGATCTTTGGTTCTGTCTGCATAGACAGTGAGTGGCGAAGAGCGTCTTGGTCAGAAGAGTTCGCATACAGCAACTAAGATGGCTGGGTCATGTAGAGCAGATGGAATCCAACGTTACAGATAAGAATGTCTTCAAATCCACCGCTGTTGGAAATGACCTCGTGGTAGGTTGAGTGTAGGGTAAATAAAACGAATTCGATAATTCGGTATCTCCGAAAAAGAAAGTTTTATGAAATTAAGATTTCCCTTGGCCAGAAGGACAGTAGGGTCAATAAAACAATCCCTCCACCAAATTAATCACATAACAAGAAACTAGAAACTTGGTTTTCCTACGACTGTAAGATTTGTAACTTTATTTCCTTTTCAAAACCTTATAAAGTTTCTAGTTCGTCAAGATTTAGCTCACGTGTAACAAATTCAATTTTCGACGAACTATAGTCCTTTGGTAGATAACTTATTTTCAAGAGTAAAAATCTCAACAAACATAAAATTGTTATGTTCTCTTTACAGTTGCCATCTTTTCACCGATTTGTATCAAAACAAAACAACCTCTCATAAGTTCAAGTAGACACTCAACGCGTATTATGGCAGAACAATAGAGTATCTGTATAACATAAAAGCACTTAAACTGAATGAGTAATTTTGTGTTTTATTTTTTTCACTATGATACACTTGAATGCTTGAAAAAACATTCGGATGGTAAACTTTCAAATGTGGTATTAAATCTTAATCCTTAAACAATTTGAAGTACTTAAAGGGAAGCAAGAAAAGCGATTGAAACGAGACTTAGATAGTATTCTAGATGCTATTTCGAGGTGATTTTTCAAGTCCACCCCCACTTCTTCGGTAAAGTACTGAATATTTGGAAGTAGAGAAGGATCATCCATCTCCATGGGGGAATGGCAAAACTGAAGATAGAATTGTATTGGAGTTAGGTTAGGTCAGGTAGATGGGTGCCTTCTGACAGGAAAGTCACTGCTCACTTAGAACAACAAAACAGGTCTATTGTGCCCAATCGTTTAACTCTTAGCACGCTGAAAAGAAAGTTCACTGTTACATCCCTCCAGATAGTAATATGAATCTTAGGAGGTCAATCAAGTCCTCCAGCTCCAAGAAGAAATTACTACTAAGAGTTTTCTTTCTTCTGAGGGATAGGGCGGGATAGTCGCACAGCAGGTGTTGAATAGATTCGATTCCTTCTCCGTCTCTGCAGCTTCTGCAATAGTTATTATGGAACGAGTTAAAGAGCACTTTCAAGACACACGATGTCAAACAACTGCGTTGCACTGCATTGAATCTCCACTTTACCTGCTGTTTATCGATTTTGAAAAGGCGATTTTGATAGTGCCATTAGGGAACTTATTTGATATGTCTTGCACAGAAGGTGCATTCGAAATAAATTAACAATAATTATTAAGGCTACGTGCATAGAAAGGTTCTCTAAAGAATTCGAAATTCAAAGTGAAGTGCCGCAAGGCTCAACTCTTTCATCAATACTTTTTTTGGTAATTAGCGATATGCTGAATGCTGGTTTTTCGATGGGAAACGGAGGTATTCATTGGAACCTTAATACTTTGATTATGTTGATGATATATGCCTACTCTCTCTCACAGGATAATGGAAGCTAGCTAAACGGGCTCAAACTCATCAGCTGATACATATATGCATTGCTGGATAAGCGCTTGATAAAGTACAGAGTTTTCATTATCTGGGGAGCATTGCCTCAGCCGACCGAACTCGATATAACCCAACCGGCTATCCAAAGTGGGCAAAGATTAAAGAAGCAATGTAATACTGTGCAATGACAGTTTAGCTCCAGCTTTGGGGCTGTGATGCTATATGAATATGGTAGTTGGAAAGTAGTCGCTACGTGAAAGCTGCAAATCTCTTGGATTAGGTGCTTAAGAAGTATTTTTAGGATTTCCCTGGCTAAACCAAATCATCTATGAATAGCTTAATCAGAGAATGGGTCATGCATTAATATGCACAATCATACAACGACGGCAGTGGATTGCTGTATAAGCTAACTGGCATATAGCTAACTAACCGGTGCAACACAGGATACGTGCCGTCGGTGCTACAAATACATGAAAGAAAAGAGGTGAAAAAAAAACTGGCAACATGTTGAGAAGAGCTGAGGAAAATTTCGCACACGTTTTAGAGATCCTAGGACTCACAAGGTTTCGGACTCTTTTGGCGATACTCAAAGGTGGAGGGTCAGTAATACTCTTGGATTTTTTTCAGATCCTCGTAAGTATTGATCTGTAAAATATTGTTTGCTATATTTCGGGACTCGAACCCTAAACGCCATGCACAGGAACCCAACACTGGCCAACACACAATAATTTAAATTTAACTCAGTTTGAAACTGCAGAGGGATATACAATCTCAGTTTACACCTTCTCCCGCCAATGGCTTCAATTCCACCAGTCGAAACACAATGTTAGTAATCAGTATATCAATTCCCAGCTGCCGCAGCTCAAAATTACACCAAAGGTGTTGAACTGTTGAAATCTGAAACAGAGCACTACTATGTATGATATATTCATGTTCAATTTGGCGCGCACAGAGTATGTGTAACTTTGAGTTTAATTAAAAAACTTTTTCTCTGAACTCATTAATAAAAGTTCTGTTGCTTTTTGTTTTACAAGAAAATCTAACAAAACAAGCTTTTAACTTGTAAAACAAATGAAAAACTTAAGTGAAAATATTAATCACTCCCACTCCTCCTTGTTTACAATTATTTTTATTCTTCGCGGTGTCCGTGAGTAGTGTAAACCAAAGAGAAAGAAGATTCCCCCTAGTGCAACTATTTCTATAAACCGCACACCTGCACGTGACTATAATTTACAGGCTCCAAAGGATAACCATAGCATTCAGCTGCATTCCTTGCCTATGCCTCCATTCCAGTTAATAGAGCGTAAATTCATTGGCATTGTTCACCACCACTGTGTCCGGATCAGCAAAAACAAGAACAACACAAAAAGAAACCAAGCCAAAGGAAAACAAAAACAACAAAATAATGTGGTCTTATTTAGTCCTATCTTGGGGCTATTGTTAATAATCGATTTTATACAACACCCCCCTTCGCCATTATGTGAGGAGTGAAGAAATATACGGATTTTAACCCCAATAACATGTACTCATATTTCTTGCCATACCTCAGGGAACAAAATCTGAACGGTCGCTTGCATCCTGTACTTTGGCTCAGTAGAGGACGACGACGATGCCGACGAGTATCTGTAGTTGATGCACTTTATTTTTCTGATGGGACGCTGCAGAGCGAAAGACCGATTTATGTATGTCATGTGCACATTTCAAGGTTTCTAGGAAGTTGCCAAAGACATTTGAAAAATGCCACGACAAAATCTGTTTCCTGCCATTCCTTTCCGTTTTCTTCGCGCTGCTGTGTCGTTTAGATATAACATTTTTCATGCAATAAGCGAAAATGGGTGACCACCTCCTCCGTGGGGATGGTTTTGTGCAAAGCAAATTTTTTTCTTGTGATTCGAAGTGAAATATTTGTGAAAAGTTAATCTAGGGAAAAATTTACCATGAAAAACGGAAGCTGATTAAAGTTTTTCTCCTTTTTTTCGCCCCCCAAGGGAGGAAGTGATCGTGTGTGTGTGCAACATGTAATCCGATCAAAGTAGCTCGGTTCCGGGGGAAGAAATGTTCATCCTGTGCAGTAAATATTAAAATACAAGTAGGATCTATTGTTTTGCGGATATACACATTTTTTTCTCCTTCTGTTTGTAGAAACTCTTAACACAATAGACACAATTATAGAGTCTTCAAGTGCACTTACAGTCAAGAGGATTATGCTCAGCTCAGTCATGAAATAAATGTCGAACATTGTAGATGAGATTTCGAGGAGTTGGAATTAGATTAATACAAATATTTATATAAAAAAAAGATAAAACTATTCAAACAATGAATGCAAAGGATTATAATATCTGACGAGTAGCTCTTCTGTTTGCAAAATAAAAGTTTTTATTTAAATGGAAATTTACCAGACTCGCTGTTTTGTTATGGACAGATGCACACAGCTACGAAGTTAGTTAGTTGGGATGATTGTTTTGTAAAAAGATTTATAGGAGTTGGCGAAAAACTGATTTCCGTGGAAGTAGGATAAACTTTTTGTTAAGCCAGGTGTGGGCTTATCTACTAATTGTTTCGAAGTAGATATTAATTATACTGCTGTCATAAGCAGTCAGATATTTTGGTTATTTATTTGCTTTTGCTACTCTTAGTCCTTTAAAGGTACCTTAGTACCGTAAAATGTGTTAAAAATCAACAGAGTTTTGTTTTTGTTAACAACTATAAGACGACTAAGCAAACAATATTGGAGAACTGACCGTAGAATTTTTTCACAGACAATAATACTTAATTCGGGTTAAAACTTTTCTTTAAATTCAATTTTCGCTATTTGAAATCGATTTGAATGAACAGCTGATTTTCGTTTTTATAACTTGGAACACATTCGTTCCAGTGATGTGTTCATTTCTCGTTCTGTTCCCATCTGTCAGTTTTGCTTTCAACAATGCTTTGTTGTTGACATTCCACTAACAGAGTTTTCCATTGATTTTGACATGTTATACCAATCATTGAATAATTGGGCGTGTCCCGTACTTTAGGGACTAGATAGTCAAACGTTTCTGATTGGTCGAGAGATTCAGTTTTGACTGCAAAGTAAGGTTTATCTTTTTGAGGTAGTGGACTGGATTTCTAGGTTAGAAAATTCTCCCTACTTTTTTAGTAAATGTACAAGCTGTCAAAAATCCTTTCTTGTTCCATATGTTAGGCCTTACCTCAAAAAGGAGGCCTATAGTTCGGAAAGTGCGCCATTATTTAAGAATTGCTTTAGCTGACTTGTCAAAAAATTCCGCTGATTTGGTCCAACAATGCATTTGAATGAGAGCTATTACTGGCCTCTTAGTGCTATCTGATTGCGAAATTATACCGCATCGAACCTGAAATGAAAGCCAAACTGAAGTAGCAATAGATGTCAAGACCCTCTTTTGACTGAAACAGTTGGCACAATAAAAGAAAAGCTAGAAAAATTTTGGAGTGAATAGGGAGCATTTCAACTCTCGACGTCGCAAAAACAAAACGAATGACACAATCAACAACGATGTGTCAAATATGCCAATCCTCAAGGAGGGGACTGTCTCCCTTCAATACCTATAAGGGATGAATTGCTGTGTCACCCAATTAGTGAAAGCTGTCATGGTGACCGAATTATAAGAAAAACATTTCCACCAAAACTACCTGATATGGTATATGCCTATATACGAGCGTTTGGCAATGAATATCTACATATGAGGAAGCAAAGATAAGAGTAAGTTGCCCCAGAGGAGTCACCGAAATCCATGTACACCAGGGAAGCGCTGTCAGTCCTTTGCTATTTTCTGTAGATCTTAAGTATCTGCTTGAAGGAAAAGTGAGTGTGATTTAGTTATTCTTTGTTGATCTAAACTTTAAATGTCCCCTAAGCTATAAGGAAGACCACAGTTGTACGTCTACGCTCATATTCGGCTCACAATGCTAAACTATGTACAAAAAGGAAGAGAGCATGATAGAGGCAGAAGCAAAGTTTGGTAGAACAAGAAGTTTGAGTTATAGGGTAGGACCGATGAATGGTATTCTCCCTTTCATATAAGAGATCCTTTGAATCCCGATAGAATTAAATAAATAAAAAGCAATTGTTATAGGTATATTTAACGCCGCATACCCGTGTAGTGCACCGGTGTCTCCCTGGAGAAAGTGTATATCTTCTTTGTCGTGTTTTGCACTTGCGTTACGCTCGAGTGTGTCAATGTGATTATGACGACGAAAACGCTAGCGCATACTAGGCACAGAAATACAGTCATGATGATGCAAACAATTCGTTTTCGTTTCCTATCAGACTCCTCATCCTCGTCGGTGTCGTCGCTCAGCGATTTCTTTTTAAGTTTATGCGCCGAACCTGTCATCGACGACCGACGCATTGGATGCCTAAAAGGTCGCAGAACCTGATCGAAGGCTGCCGCCTCTCCAATCTCGTAGGACAGTGAAGTCTTCCGTTCGAACGATGGACGTTTCTCTTCGAGCAGACGACCAGACGTCGATGCAACCAAAGGTCTAGGACTGCGTTTGATGTCATCGATATTTGTGACACCACTGGGTCCGACCTCACCGGACACTGTGGCCAGTGGTCGACTGTTGCGGCGGTGGGGCGATAAATCAAAATCAGGATATGCATCACCCATAAAGCTTTTGGATTTTTTGGACGCACTAA
The DNA here is from genome assembly GCA_949716465.1 of Chalcosyrphus nemorum. Classification (NCBI taxonomy): domain Eukaryota; kingdom Metazoa; phylum Arthropoda; class Insecta; order Diptera; family Syrphidae; genus Chalcosyrphus; species Chalcosyrphus nemorum. The sequence goes on from OX454332.1 coordinate 87,495,252, forward strand.
GCGCCTCCCTGTATGTACGCACCCGTACGCTGGCACTGTGCGGTTTTTTAGTGGCACCCTGTTGTACGGTGGCCGCCGGACGATGGATCTGCAGCTCTTCGAGATTATTGGGCGAGAGGTAGAGACTGTGCGTGTGTTTGCCTCCGCGCTTAAAATGATAGGGATGGGATTGTCCCGGTTGTTGCTGCGATGGTGATATCGACGTCGATGGGAGCAAGTGGTGGTTGTGGTGCTGTTGCTGCTGTTGTGCTTCGTGTTGCTTTTCCAGTTCTAAGCTATGTGAGCTATGTTGGCGGGCATGATGTTTGCGACTACTAACGCTAGTATTACTCCCCGCTAAAGCGGTTTCCTCCAACGACAGTCGTTGTTCTTCGATCTTGGTGTGACTGTTGCTGCGCGATCGATTACTGCTACTGGTAAATAGCTCATTTTCTAGCGAAAGATTAGTCGTGCTGAATAGTGGTGGTGGTCGAGAACTCTCCAGAATATCATCGTTCAGCGATGGATGTCGAATAGCGTCCGCTTCCGTTTTAACACTGGGCCTCCGCGATGGATCGTTAAATGATCGATGTGTACGACAACCGCGGCGACTTGGTGATGGCGATCGACTCATCTCTTTTGTTGTTGGCTGGGGAAAGAGGTAGTTCCCTCTAACACTACTGGTGCGGCGGGATGATGATGCTGATCCGGTCGTCAGCATGATCTGTTCAATTGTAGGATCGTTGGCGTTGAACGAGTGCGTCTTCCTCATCTGCAATGTGGAACTTGGATGAATGTCAATTGTATCGGAACGACGAAACAATGGCTTCTTCATTGGATGCCAGTCGTCGTATTTGATGGGGCTTGTGCTGCCGGCACCACTAACTAAATAAATATCAGGCTGTGGGAATTTAGCAAGGGGCAGGGGTAGCAGGGGTGCTGGTGGCAAAGGTGCTAGTGCTGGCGGTGGTGGTGGCGGTGGTTCTTCTAAGATCAATGAATCATCAATGATCATTTGCGGTGCTGGTGTATAATTATCGATTGCCATCGAAATCGATCGATTAATCGCCTTCAGTTTCGGTGGCTTCTTCTTTGTAGCCGGATTGTCTAAGGATGATTTGGTTTCTCTTTCCATCCTGTAGCTGTGTGGTATTCTATATTGTGCAATGATTGTGCTTTGTGGTGGACTTTGTTTTTTTTTTTTTTTTAAATATATGTATTCAAATCTACGTACGTGGTGCGATTGTTACACACTCATACACGAACAGTGCAAATTATAAGAGTTTGTGTAGAGAGGATGTGTGTTCAAAAGCAAACGGAAGACTTTGTTTGCTGTTTTTGATTAAATGCATAAAATAAATGTTTGTATTTTTTTTGTTTTGTTTAAAAATCGTTACAAAAATAGGGGGCTTATCTTCTTGTGCGCTTTTTTTTCTGCTGATGCCGTAGCTAGACCAATTGGAACATTGGTTCTGGCAACGATCGTGGCTCCGATAGAAGGAGTTTTTCTTATCTTTTTCGTTTAATCACTTTCATTTCAGTTTGTTTTTTTTTTTTTCGTTTTTCATCGGTTTTTTATTGTCATTATAATGTTAGCTTAGTTTAAAGAACATTCAATATCTTATATCACGATGCACATTACAGTGAAAGAATCTAAAAATTGTGAGTAGTGAGAGAAAAAAAAGAAAGATATATTTATGCAATTTGTGTTGTGTGCAAGTGACATTGTGTTGTAAGAGAAATAGATTGTTTTTCTTTGCTGCAAGTTAAACCAAATTTTGTTTATTTTTAAAAGTTGAAATGCTTAACTCTTAAGTCTTAACTATGTGTACTATGTTAAGATCAAATACAATGCTATTCAGTGTTTTGTTCTGTCTGTTTTTTTTTTTTTATTTTTATTTTGTAGGCGATAATTACGTTAAAAATCTAGTACAATATTCTATAAGATCAGCTAAATCTCTTGTCTACGACTAGCTGTCAAAGCTTCTTACTCTTTCTCAAAGAACTCACTGACACCTCCTTTTATATCGGCCACTGTTTTTCAGGCGAATTCCAATACATCGAATTCGCCGTAGCGAATCCAGCTATCAATGATCTAGCCTATTCTAGAGCTGGTGGAGAGCTATTGAGCGCATTCGTAACACTTCCCTAGTTTTTCTTGGCACTTATCAATTGTTCAAGATGAACTCAATTTATGACATCTTGACACTTATGTACATATTGTGACAGATGTCACAAATGTCTTAGTCTAGCTCAAATAAATATGGCAGTCGCTTATGACAATAAAAAGCGAGATAGTAAGAAAGAAAGAAGAGTGAACAATTGTCAAAGAGATAGTCTGATTTTCTTTGTACTTTTTTAGGGTTAATAAAATATTTTGCTGAATTGTTAAAGGTTTGCGTTTTCTGCTACAGATGTCTCCAGAGCCGTTTACTAGCGATCTTTTGGTTTCCAGCTTCAACTGATATTGTGAGAAATCAAAATGGCTAGACAAGGCTCAGAGGAAACAAACACTGACGATTGGATGAACACACTTTTTTGTGGCGTGCGTTAGACGGGTGCTGTCGTACCTCAATATGAAAGATGTTACATTTTTATTGTTTCTCAGAAGAAGGCGCCATCCAATCTCCCTATGTCAGTGAAGACTTTTGCAAATATTAATACAAAGGTAACAAAAATGGGTTTAAGGAGTTTGTCCACCTTGAGAATGTGATGTAGAGAGAATAGAGAGAATTGCATTATACTTTCTCAAAAAGTTTGTCAATTTTCATTTATGTATGTGCCTGTTTACATTAGCGTGGAGAGGGTAACATGGGTAACCAGGTACATTACGTTCACAGTGGTGTAAGCATACAAGACTTTTGACAAATGGAACACTTGAATCGGGTCATTTTCTTTCGATAACCAGCAAGCAGCGATTACATCTGATAATGAAGTGTACCATGGAGCCTGTTTAGATGATGACTCAAAACTCAGCTATGTCGGTAGTTTGTGGGTAAGAAGAGTGAGGGGTAAAGAGAGTGGGAGAGTCATGAAGAAAATATAAAAATCGAGGAGAGTCGCGTTCTACATCCGAAATGTTCCGTCCCTATTTTATTTTATCATTACTAGTTCGTTCGTTGAGCAGGGTTTCGGTGCAAGCAACCCTTCTCATTCCCACTTATTGAAAATCGTTCCCTCTCATTCGAACAAATTAGCGTGCCTCAATCAATGTGAACAGACACAATAATCTTCTTTTTCATTGATTTCTTGGCTCAATTTGGCTTGAGTCTGCGAATTTTAGGGTATTTTTAGGGCAAAAGCTGGCAGCACTGTTCGGAGCAAAGGACCCGCCTAGCACAACCAATTACTTTAATAAAACAATTAAAGCTGAATAAGTCAACAAAATCTACGTGATCGCTGCAACAAATTTTCCTCTAATAAAAATATTGAACCCCTCACATCAAAGATCCATTTTACTGCAATAATAATAAAGTCACACCCAAAAGCATTCTAGAATCTCAATCTTCCCTTCGCGTTTGAATTTAAACTCACGATTCACATTATTACAATGATTGTCAGCAACTTCTCAAGAGATCCTTCAAATGAAGTAGAAAAAAGAAAGAATATCATAAAAATAATCTTACACACGTTCTGCAAAAAAGTCCTTTAAACAAATAAGAAAAAAAAAATAAAAGATCTTTCTTAAGTGTTCTCTGTCTCTGTAACTAAAAAGTTTAAGGTCTTCTCGCATTGCTGTAAATGGATTTCTTTTATTCAGCCAAACAACTTTTGGTAGCAAATTAAAAAGGAATATACTCACTCGCGAGCAAAGCCTTGACATCCTGTCATCAAAAAGCGTTAGAGAAAACTCAATGACAAATGTAAATATTAAGAAAAAACGTATCTCCTCCTTTTATAAAATTTTTCTTTTTCACTTTTTTCTTAAGCACGGAATCTTAAAGGATTGACTGTTAATGTGGCATATGTTATGGAGGGTGGATGTTTGTGTGTCCTTTTTTGCCAGAGATAACGTCACCAAAAACTTGAACGATAACAAAATTATAATTACGACCCTGTTTTATATCGCCATTTTCCTTGTCAACGGCGGCGCCATCATTGCAAAGTGTTAAGCAACTCATAATCACTTGAAATAATCATGAATGTGTATGTGGATTATGAATAATTATTCCTTGAGAACAAACAGCGCCCCCTTTCCATGTATGCGGTCTTGGAAAATTCAAGTCGATTAACACTCTGGCGAGGTAATGAAAATTCATTTGTTCCACACAATGAAACAAGGAACTATATTGTTATCCTTACAAACAGTTTTTTTCCCCTGCATGGTATCATCCTGTGAACGTAGTATGTATGCAAAATACTGTTTTTTTTCAATGTTGGAACATTAAGTGAATCAATTTTAGAGAAAAACTTTGTCCTTGCCTGGAGAGGACTCGCCTTGTGGATACACACATCATCGTCGTAGTCTCGTTGGTATGGCGAAAGTTAAGCGCACTCATATTAGGACTATGTGTGCTTATAAATTATTAATTACATAATTAGGGAATTTTTCCTTCTGCAACTGTGTGTGTAATGGCGGACGTCGTCGCCATTCTCATTTAATGTGTTTAAAGGAAGAAAAAGACGAATGCTATGAATGGCATGGCGCCCACACTCTCATTAATTGGGGATTCCCACCGGCATCGCAATTTAAATGCATAATCCGAAGGTTTACCATCAAACGAAATTTAATCCAACATTGAAAGGGTGTTCCATTAACGGTAAAGAACATACATACATATGTACATATCTCATCAAGTAAGGGGGGACATTTTCGCTTTTGTATTCGCTTAGCTGAGCACGTCGGACATTAGTGCATTAGTATGCAGAAGGGTGTATGGGGAGTTAGTGTCATCGGACAGATTCACAGTGGGCATTTCATGGGAATTTTTTGAAAGCCTTGTCGTTCTGTGGAATAGTATTCTGAGCATAAGTGGGGTTCCACTTTTTGCTTAATTAATGTGCTTCATTCCAGCATACTGCGTCATCATACTGTAGGGCCTTTATATGAGTTAGTCTACTTGGTTTTCTAAGAGAAACAAACGAGTGTAAAGCCGCCTTTTTTGGTGTTTTTTTTTTTTTATAAATGCTAATAATTTAGAAATTTAATTAGAGTTGAAACATTTAAGAATCGTTATTCACTATAGCATTATGTGGTGGACACTTGTTCAAGCCTCTAGCTTCCTCGGCTGAGTTTTGACGAAGCGTATCCAATTTTGGGCCAAAAAAACGTTAAATACTACATTTCAAGGTGTGTACAGTTCATGGCACATCATCAAAGAATAAAAACTTTATATAGTCCTACAAGAAGTAATCGAGTGCCTTCAAATTGCCAGAAGGAATGGGTAGCCGATTTGTATCTACATAATGTTGTCATTGAATAGAGTCTTCTGGTCCATAATTCGGCCTGATGATGACTAACTACTGCAATAAATAAAAATCGTACCAAATATTTTAGAACCAATGTTTTTTTAATAGAATAGAACACGCTGGCAACAGCAATGTCAGCATTTACTGCGACAATCAATTTAAGACTAAAGGCTGAACCATTGTGAACTCAGTCGAGCTTACGTCAGCGTGCGATGCAATCAGTGGTGCCACTGGCTGAATAGCATATTATAGCAGATCCATAAAAAAAAAAGTTGATTCAAACAAAAGGTAGTAGATCAAGAAATTAAACACTATTAACCATATACAAACTAAATTTGACAATCCACATAATCACCCAAAAATGTATTTGTACTTTGACGTTTCAGCTAAATTTAAAGGAGCCTCACAGTCAAACATTCAGTTTTGCTCGACTCGCTTGACAGCACAAGGGTGTGGCCATTTTGTAGATGTTGTACGTTCAACTTGTTGTCGTTAATGGAATCATAACCTTAACAAATATTTTGGTCAAAAGGAAAGAAAGAACCAGAATAACACACTTGGTTCGAAAATATTCACAGATAAGAAATTAAGGCTCCGTCTATTTTAGAAAATGAGCGAAATGCGAATTGACTGCCATATCATGTCTATGTCAAGATATTTTGACATTTCATTTCATTTACTGACTAATTTATCGCTTTGTGTGGAAAAGTAGCTATACACTTTCGAATAAAACAAGGCTTTAGTTTATTTTCGTTTCTATTTTCCCCCCTTTTGATAGGTTATGAAGTTTGCTTAAGCTCATTGTTGGCAACTAGAGCGGTGAGAAGAAATTGAGTGGGCTTTTCGTTCGCTTTTGACATGAGGTTATTGTGGTTGAGCCTTTAGTGCTACATCATAATTGAATTACGTATCTACATATGTAGTTATGCGAATACAGATTATTTTATATTCTGCACTCATAATAACTTTTCGCTTAGTTTCGTTGAGTTTTCGTTCACTTTTGGCTCCATACGTCATTCGAACATTTAATGCAATTAAGGGTGCGAGGATAATTTGCATCCAATTATGACGTTTATGCGGTAAAGGTTGGGCCCTTATATTCGCTCTATCGGATAAGCGGTTCAAGAGCTTAAAGAATATTTACGAACGTACCCCGAATATGATTATATGCATTTTAGGATATTAAGTCTTTCATTTAATATTTCAGTTTAGGGTATTCAGCGTCATGTTCCCGTGTACATCTCAGCCTTCTAACAGTTATTACATACATTGATTATCATAAATTATAATCTTTATACAAAAAACCTTAATGCCAGCCGTAATGCTTTGGCATTTAAGATATACTTAAAAGCTTAAATAGCATTATGATCACGTAGCTACTAACAATTTGAATTCGTAACCATGATTTGAGCACTCCAACACACCGGCAAACAGTAGGAATTTTTAACATTTGCATCAGCATAGCAACGCGAATAGAAAAGCTATGATTAATTTTATTTTTAGAACCACAAATGAAATCTATTCTCGACGAAATAGGAAGGATCTCTCATCGACGTGCCAATGAGCTGCGCAATGAACACGCTGCACTGGGGTTAATTAAAAACGAAAAATAAATATTTACCCTGCACGTACACTAGGACATTAATTACGACAGTTTTTCTCTTGCCTTTTTTTTTTGCCATTATTTAGAAGAGATAATTAATTAATCGGTTTTTTGTTTTATTATGCTCTTATTCAACACGTACACACACTTAGAATGCAATTGATAATGAATATGCAAATGAGATTCGTAAAGTTTTGTTTTCACTAAAATTTAAAGTTTTTACCCATGACACGTTGGCGGGTGGTACTGGTGAACGCACGGCGGTAAAAGGATTGAAAATGTCTACTTCAAGCAATCGCTCCCTATAATCCTGGGGAATAAATCATTTTCCTGTCGTGTGTGAGCAGAGGAGTCTTAGAATGGAATTAATTTTCCTTAACGGTGAAGGTTTGTAGTTATTTTTGCTAAGGATCCTCCATAGACTACACACGTACATATGTATGTATATGAAGGGTAACTTTATCGCATACAGTTAGTGTCATCATAAAGATTCGTAATAAATCACAGTGTTTTATCAGTCGCAGATGCTTTGTGTGTATCTAGGGTCACATAATAAATCATTTGTGACGAAAAAACCGCATGTCTACGCGTTAGCGTGTAATGAGTAAATAGTTGTAGACACCAGGGATGGCAGTGTAAACTAGTTAATGAGCAAACAATTGTTGAAGAGGTTCTTTGACAGATGACAAGCGACAGTTTTGTGAGTTTGAGTTTGAGACAGTCGGTGGTTGCAAAGTACTTTGATATTATAAAGGGTTTTGTTGGCGTGAGGTAAAGGGGGAATGTATGTACATAGGGAAGGTACAGAAGCATATAATCTTTATAGAATCTGCTGTGGTCTTCCTCCAAATCTTGGATAGTTGGTAGGATATACATACATACATGCATATGTAGGAACATACTAGGTCTACCATTCCGAGATATGAACTCACTTACATTAATGCAACACACTATTCACTATCCTACAGCGCTTTCAAGGCACTCATCAGAGCTCTGAACTCACCCTTCTGTCAACATACTAAAAGCTTATGGCCGACTCAACGTCGATAATGTAGTCCTGTAACAAAACGACTAGATACTTCTACCAACAGGTACAAGTAAATATCCATTGCTTAGATGGCAGTAGAGATAGTTGTAAAAAGGAAGTTGTAAAGTAAGAAACAGACAAACAGTGATTGGAAAGGTGTAGCCCATCTGCAAACAAACAATCCATTGTACCAATGCCACCCCATTTACACTACTGTAGTGTGATAGCCTCAACTGCTGGTCCGGAGCCTGTAATACAATCATCGGTAGCCATAGATAGATTGCAAATAGGCACGCGTACAGAGTCAGGCATTTTGAACCATAGTTGTGCTTTCGAAGAAATGGCTTAGCAAAGACACCATTTGGCCTTGAGGTAAGGGTAATACAATCAAATGATGGGCCCAGCTATAAACTGCATTCAATAGAAACTACATCAAGTGCGGTAGAGACGTCTGCTCAAGGTTCTTGGTAGGTACATAGCATGAGATATATGCAGGTCTGCTGGAACAGGGACCAAGCTAATGAACTGTCAAGTGAAGGTTCAGCAGATTCATAAGAGTAACCTGACTCCTCTGTGAGGGATTCTAACTTACAAATTCAGGTTTGTAGCAGAGACAAAAGCCAACAAAAAATGGAGGCGAACTAAAGTTGGATTTCTATGGAAATTATGCAGTCACAAGAAAGCTATGGCCATCCTTTGATAAAGGAAGGATCGACAAAGAACTACATCTGACAGAAGAAGCCCTTTGCAGAATAGCGGTGACGAGGAAGTTTTTGAAAACACAAACCACTTTCTATATCACTGGCCGGGTCTAAAGAGCTTCGTGATAACCTTGTTCCAATATGGGCATCACAATGTGTCGGTATTGACTTGAGTAAAGGTATTCTGCCTCGCCAACCCACTTACCAAACCTAACCTTTGTTCAACAACTTTTAGATCTACATATGTGTACATATATATATAACTCAGAAACTACCTACTTATCCTGCAACACCTTATTATTTTCTCTTCTTATCGAAAACAAAAAGAAATTCACACTCATATCGGTGACTTCCTGTCTTCAAAGTTATTGCATCCTTTCTCGCAACACAAAGAAAAAATGCAAAGAATTTAATATCCCTACTCTGTTTGCATGTAGATCTAATGGCCATATGAAGCACAATCTTCACATGGATTGCATATGGAACATTTATTCTTATTATTTAAAAAAAATAAATCCAAAGTAGTCTTCTCTGTTCAGAGTTATAGTTTTGTCTTCTTTTTATGCAATTGGAGAAGTACTTACGCGACTCAACATAAGTATAAAACTCAAAACAATGAAATAAGGTGAAGAGGTTTCGTAAATAAATTGAAATTCTGTGTCATGTGAGAATTTAAGATAAAATAATTTAAACAGTGAATAATGGATCTACTATGTTATGTGCATTGTAGTGTATTCAAATTCTAAGTGTGAAATAGTTTGTTAGTTAAATTAATTCTGGTAAAATGAACCATGTCCAAAAGATGTAAACTCTAAAATGATAGCTCTATCCTCAAATGATTACCGCAGTCTGTGGCTAGATTTTAGTCTGTCCTTCGTATCATCCTCGTATTGTCTGTCCATGGTTTCAAAAGTCTAAAATCTCATCAGTATCCTCTATGTTTTGCGTCCAAAATGTATTCTAAGCACTGCTCAAACCAGGGGTATCAAACACAAACTCCTTTCGTGCCACTCTTTTGTTTGAAGTATGACAGCAAATCCAATATGGATTTCCAAACTTTGACAGGTGATTGCGACTGTATTGTTGAAGCTGAATTTGTCAAATGGGCATTTCTTTATTTAATCTATCTTGCCAAATAAATATGAAGAATTATAGCGCAAATGAGCAGCAAATGATTAAATTGTTTTATGAAAGTGGGACCAAGCAAAATTGTCAAATTGGGGACGATAACAATCTTCACGAGATTCACCGAATTGTAATGCATCCCAGAGAAAGTCCATGTTTGGTGAGGACTTTGTTCGATGTCACGGTCAACAAGATATTGTCTTGCGCCAGTTATAGCCCGCGGGTCGCATCTTTGACATGCCTGGCTTAGACAATGTATGCCAATGAGTATCTTTCGGAACAAGCAAGAACTATAACTTATTTTGGTTAGTTCTAAATTCAAGCCAGAAACGATTTAACGTCATAGAATCCATCAATGACGTTCACTTGAAGTTGATGTATCGCCGAGGAGAACAGTCCCATATAACCCGTCACATCATTTGACAGATGAGTTTTTTCTCTTTCTCTTTCACCAATGAAAATGTTTGATCCGTGAACCTAAATGGGTGAATGTGTTTACTGATAATAATAGATCAACGGATTAAGTCGCCACCATTTAAACGCATCATAGGGACAAATCACTTTTTGACAAGTCAGTTATAGCAATCATTGAAAAATTGCTCTCAGTGGAATGCTTTGTCAGTGAAATGGCAACAACAAAGCATAGGTTAGAGTTTTTCAGAAGCAAAACTGACAGATAAGAATCGAAAGAGAATAGAAAACATCAGTGAATCGATTGTGTTCCAAATTATAGAAACGAAACAGCTCTTCATTGAAGTCGATTTCAATTAGTGAAATAATAAAAGTGGATACGAAGAAAAGTTTTGATTTTTTTTTGTAAACGAATTATACAAGTGCTTTATTTTGATACCAATTAAAGGCAATATTTTTGTGGGTGCCGTGGCTCAGTGGTTATTGCGTTGGCAAGGGAGTCCAAATTCGAATCCAGAAAAATACCATCAAAAGGTTTTTTTCACGGCCCCACCTCTTCTGAGTCTCGGACTAACATTCAAGAGTATAACTGTCATGAGAAAGCTTCTCAAAACCCCTCTACCCTTCGCGCAGCTAATTCTAAATAAAATTAATCGTAAGGACATTTCTTCTCTCATCCAATATTGAGTTTAATGCCAAAAAGTAGGCCAATCGTATGTAAATACTTTTATGTGTCACATCTTGCATGCCCCAGAGAGACTCAAATATAAATTACAGTAGCAAAAACAACCATAAACCATCCCTAATGAGGCTAAACAAATAATTAGTAAAACCATTTAAGACATCGGATACGACCTACTGCCCTCCTTCGCAAAGAAACCTTGACGGTAGTCCTTGCTCCTGAATAACAAATGACTAGCTATTTAATCTGAATTTGTATTCCTTTAAAATTAAGCTATTTATTAAATTTATCCATCAAGTTTGATTACCCGCAGTATTTTATTTATTCTAAAAATAGCAAAACATTTCCGGCACTTGTCTATTTTCTAAGAGCAAAATAAAATTCAAATTACCTCAATGACACTCAGACGACGACCCTCCTCGGTTGGCTTGTTATTTCGCCCATCCCTTAATGAATTTCCGAATTTAATACTCAAATATCCAATAAATTAAATGGAAATGGAAATATTTTCGACATTTACACCTCTACTCGTACGCACGCACGGAATGTAATTCAATATCCTTGAAATATGGTCCCAATTCAATTCGCAAATTTGTTTTTTATCCAAATTATTACCTAATAATCCGAAGTAGACAACATTTTATTTATTTATGTAGATTCCGGAGAACTCCTAGTCCTGTTGTCCTTGATTCATCTTGAATGGCTTCACATTTTACTTCGAGTATCCTCTCTTTTAAGGGACCACATTTTTTGTTGCCTCTTTCCTTCTCTGTTACTTTGTCGTTTGTCGTTTGTCGTCGTCCTCAAGCTGGGATAAATGGTTATGGTAGAACAAACCCGAACAAATATGTCATTTATACGCTTGAATGTCTCTAGTCCTATTCGAATGATGATGATAATGATGAGGATGATTATCGGCTTCATCGTCGTCGTATGACTTTTGTGTGTGTATGCTGGCTCTACTCCCTCATGAGGGATAAACAATTTCAATTTGGTATCCTTTTCAGTTTTTTTTCTTACTTTTTGTTTTTTGTTCTATGTGCCTTTGCCGTGTAGGTTTTTTCTTTTTTTTCCTACCACCACCCGCTGTCTGACAGCAGGATGTCAAAAAAGATGTTTATCCACCCGGCATTTCAATATTTGGGTAGAAAATAAAATAATTTCGTTCGCTTTATTGACGTATGCCATAGAAGGATGGGCGAAATGATGTGTATGTGACACACACGCAAGGAGTCATCAAAGTACCATATTATTGCACTCTCTTATGTGCCAGTATGGTATGTTATCACGGGACACGAAAGAAGAAGAAGAAGAAGAAATATCCTTTTGAAAAATATAGCCATTGGCAATGTTTTGAAAGGGAGGTTCGTTCGACACACAAACCGAACAAAGTTGTAATCACATTCCCATAGCCGGATATTGTTGGCAGGCGGAGGACTCTGTGATGGTATCAAACACTGTACACACAGAACAATCTAGATAGGGATCATTGAATGTTACATGCACATGTGGTGTATGTTTCAAGTCAATGAAGTGGTCTTTTTTTTTTGTTTCGCCGTTTTTCGGTATTTGTTCCGTCTTGGGTTTTTTCTCACTTTGGCTTTGAAATATTTATTGTTCCTGGAAATGGATTCTTGGTCTGTTAATAGAAATATATTGTGCTCGTGTTGCTAGGATGAAGTTCGAGTATATGCTTTCGAATTGAAATACAAATTTATATGGAAAGTTTCAACTCGTTGATGCGTGTGCCATGCGTGGCCATTGAAAGTTCTGAGAAACTTTGATCGATGTGAGCAAGTTGTTGATGGAAATACATTGCTAATATAATGGGAAATAAATGACTACTTTTGGAACATAACCTTTAATTTTGTGCGAGTGTTTATGGTCACGGAAAAACTTTGGATTCGCAGAAAGAAGAACGAACGGGTTAATGGAAACTGAATGAATAGGTTAAGTTTCAATAATGGTAACCATTATTGGACTTTCTATAACTATTTATTGGACGCATTAGGAGAAGATTAAGGATAATGTAGTAAACGAAGTCGTTTGGAATTTCGTGTAATGGGTATTTACTGTTGAATATATTTTGCCAGGAGGTTCTTTGTCTTTGGGCTCATTAGTACACCAGACAAGCGTCCTAGAGTCCATTTATTGTTGAATGTTCCTGCGCCAGAGAAGCACCAACAATATAGCAGCCTTTCGTTCAAAATAAGCCAAATCAATCGATTCTAAGCCTTTCATTGGAACTAGGAGTCCCTCAGTCCACACTGTGGCATATTTTGCTGAAAAATATTGGCGCACATCCTTAGAAGATAAAATGTACTCAAGAACTGAAGCTTCTACATCATTTGAGGTGAAGAGGGTTTTCTTTTCCACAGCTTGGGCTCAGTTTGAAGAAAATATTCCTCTTGGCATAGAAGGACAAGGCCTTCTACAACTGTGCGTGTTGTGCGTGATGTACATTTCTGCACTTACAGAAAGGACTTAAAGTTTTATGCCATATTAGGAGGAGATCTCTTTAAATAAGGAGGTGATGCCTTGGTAGGGTGCATGTACGCAGTCATCAATCAAATACTCCCGACGACTGGAGTATTAGTTCTATATGCCTCATCTTCAAAAGGCCGTCTTATGGCTTGTAAGAAATACCGAGGCATATACCCGTTATATGTCGCATTTAAGATCCCATCCAACGTAAAACCCTTCTGCATATGTGGCTTTCGACCTGGCAGATTGAAAATAGACCAAATTTTTACACTCAGACAAATCCTGGAAGAGACCAACGAATTCCAAGTCGAAGCCCACCACATTTTCGTCGACCTTAAAGCCGCCTATGACAGCATTCATCGTCTTGGGCTCCATCAGGCAATGGCCCAATTCGGGATATCGTCAGAACTTACCAAAATGTGTCGCATAACTTGGAAACAACTCTTCTGAGCTCTTCCAAACGTGCACCGGCTTCCGGCAGGAGATGCACTTTCATGTGACTTCTTCAATATCCTCTTGGAGCACATACTGTCCAAGGCAAGTGTCAATACGAAAGGTACTATCTTTCACAAATCTGTCCAACAACTGGGATATGCAGATTACATCATCGGAAGATCCCAGGAAACCGTCTTAGCGGCTTTTACGGCAATTGGCGCAACGAGTTGGTCTTGAAGTGAATGAGGACAAGACGACGCGTCCTGCACCAACATATTTGGCAGAACGTTGAAGCGAGGTTCACCTACCAATATTAATCCTACAAATGACACTTTTCTAGAGATCCGACGAAGAATAACCCTAGCAAACCGCTGCTACTTCGGTTTGGCAAAACAACTGGGTTCAAAACTCATAACTCGACGGCCCAAATTAATGCTCTATAGAACACTCATTTTACTAGTCCTGCTATATGGAGCACAGTGCTGGACTATAAGTAAGAAAACTGAGCAAATATTGGACACGACCTATTAGCTGCACCAGGATGTGGATGTAGTCCAAAAAGCCAAGATACGCCGACTACATTGGCTCAGCCACATCGAGCGAATGGATAACAATGCTCCAGTCAAGAGGGTCTTCGAAACTCAGCCCCCAGTTCAAGTCGGCGAAGAAGACCGAACCTCCGGCATGAAGACCAAATTGTATGCCAGAAAACTTGGTCTTTGCGACTGGAAGCAGCATGCCCGGGACCGCAGAGGATGGAAAGAAGCCATGTGTCAGGCAGAGACTGTACAAAGATTGGGAGGCCTTTAAGTAAGCAAGTAAGTAATAGAATGTTTGTAAAGCGTTAGCAAGAGGTGGGGCCGTGAAACAATGTTTATGCTATTTTCCTGGAACCCCACACACAGTCTCGCTCACCTCTTCACTGTTTTTTGGTGAAACTTTCATCCGGTGATCCATCTTCAACGCCTTATTTTTGATTTCGATCTCAACCCAACTGGAAATATCCAACTCATCACCTACGTACGTACACGTCAAAACATCCAATGATTTTCGAGGTAATCAAACTCAATCCATCAAACGCAACACTGTACGTCTGTGGATTCGCACCAAAATAGCTCTCCTCCTGCCGAGTTAAGAGTCCATATATCGGCAAATATGTGGAGACAAAACTATGTTTTGGTGATCTTTTTTTCTCTCTGTTTTGATGACAAAGGATTCCATGTTGGTGGTGATTGATGGACGGCATCCATAGTTGATTAAAAAATGAATAAATTTTTGATACGTTGAATGAATTTTACTTTTCCTCTGGATGAACTGAATTTTAATTGAAAATTTTGTCAGCAAGGACAAACGTTGACTTACAAGTAATCAGGATAATCTAGGATGCTTAAAAAAAAAACGGCATATGTTCTTCTTTGTAATCCATGACAGAACACAATACATATATTCACATACGTAGAGAAATGTTCGTCCTGAGCTTAGACATTTTTCATAAGAATTCAGTCATTCGTACTAATGCTATCTGTAATAATTTACCAAAATCTCCGTGCCGAAGAAGTGAATTTAATCACATGCTTTAAATAATCCGCTTCCCCCTGACTGAGTACGAGCGAGGAGTAGCGCCAGTCCGATTTGATTCCCATCGCATTGCGATGTAACATCTATCTTTTCTCGTCGACTCATAACGTATGCATGAGCGAATATTCAAAGAGAACTTTTTGATGAATTCATTCTCATCTGCACGAATGGGTTTCGTACGTACTACGTACGTATTACTAATATGTACATGTTTGTAGTGTGCTAATGGGTTATTTTTCCCGAAGTAAATCTCCCGATTTTTGGCATGAAAATTCCAGAAAAACCGCCTTTCAGCATTCAACGTGCATTCAGTGTGTGGAGCTCTCTCATGCTCGCATGACTGAGTCTGGTGTGTGTGCATTTACAGAGGAAAGTATCCTTTTTATACCCTATCCTAAGGGTATATTAAGTTTGATACATAGTTTGTAACATAGAGAAATATTAAAGATAGACTAGATAAAGTATATATATAAATGATCAGCATCAGTAGCCGAGTCGATTGAGCCATGTCCGTCCGTCCGTCCGTCCGTCCGTCCGTCCGTCCGTCCGTCCGTCTGTCCGTCCGTGTGTCACCAGTTTTTGGGCCTTAAATTTTGAGCTAGGTTGATGAAATTTTATATACTAGGTCCTTGGAAAAGTAAGCAATACAAGTGTAAAAATTTTTAAAATCCGCCCACTGACACTTCCACTTTTCAAAAAAATCACATTTTTTCACTATTTTCATATGAAACTCGAAAAAACTTACTTAAGCAAATATGTAGATATCCACTTAATCTACAAATTGTCTATACATTGTATATGGCCACGCCCACTTTTTAGGGGCGTTTACTTCAAAAATTAATTTTCGAGTAAAAATATTAGTTTATAGGGCAAAATAGAAAATTTTGTGAGTACATTTTCCACCGCCCACTGATACGACCAAATAAGATAGGGATAGGGTATCATACGATCCGCTCCAGGCGGATTGTAGCACTTTTTCACTGGTTTGGCTTGGCTTGGAGAATGATGGGAAAATATGAAAATCCTCTTAAGGTATTTTTGCAGAAATATTTTTGACTTTTGATTCAACTGAAGGTCATTAATCAAATTTGTCTTTTTGTTGGCGAAGAAGAAGAAGAAGCTGAAATTGTTCACTCTAGCTATTTGCAATTAAGAGTCCTCGAACTGAAGGAGCTTATATTTTGTGTGTGCACATTCGTATGTGCCTGGCGCTTCTTTTTTTTTTTGGCTGCAGTGATATTTTATCTGTTCTCTTTGAGTTTGATTGGAAAAGTTATCTCTGCTCTGTTGTAATGGGGTGTATGTCCCAGATTTCATCCTTTCTAGATGCATGTGTGTGCAAGTGAGAACATGTGGGTGGTCTAGTGTATTCATTATGTGGGCGGTTAATGATGGCTTCAAGGTTTCTCCCTATAGTTTTACAGGGATTGGGTACTTTTTTTTTTCTCTTTTATCTGGCACTAGCACAATTATTAATGATTTTCTCTCGATTGCAGCAAAAGAGGGGAGGACGTTATTATTTTTCGTTCGATCAATAAAAATCTGTTCTTGGAAAAAGAAAAAGATTAATATAAAAGCCGAATGGTGGAGAATGTTGGTTCATTATGAGGGATTAATTTGATAAAAATTTCATTGGATTCAATTGAATTATTGATGAGATGATTTATTTTTGGATGATTGTTGCCCGGGATATGCAGTGAACGTATATTGTGCAAATTGGATAGCTCATTTAAGTATGCAATTAACTGTGATACAAAGTGGATATATGTTGCATATTTTTAAGTGTCTTTCTGGACGTTAAATTGTGCCGTGATTAAATTCATGGAATTGAGAGGTAATACCCCTGACGTTGTTTACCCATGACTAGGTTCCATCATAAAGGCTAGAGAATAACAGAGGCTATAGGCATATCCAAACAAGTTGTTTTTCATAAATTGTCTGCAGCAAATATCGGAATAAATAGACAGCTGTTTCACTTTGCAGCTAAAACGTCAATTGTCAAATGTCAGTATGTGGTTGAATAATAAATATTTGCCTGCTCCTTGTACTATGAAACTAGTTTAGTTTAGTTTTTAGTTCCAGCCATCCATCTGGAAGTCAATATTGTCATTGCCGATTATTTGTGTTGGGCTGTATTAAGTTTGACGTATAGTTTGTAACATAGAGAAATATTGCAGACAGACCCAATAAAATATATTTAAATGATCAGTATCAATAGCCGATTCGATGGAGGCATGTCCGTCGGTCTGCCCGTCTGTCTGTCACCAGTTATTGCGCCTTAAATTTTGAGCTAAGACGATGATTACTGTACACGAACTCTTTATACATACATCGGGACAGAACAAGTGTTAAAATTTGTCACCATTCCACTGCCATTTTCGTCGTCGTATGGTTGTGCCTATAGATTCATGGCCCGTTCTCTGATAAAGCTTTTCGTTAAAGATACGGTTTGACCAGAACGCCCACGTTTTAGGGGTGACTTCGACAGTTTTATCAAAATAATAGCAACAAGATGCAGTATATGTTGATATGTTTTGAAATCCGACCATTACCACGCCAACTTATTTTATCAATTCTTGTTTTGGAGTAATTTTATAAGATATTTGAAAAAAAGTTTCTTAAACAAGCAAGTATATTGGTTATATAGCTGAGTTATTAACATCGAAAAGTATCCTCGTTTAAGCCCAAAGTAAGGAAGATTAAACTAAAATAAATGCTCAAAATCCCAAAGCCCCTAAAAAGACTATTTACAAAGTACGAAAGCACTCCTATCTACTTAATTATCGACACAGATCCTTACAAAATCAAACTGTGCTGCGTATCCATTCAATTCTCAAGCAAAGTCCCTTGTAAAGTGGTACTTCAGTTAAAAGGTATCCCAGTGAAAGTTCTCAACATTGCATGATACAATTTCCCGAGAAACTGAATTGGCACAAAGATACTTTGGGAAGTATAAACCATTCGAGTAGTACTTCAACTATTTGTAACTTTTTGTTTATTTGAAAACCAAAAAAAAAAAGAAATACCTCTTCAAAATTGACATCAAATTTTAGGCGTGTCCAAAATAAAATTGTCCTCCTATCCTCAGAGTCACGAGGTGTACTCACTCGTACTTCATAAAGGACACTTAAGAAAATTGCTTTGCCATCTATTTGCTCTCATTCTGTTTTACCTTTATTTTCGACTAATTGAAGTCCCATTTTATAGCAAGTCCTTCAGGGAGCTCAATTGTCACGTAGGCATCACTGTTGCACCTCATAAACTCCCAGAGACTTTGATGAGATGAAAATTGCTGTCGGTATAAATTAAATATCCCAATAATCGTTATTGACAGTTAAATGTCACGTAGTCGTTGCCATGACTTTCTATAACCCCATCAGCAATGGAGGCAATATAAAAAGCAAGTCACACCTTTGGCTAGAATAAATATTTACGCAAGTCATAAAGTACACAATATGGTCTCGGGTGTCTCTTGTAAGCTATATTACACCTTTAGCTACAACAACGATGAATTATATGAAATGGTTTTTACTCTACACCATCTTGATCATGAATAAATATATAGGTTTGATGGATTTTTCTTCTTTTTTACAACTATCCCAAATGGATACATAAAACTTCATTAGATACCTTGCCTACATATCGGAACAAATAGAACGTGCATCCTGCCGCAACGAGAAACAATAAAACCAGAGGCACAACGGTCAATAAAAATGTGTGTGTGTAATAAGTGTCAGGACATAATTGAGTTGTTGCCATTTTAATTCAATTAGAAATGTTAATTTGTTATGTATACGCCACCGAGGTAGCAAAAAATAAGTCACGTATACGTCAGAGTGGATTTGGTTTTATTAGTTTAATTGTGACCATGGAAGCTGAAACAGAGTTAGAGTTTAGTGCAAATAACCCTTTTCTGTTTCAAGGACTCGCCAGGTCATTTCGTGCTGCTGCAAACAAAAATGATATGCCCCGATAAACTACTGGGTTATTGTCACTAAAAGTAAACTGAGGGTGAATATAAATTATTCACAGTCCATTGGAAGGGGTGCTGCAGAGCTCCGCATCCGCCAGGGATGCATGTACATCAATTTAAACGGACATTGCTCCAGATGCACATCTCTAAATGAAGACTACAAGTCGCCAGGGAGTCTGTGATTGTATTTGAAAGTTCTGTTGCATGCTTAGATGTTGCAATCCATTGAAAGTTTTTTTCTTTTTTCTTGTAAGGAGTTTTATTGCGTAACGACTTTTTTCTAAGTCCATTTGTTGCGAGAAGTATCGTTCTAATTTCCAGGGGAGGATTTTATCGGCTATTAGCTTTTCTTGTTTAAGTTTTTGAGTTTGATTTCGTATGACACAGGGGCTATTTTGTATGCATGCTGGTTGGGGGCTTTTAGTCTATTCATCTACAATAAAGGGGAACTGATATTATGGAATCGATATGGATGTAAGGGACAAGAGAAAGCAATATATTAGCCATTGAATAGAAAACAATTTCTCATTATTTCTTGGGTAGAGATTGATGGAGAATGATGCCAACGCAAATATCTATCCCCCATAAAAGACAGCTTTATGTTTCAATCCTTATTGAATTGAGGTTATGAATCGTTTTATTTTGTATGGAGAATGTTTTCATGTGCTGGTAATTTTAATGATGAATAGCCCTGCCTATTGTATACACACTTCCTTGTTCATTTAGATATTCAAAGAATATCTACAGCAGATGCGGACAAACATAAGGATTTCGTCGCTCATGTTTCAAGTTTATTTTTCTTTATAGATAAATACATCTAGAACTACCGATTGTAGTAATTTAAAATGTAATGAAGTAATAAGTTCGAGGGTTTGTTTAAAAAAAGGAAAACAACAGGTGGCGCTGTAGGCGCACATATCTTTTTTTCAGCTTAATCTAACTACCGTTCAACAGGTGGCGGTTTAGGCGGTGATTCGGTTTGACAGGTCAGCATATTGTTTGTTCTTTCTGACAAACAAATCCATAGAAGGAAGTATCCAGTTTGGTCCAGTCGTTGTCTAGTTTTAACCAAAATGTCAAAATCGATACTCGTCATAATTCGGACATTTCGGGTTTCTCCAAGTGCGAACATTTGATCGACTTTTTTTTCGACATGATCGAAAAATGATCTGATAGAGACCAAGCAGCCTTCTGGCATGAAGTTTTCATTGTTGTGCAATGTTGGGGACTCCGAGGCCTTTGTAGTTGGTCTAGTTGAAGTCCTGAGTCTATCAAAATTTTAGAGAGGACTTGATGCGTGGTCTGTACCAACTTATCTTTAGGTGCCAGCAGCTATCTTCACCTAGCTTTGATAAGGCAGACGCAAATGACTACAGTTATGTTTATTTCCTTCAGCCGCAGGCAACATTTCAATTGGACACTCCACAGCAGGCTATGGGCAGGTGAGTTTTTATACTTCCGTGTAGAGCTGACAGAGAGCTCTCACCTTCCCTGTCGATCCTTCTAGTTTGGCTGCTAAAGGATATTGATAAATGTTAGAACTCGCGTTATAGTCTTTCTATGTTGAATTGTTTTTTGTTGTGTTGTTTGGGATTTATACTCGGGAGGTAGAATACATGTTTTGTGTCGATCACAATGATCGTTACTTTTTCAATGAACCGCTTAAGAATTCTGAGACGAGCAGACGATGGGTTTCAAAGTTAATGACATTTCTAACGCAGCAAAATCAATACAAAATACTGTGGCTTCTGATATGCTGTCATTTAGCCTTTGTGCACCGACTGTCCAACTGAAGAAGTACTCCTTTCCTATTTCTAGCTTGTATAGACTCTCTAGCTGACTCCCTTTGTGAGTAGACATAATCTCTGTTGGCAGGCTTTTTTTGTTGCGTAGAGTCATTATCTCCACTCACAAGTTATTAATTCGAAAAAATACGTTTTTTTATAAATACCATTTAATGTCAATAAATATCAGATAAATTCTAAAAACCAACACTGTGATCAAGGACGACTAAACAATACCGCGCGCGCCCACGGCGGTGGTATGGCTATCATAAAACCAAATATCGATTAGCACTTACTTATTTTTATAGCTTCGAATCCTCGTGCCATATGCTGCTGGATGCAAAACCCATCCAGTTGAATGATAGCAAAAATTCACTCCATTTTTTTTCCGTTAAATTAAAGTGCTCCACAGCCGTCCTTGCCTCCCATCCAATCGACACTGATCCTTCGATGAGGACAGTTCTTTATCCGTCCATTTCACATTGAATGGAAAAGTTTTTCCGTTTTTTCCCGAAATAAAAATAGCAACTGCAGCGTTTCGTAATCTTTTTGTTTTTTTTTTTCGCACAGTCACTAATAGCTCTCAGTCCTTGCGTATATTGTTTGCGCTTTCTTTTTATAGCTTTTATTTTGAATTTATTTTTTGTGCTTTTGATTCCATGAGCAGAAAGTAATCGATTAAAACAACTCGGAACGATTATATGCAACGTGCACAATGGCTTACAGGTGGAGCAAATGGGGGAGAGCGTTTGGTGTGTGCTACTAGTGCATTGAGCGTTGAGTCTTCATCTGTACTTAATTGGAAATGCTTTACATTGCATGTGATGATGATTATTTTTCTTTCTTTTTTTAAAGAATTTCAATCATGAAATGTGAAAAATTTTAAATATTCATGGATTCTTTTTACTTTGTAAAAATAAAATGTGCTTCGCAGGTGTCGTTTGCTGTTGTCATAAATTGTCTCAGGTTCTTACTATTTTTCAACCAATTTGTCATTCATTGCACCCGATACTTTGTGGTATCTTTGTTGCACAAGATACATATGAAAAATAGTTCTCTAAAGAAAGTAATAGAAAGCAGCTTCGTTGTAGGAGTTGTTTGATAAATCACCTTCGGCACTGGCGTTGAGTGTAGAAAAGTCGAATTTTTAAACAAAAGTAGACGTAGAATATATTACAGAGATGAATGTGTTCTTTACTTTGAATAAGGAGGGAAGAAAGGGGCAGTAAGGTACGTATACGCCATTGTACCAACATCATACGCCCATTGGATGTCAGAAATAAAACGTCAGTGTGTCACTTTTGACAGATTGTATTAGTGTGCGGTATTGCTTGATAAAACTTCATGGATAGACTTATATCTTAAGAATGCTTGCACAACATTCGAACTTATTTGAAGTTTAAAATTTTAAAACCAGCCATCAATCCTTAAGACGTACAGAACACTAAGAGGTCTTCGTAATCGACCAACAGAGTCCAGTTGTGCATAAATTTCTTACCAAATAACGACAAAGTCAACCTAAAATATTGTTACGCATGTATGAACGCTGTCCTTCCGAAGTTGGAGAAGAAGCCTGCGATGTTATGAGATCTGTGAATCTGATCTAGCCGCCGAATATCGTGTGTTATTTTTCTAATCTTTGATTTCCTTTCCCATCCTGTCGTTGAGCTCTGCAAAATTCGCGATTTCGCAACACTGGTGTCAGAAGTGGGTGTATCAACTCGATATGCCAGCGAAATTAAGTGAGAATTTTGAAAAACTCTTCGAGAAACTTAACCTCATATGCTCAGATGTGGAACAGAAGAGTACTGAAGAGCAGACAGCGACAATACGAAGTGCAAAAAACCATGACTGGAACAATATTTGCTCCTAAGATCTTTGAATGCTCCACTCCCGAAAATCACACTTCAATGAACACAAATCCGGCAAGAGACCTTGGTTCTATCACGAGCGTCTCAAAAGAAATTAGTGATTGCCCCTCAAGCACGCAAGAGGGCATTGTCATTTTGCGATTTGTAGACGGAATCTACCATCGCAGTATTTAGGAAAATGTGAGGCTTACCGATCCAAAAACATTTGCTGACGCTGTGTCCTTCAATATTCAATGCTTCTAATATAAAACCTGGACGCATGATCACCATATGATTGAGGAACTGTCCGACGCATCTCCTCGTACCTTGTCTGCGAATATTTTGACTATGGCAAGGCTATGCCTTTAATTGCACCGGCTGTTGAGATTGACAGTCTGTTGGAATATACATTTTTAAACATAAATACATAGCCTTGTTCAAGTTTGTTGTTGGTACCGATTTTCTGATTTTCCTCAACTGTATTACCCAATTTACTTTGAAATATTGTTTGAGTAGAAACAATGGGCTCTTATGGGGTAATCCGAAATGTTCCCTTAAACGTTTCCAAAGCTTTTGATCGTAGTAGATATCGTAAATTCAACCTCAATGTTTGAGAAGAGCTGCTTTCTACTTTTTCAAGCGTTTGACAGCTACTGGCTATCAGCTGTGACAACACCCATTGTGGCCTGTTCGATTTCAAAGAATAAGGTTAGTCATTGGGTTGTGTATTTACTCCGAACTGGTTGTGCTATGTGACAATTGCTAGTTTTAATTACTTTTAATACAAATTAACTGAGTGGGACTATGTAAATTTTGATCATATAAAATGTGGTGTAGGAATCAAAGCCACGAGACCATGTCTTGCAGCGAAACTTCTTTGAGCTTTTGTGTTGATACTCTTACTTTTATAATTTAGTGAAGAGTTAAGTGTATTGCCTTAATCAGTTTGTGAACAACATTGTCGTTTACAGAAGAAACTCAATTAAGTCAATTAGTAAAGAGTGGCGTCTTGTGTGGTCTTCATAGGTGGTATAATCGGTTCTTATTGTTTCAAACATGAGTTATAAGCTTGCTTACAGTCAATGGCCAATGTAACCACCTAATGAATTGTGATTATTTCTTCGGAAATATGTACGATATGTGGTTCTAGTGGAATGACGTTTGACTATTGGCTTGCTAAAGAATCGATTTAATGACAACAACATATTGTGAATTGTCCACCGAGATCTTGAGATATCTCGCCACTCGATTACGTCTTGTGGTAAACTTGGTTGCAAGCTTTTCAAGCCATTGAAGCCAATACTCAGTGCGTTATTGGTGAGACAGAGCTCCAAATGTTCGAAAGAGTGGTCGAAAAATATACTGTCATCAACGAATAAACATTTCTCATTTTCGGTCAAGTTCTGACGTAAAAAATCTTTCTATGTAGCACTCAAAAAACACAATTTTTCACTCAAACTGAATATTTTTCTTATACCAAATGAAACTTTAGACGAAGTCTTTTACAGAAATGCAATAATAAAACAATAAATCTCGGTTTATTATCCGTTTGGCCCACTAGTCATGGGAATTGACATATCTCCAGTATGTCCATACACAGTCAGTCCTGTGTAAACATCGTTTATTTTTCCTTTGAAAACTTCATTTATCCACTCGAAGTAGGTCCATAAATCATATAAAAACACGCCCTTAACCAACTAGCTTTACAAAAAAAAAAAAAAACCGTCATAGGGACGACAGGACGACAGACTAAAATATGTTTTTATCTCTACATCTACCACATCTATCTCATAAATATCGAAAATAACGTCAGAGACATGCTTACACGATGAATGATTAGAATGTCAAATGTCGAAGTGTAGCCTTCAAAACCAACCATCGTCAGGCACATCATAAATCCCTTGAAACAGGTGACAACTTATACTGTACCCTCATCAAACTCAAGGTATCAGTCATCAGATCGCAAATCAATCCAACTCGCGGATTATTTTTTTTTTTTTTGTTTTTTTCCCCCAATGTGGCAAATTCTAGAATCCCTCCCAGCGAAGGTCGTTTGTCGATAAATCTTTCCACAAATACAGACAATGTTTGGAATGTGCATACATTTAGCTTTGGGAATTTCATCTCAAGCTAAGATTAAGAAATATGATTGTAATTTAATCCGTCCTGTCAAATGAAAGGAGACACTTCCATCATAAGACCACAAAAGGCCGAAGCACACACACACAAAACGACATAATATAGTTACAAAGGCAACACATATTTTCCAATAGCAAACAATTGAGAATTATTGTGTCCTTCGGTTAGGCGCACAGACAAGCGCATGCACAGATCTTGGCCTACTCGAGAGAGAGTGTACACAAATATTTATGAGGCCAAGGAAACCGCACAACATAGTTCTGTTCCATTAATAATATTCAACATGTTTTAGGGTAACAATGGGGTGAGAGAGAAGTGTCATATTCCACACACACAACCACATACTCATTGTCATCATCTCATCTGCGGTTGTGTACTAAGTCTGAAATGAAAGTATTTCCTTAGTTCTTAGGGTCCCTTACACTAATTACAAAAATTCTATTCTCGACCACTTAAAGCAAGTGATGGTATGTCTTTAATTCAATTTCCTCGAGAACTAATGACCTTTAAAGAGCAAGCGTTCCTTTTCTCTGTGTATAACAATACCCATGAGATGTTACATTTTAAAAAACGCTTTGAGCTAAAAGATAGCACATAGTAGATTGGATGCGGGGGGGAGTAACTATGTTAGATTCGAACATGTAACATAAGCCTGTGGCATTTTATTGAATTGAGAAGGCAAAACATCTGACCTTTGATTTTCCATGTATACAATTGGAAAAGAATCGATGGCAAATTACTTGCAGATGTATTCATCTTTTATGCATGCACAAAGGATGGATTATTGAGCATGGATTTATGTATTTTTATTCCTTTTTTTTTGTTTGCAATATGTTATGGAGAAAGAATTTTATTGTTGAGAATATGAGGAGTGACTATACTTATTTGTATGCTAATGGTGACGCACGTGAAGCTTATACTATATTGACGCCAAAGGCGTGTTTTGGAAAAAAAGGATTTTAAAGAATCTCTTTATCTTTAAAATCAAAATATTTTAGAGAAGGGAACTTTGTATAAATGATTTTGGGGCTTGAGTAAGCGAAGAAAATGTTGTGTCCAATCATGAGAGCGTCTCTTGGGAGAAAGCGAAAAAAGGAGAAAAGATTAAGCAGTCAATCTTTTACATTCTAGGACATAGATGTTTTTACGGTAACGCAATGGCCGGAGAAATAATTAGAAGGATTTTAGGGCTAGACCATTTTGAAGATGACTTTAGACACATGAACAAAGTAACCGAGCCTTGTTAGTTTTTGGGCCACTTTTTCGAACATTTGGGGCCAAACCAGGGCGCGAAATTGCACGATTTTGGTTGCCTATACACTGATCGATTTTGCGATATCATGTTGTCGTTGGACCGAGTCCTTAGTAAGTCAATGATTTCGTGTGCTCCCATGGTAGATCCCAAGATCAGGCAAATGAATTGGCAATGGGTCTAGTCGCTGTTCTTCTTTCTTTACAATTGGCAGCGGGTCTTTAGAAATCTTTGGACAAAATATTTCAAATCTATCTTCGCCTATTGATTCTCTAAGAGAAAACCAATCAGAAAACTTTAGAGAAAACAATAGAGCTCAAACAACGATCCTTTGGCTATGTACGGGTCAAACATCGTATTACGCCATGTCTAGACTTCACGAGACCATTCTCTTGCATTCACCCTAACAGGGATGATTGGAAAATGGACGTACAATACATACCTGTACAACAGTTGGCTCTATAGAGACGGGCGTAGGTTCTATCATTTTCTGCTAACCGTGGGTACAGCTCCCAATCCATCAGGCAGCAGCCCGTGAGTCCACAGAACCAAATCACCCGTTCGTATACATCCAGCCTTCTGTTCTGAAACTTGCAACAGGGAAGGCTACGAGATAAGCAGATCACAGATGGAAATTCATAAAGACCTGTATCATTACAAGGAAACTATGGACCACCCTTGACAAATCAAGAACACAGTGTGACGTGTTAGGAAACGCAGGTAATCCATTTCAATCAATGTGTGTAACACCACAGTGCACAACACTCTGCGCTATCATATGATAAAACTACGAAGCAATTGAGGACACTACCCACTTCTTATGCCACTGCCATAGGCTCCAACATGAAAGATATACGTTCCTGGAGAGACACTTTTTCAATAATCTAGAGGAACTCTCTAGCACATCAATGGACTCCATACGGAAATTCGTCAAATCCACTGGTTAGTGCCCTACCAGAAGTATCCTTGGAAAACCAAAAAGCCATTGCACAAAATCATAAAAATTATGGCTTCAAGAAGGCTGTTTAAGTAACATCCTTATGAAATCCAAGTATTGGTTTCATCTATAAGCTGCAGATACTCCCATCAAATTGACTTATACATCCGCAGGAAGTTGAAAGATGACAACACAGTTAAAATGGAAATAATTAGTAGACACTGTCGCCAATCCTCAAGTCGTTCATTATCCTTTTGCCTTTAGGCGTTTAAATCTTCCATTAACTTAAAAAAGATTCTCATTTCCTTAGGGTTGGCTCACTTAAACACAATATTTCAATTAGAAATGGCATCACTCTTGCATTAATTGTTTTAAATTAAAAACCACTTAACTAAGCCTAAAGATATCTGCTTTATGACCTACTAAATGGTAGGGTAGGAATGTGTGTGCGCTAGTACAAATTTAAAAGTGCACAAAAGAAGTATATTTCTCAGCCTATGTCCTTTTACAGCTCTCTTCATACTTAATTTTATCGAAATCCGTTAAGCGACTTAAGGGCTAACCATAATTGAATTAAAGCTCTGAATGCTGCCGTACGTAGTCATGCGAATACACATAATTTGTATTTTGCAACCATAATGACGTTTCGCTCAGTTTCGTCAAGTTTCGTTCACTTTTGCTTCCATACGTAGAGAGCTGTTTCAATCGCACATTCCGTACCGAGCGCTATCGAACATAGGGTGAAAAAATACGCACATTTGACATAAAGTCACGTTTCCTTAATGCAATTATGGGTGCGCTTAGATAGTGACAGCGCGCGAGTAGAATTTTCGTTCAGTTAGGACATTAGCTATCGAACACTTAATGAAATTTTGGTTGAAGCTTTTGATATGAAAACGTCATAGTTACTTATGCATTTATACTATGAGTGTGGTTGGTACGTATTAAGTTTTGTTTGTGTAGTTATTAGTGGAGTTAACTATTTTTATCTCCCGATACGTAGATACCGCCACATTATTTATGAGTCTAAATAACAGTTTTAATAGACATATTATTTTTTATAAAAAACCTCACAACCCACTGAATCCAAAATCGATTTCACTATTCGACTATCTAACCGGAAAGAGGTATCCTCCTATCACGTTGTTCACTGACACTCAGAGTCATTTCCAATTCAATGGCTCTTACAGTAAATTAAAACAGTTTACATCTGTTTTGTTTTGCTTATCATTGCCTTCCTGTTCCGTTAAGCTTTAGTCTAATGTTGACACCATATTTCATTAAAATAAACACTCTTCCATGGCCATTACGAGTATAGCATAAGCCGCACAATTGGTTACAAGTCCACCTCTTCACAAGAGCACTCTCTACTCTCATAGAGTCCGGGTTAAAAACAAAGTCCTCATGCAAATGTAAACCATATATATATATATATATAGCTCTGTATATGGTAGATGAAACTAAAATAAATACATATTTTGTCCCTGTAACAATTACCCAGATTTTTTGTGCGCTTCTTTTGGCTTTGGCCGTTTAGCATATCCTGTAACCGATCCCTCGCTTGTTCTGTTGCATTTTCTACCCTCATTATTTACCGTTAAACCCACAACAGGAAGTACCATCGTCTTTGTGTCATTAACAAATACACTGTCACAAAAAAAAAAAACGGTAAAGAGGAAGAGCAACTACCAACTGAACCACAAACTTTTTATTCAACAAGCAGTACGAACAATATGCAATATTTTTACACTCAACTAGCATAGGTATATGTATGTATCTAGGTCCATCCGTATTACTTTTTCCGCCACACAGGCAACAGAATCGAGTTTGAGTTACTTTACCAGAACAGTTCCGGTCTTTAATAATGAAAAAAAAAAAGAACGTAGAAGCGGACGGAAAAAGACAGGACTCACAAAGTCCTGTATAATATTACACTCACCATATTGCATAAAATAAAATACAAGCATGCACCAAGTACATAAAGGCATATAGCGGTAACAGGCAATAGTACAGCCACAAAGGGTCCTTGATATAGTATAGATACTATCCGAATATGAGCAGCTGTATTCTCGGACTCCGACTATTGAAATCGGGCGCTCAGATGATTTCAAAGTTTTTGAGCATACATACATACACAAAAAAAAGGTCACACAATGGGAAGAGGAAAGAGTTTCACAATCGGTTGGGTTGGTATGCTCATTCGGGGGATGGAGGCTGCGAAAGATGGATAGATGGTGATATCGGGACCAGACTTAGTGCTGCCATGCCGGTGTGAACTTTATTTTCGTCCTTCGGGTTTCATATTTTTGATTAAAATTTTTGTGAAAGCAACCTAAATTGTACACGTTAGGGAGGTAGCGCCCATCGTGGTTACTGTATATATTGTGATATTAGAGAGACCGCTGATGGAATTGAAAAGATGCAATCTCATTTTCTGTTCTGAATAAAAATAAAATTAACACTCTCATAATGAGGTGACATATTTTTTTCTGGTCTATGTACCTTTGGGATTTGTCTATCTACATCCAGTTGCATAAGTTATTTCCTAGCATTTTACAGATATTCAATAGAATTCACTTCATGCAGTACCAAATGCTTCAAATTCAACTAAGAATATGTACAGTACATTCGATGAATTTCACATGTGCCATCATATGAATCTTAAATCAATTTGTGCAATCAATTTAATCCTCTGTTGAACGGATAATGCGCCCTCTTGTGATTTTCATCATCTCACTGGATATGGAGTTCAACATGGTGTAAGATTTATGGGAGAAAACATTTCATCTGTGCTGCGTGAAAAAAAGGTGTGCATTTGTCTATGTATCTATGGATCAAAAGAGATGAGAAGAAATTCTTTCTTAGACAAGGAGTCATTCTCATTTAATCAAATATTGCAGTGAAAGCATAAATTCCTGAACCTGATTGCAGTAGGAAAGAAAAAAAGGGACCCTTTTGGATGACATTGTAGAAAGAGGAAAGGAATTTGATTACGTGCTGCATTAGAGTGGAAGTGTATAGTCCTTTCGGGACAAATTGTAGAATAGAGAGATACTATTTATCTTTTCTGAAGGTGCCCTTCCCAACGTGGACTTTGATTCATAACTGTTGCAAGCCAGCTTTATCTTATGTTTTCTGGGAAAAATTTTATGAAACTATATTTTTATAAGAGGAGAAGCTTTTTTTAAAAAAATGGTCATAGCACACTCGGTATCCTATCATCCGATCCAGAACCATGTAACATCAAACCTCACAGGCGCACCACTTTGTGTGCAGTAAGGTGGGTTCTGATCCTTCTACTCAGGAAAGAAAAAAGAAGAAACCTTCGTCGAGGTATTAAGAGCAATAGAACATATATATCCTTGGATAGTCATGCAACATTAACTTTCAACTCAATGGGGGCTGAGGCAAGTTAAAAAGGTGAGCATAGTCTTCTATACGTGTAGCAGAATTTTTGGCCGAACCTGGAGACCTTTGCTGGATGTACACGGCTTTTACAGGATCCATCCTGACCAATGTATAGCAGCCTCGAATGGTGGCGAGTGCTAAAAGAGACCTACATAATGGCACTCAACAAAGTACAAATCCTAGCGTGCATAAGTGCCATCAGTGCGATGAGAACTACTCCAATTGTAGGACATGAGGCTATTCACCACCTACCTCCGCTAGATGTCTTTACAAGATCAACGGCAGCCATTAGCGCCTTAAGAAACAGTCAAACAGCGAACTGAAAGTCTAATACGACAGGGCACTGGACCATGCTTGACAGATTTTTTGGTCATGTACCAACCTTGGACTACACCACGCCATACATAGACTTTAAAATTCAATTTACCTCAGCGTAGAAAAGAAGAGTGGAAAAACAGCCGAATGCCATAGCAGTATATACAGATAGATCAAAAATGGATTTCCAGATCTATACGACTCCCAGACCACAGAAGTGTTTTCCAAGCGGAGGTTACAACAACCGCCCCTGAGTCTGTCGTAAGAGCAATACAACCACAAGGTATAAGAAGTCTCGCCTAACCTTTTCTATCGACGACGAAAGTGGCAGTAAATTGGTCACACTCTCCGAAAGGGTGATAGATCCATAGCTAACCAAGTCATGCAATGGAACCCGCTTATCCAGGATGGCAGGATACTAGCCACGAGAGAGGCGAACTTAAGGTGCAATTCTATAGAAACTTGCAACAATGCATGACAACTATGGACATCCTTCGATATAGCAAAGACCGAGAGAAGAACTCTGCAGAGGATACGGCGGTGAGGAAGATGTTAAGGCCAGAATTGCAGAAATAAATTCCTCCTTAAAGCCCAGGCCCTAGATGAACTCTCTAATGCAAACATCGACAAGCTGCTGAACTTCACCAGGACATCAGGATGGATTGTAAACTCTGAAAGCAAGTCGGTACTATGAAGTAGGTTTAAGACACAAGGATTAAAAGAGCAAAGGAATACATTTCCCTCCTGGGGTGACACAATGGAAGTCCTTTTATTTATATGCCTCTAAGCTAGATAGGAATCTCTTGCTAGACATAAGAGGGTAGAATTTGGTTTGTAGGACCAGAACTTATTTTGGCCTCGAACTCAAAACACAAACTTTGTCTAGCTCATTGGTATATAAGTCCCAGGGCTGAGACATCCCAAATTGAATTGAACAACTTTGCTAATAAAGACACACTTCTCTTCATAAGAGAGTTGGCATGTCCAACATGGGCAAGTCGAGGAAAAATCTTCAATAGCAAATCTACAATAGAAAATTTACATTTAGATTTCATGAAAGTTAAAACAGGGTAGCCTCAGGGCTCTACTTAAGGTACGCTCCATATTCATGACATAATTACCTAATAAAGTGTTGTACTCAAATCACAGGTTGTTAAGGAAAAATCTAGGTATAGTTTTTGAAGATTGACTTAAGTTTATTCAGGATTTTTAGTAGAGTGCAGAATAGTCTTACTCTAATGACCTCAAAAAAAGGGCACAACACAATCAATTCAAGTCAAGTGTATCTTTTCAGTTGACAAGTGAAAGTTAAGTCAGATTGCAGATGCTCCAGAGCAATGTGCAAAAAATTGCTCAGTGTATTTGCTTGCTTTAGTATCTTCTTTAAGCAATTCAGATAATTATGTCACTTCCAAACCTAAATACATCGTTCGGTTAACGTATGCTGCTCCTTATAAAGTACGAAAACACTTCCTCAAATTTAGTTCCTTTAACCCAATTTTTTGTACGTGTTGTCTAATTTTCCGTACGTGTATAACTACTATTGCTTCACCTAATGTAATCATGCAACATGTGGTCGAATCGATGATTCTGGGAAAAGGAACAATAAATTCCAGAAACCTCAACATTTACGCAGTATTTTCACAAGAGCAGATACAAATAAACTAATCCACTGGTCAAAATTCGATTTGAAATCGAAACCAAAACAATTTATCTATTTACTTGAAGTGCAACACCAGTAAAGCACATCATCCGTGATTTCCAACAAATAAACACAAAAATTGAAAACCACAGACTTACCAAAGAACTGTTAAGAGGATTCAAAGATCCTACAGCCCCACATTCAGTTTTGCAAATCTCCATCTGTCTATCAGTCCTCAAGTTAATCTGTGTGCTTCGCCACAAGTTTAATTGAAAATTTCATCACACTCAACGATACATTTTCAATATCTCACTTGGAGTAGTCATTTTCTTCTTTTGGTTTTTGATCCATCATTGTTTTTTTTTGGATTTTTCCTCATTTTGTTGCGGTTTGTTGTTGGGTTCGGTTTGTTGATGGAAACATACCCCAAACGTCCCATCAGAGTCTACCAAGCGAAACTTTATTAAGATACTGCAACAATGAAGATGAAATGAAGCCTCCAAGGAATGTAATTGTAGATTACAGCTTTATTTTCGTTTTGTTTTGTCTTTCTTTCTCTCGCTCTTGTTACTACTAGATTTACACAGCCTCAAGGTTTTAGAATGGGGGCGGGGGTAGTGGGTGTGTGTATTTGTCGGTGCGGAGGTTTTGTGTTTCAAATCGCCGGAAAGAGGAAATTGAATCTCACAAAATGGGAATAAAAAAACGGCAGTAAAAAGCAAAAAAAGGATGTGCAGCTCTTGGTTGGGCAAAAAAAAAAAAAAGGACATCAACAACACCGACGAGGGACTGTGTGTATAGTGTATGTCCCTGAATGCGCCATTGCTGAAATGAATTCCAATCGCGCAGAAAAGAAAGTTTGAAAAACTTTTTCCTCATATGTTCTTTGCGCTCCTTTTTTTTTTTGTTGTTGCAAATTTGCTCTTTACACACTCATTGCGCACAGAATCAGGAGTCGTGGTTGTGATGGGAAAAACGTATGCTATACACCGAGGGTTGTTATCATTGCTGCACAACGTGCACAGAAGTGCTAGTGTGCGAACGTGAGATGAAGTACTCGAATTCGATATACTGCGCTGTGTATATGTACTTCTACACAGCCTTCCGTCAAAGTGAGCGCTTGGAAGAGATTTGTTTTTTTTATAAAGCTCTATCCATGGGCTACTGTCAGATACTGGAGGTTGACATATCTTTCTTTTTTTGTTGTTTTAGTTTGAGAATGAAATCAAATAGACTGGTAATATCTGTCAGAGATAAGGTAGAAACACTGCGGCAACTATTATCCGTTTTTGTGCAGGGAAGTAGACAATAGTTACACTCATGACCGCAGTGGGACCGTAAATGATCCGAGAGTAAACACAAAATGGTTGAATTTGTCCACTGAGGATGGGAGTGATGATGTTTGTGGGAATTAGAGAAATGTAATTGGAAAAGGATGCCACCATTCCTCTACTCATTCTATTACTTGTGTAATAATACAGATGGCGTTGTAATTTGAGGAAAGTTTTGTTTGACATTTTTGCCAGAGTGCTTTAAAAATCTAATTCAAGATTGATAGATATCTTTTAAGCTCAACCAAATACAGACGGTCGTCTTCGGTCGATTTGACGTTTGGCATTTGACGCTTGTAAGAGTAAGGTCTACAACCACCATGCACATATAGCCAGTACACAACTGCTGGTTTGAAGCCCCACTGGTTGCTGAAAGGCACTTTGCAGGAGTAAACTTCCTTTAGCTAACTTTCTTTCAAGTTATCCTTTCGGTTTAATTTGAAATCCAAGCTGAACTTGAAATACTAATTTTAATACCCTTTGGGGCTCAATCTAGTAGCCTATTCTCGCCAGTGCTTACCTCACAATTCATTCTTTTTTAGATGCACGGTTGATAGTGATATAAAGTTGTAGAGCTACTACTAATCGCACTCACGAGTATCACATCTGACAAAATTTTACCTCACAAACTACTTTATATGTCAAGTTGAAAAGTTAATTCTTCCCTCAACAAATAAATGGTCGCACTGTGTCACAGATTATCGTTGCAAATGTGCACAGTCACAAAATACTAAACGTTGTGTCCGAAAACTTTTTATTTGTGTACTGCATGAAATGTGTCTGTAGGGAAAAGTTTAGTAGTTTAATACACCAAAGATTAAAACGGGGAGGATTTTGGCTGTTGGAAAAGAGAGAAGTTAAGTATTTTAATTTTGATTCAGCACTATCAGAGTTAACTGTCAGTGATTTTAAACTTATGGCTTTAATTAATGAGGTTTTTTATGTTTGAAAGTTTTTTTTTTTTTTTTTTAATTTTCTTCAATAGAGGAGTATTTGATTATATTGCAGAGCATCAACAAGGAAAAAAGATATAACTTTAGAAATATGTAAAAAGTGACATAAAATCACGCCATCATGGTGGTAAATTTTGCGATATAATAGGTCTGTTTTTTAATTTTTAAGAAAATTTACGAATTTTTACGAAAAGCCGTTCGCGTACGGTTAATTTTCGTAGTTTTTCAGAAGAGAGCGCTCATGAGAGAGTACGAAATTATCCCATGCTAAAAATTTTAGTGCAAGAAATTTCTGTTGGCTGTTTTCTTTTCAACCCGTTCGTTTATTTTTGTTCAACCCGTTCGTTAATTTTTTTGTAATTTGAGCTCTTTTTGAGAGAATTTTACCCCCACTCTTCAAAATTTGATAAATAATCTACAAATTTTCGTGAAAAAAGTACGCGAACGGACCTAATGTTGTCATTGTATCGTGTCCCCAGTATGTCAATGGATTGATGATATGGAAATATTAGGCCAAGTAATGATGAATTAACACATCCTGAAAAAATGGCAAGCTAGATGGAACTCCGACGAAGGGTAGATGGACTTCAAGACTGATCCCCAATATCGGCCTTTCGATTAATAGGAATAATGGAGAGCTGAACTTCTCCCTGACGCAGATACTTACTGGTCATAGATGTTTCAGAGTATACCTCCACAGACTTGGGCATGAAGACAACCCTTATTGTCCAACGTAGACAGAAGCAGTGGAAAATGCGAAGCACATAATGTTCCACTGTCCGCGATATTGCGAAGGCCGTAACCTGTTGGCGAACAGACTGTGTGTGAACTTAACCCCAGAGAATATTATCGGAGTAAGGGTCAGGACACTAGAAGTTTGGGAAGTAATAAGTGAAACCATGGCTACTATTATGAAGGAGTAACGCAGACAGGAAAGACAATGGAACGCAGCGCAGTTAGCTGTTAATACGAACGGGCTCAGTTTGGAAGATTCCCACTTTCCAACGCAAAAAAAACTCTTTGATCGACAGTAAATTGGGAAATGGCGATTAGAAAATGGAGAAGTATGATAGAAAATGGATGGGGCTTATTTAAAAACGTACTAGATTTTGTAGTTGTTTGTCATGTTTACAGGATTTGTTCACATTTAGCCAATTCATGTTTCTAAAGAGTGTGAGAGAAGGAAAACAGTGTTCGGCTTTTGTTATTAAGCGTGCGAGCATTGCAGAGTAATTGTCTTTTGTGGTGTGGTACATACTTCATTCCACAGTAGGTAGAGTAACTGCAATGTACTGTACAAGTTTAGAGAGAGAGAGAGCAAATTAATGCAGTCCTCTACTACTACTCTACCGACAGAATATAAAGCAGCCAATATTAGATGTTTCTATTGCTGAATGTTATTATGAATAAAAGCTGGTTCCACGACAGGTAACGTGATACCTGTGTGCATTCTCTATAACTGAAAAATGTGAATATTAAATTAAAAACAATAACAATATAATCAGCCAACTCCCAAAGAGTCTTAAATTTAATTTGACATTTTAATTAAATTCCATGGAAAAATAACACAAAACGCTCATAAGTTGCATACTGCGTGTGCTGCACCATAAATTTTCAGATAAAATTGTCCCCAAAAACTAAATAATCCACAACGATATTATGAATACATACATACATATCTTAATGTGCTTAAATAGAGATATTTATTTTTTTGTATTTAATGGTTGATTCAGTGATCATCCTTAAATAACATAATAAATTAATATTTTCTAGATAAACTTTTATTTTTCCTTTTATTTAATAGAAGCATATCAAATTGACTCCGGTTAGAAATTGAATATCCCTCCAACATATTTCTAGGAAATGAATTTAATAAATTATGAACTTTCTAATAAAAAGAAAAAAAGAAAAAAAACGGAAACCTTGCGATGAAGGTAACTATGCGTTGGCTTCTATGATTAAAAAATATTTTTTTGACATTTACCAGGAATTCATTATTAGATGAAAGTTCTGTGAATGTTTGAAACCACTGGGCGTATACGCAACATTTTGGACATTTTGTTTTATGGCCCAACATTTTCGATGCTAGAGGAGATCAAAAGATTTGCCGGTTGACAAACTCAAATATGCGACAACTGTTTCTTTAATGTGATTAAGTTGAATATATTTGAAATTTTAATTTACTTATGACATATGGACTGGAGAAAATCCTTTTAAATGAAAATAGTAATTGAATCTATTTCCCTTTTTGGAATTTGTTACTGCATGCAGCTTACTGATTTGTTCTCACATTATTTAAAAAGAGTCAATTAGGTTGGAGTACCTTCCAGCTTCCTCATACTTTATGTTAAGAGGATTTTATTTGTGGTGACAAAAAGAGACTGGAAGGAAGTAGGTACTCATCAGTAAATAGTGTATGTTCGCCAAGGACTTGTCGTTTCTTTGCGAACATTTCAAGTTAGTCCGATTAGGAGATTACTTTTTTATATTAGGCTCCCTTTGATGACTTAAGTGCCAGATGATAGTAGGAGAGATCTGAGTTCATATTGAATATGTATTTATACATAGATATTTTGTGTAAATGAAGTTTGAATGTAATTCCTTTTAATTACCTAAGCGAAGAGGCACTCACCCTAATGAAGGCAATACCCCTATCTGAAGGTTGAGGCTTTAGATTGTTTCATTTTTGAGAGAACTTACTTGAGAGAAATATGCTAGTAATTAACTCTCCATAAATATGAGGAATTAAACAGAAACTATACATTTGTATGTGAGCATATACATCTGCCTTTAAACTGAATATATTTGGGGATGAACTCAGCCAGTTACAGAGCACATTGTGTGGCCTTAAAAACGAAATATTTCAGTTATACTGTTGGAATACATACATAAGTAAACAATAAATGAAGTATTTCAATTCGTATTCAATATGGCATCTTTAGAAAGCCAGAATAAGTTTTCGTTCAAAAATAGGCATGCAAAATTTAAAAAATTCATTTTAAAATAAAAAGCCGATAATTACGGATGTAGGGTTGCATTTATATTCAAAATATTTGCAGATAATTTTCATATACTAAACCGAAAATAAATGTAATATTGAAATATTTTTAATTCAATTTTCATTTCACCAACTTTTGTTATGATAATTTTTATATGAACTGACATTGTTTTAAATTTAAATTAATAAAATTTTTATTGTTTCTTCAATTGGTATTTATAGATAATAAAAATGTATCAATACAAGGTTATTGGCAATTCCAATTGATTTTTTTTTCTTCGGAATTTTACATGCTGTTTGTTTTCCAAAGCAAATTTGTTTGTAATTCGAAAAATGCCAGGGGAAATATTCTTTCCTATAGGAGAGATTAAATAAGGCTTTTATTTGCTGGTATTTTGAATTCGAAAGTGTACTAATCTCTGTGAAAGTAGCGCTACTCTCTAAGGAACTCAATGGTGATCGGTACTCCGTAAAACATCAAGTGAAGCGTAATAGTAATTTCGTATGAGGACCAGCCCATCAAATGGTGACAACATTTCGCTAATGTGGTTTAGCACTTAGACGAAGAAATTGAATATTAAATTTAAGAGAAAAGAACCATCTTGGTGGTCCAGAAATCGACAGCACTCCTCTTAGCACGAGAATAGTATTCGTTAGACTATGACATCTAAAATACAATACAATTTGTCTATCTACATTTCATGGCCAACAATCTAGAAGCTGAGGCAAAATATTTGACGCCCAACTCAACAATTCCAAACAAGAAACCAAGAAGGTAGCTACATATCTATATTTGCACCTGCCAACTGCATGAATCCATTCATTTGCCATTGTGAATCATTCGCTAAAAAAACGAGCCTTTCACAGTTTCACGCACAGAGAAAGTATGAATCATGTACGAAATGGAAATGAATCATTATGGTGTTGGCATTCAGGAATATTTCAGTGAGAAGTAGGCTCACATTTCAAGTATTCGTTCAATTAGAGGATTCACAAAAGCAGTGAAATCTACAAATAATTTACGAGCCTTCAAATGGTTTCATAAAAAGTAGATGGAAAACGCAGAACACTGAAAGTACAAACAACAAAGGCGACAGAATAGAAGCAAAAACAAAAAACACTGCAAATGCATACATACATGCAAAGATAGAAGATCGCACGAGCCACTCGAAGCATTTATTGCCTTCTTCAAAATTTTGTCCAGGCAAGGAAGTGTAAGGCTAGATAATCATTTCTCGGAATGAATGTGATTGGGAGCTCGCTTCGGATTCATTTTATGAGAGGCAATAAAATGTGAGCTTAGCGAATACTTTTTGTGAATGAATACGAATGTTAGTGAGTACATAAAAAGCAAACAGAGGCACTTGCTGCAGGTCTCTGATTTGTACATACATATACAAGGTGTGGTCTAGGCAAGATGACACTGAACTGGATATGTGTTTCAAAATCGGAGGGCTTTGACAGCATTCCTACTGCTATCATCTATGAAAGCATAGAATTGTTTAAGAGCCTAATTGTAACGTAGAATCAATACTACTCATCCCAATCGTATGTCCAACGAACAATTTTA
This sequence comes from Chalcosyrphus nemorum, assembly GCA_949716465.1. Lineage (NCBI taxonomy): Eukaryota > Metazoa > Arthropoda > Insecta > Diptera > Syrphidae > Chalcosyrphus > Chalcosyrphus nemorum. The sequence continues at coordinate 87,534,838 of OX454332.1, forward strand.
TCGGAGAACCAATCAAGAACATATAGATATGGCTATATGCAGGACAAAGTGCTAGTGGATGACACGCACCCTACTTCGCGAAATACTCCTTGACACACACTTGGCAAAGAACACTCGAGGAGCAATAGAGTTTTCTAGAAATGTGTTGAAGATACTCGTAATTCAGAAGCATTGCTAAACTTCGAACAAGATGGCGCATAGGCGTTGTTGTATCCCTAGGGCCCTAAAGTATTTAAGTATACAGTGCGCTTAATGATTCGTTTCTTCTACTTCTCGTCATGTTGACAATAACGGATATTATCATTAAAGGAACTTAAAATTTGCCCTTTTTTCCCCATCCATCTAATTTTATTTACAAACTTTCGCCCACAACTATAGACTTTTCTTCAAAAGGTAGGCAGTGAAACATTAATTAAAATTTAACTTTAATTTGCGCACTCTATCGCCTCGCAGGCATACATAACTCAACTTCTCATTTTCAAAAGCCAAAATTATAAATCTCTTTTGACATTCGCAACCATTTAATTGTAAATGTGGCAACAATCCGCGTAGACCGCATTCGCTTATGAACGCCAAGTGGTCTATGGTCTACCCACCAGCTGACGTTCATTTCAACAGTGCCTCAGGTTGCAAAAGTTAATTTCATAATAAATCAGTTTCTTTTGTGCGAAACGTCGTAATGAGATTTACGAAAGTTATGCGGGCAGCTCCTTGAGTTTTATCTCCATCGACATTCGCTTATAAAAGACAGACAAACATATCCTTGCCTTGCCTCTTTGCCCGAGACATACTACAATCCTTCGAATCAGCGAAACCCACTCACCGTTCCTCCTACTATCTGCACTATCAAAAGGGCCCAAGCGAGAAGGATAGAATATTAATGATATTTGCCTTCCATGGATGGACATTCCTTGGTACTTACTACTACTACTACTACTACTACCTACTACTGGATGCTGTTACTTCTCCAAGGACCTCTTTGGTGTTTTTGTTTTTTGTTTGTCAACTAAAGCACATTGAAAAATGCGCGTGTCATGAATTTTAATTTGTCTCTCCCCATTTTCTATCTGTCTCCTTCTGGAGCTTTCTACTCCAATCTGTGTGTTCACTTTGTTCTTTATGCGTTTTTTTTTTTTGTCTTCCGTTGCCACTTACATTGTTTGCAAGTCGCGTCGTCTTTTTGTATTATTCACCCATGGAGAGGAACGAAAAACTACTAAAAGTACTCCTTCTTCGTTTTCACTGCACACTGTCTTTATATAGGAACGTCAACAGAGTCCTTTTTTTCCGCATTGTCATTATATTTGATATCCTCTTTTGTATTTTTCCTTCTGCCACGAAGACCCGTTTCGTAAGTGGGAGAGGAAAAGAGGTGGCGGATAAAATCCATTTAGCTAAAGGACAAGATTCTCCAATGAAAGACTTCGAGGAAAATACGCGCAAGGAAACGCAGATGTAAGGACAATTAATTAACGTTTCACGTTTCAAAGGTCTTCGGCTTCAGTTCTGTGCCATCATCAAATATGAATGGGATAGGCCTTGATCCCAAGATGATGGCACTTATACATATCTTCGAAAGCATTTGAGTAAATCAAAATATTATCCTTGAAAATGGATACGGAAATGTGAGAAGATTTTCGATGGCAAAAAAAAAATTCTATGAATATTTTCCTACCTTTTGTCAACACGAGGGCAGGTTAATTGGGAGAGGCGTCGTCGTATAAATCATTAAAGGATTTTCGAAGCTATTTTTGATATCAGAAGGATTTTAGCACCCGAGTGAAATCCTTTTTTGTGGAAATTGTCACCTTTTATGTCGTATCTGGTGGGGCTTATCGCTGTGGGAAGAGAATAAGGGATGCTGGTGTTATTTTGGTATTAATTTCTTGTGCTAAGCTTGGTGCTATTAGTCTTTGAAAGGATACGCTTATTTTTTAAATAATCGCAATTATTGTGAAAGTATTTTAAGACTCTTTTGATAGTTGGGAATAGTTTTCAATGCAACGTCCAAGAGTGACCTTGTCATAGTGATGGAAGATCTGGATATCTATGCAGTGACAACAAAGGGGTCAACCATATTATGGGATGATAGTTATGACGAAAGAAGCATTGATTTGGCAACGAAAATTGCCTTGTTATAGGTGGCAGCATGTTTGAGGACAGAACCTTTCATCGGCTGATAGTAGGGAAGACATAAGACATTGCAATCCGAGTGTACCTACGAATGAATGTGCTTAGACCTCGAGTTGAAGCGACAACAGCAGCTGAAAGGATCGAGTTAGGGGCACAATTACATCAAGCGTTGGCATCAGTCGTAAGAGAAACACCAGGTTGGTGTAACAGCAGTTTCAAGTGTGTCTAGAACCACTTAAGAGTGGTAAGTAACAGCAGCTCGATCCAGCAATCCGTGGAAGGAACGATCATTACCACAGTTTTAAGCTGAGTATCGCTTTTATAGATCCAAATCAGACAGAGTTTCGAGCGAAGAAATGCCCGAATTTGAACAAGTAGGTGTCCGCTCTGCATCCGTCTATCTGCATCAACACAACGTTTGGGATGCCATCAAAGATTTGGAGCAGTAATGAAGTAACTTAGAGACCAAGGTATGACTGTTCTATTCTGCTGTATGAATGTAGTAACTCGAGAATGACCAGTTCTATCACGGAAAAGCTGCATATGTTTATTCATATCAATGCAGCTTAGCTAGATCTTAAGGATTTTCTGGCCAAAGTATAGCAAGTCAGACGATAGAATCTGCCCTAAATCCATAAACCCCTGTGCCTCATGTTGAGGATAAGATAGTGAAGGACTTTTTTTTTTTTTAACTTCTCATCTCTAACGAACAGTTTTATCATAGAACTGGTTATGAACCAATAGGCGCAACTATAACGCGACGAGAATGACTATGGATTGGTCGCACTCTCTGAAAGAAAACAGGTCCAGAGTTTACCAAGCTATGCAATGGAATCCGCTTACTCAGGATGGCAGTATACGCAGAGTACATAGTGTAAAGCAGTCGAGAAGGAAGCACGGCAACTGGAAAAGAGTTGGGGAAAGCTGAGACACATTTTCAGGAACTGCACACTTGTAGAGGCTCTAGCACCCACAAAGGGATATAGGACATATGTAAGTAAAGTAAGTTTAGATTGGTATACTGACAGATAGAGGATGTCGAGCTGGTCGGAAGCTGGAATCTCTGGTCCAAACTAAAAAAAACTATCTATTCCTCTAGGACAAGCAACCACAATCTTTCAGGCAGAGGTGTAATTTGGGTCCCTGGACCTTTGTCATCCATCCAGGGCATCTGTGGCAACTAAGCCGCTGAAGAGCTTGCCAAAGAAGCTGCTTAGGCTTTATTCATTGGACCTGAATCATTTTGTGGCTTAAAACCTGGCCAAATAAGGATAGAGTTCAATAGATGGGAACGTCAAGTAATGCTCTCCTCAAGAGAACAAAAGGCATCCTTTCCATGAGCAAATACAAAGTAAAGAAAATCACCGACTTCCTTACTCTCTCAAGAAAAGTATTAAATTCCTTGAAAAAGAAATATCTTAGTGCACATTTTTCTTCCCCCAAAATGAACTAGTTACTATGTTCTCTTGCATATATAAGTCCAGTTGCAATATCTCTTAAAAAACAACATCCATCGTAAGGATAAAACATCACAGCACCCTTTTATCTGCTCCCACGATTGCATTTTTGATTGAAATATCACAAGTTCGTTCATGGGCATAAAATATATCACATTTTTACGGTTGAAAGCATTTACGTGTTAATTTAATAGCAAATGACCTTCATAAAAAAATTCAACTATACCGAATCCCATTATAATTAATGCACCAGCCGGTTGATCGAGTTAAAAACCCTTTATAAATTTTTCATTAGCTCCAACAAAATAATTAGTCTCTAATCGAACAGAAATAATTTGCAATCAACCCTCTGATTGAACGCGCGGGACAAAGTATAAAGGATTCTCTCATGCAGTCAATTTACCCATTAATTTTTCTGGGTGCCTTTCGATTTATTGTTTTTAATTCAATTAAAAAACTTTTACTTGTTTAATGAATGGAAATTTAAATATTAGGTATATCAGAAAAGAATGGTAATTTTCACGGTCTTTGTTTTTTTTTTTTTTTTTTTTTGTATAGTGTGCTCAATGAAAATTTAAGTAAGGTTAATGCCAATTTTATTTTGTCCCCGAACACTGAATTATTTAGATCAAATAAGAGACGAGCTTTTATTTATGTTTTAATTATGAGCCTTATATCTTAGGTGCCGGGCATTCTGCTCATTCGAGGTTGTTTTTTTTTTTCTCTCAGTCTTTTAGGGGCATAGAAAGAAGAGAGTTATTGATACGTAAAGAAATATACGAAATTAAAACAGATTTGTGTTTTTTCGACCGTAAATTTGGAGTTGCGGCTTATACTGTAATTTTCGGAGAATATAGACGTAATACGTAATGAAATCTGATGAGTTGGAGAATCCTTATGCTACGTTCTTACCCGAGGCCAAAACTCCCCTTAAACATCGAGATTTGCGATACGAATTTGAGTCTACATTAGGTTTCAATACTATAGCTCAAGCCAGTCAGTCCAGTAGTGCTGTTCAAGTACTGCTATTCGTACTATTTTCGATAACTGCGTTTTAACCTACTACTTTTTTTAATAAGGCAATATTTTTTTAGCAAACATTCTACTGCTAATAAAAGTATAATAAAATTACAAGCTCATTTGATGTTCTTGTTCACATTAATACCAGATCTCTGAACTTTCATATATGTACCTTCTACTGGTACTTATAAAATAAATACAAGGTACTTAGTACTTGAAAATCAACAAGTAGAAACAATTCTTCAAGTACTTCCATTTACTGGGTAATGCAACAAGTAATTCTCAAGCGCATTTCCACTTTTGCGTTTCCGACAATTTTCGATTTGATAAGTTGAGTTCTAGAGTTAGTATTTTATTCTTGAATACATAACATATGTGTGTTTACAATTAAAGTTTGAATTTACTGTAGTGAAAGTCTAATTTTAGATTGCGTATAGGAAAATATTCAACACATCAAAATGAAAACTGTCAGGTATGTAAATTTGATTTGCCACTCAAAGATTTAAAAAACGGACTTGTACTCAGTACTTAGTACTCAGAAATGTACCTAAAAGAAAGTATGTACTTGTAATTTGTGATTTTTAAGTACTTTTTTTTCATGTACAAACTACAGGGTACTTGACTCTTAGTGGATAAAAATATGTATAATTAAGTACTTTACAGCTCTGATTGGCACATTTATCTTGTAGTTTTTAATATTGTAAGCAAATTTTAATTTGACACATTTATATTCTATAAATAGCCTAATAATAAATACATTTAATTTTTTTGATCTTGGCTAGATCTTTTGTACTCAGTTGGAAACCTTAAAATTTCCCTCCTACTGCTTTTATTTTTTTTTTTGCAAAATGCCTACTTCCCGTGAGATAGGTATCCAAAATTTCTCCCCGACAACACTTGCCAACATAATGCCATTGCCATTACCAATGTCAATGCTCTAGTACAATTTCATTCTATCTCAGAAATGGGCGAGTTCCCAACACCTCGCTAATCTAGCTGCTAGAATACTTTTGCACCGGGATGACAGATTTCGTCCTAGAGAATCTAGCGGCCTCTAAGACCAAAATTTAACTAGATTATAGAAGATCCTAGCGGCGAAGACCTTCGCTGCAAAGTAGTAAACCCAATTAGTACTTGCATAAAACGTAGTAAATCAACTAAAGAAATCAAAACAAACAACAGCTGTCTGCATTTTCGCCTTTGTGAATTTGTAAATTGCAATATGTATTTCCATATTTTATGTGCTTTTCTTAATTGTAAAGTGTGGTAAAAGTGGCGATTCTTATGTGTGTGGCAATTTATGTATGTTCTATGTTTTTTATTTTAAGGAAAAATAAAAACATCTGTATTGCCCCGTTTATATGAGGGAATCGATTTTAAACTCAATTGAATCGACCTGATTATAAAATGTTTTGGGACCGGTTTGAAATGTTAATGAAATTCAAGGATCGAAGGATAGGAGTATAGAAGGATCGAGTTTGGCAGGCCAAGAATGAAATTAATCGGTGTGGCATCAGAAAACAAAAAGGGGTTGTATTTCCACACGATTGAGATATACCGTAAGGTCATAAAACTTTTATAGCTAATAAGGGTTAATTGTTTGGCAAAACTACCTCTGCACATAAAGAAAAAGTGCCATATATTACACGATTTCAATCAATTTTGAACTCGATCGAACGCAGATTGAAACCCAATTCGTTCCCAATCCAATCTCACAATCTGCTCATGTAAACAGGTCATGTGGTGTATTTTTTTAGTACTTTCTAACTCTAGCTGTGCGTTTCATCTTCTAGGCTGTTTTTCCAATCTAGCAGCTAGACTAGCGAGGTGTTGGGAACTCGCCCAATGACAGCAAGATAGCCTAGGCTTATTACTTTATTATTACATCGGCATTACCACTATATATACACAAAGAAAGAAAACAATGGCCGCTTTCTTTACGCAAAGTTAAAGCAAAGAGTTAAGCTACCAATTCACATGAACTTTTTTGACAGCAAAAGACTCAAAGACAGACAGCTGATTTGTTTTGACTTGATTAGTTAATTTACTACGTTTTATGGAAGTACTTATTGGGTTTATTAGGTTATAGCGAAAGTATCCTCTGCTAAAACTAGCTAATTTTTTGTTCTAAAGGCCGCCAGATTCGTTTGTGACAAATATGTCAACCCTGTGTAAAAGTATTCTAGTAGCTGTATAGAACGTGCCGTGAACCAAGCTCAACGTCAAAGGAACGTTATGTAGCAGTTTTAATGAAAGTGTAGTAGACTCATTGAAAAAGTGAAGTGTAAATAAAAGCTGTGTATTGGTACAGTATAGACGTGCGTATATATATTGTAACGATCCTGACGAATATACTAGTAGTCGGGAACAACTGTCAATAGAACATCTGTCAATAGAAAAGAAAAGAAAAAAGACCTGCCGACCACGCGGTATACTAAAATTTATACGGATTATGTTTCATTTATTTTCAATTGTCTTTGGTCGATTTCTTTTATTTGGAATATCTCGAGTCGAAGCCAATCTTGGTACAATATCTAAGTCGACACCTTCTTTAGGTTAAGACTCGTTATTTATCAGGCCCTTCAAGTTTATTTTTAAACTTTCTTGCTTAACTATTCTTTAGCTTTTGGTGGAAACATAGTTTTAAACAAAATCAGAGACATTTTTACAGAAAACCTTGCTTACCATATGTACGCTCAGTGACCTAAAAACTACATCTCGTCCTTGACCATATACAGATTTAAATACTGGAAAAAAAACTCAGTATGAAGAACAGCCAGGAGAATTATCTCTCCTTGAAGTCAAATACAACTAGTCTGCTATTGTCTTGGGATCTTGTTTATTTCAAGGAAACTAACTGACTAAGCCAGCCTGTCTGTCTGTCTGTTTGTCTATGAAATGATAATGCCAACCTGTTTGAATGACCACATCTTTGGATTGGTAAACCAATGCACCATAAACAATAGCCTGCTTTCAATATAATTTTTTTTCTTTTCAAGAAATCATTCGACTGCTTTTTGCACTCTCAGATGGCCAGTGTTATTGTTGTGTTTGTGCCCAGATGAGAGAGGATTTTTAAGTTCAACGTGGTTTACGTCAGGAGTACATGCTGTCACAACTATTGTTCTCGGCGTTTATCAGTGATGTCCTCCTTGCAGCATTGATGGAAGATAGCAATGGAATACGTTGGAGTATGACAAATGGTGCAAACATGGAATAGAACAGTCGAATTAAAAAATATACTACTATTTTTAAGCTTTGCTTTAGTTACTTCTCTTCGACTAAATGTCAAAACTGTCACTTAATCCATTCTTAGTTTTTGTCAAAGTCCTTAAACATCACCATAGACAAACTAAACTAGACAGTCAACTCCAACTTCCCCTGCCCCCTTATTGGTGAAAACAGTCCAACCCTTAATTGCCCTGTTTGTGAATAAATGTGAAGTAGCATGTGACAAGACGAAATGGTAACGCCCATAGCTGTCAAACCAGCCGCCGAAATCTTTACTTGTATGTAAAGGAGCTTTCTGAGCTCCCATTTGATTTTGCTTCTAAGTCAGAATACTATTCCAAATCTCGGCAAATTTTAGCTTGGCGGAGCGTATCTGTCAAACGATCGAACGATTTGTAAATATTCTATTTCATTTAGAAGTATAATCTCAATCAATTATAGATTGGGATTAGAATGGCATTACATAAAAATATGATTTTACTCCGATATAGCCAAGACATAATTGAAAGAAAAGATAATAGTGGAATAGGAGAGCAAGCTCCTTGCTACAAACTAATCTCATTATATCCTTACAATGGAGATACTCAAAGTCCGATATATTTTACGATTATCAAACAAATGGTCTCCGAAGGACAAAGCCACAAAAACTACGATGGGTATGGCTAAAGCTAATGGAAATATTGTCAATATGAATACGACTGAAATGTTTATTGCCCAATAAATATAACGTTTCTTAAGATTTTATGGCTGAATGATAGTAAAATAAATCCAAAGTCAAAACCAATCAGCACACATAATTTCGTGTTGGGAAACTGATTTCATTCAATATTTGATTTGAATTGGTTTTAAGAAATTAATGAAATATGATACAAACTCTGTGGATGTCCTTTATTTTTTGTGATTGTGTTAAGGGATGTTAGCAAATATTGGTAGTTATAACTGACAATAAGAAGGCTCTAACTAACTAAGAGAAAAGAAAAAAAATAGAAATTACCTTTCGGACGTTCAATACAAGTTGTATTGGATGGCTTCAAGTCTGCTATTCATCACATAAATGCTGATGTCCCGCAGGGTTCAGTTGTGTCTCCGTCTCTTTTTCTTATTTTTAAAAATGACCTTTGTCTGCTTCCTCTAATTCAATTTATTCCTTCGCTGATGACAGTACCCTCAGTTTTTCATATTCGTTCCCCAACTCACGCCTCTGGTCTTCGACCGTCGAAGAGGAACGGCAACGTATGCTAAACTCATTAAAATCCGATCTTGACAGCATTATCAAATGGGGTTCAACCAACAGAGTGGAATTTAATGCATCCAAAACACAATGCTGTCTCCTGGCACTGAAGCGTAACCAAACCTCCCAACCATTATCTGTGAATGGTACTTGCATCGCTGTCTAGGATTCCCTATAAAGCATACATCCGCCCAAAACTGGAGTACAACAAGCAATCTTGTAACTGAATCATGGGCAGCCGTGTCTCTACAAGAACGATTGGGAGCCCTATACGTAAGCAATGCTTCCACATGGTAGCGACATAACCTATCTCTACATAGCAATTGAAATCATATATGGTTCTCCATTCTGCTGGTTATATTAGGCCATAAGCAGCTGATAGAAGGTGAAGACCTAGCTTCTCACAATTTGTGTTGAGAATGGTATACGATTCTGCACGTAGAGGAGGGACCCACAGTTCTATAGCATTTCCGAAGGGCAGAGATCTTGGATGATTGTTCGACCCTCGCAAGAGGTGGGTCCGTGAAAAAAACGTTGAAGGTATTCCCTAGGATTTGAACTTGAAACCACATGCATTGTAGTCCAATACCCCACACCCAGGCCGATGTTTCCCCTTTTTGGGAAAACCAAGGGTAGTCTTAGGGTACTCCTTTATACACTATCACCCCAAACCATAAACTGTGCGAAATGTGAATAGATTGAGTATGTCCTTGCTATGATGAAATTAACTCATTAATTTGGCATTAAAATCTCAAATTTGACTCGATTAGGGTCTAGGTTAATTGCTCTTGATAAATTCTTTTAAATACAAAGGACACCAGCTAAAGTAGTAATTTGAAAAAAATTCGCAGCGAGTCAAGTTTGCGAGTCACATTATAAATTGAGAGGCACTTTCTATTCGCTGCAATAAGACTTAATTTTCCTGCTTCTATCTACTTAAATAAATGCCTTTAATTAAGTGAATAAATAAACAAATAACTTAACCTCAGGTCATTTCGTAAGGCGAGTTAAAAGTGCACTTACTACACGAAGGGTTTTACTTTTGGTGAAGGGGCAGCGCCAACACAGGAGTTTATTTTTCCTGAAAATAAACTTTGCCGTAATTGCATTTCAATTATGTATTTTAGATTTGTGCACACTTCGCGAGAAGTAGAGAATTTCATTTCACTTGTATAACTTTTGAATTAAGTGAGTTTGAAGGACTATTATGGGGAAAGTGGAAAGGCGAGCGTGGTTTTCAAATACGGCTATTTGTGTTTTATTTTTAAGAGGAAGGCTATTTTTAACATCAAAAGTGAGTTCATATGATTCTATGAAAAATAAGTACACTGAAATAGTTTTGCACTAATACCAGATGATTGGCAAAACTGGTGCATTGACCCACATGATGTGTAAGGTGGTTGGGTCTCCCCTTATTCTGTGAACCATTTACTCCTTTGTATAAAGGAGGATAATACTACATATAACTGGTTAAAATGGACACTAAAAGACAGAGAAATACACATGTCACCAAGCACCAGAGTCACGGCTGCGAAAGGTTGCCCATCGTAGTCAATGAGCTTCTAAAAATACTCAGTGATGAAGGTTTCTATGGTCAAGGTTACGCAGACGACATTGCGATACTTATTAGAGGCAAATTCGAAGAGACGATCTCGAATCTTGTCCAGATTGATGCCTTAAAGTTGGTCTTAATGTCAACTCGAAGAAGAGCACCATAGTTGTCTTCACTAGCAAGAGAAAAAGGGACAGATTAAATTAAAACCTTTTCAAAGGAAGTTAAATATCTCTGTCTGACAAAGCCAGGATCGCATTATGGACCAGCAAAATTCTTATTGGCAGAAACTGGAGTCTAAACCCTAAAATGATGCTACGGCTTAACACGGCGATAGCAAGATCAAATGTCACGTACGGATCACCAGTATGGTGGCAAAAAAACGCAGCAAAGGTCTACGCAGGACAGGCTCCGCAAACTGCAAAGACTAGCTTTTGTATGCACTATAGGTGCAATGAAAACTATGCCTACTGCAGCGCTGGCGGTTATTCTCGACCAACCACCACTTCATTTCCACATAGAGAGAGACGCTATGGTTAACGCCTTTATGCTCATCGCAGAAGATAAGGTTAATTCTAAGTTAATTCATCCAGATATTGCACTCAAACTTAGCACAGATGAATTACTAGACAGATGTCTACCCAAATACGACTTTAGTCAAAACTTCATGGTTACATTTCCAGACCGCATGAACTGGGAACGGTAAGAATCATTATTTGCCAGTGATTCACATGTTTGGTACACAGATGGATCCAAGACAAATGAAGGGATTGGGGCTGTAGTATACGGAGCTACCTATGGACAATTGTAACTCCGTATTCCATGCCGAAATTTTCGCTACAGAAATCTGCATCAAAGAGATTATAAACAGATCGATTAACAATAAGATAATTTATATTCTCTCAGATTACTGTCTGCAGCTCTATTAGCAATCAAGTCTTACGAAATAACGTCCAAAATAGTTTGGGATTGCCTTCAACTGCTGAAACTATTAACCAGCACAAACAGAGTACATCTCATTTGGATACCTGGTCATAGCGGCTATGAAGGAAACCAAGTAGCTGACCAACAAGCCAGAACAGGTTCGACATTCCCTTTCATGATGCCTAGACCATTCTGCGATTTGCCTATGGTGGAATGGAAGCTGAATGAAGATAACAGACAAGCTAAAATTTTAATGCCAAACTCCTCCTCTAAAAAAAACGAAACAACTTGAAGCAGAGGATATTAATGCTAGCTCACCCCAAGGACCTAGTTGACTTTATAGTCAAGACAGGGATACTGAACGAGCTCTAGAATGAGGAAGTCACAAGAGAGAGCCCCAGAGAGGTCGCAGTGACAAAGTGCCTAGTTCCCTCAACCTAAAAATCTAAATGGTGAATTGATCCTCATGATGTGTAAAGTCGTTAGGTCACCCTCTTAATCTCCTTAGTATGAAGGAGCCAATTTTAGGCGTACAGGCGTTGTTGAGATGGTTTAGATCATTGAACAGGTATCGCCTTATGTTGGCGAGTGCGCGATACGTGCATAGGAGGTCTCCTCTTCTTCATCGCCTCTGCAGAAGTCATTGTAGGGAATGCCTTGTCTTTGGACATGTCTTTGTATAGCAGTGTCCGGTGAGGGTGTTGGAGAGGGTTCTTGTTTTTATTTAGCATGGGCCAGAGCAACCTTGCAGTGTTACAATGGTCAAGCTGTTGCCTTCTCGCACCACATCGACATGGATAAGGCATTTAGCATAAGATGTTGGCGGAGGAGCCTCGTCGAGCCAACTTGTCATCTTCACAATTCCCTGCGATATTACAGTGCCCCGGCATAAAGCAGAGGGTGAGGTTGTTCTGTCCAACTATCTCGTTTAGAGATACAGTCTTTCACTGCCTTGAATCTCGTTATACTAAATTCAAGGGGTTTGATGGCCATCTCGCTTTCGGTGTACATATGGGTATGTACATATGAAAATATACGACACTGCGAATGCATTAACCGCCTGACAGTCAGCTGCTTGACGAATGGCAGTCTTCGTCTTGAAAAACTGCAATAGTTAGCAAGGCTGAAGGAGAGATGGATGTCCAGCACCGACTACTTCCTCGGTTTAGGAGCCATCCGTGAAAATTGTCAGCGATTCATGGTGTAGGACATCCCGTTGTTTCCATTCTGATCTATTGGGTATTAAGCATTTGTAGCCCATGTTGAAGTTGTGTCCAGTGGGCAAGTGGTCGGTTGGTAACTGGGAAGGAGTTGGGGACAGTTGAGGCACATTTCTAGAAATGTTGTAGAGGCCCTAGAACCCACAAGGAGATACAGGACATAAGTAAGTGGTCGGTGACCTTTGGAGGATGTTATATTGGATGCCCAGTGTGTTGCTCCTTCCATTGTTTGGAACTTCTCAGTGTTATTGCTGAGGTAGCCAGCCAGTTGTTTCCTGACGATATCAGTTGGTAGTAGGTGGAGCATGGTTGAAATTGAAGTAAAATTCTACACATTGTTAGCGAGAAATCTAGTAAGCTTTACAGATCAACCCAGATCTCAGTTTCTGAATGGCAGATCACCTTAAAATCTGTCTAAACATTGCTCATACATATATTTAATTAAATTCACGGGTAATTATGTACTCTAGACAAAACGTAATAAAAAGAATACTTCTTCGAAGTATCCTGAAAAAACTAAAGTCCCCAATTTTCAAAACAAAGTTGCCCGGAAGATTGATTTTTATTGAAATACCTATAAAAGACTACTGAAAGCCCAATCAAAACTTCTTCGTCCCTTGAAAACTGTGAAAAACTTTCGAGTCATTAAACTTTGATTCACTTAACCGCAATCGTGGTCTCTCAATTCTTCTCTAGATCCCATTGTCATTTCCCATCATTGAAACGTAATCAGCAGTATTTGTCTCCTCGCAAGGAAAACAACTTCCCTTATTTATTCATTGAAATCCCGCAAAATATTCAAAAGTTCTAATTCAAAAAAAAAAAAAACTTTTCACTTTTTTCCTGGGAAGAGAACAAAAAAAAAACCCTTTCAATATTTACGAACTAGAATCTGATTGCCAAACAACTCGACTGTCAACAGGAGTACCACCATATTTCATTTTGAAAGCCAAATTCGATGACGTAGATCCTAATTCCCCAATCATCAAAAGAGTGCCCACACACACCAAAGACCCTAATCTGTGATTTTGGTAAAAGGATTCGGCTGAACACAGACCAACAAATCGCCGTTCATTTGAGTCCTGAAAATACCCTTTTTTTTGTTGGTTGGTTGGTTGGTTGGTTGGTTGTCTCTATGGCAAATTCTTTGGTTGGCTCATCTGGATTTAGCAAGCTAAGTCTTTGGTATATATCAGATTACATCTTGTATGTGATATACATTGGCATGATAAAGGGTGTAGAAGCGAACAACAAGTTTACATTTTCCTTTTGTTTGTTGGGTTTTTGGTTTTTTTTCTCTGGGTTTTCGACGACAGGTGACAACGGGCGTGTGCGTCGCTGATTTGTGTCTTGGAATCCAAATGACATACATGATCGAAATCCCATTTACGTTAAACCTAAAAAGCACATAAAATTCAAGGACCTTCGTTTGGTGTCAAACCACTTCTTACCTTGTTGGCAGTATATTGACAGCCAGAAAAGGGATTGACACAACGAGAAAAAGGGATTCTGATTTTGGTATTATTAGGGAAATGGACGTTGTGCACAGTCTTAACGCAGGAAATATGACCTAGGATCGTAAAAATAACTTTTTCTCTTGCTGGAATAGTACGTAGATATGTGTACATGTTTAATGTGTCAGATCTTCGTCAAAACTAAGCAACTGTCATGAAAATTTCACAAACTTAATGTACGTATGTCATTCAAGGGTATTTTCCGGCGTAGCTGTGTGTTTTTTTTTTTTTTTGTGACCAAGAGATAGATTTAATTTTGTATGAGATACTGTGATATGTCAGTTGGTGGATGGAAGTGTGTTTCTAATTTTGTTTATGTTTTCTGAAATTGCAAATTGTAATGCAATGTTGAAGGCGAAAAGGTCAGATCTAAATAAAAGTTCTACTGTAGCAGAAGATTTATCTGACTACGATGAGACTTTTCTATGAACAATGTCATTGTCAGCATAGAAAATCACTTACTCATTCTAGTTTGTTATGGAAATTGAGTGGACATCCTTGCGGGTATTTCTTTTTAAATGGGCTTAGAAAGTTTAGGAAACAAATTATTTCAGACTTCAGAGTGCTTTTTGTTTCCATTTGCTCTTGACTTTTTGTTAATGCTTGCAGTAAGATCTTTAAAGTTAACACTAGTGTTCAGTCCACAAACTTGTAGAAGGCCAAGGTCTAGCTTCTTACAACAACACTCTTTAAGCGCAGCGTACATTTCGGCATACATATATAGAAGGGAGGAAGGTTTCGATACCAGGGGCAATAATAGCAGCTCTAGAAATACTATGGATTAAGGCTAGACTAAATCACGGGATATATTAGATGCTGCTTAGCAGGATTATCAATTCTGAACCTGGCTATAGCAAATCCAGAAAATCTGAGCCCTCATTCCGTATATCGATTATTGAAATCGTCTATCGTTCAGCCGATATCGTTTTAATGATGCAACATTTTCGTCATATGAACAAAACAGATACAGAGAGAGACAAAAAGAAGAGAGGTTAAGCTGACATCCTTTGGATTTATCAGAAGAACCAGTCGTAGCTCTTGATAAAGCAGAGTAGATGCTTGATAGGTAAACCAAAGTCATCAAAGAAGTAAGACCCAAGGTGGAGATTCCTCTGACGATAGGGCAGACGAGTTGCAGAGAAGATAAAGAATAGTGTCTCTTCTTTCTCATCAATACAGCTCTTGTAGAAATTATTTGAAGGGAGGCCCCTAAGTCTAGCGTGCAGTCCAATCAGAGAGTGTCCTGTAGAGACAGTAATGATGATGCTCTAATTGAGTCAGAATCATCAGTTCTTATGGACGCTTTTGGTTGAGGTTAGGCAAAAGTTCTTTGGATATTCTGATGAAATGGCTATGACTATGTAATCAGTAGTTTCAATAATCAGATGACAAGAATAGAGGAGTGGCCAAGGACGAAGGATAGCCACTGTGATAAGGCAGTCAGTCAGATCGCTGTTGAGGCGGCTATTTGTCTTCTGACGATATCTAAAGCCAGGAGTGGCAGTATAGTCACTAATGCTGCGGATGGGGCAGTTCTTAGTGCGCCTTCGATGCATTGTCAGGCGGCTCTTTAAGCCTTTCCCAGGAGAGTGAGATTGGCAGTCTTTGATAGAGCTGTCCACCAGAAAAGAAAGACATAGAGTGACAGACAGACAGATAGTTGCATGAGGTGTCAATACCGATCTTCGACCTGTTGCGCTTTTACACGAATACAAGGCAGTGCTGGCGTCCTTGCCGAGCTCTAGTCAATATGACTTTCTTGTTGAGCTTCTCTTCAAAGTGAGACCTAAAATTTGGCTTGACATTTTTTTATGGTTTGAACTTCATATGTGATGAATTTCAAAGAAGTTTCTAAAAGATTCTTGCGGCTCTTAAAGTTCGTATAAAATAAACGAGAGAAGAGGTGATACTATCGTTTGGACGATTATCGTTTTCAGATTTACGTAATGCGTGCCCTGTTCATCGCGTGTGGTTTAACCAATACTCTGGCTGATTAGATAAAATGGTATACTCTCCCTAACGCTAGATGGATGTAAAGTTATAACCTGTGCAGATAATATATTGGGGTGTACCTACTCTACAAACGCTACGTAATATCAGGATAACAAATGCACAGGAACTTATCAAACAACCAGCTATTGCACTCTTTGACCTGTAGATGCAAATGAATGCACTGACACTATAATGTGATGATTCGTTTGATACTCTTCTAGAGTAGTCTGACGGAAAGCACTATGTAGACAAGCTCAGAGGTGGGTATTTGTCTGTACTATCGGCTGCACTTTCCTGATTCGTGTAGAGCTATCCAGGCATAAGTTATTGTTGTTGCCTGCCGTCAACTCAAGTTAAATTCTACTCCATTTGACATCACTGACATCTTCATTGAGAGCAAGACCGCTATCAAGGATATTGACCTGTTCCCTTCAAGCTTATAGAATCTCCTTTGGTATCGAGTCAAGGCAACGGCTTCTGAACTAGCAAAGGGGATCTGTCCTTTATAGTTCCCTTCCGTAGCTAGTAAACGCTCTATATGTATATGCCGTCACACCCAGGTAGATGTAGCCCGACTACTAATAAAGTTTTTTGCATGATATGCTGTTGCAATCACTTCTATCTACCAAGCATTCCGTTGAATTACCAGTGAACTAGCCCAAACTTCTTTATACCATTATCAATTGTGTAAAAACCTTAAACAAAAGTCATACTCTGCCTACACAAAAAGCCATAGATACAAAACAATGTACATACTTGATTGGCATCAGTGGCGCAAACTAGACTAGAAAATCAATACAAAACGCCTCCATTTTCGGCGAAAAATTCCAAATTATTCCGAGGGAACAACCCCTCGAAACAATCTAGGAACATGCCATCAATTAGCGTACACTAATCTACCATTCATACATACATACGTACGTCAAAAAATATGTGATCAGGGAAGATTCATCGAAGCAAAGCCTAACAAGTTTAATCGAAGCGTACTGACCTGTCACCGTGCCTACGCCTCCTAATTCGCTAATATAAGGATTTCTCTTTTTTCTTTTTTGCATTTCCTAATTCCATGCTAATAATACTACAGCATAGTGTAACGTAATGAGATAATGATAAAATGGGAAAAGAAAATTCTTAAGGATTAGGCAAACTTCTTCTTCGAAAAGCTTTATCCCCAAGGCCTGTTGCTCCCACATCCGAGACAACATGTTTATTAAATTGAATTTAATAGGTGAAATCTGTTTTCCTTCCGTTCACGCACGTGAGCTTAACAAAAAAAAAAAATACTTTTCCCAACACAGACGCAGAGGCGTGGTAATCCTTCTCCAAATATAAACCCGTACACACACGACGCGTATAGTCCCTCAAAGGGGATATACGTCAAGTATAACATATAAAGTCCTGTCTATGTTTGCATTTCAAAAGCATGAAATGCACTTAACATACAGTAGACACCATCGATGTACACCGAGGCCTTTAATTCCATAAAATTGCTAAGTCCTTCAACTGGGATGGATTGTTTGCGCTGGATGATGCTGGTCGAGGTCCTTTAACTGAAACATGAAAATGATTTCATACTTCCATTCTAAAGGAACTCATTAAGTAAATCCGCAAAATGTAACGAATTAATGCACATGCACATGTACCTACTTCCACTTATCATTCTTATGCGCTGTTGTAAGCCGAAGTACTGAATGAAGAAATTATCCTTACTCACGTTGGCAAAGGAATGTTAGCTATTTTATGAAGGATGTACGCTGTAGGGAAATTGTTACGTTTGGCTTGTTATTAGATTAAAGGGTACACGAAGGAGAAAAGTTAGCAAAAGCATCCTGCTCCTGCTCCTGCTTTTCGTTATGTGAACAATTTTTGTGGCAAAAACAAAAAAAGAAAGTTGAAGTTGAGTTTTGTAACAGATTACTGGAAGCTTACATACTTTCTCTCTAATTTGAAATTTATAATATAACATGTGTGATTCCTTAAAGAAGGACATATCCTTAATCTTTATTAGCGAATGAACAGACAATATTTATAAGCAAAATGTGTACAAGTTTGGAATTCTATTTGACCGTAAGGCTTGTCTAATCTAATAACTGTGTCAGGATAATTGATTACCATTTAATATGATGATTTGAATTAAAAGCAATTACCTTAATTGGCAGAAAACGTGCACCAATGGAATTAATCAATTATTCATCTATCAGAAGACAATTAATTATTGCAAAAGTCATGCCAACAGCAGTTCCTGTGCGAATGTAGGTTATAAGATTATTTTGGGGGAAACCCGACTAATGGCATAAGGCATCAATTCAATCGTTGTAACTAAGTTATTCATAGAATGGAACTTGCAACTCATTCGCATGGAAAATCTATATTAAATGAAGATTTACATATGTACCTTTGTTATTTGAAATTTAAATTAAAAGTAAAAATAGATCCTGTTGGGGCAGTCTTAATCTCTTGAAAAATGAATATAATTTAAGCCATGAACAGCCCATGTGGGGTCAAGATCTAGCTTCTCACGACTGAAAATGTTGTCCACGGTGCACATAGGAGACTTGCAGCAAGTAGCTTGTTTTGTAAGTCATTCGAAATGTTCACTGCTTTACAACGTATTCACACACATTTATATTCATTCACAACAAGTAGGTATGCGCTGGGCTCACATTTTATTGCTTTTCATAAAATGAATCTGAAGCGAGCCCCTACTGTATTCGGAGAAAGTCAGTGAATTTTTCGAGTGTTTCGAGCAGTGCTCTTTAGTTTTGCTTCTTTCCTGTCATAAAGAAAGATTGCCGTGTTGCTTGTACTTGCAGTGTTTTGAGTTTTCTACTTACTTTTTTAGCCATTCAAAGGCTCGTGAATCAGTTGTCCATTTCGCTGCCCTTGTGAATACTTTTATTCAATGAATACTTTGAATGTGAGCCTAATACGCTACGATTTCATATCGTTTCACAAAGTGAACTTCGCTATCGTTTCCTATAGATTCACACTCGCTTTTTTCTGTGTACGTGACACTATGAAAGGCTCGCTTTTAGCGAATGATTCACAACAACAAGTGAATGGATTCATGCAGTTTTCTAGTACATCACTTTATAACGACGGATTGCGAAGAATGGTAGCACTTTCCGAGAACAGGGAAATTCGATAACAATGCAAAAGAAATACGAGAGGGGAAATAAGAATGAGAGGGGGTGAGTGTTCTGTATTGTTATACCATCCTGACGAGGTTGTTCACAGTTTTATTTGGTGGTTTGTTGGATAGTTCGCCCTTATTGTTGACGAAGAAGTCTCCTGGCGCCATCTTTCTGTAGAAACTGTGGCTAGAATATTTGCCAAATAAGTGTTCCGAATGTGCTTTTTCATTCGAAAGCTCTGTAAGGGCCAGCTGCATTTAGTGGCTCCTTATAGGTTGTTGACGGTCCTAATTTGGTTAAAGAGCATTGGGTTTTGTCTACTTCTACTGAAGAGGTTTATGATTTATTGTGCCTTTTCAAAATTTGAGTGATTCCTTCTGTCGTCTGCTAATCGTTTGCATTCGAATGCTATTTTGGATTTAGCGAGTTTAAGGGGAGGAAGAATAAGGGATTGGGTGTATTCGGATCTCTTTTTTGACAACTAGTCCGCTCTTTCATTATCTGGGATGCCTTTATCTTTAGAGAGTAACCCAGCACTTCACGATAATGTTTTGATGTCACTTATAGCCAAAGGAAGATTGTTCTAATGTTTAGGCTAAAGTCGGGGTGTGGCGATGTTGACATCTCTTTGAAACCACCCTGTTATCTTGCGGCGGGTATTTGGTGCCCTTTCTAGATGTTAGTTAGTAGATGAGGTGGACTTAGTGCGAGAACTGTTTCAAGGGTGGCAGTCAGGGTTGCATGGATGGCACCAGTAAAGGCTAGACTGGCTAGTCTCAGAATTTTAGTTAGTTTTTTGGTATTGGCGATTCTTTTCGGTGCTGGACACCAGACAAGGCTTTCGTAATGTTAGGATGGCTGTGTACATCCAATGGAAGAAGACAGGTTCGTGTCTCCATTTTTTTCTTATGATTTTATGACATACATTGAAAGCTATGAACGCCTTACAGTTGGCGATATTTTCTCTTCAGCTTAGTTTACAGTCGAGTATGCATGCTAGATCACAGGACTTAGAATGGATAGCTCTCAAACTGCAGAGATCTTTATTTTTTTTGGTGAAGAAAGGAAATCTGATTTTTGTCGGGTTGATGTTCAGTCCATAATCTTTTGATCGACTGCAGAATCTCTGTGATGACAGCAGAGCCAACCATCAGCTTATGCTAGAACTTGAACCTTACCACCTCCTAGTTGCAGTTCACAACCAATATCCATAGGATGGGAGACTTTTTATAGTCCCAGAATCTAGAGCCTATATATATGTGGTTTAGGGCAATTAGTTTCGACTCATTTCTCACATTGTCAAAGAAGGAGCCTGGCTTTATTAAAGATTAATTTTCTTCCGTCGTAGCTCTAAGTCTCAGTAAGTCTGCACTATACAACATAGTAGTTTGGACAATATTTACTAAAGCCTTATCGAACACTTACATCATCATTTGATAAGTTCTTATTTACCCTTGAAATCGGCCAATCCCCCAAAGGAAATCACAAAAAAAAAATCCTTCAATTTCAAATGTTTTTAAAAAAATATTCTGCCAAGTGCTTCCATGTGCAAATACTTGTTCAAACCTACATTATACGATCCACTTGTAGCCCATATTGAGGGGTGCAAAAATAAGAAAAAAACACCATCCATCACTTTGAAACCGAAGCAAGGTCAGCAAAAGACTTTTTCAAATATTTGCCATTTATCATGCCTCCGATTAATGTTCAGCAATTTATTTCCAATTTCATCCATCCAAAATAGCCGCAAACATTCAGATATTGAGCACGAATCCGAGATACGATGGAAGTGAATAAAAATAAGTCAAAAATAGAACTCGGTTCAATGGATCTCTAACATCAATAGATACAGTTCAAATGAATTCACATGTTTGCTAAGTGCATCTGAATTATCTACCCCCAAAAGAGTGAGATAAATTCTTCTCTTCTCTCGTCGGCGGAGGTCCTTGAATTAGATATTCGTTGTGTATGCTGTGGAACGACAGACGGTCTTGCAATTAATTAGCCGCAAAATTTCCTCTTTTAAAATTCCCTTTTACGGTGCAGGAGCATGTGGTATCTCGGGAACGACGACGAGGAGGAATTTTCCCCTATATTCGAAATTCCTTTGTAATGAAATTTAATTTCGACTTTGGCTGTGTAAACTTTTTGTGTACATCACGTATATAGGACGTACTGTATTGATCCCTCACATTCGCAGTGGCTTATTGGCTTTTAGTCTCCGGCCAGAGGAGATTTAACTGCCGCCCTCCTGTCGTTCCTGTCGAAGTGAAAAATTCGGTGTGTTCTGCATCCGAATGATGCCAATAATTAATGAATCGATGTGCGAGCACCGCGTGGTGGCACGTAGCTTATTCGTCGCGCTTAGCACAATCGTACGCACCCACACCAACCGCACCAGCTAATAAATTAATAACGCTTTTATTAACATTTAATATTTAATAGAAAACCCTTAAAACTAGACGAATGAACGATCTAAAAACGCAGCCCATTGGGGAGAAATTAATGGCAAATTGTATTTTAAATGATGAACGTATGTATCTACACATAGATAAAGAATGCATGACCGGAACTTGGCGCCTGTCTGTGCTGTACGTTTCCATTGGTAAATTGAATTTCGTAAAACGATTGAATTTAAATTTTATCTCCTCGTTTTTTTTTTTTAGCGCAAAAATTGTGCTCTGCCTGTTGTTTACATTATTATGAATTCAGAATGAAGTGAGTATCTGAATTATTAAGGTGTACAGCGAGGAACGTTATGCATTGTGTAAAAGAGACGATTCGTTCGGATACACAGGTGTGTTTCGCGGGTGAGTATGTAGCCACAGGTGTGGTGGATGGAAAATGAAAATTGGAAAATTACATTGATAAAGCATAGAGATCAAAATGAAGCAATGGTTAAGTTACATGTTTGCTTATACAAAACACGTACGTGTTTGCGAATGAGCAAAAAAAAATCTTATATTTCAGTCGATTTCTAGAAAGCCAGCCAATTTGTTTCACTCTATGCATATTTGAATTCACATCAATAATCTGAGAATGTCGTATCTCTTCTTATAAGTTATTTAGAGCAACTGTCAGGACAGATTTTGATATCTTGAAGACTGTGTGCCGAGCTTTCAGTTGTCCTCTTCTGTTTAGAATATAAAATGACAATTGACGTAGAATGGCAATGACACAAAAGCTAATGTGGATTACTTAAACAAAGAAGATTTCATGAAAGAAATGAAACCTTAACTAAATATTCCAAGCCCCAATTGGGTTCGTTCAGGAGAGATTTCAACCAAGACCATTACCTGAAGAAGTACATTCGAAAATAAGGTCTAAAATTTCCTTTAAAAGCTTGAATCGGTTGTTGATCACATCTCATTGGCTATAAATATAATCAAAGACTGGTTTTCAATCTCTGGTAAACCTATGGAACCGCCAAATACACCAAGCTGCTGCATTTTACGGATGTAGATGCCATTCAAAAGTGTTTAAGGCTTTTATATACCGTGGATGTAAAGATTTTGAAGTTCTGATGATCAGCCAACCAGCAGCATTCTTATGTTTCGCCTGCTAGTTTTTGAACTAACTGAGCTTCGTAATGCCTGATTTACAATGCAGCATGAAAACGAGACAAGAGCGAGACGAGAAATCCTATCCTAGTCGTCATAAAATCTTTGGCCAGTGCACAATGAATGCGATATTTTTAGCAGTGGATCATGCAATCTACTCGTATGTGAAAAAAAAGTGAGAGCTCTACAACCGAACAAAACCTTTCTCTTTCTGGCGAAAGTCGAAGTCATAATAGGCTGCTGTGACGCTGTCATGTTGGGTCTTCTTTTTTTTTCTTGAATCATAAGTTGATTTGACGCTGACAGCTTTTATGCTCTCAGAAAATTTACAGAAAGTCAGTATTAGGTTTGTTTTCGTACTATCTGCGCTAAAATTCGCAGCTTTTCAAATTTCTCGGAGGGAAGGATAATCCTTCAAGAAAGTACTGGAACGGGTAAACCAAAAAAACGTCACTTTATTTTGCCAGCGAACAACAACACAACCATTTGACAGAATTCATATTTTTGCCCAAAGAAATTTCTTGGGCTGAAGTTCGCTGCATAGGGACATTTCTTACTCTCTCGTGAGCTCTCTTTTTTTGTGAAAAACTACGAAACTTTGATGTAGGGGAACAGGAACTCAGTATTTTTCGTAAAATTTCGTAGATTTTCGTAGTTGTAGTCAGTACGGGAACAGACGTACGAAATAGATGGAATTACACTTGAACAAGGTTGGGAAATATTGCAAAGTTACTTTTAAATTTGATGCCTTGTTGCCGAAACAGTGTGAATTTGGGAAAAGAAGTGTTGGTCAAAAAAAAGTGTACCAACTGCAGCTGTGAAGTTGAGACTGATTTGCGGATTGATGACTGAACGAATTCCTGTGTTCGTTCTGTGTACTTAGCGACGAATATTGAAACTGTTGACCATAGTGTGCGTCTAAGCCCGAGAGCCTCGAGGTGTCAAAGATAACAGCTAATGAACCTCAGTTGCACTAGCCTGAGGAGAATTTTTGATAAAGATTTCAGATTATTCTCCCAATTTACTCAGGAATTGCAGAAAAATCACTTCCTTACCGCTTCTCTGTTAAGGCTTTAAATTGACGGGAATTTTGCTCTCAAAATCAACCTACGAGTATAGTTCATCTAACTAGTCAATATTAGTCAGTCTGTTTCAGAAATATTGGCAGAAACCATTGAAAATGTACAAAAAATTGGATTATTAGGATGAACCAAGTCGGCTGATGCAGTTATATAAATAAATCATTAAAATTTTTTAAATCCTTTTTTAAAATAAACCAACGGGAGGCCCCCTTATCTCAAAACTCTTTATTACAAAGAATATACTATGGTGAAGCCCAGCTCAAAGAATCTGGGTGCAGGAACATAACAACATACGTACATATGCCTTTTGTAAGATCCAGGAGATAACAGCAAGCGAACTTATTGCATCTTTGGCTGACTATACGATATCTAGGCTCAACTATTCTCAGTAGAATTCCTTACCGGAGAAAAAGGAAGTACATATATGTAAGTAATCTTAACTACCTGAGAAGGACACAGAGGGAGTGATCTTTAGTGGCAGGCGTCTTATGGAAACTATATGAGTAATGAGAGTTGAAGAACCTTAACATTACTTTAAATTTGTTTGCATCAGGCAGCTAAGATGTCAGCTACATCGGCGAACTGAAGCAGAATCCACCAAGAAAGAAGTAGATTACAGAATCAACATTTTAAGAGTATGCTCCGATCTCCTAAGACGCGACAAAGTTACTGGCTGAACTATTATTGACCAATTTGCTAAAGATGCCAATTGTATATATTGTACTAGCAGGCTTATGATGTTAACAGTGATAAGTCGATGAAAGTTGAAGGACAATTCTCAAAATATGGCAAGAGAAGTGGCACCAGACTGGCAGATGGGCGCCGCGATTGAACACCAATATAGGAGCTTGAATCAGCAGGAAACATGGATAGTTGAATTTGTATCTGAGGCAGAAGCTTAAGAAGCAATTAACGACATTTGACCGACAAACGCCAAAAGGCTGAAGACGCAAGCCTGATGTCCAACGTCGCGATAAAGTGCTCTGAAAACCAGTAATATGGGGGTTCATAAGAGGGAAATTCCAACCATATACATTGGCCATTGTTACACCCTCCTCTATTCTTTGCTTTAACAAGGCTTTTGAAAAGTTTTCCTGAATTTTTGCTAGGCACTCAACTGAGTAATCTTTCTTTGCACAAACTCGATCCCACGCACTGTACTCCAACGCACTACCCACTGAACCACGATCACGCCCATCCTATTACAACTTTCGAATTGCAACCACTTTGAATTGTCCACCTTACCATTATAAGAAAAAGCCAGGAGAACACCACGGCGTATACGTAACATTTTACGCCTCATGCAACGCCATTTGTTTGGGTTGAAAAAATCCCGCCAGGTCCTTGCGTTTTTTCCTTCACTACTATACAGATAATACGTCACGCATTTTGATAAGAAATTTTGCGAGTTTTTTTTTTACTCTTAATGACAAAACCATTTCGACTCTAAATCTTCTGTGAATAACACCTCTATTCAAATTTTTGTGTGGAGTGTTTTTTTGTTTTTTTTTATACGTCGGTCGGTATCTCAAAAGAATTTTGTTTTTCGTTTCTCTTTTTTTTATCGTAAAATGTCACGCACAGCGTATAAAAGAAATCAGAGAAAGAAATAATATCACGTTACCAGATCAAAGAATCCATTGTCTTCGGGTTAACCTACGAGGCGATTTTCTATTCTCATTGTTTTTTTTTTTCTTTTCTCTCTTTTTTATCAAAAAAAAACGACAGGAGTTTTTCTTTTCTTTAAAGAAATCCATTTAAATGAAGAATTTGTGACAAAGGGACCTCAGAGGTTTTTATTACAGTAAACTGCGCATTTGGTGCCCTTGGCAGTGCACATAATTAAGGACTCCACTGTATTTGTACCAGTAAATCATATCTGTTGGGTAGAGGAAATTGTATTTATGATAAACTCTTTTCACTTCTTGTAATAAAATGAGAGATATCCTGCCTTCCTTCCGACAATGTGATTTTATAATTTCCTTGTCAAATTTAAATAGGTACATTGCATTAGAATGCTAGACGCCTGCAGGAGAATATAACAAATTAAGTTTGCTCCGTCAGTCATCTTGTTCCTTAGAAGTATAGAAGGTATAGAGGTTTTCATGTCCGGTGGAGTGGAAAATTACCCAAGAGTGTTGCTCCTTTTATTCAGTGAACTTAATCGAGATTGTGTAGAGCGCAATGCTCTGCAGATATTTTTGAAAGAGTGCATAATTTAGAATCAACTGGTTTTACTGCAGTAATTTACTTGTCACTTTACATAGACGTTACTATGTTCGTAGAGTGTAGACGAAAATTGAACATACCTATGAGAGAGTATAACACGTTTTTGGCTTACGTATGTATAACGGTACTTTGCTTTTTAACTGGGCTCAGAAGTACGATTATTTTTTAGGTAATACACAATGGATTTCGCTCATGGACAAAATTAAATATGTGCTAAAATATGGCATTACAAATTATAACCAAATTTTGAAAATATATATATTTTTTTTTAATTTTACACTTCTTGTTTTAATTTTAAAATTAATTGTTCAACTAACAACATAAAGGTGCAAGTACGTACGACCCAGTTGTGCACTTTATTTAGGCCTTTTTCCTTATGTTGTAATAAGTTTGACACATGGTTTGTAAGAAAGAGAAATATAAAAGATAGACGTCAGAAAATATATATTTTATATGATCAGCATTACTAGCAAAGTCGATTAGGCCATAGTCTGTCTGTCTGTGTATCACCACTTTTTGGGCTTTTACTCATGAGCTATTAATATTAAATTTTGTGTAGATGGTCTTTGAAAAAAAGGTTCAGTACAAGTAGTACGATCTTTAAATTCTGCCAACTGACACGCCCACTATTTGACCGCAATTTTGCAAAAAATTCAAATAATTTTACTCAATAAAATTTGTATTAATTTACTTAGTGAACAAATCACAACCATTTGAGAACATGCTTAATAGTAGAATCATTAACTCAGCCGTAAGACCTTGTTCCGTGAGACAACTGACCACGAGAGGCACACCACAAGGAGGGGTACTCTCTCCGATGCTATGGCTACTCACCGTCAACAAGATTCTTAAGATCTTCGAGGAGAAAACTATTAAAATCGTAGCGTACGCGGATGATCAAGTGATACTAATTAAAGGCAAATTTATGCCAACAATCAGTGAACTCATGGAATCCAAAAAGGTTTAGGAGTTAATTCGCGTAAGACCAAGATGGTCGTGTTCACCAAGAAAAGAAAGATACCCAGCTTCAGACTACCAAAGCTGGAAGGCACCACAATAAACCTCTCAACTGAGGCGAAATAACTAGACTCTAAGTTATCGTGGAGGAGGAATATAGAAGAAAGAATGAAAAAAGGTCTAACTGCTCTCTACGCCTGCTATGAACATTAGTGAAGCCGACACATCCATACTGCCGCCGATTAGAAAACTATACAGTATTGTTGATAACATAATAGAGAATGAGGCCAACGCCTCCTGGTCATCCAGGGAGGACTGTACTTCGTTCACGTGCCCTCTGGCCAAAACTGAATAGAAAGGAAACAGACACCCTATTAACAATGGATCGAACTTCTATCCGCGTGCTCACTGGAGTAATCACAAGACACTGTGCCATAGGAGCAATGCTCCACAAATGAAGCTCAGAGTCCAGCGATTTATGCAGAAGCTGGGGAGACGAAGAGGAGGTAGAGTTAATCCAACATATGCTGTACCACTGCCCCGTCCTTCAAGAACAAGCCACAGATTCCTTGATAGCATTGCAGAGGTTACTTCGATTCGTTAATAGCACCAACTGGTTTAAAGGGACACTGATTACATTAGGCATTCGTCTTAGAGCTAATGATTTCCTACTTCAAGAACTCAATGACTCATGTAGAATCAGGTGCGGCATTCCTAATGATTCCCTATCAACCAATTAAATATATAATTCTATGCATTAACATGATTAATCATCATATACGATGTCAGGCATATTAGTTTTGAATTTTGAATTTAAACGGTTTTTATTAATGCGAAACAAGAAATACTTAAATGCTAGACAAAAACGCTTAAAACTAGCTTAAGTAACTTAACTAACTTAATATAACTTACTGGCTCTCTGCGAGCGCTCTAAGCTAAACTTAATGCTTATCCTATGTCTTTCGACCAACAAAACGAATACTAATGTAATAATGTAACTATAAATTAACGATTGAAAAACTAAGAAAAAGCTTTGAGTATAAAAACTTAGTAGAGGAACAATTTTATTTAAAAACTTATATGCTACTTAAAAATAAAATAAACTTACGTAATACCTTAAAATAAAGTTAACTATATTTTTTTTTTGGTAGCCAAGTGGCTTGTGTTTTTTTTTTATTTATGTTTTTTTTTGTTGCCAACGGGCGTTTTTTTTTTTTTTTTTTTTTTTTTTTTAATTTTACCCTAACCTAGAACTGAAGAATACTTAAAAAACTATGCAAGCCGGCCAAGAGCATGTGAAAGACGCTTGGTGACCAACTAGCTGTATTATCCCTATCCGGGATCTATAGGAATCGACGACGGAGCTCGTTCTAAGAGCCACCAAAATTGTTGGTGCTGTCGCTCGACGTCTTTAATATCACGGATTGACACCGACCTACTAAATCGGAGACGCTCCTCAGCGCTCCGTACGACGTCACGCTCGTAGTTGAGCCGCCTATCCACAGTTTTTCGGCCTACGTGGAAGATTAATGGAACTGCCGCTCTATCCTGGATCAGACCTGCCTGATCATAATAGAGGAATGCCTCCGGGGGGACAAAGCCGCTAAATCGAACGCTCTCATGGTACATAATATTGGGGTAATAAGCCCCGGAGATCAGGTTATTCATCGAGGTCATTGCTCTTGCAATGTGCCTTCGAGTCATCTTGATTAGGAAATTGTCCACTCTTATCAGACTCGCTTTGTTGTAAAGGATCTCGTTGGAATAGAATTTTATGTACTGAGACTCTGGTGTTCTGTACAAGTGAAGGCAAGCCCGAAGACAGGCCCTCTCAAACACCCGAATCCTTTCCATCCTGCTTGCCCCTATGTTGAACCACACAGGACATCCATATGCGATCATGGGCCGAATAAGGGCCATGTAGCAGATTACCTTCACCCTTGCATCGAGTTGGCTGCTATAAAACAGTCTCTTTGTAAGAGCGAAAGCGCCTCGGGCTCTGGTTAGAGCAATATCTACATGTTTATTAAAATATAGATATTGGTCTAGCCAAATCCCCAGGTATCTGACTACATTTTGACATGCAAGTGGACGTCCGTGCTCTCCAACGATAGAGAACTTTCGCCAATTCTTCCTGGTATCCCAAGAGGCCCCGGACAACGGCGTTCTGAAAAGAATGGTTTCAGACTTCTGGAAGTTGATCTTCAACTTCCAGTCATCGCAATATCGCTGAATCTTATCGAAGTCACGCTGCAAGAGTGTTGCAATGACGTCAATCTTAGGTCCTGATCTGTACGCTATCAAATCGTCCGCGTACGCTATCACGTCTGGAAGAGATCCTATCAGATCAGCTGTGTAAATATTGAAAAGGATCGGCGAATTAACCGCCCCCTGTTGCAGACCATTTTTAATTTCGAACGTCCCAGTGGAAGTTACGCTGCCATTTTTCACAACGAACTTTCTACCAGTGAGCATATTAAGCCACATGTACAGTAGTGGTTTACTTATACCCAACCTACTCAACTTGTAAAAGAGCCCCTCCAACCATACGGTATCGAAGGCCTTTTCCAAGTCAATAAGGCAGGCACCCGTGCATTGTTTCTTACTTTTGTTCCATTGGATATCCGACACGAGTTTAGACGCGGCATGAATTGTATCATGCCCCGCCTTAAAACCGAATTGGTTATCCGGAACAATTTTATTTTCCTCAACCCACATTATCATTGCTCTATGTAGCACTTTCTCGAATACCTTGCTGATGTTCGGAAGGAGACTTATGGACCGGAGATTTGCCGGATTGGAACTGTCTTTTCCCCTTTTTGGAATCGGCTGAACCACCGCTGTTTTCCAATGCTCTGGATAATGGGCATTATTCAGTGCATTGTTGAACAGGGTGGCGTAAATGTCTACCGCTACTAGAGGAAGATGTCGAAGCACAATGTTCGATATTCCATCGATTCCCACTGATTTCTTCTTTCTCAGTGATTCGAAGATCGCTTGAAGTTCTACCTTCGATATGTAAGGGGGATGAATCCCTTCAATGGCAATGACATTGTTTGCAACATTGTCATCATTGAACCTGGTGAAGCCAGAATTCTCTGCTTGCCAATGCTGCAAATCATATCGAAGGCGGAAGTTGTGCGCAAGGACTCTATTTTCCAGGTCGTGGTTAGGGCGAATGCAAGCATTTACCTTATACACGTCCTCGAAAATAGTTCCTATAGCCTCTACCTTCTGCTGCGGATCTTCAATCATGAAAAAGTCGTCATCATCGATGGCGTCCCTTGGATCTATTCCTGCTGCTGTAAGTAACTGTTCATTGTGAGTAGTTCGAGGAATCTTCAGACACGGAAGTTCGTTGACATCGTTCCTCCGAAATATTTTATTAATCTGGGGGAACATACTCGGGTTATCAGACTTGATAGCCCGAATCTTATTACCCCAGTGCAAATTAGCCGACAGCCTGTAATTTGCCCTAATTAATACTTGGAGATTCTTTATCAACGACTTCAGAGTCCTAACCTCCGAGTTCTGTCTGTCAGTAAACTGCCTATGCAAGTTTTTTAATCTTGTCAGTAGTCTACTTTTTTGTACGTGCAGTGCGTCGATTGTTGCGTTGCGGTAAACGTTGTCAGTTGGTCGATACCGAGGTATAGTACTGTCCATCGTTTGTTTAATTGTATCGTCCATTTGTTTGAGGTAGCTGTCAATCTCCTCATTTGACAGATTCCTATTGGACGGTGGGTCGAGCGAAGTCGAGGAGAGTGCTCTTGTTAAGTCTCGGGAAAAGCGAGGCCAACGAGTCTTACTATAGTTGTAGGAATACGTTTGGACAAACTCTTCCAATTCCGCGATTTCGTTGGGAATAGTTATTTCGGCAATAAGTCCGCAATGGTCACTGTCATACACGAACGTGCGTAAACAGTTTATCGTTTGTCGGTTCACGTCGGTCAGTTGTAACCGTTCGTCGAACAGGAGTAGATCCAGATAGGAGCCGCTTCTAGGAAACGATGGACTATCTGTAGCTTTCAAATCGAGCCGAAACTCGACATTGTGTTGACCCCACCAATTGAGTAGTGAGTTCCCCCTAGTATTTGGTGTTTGATTTCCCCAATCTCTATGTTTGGCGTTCAAATCTCCGGCCATGAGGAAATAATTCTCCCCCAATTCCAGCCTTAGGCATCGAAACAATGTCTCGAGCTCGGACATGAATAATGTAGACTGAGGAACATCAGGAGCATAAAGTGCGACCACGAACATCTTCTTTCCACTACGGAGAGGGATGCACACAATACACGCTTCTAGCTCCCGGAACCTACGCACTTCACCACTGTACACGGCCTTATACCTTAGTTCTTTTCGAATGCAGATCGCAACACCACCTCCTTGAGTGGAGTTGGGTCGGTCTCTTCGTTCGATATTATATTTATTGTGCTGTAACTTGCGTTTCTGGGATAGCTTAGTTTCGCTAACCAGACACACATCAGGGCTTTGGTCGTCGAGCAACTTAAAGAGCGATTCCTTTCGCTCGATCCTAATCAATGAATTCACATTCACCGCAAGGATCTTCAGGGATTCCCCATTCGCGGCCGTACCCATTACGAATGACGTTGCGCTAGGTTCGGCAGAAGCGCGTAGATCTGGTCCACCCGGTTCGCCTGCTCTAGTAATTGGCGCTGGAACTGACCAACCTGCCCCTGAATTTGGAGCAGGATGGTCAACAAGTCGCCCTGAGCTTCAGGTGCCTTAGGCACTTGGGCCTGTGCAGCTACCTTCTGTACAGTGCTCATCCTACCTGACGCCATTTGGGCGTAGGTAAATTGGGGAGTCACGGCTGGTGTTTGAGCGGAACCGTGTGGGACTTTAACCACGCGCTTTTGCTTACGAGCCAGATTTGCTAATTTCATGCTTTGGTATTCAGGACAACCCCGATAATTTGCGGTGTGTCCTGAATTCCTGCATAGTACACACAAGAGTTGGCTCTTTTCAGCCACTCCTTCCTTACCCAGAGTGCAGTCCTCAGTTCTGTGGAACATTGCGCACTTCACGCATCGAGGCTGCATATCGCAGTTCGACGCGGCGTGCCCGAACCTTTGGCAGCGAACGCATTGAATAATGCCCTCGCTGCGCCTTATTTTGTCCCATGATACAACCTGGTGGTCTAGAACATGGATACGTCTTAGACCCTCCAGATTGCTGTTGGGAGACAGTTGAACGAGGAAGAACGGTAGTTTCTTATTCTCCCTTTTGGCCCTCACTGTGGTGAAAGGCTTTACTCCCACGAACGTGAGATTGTCGTACTGAAATTCTTGGAGCATCTTAAGGAGCTCCTCTGGTTTGGTGGACGGATCCAAACCCTTCAGCAGCATTGTTTGCCGCTTTTCCCCCTTCGGGGTGAAGGAGAAGAACTCCGTTGTCGATCCTCTCAATAAATTTTTAATATAGTGATAATTTTGAATAGTGTTGCATTGTATGGTGTGTTTAGTTTGATTATGTCTTTTAATGGTAAAGTTATTACCTATGGCCGACTCACATAATTTAATTGTGTCCACAAGCTCCATCTTGTACACATTAATGGGTGGTATTCGCACTTTTTTTGTTTCGTTTTGCTGCTGTTGTTGTTGTGTCTGCTGCGGTTGTTGCTTCGGTTGTTGTTGTTGTTGATTCGACTGTTGCTCTTGCTGTTTCTTCGACTGCTGCTTTGGCTGCTGTTGCTGCTGCTTAGTTTGTTGTTGTTTCTGATTTTGCTGCTGATGTTTGATTTCATCTTGCTGTATCATCACAATCTGCTGCAATTGTGAATTCGGATGTTTTTGTTGTTGCTGTGCTTGTTTTTGCTGTCCTTGAGAGGACTCCAGAGCCCTTTGGCGCTCCACCTCTCGCCTTGCCATTTGTTTGGCCTTAATGGCCAGTACCTGCTGCTGGAGCTGCTCAATACTGCTTGTAAGGCTCTCCAGCTCGTCGTCCTCATCATCGGAGTCATTTTTGGCTAATGGGGCGAAGGAATTGCTTGCCCCCATATATCTTTCTTCTCATTCTTTTTGGTTATTATTTGCCGTTTCCATGGCTTGTGGGGAAGCCATGGTCGGCAGCCTTCTTGCGGACGCCGAACGAGTGGCTCGCTTTAAGTTTGGAGTCGGCTTCGTTTTCCTCCTCCTCTTTCCATCATTGCTAGGTGGTATTGGTACAGGTGACAACTGTACCTCCACCTCGACACTTGATTCGGCCGCCACTCCCACAGCTGGGAGTAGGGGCCTTTCCCCACTCATCACTTTATTTTCAACTAGTTTTTGTTTATTCACTTTCGTTTTTTTTTTTTTTTTTTTACGTTGATTTTTATGTCACTAAAAAAGTATTATTTTATATTTTGTTTTTTTTTTTTTTTTTTTCTTTTTTTTTTTTTTTGTCCTTTTGGGCCAGGAACCGAACCGTGACTTCGCGCGTTCTGGTATAAGTGGTCTCCCACAAACCCACGCTTTTGCCTTGCGAAGTAAACAAAAAGTACTGACACACTTTATAATAAGAAAAATTAAATTTTCACACCGTGATTAAAAAAATACGTGTGTACTGCACAAAACACTGACTAGAAGTGAGGGCATATTAGTCCTCTTATTTACATGTAAATTAATTCTTATGTCAACTTATTTATGTTTCTGTTAATTTATTTATCTGTTAACTTGCTTAAGTGTAAGTTATTAGCCCGTATTGATAAATTTTTAATAGGAAACTCTTTAACCTGACTTCAAAAATTATTGTCATTTAATTAGCACCGAATCGCTCGATGTCAGGAAAGGACTTTGACAAGTTCACGCGCCATCATTGGATTTCTTTAATGTAGTACTTGAGAAAATTGTACGAAACTCACAAGTCGACATCGGAGGTGCAATTTTTTTCAAGCCTGTACTGCCGATAACTTTGACATAGTTGGACAAACTCAGAAGGCCGTCAGTGCGGCATTTGGGAGCATTGAGATCGAGGCAGCAAGGATGGGTTTAGCGGTAGATGAAAGCAAGACAAGATATGTGCTATCTACCAAAAAGAACACTCAACATCGACATCTTGGATAGAATGCCACAATAGGCAGTTATAATTTCGAGGTAGTAAAGGACTTTGTGTACCTAGGCGAATGACACCAGTCAGTGGGAAGATCAAACGAGGAATCTCTTGCTTTTGCCAATCGGGGTTTCTATGGCCTAAGAGGCCTTATCTCGAACTACTGAAGTAACTCTTTATAAGATACTAATCATCCCAGTCCTGCTGTATAGCGCGGGAGCATGGACTTTGACAAAATCGGATGAGGATTTATTTGGTTATTTTCAGAGAGAAAATCTTCGAGTAAACTTTGGTCCCATCTGCATAGAAGGTGAGGGGCGAAGAATTGTCGAACTATACGGCCTGTACAAGGAGAGTTAGCATACAATGACTAAAATGGCTGGGTAATGCCCAACATTCCAGCTAAGAATGTCTTCGAATCCACCCCGGACGGACGGTGCAAGCAAGTGGAGACCTCAACCAACTTGGAGTGCGCAATTAGAGGAAGCTGGCTCGTAACCGGGTTCGCTGGAGGACTTTGTTGATTAAGGCCAGACTAGTAGATGGCTTTCAAAAAAAAGTCTGAAACAATACGCACGAGGCTCCCTTAAAGCTTGCACCAATTTCTTGAGCTCTCCTCAAATGCTTGTGGTATCAACAAAAGGTTAATCTAAATACCGATCAAAAGTCTCCTTAGACCGCTGCTGAAGGCTATTGACGTCTTAAAGGCTAATTTCAACCCCACAGATAGAGGCTATAGCATATCCTATCAGCAGAATATCTGATATTATTTTGTTAACATAACTTTCTCTTTCTGCCGAAGATCCTGGTTTGAATAATCCCTCCTTTGTATAAATTCAAAAATTAAATTCTTTAGAAAAACAGAAACAAAACCCAACTGAACTCTAATTTCGAGTTTAAGGAATTTCCTTTCCCTTTCCCTCCACTATTATGAGAATAGGGGCAGACGGCAAACAAAGAAAACGAATACCTACTGTATTGCAATTTTACACGCAATTCGTTGGGTCAGGGTTATTGCGAAACAGTAGAGAGAGAGAGAGAGCAAGAGAATAAGAGAAAAAAAATTCCTCCTTTCGACTTGTGCAGTAAATTAAAATTCTTTTGTTGAAACAAAAGAACAACAAGGACGACACCGACTGAAAAGAAACACTTCAAAGCAATAATTCGAACACAACTCATCATTTACCAAGTTTTGTACTCTGCCTGCAAAGACAAATGGTCCTTTTACCCGTATCTCCGGTCATATAAACTTCTTACTGTATGTGTGTATCTTAGAAGCAGCGTTATCTTCACTCAGGAATTGTTCCCCAAAAAAAAAAAAAAAAAAAAGACGACAATAATGATGACAACGACACAGAATGGCGATGAGAAACGCTTCAACCCGTGAATGTGTATTCTCTTGTGTAATATGTAATTATTTGCATAAATAATGAAACTGAAATTAAATGGCAATTTCCCAGTATGCAAATTTTCTCTGGACTACCCCAACGCGCGCCGCGTGAGAGAGAAGAAAAAAGGACACGCAGGAGCAGGCATGCAGAATCCCACTACAACTCTGTACCAGACAGATAAAGTTTTCTAATTTAATTTTCCTTTCGTTTCGTTTCGTTCTGCAAACATCAAGACTGAAGACAGTGGTAGAGTAAGAGTACGCCTTGCAATAAGACAAGACATACTCAAATGGTGTAGGATTTGTTTATATTTCTCGGAACGATGATGCTCGGAAAAGGGTGGCCTCGAATGGGAGTCATAAGATTCCTATTCACCGGGAAATGTGGATACACGTCGGAATACAGGAATAGCTTAAAGTTACCCGTTCAGTATGTAATTGGATTGCTGAAAGAGAGACGCACCGGATGTTGGAGCAAGGAACGTGGTAATGAATTCGATTTGTAAGTTAATTTTAGCACCAATACTCTGGTAGTGTTTGGGAAGCATCTTTCCAAGAAATCGTAGCAGCTTATGAAAGTGCATGTAGTATTTTGTTTCACTTTTCACAACTCATTGTACCTACGCATTGGATTAACTTGTGTAAGTAGAAGTTGTGGGGGAAACATTGGAGGGAGAGTAAAGTTGCAGTGGCATTGGGTTCTGAAGTACTAGTCCGTAATTTTAGTTAGAAAGTTGTTTTAGAAAGGAGAAGCACCATAATCCCGATACATGATCCTTTTCATTTGATATCGTTTTGATGCTTTATAAAATACCAGTTTATTTTGGCCGACATTTCGGCTCAAAGGATAGTCTTTCGGCTTCAATTTTTCCCCGAGCTAGAACTTAAAAGCCAAGATTTTAATGAAAAATTTTCTATGAAGTTGATATCGATCAATTTGGATCTTCTTCAATACTCTTCCGAGATCGCAAAGACTACTGATCAAAAATGACACTGACAGTTTGCAAACTGACATTTGGTTTGACAGATATGACTGCCTGAAGTTAGTAATGAGCGCGTTCCGTATTCTAGGGCTGGGTAGTAGTAGGTAGTGATTGGTCAAAGATGTTTTTTTTTTAGGTAGTTGATTGGATTTGAAGGTAAACAAGTTCTTCCTAAATTTTAGGTTAATCTTGGTTCCATTTGCCGTTTCATATACTAGGCCGTAGCTCAAAGAGTAGGGCTAGAGTTCGGAACGCACTCAATGACTTGGGAGACCTGTTTCCAAGTTACACAGAGTCTTCATTTCAGTTCAATACCAAGGATTCGTTTTGGGGATGCTTGGTAGCTAAAAGACAAAGAAGAGTAATTTAGCATTATGTCTCGAATACATATAAATAAAAGATATGCATTTGCAGAATGTGTTTATGTGGTGTCATATGTATGTGTCCATCGAGCAACAACTCAAAACCAGGTGCACAATTTTTAACATTCAATCTGTTGTGGTATCTACAAGTAGCAGCTGTTAAACTAATATCCTGCCTTCAACGAGCGGCACAATAAAGTTCACATATTTGCACTCAAAAACGCCTGCCGCTTTACATAGTATCCACAACGATAACATACTCGTACCAAAATCAGCGACCCTTCATATCACAGCATGGATTTGCATTCCACCTTTGGCTCTAATATTGCCCCGGTGATGGCTTATTGTATGGGGTGGGGAAAGAGATTTTGCTCAATTCGGCCCGATGACGGTCTTTTCTGGATAAATTGCGAATATTGGCAGGAATTTGGCTTTTGGAATTTCATTGAACTAAACCAGATACTGGAGTATGCTAGATGGGATAGTTTGCATGTATGTATGCAGTTTAATACATATCCTTGCCTTAGTCCTTCTTAGCCCGATCGGATTTTGATTTGTGTAGATTCTACCTTGAATTATCTAGGTTATAACTTTTCACTGGATGCCGTGACTTTATGGCAAAACTTAAATAATAATCTCCAATAAAAGCCCACAACCTGTTGGAAGAATATACCATCTCCTTCCGGTGTAAATTTTTTTTTTCGGATAATTTCTCGGTATCTATCTTATATAAATTGGGTAGGTACGGTTGCTTTGATTTTTGTTTTTTATTGGAAATATACTTTTTGATGAATTTGTTGTCTTCATGCCTGAGGCAAGCAATTTAAGTAGGAGTTGACCTTTTAACATAAATTTTGGATAATTCAAGGATCAATTTAGGTTAATGTTGATTCAAGTCGTAGGTGTGTTTGCTTGTATTTGGAGCCTGATTTAATGAGTACAGCGAATGGGGTCTATTCTATGAAAGATTTTGGGTGAAAATACGAGTATGCCTCTTTGGAAGAAACTGCTGTTTTGCTTAATGTTTGTTAAATGAGTAGTACTTTAAATAAGTTAAAGCTACGATGGCTGAAAAGGCTGAAAAATCTAATTATGAACGAGTCTGGAAAAAGGAAAAATGAAGACTTATGCAGATAGTGAGTCCGCAATATATAGGGCAAGGAAACAGCAGAGTCTTTCGAAAGAAAATGTGCATGAGAGATCCTAATATATTTTAGCAAAATAAAAGTCCACAAACAGACACATTGTTCAATGTATAAGGCTTAAAAGAAACTCGTACTGAACTCGAACGCATGGTTCAAAAACCAGCTACAGAAATTGCAATAAGGTCGATAAGATCTGAACACTTGTCAGATAGGTAAATCATGCCTCTATAGCCAACATTCATTCCCAGATATTCCATAAAGAAATAAATATAAATAGAATACTCCAAATAGATTAATGTCATCCAACTCATCCATGTTCTAGGTATCTCTAGTTGGGTGGTTTCCATTTAAGACAAAGTCAAGGCTTACTTAATACAGAAGCCAGCTTGGCATCTACCATTCCAAAATTCCAAAAGTCGGCGGCGTTGATCTATGTATCTCTAGTTCAGCTAGATACCTGGGTGGAATTTTAGATCCCAAGCTAAGCTTGAGAAAAATATGGCCGAAGCAAGTAAGCGTAGCTCTCTACTCTTGCAAAGAAGCACTCAGCAACATGTGGGGCTTCAAACCAACTGTGGTATACAGGATATACACGGTGCGCGGCTGTAAGATCCATCGTCACTAGTATAGTGGACCGTACTTGAGAACGTACCTTACCCAAATCCACAGGGTGGCGTGCAACGGACTCATGGGATCAATTAAAACAACACCGACGGAGGCAATGGAACATCTATTGCAGTAGTTTGGCAACCAAAACTGCTATAAGATTGAGGAAAGTCCGCTTATGGTCACCGAGCCCTTACGACCACGATTTCATTTTGAGACTGATCACATGAACCCGATGCTAACATTCGAAAGGAGATTCAATACAAGAATTCCTGACAGAATTTACTGGAAGAACTGAAGAACCAAGAAGAAAAAGGAGTTGGCATTCTGTACCGACGACGAAACAGTTCTAAGACAGTGGTACAGGAGCCGGAGTTTATTGTGAAGCCCTAGGAATAAGCCGCTCCTTTAGCATTCTATTTAAAGCCGAAGCCACAGCACATTCTATATAGACAGCGATGCAGCCATTAAGGCTCTGGAATCTGCTACAATTAGGTCGAACCTTGTGAGAACCTGCAAATCACTTTTAAACACAATATGGTGACCCTCAGTTGGGTACCAGGGCAAAGAAAATTGAATCGTGATCAGTTGTGCGAATGTCCTGCCTTATCCGTCGGAAGAAAGAGAACTCTTGGTAGTCATTTCAATTGGCTTAGGCAACATTGACCTGATGATGACTGACTTTCTTCATCTACCTAACTTAACCTACAGCTTGGGATTTAGTCAGGTTTAAGACCAGTATATAGTACACTGATCAATCGTGATTATATTTTGACTTAACTTCAAGACGAGTTCTTTCACCTTCATCATTAATAAATAGGTAGAACAGAATAGGCCCTTAGATTGAACCCTGAGGTACACCTTGCCAAATGAGCTTAAGCCCAGGAAGGTATTGCCTACAGCTAGTGTTTGCGATCTATCACTCAATATGCCAAAGATAGAAAGGGTTGACGAAGTGAAATGTGATGAAATGAGAGAAATTTTTTCACGATGATTTATCAAAGTGAACTGAATGAGAATGGTATATATGTAAGACATTGGCCAACAGGCAGAACATCCATCCAAATCTTCACATCACGTATTTGTATTCGTATCCAAATATTTATGCGAATATTTGTCTCGATGAGCACTGATTAACTAATAATCACTTAAGTCAACAACTTTTGGTAGCAAATCCTTTTCTGCTGATATCGAGAGGTTGACCTTGAGTTTTCCCTCAAAATATTTGCATTTTCATAGAAATTTTGCGTTGGAATAATTTCAAGGATTTTCGCTTAGCATTTTGAGTGATTCAAAAGTCTATGAGAGTGTATTTTGTCCGCTCTATGAATAATAAATCCTCAGGCGTAAGGGAGGTCATATTTAAATTCTGTCCATATATCAATATGGGTATGACTTCTCTCAGACATTTTAAGTAGTAGGTACATCCGTAAGTACGAGTGTATCCCAATGATATGAAAACTATGATTTATGACTGGCAGATTAAATGAAAAGTGAACCGGCTAGTTCAAGGAAAAATCCTTGTACTATGATACAAGGAATATCAACATAAGGGATTGAATGCTTACCAAGAATTTGATGAAGCTTCCTTCATGCATCCTTCCAGTGTTCATTTCGAAAGAATTTGAGCAACAAATAATGGATACTTTTCAACTGATAATCCTTACGTCAGTTGATTTTTTTATACTCAAAAACATTTTATATCAAAACAAGTTGAGAGGATTTGCTTGCAGGAATTACAACTATGCAAATGGACTAGTAATCCCCTTAAATTTCAGACATAAGCTCTTGCAATTGAAACAGTTACATGGGATGCTTTTGGCACTCCTTTTTGTCGTCCTAACTAGCTTGAACAATTATTTCGTGTTATTCTTTCTCTATCTTCATTTATTTAAGGACTGCAATTAGCAAAGGACTTGAAAAGTATTCTCCTCTTTGTTGGCTTGACCATGTCCCTTCGATGAGAATAAGATAACGCTCGTAAGAATGGATTACGGCGGATAAGCGAATAAAGACAAATGAGTGACAACAAAGTTAATTGGGTAAATAATCAATTAATTCTATTCTTAGACTGTTTGGCGAAAGTTCAAGGCTTGAATAAGGGCGTTTATTAGTTCTTAATAGCGGGTGGGGTTGGAGTATTTTTATTCTTCTCGTCGCGACGAGGGTTCTTAGTTTAATCATGATAATATGATTGACGGCTAAAGGTGGAGCGGGGAGATTATCCTCTTAACACTTTTGTAGATAAAGGCTGGTAAATACTTAATTACTTTGTAGGTATACAGGATTGGGAATAGATTTCTATGATAATTACAGTAAGTGGTAATGGGAGAAGGACTGGCTATAGCGAGAGGAATGACGTCACAGAGACACTGCTTCATTATCAATGGAAATTGAACCTGTTTTCAATTGAATGTTTATTACTTCAATGTGTCACTCGAGTCTTCAGACTGAACTGTCAGCGAGCCTGCTATTTTAAGCCTATTCATCTGAAGGTCCTAGGGCCTTTACGACGCCTACGCGCCATCGTGCGTGCCATCTGGAAAGGTGCCTCAGCTCTCCCCAACTCTTTCCAAGTTGCTGTGCTTCCTTCTCTACTGGTCTGCACCTCGTACTCCTATCACATTGCATCGCTTGGTTAGCTATGGATCTGTCACCCTTTGGGAGAGTGTCATCTTATGACAGCTACAGCGTGATCAAAGATCAACCGACACAAGAATACCTAGGTTCAACGTAGACCGACTGAGAGGTCCCACAGAGCGCCAAGAACTAAGGGACCATATCTCACGTGGAGTGGAAACAATCAGCAGCCCATTGCCCGCCACCATGCAAGACCAATGGTGTGCTGTGTTTCATATCAGCTGCTGAAAGGATTATCGGTCGATTGCAGGGAAACCATAAGGCGTGGCTTTCCGAGGATACCTGTAGAAGCATTAACAAGCGAAAACAGCTAAGAGCTCGAATTGTAGGAAGGAGGATCGAACCAGAGTCCCTATATAGCATGAAGATGAGAGAAGTACAGCGTAGGGTGAGACGTGACAGCGCTGGCCACGCAAGCAGAAGAAGCAGCAGTGAGTTGCAACAGCAGAACCGTTTACAGAATCACCGAAGAGCTTATAGGTGGCCGAAGCTCTACTCAACACCCAGTGAAAGGCTTAGACGGTTCATTGCTTATATCGGATGAAAATCAACTGAAGAGATGGGAGGAGCATTTTGCTTCGTTCCTAAACAGAGTATTTGCCAGCAATATGCACCCAAGTCAGACTGAAGTAAGGAAGAGATTATTACCGCGATCAAAGCATTGAAAACCAACAAGACGGTAGGACGGCATACCCGCGGAACTTTTTCAAGCTGCGCCAACAGCATCGGCGGAGCTACTGTTTCCACTTGTCGGGAGAACATGGGAAGTGATTGCATTCAGCATAACAGTATATAGTAATAGCAGCCTGCTACGAGCAATGGTAAAGCAATCACAGAGGAAGTGTCAAACAGTTTCGTTGTCAAATAAAGGAGTTTTGTTAATGCCTACCATGCTATCATGCCCTTGAAAAAGCAATAAGATACTAGACCCATGTCAGAGGTCTCGTTGCAAGGTCATCAAGATTGAGGCAGACTTGTGATAATCCTTACCTTTAGGAGGATTGATCGATTGACCATTCCCAGTACAATATGCGTCTATCAAATGTAAGAAGCCTGGCCATTAGTGCAAGTGTTTTGGGGATAGAAACCAATAGAAAGTACATAGATTGCGCACGACTGAGCATAGACATTAAAACTGATGAGTGTTGTAAGCAAATAGTCCACCACCACCAGCTACTTCATGCTGATACCCCCTATTTACCTCCGACAATACATATTGACCTCACTTTACATCCTATCCCAACGGCAGTATTCTATTGATTAGATTTGCCTTGATGTAGTCCCCAAAAGTAATCTTAACTCCAAGATGTCTAGCTATGATGTGGAAAATGCTCATAGAGTTCAAGCTGCTGATCAGATTCTCCCCACTGGTATCCCCAGACAAACGTTCAAAGAAAACATTCTTCATTTTCCAACAATCTGAGTATCTTACCTTCAAGAGATTTTAATTTGGTCGCATCTGTAGCAATATACGAGTATCTACCACCAGGATTAGCAACAACACACCATCTCTTTCGACTGAAACAAGCAGCCACTCCCTCACTCAAAGAGAGTTCCTTCTTAGCTGCAGTGGCTTTAACTATTCTAATTTTATGCTTCTTAGCTTCCATCTGTGCAATCTGCCTTTGCAACAAGACAAAATACAAGAATTCTAAGTAAGAAGGTAATATAATCTCCTTCACCAAGGACGACTACAATAAGCCATTCA
The DNA here is from genome assembly GCA_949716465.1 of Chalcosyrphus nemorum. Lineage (NCBI taxonomy): Eukaryota > Metazoa > Arthropoda > Insecta > Diptera > Syrphidae > Chalcosyrphus > Chalcosyrphus nemorum. Next base: position 87,577,961 of record OX454332.1, read on the forward strand.
ATCTCGTTTCCCAAATGCAACTAAAGTCGAGTATGACCAAAGGGAGAGTAGAAAAAAGGCAATCAATTCTTGAAAATGGAAAAAAGCGAAAGCACAAAATAAAATATTACGTATACGCCCCGTGAGCCAGGTTGTGTGTTACATTTCAAGGTACGGAACCATCGTGTAAAATATCACTCGTATTTACATTCAAAAAATCGAGAAAAGAATTTAAACAAAAGATTACGTACACGACCCGACAGAGATTTCAATTTGAGTACAAGCGTGGTGTATAGAGAAAGGAGAACAAAAATTGAAATAGAATACTCTTTTGTGGTGCTCCTTGGGGCACAATTTAGCTCAGTGAACTACGCCCATTTCATCAAAGGCAAATCCTCCTCTTGTGTAGTCCACCACCCCGCCACTATCATTACTTGGGGAACTATCCTTACACAATGTCTCGTTCAAAGGAACAAAGTGCGATTTATTTACAAGATTTCCTTAAAACAGAGAAATATGCAATTACCCTGACCACATCAAGGACACTGATAAATAGAGTTTCAAACTATTAGTGGCGGGAAATTCTTTCTTCGAGGATTGGTTCTTTTGCATGTGAGCTTTTGAAGGGGATTTTTGTTGATGAAGATGCATTGCCAGGACTTGCTGTTTAAGTACTTTTATGTAGATTGTATGTGTGGGTGATAGGAGAGATTTTTTCCAACAATTTATAATGCCACGAAGAGGATGCTTTACCCACTTTGAAGATAAGTATCTGCGGTGAAACTTTGAAATTTGTTTTGCTTCATATAAGCTTTGGAATATTGTTTGAGACTACTTAATAGTGATTTTGGTTTTTTTTTCGCGTAAAGTGTGGTGCATATTTTGTGTATGAAACAAAGTTTTTCTTAAAAAGAACAACAAATCCTTTGCCATTTATTTGAAGATGTTTTTGAACCTGAAGAAAGGATGTGAAAGGGGATGAAGCTACCTCAAGTTGCACAGGTTTGCTTTTGCGTGACCTGAATACTGGCATAAGTGGTTAATTTCAGGAAAATGATTGGATAGGTGGCGACTGCATATTTGCTTGTTCCTTAAAGAAATACGCTCTTGTTATAAAGGATAAAAGGAGCACACAGAGATGAATGCCACACGAAGGGCTTTCAACAATGATGACTTCATTCAAAGTACGGCTGTTAAAAGTGACATTCGTCTTGTTTAGGCACATCAAGGCAAAGCTTCTGTAGGCATGTTTCTACATTTCACAGATGGAGATCAATGGATATCAACGGAGCATCAGACTGCGTGTGCATAAGGAATACTACATTCCTATTCACGGAGGCAGTCAGGAGTGGACAACTAAGAGTGCAGAGTACCTTCAACTCAACACTGAGTCTGTGACCTTATGTAACTTCAAAGAGCGCAGGTTAATCATTATTTTTACTTGCACCACGTAATTATTTTTACGTAGTGTAAGACAAGTTTTGGATTCGTGAAAATTTTCGATCTCAAGATTTTGATAAATTCTGACATAACAGACGTCGAAAAAAGTGAGTCTGGCAATTCTGTCTGTCTTTCAGCGAAGCTACGGCCTAAACGAGAAAATAGATCAAACTGGGGTATGTTGTGTAAGCCCTGCTTAATTGAAATTTTTCATTTTAGTCCTAATATTAACGGTATTTTACAAAACAAATGATTTTCTGGAACACGGTTCCTACAATTCAGATTAATTTTCATATTTCGGATATTTTAAGTGATATAAAATGGCGTACCAAATTTCGGGGCAAAATTGTTAATAACGGTTCTTTACTCACAGCCAAATTGGAAAAAAAAACAGATTTTCTGGCCAACAACTGCGACAATTCAGCTTACAATTCATACTGAAGCCAGTTTAAGGACATGTTACAATATTGCTTACAAAAATTTGGCCAAAATTGTTATAACCGCACTTTTGGCCAATTTCCTTAAAAGCCGATTTGTTGAAAAACAGGTCAACCGCTTTCATTCAAATGTTTAGTATCTATAAAATTGCAAAAACGCTGTAACACGGTTTACCACATTTTTGGCCAAAAATTGCGATTAATGGTACTTTTTTTTTAGGCCCAAGAGGTTCGAGCTAATTTTCTCGAAAATGGCTCTAACAATTTGAATTAAATTTTAAATTTATTCTAGTTTTGCGAAGTTTTAAATAAATGAGACCCAATTTTTTGGTCAAAAATGCATGTTAACAAAATACAAGTTTTTTTTCGAAAACGACTCCAACGATTTTGTATTCATTTCATACTTGAGTTAGTCTAGGCAAGGGCTATATGATAACGTACCACGGTTTTGGCTAAAAGTTTGCCTAACGGTACTTTGCTTATTAGCTCGTTTTAGAAATATGGCAAATTCCTGGTTAATATTCAAGCGATTTCGCTCAAAATCAAAATCTGCGCTAACTTTAACATATACTAAAAATGGGCTTAAAACTTTTTAACAATTTTTTAAAATATTTTTTCATAAATTTTATAGATTTTATTTCTGTTTTACTTTATTTTTAATTAATTTAACGTGTAATTTGAAAAGGAATTTCACGTCAAAAGCTTATGTGCTATGATGTATCCTTCCACACATGTAACGAAGTCTTAAGAGGAGACTAAAACTAGTAATCCTCATGCTCAGCAGTTTGCAGACTATACACTGAAAACAGTAAACGTTCATAAGGTGCATATAGTTCTACAAATTTCGTCCTTGATTTTCCTTTCTATCTGACTGCAAAAGATTAGAATAAATTTATATATAAACTCCTATCCGTTTCTAGAGTCACCCCAATTTTTAGGCAAATTCAAAAAAATCTCATAAAATATTCATTATCATGTCTCAACGCCCCCATTAAATTCAACTCGAATCACAATAAATAGTGAAGATTATTTCCATCCAAGTCCTCGTGCAACTTAGTCATCAATGATTATTTCATTCACTTTTTTATTGCTCATAAATTACCACCAGTGTAAATCCTTACTATCCACAACTCAATTTGTCCAGGACCACAAGTTTTGTTTATCCAAAACAAATGATATACCAAATATAATACCACTCGGATGTCCTGCCCGTTTACTACCCCATTCGGTGGTCGAATTACATCACCTTATTCAATTTGCTTCATTTGCAAATAAAACAAACACACGCACACATAAGCCAAAACGGAGACAACGAATCGACCACAAATCCTCAAAACGGAAATTTTCAATTTGACTCCCAAAAAACGGTTAGAACAAAAGAAAACACCACCACCAAGCAGAATTCTTTTAGGCGGTAGGTTGAAATTAATACACACACACACACCCCACCATGATGCTGCGAAAATTTACGACCGTAATAAACCGTAAAAAATAACAGAAGTTTCAATCCTAGTCAGATGGCGGCGGTGTGCGACGACGACGGTCCTCTAAACCTCTAAAACTCGAAAATTTATGAAAAGGCCTTTTGTTCGTTGGGTGAAACCACACACTCGTATTCAGGATGGCCCGTAAAATAGAGAAAAGGACAAAAAAAAAAGCAGCCACCATTTGAAAGTCACACAAAAGCGAAATTGCTTTGAATTAAGATGATTAGGTTCCAGTCACCCAGTGAAATATTTTTCCAGTGTGTATGCAAATGTGATACTTGTGTGCAGGAAGGACCCTTCTGTTCGGAATGGACTGCGGTAGCGCGTGGGACTGGGAGGTTGGCAAAATTGCAACAAGTTTTGTGGAGATGATTTATGTAGGTGCGTTATTTAAGAGTGTATTGGGTATAATCTGCCAATGAATAGGACAATGATTGAGTGTTTTTGAACTACATTAGAGGGTGTTGCAAACTTAAGTGACATTTGAATTTTGTTGCAGGGCAATAGGCTGGCAGGATTTGAAGCTGTTGTTGTGTAAGGGTGTTTATGGGGTTCCAGAAAATACTATAAAAGATTTGTTCATGGCCTGACAAACGTCCAAAATAGTCCTCTGCCCTTCGGATATGGTATGATCCTCCCAGGAAACAAGCAATATTTTAGAAGCTATCCGCATCAGTTGAACGCTTACCAAGTTCGGTGCACAGTGAGTCGAACTAATAATCTTGGTTTGAATCCCAGAAAAGGTGTTTGAATGTTCTGTAGATGTTTAAAATCTACTGTGCCACTGTGACATCCAGGGTAACTGTATGGCTGATGAATCTGCATAGCTCTTCCTATTCTAAGTCTAGAAGGAGAATCTTAATCTCTTGCTACATGTGCACTTAAAATCAAATAAAATGCGATCAACGCTATTAATCGCAGGTGGTTGAACTGTACCACTTGCTCCATTGCAAAGCAGATCTGATCCAAGCTGGATGTCAAGCGGTTCCACGACCTAACAAAGTTAAAGAGATCCCATATTAGCACCATGGAAGGTGTCATCACGGGACACTGCATCATTAGAAGGCCGCATCTAGATTGGGCCTCCATTCCAACGACCTCTGTAGAATCTGCATGGACGCTGCCTTAGACATCAATAGTATCCACTGCTTTATAATAAGCTCCTGCTGGTTTTAAATGGATGAACTGATAATACTTCAGCCGATTGGGGTCACAATGGGCCTTTCCGGCCTAGGTCTGGCTGCACCCACTGCAGAAAGACAGAATACTCATGGGCTTGATACGATTTCTTTCAGTCTTTCACAGCTTTGTACTTTTTGAACCTTTTATAGGCAAAACACCAAAAATTTTATCTCTCGTCAGGTAAACTCATTAACTACCTGAAAGTTGTAGTCATGCATGGACATTGACAGTGACTCTGTGACATTCTGTCCAGGGTCTTGGAAATATTTTTTTTTTCTTTTTTGACAACACGTAAGGGGTGATTTATTTAAAAGCACTTTTTTCAGAAGTAAAACGAATACAAATATAAAACTTGTTTTGGATTTTGTTTCTTACCAAACAAAAGAACAATTCTTGACATTTATTATTTAGAGATTATTTTTTTCAAGTGGTGCCCAAAAAAGCGTTTAATTTGGTCCCGTCTAAAGTTCAAATTTTTAATGACTCTACCAAACATTTCGATTGGTATTTTAAACCAATTTGTGTTGGCTTCCAATTACTCATTCATACCCCGTCTATCCATGCAGACTTTGGACTTTACATAGCCTCAAAGGTCTAGGGGTGTGATAACCCGTGGCCTAGGCGACCAAGTAACCAGTACGAAGTGTAAAATTAGCTGTTCCTCGAATTGTTATTGAAAAACGCCACGATTTCGCGGGCTGTGTGGCAACTAGCGCTGTCTTGGTGGTACCGAATGTCTTGGAGATCATGGACTACAATTTTAGGCAGTAAATAGTCCGTATCGTAACGTCGGTGACAGTTATTTTCTGACCAGATTCGTTCTTGAAGAAATGTGGAAATTTGGGACGACGATTCCACCATTTGTAATTTGTAAACGACACCAAAACTTTGGTTTTGTAGAATGTAGTGACTGGGCTAAGGAGCAGAAACACTGAAGTGGTATTTCAGCCTTACCTCCTGTAATGGAAATTTGGTTTTAATCCTTTGCACGGTTTATCGGAACCTGCCTTTGGTAAGCCGATTATGTGGACTATAAGTTGCTCTAAGTGCATGAAACACATTCCTCGTAGAAAGCTGATTACCATAATACACCTGCATGATTTGTAGACATAGTGACGGACTAAGTTTCTTTATGATGAAATGTCAAACAATACGGAACAAAAGTGTTATGGCAAATCAACACAACTCATACTTTATGTTTCACAAAATCCATGGACAAAAAGTACCTCTAAATGAGTCACCCTCTCCTTCATCTTTTCCCCGTCGACCAACTGGCTTAAGCAACTTTTTGATTTTCTAAAATTTTTCTAAGAAGGTTTGTCGGCATTTTTCGATGATTTTGATATTCATTTTACCTCCTAGTAGTTGGATTAATTTGTAAAAAAATAATTCCCTCGACCCTACACACTATCCGTGAAATCAACAACTTTCGCACACAATTTGTCGAAATAACCATCAACCGCCAAATTGACTTAGCAAATTACCGCATCGTGGTTATTAATGCTCAAGGCACGTCCTGGCAAATAGAAAGTGTATCCCTAATCCAACAAACACACCATTGTGGTCCTAATTAGCACACTGACCCTCACGCGCAATGCCCGACCAAAAATGGAATTAACTTAATTATTTACCCGATTAATTTCGCAGCTTATCCCTCCAGCACTTGTTGTCCTCCTTAATCCATTGTAACAGGATTATTTTCCCGTCCATCTGCGGGTGGCTGAATTGTCAACACAAGGACAAGCCATTGCATTCATCTCTTAATTGCCATTTAACGCGCTATAAACTAATCCTCTATCATCATCATGTCTACAACAAGTATCGCCTAAGACGTCCGTCCCCAAAACGAGGGATAAAACGGAATAATTGTCCGTCATATAATTTCCAAATACAACAAGGAAAATTACAGCTCTTCATCACAGGCCGGATGTGCTTACTGACGCAAGACCGACTAACACTTAGAGATTAATCTACGCACTATACGAGCCATATCGAAGTGTTCCTTCAGAATTACGATATTGCCAACTGTCTTGGCGATGGTAGGTACATCTGTTTGATGTAGGAAATGTCCTTTATCATTAGACAATGGGATGTAAAGTAAAAAAATTAACCGCAAATGCTGTCATGTAGCAATTATGACGACCACCACCATTAAAATCCATTTGACCAAATAGGATTTATGCTTGACCGCAAATGACAAAAAAAGAAAACCTACAATACTGCATTGGCAACAGATGCACTTAGTATATGGGATATACATATGTACAACCGAACAGATACAGATACAAGTTCTGCGATAACGAGCCTTGCCTTGTGTAACAGTCTCGGTTGCATAAACGCATGACTATCTGTTTGTGTTGGTGTGTGTGTTATTACTCTTCAGGCGTACTATTTCACGCTCTGGCGATATTAATATTTAACGCTTTTGTTGTTGTTGCTGTAGTTGTCCGAGTCCGAGTCCTTGACGATTGTCAATTGGACACAGCTTGCTGCAGGCAAAGAGTTTTTTTTCGCAGGATATCTATGATGCACACTTTGTGCATGTAAATTTGAAGGCAAACAGATGAAACGACGAGAGCTGCAGATAAAATTTTGGAAAAGTTTTCACTGATAAAATCTCCAAGATACAAATAGCAAAAGTAGCAAAAATTTGCAAAAGAAAAACTTAATGAATTCCTGTCACTTTGTGCCACGTACCTAGTTGTCGACATAACTATGTAATTTCAAAACTAAATGATGCAGAAGTTGTACAGAAAAATATGAATCAATGAACTTTCTTGACTATATCTTAGTCTATCTTTCTTACTTCTGACGAATTTGAGTAGATATAAATAGACCCATAAAGGACATGTTCCGTTCGATTGAATTCTGTCCCGATGGATTGACGGAAACTGACTACATAGCCTAATGCCAACATTCGAAAGGAGGCTCAATACAAGCATTCCTGACTTAATATACTGGAAGAACTGGAGAAGCAAGAAGAAAAAGGAATTGGCATTTGCTGCATAATGACTATTGCAGAATTTACAGATACTTTCCTGTACTATCCATCAGAAGAAAGAGAACTCTTGGTAGTCATTTCTTCTTGGTGCTGGAGGACGTAGGCAACGTTGGGCGGATGGACCTCCTGTGATTCATATTACTGGTTGTAACAGCAGACTTTCTTTACAGCGTTTCCAGGTTTAAATAATACGGTACGATGGACCCGAATTGTTGGTCTAAGTGAGTATTAACGTTCTTATCACAAGGTAGGTGCCTTACCTAGTAATTCCATGCCAAGATCTGAGGAACCAACTCTCATGCGGCGTGTTAATAATCAGCAACTCACTGCTCACCACCATACAAAATTATTGGTGTGCCGGAAAGCAATTTTCACAGTTGGTGGCAAAAGGATTGTCGGTTGATCGCTGGAAAAAAGAATATCGAGCTTGGGACTCTGACAGCAAGGAGGTTTGACCTAGGAGGAGTTGAGTTTGAGACATCGACGAGCAGCGTAGTGTGAGGTATGACAAACGCTCTGATTTCAATTCGTTGCCTACAGAAGTAGAAGAAGCAACATGTAGGTGCGGAGAGATAAGTGGATAAAAGAATGATCGTCCAACTTTCTGGAAAAGGCAACCAAATGCAGTGTAAAGATTGCTTGCAGAATTATTCTGGATTGAGAGAATACCTCGAAGACTCACTCGATCCTGAACAAGTAGGCTTCCATTCTCAATACTCTTGTGTAGACCACATCAACAGCTTCTGCAACATCATCAAGCTCTTAGTGGAATATCAAATATCTAATTAAATTCTAGAAATAATGGAGAGGGACATAGGAGTCTAACTTGACAAAACCAATTATGATAACCATATAGAGCTCTGGACAAACGGTTGCAAGAGTAGAGAGTGTCTAACATCTATGGCTTAGCAAGTATTATATTAGCCCAATCGGCAAAGTACAGTCTGGCAAAACCCTATCTCAAAAGGATAACAACGCGGTGGCAGTTATATGTCCATAGTTACCCAGTCCAAGTAATGGAACTTCCAAACTCAAGACGAAAGGATGCGCGGTGGTCGGAGAAGCACATGATAAGTAGATTAGTCGAGAATGTCGGAAGACAATTCCTATGGAGTTTCGGAGAGCTGAAGCACATTACCAACAATCGGACTCTAGTAGGCATAGACGAGTAGGCATTGTAGATTCCATGCTCGTTCGCTATATAACACTTTAAGGGTGTTCCTAAGAAATCACAACTTAACTTAAGCCTGAGTAGAAAGCAAAGAACTCTCCAAGAAGAATAAATTGTTTGTTTGTTTGACAATAAAATTTGTTCTTAACATTTCGCGAAATTAGCTTTTCAGCTAGAAGGTTCAAATAAAGCATATTGATTCTTATTAAATGATTATAACAAAAAGCAAACAACTTTAAGTGTAAGATAAATACCTTAATCAATTAAAGTTTAATTGAAAGAAAAAAAAAAAATAGAAGGATGTCTCGTATTGAATGATACAAAGCGTGGATCAGTGTTTACATTTACGTTTCATTAATTTGAGAATTATAAATGGAGAAGGATACCTGATATAATTGTTAACTCGATTAAGTAATCCTCATCACCAAATAATTACAGTCCCAAAGAAAAGAATTTGCAATATTTTCAATTAGTCCTTCGATTGACAATTGATTTGTTAGAAGCGAGTAAGGAATTTAATTTACTGAGGTTAACAAGATTGTTGTCAAGGACTTTCGTAACAAAAAAAACCAAGGTTGCCTTTTCAAACAATTTTTGGATTTGCTACAAAAGTTGTTTTTATGTTTGTTGAAGTGGGATGGACTTAACTAAAGCATTTTGGGAGCAAAGGGCTTATTGTACTATCTGGGAAGCTAGACCCATATTTCTTGTCTCGCAGGAATTTTCAAAAATTCAATCCTCAGACTTTATTAGAAGTGATTGAACTACTCATGGCCTAAATGTTGATGGACTGTCACTATCAGATCACGCGTCTAGATGTACATATGTAGAGAATTCAGCGATTAAAAAGTGTCTGGATTAAATGACATACCAAACAAGCCATTAACACAAACGTGAAACATTTCGTGTAACTGTGTAACAAGTGCTTGCGAGAAGAAGTCTTTCCAAACGTCTGGAAAGCAATGGCTAGCGTTGACACCCATATGGTCCTCGTAAGGTGCCAATACACTTATTAATGTTACCATTTTTTTACCTAATGTACAACCCATGCCCACGTGGCAACGACACTGTGACTTAGAGCCCCCGCACACGACTTTTTGTCGGCCGATAGTTGGGTCGGGCTGTTAATCTGTATCAAGATATATGGAAGAGCTCCCACTACACCGATTAGGTATCGACTGATAAAATAGTTTGAAGGTCTACGCCACTACTAAAGTATCGGCCAACTAATAAATCAGTTGGCGCTATAGCAACAGGAGGAACTTCCAATTCTTGGTCCAAAATTTGACGCTAAGTGTTCGTATTTATCATGATATCTCTGCCAAGTTCTTTTCCGTCCTTGAGAGCAGACGGCCAACTATTGTCTTGTGCACAGACTCACCGCCAACCAGACTCTTAAAACGGCCCAGTGTGCGTGCTAGCAGTCCAAACCGACTAAACTATCGGTCGATAGAAAGTTTGCAGTGTGCGGGTGCTCCTTAAAGCCTAGTGCCTAGGCTAATACCTAAGGCTAATACCTAAGAGATATTCGAAACGTGGGTGTCTAAAGAGCGAGGCAGCTGTCAAACGGAAGCAGTACTAATGAACAGCCGGAAGATAAGGACCTCAAAACCATATAGTCCTCGATACAGATTACAAAGGAATGTACACAGTTCACTCTAGCTACAGTATTTTATGCTAATGTCAAAGATATGCTGAGACTACTCCATTTTAAAACTAACTCAACAACAATCACTCGAGTGACTTTCCAGCAGCAGCAGCAACTGCGTGACAAATTTAAATTGACTTCTCTCCCTGGGCAACAGGACCTCTGAATTTATGTCAATTTATTTATATGTGAAAACTTTCACCACACAATGGCATTCCAGATTCAAAGTTACACGAATAATTTAAACTGCATTTAAATGAATCCGTACATGTCATGTGCCACCACCCATAAGGGTGGATGGGGTGCTCCTCGACGACAAGAATAACAACACTTAGCATCGCGCCTGTTTCTGAGTGAAGCTGCCCCAAGTTTGGGTTGAAGATGTATGGGGGCTGGTTCTTTTTGTCTGTGTGTATATGCGTGCGTAGTGACTTTTATTTATTTGTTTTGTTAGCTTGTGTCCTGGCTTGTACACTGTTGAAAATCCACCAACAAAATAATGCACACATGACACTCTAAGTATCCTTCATCAAGGCAGAGTGGAAAAGACAGAGAGGGAGATAAACTCAAACCGAGAGAACACCAGCACAGTATAGCCAACAACTTGAAAATGTGTTACCTCTAGAGTTATCCTTAACACCACTTCAAGGATATGCCATGCCATCATCCACATGCGAGGGAGGATAAATCTCAGCGCGTACTCTTCGTCTTCGAATTCTTTAGTTTTGTCTTCTTTGCGAGCAGAGGACATACCGTAGAACTGTTCTTTGCACATACCAGAGACCAGGTCATGTGGAGGACTCAAGGAAGCGCATGAATAATACACATTTCTTGGCTTGCAGGCATTTTGCATGCCATGTTTCAGTTATTTCCTTTCCCCCTTGTAGGTTTAGTATCCTTTATACTTGGGATTACTTGATTTTTCATCGTTGGCATTTTTGTCCTTTTTTTTTTTGCAATAAACTCGAAGGCATATTTGATTTATTTTTGCACATTTATTCCACCAGAGCTGCTTGGCCATTCGTAGATTACCGCTTTTACTGTGAGTCCGGAAATTGTAATTTGTAAAAAGTGACAAATCTTCATCGTCTTCCGGAGGATTATCCTTGCCTCGACTGCTCTGACATGTGCAAGAGTTCAGAGCAATTAGGGTTTAGTGTTCTTCAGGTTGACAATAATGGTTTGAACTGTGCAAGGATGTTTTTTCGTTTTTTCGTTTTTTTTTCTGTACCTCGTTAAGGAGTGTCTTTTTTCTATGTTCCAACTTGGCATACTGAGTAGAATTAAGAAGTTTCTTCTTCTTCTTTCTGTATTTTCCTTTTTTTGCTTGCTTGCTTTATTTGATTCTATTTTATTGCACACTAACTAGCTGCTCTCAGACTGTTGCATTTCTTTTGTGTTGTTTGAGGTTGAAAATGCTATTTGTGTGCATGTTAACGGTTGGGAGGGAGGACTTGTCTCGAATTTCAAAGAAGTTGTTGCATCTGTAGCACAGCAATTTGGGGAAGAGTGAGATGGTAATTTATTCTAACAGCGATGGAGCTACAAAAATGGAGAACGACTCAATAAGGTCAACTATAAACCAAATGGCTCTCTAACAGCGGTTGGTCTAAAAAACAATTCTTCTTTGATGTGTTTTCGAGATTTGTGAGCATCGTTATGTTTGTGAAAAGAAGAGCGAAATGTGGACAAAAAAGGGAATTAAAGTGAATCGAGTTAATGGCAGATAATTTCTTTAAGCTATATATTGCCGAATGTTCTATTTCGTGAGATAGATTTAAAAAGAGGATGCTAATTGTGTGTCATCGCATCGGCTGAGATACTGTTCCCTTTTGTTGGGAGAACATAAGAAGCCGAGAGTCTTGCGGATGATTGGAAGAAGGGAATCAGCGTGAAGCTCTTCATAAAAGACAAAAGAAAACTGAAGAGGTATTTAGCTGGAATCATCCTGGAGCGATTCAAAGAACACCCTGAAGACACCCTCAACGCCGAACAATCTGGTTTCCGCTGTGTCGACCAAATCTACACTCTTCGGATTATCAACAGAAAATTGAGGAATTCGATGGACTCTTACATTTGAACTCAAAAACCTTGACTACGCCGACGATATACGCCTTCTGTCTCACAGAATAATGGACCTTCACCATGGACCTTCAGCAAATGTGGACCCGGAAGCAGACGTCGCTGAAAATGAACTCGGACAGAACCGAGCTCATCAACTCATAGATGTATTTCTGGACAGACGGTTAAGAGAGTAGAGAGTTTTCATTACTTTGGAAGATGGCGGGACGGAGCTGCATGTAGCCATCGAATAGATAAAGCTGAATCGGCGTTTGGGATGCTATGGACAGTTTGGCGAAGTGTAAGTGTAGAAGATGCTGCGCATGGTACTTGTTCATGTAAGGAACCCATCATTCAGTTGTTAATGAAATGTTCAAGCGCGATCCTTTGAATCCGGTCAAAAAGCAATCAAATTTCCTACACATTCGTCCAAAAAAACCATGGGAGGTAACACCAACTTTTGATAGGTCTCAATGACGAAGAAACGGCTAACCATGTAGATGGTCGTGTAGGAACGCATCTACTGGAAGCGTAGTGATCTTTTTTCTCAAGATCATAAGCCCACCTTAAGGAATAGAAGAAGTCTGTAACGTGTACACTTGGCATGGTACGATCAAAGCCATGAGTATGGTATAATCTGCCAAGTGTGCTCAACATAATGGAAGTTCAGGAAGCTTGGATTAGATGGCATCGGTGGTATCGAGAGCCAGTTTAGAACAAGTAATAAGCTGAGGCGATCTGGGAGAAAAAGTTTGTTTAGTCTGTCACGATGACCATCATTTTGATCCCGACCGCCAAATGTGCCTCCGAGTCAAAGTACAGTAAAAAAAAAAAATGTATACATCCTTGTTTACTTCAAAAATCAGTTTCGTTTTCCATTTTGTATAAGAATAACATTTTGCAAAAGAAATCTCTATCCAGAAGCAAGTTGTTCTAAAACTAATGTTTTCTGCATGGAAATTTGGATAATTTTGGACTCGTTTTTTCATTTATTTTTCAAAACATCTAAAGTCCGTCATAATTTTATTTCCACTCGAGATATTAACATTTTTTCCCATAAAAGATGCCATTTGAATTGTTGCCAGTAAAATAAACAGGTCACGTCACAGAGAATTTGTTTTGCATACAAAAGAATTGGGAAGCTTTCAAAATTTATTTGCACTATGCGTGTGCATCTATGCATTTGAACACAACACACTAGGTACCTTGGTTGCATCCATCATTCAATATCTAAAAATTCGATTGAGTTAGATCAGGAGCTTGTCACAAAAACGGCAGAGCATATGCCCGTCTCGAGCAAATTATGCGAAACGAGAATGCACATGGCATTGTGCAGTTCTGTATTGGTATTTGTCCAGCTGCCTGTATGAAATAAAAACAGAATGCTTACTTTTAATTATTCGGAACTGCATCAGGACATAACAAAGCACTTTGCAGGAAGAATTGTGCTGTTGTTGTTGCAGTGGCAACATGGTTATAGTTGGAAGTGTTTTAATCGTTTTTGTCGAAGCGCATGCTGTCGGTGAAATTGAGCTTGATCGCTAAAAACGATTTTTTTTTTACAAAAAAAAAGGACCCCTTTTTAGCCGCCCAATTCTATTGATATGTACATGTATAACCATTTATGGAGTAATAGTGAAATGTCAGTTCCATACAGTGTTCCCAGATTCCGGGAAAAAGCCCTCCTTTTTGCGCTTTGAGTGGATACGGGAGAAAGGGAAAGTACGCAGAAAATATAAAGTCTGTTTCCGCAGTTTCTGCACCGAAATTCGCAGTCAAATTTCTAGGAATGGAGGTGAAATCCACCTGTAAAAAAAACCTGCACACTTTTTAGGAGATTTCCGTCGTTTTAGTCACTGCGGGTACAGACCTATTGTGATCCTTCGAACTGGCTCACAATGTTCCATTTATTTTGACAGTTGAGTTTAGTTCACACTTTTGCTAATTTTTGAGAGTTCTGCTGGGAGGTTATTTTGGAACTTACATAATTCATTTGGGACTTTTCAAACTATTCAAATTCAATAGGTAAATTTTGTGAGAGCTAGTTCATACGGCAAAACTTGCAAGGTGTCCACCGTAAACTTGTACAGAACCATTTTATACCTCATGTGATAATGCAAGCTTTTTGTGCTTCTGACAATGTCTACTTTTTATATCGTCCGTCTGTTCGTCTGTCTCTCTGTCACCAGTGTTCGGGCCTTAAAGTTGGAGTTAGATTGATGAAATTTTGTATACGAGTTCCTTGGAAAAGGAAGCAGTACAAGTGTAAAAGTGTTTCAAATCCGCGCACTGACACGCCCACTTTTTTGAGAAAATTCAGATTTTGTAGTAATTTTGTGAGAAATTTGAAAAAAAAAAACTTTTTAGAGCATGACTTAGAGTATGACTTAAACCTTAACTAGGTCCATTGTGCTGTGTAACTCTCATGGGTATTGAATCATGGAACCATTTGCTTCTCTTTGTATTAAAGGATCTAGATCGTTGAAAGAGTAGCATATTGAATGGTCTTTTCCTTCCAGCCCGTATAGCTTCTGCACAAGTCATAATTCCTTACTCCCCTACGTGTGTTGAGCGTGGTATACATTTCTGCACGTGGAGCATAATGCCCGTCGTACACTGCGTACGTAACGCATCAATTTCTTGTTCAACACATTCAGCTCTTATGTACGAGGTCCTCAACTTTGTTGAACTAATGCGTTGGATATGGTTGAAACTCGTTGCGCAGGCCTTTGCTCAGCAGGTGTACGCAAAGTGTACGAGATTGAGTTGCTCGTTGAAGATCCTTGTGCAACGCGTTGAGCAACATTCAATCCTGGGTCTAGTGTACGAAGGTATCAACGGGTGCATCAACTCGTTGTACAACCACACCGGAAACGCAGTTGATAAACTCGAGAAACCGTTTTTTTTTTTTTTAAATCAGCTAAGTTCATCAGCTAAGCTTACGAGGCTATTCAACACTTGAATGAGTTGATCAACTAAGTGTACGAGGCTCAGAACACGTTCAACAAGAACTTGTTCAAGTTTTAGTCAAATTGCGTTGCTCAAAACAGGCAACGTGAGTTTGTGCACTAGTGTACGAGGTAATAAATTTGTTCGAGTTGAATAAACAATTGAATGGAGTTGGTTGGTTGCGTTGCGCATGTAGTGGACGTAATGTAAGTTGCTGCCATCGTTCATTGAATGTAAGCACCACGTCAGCATGGATAAAGAACTTATACATCTTAAGCCAGTTCCTCAAAGGCTCACAATCCCATGATATGTCACAGTGACTTGGTACCCAGAGCGCAACAGAATTTTGCACCAAAAGTAGATTCAACTCTTTCCTAAAATTCCTCCATCAGCTCTTTAAAAATCATTTTTCCTCTCAAAATATCGATCTTAATTCTTTTTTAATAAAAAAAAAACTTTTTCCTCCCTCGTTATTTTATTGCATTACTAAACGAAAACCATAAATGCTATTTAATTGGCAGTTTGTCTTTCGCACATAATGTATACACAAAGCAACATAATAAATCTTGTTTCATTCAATTTAACGAGCTTAACTCATGCATGGCGAAAGGAAGTCTCATTGCTTTACGTAAGATGAATTTATCGCATTTTTTTCCGCACAACTTTAAGCGCCTACTCCCAGTACATATTTAATATGACGGTGATAATGCTGACGACTGATGTTAATGAAAAAAACTATTTTTATTCTCATATAGATTCTCAGAAAGTAATTTGATTTATATTTTTTTTAAAATAGCATTCAAAGTGAAACAATAACAAAAAAAAAATTGATTTTATCATACTCGCTGATCAACTATAAACAAAGTTTGTTTAAAATGTTCTCTTTGGTTGAAAAATTGTCGATAATATAAACAAAGGCACAGAATTTAATAACATTGAAAAGTTTTCCAAGTAATTTACCATACAGACGTGGCAGTGGGTAACAATTTGCATTTAATTTTTTTTTTTGAAAAGGGGTGAAAATTTAACTCAAAAAAGGGGTGGAAGGGGAAGGGGCAAGAAAACAATTGAATTTTGAGCTGCAGCTTTGTTAATATGAAAATTGAGAAAGAAAAAGTTAATGACGCTGAAGTTATGGACGCACTGGTCGAGTGCGCGCCTTGCATTGTCATTTTTATGTGATTCTGGAGATAAAAGACGAGTTGAGTAATAAAGAAGCGAGAATTTTAAATTTTATGTTAAGTTGAATGCAAAAAGTGTGAGTCTAGAATGGGACATAAGCCTTTGAGTCTTTTAAACTTGAGAGCCGGTGCACACTTGCATTATCAAACTCACAACTTAATTACGTTGAAGAAAAAAGCACACTTAATTACTTTATTTATGTCCTGTGTCACCCTGTGGGTCATAGGGTCACTACAATGCCCCAGCTCTTCCCAACTCGTGGTTTCTACAACCCAAGCTTGGCTGACGTTTATATTACCGAATCGGATTTAAAATGGATTGAGTTTCAATCCGCGTTTTCGTTATAATCGGATTGAGGGATCGAGTTAAAATCGAATCGAATTGCATGCGTTCTGCGATCTGTCAAACTCAATCTTTCGATCTGCGTTTTTATGGAAAAACTCAACTCGATCGCAGAAAATTTTGTGATCGGATCGAGTTAATTCTGTTTAAATCCAATCTGCGTTTATATGGCACTCAAAGCGAATTGAACCCGGATTTGATCAGCCGTATAAACGTGGTTATGGTTGCAAAGGCAGTGCCTGCGGAACATACTTAATTATGACGCCTTGATAGTGTTTAACGTGACTCTTAGAGGGGTTATGCTACTGGCTAATGAGAGTGAAAATACAAACACTAATGTGGCTGGCTAGCACTCTCACTTTGTAGGCAGAAGTCAACAAGCATCAAGGAATATATGCGAAGCGATGAGAAGGCAGCTATTCTACAGGATACAAGGGAGACTTTTGCTGTGTTAGTCAAGGAGGCGTTCCAGAGCAAGAGGAATCAGCAAAATGCAGTGAAAAAGGCTGCAAATAGTTTTGACCCTTCTTTGTTGCCATTTTGGATAAGCAAGAATCTTGCAGACGTCTTACCATGGACCAGCGGATAACTATCGAGGAGAAGTATGAGGATGCTCTGTTCAAGGTTTTATCGGTCACAAGGGATAGAGAGCATAAAATTTATGGGTCTGGGTAGGAAAGCAATCACAAGATTATATCCTGTTGGAACCCAGTTCTTGTCAACTTCTTCAGACAGTCCAACTCGACCCGAATTTTGGCGAATCTATTACTGTGGTGAAGTACAAGTACAGGTCGCTAATCATTTAGATTTGGGTACCGCTACCAAACAGACCCAGAGAAACGGTTTTTTAACTTATTTCAATACTGTACACTTGATCTACATTTCATAAGATCACTGAGGTTTATTATTGACAAAGCTTAGATTGTTTCCAAATCGAACACATTCTTAATTTAACCAAAGACTACAAATTTTTTCTTAATAGTACTTAATTTTTTGGCTAATGATTGAAGAAGAGCTACGTATGCAGCAGTTAAACTAGCTGCAGTAGGAGATACGGCGCCGCCGCCTGTTGGAGCTGGTGGGGTTGGTGCTGGTGGTGTGGGAGCTGGAGGAGTTGGTGCTGGAGGTGTAGGAGCTGGTGGGGTTGGTGCTGGAGGAGTTGGTGCCGGTGGTGTTGGTGCTGGAGGAGTGGGGGCTGGAGGTGTTGGAGCTGGAGGAGTTGGTGCTGGAGGTGTAGGAGCTGGTGGGGTTGGTGCTGGAGGGGTAGGAGCTGGAGGCGTAGGAGCTGGTGGGGTTGGTGCTGGAGGGGTAGGAGCTGGCGGTGTTGGGGCTGGTGGTGTAGGAGCTGGAGGTGTTGGTGCTGGAGGTGTTGGAGCAGGAGGTGTAGGAGCTGGAGGAGTTGGTGCCGGTGGTGTTGGTGCTGGAGGAGTGGGGGCTGGAGGTGTTGGAGCTGGAGGAGTTGGTGCTGGAGGTGTAGGAGCTGGTGGGGTTGGTGCTGGAGGGGTAGGAGCTGGAGGCGTAGGAGCTGGTGGGGTTGGTGCTGGAGGGGTAGGAGCTGGTGGTGTGGGAGCTGGTGGTGTTGGGGCTGGAGGTGTTGGGGCTGGAGGTGTTGGAGCTGGCGGTGTTGGGGCTGGTGGTGTAGGAGCTGGAGGTGTTGGTGCAGGTGGTGTTGGAGCTGGAGGTGTAGGAGCTGGTGGCGTAGGAGCTGGTGGTGTTGGGGCTGGCGGTGTTGGCGCTGGAGGTGTAGGAGCTGGTGGTGTGGGAGCTGGAGGTGTTGGTGCTGGAGGTGTTGGAGCTGGTGGTGTTGGTGCTGGAGGTGTAGGAGCTGGCGGTGTTGGGGCTGGTGGTGTAGGAGCTGGAGGTGTTGGAGCAGGAGGTGTAGGAGCTGGAGGAGTTGGTGCCGGTGGTGTTGGTGCTGGAGGAGTGGGGGCTGGAGGTGTTGGAGCTGGTGGCGTTGGTGCTGGAGGTGTTGCAGGTATTGGTGCTGGCGGAGTTTCTCCAGGGCCATACGTAGGCGTTGTTATTCCTGTACCGGGCGGCGGCCCTAAACCAGTAGGTGTTCCCGCTCGTTCAGACAGAGACGTTTCCCAAATATATGGTACAGAACGAGCTCTGACAGTGGGGCGACAACCTCCTGGTTCTCGACTACATACCTCCGCAGAATTTCTTCCACTTTCCAGAGAAATTCTATGCCTTTTTTGAGATAACCTTTCGGATGATATAATACATGCTAATGCAAGACATGCTATCACAACAAAATGTTTTTCGAACATGTCTTTAACGTTTTAAAAGTTTTACTGATCTAGTCCATTATAAAATTTTCTTTTATATACAAAATTCCCTAGTACTCTGACATACAAATTCTTATTTCGCTGTTTGAATATCTTTATGCACTTGAAGTTTGTGTATTATTTCATAATGCATTTGTACAACTGCAGTTAAGCAGCTCATGGCTTTATTGCATTATACATTGCTTACGTAATAAACTAACACCGAAACGTCGAACTTGAACTTTTTGGGCTGTTCTTTGAAAGTTCTGAATTTGAAATACTTATGCACTTATGTTTACACTTTTAGAACTTACGAAATTTTGTTGCAATGATTGGAAGGCAGTCACAAGAACACAAGTTCAGCTGTATTTCGAAAATGACTCACTAATTTCAACCGACTTTGCACTTAACACTCTTTAGTCTGTTGGTGCCTATTGGGCAAAAAGAGTTGTCAAACGGGCAGGCGCCTCTACTGTCAGTGGGCCTACAGCAATTGGAGTTTGTGGAGTAGGCTGTGTGGGTAGTGTTGGCGGTGATGTGGACAGTGTGGGCGTCGGTCCTGTCTTTGCATCTGTTAGTAGCAGGCTTGTTGGAAACGTATGTATTGAAACCGCAAATCACAGAAGATCTGTTTGCGACCTCATGGGAATCATCACACCAGCATAGTATTCTGCAATACCACATAAAGGAACCACGTTTGATATAAGTACCATGACGACTTAATAAAGGCGCAACATTCGGCATTACCTTTTCAACAACTTCTATGAGGTCTATAGCGAATCATCAGACTTCACTAAACTATCAGGATAGCTTATGTATTGAAACCAAGTAAGTAACAGACCAAATTAGATTAAATCAAGTATTATCCAACCACTTACCTAACCAAACCTAGGACCGAGGTAAAGACGGCTTCTTTGAATTATTATAAAATATATGTAGTATTCCACATGTTACTTGTAATAATTTAATTAGGATGGTGTCTTATTCTTGACGTCAGATGTTGAACATTTATTTCTGTCTGCCAAAGAAATAATACAACTTAGCCACAGGCGGTGAACAAGTAAGTGCTTCTGAAGAAAATCCTCGCATTTAAGGCTAGTTTACGATTTCTACGTTAATGAAGACTGACATACTTTCATTGCCTCTGCACTCAATCTGAATAGTCCTTACGACATGTACTCTACAAATCTTTAGTGCTCTCCGTTAGACAGACTAATTAGTGACCAGGAGAAAATCAAGCGAAAGCACTCTTTTTTTTTTACATATTTCGTCAATTAGCAGAATACCTTTCCAATTTCACTCGAGATTAGAATGAAGGTTCATTTTTGGATTGGACAAAAGTGAGGGCTGATTTAATAGCAATCTGAGTTTTTTTTATAGAAGGGATTACAGGATTATTATTGACATCTGAAGGCTGAAAGTCAACTCTATTAAGTATAGACGCCTTATGAGTACATAAAACATATATTATCTGTCCAAGTACCCTGAGTGTGATGTATTTGTGTCAATAAATCTAAACGAAACGATTTACACAATATTATTTCCACCATCAACACCCACTTGGTACTTCCGCCAAGTCAGTTTGATATTATACCCGCAACATAAACGCTTGAATTTAAATTAATGTATAACGATTTCATGCGGAAGCCTTGCCGTACGGCTGTCGTATATGGGCCCAAATTTAGGGTTTATTTCCTAACAATGTATAGCTATATAGGTATGCAAATGAAAATGGTTATAGCTGTGAGGTTTTTGTTTTTGATTTTAGAAGGTATAAATTCAGAAATTGGGCGACAATTTTAAAGGGATAAGAAATACATCTCTAATAAATGTTTAAAGTGACGGCATTGAATTTTCTTTTAAAGAATTTGGTGTACAAGTTTGAAAGTCAGTGATACTTATGTAAAAAAAATGTTTTAAACTATGGCTAGTACCTAAAAGAATATTGCAATAGGGGAGTGTGTAATCGCTCTGTTCGCAATATTTTACATTGGACTTTAAACTAAACTCGAGAAGAGATCCCATCTTGAAGAATGATCGGGTGTGACGGGATCGACGAGATCAACAAAAAGAGCAGCCTTGAAATCAAAACTGAATCATCTTCCACTTGATATACATATACTGGAGAAACTTTGCAACTAAAACTGCATTATGACTACTTAAGTCAAAACAGAATAGAGAACACTTAGCCTTACGTACATACATACATATATAAGTGCAGTCTACATCGGAAATAGAAATACTGGCAACACCGACGATAGACACTGGTACTGTTCCCTACTTCGAGTCTCGAACTACAAATCGGACTTTCAAACTTTAGCATTTGCTAAGTTACAGTGCTTTTCATACTGAAGGTTCTCCTGCGAATATAATTACACTAGTCAACACTAGTCGTGTCACATGAAATCTGTTTCCGCACTTGGTGCACTTAAATTCGCAGCTTGTCAAATTTCTAAGAGTGGGGGTAAAATTCACTGAGAGAAACACGAATGCACAAAAATTTTAGTTGAACAAAAAAGCTGCCCGCTTTTTAGTTGTCACTTTCTGGTATTGATTTACTTCAAATTATTTTGTCAGACAACAACAATACAGAACTCATACTTTTGCCCACAGAAATTTCTTGAACTAAAATTCGCAGCATTGAGAAATTTCTTCTCGCGTTAGCTCTCTTCTGTGAAAAAACTACGAAATTTCGACTCGCGGGAACAGAAATTCGCTATTTTTCGTTAAAATTCGTAGCTTTTCGTAGTTTTAGTCAGCGCGGGAACAGAACTATGAACTTTGATAGCTAATACTGTTGGTTAACCTCATAGTAATTCGCAATTATTTCGTTTTGCTTGGCTTCAGGTTTAGTAAAATGTTTTCCAATAGGGATATCCGCCCTTTGAGAGGAGATTGCCGCCATTTTGTTAAAGGTAAATCTGTCATAAGAAAGAGGTTTCCAATCTTTATTTTAGCTATCTCGCTGAGATCGTCGACGAAGGGTTTGCCGTGCATAGTCAACCTGGTCCTTGGCAGACCTGGACATCTGAAAAGGAAGTGATACAAAGATTCTCTCTCATTAGTATCCCTATGGCTTCTTCTTCTTCAACTGGCCAATGGCCCGTAATTACAGCTACAATTCCACCGATATCAGCTCTTGATATGGCGCGCCTAGTAAAACTAATTCACTTGTGATTTGCAATCTGGACCAGATCAATGTTAACAAAGCCTAAAGGAGAATCGACAGTTTTCGCTAGAGAACCATTCTGGCCAGTTCGTCGGCTCGTTCGTTGCCTTCATAATTGCTATGTCCAGGGACGCTCATGAGGGTGATTCTCAAGTGTTTTCTTAATTGGATGTTTTCAAAACGGCATTACTCTACCAGTTTCGAAGAAGTGGAAGTGGCTTGACTCTCTGTATAAATGGCAATATTCTGGTTGAATGTTGAGTGATCTTTTAGAATCCGGCAGGCTTCTCGAATCGCGAGGAGCTCCGCCTGAAACACGCTAGCAGAGTCTGGAAGACGGAAAGATTTCGATATATTAAGCCTGCGCCAACTCCGCAGTCCATCTTTGAACCATCTGCAACACTTAACACTTTCACTGATAACACTTTCATTCTTTCTTTTTTCTTTTATAGGGAATTTGTCTGAACCGTGTCCAGAACCTTACTATGACCATATGGTTTAGCACTTCAGCACCCAGATTCTCTAAGTCGAATTGCGCTACATAGAGCGGTATGTTTTATGTGAAGTTCAGAGGGGATCAGGTGGAGGATTAAACTGAGAGCATCCGTGGGACATGATCTCATCGCTCCAGTGATGCCAACACATGCTAATGGTTTTAAAAATGGGAAAAAATACAATGAACCACAATTATATATCTTTTGAAAAATCTATTACATTGGTCCAAACTGGGTCTAACTTCACTCGTCAGTTTGTTTCCCTTAAATTTTTTCTGTGTTTGAAATTTCTTAAAGGAAAAACTTAAGTGGATTCATGTTTTTGTAATTTTATAATTTTCTTTCTGTAGATTTCTAAAGAAAGTTTTTTTTTCATGTATTTCAGTTTACAGTTGAATATTTCCTACCGGGCTATGTTTAAGTTACAAAAAGTTTGATTACAAAATCATCAGATTTAGATAATTATGGTTTTTAAAATGCTAATTATCCGGGATATCAAAACAGACATCAGTTGCGTGTTAAGTAGAAGTCTGTATAATTGCCCAATTTAGAGCAAGGACTCGGACGAAACCAAAGCTGTATAATCTTATACTTTGTACGAGTATGGTTACCTTTAATAGGCATCATTAAAAGAAGAACATGGAATGGTTTGCTTCAGCAATGAACGAACGAATTTGCATTCATTATCATTACTTCTATTGTTTCGAGTTTCGACTATTATTTTAATTATTTGAGAGCTTCCTTATACTCGTGCAGGTTGCTTGTTGTTTTATGGGGTAAAAATCAGATTAGAGTTGTGTTTTAACTTTATCTGCTGTCGTTTTAAAAATATAAGTTTTATAGTACTACATTGTTTAGCCACCATTTTGGTGATAATGAATTTTGACAGTTCACAGTTGACAGTCGTCATCTTTCACATAAAATGTGACTGAACTGTCAGTCACTTAAGTGGCAAACCAAAATAGACTACAAGACTGTTTGCATTGGAAATTTTGACTTATGAGATTGATAAATATTTATAGCTTAAGGTGACTCATAAGGCCTACTTGGGACTTAAGGTGACTCATAAGGCCTACTTGGGACTTAGACGGAAGTAGGCTTGAATAACCTTTGTTTATTATTCAAGTGAATATCGTAATGATGATTTAATTAAACTACAAACTTTTTGAACTGAAATTTATGGTCTAAATAGATGATAATGGAGGCCGACATTTAGTTAGAAATGCGTTCCATTCTGCTTGTTGATTAGCATTAAACCATTTTTTTAATAAAGTTATACAAAACTAAAGCAGCAAAACTTCCCGATAAACACAGTAAGCAGCTTATAGTAGACACTTTAAAATTGGTTGAATAGAAATGCATTTGCGATCAACGAATTGTAAGAAGTGCAACCCGGTTTTTGCACATTTAATTGAAATATCTTCTCATTCAAAAAATGTTCACTACACATTTATTTACACCTTCAACTAAATCCCATACACCACAAACTTATAAATAATATTTGTAATTATTTCAATCAAAACCACGCCCAGTTTTGGACAAGCTTTTCCCTATAACTTACAACTTTGACATTTAAGAGTTTAAGAGATTTTTTTTTATAAATAAAATTTAAAATTTTGGTTTAACTTGCAGCTGGAAAAATTTTAATATAGTAGATAAAAAAATTTGTGTGTAAAATAAAACAAGTGATAATTAGAAAAAGAAAAATAGTTTCATGCTACTTTGGATGGACCTTACGTTGTGTTTTGTTTTCCTTTATATTTTTGTGTATCCAATTTATTAATTTGTTGTCACTTATTTATTAAGATTAACAACCACTCATTTTTAAACACTTTCAAAACTAATTGCGATTATATGTATTTTTTATTTTTTTATTTATTTTTAAGAGATTTCTGTTTAATTTTATTTTTTATTATTTCAAGTTTTATTTTTAAATATACATTAACAACACTTAAAACTGATTAACGATTATTATTATTTTTTTTTTCTACGAGCATATTAATTTTACACATACAATATATATTTATTTATTTTAAATTTTTAGTTAATTTTTTTGTAAATATTTTTATTTACAGTAAAAAAAATTCTTTTAGAACCTTGATTGTTACGAAACCATATATTTTCTTTATCATTTATTTGTTGTGTCCTTTATTTTTTTGTATAGTTATAAAAAATAAAATTTGCAGTGTAAATAAATTCGTTAAATCATTTTATATAACACCAACGAAAGAGAAGATATTTTTTTTTTGTTTTCGTCTCAGAGGATCACTTTTGGGGATATACACTTTCAAATTTATCCTTTTTACAAATTTTATGTAATAAAAATGAGGAAAAATATTATTATTCACCAAACACAGTTTCCGTTTTTTCCCGTAGAATTTAAAAAAAAAACGCGAGAAGAAAAAAAAAAATCGAGATACAATGAAGATTCACGCGAGCACAAAACGAGGAGAATAAATCAGCAAGGACAATGTTTCAACGCGTCGTTACTTGTGTATTATTATGGAAGTGTGTACTTTGTATATGTGTGTGCGACGGTGTTTAGCCGATTTGAAATTTCGTGAATAAGGAACATAACCGAAGCGTGGGAAAAATTCAACTGAAAAATGGAAATCTATCCATGAGGAAGCAACACGTTGGATGGACTGCAACACAACCGTCGCTGTGTGCGCGCCAGAGAGTATGAATCTACGAGGGGGTAAGTTGTATCTCGATGGAAGTTTGTTTTTGTGTGTTGGCTTGGCCGTTGAGTGAGAGCTTTTTTCGTACTGGGTTCAATGTCGAGAGAGTGCGTGAACACTCTAATATGCGAAAGCTTTTTTTGAGTGGAAGCTAATATTGTGGTACTATTCTCTTTTTTGAGTGGGGGTGCCAAACTGTTGGATGACTCTTGTGTGGTAGGCGAAGATATAGGTATTGTTTGTTTTAGCTGTGGGAAATTTTGTTTATTTTTTACCTTTAGGTTCGAACATAAAAAATAATATAAAATTGCTTTCTGCAATGGAAACTGAGCCTAAGTCAGCAAATTATTGGACATTTTTTTTTCTCCTTTTTTTTTTCTTCTTATTTTCTAGCATTGTATTGTGTGGGGTTAGAGATATGTTTTATTGGGAATTTTAAATTGGAAATATTGGTTCTTTAGAAGTTTGAAGGATTGTTAGGGCTGAGGAAAATGAGATTGGCCTCGATATGGAAGGGTTTGCGATGGTTATTTGTGGGTTATAAATGATTTCGTCTTCGTTGATGGTTCTTATTAAATTTTGGTAATTGATTTTTTTAGAATTTCATGTGAGAAGAAGGGTGAGAGCCAGTTCGTTTTATAATGAATAACCTTGTGCATATTATGAAAAGAGTTTCTTTGGAGTGGGCTTGGGATGATCTGGGGTTGCAACGCACGTGACATTTTTAAATTCAGCTTGTGTAGGAGAATATTATATTGGAGTTTGATCGAACGTTTTTACTCATACCACAGAGAATGTTGGCTGAAATAAGACTGTGTATCTAATATGCAGGAAACAGAAAAGTGAAGTAACTTTTTGCATACGAAATATGTCGTGGGATAAACACATTGTGACAATGTTAGACCTAGATCTGGTACTATTCATGGAGGCTGTCTGTGTAGTCAATAGATTGTTGTCAGATAGAAAGAGAAAAAGCGGATACGAATTACAAGAAAGGTGGGAAGGTTTGTCAAATAATATAAACTATAGGTTCTACGCGTAGTATAGCGCTTTGCACGAATAGAAGGGACCTACAGTTGAACGCATCCTATGGATTTTTGATAGGTTTTCTCCTGACAACTCTGCTCTTGGACTCTACTAGATGTCCTTAATGAACGAAGATTTTCTGCTATTTCCTAGGATCCGTTCCTGGAAGTCCAACACACTAGCCACTGAGTCACGGCGTTCTCTTGTTCTCTGGCTAGTTGGAAAAAAATAAGCAAGTTTATTTGAGACTCCACATGGTGAACGCACCAATATACGTCTACCATATGGCATCATCGAGTGCCAGCAATCACCAATCATCTGCTGGGTCATAGAACAAGGCTAAGGTAAGACTATTCCCCTCCAAAGTTATATCCGTGCTGTTATATAGATGTAGCACTTGGAGAATGACCATCAACATCACAAGAAAGTTACAAAGTTCGTTAACAGGCGCCTACCTAATATCTTAAGCATTTTCTGGCCCAACAAAATCTCTAACAATTCCATAGCTAATCATACAATGGAATCCGCTAACTCAGGATGGTAGTATACCCGGCAGTTTAAGGAGAACATGACGCAGAATGCTCGAAATGGAGGCACGGCAGTTGAGAACAAGTTGATGAGAACTGAAACACATTGCCAGGAACCGTACACGATGGCGCGTAGGTGTAGTAGAGCCTCTAGGTCCCACAAGGGAATACAGGCGATAAGTAAGTAAATCCTAGGACAAGGTTCGTTGTATCGTTGATATTCATGAAACATTGGCTGTCCACTTTGAGACCAAAGGTTTTTGTTGCGCTTTCCACAACATTTTTGATATCGAGACAGTGAATGTCGACAAGATGAACCTCTTGAAGTTGGCCACTGATGGTCATATCGGTCGTTTTGTCATCTGCTTTTAGTCTAATGAAAGACCCAAGCCACTCCCTCTAAAAAGGGTGTAATCTACCACCGATTTTGCCCGTTTCTTAAAGTTTAAGGAGATTATGTGTTGCCTGTCCCCAAAAAGGGGAATAGGTGTCGGTCTATTGACCAAAATTCTTGAGCTTCTTGAGATGAATGACTGCGGTATTGGAGTGTCATACCCTGCAGGTCTCTGGGAAGAGTGTTGCCGCAGCATTGAATTGCCTAAGCCCCACCTGGCAATTTTTAGTGCCCAAGGTCGATTCTCAACCTACCAAGGCTCTTATCGAGAAGAAACAGAAGTTGGCTGACCACAAATCAGCACCCACAAATAAGTTGAGCTGGTGATCCCTCAGTTTTTATTTTCACTAGAATTGTTAGCCCTCAAGGGTAAACAGTAACCCTGGCGAATTAACTAAGACAATTAAAATATTTTCATGTTTCATGTCTCATTTATATAAAAGTCAATTCCAAAGGACTACGTATATTCAATGAAGCATATACATAAAGTTACATAAGACTGTCACGAAAGAAGCCACACAAATTCTTCATCTACGTCAATTTGTATGCAAAAAAAAAGAAAAAGGAAAAAAATCTCTCTTTCACTTTGGGTAGAAGAATTTCGTACACAAAATCATTTTGATTAAAAACATTCATTACACCTAATTGGTATTGATTAGAAACCCATTATGTTGAGGGGCTCATTACGCCAGTAACTTGATTCCCACAACAAAGGAGTATTGTTTGCTCTTAAGCTTCTACTTTTGTATTTGATTAATTGAGTTTAAATGTGCTGCAGGGGAAATAGCTAAAAATAGAAAATTATATTATAAAAATTAATATAAATTACAATAATAAATTTTTTCATAAAATACTTGGAGAATTCTGATGAAACGAGGTAAATTTAAATGTTGAAGAGCTTGAAGGTTATAGGAGCGAACTGGTGATTTCCAAAAAGAAATTTAAACATAAGATGGAGAAAAAAGAGGAATTTGATCGAGGAGTAGAGTGGTCCTTCTATCTATTTATCAAGGTAAAGAAAGATTGGACTTTTTATATGCGCCTACTGACTTAAGAGCAGGGGACTGAACGAATCTCCCTCTTGTTTTGATCAGAAATGATATAAGACTTATATGTTCATAGGATTTGGGACCACATAAGTCCCTTTCTTGGAGATGATCGTCATCATTTGTCTGTGGGCTATAAGCAGGGGCAAGGCCTAGCTTCTCACAATTGTACGTGTTGTCGGGGATATATATTTGTGCACGTACAGAAGGGACTTATAGTTTTATGCTGCATCCGAAGGGCAGAGAGTTTTTCGAGAAGCGTTCTCATGACAGTAAATACTCTTGAACGTTTGTCAGGTGCTCGGAAGAGGTAAGGCCGTGAAAAAACTTAGATGGTATTTTCCTGGATTCAAACTTGAAACCATTGCGCATAAGTCCAACGCACTAACTACTGTGCCACGACACCCACGTCATAACACAACTTAACAAGTAGGAAATATGGAATTCGACAAGTGACTTTTCATGTTGTGTTATAGGGCTCAGTTTGTCTGAACATAGACTCAGTTGTAGCGTTCTCCAAATAGTGGGACCATTCCTGACAGAATGATGACAAACTTTTCTTCAAAGAACGCACTGTTTGGGCTACACAGCGCTCACTTTTTTGAGTTGAAATAAGTTTTCAACATAAAGTAACTCATTTCGTTCCGCGGAGGTATGATACTGACTTTCTGTCAAGATTTCGAACAGAAAACAGCTGTCAGTGTCAAAATAACCCATGATGTAAAAAGAAACCACTAGATAGCCCAGCCTCTAGACCTTTTCCACAGGGAGCCTACACATCCTTACTCAAGACTTGGCATATGAGAAATAAGACCTTCTCTTCGAGGTGAATTTTATAGGTTCAAAAAAGTTCAAAAAATGTCGGACTATTACGGTTCATAAGCAGTATTATATACCACGATTATATGGCGCATTGAATCCGGATTTAATTCGGGTTGAGTACAATATAAACGCAGATTGGATTGAAACAGAATTGACTCG
Organism: Chalcosyrphus nemorum; assembly: GCA_949716465.1. Taxonomy (NCBI): domain Eukaryota; kingdom Metazoa; phylum Arthropoda; class Insecta; order Diptera; family Syrphidae; genus Chalcosyrphus; species Chalcosyrphus nemorum. The sequence continues at coordinate 87,607,428 of OX454332.1, forward strand.
ATCGAGTTGAGCTTTTCCATATAAACGCCGATAGAGAGACAGACAGAAAACGAAAATATGAAGAAGGTAAATATGTTTGTTTCCCCTTTCGTGGTCTTTGTTTGTAGAATCTAGATATTGTTTAGAGTAAAGCTAAAGTGAAAAGTGAGGGATGTTACCCCTTTGGACGCATGCAAGTGTCAAACTTGATCCTCTTTCGATTTGGTTTTAACTCGATCACCCAATCAGATTGCAAACTTGAACTGAAACTCAATCCGGTCATAAAAACTGAGTAAATAAAACAGCTAGATATAGTGACATGAACTCAGTTGTACTAAAAACTTTGGCTTTTTTTTATATTGCTTGGGTATGTGCATCAGAATACCTGGTTGCGTGCGTCGCAAGTTTCTTTACCCTCTCCAGGGTATTTTCTGTTCATGGTCTGATTGAAATTTAGCATGCATCAATTTTGTTCAGTTTTTCTGCACAACTTTTGGGAAAGTTCATCATAGTTTTTTTTTTGTTTTTTTTTTTTTTTCTGCCAAAGTGCTCAAAGGCAATGGAATTTTTATTGATTTTTTTCTAACCGTGAAAAGGAATGCGTACAGATATGTAACGTCGTTCGCAAATGGTGAATATTTGATCTTTCAATGTTGTACTTGTAGACTCCAAAAAGAGATTATTAAACGCATTTATTCTTCGCAAAAAATGTAAGGCTTATACACTCAAATGCAGCTATGCAGTCTCATTCCATCAAGCCACCACTTTTGTGTTTCAGTACCTACTTTATGGTATACCTTGCAAATCATTAGAACCTCAAATGGCCATCTGGGTATAAATTATTTATTTCAAGTCAATACAAACATTTTCCAAAAATCTTCAGATTTGTTAACATGTCCCTTTTAGAGCATGAGACTCGTGAGGCTTAATAGGCTGCGTGACGAACAGCTATCATTAGGTACATGTCGTCGACGACATCTCTAACTATTCCTGGAACCACCGTGTACTCTGAGAAGCTGGATTGCTGTTCCAAAGTTAACCTCGTCTTGGGACCCTATAGAGCTCAGGTATGAAGAAAAAAGCAACACGATTAGAACAACCAGTTACCCTGCAGCTTGGCATACATTGACACGTCTCGACACACTTACCTACATTTTATGCTTCTGTATCTACGTGATGTCAGAACTAATTCGATTTTCTGTTTTCAGAAATATAGTATTTGTTTTCAACTGGCTTTTGAAAGGGCTTTTATCGGCCAATTTCCGACTATGAGTCGGAAGAGTATTGTGATATTATGGGTGCTATCAACTCCATTGGGAGTTGTGACCTATGGCCATATGCTTATAACATAACTTTTTGACCTTTTCCTGTTTAAGCCACCAATATGGTCTCACTCTTTATTAATTTGTCTTTTTTTGAATAAGGAAAAATTGACTTTTGTCTCTATTTAGTGTCCAAACCGATCTTATGTTTATTATGATTTTTTAGCTTCGCTTACCTCGAGTACTCTAGCCTACCTTCCTGGTAAAACCAGCTTTCAAAAACGGAAATAACTGTAATAAAGTGTCAATGTGTTCCTGTTAAAACACCGGCATCTGAAACTGGATGGCGCTGGTTATAAAATCGAGAACCATATACTCAACACTGAGGGTACAACTATCCGGAAGACGGTCTACAGAGGAACAACCCAAGCTGCAGTCATCTCTTCTCCGGCTTCCCACAATTGGCAAAATCTTGGTAACATTGAAGGGAAATAACTTCAACGTGCCGGCATATTTTAGTTATGTGGCCATCTTGGCTTTAGGAAAGTGCCTTCTTAGCTACAAGTGAAAGGCTCAGTCCCGCACTACAACTAGAGAATGACTGGGCTGGCAACAAAGGACTGGGAATAATTCAAACGAAACCGGAAGTAGTACTCTTCTGTGGAAGAGATGGATACCTTCTTTTAGCCTGTCAAGATTAGTGGAGTGAAATTCAAAATCTCAAGATCGGAAGGTGTAATTTTGGATTCCAGCATCAAAGTACATCACAGGAAAGCAATTTTAGCTTTTTACTCCTGTGAAAAGCTATTCAGTAGTTCATGAGGCTTAAAACAAGCCGTGACATGCTGGGTATAGCAGAGGTTTTAAGATCCTTTTTTCTTACTTTGCTTAGTACATACTATCCTTACTTCTTATGGTCTATGTCCATAAGTTCTATGTGTACCTATAGATTCACCTAGTATTACTACTCATATTCACGATTTTCGAAATCACCTACATATCTTCAGAAATATTCTTCACTTAATGACTTTCACGACGGACATGAATTTCCCATAAAACCCCAACGACCTACAGACGTACTTTCAAAGTCTTCTCTCAAAAATATTATTATCTTCAAAGAATAACAGCAGTAACCAAAGGCGACGTTCCTTTTGTTTTTAAAAAAAAATCATTTTCATCATTAAATTGAAATCTACTCTATAGGAATCCATATAAATTAGACAACAAAGAAGAAGAATAAGAAGAAATCTCTAAAATGCAAAACAAAAACCGACTTACTACGGAAGTGTCATTATCAAGATTTTCTATTTCCGTTGAATTTGTGTGCCCATCATCCGGTTGCGTTCACTTTATGGCGTTTTCTTGTACTAGTATCTACTGGGAAGCTAAGGTTTTGTTTCCAAGAAATCAGTTTTGCTCGTTTCCGAAATCCTCCATTATTGTTTCGATAATGTGATTTTGAAATTTCATCCTCTAAATACTGCTTCTCAATGTGGTTTCAATATGATGGTAGAAATAGGTAGCTGTACTTTTACAGCGTTATGACTTTTAACAATAACTTTTTGAAGTTTAAAGAAATTACTTAAGATTATAAGTGACAGATTGATTGACATCACCATTGTCCTGTTATATTAAATTTTGAAGAAAAAAATACAAAAAAAAGCCATGGACCTTCATCAATCGTTGTCTACTTGGCATTACGAGAGTATCCTCGATAAATAAAATTCCCAGAAATAGGTGTTCTTTTTTTCCTCCTCGTAGAAACATCATCACGTGTCGCAACTCAATTATATTATTAACAAAAAAAAAAGGTGAGAGTTGAAAATTTTATACAAGCGACAAGAATTTCATTACATCATATTTCATATGAGATTTTTAATATATAAAATTGAATGCAATTTGACAAATCTTGAAGTTTATTTGATTGTAAGGTGACAGATGGCTTAAGTGGCTAAATTGCTTCCAAGTACTTTTTTAGTAGATTTAGGCTTAGCAGTGCAGAGTAACCAGAAGTTAATAGCCCAGGATTAAAATTAATTAAGAGGCAACTCATGAAAAAGTTTTTCAGTGCAGAGTTAATTTGAACTCATTTGATTTGGCGTCACTGCCATTTTATGGTTCAGATGTCAAGAAACTGTCGACATCATGATAGCTCCGAAATACTGAAAGTTGTCTTTGAAAGGCAAAATTGGCCCAAAAATTGGAATATTCCAACAATTACCCGCAAGACTGGAGATGTAAAGAGCTAGCTGAGAGCACCAATGAAAGGAAAATCTTGTGAAAAAATTCCAGAAATTGGAAGGATCTGAAGGAGTCGTTTTAGAATAACAAGAAAATTTAGTCCACACATTTTAAAGGAGGTTTGCTTAGAATTATGATAGATAAATCAAGGAAATCTGTTATGTTAGGAAAGACAGGAAATCCATTTTCACTTTTCTGGGTATCTTCTGGGTCACAGGGCACAACATTCTGCAGTATCATACGAGAAAACTACGAATGGCGAAAGAGGAACTCTGAAGTTCTAACATTCAAGATAGAAGTTCCTGAGGAGACACTTATTCAATGATCTAGAGGAACTCTCCAGCACGTCATGGACTCTATATGGAAATTCATCAAATCCACTCTAGGTAATGGACAGGTTTCTTATGTTCTTTAATAAACGGGGTTATTCCGGGTAAGGGTAATCATATACCTCCCAATTATGGGCATCACAGTGGTTCAGCATTGAAGGCCAGTTAACTCTTCCCGCCAGCCGACACTTCAGGAGTTGGAAGATATATCGTCTCCAGCGTCTGATAGGAACCAGTCTATCTAGGAGTCTTGTAAAAACAACTTTAATAAGGGAACTATCTTCAAATGACCCAGAGAAGAAGAAATTCTTCACGAGGTTTGGTCATCAAAGTTCATTAATAATGCTCAAGGCCAGCCTCTTGTGGAAGATCATGAAATTCTCCACGGATGGCGACAGTATTGTAAAGGACTTTAAACGACCAAACTTTCCAAGAACTGCTCCTAACCATTATAAAGAATCAGACATCCAACATAAGAGCATGGAGGAGTCACCTAAGCGTTCGCAATCAACGTCGTACTTTCTTGTACACCAAGAAAGCCTCAACAGGCCTTTGTTGTTTATTGTAATTCTAGATTATCTGCTTGAAGAAAAGCTGACAGTTATCAGTTGGCTAATGATCGAGCTTTCCTGGGTGATGATCAAATATCCCTGCAGCAAGGACTTGATGTATGTTTTGGGATGTTTTGGAGGAAAGTAGGTACGGAAGTACTTAAAAAAGGCAGAGTATCCGTGAGCCCGTTCTCTGATCCACATCGGCCTATTCCAGACATTAACTTGAATGAAGATGTGCTTTCCAAGTGCGAATGTCTGCGATCTATGATCATGATCAATAGAGAAGCAACTTGTGATGATGATGATGATGGCGGAAAAGCTACCCTATATTGTGTGATCAAAATATAACCTCTTAATTGAAAGGAAGGCGCAGTTGTGCATCTGGCGCTTACATCTGGTTCACAATGTTAGACAATGTGAAAGAAGTATTAATGAGGGTAACTTAACGACAGGTAAGATGAAGATGGCAGCAGCAGTAACAAGGATTGATTGAATTAGAAGTTTGCAGTTTCCAGGAAGCCCCATTGAAAGAACCCATCATAAGCAAGATAAAGCACCTCCCTTATTCCTACACGTGAATAAGGGAGGTGAAAAACAAAGGTCTAAAAGTACTAGCATATGACTGAAACCCGAAAACCTGCCTGAGGTTAAACCAACAAACCCCTCAGGTGGACCAGAAGGGATGCATCAAACTGGGAGAGTTGCGCTTGTGTTCGCTCTATTCTGAATCATAGCCTACAGAAATACAAGGATTTTTTATTTTAAAATTTTTCTTTCTAAATAATTGCAATGTGGTGTCAGGGATGATCAACTTGTCCCCGCCTGTCTACACAACTTTCAACAACCCATCTGTAAAAAACTACTTAAATTAATTTTCAACCCGGAAGTTGACAAGGCCTTTTCTTTTTCAATTAACACGTTCAAGCTATTGCTTGCCATTTTTGGCCACCATCAGTTGCACACTGCAACAGTGTTGTCCTAAAAACGACATGAATGGAGGATGCAAATTTTCCACTGGAATGTCATAAAGCATCACTTTGCTTCAGTGCGTTCTATAGCACTAAAAGGACGTTGGTGGCTAACGTCAGACGATCTAAAAAAACTAAAATGGAAAATTCTACCAAATCGAGGTTGAAGTACCACAGGATAAAAACAGCAACACGCATACTCTACTAGAAGAAAGAGAGGCACAGAATAACCTCCAAAGGACTTGCCAAGCGAAAGCTTACACACAAACATTTTGCACCGTAGGTAGTAGCGTAAAACGAAAGAGAGTGGCCCCGAGGTTAGGAAATTCTTTACCCGTAACTTGGTTTCATGTTATCCTGTTGCGAGTTTCAAAAACATATTTTCGGACTGGCATTTTCTATGGAATGCTACTCTGCGATGTTTACGTTTATTTTTAATTTTAGTACTGTTGCTGTTGGTATTGCTATTCGTTTTGAGTTTGCTTTTTTTTTACTTGAGTGTGTGTATGAGCAGGACGATCTACTACCTTGTATGAGCAGAGTAGGTACTGTCCTCTTATGGAAATTAAATTTTTTCGTGTTAATTCTTACTTTGTGGGATTTTTTATGAAATTGTTTTGGTCACACAAACAAGCAGACAAAAGATGTAAAGGTAAAGGTGCTTTTTTTAAAGTTGAAATTTTGATAAAATATAAGAAATGAGGTGGTGATGGAGGAGTTTTAAACCAGATTGTGCTACTAGTTGGAGTAGGAGCGATCAGTAACGAACATCCTGAGAACCATGAGATGGGTATATACATCGAGATCACGAGGTACTTATACTGGATATGAGAGAAATGGAACCAACCCAAAATTTAAAGGTCTGAAAGGAAACCGTGTAACTAGTAAACCGAGCACCTAAAGACATTTGTGGCTAAATGGTTGCGCAAGACCGGCGCAATGTACAGCAATTAAGAAGGAAAGCAGAATCGCAAAAACAACCAGACACCCTTAAACTCTCGAAACAAAGTTATGCCGGGTTTAAATCGACCTTATAAAAGAGGAGGACGAAGTATGAAGTAAGAAACGGGGTTAAATCTTCATCCAGTCTTGAAGCGGTGTAAGACTAATACACACATAAACTGTCAATTTCGAGGGGATACAATTCGTGTGGCATGTTCATTTCAGTTGTAGTTTGACAGCGAAATAAATGAAATGAATGCAAAATGTTATAGATATTCAATTTTTGTTAATTTTTATTAAATATAACAACTATCATTTTTACTTTTACGAAGTCTCAATTTAGGAGAAATAACACTATAGTAAACTAAACTAAACTAAACTAGTAAAAGTCGGTTCGAATATACAGAATTTCACCTTTCCAGTGTGTGTTGAGAGAAAAATATACTCCGGGGTAAGCCCAGGGTAAAACTGCTCCAGTGTGTGATGGCCCATTGATATCATCGTAAGAGAGGTCGATCCAGCTGATACGAATATTTGATGAATTACTATTTCTTTAGATGAGTTGCTGAAGGCATGCCGGCATAGGCGACAACAAAGTTCCCGAACCCGACTGTATGCTCGGTAGGACAGTGAAATTTGTAAAAAGGGGACAAGACCACTTCGTGGCAACAATACAAGAGTTCCTCCTAAAGGATCTAATCGTGCTACCAAAAGCAAGAAGCGTCAAGGAGAACCATCGTCTTATCTATAAGTCCATTGAGCACCATGGAAAAGGATCTCGAAAATATTGCTTATAGAATTTACTCGCACTGGCAGAGCAGAAAAGAGCTTTGACAGACCGTCACGTGGCCTTAGAAAAGAGCGATCTATTGTTGGTGACATAGAGGCGAAGAAGACAGAAGGATACGCGACAAAAAGTAGACCTGTGCATTAGTAACTCTCAGCGTTGTAAGAGTTTTTAAATCTCGCCAGAATCGATAGATCATTATACTTACTGCGCATTACGACGAACTACATATTTCAACAACAGCTGGGTATAATACAAAATATTACAACTTCTCTGCTGGAGTCGCGTAGTAATCGATTCTAGTGCTACCAATAAATATCATGTATGGATTCTCTGATGACATTGCAGCCATGAGAGTAGCTCAACAGATCCATCCGGTAGAATCAGTATACCACAAACAGAAACTGTTCTTACCACGACTCGGAAAGTGGTTGAACTTTCCAACTTTGTAACCAAACTATCAGGTCTAAACATCAGGCCAAATAGGATGCAATTGAGCAGCAGGAGCAGCGTAACGTAGACATACGTATATGCCTAAAAAGTACTACAGTCATATATTGTCTCACCCCACAATGGCACACTTGATCGGTTTTGGACTATACTCCATACCTGGTTCAGTCCCTTGCTGAAGCCAATCCTGATTACCGGAAAAGCATGACACCAAATCCGCTAAGTCTGTGAAAGGTCGAGTTCTTGTACGCGGCGCGGAATTGATTGCCTCGGATACTCCTGCACACTTTCACAGACAGCGGCGATATTTTCGGCAGATCTTGCATTTCGTTGACGTATAGGTGTTGACGAATAGTCCTCTCGGAAGGACAATTATGGCGACCGTAAAATGGGTGAAGCGCAGGAATTAATGTTGCTTGAACAGAAGAACTATTTTCATAAGACAATTTAATCATTTGCATATGTTGTTGAACGTTATGTCTCTATGTTGATTTGGCAAAACATACCAAACGACAGTTAATTTGACAGATATATTCTCAACAATTTGTGGGTGCCGTGGCTCAGTGGTTAGTGCGTTGGACTACTGCGCAAGCGGTTCCGAGTTCGAATCCAGGAAATTACCACCAACGTTTTTAACGACCCCACCTCTTGCGAGCGTCTGACAAAAATCCAAGAGTATTTACTCTCATGAGAAAGCTTCTCAAAAACCCCCATGCCCTTCGGATACGGCATAAAACTGTAGGTCCCTTCTGTACGTACAGAAATGTATACCACGCACAATACGTACAGCTGTGAGAAGCTAGGCCTTGGCCCTCTATGGGCTGCTTACGGCCTAATATATATTTTTTTTTTTATTCTCAACAATATGGTTGCAACTACCTGTCAAAGCTCGGAAGTCCTTATTGAAAAACACACTATCTGGCACTAAAGAAGTTTGAGTTTGACACCTCTGTCTTAGACCATCGGCGCATTAGCACAAACTGCTTTAAGGCATGAACCGACAGAAATAACGGCGACATGATCTGCGTATGTTCGTATGCTTTGGGCAGAGAGTAGCAAGGGACACAGGACACCAGTTTGCTGACATCTACTTTTGACTTTTGTTAATGGTTTACAGCTGCAAGCACATGTTTGGGTAATGAGTTACGCTGATGGGCATTTCAAACTCTTCCCCTTAGATAGTTTTAGGTTGAAAACTTTTCAATAAATTAATTCTCTGACCTATTCTAAATCACTGTTCGATAAAACCTCACAAAATAAATTACACCAGCTACACTTACGGGTTATTTGTCGCCAGTATCACGTTGTTCTCCGGGATGTGTTTAAGCCAATAACATGACCAATATATTCTGTCTGTTTTCCTTTTATCCTTTATTTCTGCCGTGCCCAAAGGGCTTTCCACAGAAATTGCACCTCAATGCGAAACCATATTGGCCAGTGGCCAGCATTCAGCAAAATACACGTGTTCTACCACACACGATACAGTATATGGCGCAGAGGATATAAAAGCATCAATTCAGTGCAGGAGTAATGACAATTAGTGAATAGCCAAAGGGACCTTAAATGTAGCCCCAGGAATCGATGATAATGGCGCGTGGATATAATTACCTCACAGTTGCCAGCGGAAGCAAACAGCAGCTGCTAGTAGTGTTAGCTATGTATGTATGTTGACTCCTCTCACTGAATTGAAACAAAATTAACAACGGCCACCCATATTTATACGCGCGCCGACAAAAATTGGAATAAAGTGGACAAAATATCCTTAAGTTCCTTCCAATTACTTTTGCATAAATTAAATTCCTCTTACCGCGCACGACTTGGGAAAGTTTTCTGCGCTATCAGCGCGCAGAGCTGCCACGAACAAGAGTCCTTCTTTGTCACATAAAATTATTTTTTTTTTTTAATAAAAAAATAAAAAAAAAAAAAAAGATTCTAATTTGCTTTGTTTGCAATCTGCCCTCGTATTCTATTAGCGACTTCTTTGCTTTACACACATACATATTTCTTCATTTTTTTTTGTTTTGTTTCTTTGCTTCTCCTTTTGTAATACCAGGAGCAGAAATACTGGGGAATCTTTGTGTGCCATTTATAGCCATGTAATGCTCTCTAAACTGATGCCTGTTCCCTTTGTTAGGCCAGGAAGGAGGCTAAAGTACATTTAAGCGTCATGCTGCCGACACTGCCTTGTCCTTGTCTGCTGTTTGTTTATGGACCAACGAAACGCTCATTCACGGCGTATTCATTTTCCATTTTCCGGCAAAAAGATTTCTCCAAAGAGATTAAATTTTAATTAAGACAAAGTACAACAACACCACACACGTAGCAGTGTTACTCGTGTGCGCCGCTTGCATCGCCGAAGAATGAGGCAGCATCCTGTTGCACAGCACATTTCCATTCACAGAATATAGATCCATATCCTTCTAAGGGTTCTCTGCTTCGTGTTGCAATATAAATCCCTATCATTACTTAATAGTGAGAAGGTACGGGTGAGCTGCAATGGCGGCGCGGTTGGAAATTAGAAAACTGGTTAAAATGACATCCAGGACGAAGCAGGAGAGAGAGAGAAAATGCATTTAGAAGCGCTTTTGTGGTAAGCTTGCATAGCCCAAAGGATCCATGGCGGGTTGTGTGTGTGTGTATCTGAACAATAACCATTCAACTGTGTCGAGGCGCTTCATCTTGGTAAACCATTATAAATAGCGCACGAAGGGCAAGTATGACTCCTTTGGAAAAGAATACGAACCCTGGGATTCGCATAAATATTTTGTATCTGTGGTAGTAGGTAGGTAGGTACTGCACCTCTTACTACTATTATTATTATGTGCCCTGACAGAGTGACATGGAAATTAGTTTTCTTTCGGGGTCCTTTCTCCTTTTTCCTTTATTACTTTCTATTTTGCTCCTTATTGTAGGTTCTTTCAATCTTGTTACTTGCATTTTTGATGAATACCTACTAAGAGAGGGAACGAATTGCAAAAAAGAACAGGAAATGATTGTTGGAAATATTCTGCTGGTGCACGTCTATATAGTTTGACATTGTGACAAGAGTGCTGGTGGTTGACATATTGTATTACAATTCGGTGCATGCAAGCAAGAGGATTCTACCTGCGGGTGTAATTTTCTGGATTAGTTGATGGAGTCGCATTTTGAAATGCGTCTTTTGCCAAGGATGTGGTAACTGGAGCAGGAGCTTGAGTCGGATTGGGTTTAAACGACTTGCTGGTTGCACAGGCATAGAAATATTAGGAACATTGAATTGGATTACTGTGCGTAGGTTCAAAATTCTAATAACAGGAAATACCAAAATGTTGGTTTTTGACCAAAATTTATCAGAACACTTCCATTAGACGCCGTCCTTTCTATCGGTCCATGCAGATGGCTTAAGACATGATCTATGGTTTCCTATGGTTTCTGGCAATTTTTTTAGTATGTAACGGGATTATTTTTATTGGCTGATGGAATGCCATTCTAATTCAATTAGTCGGGGTCAGATGGAGGTAACCCCATTGGGTGGCAACGGATGGCACGCACGCGTAGCTCGGCTAAGCTCGTCGGATTGGGGGGGAACTTGTTACCACATGATACCGTCAAAATAAAACTAAATTCGTGCCATATAACAAAACTAAAGCAGTATAATAAATGAACTTGAATCTCTTACATCTTTCAGACACCTGATGAATTTGGTATCTGCGGTAGGTCAGATGGACTCCTACCTGGTCATGCCCACAACCATTGAAGCTTTTTGCTTCACACCTATGTCAACGGTTGACCTTATAAATTCTCGCTGACCCCTCACACTATCACTTTTCTGTCACTTCACTTCATACTAATCTTCCTCATCCTTACCCTTATCATTCTCTTCTAACCAAACTATCTAAAATCTAAACACGCACATTGCAATTCAAACAACTAATTTATTAATTTCAGAAAAAGAAGAATTTACGTTAAATTCAATCATATTCGCAATACTTTAGTTATATAAGCAATAAAAGGGGGAAAAAAAATGCATGTTTCTATGTACGAGAGAATACTAAACGAATCATATGTAGAAAAGAAATCAAATAGAAAAAAAATGTCACTTACTTGTGCTTCGATGTTGTCCAGTTGTTGTGATCACAAAAACCTTCTGCAGCACTGTAGACCTTATCACTACTATACATATTTATCATCACTTTAATATTCTCAATACTTTTGAAACTTCACTAAACTTTATATAATGCAATTGATAATAATCTTAGCATAGTTATATGATAAGACAAAAATTAAAAAAAAAAGGTAAACAAAAACGAAAGCAAAATAAAAAAAAAGTTTACACTTAAACTGAATGGATAATTAAAAAAAAAGCTTTGAGATTCCCACGTGCATCTGTGGGGGCGAAGAGGATACTATCCACGGTGCGGTCAGCGAACATGCGGAGTTCCACATTTTTTTCTGCTTGTGGTGAAGCGGGAGCTTTGGACACTTGATTGGAGCGGTACACTGCAGCTGGAGATGATGATCGGGGATAGTGAGAAGGGACACTGAATATCAGTCCTCCACGCTGTGCACTATCTATCGTCGATGATTTTGTAATTTTAATTGATCGTAGATCAATAAGCAATATTGGGAGTAGTACAGGGGTTTTTTTATTTGTAGATTGTGTGTGCGCGCGGACAAAGTTGAAGAAAACTTTTTCTCCAGAAATTGCCCGCGTGTATCAAGGTCTGGGAAAGTATTTTTTTTACAAATTGAACAAAAAAAGTAAAAGCTTTACTTACTCTTGGACTAATGTATGTATGTGAATAAATTTGTAGGTGAGAATTTGCAAATTGCCGATGAAAAATTGTTGAGTTTTAGTTTTATTAGTTATTTTTGTTTATTATTATTATTTTTAACTTTTAATAAAAACTTGTAAACTTTTTGTGATTAGGATACTACAGTGTAAGATAATCACATTTTTTTGTTCTTCAGCTGCCCAACCTTACTCTGTGATGGTTGAAATCGAAAAGAAGGAGCGTGGGTTGATCGGATGCGAACAAACCGATATCGCAGGTGGATTTTAGACCACTTGTTCTAAATTTGGGCTACTAATTGTAGCAGATTGACAAAAATGGGGATACCTTATGGGGTGGTTATATTTATGAAGAAGAAATGGATAATTTCAATCGCGACTGTACGCTACAAGTATGAAAGTTGGTTTAAAGGATGTGTTTGTCAGGTGTTCTGCCAGCCGTAGCCAAAATAATTGCAAGAAGAATTCTGGAATAAACTCTCGACGTCGAACAGGCAGTCATTCGTGCTGGAACCTCCTGCACCGATCACGTAAACACCTTACGGATCATATTCGAGGAGCAATGCGTTGAGAACAGGTCTATGATACACCTGCTGTTTATCGATTTCGAGAAGGCTTTCGACAGTTTAAATTGAGGAAATATTTGGTTGGCCTTGCGCAAGAGAGGTAGCACAGAAAAACTCATAGCGTCTTGCACAATGGGAAGAAGTAAAAGAATTTGAAGTCCAAAGTGGAGTACGTCAAGGATGCATTCTGTCACCGCTGTTAGTGTTGGTGGTTATCAGTAATGTATTCTATGTAGCATTGACGGAAGAAAACTACGGAATTCGCTGGGATGTCTTATCTTAAACATCTAGACTACGCTGAAGACGTTTGTCCTCTTTCACGCCGGATAGTGGACTCACATGTGATGATGGCAAACAAAGTGGGGTTCTGCTGAAACGTAAAATCAGTGTTGCTTTGTTGGTGCAGCACATGGAAGGTGGAAACGATGAACACAATAAATGTTTAAAAATCATCTTGAGGATTTCCTGAGCGAACCATATCTCCAACGAACAGCTTTGTATGAGAACGGCCCAGGAACCCATAAACATTACTATACGAAGGAGACAGTGGCAGACGATTGGACACACAGCGGGATGCCCTAGACAAACGTGGCTGACAACAGTTGAGGAGGAATTGAGCTTTTTTAAGAATGAGTTGGAGAGAGCTCAATCGCTTTGCAAAATTACAAAAAAGATTATGTCCAGACGTTGTGGACGCTCTATACCCAAGGACTGAAGAAAGTAAGTAAGTAAGGTTCTTTGGATCCATGTACTCATGATAACTTTCTGCAATACACCTTGTTAGTTCGAAGGGACTTGACTGTCTCTTACGCAAATGTCTAGAGAACAGGTTGCCCTAGATGTACGCCAACTTTTCCAAGCACATCGCTGCTCTAGACGCACCTCCTCTTGATACCTATAATATGCAGTGCACAAACCTTTTACGTAATAAGGCGAGGTGGCATACAGAAGCTTCGACGACCTTGCGAGGCACCTTGCACAAGACTCTAATTCTATGAATATGCCATCCGATATTAGGGCACTAAGATTACAGCTGTACTGCATATGAGGACGCCTTTTCACGACTAGCTTCAGCCAGAACCTAAGTCATGAATCGATTGTGATTTACTTGGATCCAGATGGAGGTTATTGAAATTGCAATTGACGTAAACTAGGAACAAGAGGAGGGGTTGTATTGTCTGGGCAATCAAGGTCCTGCCAAATTTTCAATTTCTCTCATTTCTGTGTTCCATTTCATACTGGGCTGAGGTAAATAATTTGTTTGTAATGGGATGAGAAGGCTCAGATGAAAATTGTTCATCGTTTGGTACTTTGAAGAGCAACTTAATATGCTAGGTTTGAGCGAAACCTCTATTTGTGAACTTTGTAAAAAGAGCTACCATATTGCGAAACATTTCTTCTGTGAATGTCCTGCTTTTCTCGCATTAAGCTGCCGATGTGGTGAATGATATTCCAAATTTAATTTTTGTTAATATTCAGGAAATTTGTGGGAAGGGATATGAATAAAATGCTTTAGCTACTTCAATATCTACTCTCTGTTGGTGGTGTCCAAACTATTGGTGAGAATTATATGTGATTTTTATATTCTGTCCTAATTCACAATAATTTTTTCTCATTTACTTTTAAGTGCTTGTCGATCGGTGCGGAATAGATGGCTAATCCTCTCATTCAATAACCGTATTCATTTGGACTGTATCGCGGATAATTTGAGCTCCTTACTGAAGAGCATAGTCAGCTTTTAGTAAAATGGGGACTGCAGGACCTCTTGCCAGTGGAATGGATTAATTGAGCCTGAGGAAATCGAACCTCTTGAAATGCTGTCGAGAAGAGAGATGGAATTGAACACTGGCATTCTTAGAACGGAAAGGCGAAGGATTTTGGCCCTATACGCTGAACTCTTAAGGAGCAGATCTCTTGGCGAATATGTAGTTCACTGAGTGAACTAAATTGGGCTTCATTGATCAGCGGTGGGGTGGCCTAATTTCCCATCTTCTCTCCATTGACCAATCCCAACTAGAGCGTATAGCAAGGAATTGGTTTTTTCAAAATCGTTAATCAAATTGTATCCTTGTCTAAGAAATTTTGTCAGCAATAAATGTAAAGATCCCAAACAGACCTAAAATGTTGTCTAATCATTTTGCGTCCTCCTTAGCAGTGCTCTATAGAGGTTCAATCACATTAGCAATACTAGTCAAAATCATCGCATACTTTCTTAGCTTTTCACTCCAAGCGACCTCCTTTCGCATCACCCAACTGAATAGCATCCCCTTTCACAGTTTTCTTTGTGTACAAGCAATCAATTTGAACTCTGGCTGCAAGATTTCGATCAATATTCAAGAGTAATAGAATTCTTGCATTAAGTAGCCCATAAAAGTATGCGACTTAAGCGACTCTTGCCACTTAATAGCTCTGATGCATTGTGTGTTCCGTATTGATCAATCGAATGACTCCGTCTCGACTTTATTGCATTTAGACATCGTAAACAGTAGCAGACTTATGACAGTTCAATGAATCCCTTAACTTGACAAAGAGAAAGTCCTTTTCAACAGACATCACAATCAAATTGACAAACTTTGGACTATTTGCAACTGTGTAACTTCACAAATTGTGATGGGTAAATATTTACAAGACAAAAGTAATAAACATTCTCCTTCTCCTTAATCAACCAGCATAGCTCTGAGCTCACTTATTTAATTAAACAGATTACGAGAGCCGGAAACTTCTGGCTGCCAAAATTCTGCTACAAACCATATAAACAAAAATATGGCAGCAGCCAAAGCATTCACTTCCCGTCCCATCTGCACCAATGGAACATTTCAATCCAATTAAATTTTCCGGATAAGTTTGTTTACATTTACTTCGTAAAAATCGAAAACACATTTGCACATTCGCACATGCAACCAAAACCCAACCCCTTCTGGCCTTATGTCATGGAAATACTTTTAACTAAGTAAAAGTTTTTTTTTTTGGGAAAAGTTTTCGCGCCGAATTATCATTCCAATGACGACGACGATGTCGACCACGAGGAGGAGGAGGAGGAGGAGGAGCAGGAACTCTGTTGGTTGTGTCGGGCCTCGGTAAACAACAATTCCATCAGAAAATGTTCAACCCAACCGCAAAACCGAAAATCCTAACGAGTCGTATAATTTGCTGACGGTCTCGGTCGTAGCAGTTGGGGGATCATTAACGGCACTGCCAACAAATAGCACCCGATTTACCGTAACATTAAAATGGTGGCTTGGAATTTCCTCTTCCTCGAGCAAGTGGTGTGAGTGTGATGTTTCACCAACCCCATCTTGTGAGTGCAACTTCTCTTCTCGAATAGTTGTACATACTCGTACATACATGTGTGTGTTGTGTCCTCCACTAGTAGAAGCGCCACGACACGGTGAAGGTAATGCCTAGTGAAAGAAAAGCTTTTTGCAACAGGAAATAATTAACTTAGTCACAGGGTGGAATGGGTAGCAAGCAGGGGGGTGTGATATGTTAGCACAGATTTAAATAGGGGATGGAGAGAACAATGTTGCTGGAATAACTCACCCGTAGTGGCGTTAAATTGCCAGTTTTGCAGGCGCTCGCTGCGCACCGTTACATTGTTGTAGTATTTTGGTAACAGTCTTTTGTAACGATTATTTGGCGGTATGAGGATATAACAAGTACATTCTTACATGTTTGGCGCCACCCTATAGTTTTAAATGAGTTTAGTGGGGTAGTTTTGGTGGCGGAAAATTAAGCCACTTGTTCATGGAGTGACTTTGAAAACTTTACAAGTTAGATTTTGTTATAATAGATGCGTTAGTTTTGTTTAGAGTGTGTATAAATGGAAACTGTTATTTCAAGAAAATGAATAGGAAGCCGTAGAAAAGCAAAGTAACTTACGTTTTGTGTATATAGATGTAAAGGGCCTTCAATCAATATGGAACATTTTAACTTGCCCCGAGTTCAATCACAACATAAAAATATCTCAAGGACAACTAGTTACGTAGATATCAACTAGAAGGGCAAGGTACAGCATCTTGTGATATAGCACTAACATAGCTGGCTCTTGAAGAATCTTATGAGCACGACTGCCGGGAGCAATGCGTTCTGTTAAGAGGATGGTTGCTGATTGAGATTTCAATTAAAGGTTTAGACCTTATGGTCCTTAAAAAAAATTGATTCCTATAATGAGATGAGAACCAACATCAATGTGGGTCTTATAGGCAGGAAGCACACTTACCCCTTTTCAAGAAAATTTAGATATACCTTATATTTCGACGGTTACGGAGACTAAAGGACATTTGTTGCATTGAGGCTGATTTGTGAAAATCCGGAACGGAAATTATCTGCCACAAATTTTTGCTTTATCTTGCTTCTAAATGGGAACTTTCATATCCAGTGGGCAGCTTAAACTTTGAGGTAGCAAAGGGACTTTGTCTACATTGGCTTTTCTTTTCAGGTTAACTAGGCAGTTAAACAGCAAAGCCCTATCTCGATGAACTAATTAGACTCTCTATTAGACCCTGATAATTTCAGTTCTGCTTAACGGCGCTGAAACATGGACTTTCTTGAAAGCAAAAGAGGAGGTCGCTTCGAGAGAAAAATTCTTTGTAAAACTTTCGGTTGACGGGTTTTGGAGGAGAAGAATATTCAACGGCGAACTATACAAGCTGTATAGCAACATCGTGCTAGTCAAAAAAAAAACTGCGCATTGGACTTCTGAGATGGGTGGGAAATGTAGAGCGAATGGATATCAAGACTCCGACATGCAGAGGGACGACGCAGTAGAGGACCTCCTCCCAGCATGTTGAAGGGGATCCCGACCAACTTGGAGTGCGCAATTGGAAGCAATTAGATAAAGGCCAAGCTAAGTGGAAAGGCTTGTTGGTTGAGGCCCAGATTCACTCTGAACCATCCAAGAAGAAGAAGAAGACATTGTCATAGTTAAGAGGACCTACATACCTATATACTTAGGCAAGCAGTGACAACGAAAGGCTTAAACATGATAAAGGCCCACACTGCTTAGGGATTCAAATCAACATAGTCTTGTAATAGGTTACAACAGGTTTCAGCACGGATCAAATCTTCAAAGTAGTCTTCTCCTTAGTCGCAAGGACGACACCTGGGGTAGATACAACATGACCATTTGATGCTTCCACTTCCTAGGATGCTCTGAGAAGTTGAGAGTTTTCCAAATAAAATGAAGCTAATGCAGTGCGAAAACTGAAAAGGTATCCATTGCTGTAATTAACCTCTATAACCTCTTCATCGCCGCATCCTCTACAGAGTTTTTCTACCGCCCGACGTAGTTTCTTTAGGTGGTACCGCAGAGTGTTGTGGCCCGTGAGTATCCCCACGAGTAAGGACAGTGGACAGTTCTCTCGGTCCTTGCTTTGTTAAAAGTTGGCCATAGTTGTTTTGCAGTTTTGCAAGTGTCTATGGACACACATCTCAAGTTCGCCTCTCTCATAGCCAGCCTCTCTGCCTCGAGCCTAAGAGCGCAGGGCGGGGTGCTTATAGTTCAAGTGGGTCCGATGAAGCTTTCCTTGCCAATTCATCTGCCCTTTCATTTCCCGGGACGCTCTCGTGCCCAGGGACCCCAGCAGAGTAGAACCTTGTGCTGTGTTCCAAGAGCCTTAAGCTCTTCGCGACAGCACTTCACAAGCTTGGATTTTATTTCTATGGCAGTAATTGCTTTGATATCTGCCTGGCTGTCGATAAAGAAAGTGATACCTTTTGGAGGTATTGCTCTTACGGCAGACTCACGGGCCGCTGTTGTCACTGCCAGTACCTCCGCCTGGAAAACACTGCTGTGGTCTGGGAGTCGTATATATCTGGATATATTCGGAGAAAATTCCGGATCCTACACCGGTGTCCATTTTTGATCCATCAGTGTAAACAGCTATGGATTCGGCATTGGGTATGCGGCTGTCTTTCCATTCATCTCTGCTAGGTTAAGCTGAGGTAAATGGTGTTTTGAAGTCAAGGTAGGGCGTAGTGTAGTCTGTTCTGGGTGTATGGCCGAAAAATCTGCCGAGGATGGTCGCGTGCCCTATCGTACTTGACTTCCAGCATGCGGTCTGACTTATTCTTAAGGCACTGATGGCTGCTTTTGATCTCATGTACATAGATGTCTAGCGGAGGCAGATTGAGAATAGCCTCAAGACCCGCCGTTGGGGTAGTTCTCATCGCACTAGTGGAACCAATACACGCTAGTCTTTGTTTAACGCTGGCCATCATACTAGGCTGTCATATGTCAGGATGGGACTAAGGGATACAGGAGCACATTGCCAAAAGAACGAGGCAAGGATCCTATCATATTCTATAATCGGCTTCGACGCCGATGAAAACATCAGCTTTATTAGTAGTTTCAAGGGTAAGAATTAAAATGACTCTCTGAGAATTGAGACTTAATGCAGATTAACTGTCCACCGTTTGCCCAATCCTGTTTTTGCGAAAAAGACTAACGTTGAGGCTAAAGTTAGAGTTTAAAGGAGTCAAGGTTACAGGGATGGTGGGCTGTAATAGCCCATGTAGTTCTCTCTCCTCAGCTTGGATTGTTTTAAACTAAGGGCATTTATCCTTGATGCTGATTTTTTTACATGACGACTAGTTGAACTAGTGTGAAGGGCTGCGGTCGGTGTAGTACCTATCATCCCAGTAGAGGCTTTGCTTGCTAGTCTCTAGAAGTTTAGAAGATCTTAAATATTTGCGACTTTTTCAGACTAAATAGCCATATTGAAGGGCTATGTACGGTTTCTTTATTGTTTCCTTCAGTTAACGGACGATGGATTACTTGTTGGACACCAGGCAGCTAGGCACCTTTAATGTTACCTTTTTAACTCGACTATAGTTCATTAGGTTCAAGGTTTAAATCCCAGAAAAATGTCAAACAATTTGTCCAAGTCGCAGAAATGAGTTCTTACAGAACAAATTAGTTTCACTCTTCCATTTTCGGTTAATTAAATCCTTTTTTCTAAATGAGTCCAAAAATACACCAACAAACTTTTCTCCATATTGTCACCCCCCTGAGTAGCATCAAATCCTGGCGAAATTAAATCTAAACGCTTCCCACATAAGACAAATCTTTGAACTACGGTCTTATCAACCAACCCACATCTCCCCCAGCGCAAAAAAATTAAATGAAATTGCTCCCGCGTTATCCACAAAACAGCAATCGTACGCCATAATAATAAAAACGAAGCAAAAAAAAATTGTTCTCCCCAATGTTATATTAAAGTGTCTTCACACTAATTTTATGCATTCCATTCTATTTAATAATCGCTCGACATCCCTATTACATTTTGTACGGCAATGCCGCTCCGCCCCCGCCCCCAGAGGAACTGGTACATACGTTTTGTCCTTCGGTGCTGTTGTCGGAATATCACAACATTAGCTTTAGCATTCGTAACTTCCGTTAACCGTATCAACTTCCGGTTGGGTATGTTACAACATACAATGGAAATTGACTTTGGTTCTTCGCCACTCTGGGGAAAATGAGCCACACAAACATGAGAGGGAAAAATGTAACAAAAACCATTTTGTGTAACATGACAACAAAAACAGAGAAATCAACAAGCAGGGGTTAACATCGGGGGGAAGTATACTCTTCTCAATCGTTCCACTTCACCTGTTGAAATGTTACCTCATTCTGTTATAAGCACTGGAATTTACTTAACAGAACTGGAAAGTAGGATCTCCTTCTCAGGAAAGCTTCCATGCTCACGGAGTGTGCGCAAAAGAGTTGAGCTTTTCATCTAAAGTCCATTGGAAGTGATTTGGCAAAAAAATGATTGCATACTCTTAGGAGTTGAAAAAAGCTGATGAGCTTTTAAGAACCATCCCTTAGAAAATGACTTGAATAGGATTTATAATGGTTTAAGGACCGTGCGTTGAAATGGAAGGGGCAGGGGTTGCTGTGTAACCTATGTAAACTTTTAACCGGAATCAGAATAAAGAAATGCGATGTTGAAAATAATAATAGAGGAAAACAAAGAGAGAGGGACAGTTACTACTGTGTATAAAAATACAGGAGAGGAAGAATCAGCAGCGACATTGAGGGAGAAAATTGCATGTATTAAAGGACAAAAAACGAAAAGAAAAAGATTTGCCGGCGGGAGTTTAATCGCGCGCTTTTGTTTTCGCCTAGAATGTAGGTCAGTTTGTCGAGATACTTAAAGCAGAAACTACTACGGGAATCCTTGAACACTTTCTCCTCCTCGCCTAGCAACCTCGTATTATGTCGTAGTACATACACATCTCTGTATAGCTGGGATTTTTTAGTTGTTGTTGTTATTTTTAGCGTTTTGTACGGATGTCACTTGTATCTCGATTTTGTTTACCTACTTTTTATTCCACTCAATGTTTCGGTGTGTGCGAGTTTTTTTTGTTCTTGAGAAAACCTAGGTACACTTCATTATACATGATAAATGAGAAGGATTCTTCTAGTTTTTGTCTACAAGTAGATTCGTTTTTTTTTTCTCAGATTTTACGTGTGACTGGCAACGCTTTGTCATACATATTAAAATATACTTTTCTTTTTTTTACAAAACTTACCCATATCATCGATGATAGGTGCCATTCGTAATGTTATACCAACTAGCATTAGGCACATTAGGAGTAGGAGGAATGCTGTGGCTATTATAGTCCATCGGGCTCTTTGAGGAAGATCATCGGGATCAATCACCTTTAATTAGTAAAATTTTATTCAATTAATTAAGGATTAGACAGTAGACAACTTTAAATAAAAGATAATTGGACGTTTAAAAGGTAGGACTCTCAATAGAAGCAAGAAATTCTTCGGATATCAACTGGTTTATCCCACACAACTTTAATACCTCGTCTTCTATTCAGTTGATGGCTATCTTCTTGTCGATTCTAAGAGTCTCGTAAGGTATTTGATTGAGATATTTGTCATCCTGAAACCCGTCACAAATACACTATCCTATCATATTTAGGTGCCCTTGTTCTACTTTTATTGAGATAGGAAAAGCTTCACTAGATCACTCACTGTCAGACCTAAACTAGCCTAGGAGAAGAAGAATCCCTTTTACTGTATAAACTTTGTCGCCATTTTGATGAATTGGACTTCAGTAATGAGGAGGTTAGACTAGCAGCATTCACCTCATCCGCAACTAAAATCTGCAGCCTGATACGCACAGGACAATCATATAGGAAGTGTTTCGCCGCAGTGTCATCAGCCTGTCCCCATTGTCGTAGACAGATGTTTTGAAAGCATCCGATTAGTCAGCATGCATCTAGGAGAGACATGCCATGCCCAATTGTGGTCATAGGAAACCCAACCATTAATGAAAGCCTTGACTCTAGATGCAGGAGAACCCAATGGTGGATCGGAGAAAGAGAAATTCTCCTTTGAGCCTAGGAATCTCATCGGATGGCTGATTTTCCGTTACATCTTGAGGTACCACTTAGAAATTGAGATTGCGAAGATATCTGGAAGACAGATGTGTTTTTGCCAAATGGGTATTGCAATGTAATGTTGTTGTCTTTCATAAATACAGCAGCTCCTGATCCTTGATCGGTGTTGAAATCATTTGTGAACATACGACTGCAATCCATTTCCGGCTCAGACTCTTGCCGAAGCCAGTTCTGAATACCAAGAAAGTTGATCTCATACTTGAGCCGCTGCTGGAGGTTAGGAGTTATAGTGTTCGACGGTTTTTCCATAGGGCTGGTGGCGTAGAATAGGAGTCGGATAAGATCATCAAAGATCCAGTGAGCCGCACTTTGTCTGAGTCTCTAAAGTTAATCGAGAAAGCGATACAATAGACAGGGGCTGGGCTTACAATGTATTTCCACTGAGGGAGCTGGGTCAGGTATTTATTCAAAAGACTTGAAAAACTAGAAATATTTCTCAGACTCCCTGACCCATGCAGTGTTTTCCAGGTCAAGGTTCTAGCCGTGCTTAAAGCTGCGGAACTGCTTGAAATGGGATCAATATCCAATAAAGATATTGACATCTTTATTGGCAGTCAGGCAGCAGCATCAAATCTGAGCTAGTAAGGCATTGCCTCGGTGATTATGCTGTGTACCTGGACATTGTGATAATGAGAGTAACGAAGAAAAAGAGGAACACCCATTAACAGCATCAGGGAAGTATTACTGTTAAGTATACACAACTTACTTGACAGCAGATGGGCTAATCTGAAGAGACACAGGCTATGGCCTTATGGCCAGAGATTATCAGAATCGATATTGTGAGGATCAACTTGTTTCAGAAGATATTACGGAAGAGGATATTTTCATCTAGGCAGGTACTTCTTTAGTAATCTGGAAAAGGTAGGTTCCTTTAACCAATCAAAGGACCTACTCAGTTACTGCAGGGCAATCATATGCTTAGGTGACATGATTTAGCTCTTTGGTTTCTTTCTGCCGTTTTAGACTCGTAAAGGGATCACGATGTACCCATTATGGTTCCCAGTGTTTTGTGATAAACTCATAATCCTTTTCAAACTCCAACCTAACCTAAGCTCGTACAAGATGTCCACATGCATACGATGGTCCTCTGCACAGATGATATAGGAAAATCGGTTTTGAAAGATATCGCCATCCAATAGCACTTCAAAGAAAGCAAGCACGAGATGGCGCTAGTCACAATATGATGTGCTGCTGTTAAATGTCACTACAACATGGTTGCTTTAGTGTTGCCACATTGCGAAGGCAATTTAGTAGTTATGGCTCGTTCGGAAAAATCACAAAACGTTGTAATCTTGGTAGCAAACTTGTTAACGCCCGTCACAAGTCATTTAAAATCTTCAAACATATTCAGAGTTCAGAGAAGCCGACACAGATACAAAAGTGTTTTTTTTTTTTATTTTTTTTTTGAATAATAAAATAAAAGTTTGTTGCTTAGGAAATAAGTTATAACTATTTTTAAAATTTTTTTCCACAATTTGTTTGAATTTGTTTGTAACAGGAGGATGTTCGGATCTTGGTTTGAAATTTTTGAAACCCTTGATACTTTTTTTTCAGTAAGCAATAGGCAGAAACTATAAAAACTTCCACGTTTTATTTATACAAAAAATAATATAAATTAAATAATCCATTCCGACTGACAACTTACCTTAACCATTTGCGTGTCTAAATCGTGGACCAGAATTTTTGGTTTTTTATGTCGATGTCGCTTTTTATGTTTGTGATGTCTGAAAGAAAATTGAAAAATAAAAGAAATTTCAACGAAAATATACAATCGCTTGGAAATGTGAAAAATTGAAAATCTTGACCTTGTTTGCTTTTAGTCGGTTTGTTGTTTTTGTTCAATCAAAAGTTGTCATTGCTTGAGAGAATCTCAATGCAAATCAAATGCCAATAAATCAACATAAACTAATCAATCATAACTTTGGTTATCTTTGTTGGATTTAGCTATCCCCCAAATATTCGAATTTTGGTTTTATTTGGAAACTTGCCCAAGGGAAAATTGTCCAAATAGTTTATGAGCAATGTGCATGGATTTTTCTATATCTGACAATTCTGCAAATAGATTTTCGATTTGACTCATTAAAAAAAAGACTTTCATGGATGTAGCTATACTGAAAGTCATTGGATTTGGAGACAGGAAGTTGATATATTCCGTTGATTAATGAATTGGTTTTGATGAGTTTTGAAGAGCAATAAATAATGAACTTGCATGCTCACGAGACTTGAGGTTATGTTGCCTCATTCGGCATTGGAGATTGTTTTCAACGAAACTTAGATAAGAAAGCAATCACGAAATTGGCAGCATAAACTGGTATTCCAGATAAAACAATTCCTAAGGCTAAGTACGATGAATCCACATGACTCATTTTATACTGAGGGTAGCTGCAAGGGGATTCAGCAAGGTTCCACATCCTTTATTGGCGATTAGCTGTTGGCCATATGCTGCTTTATAACTGGCATGCTGGGGGTTACGATGGACCCTGATACCTGAATCAAACACTACGACTATGCTGGGAATGTAATCCTCGATGATAAGGAACCTTCACCAAACGACATCGTATGTGGAAAGGGAAGTAATCTTCGTAGGGCTAAGAGCAAACACGGGAAAAAAAACATATGTATATCAGATCGACTTGGAAGTGACCGCTACCGTCACCAAAAAGCTGCCCATGCTCTGTCTTTCTCAGAGAATAACCACGCGATGGAGTGAACCCCTCGAACTATGGATGCCAACATAATCGCTGGCCTTAAAAAAGAAAAAAATGAAAAGATCACCCAGAAATTACTTGAAATCTGTTGATGGAATTTGTGCAATTCCTGCAATCATATAGTGGCCAAACAGCGTTGTACTATCAACGAACACTTGCCTCAAGGAAAAGGTAGCAATTCATCGGATCCTTCATCGTGTAGACCTATACACGTGCTGGGAAAAGACTGGGATATAAATGTTGGAGATTGCAATCGATGAGGTAAGCTACTTCGCAGATGGATGGCAGAGTTTCCCTAAGGCATATTCTATGGATAAATCTAAGGCGAAGTCGAGAACAAAGAGAAAGAAATCAACAAAGAGGAAGACGAGGAAAATGTATCTGGCAACAGACAGCACCTTCAACCCCACAAAAAAGTAAAAATAAAATTCCCTTATCACTTACAGCCAAGAGAGAGAAGATACAGCATAGAATAATTTCAGAGGTGGTGTCCCGCAAGAGTCTGTGCTAAGTCCGCTACTGTAACACTGAAAGTATGATGACGTCCTCAAACCTGGAGACTCAACATCTTTGAAAGCAATTGGGTTCGCTATGTCATTGGATATGTAGTCCCAAACTCCTTAAAGAGTTAGAGTATGGTTACCGTAAAGCAGGGGCGTATAGTACTACTTGTAGAGGAAAAGGCAGAGGTCATGCTGATCAGTAGCAGGCAAGTGATGAAGGCTTTAAGACTAACCGTGGACGAGCACCTTGTAGATCAGAGTTTGAGTAAAAGAGAACGACTATAGAAGCAAGAATAACCTGCAGCTGAGATGGTAGCAATGGAAGTGCCTGACTTGAAAGATAAAGATTATTGGAGCATCAAGTTCTAGGTACAAGAGAGAATGCGAAATCGATGATCCCTTAGGACTCCTAAATATACATAGACTGGTGCCATATAAAGAAAGCAGATGGAGGCAGTTAACTGAATGCTCTAAAGTTTGCTTAGCAGATTTAGACACGAGCACATCCTACTATTGTAGAAAGTGCATGAATCCAGTCGAGGATGCGGAACATATCATGTTCCAATGTCAATGCTAGTGAGGAAACTAAGCGAGGACATAGCCTCAGGTAAGATCACTAGACAGATGATGAGGACGGAAGAAGCTGGATAGTATATAGAAAGGTTGTGGAAACAATTATGAAAAAAGCAAGGACAGGAGTGGTATCGAAACTCAGCCAACATGAGTGCACCGAGTACATAATGCTTAAAGGATATGCCACTGGACAGTACTTTCAATGAAACTAATAATGAGTCATTCTTAGCTCAACCGACTTAAACAAAAAAAATAATTGGAACTTCACACTGAATACCCTAAAACGTAATAACCAACTGAAATCAAAATCTACCCCCCAATTCAAATTA
The DNA here is from genome assembly GCA_949716465.1 of Chalcosyrphus nemorum. Lineage (NCBI taxonomy): Eukaryota > Metazoa > Arthropoda > Insecta > Diptera > Syrphidae > Chalcosyrphus > Chalcosyrphus nemorum. The sequence continues at coordinate 87,633,807 of OX454332.1, forward strand.
GCTATGTACATAGATCCTTTGTCCTCCCCAAATGCTAACACAGAATCATTAATAACCAGCGCTTATCTCCATTAGGATGAGATTCATAAGCATTATTACGGTTCCCCCAAAACTTGTTGTTCGACGCAATTGGGGCGGAAACTCCATTCATTGTTTGTAAGCCCTAGCAGCTTCTGAAATGGTTGTTTCCGAATAACGATGTCGTAACTTACCGATGTTTCCGATTGCGACTGCTTGGAACTATCTCTTGAAGGTCATCGTTCTTGTCCGATTCCACTTGCAGTGTCATATCGTAAACGAAATCCTCATTGTAATGGAATTGACTGTTCATCATCCGGTATTCGATGAGTGAAAGAGATATAATTAGCATCGAGTACAATTACATTAGACTTGAATTGATGGTACTTACATGGGCTGATTCGGAGGCATACTTAGGATGCAATGTTGTAACCCGCTCGGTGAGGGGTAAACCAATACCGGATCTGAGCATCTATGGTGGCGTTCTATAAATAGAATATATGTTAGTCATTGGATTATAAAAGATATAAAGAACCTACTGTATTTTCTTTTGCGTTTCCGGTATTCATCATCGCTTCCGCTTTGCCCCGATGGCCAGCTGGGCTTGAAACGTTTCTCCTTGTCTCGGGATTTGGTTGCACAGCAACCGGTCGGTGCAACACTAGACCCAGTCGATGTTGAGGTCATTCGATGCAACTTTGCCGTATCGCTTGGTAGCGTCACATTAGGCACAATAGCCGATGGAGCTGGTGGAAACTCATCTGTGGGGGTGGCATACGCTGAACTGGCAACCCCATTGGCGGCACCAATAGCACCGCCATTTGATACCGCTGCTACTGAAGGTACTGCTCCAGCAGATGTAGTTGTCGTTGTAATCACAGGAAAATAATTCGACGTCGTCGTATATGCTATATAGGACTCTCGGCGTGGTGCTAATATTTGATTAACTGTACTACGATTGTTACTATCTAGACGGCTACTAAGTGTTTGCTTATTTAAATTATCTTGGCTTGATTTATTCGAAATAACTAAGAGGCTGGTGCTTTTTGACTTTTTGCCGAGGGCTTCCTCGGCGCCCTCGTTGAGAAGTGTGCTCACAGTTAGATTGGCGCTATCTTCGGATGTGTTTTGGCGGGAGAAGAATCTCGTTGTTGCATCTTGGTCTGGGGGTTGGGGTCGCCCTTCTCCATTGGAAAATGATACCTGATGGTGTGATGGATATGCCATAATATTTCGACCATGGGTTTGGGTATGAGCTGATGTTAAATTTGGCGGCGCCTTTGTCTTAATGGCCGGCTTGGAATGCCTCGGCAGAATCGGACTGCATTGGGCACTAATTGACTTGGCTTCTAGGATACGCAGTCGCTTCGCTCGACTCTTATCGAAAATTAATGAAGCACTTTCTAAGCAACTAGGGTTGACGGTGATTTCGGGACAGACGCCGCTGGCTCCAAATCCACTGACGCTAACCGTGCATCGGGAACTAGGAAACGACAGACTTTCGATGCTATCTCTAATCGAGGTGAGGCTATCGTCAGCCATTGTGGATGTATTATGCTCATCCATCGGATTGCTATTAGTACCTAATGAGATGTTGTCAAAGCTTGGCCCTACAGTCACATCATCGGTCAACGGAAGTTGCTCTGCCTGCTCGTCATCGTAAGCAAATCGTGCGTCATGATGATGGGTGAGGACTTCGACGACAAGATTCCTGACACCCGTACCATTCTTTTCCGAAAGACTAAGGCTGTCATTGTATGCATTGCTTGCAATACTGTCATCTCCCTGCTGTGCTGACGGCGTCTTAATGGCATTTCTCACTTTTCTCAAAGAAACTGCTGCCTGACTAACTTCCTCAATATCGTTGGTAGCAGATGCTGCTGCTGCTGCTGGTGGCTCTTGGTAGTGCCTTCTACTGCTGGTTTTTGAAATTGTCTCATCGTGTATATGACAGTCAGCCAGCTGTGAGGTTACATTCCCCTCAAAGTCCCCCTTCTCCAGATCGAGCTCCTCCAACGACAAAGGCTTTTTTCCGCTACCACTTCCGAATATTTTCTTACTAAAAAGTATCCTGCCAAAGGATTTGCGCTTCTGTCGTTTTGCACGCTTACGCTCCTCACAGTCACGTTTGATTGCCAGCACTTTGTTCTCGATGAGTGTGCTGAAGATTGCCTCGTATGTTAGGGCTCTGCCCAGGTCGTCCTCCATGGTGTCGTTTGTGCATACTGCTTTATCGGATTTCATCATTGCCACGAGTGTATGGTTAGATTGTCTACACACCGTGCTATTGCTGCATAGCTAACTGCTTCACAGGACGAGATGTGTTTTGTGTATTCGGTTATATGCTTAATACTATAACGTTGCCATTCTCAGCGAGTTCCAATTGTTTGCTGCGGTTTTTTTTCTTGTCAACATTGTATGCATCGAGACAATTGTTCGGTGTGACTAACGAGGGTAGTTGCGGCAGGAGGGATCACTGTGACGAGTTGCATTTATTGAAGATTGCTTTGCCTTGCTTTTGGAATGGTTTTTTCTTTGTTCGGCGATGTTGTCGACACTTGGCATAGTAGTCTGAAAATAGAGAGAACAAAAACAGGATATCAGCGAAGGAGTCGTTGCATAGTGTGAATGGTTTCAAGAATTGTAATTGCAATCAATATTTTTCACTTTGTCTACTTGACACATATGGCTGAGTAGTTGTCAAGAACCAAGGGATATTTATAGTCTATAGATCACAAGAAAACTTGAAGGAAAATAAGTCAAATTTTCAACCAAATCTACATGAGATCTCTAGGCGTATAGAGGTGTTTCCCGGAGACAGCAATAGCAACGTTTTCTTAACATTGCAAGCAGCTCATTTAAAACTAGATTCCAAAGGAAAGGAGATCACACCTCCTCGAGGGGTGCCTCTACTGACTGACAGACCTCCGAAACGAGGCATTGCACAGTGTGATCCTGTTTGTAAGTTACTGTTTCATCAAATCGCCAATCGGACTCTCAATTCCTCAAGCTTTGGGCTCAACGTTGTTGAATATGTCAATATCAAGGAAAGCAAGTATGCTCTACAGTTCAGAGATTTCTCTATGAGGAGTACTAGTGACTAAAGGGTCGTTTCTACCGAGATCTCCTTGCTTTATGCGTGTTGAGAGCCTGACAAGAGATAATGGTGCACTCTGCAGCGAATGTGGATGCCAAGCACTTTCTCCAATGATTCTAGGAGAAATGATTACAAGTTTATGGGTCTAAGATCTTTAGGGTTAGCATACGAGCTTTTGCCTGCCTTGAGTATGAATACCACGTTATCCATGACTTCGGAATGTGGCTTATATTCAGGCAACTTCTGAAGCTGATAGTTACCCAGGGGAGGATCAGGTCAGTATTCTGTCGAACGAATAATGGTCCTGGCGACTTAAGGCTACTGATAGCCCAATGTTAGGTAAGGTAGATGGGGGCCTTGTGACCTAGAAGGTCACTGCTTACTTATTCCAACAGTTCGGGTCCATTGTGCCCAATCGTTTAACCCTAGAAACGCTGTAAAGAAAGTCCGCTATTAGAACCACTGATAGCCCAAACAATCAATGATGCTCTCGGTAATAAGATAGGAGAGGCTGCTTGATGCTTGATTTCGAATTGGGAAGTGGATCTTCATCAGCAGATCGAGGGATTGGTCATTTGTCGACGAGCTATGCTCCCTTTTGATATAGCTGGATATTCTAGGCGCCGCTAGAGGCTTCAGAGATCTCTTCTATCTTGCTACAGAAGAGTCTCCAGGACCCCCGTTTGGGGTTTCAGACTGTTATTTTGAAGGATGTTACGGCCTTATTATAGGAGATACAGTCATTAGCCTCTCAAGAGCGCTTGACTGTAGACTAGGTAGGTAGAAGTGGTGGTTTCCCAAAGGGAAACAAGGTGCCATTTTGAAACCACAACTCAAGTGACCTGTTTGTTGGTGTTTATTTGTGAGAAGTCTCTAAATTTAGAATACCAGAAGCTGATTACTATTCCTGTCTGAGTTAAAGAGACGTTCTCCTAGAGTGGTCCTGGCTAGTGCCGGACAGTCGCAAATGAAGTGGGTAAAAGTTTTCCTTTCAGTTGCAGTGTTGGAGCTGCGACAGTGTGCGTTATATGGGATGCCCAGTCTGGCCGCATGTACTCAAATGGGCTAGTGTCCGGTCACGATTTCTGTTATTCTGGCGACAACTTTGCACATTTTGTTTAGAAGGTCGTTAGTCTTGGACTGGTTGCATCTTGCCCACATCTTTCTAGATACATAATACACGGATAACTAGTACTTCCGCCTGAAAATGCTGAAATCATCCGGAAGTCTATAGGATTTTGAGATGTTTAAAGATTCCGAAAACACGCCAGCACCGACTCCACAGTCCATTTTTGAACCGTCGCGTCGGTGTATATAGTGAGGTCAGAATTCTGTAAGTCTTGCCATTCCATTCTTGTCGGAAATTGTATTTAAAACCTCTTCTTTAGTAAGTTAATTTTTGGGGATGGTGTAGTCCGTAAATGGCGTTGCGAGTTCTCTTGGTAGAGAATCTAAGATGCTGCTGTGCCCATAAGGTTTTGCTATCCAGCACTTAGACTCTCTGTAGACTAAGTACATACGAAATCTGTTGAGTGGACATTTGGACATGCATATGTCTCTGCAAGCCACACCGTTAATATCATTGTCTATTTTAATATGCATCAACTATGCAATTAAGCATACAACAAATTCAAATAATATTACCTAGCTATCACCGTCTAAACCCTTTTTTATTTAAAACTTATTCAACGGAAAATTAAGTCATCAACATTATGTTCCCCATTATTATAGACTTCTTTATTAGGTACTCAAAATCACGCTAAAATTCCCACCAACTACATGCAACCCCTTTTATTCCGGCTAAAATAATAATAACCCCTTTTCACGGTAGTGCCACACAAGACAAAAAAGAAAAAAAAAACCGAAGAAACTTCCAAGGAGCTCTCTCGGCACAGCTGTTGCGCTCCACCAACCCACCTCCAGAGTTGTCGTTGCCTGTGTGTATCGAGTACCTAATTTGATACATCATTACATACAGTTGGCTCAACAGGCGGGCTTGGATTGCCAAACTAGTCATATTGGCACGATGTCAACCGACACAGCAACAAGTTCGTGTTACCACACCACAGAGTCTCACCATCACCGCCCTTTGTGAACTATCAACATAAAATAGAGTACTACACCCACAACCACCGTAACCTACTTCTTCGTTTCGAGAGTGAAAAATGTATTGGGTTTTTTTTATTTTATTTTTTTCTTCTTATTTTGCTTGTATTGTGTCAGTTTGTGTTGATTTTTTTATCGACTTTTCAGTGTGCGATATGAATTCAACCAGAAAAACGTGGTAAATTGTGTTTGCTGAACTTTTCACTTTATGGTTTGGTTTTTGTTTTTACTCGTTCCTTTATGCAGACAAAAAATAAATATGTATGTCATTGGACGATTGCAGCTCAAAAGTTTTTGTGACTTATTTTGTTAGTTTCTGAAGAATATGGAATGTAAAAACTTTCAAGACGATCCAAAACTTTATAATGAGTCCTATTTGCTTTCAATTATAGCCGATGCTAATTTTTTGACAACATTGTTTTAGACTTACTTACCCTAAAGAGACAGTCATAGGTCCGTTCGCGTACCCTCCTACAACAGCGAATTTTCACGAAAATTTACGAATTTTTACGAAAAGCTGTTCGCGTACAGAGAATTTTCGTAGCTTTTCGCAGAATTTCCACATTGTATGAATTTTAGTGCAAGAAAATTCTGTGGGCTGGTTTATGAAAATTGTCAAAGCTGTCAAACCAGTGTATTTGCAACTTTTTCTTGTTGAACCCATTCGTTTACTTTTTCGTAAATTAAGCTCCCTCTGAGAGAATTTTATCCCTACTCTTCGAAATTTGATAACCTACGAATTTTATTGCAAAAAGTACGCGAACAGACCTCATGTTTACACAGGACTGATGGACTAGCCTTTTTTTGACGTTTTCGTGTTCCCACTGATAGTCCCCATCTAAACACTTCCCCCTGTTTTTTTTTTTTGACATATGAATTGTCAGTCAATACTTTTGTCGTGCGGAGCTACCATTTTTACAATTTCAGTACCAAAACTGCGACACTTTCAAGGCTCTTACTACCTGCTTGTTTTTGAATTTCTCTATATTTACCGTTTCCTCTTAATATATTCTTCACAACTTTTTTAGGAAGTCTATATATTTAAGAAGAATATATTTAAAAATGTAAAGCAGGGGCCAATACCACAAAACTACAAGTACTATAAGTACAAGTGAAATTTGACAACTGTTGAAATTGTGTGTTGCTTGTAATGATGCTGTGTTGTTCCCACACCCAAAAAAAAAAGCGCTGTAGATTTTACAATTGAAGGCAGTAGATTTAACAATTCCTTGTAGATTTGTGTATTTAACAGCGAATCTGGTTAAATTAACAATTTTTTGTAGATTTTACAGCGAATGCAGTCATTTCTACAGCAAAATTGTTAAATCAACTACAACCCCCAATTGTAAAATCAACAGTGCGTTGTCAATTTCGGCTGTTAAATCTACAGATATGAATTTGTAAAATCTACATCAAAATGCTGTAGAATCTACAGCTATTTACTGTAGTAACTACAGCAGGAGCTGTAGAAATTACAACAAGTTGTAGATTCAGCATCTATTACGAAAACGTAAAAAGTAGATACCATTTGAGAATATTCGCATGGTAATTTTTAGAGGCCATGCCGTTGTGGTATGTGTATGCAGTCGCCGAGTAAGAGGTTCCAAGTTCAACCCCAGCCAGATCCAAACATTTTTCACATTTTGTAAGTAAATTAAATTATATAATTCGGTTTAAACACACACTAAGTATTTCTTGGACAAGAACCATTCTAATTGGATTGTAAAAGCTATGTCCACCCCATTTCTCGCACCATACCAATAAATTAGAACTTTAAGCTTATGTGGTGCTATGAAAGCGATTTTTTTTTTACATGCAAATTGTTGTTGTTTCTACAGCTGTTCTACAGCTATTCGACGGCAAAGTGCTGTGAAATCTACAATTTTAGATGTTATTTTCACAACTAGATTGTTAAATTTACAACCACCCCTCTGTAAAATTTACAACGAAAATTGTCGGGTCGATTCTGACAATGAATGCAGTAGAATCTAAAGCATTTTACTCTATTCTTACAGCATCTTTTTTTTGGGTGCACAGTTGTCAAATTTGACTTGTAGTACTTGTAGTTTTGTGGTACAGGTTTCAAAAAAAAAATTCTACATTTAAAACTTTTATGTGATCAAGACACTAACTTTTAATAGCTGTGTAGTGGATTGAAAAACAATGAAGTTGTTCAGCTTGAGGATGTTTTTAAAGAGTTAAAAATATGCCATAAGGGAAACATGTTTCCGGCGTAAAATAGTGCTCCTGGATTATAACTGGTAGGTAACCCTGGTCAAGCACCACCGGTTGACATTTCCTAACGCCAAAAAAAGTAATAATATGTCTCCACCCCATTTTCTCCCTTGTCTGCAGACGTCAAAAAAAATCTAGTCCGTCAGTCCTGTGTAAACATAGTCATAGAAAAGAACATTTGGCGAAACTGTTTACTGTCAAATCGATGACAGTTTAGTATGACAGCATGAAAAGGTAGTTATCGTAGCCTTAGATAGTGCTTTTTTTTTTGTTTTAAAAAGTTAGCAGATTCAACCAAATGGTAACAATGGTAGTTTTAGAGTATATGGTTTTAAAATAAAATAAATTTGATAAATAGAACGTACGCTTAGAGTGAAAAGCAAAAGGACTAAGTTAATTTGACGGCTCAAAAATTAGATTGCCTTTCAAAAGTTCTGTACAAAAGGAAAACAATGCAAAATTCAAGAATTTAAGATATTTGAGAGTAGAAGGAGAAATGGAATATAAGAATCCTACCGATATAAGTGGTGCAAAATATCTGGTGTACGTGGCTATTCAATAATTGAATGAGTTGTTCAACTAGGTATACGGGTCTAAGAAAGAATTCAATACGAACACGTTCAATTTTTAGTCGAATTGCGTTGCTCAGCATAGGCAACGTGAGTTTTTGTACTAGACATCGTAGTATTTCGTTTCTAGCTACATCTGAGAGGTTATGCGTCAGAGTAATTTTTCTACTATAGGAAACAATCACAGGCTTTGAAAATGGATGATTCAACTTGGAATCAACTTTTAATAGAAAATGCTGAGCAAAGAAAAATAAAATTTCGAGCTTCAAAATCTCTCAATAACTCACTGAAAGTCAGCAGTAATGGAATATGTTATGACAAGACAACGACACAAGGATGATTTTTCAAAAGCCTATGCCAGTTTTGTTCGCCGAAGTTCAACTGAGCGAGTTATCACAGATATTAATTAGATTCAGACTCACCCTATACGACGATGAAAGTACCAACGGATTGGTCACACTCTCCGAAGGGATGACAGGTCCAAGCTAACCAAGCGATGCAATGGAACCAATTACCCAGGATGGAAGGATACGCGGCGGTTTAGGGAGTACGTGGCGCAGAACAGTTGAGAAGGAAGCACGGGAAAGAGTTGAAGAGAGCTGAGGCACATTTCCAGAAACCACACACGATAGTGCGAAGACAGTGTAGAGCCCCTAGGACCCACAAGGGGATACAGAACATAAGTAAGTAAGTATGTATGCGAGTTAAGTTCACTCTCTTACTTAAATTCCAATATATTGAATATATCTCTAGCGCCTAGGTAGGTGTATGAGGAGTGGAGTGGGTGCTCATAAAATCACCATGATTTGGATATAATTCACAAGACGATTATAAATACATTCCTACTTAAAGTGAGCACAATTCAATCCTCATTCAATATGAATATGATTAAGCCCAACTCTCAAATGCCGATATCCATTCACTTGAGAGTGCAGCATAAGTACCCCACAAGTGCTGTAGAAGATGCCCCCGAAGCCAGTGTAAGATTTATAGTGAGCATTCCTGTCATGTCGGGCATTTTAAAATCCAATTCATAAGCCATTTTCAATTTTTCTCCTTATCGTATTCCTTCCCATCGCCAAGTAGGTTCTTATAATCTCCCTCATTTTTCCACACAAAGCACTTAACGTACATGGACGAGTGAAAGATGGTCCGAAGATTCAATATTTACAAAAAACCATAAAAACCGTGATGCATTCTGGCACACACACAAGAAAAATACAAAAAAAGAGAGAACCAATGTACGTGTTGGTCGTGCTTTGTTCGTAAATTCGCTTGAATACCGGATGTTGAGAGACAGGATATACGACCATATGTGGCACGTAGTATGTATCTGAACTTGCCCAAGGTTATGAAGGTGATTTTGAATTCATGCCATTCTCGCAGGAACAAGTGATGAGCAGCAGCACACATATTCGTGCCACAAGGGTGAGAACAAAAGTTGAGCAACAAGCCTAAGTCCACTTGGGACAATATTCACTTTTCCTCCTAAAGTAGGTTGGTTGCCATAGATCTGTGGCTCCTCAGAATGCCAGAATCTTTGTGATGACGTTGGAGCAATCCATAAGGAAATTCTCTTCTCTCGCTTTTATGTTCTTCATCAGTAAGTGGCAGTAGCTATAGTTGTGGGTACTCAAGTGAGAATTTTCCTTCTTATTGATGGGGGTGATTATACTTGAAGTGTGTCCTTTGGAAGGAACTTTCATACATATGTCTTATCTTGAAAACGTAAGTGTCCTTCAAGTATGTTTTGTAAAAGAGAACGAGTAGGATGTAAAGAAGAGATTCACTGGCATATTTTAAGGTCATTAAATATGCTTAAAGAGATTTCTTGGGAAATGCCGAGCCAGGACGAACTTAATTAAAGGTATATGCCTCTAGAGACACTCGAAAAGTTAAAGGAAAATGTTATTTATTACCACAACATACTCGTATGATATTGACGCCTTTAGAGACAAGGAAACTTTTTGTACTCTCTTACCGTTTCAGAAAATTAGATTCAAGTCACAGAAAACTGATTTCAAAAACTTTTGCCGAGACCTCCAATTATTTAAAGGAAAATGTTGTGTTTGTAAGAATGCTTTATGTAGTGAAGTGGAGCAAAGGTAAGTCTTTAAGTTTGAAGGATCTATTGATTAGTAAATCAAGCTGCGGACGTGATGACAGAAGATAGGAGAGAGCCGGCTATCAGACCATTTTCACTCTTTGAATCTAAAGGAATCGATGGAACTATTCAAATGATGGTGCAAAGAATTGTACTGGAATTTTGATTGATTCGATATTTTTTACGATACGAATGATTGCATTCACACAACTACAAATCAATCAATCATAGAGTCAATCCTTGTCTCACGGCTCAGACAGGATCAGTTGTGTCGGTTAATTAGTTGTGAGTGAGTGGAACAGAAGTATTCTGCTGATCGAGTGACTGATCCATAAGTTTGAGGTTCTTTGACTTTTAACTTAAGATAAGAAACCAAAGAACAAGACAATGGATGAAAGTCCACGCTTGCTTTAAAGTAGTTCATCGAAAAATTACATAAAGAGAGACTTCCGTTTAAAGGCTCTATCCTTTTTGATTGTATGAATAACGACGATTCTATCAACCTGTGATCGTTGATCTTTCCATCTTACCCTTGGACAATTTTGAAGCTAGGACCCCCCTCTGCGTTACGGAAGAAGGTCCAAAAATATATAAAATCATAGGAGGAGTACTACAGGGATTAGTGTTAGGCCTAGCCTTATGGAACTTTATGTATAATGCAGTATTACGAATCCGTAAACCAAGAGAAGTAGGCATAATCGGCTACGCTGACGATATAGGGGTGATGGTTGTGGCCAAAACACTTGAGGAAATGATGCAAAACTGCAATAATACCTTTAATGTCTCTATAGAAATGGCATAAGATAAAACAGGGACCTTCCTCATAATCAGCTGCAAGAAAATTGAGCATCTGATAGAGGTAGGCAAACTTACTATCGAGTCAAAGCCTTACATAATGTACCTAAGGTATTGCTTTCAGAGAGCACCTAGCTCACACAGTCATAAAGGCAAATCGGGCTGTTGCCGCAATATCCAGACTAATGCCCAATATTGGAGGACCAAGACAGCGTATAAGAAGCTTACTTGCGACAGTTAGCAAGTCAATCTTATGGCAACCGGCTAAAGTCAAAAACTCATACATGAGGAGGATAAATCCGTTGCACAGAAGAGCATCTCTCAGAATATGCTCCACAATAAATGTTATAGCAGCCCAAATGCCTATCGACCTAGAGTTCAGAATAGCAATAAAGAAGCACCATCAGAGCGACTGCTAAAGTAGAATGGCAACGACGATGGAGCACGTCAGAAAACGGCCGACAAATTGCTCTCAAACATCGAAGAGTGAACCACAAGAAAACACGGTGAGGTGAACTTCTACCTCAGTTAATTCTTAACAGGACATAAAAGCTTCACAAACACAATATCGCAGATGATCCTTTTTGCCGTGACTGTGAAGGAAAAGTCCAAAACGCCGAACACTTTCTTGTAGAGTGCAAAAGGTATAAGACTGCGAGAACACTGTAGAACGAGAAATTGCTAGTGCGGTAGCTCCAAGGAGCTTAATAGGGTTCATGCTATTAAGAAGAAGCTTGGGAAAATGCCGAGAGCCGAAGAAGAATACAGGACGTCAAAATTTGCCCCTACGAAGGAATGTCTTCATCGTTGATACCATAAGGGTACAACAGGACAAGTTTCTGGGCGGTGGCATATCACGTAAAAAGACTAGAGTATGAAGACTGGCATAACTTCGTAGTACAGGCTGCGAGTATTTATAAAACCTAGCGTATCAAATAAAGAAATTCTTCATCACTTGCTGTAGTCAGCTTAAGTTAGTCGTAAAAAATCAAATTGTGGTCTTTACGTCCTAATTTTGGTACATTTAATAGGGTTAATTTGGATACCTATATACTTGTGGAAACAAGTTTTCTTTGATATTTAGTGGCATTTACCACATCTTAAGAGGGAGAAACGAAACACTTAAGGATTCAACAGGCATCAGTCAATTACTACTCAATAATAAAAGTTAAATTCTATTGGTTGTATATTTAGCTTTCTCTTGAACAATATTATCAAAACAAATATTTGCTGTGACCTTTTAGGATATATGAAATTGAAGGAGCACTAATGGATAAAGTGTGTTGAACTAGAAAGCTAAACAAAATAGACTGGTGTTCTTCTAGTTCCTACCTCCTAATCCAATAGCAGCTTGAGATCCTATTGCCAATGGAATATTCAGCTCATTGGATAGTTTTGAGATTATTTTTGTTAAATAAAATATAAGAGGCTACTGTTTTAACAGCAACGAGAGAAATTACGTTTGAATCAAAATAACCTCATTCATTATGAAGAAAAGTTATGGATGTTGAAGTGGCTTCGAGTTCTTTCTCTGGGGACTTGCCTACTTTAGACAATCTTCAAAAAAGAATAACAAAAAATTTTGCATATTAGAAACAAAACTTCAAGAACCAATCGATCGCACCAAACAACAAATGATGACTCAGTCTTCTCTATCTGTTAAGGAGCACCAAGGCCACCGTTTTTTAAAACAGCTCGCACTAAATCGTTCAGAAAAAGTGTGTGCGGTTACATAAAAGATTTCTTTTAAGAATATTAGATAATTGCAAAATTGAATTTACTGATTTGGTTCAATGTTCATGAGCTTAGTGGTCACATTTGAGCCACATTTCGCTGGCGATATAGCGATCGTTGTAGTGGGCAAAATTCTTGAAGAGCTAGAACATGACTGCAACGTAGCCATCGAAACGGTACAGGACTGGCTAGTAAGCATAGACTTACGACTAGCAGAAGACAAGACGGAAGTAGTACTAATCAGCAGCAGACGGGTTATGGAGATTGTACGGATTGCACGTTGTAGTATCTAAACCAGAACTTAAGCAACATTTGCAAGATGTAGTGGAGAGGGCAGCGAGAACAACGGGCTGCCCTGGCAAGGATCACGCTAAATTGGAGAACTTAAACAAAGAAAGAGACTACCTCCCAAATATGGGCCGATGCGATGAGCACCAAATCATAGAGAGCAAGGATAAAAGCAGCTTACAGAATCAACGCATTGAGAGTATGTAGTGCCTTCCGAACAACCGGTGTTTGCAGTGGCTGGAATAGAGCCTATAGACCTTCTCATTAAAGAAGCCGCATGGAAATATCGGGCCAACAGATTAACGACACCAACAACAACGAGGCGAAGTGATGATGACTTTTGACGTAGAACAACCCTCGAAGAATGGCAAGCTAGATGGAAGTCTTCCGACAAAGGTAGATGGACTCAAAGACTGATCCCCAATATCGGCCTTTGGCTTATTGCTCATGGATGTTTTAGACCATATCTCCACAGATTTAAGCATGAACATAACCCTTATTGTTCAACGTGTACAGAAGCAGTGGAAAACGCGAAGCACATAATGTTCCACTGTCCGCAATATCGCGAAGGCCGTAACCTGTTGGCGAACAGACTGGGTTCACACCCACCCTTAACCCGAGAGAATATCATCGGAGTGATGGTCAGGACACTAGAAGCTTGGGAAGTAATAAGTGAAACCGTGGCTACTATTATGAAGGAGCAATGGAGACAGGAAAGACAACGGAACGAACCAAATATGTAAGGATTGAAGACTCTGCTCGAGATGAAATGCTTGAAGGCAGTGCCGCGATGATCAGGGGTAGAAGGGGAGATAGGTTTAGTGGGTGGAAATCCGACACTGCTCAGTTTTGTCTTTGAAAGATTCCCACCTTCTTACGCAAAAAAAAAAAAAACATTGTAAAGACACTTCCAAACGATCTTGGTAGCAGAGGAAAATGTTAACATTGACTATTATGGATTGGGTAACAAAAGCTGGATGTGACGTGAATTGGGAAGTGTTCTTCATAAAATTAAAAGCAGTAAAGAGCCGGGTATCGATGCTCTCCCAGTAAACAAAGGCCGCTGTGTGAGGTTGGTCTGAGATCTCTAACTGGTATTAAACGTCTGGCGGTGTTCCATAAGGATGCATTCTTAGTCCAATTCTCTTTGCTCTACATTTTGATGATATTAGCAACAGCTTTTAGCCTTTTTTAGTTTGCTGTAATACACGACAAAGTTTTGCTTTATGCTGACGTAGTAGTGCTCGCTGACAATCCCTCTTCCCTTCAACTGGAAAACGTCAGATTTTAATCATATTGATACAATTTGGATCTTGACATAAACGACACTGATATAGACATTAGCCGACATTAGCCACAACTCCTATTATTCTACAGTCACATTAGTATAATTTACAACTCTACCCACGCTTATAATACATCGCAACAAGTCTGTAAGTATTTTGTTTAACACAATTAAGATTTCATGTTCCATAGAGAAAACATTGCGTGTCATTAAAACTTCATTCAAACACATTATCAAGACACCATCTAAATAAATACACAATTCCTTACATTCCAAGTATCTGAAATCAAAATAAACTAGACGCTATCCAAGAAGGGAAACAATTTGCGTGCTACCAGATCATTTGCGATTGACTTGTTTCGCCCAATCAAACTTCATAGCTATTTCTCACATGTCACAGACCACAAATTCCATTGGTATGTTAGCTACTACTTGGATTTCAATTTCCACTATAAATAAGCCTCAACCGAGTGTGGGACGTTACACACAGACCACAGATACACCCAACACCCAACACCAAACCAGAGACAGACGTTGGCGAAATATAATAAGAGGATTTTGATAAGCCCACCCTGATTTAATGCTCATTAGGTATTGATGCCAAAAGTCATAGGGAAATCATCGCACGGCATCATTTATCTTGGAATGAGATAAATACTTAACACAGACAATTTGTTGTTTCGTCTGAATAGGAATTAATATTTCATAATGCATGTCGTGCGTGAAATGATTAGTAGTGTAGGTATCTTATAGTCGGTTTAATGAAACGTGGCTTGTAAGACGCTTAACTTTGGAAGACGTCATTTCTAGGTCGGTTATCTTGGGTAGAGAGTCTTAGGGAGTAAGACCTCATTTTTTTTTTGGTTATGTTAAATAGGAGTTATTATCCGTAGCTAGATGTAGTAAGGTATTGGCACACTCAGAACGCATTAATAAAGCTAACAAAGCTATAGAAGGAAGACGGTGGAAGGATGGTAGTAAACAGTACTGTGTAATCATCGGGCTGGATGTTTAAAACGCCTTTCATACCGCAAAATTAGGCGAAATTTTCCGGACACTTACCGCCAAGAGAGCACCAGACTATCTGCAGAAGATAATGATGGATTATATTACAAATAGGATACTGCACTACGACACGACGGGGAAAGGCAGTACAACGCCACATGTGGTGTCCTACAAAGCACCAGGTCCACTACTGTGGAATCGTAAGTGTAACGACGTTCTTACACTTCGAATCTCGAGGTCCTCGAAAATGAGTGGCTTTGCCTGATACAACGATCGTTGTAGTGGTCAAACTTCTTGAAGAGTTAGAACATGATTGCAATGAAGCCATCGGTATGGTACAGGACTGGCTAGTAAGCAGTCTGAGACTGCAAGAGTGGCCGTGTGCGATCACAATGTAGTGTCTAAACAAGAATTGCAGTACCTTGGCGTTACTACAAATGCATGGTTTACTTTTAGGCAGCATGTAGCGGAGAAGGCAGCGAGAACAGCGGCTGCCCTGGCAAGGATCATGCTAAACATTGGAGAACCTAGACATAAGAAGAAGAGACTTATCTTGGCAAGAGTTGCGACGATGATACTCTACGGCTCCAAATATGGGTTGGGGCATTTAAAACCAAACAATATAGTAGAAAAATAGAAGCAGTATACAGAATCATTTCGTTGAGAGAAGCAGCGCCTATTTCGAACAACCAAGAATGGCAAGACAAATGAAACTCTTCTGACTAAGATAAATGGACGCAGAGATTGATCTCCAATACAGACCTTTGGATTAGTAGGAAATATGGAGAGCTTGACTTGTGTCTGCCGCAAATGATTACTGGTCATTGATGTTTTAAAACATACCTCCACAGATTTGGGCATGAAAACAACCCTTATTTTCCAACGTGCACAGAAGCAGTGGAAAACGTGGAGCACATAACGTTCCACTGTCCTCGATATCGTGAAGGCCATAACCGGTTGGCAAACAGACTGGGTACGGACATAACCCCAGTGAATATAATCAGACTGATGGTCAGCACACGAGATGCTTGGGAAGCTGGGAAGCAGTACTTACAATCATGAAGGAACAATGAAGACAGGAACAACAACGAAGCGCAACGCAGGTTCTGTAATACTAAGATAGGACACCCAATAAGGGTTATGTGATTTGATTTTCTAGATTCTAGTTGAGGATAGACCTATCAGCTCATCAAAGAAAGGAGTCTAAACGTGAGACTTCATAGACAGAGGTGGACAGGTGCATATAAGGTGATGAATATTTTCTTCCTTTTCTTGGTCTTTGCAACTTTTACAGAAGTCACTAAAAAGCACGCCCAAACGTCTAGTTTGTAGACCTATTGGACACTGTCCTGGAAGGGAACAGATGAATATGCAAAGGTATGCACGCTTTAATAAAGTCAATCCATGAGAGCGTTTTTGGTTTAAAGTTTCCAGGAGATGTTACATCATTAGCATCCAACACTAGCACTAGTTTGAAATGAATTGTGGATCGGTCACGGATTCACCATTTTGTCAGCTACATACATAGTTAGCTGGAATCTCTTTGCGCCCCGAAACCTTGTAGAAGCAAATATCTATGAGAGATAAGTGGTAATCGATGCTGACCTTGGACCCCGATATGGTTTAAGACAGAGTTTTAACTGCCGCTTGATTATTAATGAAGATGCTAAATATCCTTCACATTACTTTTGAGTCATGACAGAGCCTCGTTTGTTGACAAAATTTCAGCCTAAAATATGCTACTACAATGAGAGTGGCGAAAGGAGAAGCCTATGTTGGTTTGTTGGAGAAAGTTCCAATATCAACCTTTTCAAATCATCTGTCTAGGAATGGATTAAAATAAGGCCTATTTGTTTTGAGTCTTCCGTGAATGGACGCACGGAAGTTCTGTCCAAATTATAGGCTTGGCAGAGAGTAGTCAATGGATTCAGTACTAATTTATATGAAGAGCACACTTGAAAGAGTACAGGGCCACACTGGGTTTCCTGACACATTCCAGAAAATTGGCATTTCGTTTAAATCTCCTGCTCAAGATAAGGCCTAAATAGTTTTCTTTGTCTGAAAAGAGTTAAAGAGTGATGCCGGTCTAGTGAATGCATCAAGAAACGAATTGTTAAATTTCGTGATTTCGATTTTCTGAGGGCTTGCTCCCAGTTCACAGCATGTGGTCCATATGAGAAGAGATGAGAAGTGCAAATGATCTTTGAGAGTTTAAAGGAAATAAATCCGATATATCTATAGCAACGTCATCTTTATTACCAATCACTACATCCTTTTGGCCTGTTTAAATTTGTAAACAACTTATACTAGTTGACTGGCTGTACAAAACCCTCAATTAGAGCGGCCTACTCTATACAAATAAAGGAACAATTTGTAATGTAGGTCATAATCTAAACAACACAGTTGACAACGCTTACCATTTATGCAAATTGCAATGACACAAACTTTCCACTTAATTGCCTTCAGGACTTTTTAATTATGTACAGCTGTAAGTGCCATTTATCTATGGACGTTATAAATTATTGCCCAAAACTAACCATTTGGTTGGACACATATTTAGTAAGTGGTTATATACCCCAGGGTATGCAAAAGTATCTCTATATCTAATTATTGTCTGTGAATGGAGGCAAAGTTTTGCATTCGAGTTCTAATCACACGATTGTGTTGATTTGAAATTGAAATACAAAACTGACTGAAAGTCGGTTATGTACACGGCGGTCACAGTAGGCCACTTATGAGCCATTAAAATGTGTTCAATGAGATAATTTATGATCAATAAATAATCGTTTGGAGTTTTATTGCTTTGCTAAGTGCACTTAAGAATCGAGTGTATAGCGGTGTATATCATTGAGTTTCATTTTATTTTTTATTTTCCGGTGGTAAATCATGCCAGAGCGATAATGGTATTTCTTATTCTTAAATGGAATGAATTGAGGTTGGAATGGGATTTAAAGGTTTTCAAGAATCGAATCGTACAGCACATATAAACGTGGCAAATGTATTGCTCTCTTACGAGCACCAAGAGCAAACATCTACAGATAGGGCGATTGGTTCTGAATCAAGCAATTGCCACAGCGTGTGATGCTGCTATCCCCCGAAGGACAGGGAACAGAAGGGGTGGACCTTGCTACTGCCTTCGGGCCCGACGCAGGCCGCAACGTTCAAGGGGTAGGCCGGAGTTCCAGGAACGACTATATACGTTCAGACTGGCAAGACGCGACATCGAAAAGGCTATCAAGGAGAGCAAGGCAAGATGCTTCAAGCAATTATGCAACGAAGCAGACAGACCTTCATCCCTGAGGAGTGGCCTATATGATAGTGACAAAGAAACTGAAGAGTAGTAAGTCCCCACAAATATCCTGGCCGACAATACTGAAGGCAATAGTTGACCATCTATTCCCTCATTGACCAACTACGGAACCCATCCCCATGTGGGCAACAACTCCGGAACTTATTCCGGAAATAAAGAAGGATGAGCTATATGAAGCATGCAAGAAAATTTGAAGCGCCTGGACCCGCTTTATTGTCACCAATAATGTTGCTGTCAAGGCAGCCGTCCATAAGCGACCGAACCTGTTTATAGCAACGATGCAAAGGTGCCTTGAGGAGGGGATTTTCCCTGAACCATGGCTACTTCAGCATCTGGTGTTGTTACCTAAGGTAAACAAACCACCCGGAGAATCTCCGCCGTATCGACCAATATGACTGCTATAAACATTGGGAAAAATCCTTGAACGCATCATATATAGCGGCAGAGGAAACAGGAGCTTTGTCAGACACCCAGCAAATCAGAAAATCGCGTTCTTCTGTCGATGCCATGACGATAGTAGATACAGCAGTCGAAGCAATACAAGGGAGGAGATGGATAGGAGGCTCAAAGAAATACCGCTAGATGTTAAAAACGCTTTTAACTCTGCCAACTGGACCTGCATTGACAGATCACTGGCTAGAATGATTGCCCGAGAGTATCTATTAAAGATAGTCGTAGACTATGTACGCGAGGAACCAACTGGAAGACAGATTTTAAGTTTCGAGAGGCTTTATGGGCCCAACCAGACTACAGACTTAGCGCAAAAGTCACTACAGAAATATCCTCTCGAGCGCCACAGAGGTGACAATGTCGAACCATCAGTTATAGCAAAAAGGAGCATTAGGCTATTTAGACCCACGAGCTCCATGTCCACCTATAAAGACTGAGTAGCCAGTGACAAAAATCTCACGGAATTCACCATGGCACCATGTGGATGATAGAATAGCTCAATTTGGACAAGAGATGGTCAACTGAGCGTTCAGCACAATCTTCATACCAACCTGCTCTATCTCTACCGTGGAGTCAAAGGAGCTAAGGAGCTACAGAATCGTCTAGTCTTTGAGGCTTTCATCGCGACTTACAGACTTACAAGGCTGAATCTCAAAATACAGAAACTACTTAAGGATAATAACTTCACAACGACACGAGGAGGATTCGAACGACGCACGCCTTCTCATAGCAATAACAAGAGGATGGAAAAAGGTTTTCAATTTTGTGGGATTCCAGCCACGAGCCCCACGTAATACTTAAAACCCCTTTGTAGCAAATAACTTGTGATCTGCAACAGTTTGCTTGAGATGCAGCAGATTTTAAAATGGCAGTAGTTATTAGGACTTAGCGGTCAACCATGGAGTGGTATACTTCAGAGCTATATTAGGTACTCAACCAAAATTTATGGTTCATTGTCTACATGTTTTAATTTTTGTTTTTTTCTTAAGTGTCAGCAAGAGTAATGATAATACTTCCAGTATTTGAAAAACTTTAAGGAGAGTAGTCCTTTTCTTGTGCCATTTCTTTTGGGCACTTGAACGGTTTTGCTACTGTTTTCTTGGAGTGAAAATCCATGTGCATTACCTCGAGCATTGTTTTCACATGGATGTAGAATGTCATTAAGGTTTTCTTTCCTCATTGTAGCATGTTGTCAGGTAATTTGTTTTATCCATAATATTCAGTTGTGCTTTTTTGGTACTTTTTTGAGTTTCTGTGCCCAATTGGCTGGAGAACGTGCGAAGCCAAGAGTTTTCTGGATATGTGGAAGAAGGATAGAATCGTCAAGCTCCCTAAAAAGGCAAAGTTATGCAGTGCGAAAACTGGAGATGCATCTGCAAGGTGTCTGCTGCGGCCAAGATAATAGGTTAGAATAATCCTGGAGCGAATCAAAGACCAGGTTGAAGACACACTCAACGCCAAAAAAAGCAGGTTTCCGATCCGATCTGGATCCTTCTGTGTCGACCATATCAACACCTTGCGGATCATCTTCGAGTAGTGTGTTGTTCATCGATATTGAAAAGCCGTTTGATAGTGACAATCGGGAATTTATTTGGCTTGCTTTGAGCAAGAGGAAGAGCTACATGTGTATGTACGATGGGTCCACATGTCACTTCTTGGACAGAGGGAAGCTGTCTGAGGAAGCTTCGAAGTCAAAAGTGGGGTTCGACAAGGCTGCATACTTTCACCAATACTGTTTATATTGGTAATTAGTGATGTGCTGAATGCGGCTTTATCAACAGAAAATTGAGGAATTCGATGGACTCTTACATCTGAACTCAAACACCTCGACTACACCGGTGATGTATCTCTCCTGTCTTATGGAATAATGGCCCTTCACCAAACAGACGTCGTTGGGCTGAAAGTGAACTCGGCAAACAAAAAAATGATCAGCTTAGTACCGAACTCATTAACTCATACATACATACACATATGCATTGCTGGACAAACGGGTGAGATAGAAAAGAGTTTCCAAGACCTTGGGAGTATTGTCTCAACCGATGGTGGAACCGTACTGGATATAGCCAGCCGAATAGGTAAAGCAAAATCTGCGTTTGGGATGCTATCCACAGTTTGGCGAAGTAATGCTATTATAATATCGATGTGGTCCATGTCCATCACGAAGAAGCTGCAAACATTTGTCAATAAGTGCATACGCTATATCGTAAGGATTTTCTGACCAAATCCTTATATTTCTTATGGAATAATGGCCCTTCACCAAACAGACGTCGTTGGGCTGAAAGTGAACTCGGCAAACAAAAAAATGATCAGCTTAGTACCGAACTCATTAACTCATACATACATACACATATGCATTGCTGGACAAACGGGTGAGATAGAAAAGAGTTTCCAAGACCTTGGGAGTATTGTCTCAACCGATGGTGGAACCGTACTGGATATAGCCAGCCGAATAGGTAAAGCAAAATCTGCGTTTGGGATGCTATCCACAGTTTGGCGAAGTAATGCTATTATAATATCGATGTGGTCCATGTCCATCACGAAGAAGCTGCAAACATTTGTCAATAAGTGCATACGCTATATCGTAAGGATTTTCTGACCAAACAGTATCTCCAATGAACAGCTTAAGCAGAGAATGGCCATGAACTAATTGGCACAACAATACGACGACGAAAGTGGCCGTGGACTGGTCATACTCTCCGAAAGGGTCACAGGTCCATAAGAATCCACGCGATGCAATGGAACCCGTTTACTCAAGATGGCAGGAGACCCGGCGGTCCTAGGAGTACGTGGTGCAGAACTGTCGAAAAGGAAGCACGGCAACTGGGAAAGAGTTGGGGAGACACATTTCCAGAAACCGCAAACAATGGCGCGTTGGCATTGTAGAGGCACTAGGACCTACAAGGAGATAAAGGACGTAAGTAAGTAGATAGCTACATAGATTCGAAACATGTTGCTCAAATCTCACAACCAGGAGTCGTTCTGAATAGAATTTCTAGAAAGTTTTAAGAGTATACTTGTACACAGTGTGAGGCGAAATCCTCTTGTGATTGTAGAATTACAGAAGAATCTGAAAAGCTCCCATGCACTGAAGAAACATGGGGAACGTGCACCCGGTATACGAAAATGAAAAGTTTATTCATTCCTTTTTTCATAAAGTTAACAAAATTAATTTACATCCCATTCATACAGTAAAGCTGTTCAACATGCTAATTGGCTACAATCCGCAAATGTTTCCCTTCCCGCACAGGCAGACTGTTCTAGGCACCATCTCGCTTTATTTTTAATGTGCTCTTTGCATTCATTCGGCAAATTAAATAACAGAGATTGTTGCTACTGCTTGTACATATGTCTGCCAGGACGTTCGTATCCGGTTCCATGAGTGTATACCTTTGGTATATGTCTCAGTGTAACAAAAGGATAACATTAAAAAGCGAGGAAAAAAAAAACTACGAACAATAATAAAACTCATATATCCGCTGCTTGGTATGTTTTACTCGAATGTAGGTAATTTCTTTCGGAAACCGACAGGATATTCATTCGAACAACAACAACAACGTCGCGTGTGTTTTTCTTTCTCAACCCACACCTTCATCATTTTGCATGCCATGTGACGACGACGACGACGACGACGATGATGATGATGATGATTATGATGGGGATGATGTTTTCACTCCCAACAGTAGTCCTTGCGCCACACTCCATCAACATGTATATTTTTTTTTTTATATAAAATTACATTTAAATTTTATTTCACTGTTATTTGCGTCATTCCATTACACACACTCTCGTGGAAAGAAAGAGTCTACTCTCCCATACACAACATAGCTCCTTTTAGACAGTGCATTAGTATTAGTTGGCGGTAATTGTGTGTACTTAGGCAGACAAATGTTTAACCTAGTGAACACATCCTTACACATACACAGGCGGGTATACTATCTATTGAAGCAAGTACAACGGATGTTTGGCATTAAAGTTCGTCCTGTGCCAGTAGTATAACACATTGCCCCAATTTTGGCGGCGGTAGCAGGATGACCGTAATAATAATGTTGCTGGTTGGTGGTAGCATGTCCTGCGCACTTCGGAGTATTTCTCCTACCATTCTCTTTTGGAATGGTAGTAGCTAAGCTTGTCATGTGGCCAGTGTTGCCCAACTATTGACTGTGGGTCACTGGAGAATAAAGTCCCATCGAGCAATGTGAGATGGTATTATTTTCATGGGCATATGCTGTTTGTTGGTTGGTGGCTAGGGAGATGGATCATTGGTTTTAAAATTTAAATTCAGGAAGTGTTGACAGGATGCCACAAAATGATTGCTATTTTGTTTTTTTTTTTTTCCTGCTCCATGGGGCGACATTCAGTTTAAAGTGTGAAATTGATGAACTTGGTAATTACATATTCTACCCTATTTGTTTGTTTAATTAAGATTCGTTATTTTGTTTTGGCAGTCATCCATCATGATGATTTATGATGACATGATCCCCTGGGTAAGCGGTGGTATTTAGTGCAAGGGCAATTACATTGCCAAGTGCAGAGATATTAAATGGAATTTACTGGTGGTTTTGCTTAGGAAGCTGAATTCAATTTGAGAGAAGAGTAGTAGCTATGTACAGCGAGAGAGATTAAATGACTTAAAAACTTTCTAAAGCACTTTCATGGTCGGAATCCTTTTAATAAGACTGAGAGAGAAGACCGTGTCGATTAGCTTAAGACTATTCTAAAGCGAAGTCAATTAGTTGAAACAGACCTTAAGCAAATAGTAATTTTACCATAAGGAATTCACGTAGCGGACTCTCTAGAGGTGGAAGGAACCTTCAATATTGTGACGACCAAATCGTGAATACTACTAGACCAAATCAGAAATGAGTGTCAGCCAAGTATTTTACTGGTCTCTTGTGCAAGCCCGAAAGAATCCCCTACTTATTTAAGGTGCAAACTGTTGCATATGAAGACTGTCTTCAGAGATTTTTTTTGGAAGAACAGAGATTCTGCTGTCGACCCTGAACTTCTTAACAAGTGGACTCGAAATTGATCGGAGTTTTCGCAGTTGTACGAGAAAATCTTACATGCAATAAAATTTAATCTATTCTTATGTACATAAGTGTGACCAGTAAAGCTATTGTTAATGTACATAGATTCTTAGCTGCAAATGCAAACCTCTCGCAAAGCTTCTCGCAAACAAACTCTTCTGATCCCTTTCTAAGCGATTCCACACAGGAAGTGTTCGAGATGTTAGCGGCAAGGATGACAGAATAGGCGACGGTTCTAGGAGTACGTGAGAAGGAAGCACGGTAACTGGGAAAGCGTCCCGAAGATTAACTGAAGCACAGTTCCAGAGATCGCATGCGATGGCGCGTACGTACTGTAGAGCCCACAAGCGTGCGAATTCCGGAATTTCTTTCTGATTTGGGTGCATATTGCTGGCGAATACACGGTTTTAAACCGAATTAAAATGCACCTTCCATTTCTTGAGTGAATCCTCATCCGATATTAGCAACGAAACGTCTAAGCCTTTCACTTGGTGTTGGGCAGAGCTTCAGTCACCTATAAACTCTTTAGTGTTTAGCTCCCAACTCGGTTGATAGTCTCCTTTTTTTCCTCAGATAACCTATCCGGTGGGACGTAGCACTTTATAAATAGGACGCGGCGTACTCTCGTTCGAAATCTGGGCGTTGAAATCCTATCACCGTGCGGCTGCCAGGAAATTAGGCCTTTTCGTGCTGTAGGCGTTGGCAGCAGTTCAAGCTCCATATCCACATTGGCTTCCGTATGGTCTTCCGGAGTAGAGTAATACAGTGTTACGCATACAGTGTTACCCGCATCTTAACTCGCTTACTCCAAATATGTCCAGCCTACATATATTGCATTAACTCATGTTACTATTGAAAGTATCAGAAATTTAGTCCTGGTACGATAGCCAAAGATTGTCAACATGTCATGTCTCAGTAGAGGTCTGGTTTCGGTAACACGGATTGCTGGGCCAGACTACCTAGTATGTGCATAAGTCCCTAGACAATCTCCTACTTGCAATTTCAGCCTACATGTAGAAATGTATACACGCAGTTGTACAGGAGGTAAAGCAAGCAATCTAGGTTTTGAACAGTCAGTTTAGAGAGAGTATCGTGATCTACTACTAACTAAGGTTTACACTGAATAGTGGACAGGTTCACCTTGTATACATATATTGGCATACGTTGATCGTATAAGAGATTAAGTAATCTAGTAAAGCGCCATCTCTGGCGCTAAGAGCAATTCAATGTGCAACTGCTAAGAGTAACTAGCGCCCTAGTTATAGTGTTGCCACACTTGCAGATGGAGACTAAACAGCTGATCGGTAGTCCTTCTGTCGACGCGAATACCATATTCCACGTCTTCCAACTGCGACTTAACCTCGGAACCCTGTTCAGGATTAAGCAACACCTAAAATTGCTAGCTATATCTGCACGAGATGTCAGGTTCATTGAAGAGAAGTATACCACTCGTTTAATCCTTCGTCAGATCAGATCATCAGATTCCTTTTCTAGGAACGATGACTGTTGTTGTTGGTGCTTCAGTATGCGGGTTTGAAGATCCATTACCTCTGATGGCTGCTTGAGCTTTCGGTGTTTCAAGTCAGCACTGGAAAAAACCCATCTGTTAAATTATTGCCCTTTTAAAATGCATTCTGTTAAAGGTGTAGCTTGGGATTGAAGTCATCAGCTCATAAAAGAAGAAACATATTCACAACTTACCATCGCATGACAATGGAGCCCACTGATTCAAGATGAGAGGATACGCGGTGGTAGAAGAGAATAGTAGAAAAGGCATGATAGGAACATGCACACGATGTCGTGTATGTGTTTTCAAGGAACTATCACCCACAAGTGGGAACAGAACATAAGTAAGTGTCAGTGTCAGTGGTGACCAAGACCACAAAGTCAATCGACCATCAACCTTGTTTACACATTCAGAAATTACTATCACCAAACCCAATTCGATTCAATTTTCTCCCAAAAAATAAAAGTATACTCCAGTAACCAAATGCAAATTTACTATTTAATACCCGTGCTATGGTCACAAGACCACCATCTCATTAAAGTCAATTGCTTCTGCAAAACCCAGAGCACTTGAGTTTGTCCAGGGCACTTAACTATTGATTTACCTCCTCTACCACAGAGAGGGCAAACACACTCGCTTCCAGTTTCCGGTCAGCCAGAGTCACAATTTCGGGAGAGACGAGACCAAAAACGAAATTCTATTGACATAGAAATAACCCGAACCAAAAGAAGTGGCTGGAGGGTGAAGGACATCATGGAACAAAAGGATCCGGCCGGAAATTAAACTGCATATTGTTATTCCAAGCCCTCCCGCTGTCCCGTGGAAGGTATTACCAAAAAAAGTTGATGGCTTAATGCAATCGCTCGGCCACATATTGATTACGATTCGGTCCGCAATTAAATTACGTCCATAGGAATCCCTTTCAGACTCTCAACACCCGAACATTGGCCACACACAAATTTATCTGTCAGCTGTCAGAAGTGGTGCACATTTTTGCGCTCATCCGATACATGTTTATCGATTCTATGCATATCCTTTCTATGCCACACAATTTCTACAGTCGGTTGCTGGTGGGAGAGCAAAAAATAGGTCACTCGGTTGCAAAGGCTATGACAGCAGTTTTCCTGGTACATGAACACTACAGCATGACAGCTTTAAATTAAATTGAAATTTTTTTCCGCATAAATGCCGTAAAACATACACATGTCCTTGCTTTTTTCTGGTCGATGGAATTGCTTTCATTTTTGACAGTCTGAATAGCAACCGCATGCTCTTTTCACTATCATATCATCCATTTGCATCCTGTTTATATTCACAAATGGACAACAGTCCTTGTGTACACACATCCACATGTCGAGACGAAGGAAATGTAAAGGTGAAGCACGCTTTAATAGCGTCTTAACCGTTCTCCAGGAGATGACGAGCTTTAATTTAAAAAAAAAACCCAAAAGCAAAAAAAGAAAACACAAACACCAGCAGGATGAGTGTGTCCTTCGTGTACTTGAATAAATTTCGAGTTTTACGCGAGCATCCTGCCGTCTGTTGCGGTGCAAACAAAATGGACCAAAAAAACATGCAAAAGCGGACTCGCATTAGCTTCACATCTACAACACACCAGACCATTGCACAGAGATCCTTTTTGTCACGTGAAAATAATAATAGAAATGGAAAGCAGGAAAAAAAGTGCTTTTAGTTTTGTGGGTCGTGGGACATTGGTGGGTGGGGGGTGAGGGGGTTTGGAATAATTAAAAAGGCTTAAAAAGCAAAGGACGTAGATTGCATCTAGCGAGTTGACTACCGATGATGTTGATGGGATGAGGGCGATGGTGTGCTCAGGCTCACGAACGTGGCTCAGCATAGTGTGATGCAATTATCGAAAGGACCTTGCTTGCTGAAATGTTGTGAATGCCGTTGTAGTCTTGAATTGGCCTTGAGTAGGAAATTGTATGTGGTTACTTGATATTTTCCTTTTTTTTTTTTTTTTTAATTTGCTTTTAGGATGCTGGGAGATTGTTCTTTTGATGATATGACGTCTGTGGAACGTTTAAATGTTTGTCGTTTTTAAAATTTCATAATTCAAGGACTTCTGCGAGTTAATGAGATTTTATGAACCATTAGAGAGACATAATATTTATTCCAAGTGAAAGCGAAAGGTCAAATGTATTAAACGAGTGCGAATGAACTTTGTGCGACTTGTCAGAAGTAGATTGTGTCGCTTTAAATGTGCCTTTTGTGAGGAATCAGACACAACGTGGTCTGGACATCGTGATATGCAATTTTGAACCTAACGAAGTAGATCGTAAGATCCTTTTCTGTTCAGTGAATCTTTAACTTCTTGCATTTTAAGTTTTCCAAGTCTTCTCTTCCTTTTTAGTTACAAAGTAGGAACACATAAATTGTTGGCTGTAAGAAGTGTAAAAGTGCAAACTTTTTGGGCGAAGTTTTAGTGAAATTTTCCTCCACAATAACATCCTTTTGAATGTTGCATACCATGGCTAAGTAAACAGAGAAAGTAAAAGTAAGAAGTCGACTCCTCCGAAGCGTGTAACTTCATTTTTACAGGAAATAGCATTCTTCTGGTCAAGTGCATTTCCATAATATTTTCCAAGCTCTATTCGAATGTAAAAATTTTGATTGTAACCGACAGGATCAGTTCAAATTGCCGGCACCATATACAACGAGCAATTTCAAAGGCTTACATGGGTTTCCGTCTGGAGACGATTTCTCCGGATCTAGGCAGACGAGATTATGGAGTACAGTGGGTGGCAATGACGGCTGCGGAAATTGATGACCTGCAGAAGCCTAGTTGGAGTTGCTTCATCGAAACTAAACCATCAATGGCATACTGATATAATTAGGATTCCTGTGGACCAGATATCGAAGGAACATGCATACGAAGTTTTTCATAAGATAAGGGTGCTTTATAAGCATAATTCGTGCTGAGGCGGAAAACGAGAGTGAATCTAAGGCTACGTGGTTTGGCATTAAACAAGACCGACGCAGGAAGCACTGGGCAGTCAATATGACCAGCTATTAAGTGATGAAAGAAGAGGAGGTCGGCATTTTCGGAGTAGTTAGGCAAATTGAACCTGTCAACCCAAGGAATACCGAAATGTAAGAACCAGCTTTGGAAGGCTTGAATACGTCTGACATGGACAACATTGTGAGAGTACCAAGCTTGGCTCTCATGAATAAGCTAAGCTATTGCCAAGAATATTAAGTCCATTGGCCAATAAAAGTTAGGCGAATACTATGGAATGTGTTAACTTGAGCTCTGCCAGCAAAGAAGAAAAGAGTAACATCGACTTCTCAGAGAGAAAAAAAGGAGCATTAGAAGCGCTCGATCGAGGAGATTGGAGGACTCTACTGCGGGAATGATGTTCGAAAATCCTTACAAAAGATAAAGAGAATATGCCAGGGAAGGAGACCCCTCTGAACTGCTTCAACTACAGAGGTATAAGTCTTCTTAACATTAACTTTAGCTCCGGAAGGTCCACCATTGACTAAATATTCACTTTCCGGCAGATCCTGGAAAAAATCCACGAATATAAAGTTGATACGCACCACCTCTTTATCGATTTTAAAATTGCCTATAATAGCTTGTATAGAACAGAGGTATGTCTAGTCTTGGAATTCCTGCCAAGCTCGTCCGACTGTGCAGAATGACGATGGAGAATTCCCGCTGTTCCATCAAAGGCGGTAAGAACTTCACCGAACCATTTCCTGACATCAGGAAAGGACTTAGACAAGGCAACTCACATGTCAACAACGTAGGTACAACCTTTTTCAAGTTGAAATCACGACGGATGGAAGGCGCAGTAGAGGACGACCTCGTGGTAGGTAGCGCAAACAACCGGAGGGAGACCCCAACCAACTTGGCATGCACAACTGGAGGGAGCTGGCCCGTAACCAGGTTGGCTGGACAGGTTTGTTGGTTGAGGCCCAGGTCTACCCCGGACTGTAGTGCCACCTAAGTAATTAAGTAAGTATGATAACTTTAATAATTTTTGAATGCTCTTTAGTTGAGATGCAGATATAGATGCAGTTGAACGCAGGCACACTTAGATCCTT
Source organism: Chalcosyrphus nemorum (assembly GCA_949716465.1). Lineage (NCBI taxonomy): Eukaryota > Metazoa > Arthropoda > Insecta > Diptera > Syrphidae > Chalcosyrphus > Chalcosyrphus nemorum. The sequence continues at coordinate 87,663,408 of OX454332.1, forward strand.
AAGGTCCCTTGGATAAATCGTGATTTTTCTGCAAATATGGAATTGTATTGATATGCTTATGGACCCACACCTTCTGGTTTGTTAGGGATAGAACACACACTGTCTAGATTGATGCAGTTTAAGCGATGGAACTTTCCTTTTATGATCTTTCAAAGTTCTAAACATGCTGTCATGTTTTACAGCCGTTATATGTTTAATGTTCCGGAATTAAAGTTGTAACCCGTTCCGGAATCCATTGGTTTTTGTATACCTTTCGCATAGAAGTTTTATCAACATTTCCTTGGTTGTCTACGAAGAATCACCGGTTGTTGGCTGAAGCTACCACGTGCTTTGTGATTCTATAGACAGTCCTGCTATCACACCTCCGTGCAGCCTCCTCTGCTTCTGTAGCCAGGGCGTTGGTGTACATAATTGCGCTTGTCACGTCGTACGCTATGCTAATTCCTAGGATGTCTACCCTATATCGCATGAATTCTCTCTCTAGTTGGAGGAATCTGGCACTCCCAAGTCAAGGAGACTTTCTTGTTAAGACAAAAACACGAAATATGGCGGCGAGTATGAGCAGAAGATAAATTACATGTTCCATTGGGCTTAAGAAGAAGACAATCCTTGAGTAAAACCAATGGAAAACGACATTAATCCGAGAATGAGTTGTTACCACAGATAAATAATGTTCTAACCCTTCACAATATATCCCATTCCTATTAATATGAATAACCAAAGTCTCCGAAAGAACAAAGTTTTTAGGTTAGCAACTGTTTAGTTTACTACCCAAAGTACTATAGTACTTTTTAGTTTTGAAATGAATTTCTCCTTCCTGTGAGAAATCCAATTTGTCATATGTACTTATATTTAATTACTTAACTTTTGACATTGATGTAGTCTGCATAGCATAAGTCCTCCTTTCATCCTCGAGGAGCATAAAAGAGCACACCAAGCACACAATTCTCCACGGCCAGTGTAAACAATTTGGTTTTTTGTTTTTATATTGAACACATCGCCTGCAGATTGATTATTCAATATTTTACCATTTATTTAAAAAAAAAAAAAAGAAAATCAAATTCTGTAATTAATCAAATGAATGGCAAATTTTGTGCTTTTTTTTATTACTTGATTCGTTAGCGGATGAGGGAATACGTTTACTTTTTATGCGAACAGTTGCGTTGCAAGAAACGGAGAATGTCTACTACTGGGTAAACAAAATATTCCTTCGAATTAATTTTTATAAAACCGAGTTTTTTTCTGTTCCTCCCCAATGTGTAATTTTTTATCATCAATCAAAGCAAAACGTGCTTTCTTCATTAAACATTTATTTTCATGTGTGTTTTGATTAGGTACAAATTCTGGAAGCATTGGCTTAGCAAATAATTGAAATTGAGATGTTAGAATGCTGACTTGTATGCAATGGATTTCAACAAGGCCGGGGGACAATTTTGTGTTAAATATTAAAATCTACTTTCTTTGAGTCAACAAGCAATAGTTATTGTTATGCAGGTGCAATAACACAGACGACGCGAAAACACCCAGAAACATAGAATAGAGAACCATCGCGAAACTTTCAAAAACCCTGACATCACTTTTGACAAACAAATTTCCAAATGGCGAAATTGAAAGATTGAAATTCACCTGGAAACATCGAATTATATAAAAGAAGGTTTACAGAAGCACAGGACGAATTCGGTTTGCAAATTTGACAGCTAGTCAAGTTAGACAAAAGACTTAGCTGAGCTTAAGAAAATTGTACTAGATTTCACATAAATTTACATATATAAGAAAATATTTAGTGGTTGAAAAAGAGCTATATGTTACATATTTTTGTGTCTTTTTCCATTATTTTAAGTTAAGTGCAGTTTAGTTGCGTAGTGTGTAGAAATGGTTAAGCAACTTTCCAGTGAACAAAAAGGTGTTTTTGCGTTCTTGAGTAAGGAAAGGTTGTAAGCCCGGCTGATTTCTAAAAATATCGGATGCAGCCATGTTAGTTTTGAAATCGCTTATAAAAAATTAAGTGTATGGAACTTGAGGCAGGATAACTGGTATTGGTAGACCAAATTTAAAAATAAAAAAATTGTGTTTTTTGTAATCGCAAAAAATCGTAAATTTGGATTTTTTTTTGAACGGTAAAAGGCTCAATTCAGTTGAACTTTTAACTAGGATACTCCGAAAAAAACTATCCCTGACATCTAGAATGAAAGCTGCATGGTTGCGAATCGCCAAAACTTGTCGAAACTGGACCAAAATTGACTAAAAATGTCTTTCAAAAGAGAGTACGTGTTAGCAAGAAACAAATTTCTTAAAAGTTTTATGATTCGGTGCTGCATTTCGGTCCTCAACCAAGGCGAGTTAGTGTTCAATGAACAAAGACAGCTGCATCAATGACATAAGAGATCGCCTAGTGCCTTCCAGTGATGCAATGTTTCCAGTCACAATCGATCTCATCTTTTGGGATGATTCTGCCCCATGTCGTAGAGCCAAAAAAATAAAAAAAAATATTTTCACAAACCCATTAAGCACTAGAAATGTAATGGTATGAATTACGCTTAGTTCAATATCTAGGTGAAGAATTTTGTTGCCAGTGTCTGACTAAAAATCTTAAGGTGCCGTGGAATAAGCCCCGATTTGAACTGGATTCCGAATCGCTGGGCTCAGGAACCCAAAGAGGGAAGAAGAATTCAAAACAGTTACCAGTGAAATGATTCAACAAAAGAAGTCTGTCAAAATCTAGTCTAGTCTGTCAGACCTCTATAGGCGGTTGGAGAAACTCAAAGAAGTGTATCCAACTTCAAGCTAAATGTATGGAAGATCTCTATAGGCGGTTGGATGAACTCAAAGAAGTGCACCCAACTTCAAGCAAATTGGATGGGAGACCTCTATAGGCCGTTGGAGGAACTCAAAGAAGTGCGCCCAACTTCAGGTTGAGTATAAGGAAGCCCTCTATAGGGTGTTTGAGGAACTCAAATGATGTGCAATCAATTTCAAGTTAATTATATGAGTATGGAAGACCTCTATAGGCGGTTGGAGGAACTCAAAAAAGTGCACCTAACTTCAAGTTGAGTGTAAGGATGACTACTATAGAGGGCAAGACTAAGATGTGTACCCAACTTCAAGCTGAAGACCTCTAGAGGCGGTTAGAGGAAATCAAAGAAGTGCATCCAACTTCAAGCTAAATGTTTGGAAGACCTCTGTAGGGGGTTGGAAAAACTCAAATTTATGTGCACCCAACTTCAAGTTAATTGTATGGGTATGGAAGACCTCTATAGGCGCTTGGAGTGCACTTCTTTGAATTGCTCCATCCCCCAACAGAGGTCTTCCATAGATTTAGCTTGAAGGTGAGTGCACATCTTTTGAGTTCCTCCAACCGCCTATAGAGGTCTTCCATACACATACAATTAGCTTAGAGTTAGTTGCACATCATTTTGAGTTCCTCCAAACCCCTATAGAGGTCTTCCATACATTAGCTTGAAGTTGGGTACACAACTTTTTGAGATATTGAAACAGAAGAGTAATAAATATTGTATATGTTTCACTGTTAAAAAAAATCAAATTTTTCTCGATTTTTTATTTGGTCAGACTTCATTATTATATGTATTTCAGAAAAACAATACAGTATAATATAATAACAGGGTTATTCCTGATAAATTCTTTGCTAGGGGTCCGTATTCCGCATATTCCGCATACGCTTAAAGGTTGACAAATGTTGGATTAGAGAATATGTTTTCAACAAATCGGGCTTTTTAATAATTTGATCGAAAAGAAGATAAAACCCAATAGTTTTTTGTATACTGCACAGATTAATCAGATACAACTCTCATCGTCTGTTTTGAAGCTCGCCAATTTATATTATTTACCGTGTTTTTTGTTTTTTACTTTTTTAAGTTTATTACATAAGCATAGTAAAAATTCACCATGTAAAAAAACAACGTAAAAAAACGTAAAAAACGTAAAGTAAAAAAGTCGAACAACACTGGAAGCAACTCAAAGAAGTGCACCCAACTCCAAGCTGAATGCATGGAACACCTCTCTAAGGGGTTGGATTAACTCAAAGAAGTGCACCCAACTCCAAGCTGAATGCAGGGAACACCTCTCTAAGGGGTTGGATTAACTCAAAGAAGTGCACCCAACTTCAAGCTGGATGTATTAAAGACCTCTACAGGCGGTTGGAGGCACTCAAAGAAGTGCATCCAACTTCAAGTTGAGTATGTGGAAGACCTCTATAAGGCGTTGGAAGCACTGAAGGAAGTGCATCCAACTTCAGCTAAATGTATGAAAGACCTCTACAGGCGGTTGGAGAAACTCATAGAAGTGCATCCAACTTCAAGCTTAATGTATGGACGACCTCTATAGGCGGTTGGAGGAACTCAAAGAAGTGCATCCAACTTCAAGCTTAATGTATGGACGACCTCTATAGGTGGTTGGAGGAACTCAAGGAAGTGCACCCAACTTCAAGTTGAAGGTATGGACGACCTCTATAGGCGGTTGGAGGAACTCAAAGAAGTGCATCCAACTTCAAGCTGATTGTATGGAAGACCTCTACAGGGAGTTGGAGAAACTCAAATTTATGTGCACCCAAGGCAGTTGCAGAAATTCAAAGAAGTGTATCCAACTTCAAGCTAAATGTATAGCAGATCTCTATAGGGGGTTGGAGAAACTCAAAGAAGTGTACCCAACTTCAAGGTGAGTATATGGAAGACCTCTATAGGAGGTTGGTGGAACTCAGAGAAGGTCTTCCATAAATTCAGCTTGAAGTGCACTTCTTTGAATTGCTCCATCCCCCAACAGAGGTCTTCCATAGATTTAGCTTGAAGGTGAGTGCACATCTTTTGAGTTCCTCCAACCGCCTATAGAGGTCTTCCATACACATACAATTAACTTGAAGTTGGTTGCACATCATTTTGAGTTCCTCCAAACCCCTATAGAGGTCTTCCATACATTAGCTTGAAGTTGGGTACACAACTTTTTGAGTTCCTCCAACCCCCAACAGAGGTCGTCCACACATTCAGCTTTGAGTTGTGTGCACTTTTTTATGTTCCTCCAACCGCCTGCAGAGGTCTTTAATACATTCAGCTTGAAGTTGGGTGCACTTCTTTGAGTTGCTTCCAGTGTTGTTCGACTTTTTTGCTTTACGTTTTTTACGGTTTTTTACGTTAGTTCTTTACATGGTGAATTTGTACTATGCTTATGTAAAAAACGTAAAAAACGTAAAAAAGTAAAAAAAAAAAAACAGGATAAATAATATAAATTGGGGAGCTTCAAAACAGACGATGAGAGTTGTATCTGATTAATCTGTGCGGTATGCAAAAAACTTTTGGGTTTTATCTTCTTTTCGATCAAATTATTAAAAAGCCCGATTTGTTGAAAACAGATTCTCTAATCCAACGTTTGTCAACCTTTAAACGTATGCGGAATATGCGGAATACGGACCCCCAGCAATGAATTTATTAGGAATAACCCTGTTATTATATTATGCTGTATTCTTTTTCTGAAATACATATAATAATGAAGTCTGACCAAATAAAAAATCGAGAAAAATTTGATTTTTTTTAACAGTGAAACATATACAATATTTATTACTCTTCTGTTTCAATATCTATATAGTCTGCATTAGTTGAATTTAGTGAAAAATATACATGAATGAGTGTTTTAGACCTTTCAAAGGTCAATCGATTTCTTAAAGGACTATGCATTTGAGCCCAGTTTGAGAAAACCCTTTCAATTTGCGCGAAGATGCTGGTATATTAAGAAGCTTCAATGCTTAAGATGACAGTTATATTATTTATTTGGATTTTGACAGATATTGCAATGCGTCTGATTTTTCTCAGTAATGTACTTTATTTACCCCTTCTTTACCTTTTTTACGGGATTTTTACGTTGTTTACACTTATTTACGCTTATCAAACGTAAAAAAGTTAAAAATGGTTTTTTACACAGATTTGAACATCACTGGCACCTATGATATTGTTGTGATCGAGTGTGTCAAATGCTTTGCTGGAGACCAAGTTTAGTAGCAGGACAAGATGACATTTGCTTAGAACTTCGTTCATTTCATTAGCAAAATCGCCGAAAAGTTGGTTTTCTAATCTTTCTTTTTTGAAAATCATACAGGGAGTAAAGCTATTAGCAGATAGTAAATGACTTGTTTCTTCTTTCCTCCTCTGTAAATTTGTCTCACAAATGCTTCGTTCAATTTCGCAGGAACTACAAATTTATACTTTTTTAAGAGCTCACGATCCTTGAGGAGTATCTGCCTGAGACACGGCTACCTTACATCCTCTGCAGTTCGAAAACGTTGCTTTCAGTTGTAAATACCAAGTTTTCTAATATCCGCGACAACTCAGTCTTCGCCGTGTCGAACCTGGGGACTGTAATTCGAATATACTTATGCTTGGGCCCTTGTTGTCAGTTCGCCCGATTTGGCGGACCCAATGTAGTCTGCGTCTCTTGACTTGTTGGACTTATCCACATCAGGGTATAGGTCATAGAGTGCGCAATAAGTATTCAGCACTCAGCGCCTGGCAGAATGAGCAACAAGTCATACTGATATGTGCCAATTATTCTGTTGCAGAAAGGTTTTAGACATTTACACGCTAAGATGAAAAGGATTTTATATGGGACATTTTACAAGGATATGACCTAGGACTACCTCTTTTGATGATGGGACATTTAGCTTCAAAGATATACATAGGTATGTTCTCAGATCTTTTGGGCTGAACGAAGCCTTTTCGACAAGAAATTTGACTCTGTTTCGTTCGCTAGTAATCGACATAGGCAAAATTGTTTGCGAATCAGCTCTTGTAGTGTTTTCAGTGATCGCTTCTTTTCAAATGGGGACTGATAGCTTAGCTAGCTATGGGTTTCGAAGACGCCAGGGGATCTTATCGTAACTATATTCTACGAAGATTACTTTCATTGGCTTCTGTTGCTCCTAAAATTCTCCGCTTATTGCCAAATTGAAAAAGTATAAATATTTTAATATTTAAGTTTTCGTAGAGACGTTTCAACGAGTTGTAGCGAACCTATTTTTTCCAGTTGTTCTTTTTGAGACTGGTTACATTTTCGAGGACTTCTTCAACGCCAATGAGACACTTGACATCAATGCTAAAGACTTGCAGTGACTGTCAAAAAAAAAAATTTTGTAGCTGCATTTGCCAAATATATGACAAGCATCCACTACCATTGTTCAAGGTTTGCCAACATTTTTTTAATACATCTCACAGTTTCTCAATATTTTCCTTGCTCTGTTTATTTCCAAAAGTTTTCAAATTGCATTCGAGTTACAACATAGCTTAACTTATTTATTTAGTAGAATTCAATTCTTATCGCCGACCTTAAGAACACATTGCTTAAAATGTTTCAAATTTGTTGGATTATGCTCGTTAATTGCTCCATATTAGGTGCTATTTAGAGTCATTAGTCATTGTCAACCCTTATTTGTATGACTTTGAGTAATTGAATGAACACTTTGTCTAATACTATATTATTGCTTTTCCTACTTTCATTTCTAAACTCCGCGCAAAATAAAAACTAAAAATCAATATTAATTGCACGTCAAACAACAAAATCAATACCTTTTGAGTACTTAAATCGCTCCAACTAATTTCGATCATAAAACATTAAAACTTGGAGCAGCAATTGCAAACCAGGACGTCACCCATTATCAATGTAAAGAGTTAATGGCGCACAACCATCCGGCGCGGTGGCCACATGCCACATGCCAACGTCAAACATTCATTCCCATTTGCAGAGTTCGTAACTTTCATGTCATAGATAATAATCGCTCGTCCAAAAATAGAAACCCTTCTAATTTGCGTTCATTATTCATAATTGCAAAAAGTCGGGTGCCACTCTTTGCTGCGCTGTCAGTGGGGGAGTATTAGCAGACACATAAAAAGAACATCCCATCAAAAGAGTTCTTGAATATCCTTGGCCATAAATCTATCTTCTAATTGCCACTAATTGATTCTAACAATACCACTTAAAGAGGGTCTAATGTTGTCATAAAACCAACACTCTTGCAATTCAGAAAGAAAAACAATACTCTTTTGGGAATCATGTGCAAAACGTAAGTGAAAATGTGCTACAAAGAAGAACGAAAAAAAAAGAAGAAATTTTGAAGCGCCAGCACTTGAAAGCCTCATCTCTTGTTTTTTTCCGGGCGCCTGCCAGCAGAGATACTTCCAAGCGAACAATATTTGCTGCTGTAAGATACAAAGTTTGAGTATCTTTAAGTGTTAGCGCGAATCAATAATCCGACTGACACATTAGGATGCTGGTCGGGAATTTGAGCACTTCTGTGGGTTGTACAGAGAACAATTCGTTGGAGTGTGGCCAAATTCTGCGTAAATTGAGATTCGAAATTGCAGTTAAAACTGAAATATGCTCCGGATGTAGTATCTTTGTGTCTGGATGGCGTGAATAATTTCAAATGATTATTGCTTTACAAGTCCAAAAAGTAGCCGACTCATTTATAACACTTTGGCTCCTTATGACATTGACCCAGCGTGCCAAAGATTTTGGCAAAGTGGTAGTTGCATTGGCCTCAAGTGGCTTCATGCATTTCTTTGGAGGCTTTTGCCATAAAAATCGTACTTTTTCCATTGATTACATTTATTTCAATTTATATATCCTGGAGTATGTATTCTTATGGAGAAACAAATAAAAAAGATTATTCTGAGGACCTTCTTGAATTCACATTTAGATGAAAGAATTCGCTTGGAAAGTATTTAGTGTATATCAACACAAACTTATCAACAAACGCTTACAATTCTTCGTAATGATTTAGACATCACCCAAGGTGAGGAAAAGTCGCCTTATGTTTTTTTGTCTATAATGTAATATAATGTCAAAATGTAGGAATCCTCAATAGCTTCCTTGTCACCAGATCCTCCTCCGTCAGTCGTAGCTTTGTCAGATGATACCACAGAGTATTGAGGTCGGAAATGGATTTCCGGTCTTTTCGAACAAGTCTCTCGGTTGTTGATTTGTTAAGCGTGGGCCTTAGTTTCGTTGTAACGTACAACACAAGTTTCTATGCAGTTCCACCTATTATCTGCCTCTTACTTTACTTAGTTACTTAAAAGGCTTCACCTGCGTGAGACATCGCTGCCTTCCATATTATGTAGTCCTGGACACAGCGCTGCTTCTAGTTGTGAAGACCAAGTTTTCCGGCATCCGCGACAACTTGGTTTTAGTACCGGTCTTCGCCGTCTCAAACCTGGGGGCTGGGATTCAAAGATCCTCTTGGCTGGAGCATTTTTGTCCATTTGCTCGATGTGGCCGAGCCAATGTAGTCGGCGTATCTATGAACTACATCCACATCATGGTACAGCTCAAATAGTTCGCGGTTGTATCTTCTCATCCATTCGCCGCCCTCGCATAAGGGACCTAATATCCGACGGAGTATTTTTCGCTCGAAGATGCTCAGCTCATTTCCTCTACGACGGCTTGCCGGGATCTTCCGATGATGTCAACATCGTCTGCGTATCCCAGCAGCTGGACGAATTTGTGAAAGTTAATGCCTTTCTTGTTGACACTTGCACTATCTCCTTGCCTGAATCCGGTGCACGTTTGGAAGAGCTCCGAAGAGTTGCTTTCAAGTTACACAGAGCATCGCGTAGTTCCCAGCTTTATGCGACACATAAGTTTTGACGGTATCCCGAATTGAGCCAACGCCTGGTAGAGCTCAAGACGATGAATGCTGTCATAGGCGGCTTTAAAGTCGATGAAAAGGTAGTGGGTTTCGACTTGAAATTGAATTGGTCTTTTCCATCGGGCCATGGATTTGTCTATCGGGCCAGAAGCCATACGGGTACGTGCCGATTAGTGTGTTGCAGAAGGGTTTTAGACGTTCGATAGGATCTTATCTGCGACATTTAACAGGGATATGCCTCGGTAGTTCTTACAAGACATAGGATCGCCTTTTTTGAAGATGGGGTATATAGGCCTTATACTTCTGGATACGTTATCTCAATGTGCCAGAAGAACAGTACACATTTTTTCAGCTACGCTTCGAACAATTACGCGACTATAGCAGGATAGACACTAAAAGATATTCCAAAAGGGTTTTAAGCAAACATTTGGATAACTTTAACTTTTTCAATTTCAACTAGAAGGCGAATACTTATAAGTAAACGTAATTACCCGGCCAGTCGTCAGATTGAAACTAATGGTACAGTGTCCTTCTTAAAAAAAAAACAGTCCTTCTTCTTCTCCTTCAAATCGCTGTTATTTCACTTCTTAAACGTTATTTCTTTCGAACTTTTGTTGACGAAAATATAAAAGGAAAACTAAAATATCTTCAGCTCTTACGGACGAAATTCATACCCTCATTTGATTGCATGCCCAATAGCAGTTTAATCAGTCCCAATGGCAAAAGCAAAATTAAATAAAAATAAAACGAAACAGAGTTAAAAACAAGTGAAGTTAACGCTGTCATTAAAAGTGTGAACAAGTAAAACAGAAAGAAAAAAAACTTCTACTAACCCCACTTAACAAAAGTAAACTTTTTCTCACTCAACCTTCGGTAAGCCTGGAACTACCCTTGCCCTTGGGGTTTATTTGCACAGTTCTCCCCACTTTGTGCTGTGAAGGAAAATTAAATTTCCAACAAAATTGTAATTTTCTTAACATTATTCGGTGCTTCAGTCACCATTTCGGTAGAGGTACCTACCAGCTTCAAGCAGAGATGTCCTCTGCGAAATAAAAGAAAAACACGCACATGAGCCGTAAACCTACACAAGTGTAATATGCTCTTCCGTTTTATTATGTGACAAACACTCCACACTGACATTGCATGCGCATTATGCAAATTTAAATTTTCCTCTTGCGGGCAACTTAATGTCAAATCCTGTCAGATTGAATTTATCTTTTCACGAGCAATGGAGCCTATTCCTATTCCTTTTCTTATTCATGTATGCATGTTCATATGGGAGCTTGAATTACATATTGTTAAATAATTTAGCTAAAAATGGTGTTCCATTTGGTTGATAAAGTGGACTTGAGTACTTCGGAAAGCATCGTTTGAATTACTTATGTCAAAATTGAAGTACAATTTCGCCAGATAAAAACTTTTTCCAATTGTTGTGTTCCAGCAGCTGTCAAAGCCTTGTCAAAGTGACAGGAAATAGACTACTATCAGCTATTTATATTGACATCAATGCAGCCTTGCGGAACACCAGCAGACGTTGGGAACCAACTAGGAAGCTCAGATCCATGTCACACAGCGGCCATTGTAGACTATAAGAAATGTCAATTTCGAAAGGGTGACCAGACAACAATGATACTTTTTTCAATGGTTATGTTTTAGCAGTTGTCAGAGGAACCAAGCACTTCTAGCTGTCAAACTATTCAGTAAAATACGCCATTTTATCGTACATTATTGCATGCTTGCAGAACGTGGCCAATTAATAAAAAATACTATCGCATTTCCAGCTTAGTTGTATAGGTAAATAAGCAAATTGAATTTCGTCCCAAAGTCGGTCGTCATCATAACTTCAGCGTGCAGGCAATTCGTCGCACCGTGGAAAGATTTGAGGGTGAGTAGGTACGCTCTTTCGGATCTCAAGTAACCAACCAGTCAGAGATTGGTTCGAAATCAAGAAAACATAGACAGTATCGAAGAAGACCCAGAAATATCGATTCGGCGCCGTCCAGCTGAACTGCGTATTTCCAGAGAGTCTACCCGCTTTATTTTGCCTACATCTGTAAAAAAGTTATGATGACGCAAGACTTTAAGCCTTGGGTGCTGGAAATGTTGTCCGTAGATCCGAATATTGGTCAAAAATTATCTTTTAGGACGACGCCCATTTTCGGTTCAGGGGCTATGTCAACAAGCTAAATTGTTGTTATTGGAGCGAATACAATGCAGAAGTGCTCGATCAAGCATCAAGACTGTTTTGTGCGGTTCCTACCATTACTTATGGGTACTTACTTAAACCTTTTAAATCCATCCTCGGTCGGCATAGGGTGCCAATCAAGTGTTCCGTCCATTTTTTACGGATGAGGCTCGCTGGACCCCAGACCAATCACTTTTGGCTGCAGTGGCAGGTGTAGAGTTACATATGTTAACCAATTTTTTGGGGCCAGAGCTCGATAACATCGATACACCCGAGCTGTGGTTCCAACATGCAATACAAACAATCAAACGCTCAAAGTTCTGAAGAAGAAATTCTGGTGATTGGGTCATCTCACGGCGAGCGTTCATCAATTTGCCGCTGCGCTCATGAAACATGACATGACTTGATTCACTCTCTGAGACTACGTCATGTCCTTAGTCTACACTAACAAGCCAACGAGCTAGAGGCCAACATTCGAGACGATATTGCCGGAATAACGTGGTACATATTAAACCGAGTCGCAAAAAATTAGACCGACCGCTTGAGGCACTGGCAGCCATTGGGAGCCGGCCATTTGAATGATGTGCTATTCCACATAAAATGGCATGAATGTAGCTTCAAAATAAATCTTGCTATCGGTCTTATCTGGCCACTTAATAGGAAACAACAAGAAGTGAAAGATGTTAATTCAATCTTATGAAGTTTTCTCTTGTCCTAGCTCCATTGTACATCCAAATCCTCTATTTCCCATTTCGGCATCCATAGAAAGCGTGAGATGAGGACATTACAATACCAGCACTCAAAACAGCACGGGGAATCCACCGCCAGATGCAGGGCACTTGCTCCACCCGCAGTGTCATTAGTCTCTCCACGTGCATTGCAAAATCAAATCAAACCATAAAACCGCCAGAAAAAACTGTGCTGGAGAAATACCAATTTTCAACTCCATAAAACCGAAATTTTCCTATTGCTCTGTGCTTTGATTGAAAACGAACATATTAAATTCAGTTTTATCCTAAATAAACACCCAAACACCGACAAAAAGTAATATCAACACCAAATCAAAAATTCCGTCTTCATCAAAAACGAATCGCTTGTATTTATTTTGATGGCGCTGTATTTATTTTATCTCCATATTCCACCTCATGAGCCAGAGTGAATATACGGATATAATCGAAGGAACACACATGCAAATGAGCAGCAACAACAACATGCGATATAGAAAAAATATACAATCCCAAATGATAAAAACATTCATTCTCCTCGGGATGATGTCTGCTGCTTGATCAGCCCCATAACCTACAGCTGAAGTGGGGTGTGTGCCTGCCACCACCGCCTCAAACCAGATCGCCTTGTAAAAATGTAAATTTGACAGTTCTAGAACTACAAACAAATACAACACCACCCCACCGCTCATTGATGGCACATAAAAAAAAAAATATCTAAGAACAGTGGGTAAAAAGAAAAATAAGTATGCGGATGGTTGGGTCCGCATATGAATTACCAAATCGTAAAAAGATGCTTCTTTTACATCTCCCTTGGTCTGGGAATGGCAGAGAACCATTTAAAATCTCTTTTTTATCGCAATCCAATGAATCCGTATGTTTATCCCCAGAAAGCTCATAAAATTATACACAGACTCTGCGCTGAGCACTGGACAATGAGGGAAAATAAAATAAAACACATCTCATAGGTTTTTTATTTTTATGATTTACAAATTGAGGTACAGCTGTTGGGCATCTAAGAATATTCTCATTTGGGACAGATTCAATTTGTTGATAAACATAACAATTTCGAATGTGATAATGTATTCCTCAATTGGAACTCGGGTGTAAAACTGTTATTCCGCTTCGCATTACGCAACATTTTTTGCTGTTTTTAAAAGAAAATACTAATAATGATGCAGTTAAGAACGCAGTAAGAAGCCTTAAACAAAACATGATTAGGAATAACGGTCATTAAAATCCTTTTAGTCTTTTCCAATTTACCCGAAAGCAAAATTAACATAAACAATTTTTGAACGACGAAATAACAACTAATAATCATTGTGTTTACCTGGTGGCCTAATTCACCAGCAACAAGTAACAACTACAAATTTGTACTTGTTGAACTGAACTACAAATTTGTAATCTGTATATATGGCTGGCTATCCTACAAATTTTGTGCTTGTAAATTACAACTTCTAAGGTCTTGTAATAAACATACATTTCCAATCAAATTTTTAAGTTACAATGCGGGCTTGCATTTGTCTGTCTTCCTTGCGAGTCACAAGGTAATGTAGTGTACTTTGAGGCTTTTAATCACTTTCGAAAGATTTGGTGAATGTAAAAGTTCTCTGAACATTGTTGCAAGATTCAATCAATTGACTCCATTCTGGGACACAGAGAAATGCGATTGCCGATAAGGATGCTGGACAAGTCTTTCCAGATCTTCGTTTGGGTCAATTGTAAGTGGCATTAGTCTCCTGAATATAGACTGACTGCTCCCGAGCGCTAATAAGAAATCCGTAGCTTCTTTCTTGTTCCTTAAAATAAAAGGCTCCATACAACTTATTGGTGTTCCCACGGGGAATTCTGCTTTTTCATTTTGAAGTCAAGATATAGGAATCATTTTTTCCAATTATTATTTTGAAGTCAAAATGAATGCAATCATTTTGATTGCTCTGCATTAACTGAAGTCACCTTGAAGTCACTAGCATTCATTGCATTCACTTGAAGTCAGTGAAGTCATTGAATTGAAAGAAATCCATGTAAATCTAAGGATGACTTCAATGAATGCATTTCGAAATGATTGCATTATTTTACAGCCCTGATTCGGGACCATGGGCATATGTGAATCGAAAAGTTTGCAAGTTTCAACTCATTCATAAGTCAATAGTTCCATTCAAATTGCAATTTCTCTGCAACGAATGACATGTTTCCAAAACAAATAATTCAAAGTACCAAAATTGTTTCGGACTAATGAAAATTACCTTCCAGTTCCTGTCCGAAAGCCTTAACTCCATTTGACCTACACGTCGCTCATCCACTAATCCGTTGGCGAACATTCATATGTGGCCTGGCAATGTGTGCGTTAAAGCCTGTGTGCTCTTGCATGAAGATTTTGGTGTTCAAGCTCATTTTCGTCCTTAAATATTCATGCGGTTTGCATTGTGCAAGAGGAGCAAATATGTTCGCGAATGGACGTTAAAAAAAAAAAACCAAACCCACTGCCTCTGAACTCTCAAGCCTTCACCTTAAACGGTGAGACGCGAAAGGATGAACAGCACCAGTCGCGGTTATTGCTGTAGTAGTGCAAGTAGTTATACACAGTTGT
The DNA here is from genome assembly GCA_949716465.1 of Chalcosyrphus nemorum. Classification (NCBI taxonomy): domain Eukaryota; kingdom Metazoa; phylum Arthropoda; class Insecta; order Diptera; family Syrphidae; genus Chalcosyrphus; species Chalcosyrphus nemorum. Next base: position 87,678,551 of record OX454332.1, read on the forward strand.
TAACACCGAAGGCAGTCGTCGTCATACTTAAGTCAGTCAAGTGCATTGCATTACAGCCTCGTCCTTCTCCTTTTCGGCCTATTTTTTTCTTATTCCAATATTATTTTTTCGAGAAATAAACCAAAGAGCAAGAAACATAGAGAAAGTGGAGAAAAAAACTGGAAGCCTTGAAACTTTCACACCATATGCATAAAGGGGGCTATATGCTCTCACGTGTAAACATAGAATGTGAGTCAATGTGTGCTCAGGATGTTAGATGGGATTTCGCAGATTTTTTTTCCGTTTCGTTTCGTTTTGCCCCATTAAGGAGCATACGTGTATACACAGTACCTGCAGCTGTATAGCTGGCGTATTAATAATTAATTTAGCGAAACCAACAGAGAGAGTACCACAAAAGTAGGCCGAGAGAGAGAGTGAGAGTGTTAGTCGCTTGAGAGTAAAATATTCTTGTAAGAGAACGGATAACAGATTACGTTACGTACGAAAACTTAAGAGAGAGCGAGAGTTCTTTTGAAATAAAAACTTTACAACAGACCAAAACCGAGACGAGTATGTGTTTTTGGGTCGGGGGGAGGTCGCGGTAAAATTTAGTAGCAACATGTATGTTACACTACATATGTAACATATGCGTGTAGAAGGGGGGAACAGTGTTCCGTTTTTCCTCTATATGACTGTCACCTGTTGAACAGAGAATGGTCTGCTGTTAAAAGTAGAGCACCATAGTACAGTTAAACAGTGGGAGAGCATGGCAGGGATTACACGCACACAGCCATAGATACATAAAATGGCAGGTGCTTTGTCGGTAAAATGTGAAATGTGATATGAAAGATATATTTTCCAACTGCGGGTTTTGGGTGGAAAGGGGTTGTTGGAGGGAAAAAGTTGTGCACAAAAAGTTCCGAAGCGTGTAGGGCAATTGAAAAAGGTTATTGGTCAATATTATAGTGCGGAGAAGGTCGGAGAGTATGGCAGATTTTTGGGAAAAAAAACTGAGATCGACAAACTGTCGGCTTTGGTTAAAGGGAAGCATGTGAAACGAGACTGGGTAAATAGTAGTTAAGGGCTAGATGGAATAAAGTTTGTTAGAAGTTGTTTGCTTAGCACTTTCTTATGATTACAATTGTTGGAGAGTTTATTTTTTTGCTTTCTGTTAAGGTAACCTGATAAAATAGGAAAATGGTGTTGACGTAGTTTACAACCAGCATAAGGATTTTATGATGTTGGATAAGAATTGTTGAAAAGTGTTGTATTGAGCACCTACTTAGGCGAAGATCCCTCTAGAGTGATTAGAAGATTATATTTAATGCGTCAGGCGAGCTATTCGTTAAGATAATAAGTGCTTATGGAGGTGGATACTTTTAGGGTTTTTTTTTTGTGCAAAATGTAGCCAGTTAAGTGGATTTACTATACCTATTCGCAGGACCAAAAAATGTATACATATATAGAGTATTACGGTGCCAAAATTCTGCAACATATTTAATTTTAACCAAGCTAACTCGTTCCTTATGTAGATTGATTGACATAAGATAAACAATACAAATACAGTTAAACGAATTTTTAGCAAATAAAAAGGTACTTTTATCAAAATTGTCAGTGCCATGCGAAAAATGTATTTTGAAAAAGTTGGCCTTAAACAAAGTACCGTTAATAGTAGAGCTAAAAACAAAATTCTAAATTTGTCTCCAATTGTGACCTTACAGAGCTAAAATATGAAGTTTGAAGAAAAATGGCTCAGGGGTTTAGGCTACAGTCTGTGCCAAAGGTGCGATTCTGACGTCTAAATGTCACGTTCCTATTGCCTAACACTTAAGGAAGTCTTGCGGAGCAGGCATGCAGATGAATTCAGCTAAGATTTTGTGATTGAAATAATTCCGGGCGTTCGTTGGTTGCGCAGAAGGAAAGGGGAAAATATTACTCCGTATGATTATTGAGTTCTTTTTGACCCAGTTCAGTGGATGGCCAAAGCTTGCAATCAAGGCTTGGCCGTACTGTCGTTAGTATTAAAGATTCCTAAGCTACTAGTCCAAGAAAGAAGTGTAGCATAAGAAGTTATATTCTGAATGGATCTTCCCAAAGGCAGACGAAGCAGGAAGTTGGCATCAGAGTATGACTACTAATAACGACACAAGTAGATTTGAAGATCTACTTGGCAATTTATGCAGAACCTACTGATAGCCCAAATAATGAACTATTTTGTTTGTATAGGGAATTATGCACTAGTGGTCTATTTTGCGCCATACTAACCTTGGAGAGGTTTGCATCCTTCGTCTACAATTGCTTTAGTATTGTATTTGATGGCTATGCACTCTTACTTAGCCTAGATGAGAATAAATCCCTTTAGAGCTCTCTCTCTAGATTAGTTTCTTTTAAGAATCTGAGACTGAGAAGTAGGGTCATGGTTGGCATATTCTCTGCTGATATTTGGCCTTTAATTGTTATACATAATTTCCATAGTTGCTCCCTCAGTTTGCGGTGTCCTGTTAGGAAGCCAGCTAGGATGCGTAGGTTATTCTTGCTGAGGCAGATGCAAGCTACCAATCTTTTCTGGTTGTAGTTTCCCAGTAGTTTCTTAGCTTGTCTTAGACCTGTAGTATTGTTCCAGGTTCTTGCCTGTCTTCTTTTTCAGATATCCTGAATTTTTCGCGTATAGTGTGATCCCTTATTCCACAAAAAGGTTCAGGTCCAGTAAAAGATTCTGCGGCTCCTTGTCTTGCCATGGCATCCGCTTCTTCGTTACCTTTCATTCCGACATGTCCAGGGATCCAGTAGAGTGTGACCTTGTTGTTCGTGCCTAGTTTATTAAGTTTATAAAGGCATTCCCATACCTACAAACTTCGATTTAATAATGTAGGAATCAAGCGCTTTAATGATTCTGAGTGTTCCAGACGTTAAAAGGAAAGATGGCCAACTTGTAGGTTTGACGAGGTATCTATCTGTTAGTCTGTCACAGCCTTGTTACTTCTGAATCATTTGACGAACAGAGCTAAGACTTTTAGTATGACTGTGGCATTGGTATTTATTCATATGGACGGCATAGGTTTTTTCTTTTCAAGAGTTATCCAAGCAAAACTTCTCTCGATTCGCAATACTCCTTCTTCTCCTTTCTCTATTTCCTATCTTAACAGCGCTATCTTCTTGAATAGCCAATCCATATCCTCAAAAGAGTAAGAGCGACGAAATAACTTGTAATAAATCATCAAAGTGTCCACTCAAGCATTAGTCTCATCTGGGATGACACGTCCTGATAATGATGACAAGATATTACCAGGAACGAAGGCGTAGCTATCACTACCGTCCACTGTCCAGTTGAAGACCTTGCTAGCTTATTGTCTTAGCAAATTGGACATGACTCCTCCTTGGTTCATCTCAGACAGATATTGGGCTAAAGGATTGAACAACTTATGCTACAGACAAAAATACTGATCAAACTTAAATAATAATTGCTTCCAATTTTAGTTAGAATCAACTGGTTTCCATGTAATATACAAAGTGTCCTTGAACCAGGCTGAAAGAACTCTAAACACATCTTAACTAGTTGCGCTAATTAGACCATTAGCTCAACAGATAGATCCACGGCAACTGGTGTTATCCCCAACTCACTTCGTTTTTTTTTTTTTTTAATTAAAAGTACCAAAGGATAATTGCTATGCAAATTAGACTATAATAGAATCGCAATAATGAGATATTAAATCAGTCTGCTTAATAATCGTTAAAGACTCCTGGGCTTATTCACAGCTTCAAGTGACAGGCATTAATTTAAAATGAGATTGCAAATAACTTATTTATGCGAAGTATAAATTTCTTTCGTAAAATTAAATTTCGTCATTTTTCAGTCACAAGAAGAAGAAGACGAATCAGAAAAAAAAATCTATAAATAACGACTTAAGGTAGTTAAAAAATAATAAAATGTATCCCGTCCCGTCCTTTTGCGATGATAAAATTAAGCCACCAACTTCATGGCACTTTGTGTGTGTATAAGTATCTACAGACGTCGTTATATGTCATTGTTATTGATGTCATTGCATGAATATAACTGATAATGTAACAAGGCCATAAAGACATTTGAATGTGTGTCTAGCATCGTCTATTGATGCAGTCTCACAATTGAATAGAAGGCAAAGAAGGAAGTACCTTTGTTAGAATTGTGATTGAAAAAATCTTTGCAATTTAATTCAACATTTATTCAAATGAATCTTCAACGAAATGTCGAAGGAAACAATTAGGACACCGCAATATTGAAGAGTTTAGCCCACTAAACCTGGGGTACACTAAAATTTACATAATTTTCCTTTGGCGAGGATAGCACCTACTTAGGGTTCAATGTACCTGGCCTCGCTGTCTTTGATATTTTCTAAGGAATTGTATGGTATGGAATATGCTACATTTGCATTTTCCTTGAATCCTTGTCAATAGCTAGTTAGAAAAAAGGGTCTTACCATCTAAGGGTTGCTAAAATGTTTATGGCAAACCTCTAGTTTATGGAGAGAGTCCAAAATCAATGATTAATGCTTCGTATCGTACAAAATGACATTAAAGGCAGGGCCATCTAGTGGTTTCTTTTTAAATCATAGGTTATTTTGACATTGACAGTTGTTACCCGCTTGAAAATTTGACAGAAAGTCAGTACCATACCTAGCTAGTGGACCACACTTATAGTCCCCGTCGTCGTACGGCACAGACTAGAATGTGGATGCTGTAGCCGAAAGTGTGAGACTTCGAAAATAAGGCTGGGACTTTTTTTTGTACTGATATTAAAGACATGAATTTGTGGGGAACCGTGAAGGACCAATGTTATGCCAATAATTCAGAAAAGATTTAAGCACTCAAGGCCATTATCGTCTAGGCAATCCATGAGCCACAAGGCCTTGGAAAATTAAAGTAACACAATGAGTTACTGCGAAGCAAGCAGAGGCATCGCTACATTCCAAGAGGGACGTAAGCCAACAAACCAACAAACAAACAGCTGAGTTGGTCAAGGTAGTTGAGGTCTCACATTCACATCCTTGCTGCATCTGCCCTGAGGATGAACTCGGCTTAGGATTCCATATGGGAAGGATTCGCTTTTTCTGGCGGGAATAGTGGGTGGCTGGGCTAGGTGTGATCAGGGTGGCTGGGTCGCTTCGTAAGAACTCGTCCTCTATGCAGATGGGACTACAGATCACCTGAAGAACTAATGAGATCTTCATTTGCTTTCTAAGACCATAGAAACAGCCATTGGCTAAAGTAATTCTTCGTTTTATCTCCTCACAGACATCATTTGCGGAACTCACCGAAGAACATATGTACATACAAGCATAGGTAGACAAAATCTTTTACTACCTCAAAGTCTATTGTGGAAGTCTGTCCAAGTAGCCGATATTGGGTAATGGGTGACGGGCTCATAGTGATCTCAGTTTAACAATATTTATGTTTCATTATCTTTATTTTCGAAACCCTAATCCTTTAAGGAATTATTCAAGAATATTTTCTAATGTTTGAGATGATCACCTGCCAGATTTAGGAAGAAGAATTGTAAGGGTGTTTGCCCGACAACAGCTTCGAATACTCATCCTAGAAATCCATTATAGTTTTAAGACTGCGATTTTAAATATTGCCGTGCCTAGTTGCAAGGCGGTGGACTTGATATGCGAATTTTGCTCAAGATTTTCTGGCTCACAAATTGGTGCTGGTAAGTGGAAAGAAAAGACTCCTACTTTCGGACAGTCCTTTAAGCGCGGTCTAAATAGGGAATCACTCCACGCAGAATGAGATCGATTTTCTTTCGCAGAAGTGATGGAACTACAGTGTCTCCGATAAGGGCTTTGAGGCGCCAAAGAGGACGGCAAAAAGGTCTAAATTATATGAAATTGTATGGTTATGACCATACAGACGTTGAGCGGCAGAATTACGGAGTGGCTCCACTCAGTTCTCAATTCTGTAAGTGCAATGCTAAGATGCCCTATATGATGACAGATAAAAATAAAATATAAATAAAAACAAATAAACATCACTCACCCATGGCCTACCATTTCACAACTTAAGGTGTTGTGCGTGATATACATTTCTGGACGTACATATGTAAGGAACCTACATTTTTATTCCGTAGCTTTCTCATGGCAATACTTCTATTGGATCTGTGTCAGACGCTCTCAAGAGGGAAGATAATGAAAAACATACCAGCCTCCAATTCTAAGCTCAGAAAACCAAATCCTTTTTTGAAGTCTGTTTATCAGTTAAATAAAATTAAAGATTGACACATATGTAAACAAAAATGTGTGTAAGACCTGTGGAGAAATGTATTTACGTTTCCTTAGCTTCCTTAATGTATAAAGTTTTTTTTTCAAAAATATTAAAAAAAAAAATGGAAATAGATAAAAACATAATCTCAGATTGTCGTGAGGACACTCTCGAAGGTGCACTATCGACCACAATATGCGTGAATTGCTCCTAATTGCTTGTCATGTGATATTATCTTCTCCACGGGCCAACATTACTCTGGGATTCTTCCGGGAAATTGAAAACATGTAATATACTTTTCGCATAGACTTCTTCTAAAATGGATAGTAAAAAACATAGAAGTTGTGCATTAAAAAATGCCGGCTCAAGAAAAAAATAGACTTGATGTTTTACACAGAATTTTTGAAAATGGTGTGGGTACTTAAAAGTACTTAAAACATGTCCTGAAGGAAGAATGCTGAATTCAACTTAGGGATATACTCAAACAGACTATTGGTGGCACTTTAAATGTTATGTGTTTTACAGCATTATAGGAAGAAACCTATGCAAGCAAAGCAACCTATAATAACATTAAGTTAAGAAAACTACACATGTACAAACTTAAACCTACAAGGATATTATGGAACTGTTTTCAGTATGCTTAAATTGAATACAAATTATAAATAAAATCGGTTGATAATCGAGTTTGGTTAACAACATGTAAAATACTTTTATTAGCTTCTTTGCTAGAATACGTGGCGCACCATATTATGGGCTTTACCAAAGTTTATCCCAATATAAAGTGTAAAAAAATCACTAGATCAGCCAACAAGCCTCAGATATAAAGTTTTAAGCCATTTAGGCATCAGTCCAACAAACGTTTGCACTAAACGACAGATAAATGTTGCCACTTCACTTATTTACACATAACCTTTTTAAGTTCGTTTTCTTTTTGAAGTTTGATATTAAAAAAAAAAATAAAAATATACAGATTGCGCTATTTTGTATTTTGGTATATAAAAATTGAATAGCTTTGACATCTATCAATCGACTGAAACTTCAGTTTCACACCAAAATCACGCGCCAATATGGTGACGCTATACATTGAAAATAGTCGTTGGAAAATATCGTGGACAACAAGCACACTATTCGTCATTTGGTGTCGAATTTTGTTGAACAAGGGACAGTGGGACATGGCGTTCATCAATGTCAAAGACGTTCCTATGAACTGGTTGAACCGGAAAGAGAGATAGTTTCCGAGAACCTTCATGTGTCATCTAGCCATTGTACTCAACATTAGTGGAAGCAACATGCGGCTCATTTTAAAAGATGCTTACACTGAACCTGATTTTTTTGAGCAAATTTTAATGACCGACGACGCCCATTTCACACTCTTTGGCTTCTGTAACAAACAAAACAGAACAGGGAACAGGGAATCCACAGGATCGTGAAACGCTATTGCATATTCCAAAAAGTGACTGTTTGAACCTGCGCGGGAGTTTGCGCCAGAATCATCATTGGGCCACATTTCTTCAGAGAAGGCGAAACAGTCGACGAGATTGTCTGCACACAAGTGTGTTGAAAGGTCTAGATGGTTATTGATTTCAGCAAGGCGGTGAGCCATGCCACACTGCGTATCAAACAATGTGGTTTCTGCAACGAAAATTCCCTGGACGTGTGCTATCAGATTTGACCCCTCTGGACTTCTTTTTGTAGGGTATTTAAAAAGCAAAGTATACGCCAGCAAGCTTCAGACTATTGACGACCTCAATGTAATCATTGGTCCCGAAATCATCACTTTATTGTCCGAGATTCTGGTGATCGAAAACGCAGCAAAAAGGGCAGATTTTGCTTTGGTCAGATTGATGTTGTATTCAAAAACTAGTTCGAAGGAATTGGGAAGGACCCAAATACCTCATATATGCAAATCTAGTTTAAAGATTTTAAAAATTTTGTAAAGGTAAAGAAGTTGAAAATTGCGAGGTTAAAATTGAATAAGTCTTAGAACATACTTAAGTTGCTCAATTCGCCAGTTAAATTTGCTTGTTTACCTGGGGTAGTGGAACCGTCCTCAGAAGTAAAAAGCTGTCAAAAAGTGCTAGGTACTACTCAGCGATATTAGTGTTGGCTATAGAATACAAATTTTTAAAATTTGACATATTGACCATTAAAACAGCCACTATAAAGTAAAGTCTAAGTTCTAAATCGGCTGCAGGGGACCAAGGCTTTTCTCAAAACTGTACGTGTTGTGCGTGGTATATATTTTTACACGTACAAAACGAATAGTTTTATGCCGCATCTAAAGGACAGAAGGGTTTTTTGTGAAACTTTCTCAGGACATTTATGCTCTTGGATGTTTGTCAGACCCTCGCAACAGCTGAGTCCGTAAAGAAAAAAAACGTTGATGGTGTTTTTTCTGGATTCGAACCTTGGACCCCATGCACAATATGCTAACCATAAAGGCACTGTGCCTTCTTCACATTACAGGATTAGATTATTTGGCTCCAGCGCTGTAATGATGCGGCTTGAAATGGATAATAATGGCTCGTAATTCAACCAGCTTGAATACCAATTTACGACTGTTCCCTTCGAATATTTATTCGAACGTTCCAATAGGGACAACCATAGAATGACGGAAGTGAATGTAACTTAGAAACACATGGCACAGAACATTCAAGACCGAAGCACAGTAGCTAGGCAAGGCTTAGGAGAGCTAAGACCCACTGCCATTAACCACACATGATGACACACATTCGTTGTAGAGGTTTTAGAATCGACAAGGAGTTACACCACAAAAGTATGTAAAGTAAGTAGTCCATTCATTAAATTAATTAATCCCACACAGAGCCATCCATTAAGTTATGTCAAGATACATAAACTACTAGTAAATTGAAAGCTAAGAGGACTCCAGAAAAAAAATTAAATAGAAAACCTTCGAAACAATTAATGCCTTTCGAATTTTCCACAGTTTGAGAAACCCCATTCAAGTAACTTTGTGGCAGGCTTCCCTTAAAGGGATTTCCAAAGAAAAAAAAAGCCTTCCTTTTTTCAGATTTGGTTTTATTTTTCACAAAAGACGCTTTGATGAAAGCCAAACGCATATAAAGAAACTGTTTTGTATCTTCAAGTAATACCGTTAAATACAGACGAAAAAAGCACTTTCATTCGACTAAAGAAACCCCAAATTGCACACGTTAAATGGCTTCCTTAAGAGGAATGGAGATGAAAAATGATTCCTTCCAATTAGTGGTAATTTAAATTCCATTCTTATTCGTGTTTTTTGTACTTAAAATTTGATCTTGTAACAAATTCATAGCTATCGCCAAAGACTGATTGCATTTACACTGTGCGGATAAAAATCCCCTAAAATATACACACATATGTGTATATGTACAGGGATACCATAAAAAAAGGGAAAAAATCACTCACCCTTGCCTCGGCGATACACATCAGTGTAACTCAATTCGTAGATATCCTTTTTTTGGCTAAAAAAAAGCTCAACGAAATTTATCGCCTATACCATTTGAGCAACAAAAAAAAAAACTTGATTACAGCTCATTTGCTTTATTTGAAAAACACCGTGCAAATGGCTCGTAAAATCCTTTAAATAAATTTCTTCTTTTTTCAAAACAGCTTAAGTCGCCGCCATAGAGCTGGAGACTTCTAAGATTAAACTACTTAATTATTTTATCTATTTTTTTAAATATTGCTCTTCACTTTGTAAACTTCCAATTTTGGATGGAAGCTACTAATATACATATGTATATAGATTTTTTTGCAACTTTTTTTTTCTTTTCGTTTGACTTTCAATCAAACATTCTCCCACATACACTTACAATTTCACTGTACACTCGCGCACACACAACACAACACAACACCATCAGTGCACTTCATTGAATCAGGTTATCTGAGCTGTAGATCTACATATCTTTGCTCAGGAAGAAAACATTATTAAGGATATTATCATACACAATTTTTATGCGATTTTTATCTTTTTGTCGCAGTGGTTTTTTTTCTTTTTTTTCTCAATATTTGTGTTATCCTTCCAACGTACAGGACACAACGAATACGTGAGTATAGAGTAGTAGTCACAGATGGTCTTCGGAGTTTTACTGGCCTGGTTGTTGTTATTGCTTTCTAAAGTAGCACTGTTGCTCTTTGTTGAGGAGGCGTTCAGCAGAGTGGGCCAACAACATATGTATATGCCGAGATCCGCACAAAAAAAAAAAGGACACACTACACACACGACAAGAAGAAAGAACTAAAGTTATTTTTGGGGTACATTCTTCTCATAGATGTGTGCACATGAGCACTTCGGCATAGGTAGTTAGTTCCGTTTTTACTGTTTCCTTTCTTCGTAGTTTTTTTTTTTTTTTTTTTCTGTTTCCTCTGCTACTGTCGTCTTCTTCTACGTTTATGATTTATAAATCACATCAACGACTCTTGCAGAGAAAAAGGGGGACACCGCATACAAAAAGGAAAACCCGACCGAAATTAGCTTCAAAGATTCACTCGCTATCCAATTATCCTTCTATATTTGTTGTTTCACATTCTACGGATGATAACCTGTTAAGGACATTTATAAACATTTATACAAAAACTGTAAAAAAAAGCACAAATTTTTTAAGGTGAAAAACCAAAGAGCAACAAAACATGGACGATTCTCGAAGCCGAGAATATTAAATGAGCCTACGAGGCCATTTAGTTTTATTTTATCCTGTCTCCGTGCCACTATAACACCAACCCTCTTAGAACTAAGAAAAAAAAATATTTTTAAAAAAAGAAAGATATCTACTTTTATACAAAACTTTTCTCTTTAAAAGTAGAAACACAAATCAAAAAAATAAGAAGAAAAATATAGCCCGCCGCGGATGCAAACAATATATCTGCCGGATACAACCAGACAGGTTGAAATTTCGCTTTGCACTGTAGAATTCACTGCGCGAAATATACAGGAGCACCATACACTCTACAGTGCGTACAAATTAAAGAGTGAATTTCACTTCACAGAAATGTTATTTCTGCACTTTCCGCGTTGTGTAGATACAACTCATATCTTACAGAACAGAATAGAAAGCACTTGTTCGTCATTTGTCTGTGAAAATGAAAAAAAGGATACTATATGGGTAACAGCAAACAAAAAAAGAAAAGGAAAATCCGACTGGGAACTATTAACATACAACTGCCTCTGCCCGGAGCGTACTAGCGCAAGGAGCAGCAACTGTATCGCCTGAATGATGATACAAAATCTCTCTCTCTCTCTCTTTGAATTAAATATTCAACTAATGGGAGAGAGAAAAAGTTCTCACGAGGACTGCACTGCACCCAATGAAGCTGTTTTTTGTTTTTGTTTTTTGTTCGTCCATTTAGTCCTTATGTTTTCTTTTCAGGATACCATTTTCACAACAAAGAATGTAGTTAACATAGTCAAAGAGACGTATGCTGTAAGGTGGAATACAACAACAAAAATACATAATACCATTGCTAATGTTATTGCAGACAGCTGAGGAAGCTAAGGAAGACCGACACGCAAGTGTTATACCTTGCTGTGGGTGGCATAGGAAGCTCTTGTACGTCATTGTGTGGAAAAAAGCTTCTCAGGATTCAATGCGCTATTTGCGCGTTATAACACAGAGCAATGGGAGAGAACAAAAAGGAGTCAGTGAAATGAAACGTATGCAAAAAAAAAACAAAGTGTGTTTTGTTTATCGGTGGACTGAGCTTTTGCTTCTTGTTGAATATTTTTCAAAGGATGCCAATTTTAATTTAATCTTGTAATGCTCGTAAGTTTTAGTTAGAGTTTTAAATGATATCATAGTTTCAGACCTTTTAATTTTTATTCAAACGTTTTTAGAGAGTAGATACAGCAACAGAAGAAAACACGGGGGAAATACCGAGGACTACGCTCAATGTTAAAAACTTCTTCAATTAGTCACGAATTAGCAGATCTTTAGCCAGAATGAATACTCTACAGTACCTTCAAAAGATAGTCTCGAACTACTTTCCCGACTTCCTGTCAGTTTAGGCATCTGGCTTACCTCTTTAGTATTCTGCTACGACAATAAGTTAAGATGATCGGCAATGTTAACTATATCTCTGTGATCAAATATATCCAGAAGCTTCGTGGAGGTAACAGTGGCTTCCAAGCCTAGAACTGCTAAAAAACTTAATTTTGTCAAGCGGTGGTTGATTGGAGATCGATTCCTTCCGTGTCCTCGTTTATGCTTCCCCGACTTGGGCACGCATAAAAAAGCTATAATCAGCTTACAGGCTCTGTGCAATTAGAGTAATCAGCGGCTTCCGAACAATTTCCGACGAAGCAGCTGGAATGATCACAATCAACATTCTCGCGAACGAGATGCAAAGAGTGTACCTTAGGCGACCCTCGAACTGGCAAGAAGCAGAAAGGGTCAAGGAAGAGGAAAGGGCAGTCTCAGCATCGCTGTGGCAAACCAGGTGGGATCATTCCTCAGTAAGGGGGAACTGTAACAACCATCTTACACAGTTCCTGTCGGGGCATGGCGGTTATCAGAAATACCTCCATAGTTTTGGACACGATAGTTCGCCCCAGTGCCCAGAATGTCCAAATGAGGAGGAGGACGCGGAGTATGTACCTAATGTTTTACTGCAGACGCTTTGTAGAGGTTAGAGGAAACCTGCCAAGTCCAAAAAATCTTATAAACCACATGAAGAGGTCAGAAAGCGAGTGCATGGAGATCTGCGCATTCACACTGTGTGTGCAGAACGCGCTGCGAAGAGCAGAAACCCTAAGAAGAGCCCTAGAGGCAGACTCAGAGACTACATTGAAGTCTACTTCATACGCTATCATCTCAAGGATCTGCCTTTGATCTCTGTCAATTCTTCTCTTAATATGAGCCATCAGTCAAAAATGTCTGCTTGGAAGCTACTACTCACAACAAACTCGCCATATGATTTTATATGCATTTTCACTGAAATTCTGTACTTATTTTTAATTGATATCTCAGACCTCTGAGGGTAAAGTCTGTGGAGGATCCCTAGTGAGTTACAATTCCAAGAAAACTCATTGCATTCAAGGGGAGGGATGCATGCCTAAGAGAGTGCTTAGTCTTTAGTAAGCGGACTCCTAAGGCCCTTCCCTTTAAATCCAGCCTTCCCTTGGCCTTGTCATGGCGATATACTCTTCTCGATGAATCGTGGCTCCAAAATTTCTAAATTAACAAATAAAAAAGATGAAAATGGTAAAACTCCAAATACACCAGCTTCTGTTCCTGCTGTTGAGCACACAATCGTATTTAGTCGCGTATTTTGACGAGCTGTGAACTGAAACTGGTTTCGTTAAGTTCAATTCTGGCGAAAGAAGGCGGTTTAAGAACGCCCTTCGCAGAAGCGATGACAAGGAGAGTACAATAGCCTAGGTAAGTGGAACACAGCTCACCAGCACCAGCTGCCAAGAAAGCTAGGACTGGACTTTCGTACAGCGGACGCTCCTAGTTTGAGTTAAGTGACCAGTGTCATCAGCAAAAACAACATATTGTCCGTGGGCTCTTTTCACAAAGTAGTGAGCTCCCGACTACAAACATTCTGGCTTCCATTGAAGTACAAAACGAGGGCTTAAAGCCATTACGAGGAAGGTTATGCAAAGCGTTAAGGAAGGTGCAGTCCTTTGTTTAGGATGACGTTTCCATCTTAAATTACAAGGTCTGCTACCGTTTTGGTCAGCTAAGGTCGATCATTAGACCCACCGAAAAGGTCCAAGCGCCTGACCACGGTAGCTCCAGTAAAACTGGTATCAATGGCCTCAGAGCAGAGGCTTAAGAAATTAGCCCTGTAATCACATTTTACGTTAGTATATGTGAAAGCATGATTTTGGTATATCTAGGATTGTCTTCTACGACTTCTATGAACTTGTTTGCAACTTTTTTCCTTCAGATGACAATATTTCTTGTAATGATAGTATTTGTTGAACATATTGTTCCAAAACCAAAATAATCTCTATTCTCTTCAAATAACCATAAACCGTAAAGAAGACACCCGACTTAAATGGGAGAAAAAACTTTAGGAAATGCTGATTACCAAATTAAGCACATGCCACCACTTTGCAGGCAACACACAACACACCCTAACAGATGTCTACTTAACCCAGCTTCGGTCTGCTGAGAATTTTATCCCACTCCTCCCAGTCTACGGTGGCTGACATTTGACTCTCATCGTCCTGATGTCCTTTGGTGTTTGTGAATTCAAACCGAAACCATGTGCTTCTGATGCTTACGATGCTAATCGGGCTTTTGTATGAAAGCTCTTTGTCCAGCTTGTTTTCAATATTGTTGCGTACTAACTATTAGTGTGCTCTAGTGGCTATGACACGATTATGATCCACAAACTCATCTGTATGTTGCAGCAGGAGTTACTACAACTTATGTGGTGGTTAACCAGAGACATTTACTTTTTTCCGCTTTTTCCTTTTGGAATACGAACATAGAGGGTGTGGTAGTTAAATGCTCACAAATGGTTTCATAAATCCTTTGAAAAACGAAGAAAAGATGATTTTTATGAAGCTTAACGTTGTATACTGCTTGTTGACTAGAAAATGATGAATAGCTGTATATCCTTGCAGCTAGTAAGGGATTGTTGCATAGTTGCAGGATTTCTATCTTCGTATTTTATCGTCCTTTTCATTGGTAATATTTATGACTTACGACTTAATGTAGTGTACAGCTGGGTTGATTGAGCTGAAATGATTTAATGTTTTTTTATTTAAAATTGACTGTTTGTCTTCATTATTCTCGTTCAAGGTCATAAGCAAATAAAAATGGGAAAAGATAAAGTACGTTCCTAAGCACTTATACTTTAAGACGTCGGATGGCTAGGAACAGAGTTAAAACAAAAGCACTCAACAGCACAGGGTTATAAGTCTGTCAGTCAATAGTCTACAACACACTCTTGACGCTCATAACTGTGCAGGCATTTTTACGACTACACAATCGTGTCTTGTCTTCTTGCACTACCTCGACACCCTGTTACAGCTGGCGGACTTACTTTCTAATGTTCTGTATCCCCTTGTGTGTCCTAGGACCTTTGCAACGCCTCAGCTCTCCCCAACTCTTTGCAGTGCTTCCTTCTTTCCTATTTTGCGGTATATACTCCCATGACCACCGCGTATCCTGCATCCTGAGTAAGCCGGTTCTATTGCATCGGGTCAGAAAGTGTGTGTGCTCGCATAGTTCGCGGTTGTATCTTCTTTTCCATTTGACTCCTAACCAGCCATTGTAGGCCTTGGCAATTTTTTCGTTGTTGATGGCACAGATTTTCTATGTCCTCAGGCACTTCAAGACCAACTTGATTCACCTGTTTTTCAACTGATGTAAGAACGCTAAGCAAGAACTTTCGAACTTTCTATGATGTCAATCGCATACACTATTTTCATCTACTACAATCAAGCTTTGTGCGAGAGAAGCCCTCAGAAGAAACTTCAAACATAAATATAATGTCAGATAGTCAAGTAGCTCTTACAGCTCTCATGTCCTCTCATTTGAGTTCCATCAAACTTCTAGTTTGGCACTATCTTCACGTACATACTTCTGCAGCTTGTTGTACACAAGAGAGTCACTCTTGTTTGGGCCCTCGGCATGAACAAATTTTCAGCAAAGTGTCCGCTGTGTTGACTTGCAAGATTAGGGGCACAATCTCTGTTCACGGGAATTGAACCTTTCGTTGGCTTACCCAACAATTCAGACAAGACAAAGTAGGAATGTCAAGAAAAGCTCTCTCATTGGAATTCACAACATGACTTACGACATGCCAAAAACTTCATCGATTTCTGACAAAAAACATAAACAAAAACAAATATCTAGGAACATTCTATTAATAAGCAAACACAAGGTTAAGGTCCCAACTGACTTCTTAACTGGCTACTGCTCTTTCAACTATCACATCAAGTAAATGAGCTGTGTCCAATCGAACGTGTGTCATCTGCCTTGAGGACATCGAAAGAGTCCAGTATATGGCTCCTGTGAAAATGTCTAGCCATAGCTCAGCTTCAGCTTGAACAAAAGATATCTTTATGTCGTCGTACTTATTTAGGAGGACCGATGCCTTAGATAGTCCTTTTTCTTAAAAAAACAAAATCAGAACTCAGCTTAAAATCGGTTTATCTAGAGTTTAGATTTAAAATTGAAAATGTTGAGTCTCTTTTGTCAATTTGCTTTGCTTGAAGCCACACTATCACGTGTAAATTTGTGTATAGTTGACATAATAAGCTAGATATGATCTTACATGAGGCATTAGCAGGCATATGCCTCAGTAGTTCTTAGAAGACGTAGGACAGTTCTTTTTGAAGACGGGACATGTAGAGCGAGTGCTTCAGTTATTGTGAATGTTTTTTGGCAACCCATACTTGATGTCATTGTTGTGCTTGTGATACTATGCGTGGTCTCTTCTATACGTGTTTCTTCTTCTGATCTTGTACTTTCCACTCCCTGCTGTTGTCCTCGCTTTCATCATTATGCCAAGTGCTCCTTTGCCTGTAACTCAACGGTGCTAACGGCTGGCTCTGTGATGGTTTTGCCGTATTCGGTTCTCTGGTTGGTGCTGTTTGTAGTAGGTGAATGTACTTCAAAACATTTTCGGTCAGTTGCTCTTTTAAGGGTCTGACTGGTTCTGACGTGCTAAGGTCTTATGACTCTTCTTTGGGGAAACTTATCCCCTTCAGTCGGGCTCCAAAAGAAAATAGCCATGGTGACATTAGAACGCATACAGATCAGTTATGTTCTACCATAGAAGAAAGCCTAGGTTGTTTTTTAGTAGACTATGAAGCCTGGGGCTATTTATCGCTGTACTAGGAGCTGCTGCCAAGTCGATTAGTTGGAAACTGTTGTAAGTTTGTTCAAAAGTTCGTTACTTATTTATATTTTTAGAAGAAGAAGAAGTTCAATGTTAAACCAAATACAACTTCAGTGCGGGGGACTAATAGATAGTTTAGATTCATTGCCCATTCACTGCTCTATGTGACCTTTTTTTTCTTACAAAATCTACGTAACATTCTGAAAACAAAAATCTACAATCTAAAAGACTACAAATTCCGCCAATCAAATCCGTGTGCAAATATAAATGACACAAATCCTTTGCTTGTTTATCTTCTCAACGCTATTTCATCATGGAAAAACATTTTGAAAAGATTCTCAGCACGAAATATAACAACAAGTAGATAAAAACTTGATTCCCTTCGGATTTGGTGTTTCCTTTCGCCGGGTTAAGACCAACTACCGTGATCTGCTACTGCTGGTGGCACGTGCTCTAGGTTTCGTGCTTCATGCAACCTGCATTTTGTAGCGATAACGAACTTAACTATCCTCGTTTAGGAAATCCTTGCCGGGCATCACACACAAACACAAAACGAGAGAAAAAAAAATTTAAGTGTACAAAACAAGTTGAACTCCCTGCAGTCGATTAGAGCTTGACAACCTTCAACTTATATCTTGCCTCGTAAGGATAGATACTCATAGAAGTTCAATGTCTGTTTGACGTGAAAAGTTATTCAAAGTTTCGCACTCTGAATGCGGATATCTGATCGAAAACTTCTAATTGATGGATGTTGACTCTTAAATAAACGAGTTTTAGCATATAATTCGATTGTTTCAATGAAATTCTCTCCAATGGTTTCGTAGAAAATAGAGTGCCATACGGTTGCAGTGATTCTCCAGCGAATGCACAATCAAAATAAACACATTTAATCGCATTCTCTCGGTGCAATTTGTGGCAATAAAATCGTGATTGATAGATATGAGCACGTTTCGATTAGTTAACAAGTACCGATAGTTGTGTGTGAGATATTCTTCGCTTTGTTTATGGTGATTGGAGGTAAACAAGTGCTGTGAATTTGTGGGGTTAAAAGATACGAAAAAGAAGGCCGTGTGTATGACCTTACTGCAGAAACTATGCGTTTTATGTTTACAATCTTTAACTCGATGTTTATTTGTGAGTACTAGTTCTGTGATTTAGATTTCATTCAACTTATCAAGTTGCATTGCAGGAACTTCGTGAATCGGTTCCTAAAATAGAAGTTCTGACGAAAGGTGAGCGGACGATTGCATGGTATGTATGTGGGTCATCTCTTGCAACAAAGTTTATGTTGGTTTATGTGTTGTGAAATTTTAATTAATGGAGTAAGAGTAAATACAAAAAGTAAATACATTTTTTTCTCTTTTAAGTAATATTTTCAGATTCGAAAGCAGATAAATGATTGCTACTTTTGAATTTCTATCTCCTTTCATCTATCAGTGGAAAGGTGTAAAAATGTTTCAACTTATGTACATATGTATGTATATCATTTTAAATTTATTGATCCAATGGTAGCCTTTCTTGACACTAAGGCCTTTCTTGACACTAAGGGAGCTTTTAATAATCTCAAACCATAGGCATCATCAATCATTTCTTATTTGCACCGATACGTAGTGTTGCGCAAGTTTTGGATTCATGAAAACTTTCAGTCTCGATATTTTAGCAATATTACATTTATAGAGGAGTCGAAAAAGTGATTCTGGCAACTCTATCTGTCTGTCAGCAAAGCTACAGCCTAAACGGGCTTACGGATTTGCATCAAATTTCGTATCTTAGATCTGTGGGGTAATCACTAGAGGCCAAATTAATTTTTTTTGTTTTAGCACTAATATTAACGGTACTTTACTTAGAGCTAAATTGGTAAATACTGATTAACTTTCAATTGCAAGGTTTTTTGTTGCAATTTATACTGAAGTCACTTTAATAACATTCTAAAAGATGCATAACAACATTATCGCACTTAATGCCAATTTGATTAAATATTCAAATTTTCCATTTCCATAAAACTGAACTAATACTGTAAGATGGTGACGTCAGACCTGTGCCCATCCAGAAGCAGTAGAGGTAAATAAATAGATGGACAGGCAACACTAGAATAATTAGAATAATATAATACAATTTTATTATCACCCTATATTCAAAAGCTTACAGTGTTACCATAACGGTTTTAGTTTTTACTAAACTCACCAAAGCTGTTTTGTTGATGCTTTCGAAGCTTCTATGGGTGAAGATATTTGCTTATTGCATACAGCTTTGTATTTTTTGTCTTAATGTCTATTTCTGCTATTCGCCGCTAGTTTGTATACATTTTCAATAAAGCGTTTGCATTTTATGGCTGACGATGACGAGTATCGTAATTTTGAGCATTGGTCAAGTGCATTGTTTTATTCAGTAAATTGAAACATTTATAGTCCTTGTAGCAACATTAGACACAGAGCAGGGATGTTCTATAAGATTTGACAATACTGACTCAGACGGCTGGCAGACATTAAGAACCGCCGAAGATATCTATAGGAAAGGATGTAAGAAAATAGTCTCGATCTATATCCGGGATCTGATGTGATGCCGCAAAGATGGTAGTTCCGTGAAAATATTGAAACAACATCGCTCACATCCTTATGTATTGCTCATATTCGTAGTAACAGGCTGAGAAATATTGCAGAAATAGCTAGTGTAAAGCAGGGATGTCAAAATCAAACTCCTTTAGTGCCATTTTTTGTTTGAAATATGACAGCGGGTCACTCTAAAGTACATTATGTGTTTTCCAATATGGATTTCTAAACTTTGACAGGTGATGGAGACCATATTGTTAAGGCTAAATCTACATCTAATTGGCTGTTATTAATTTAATCAGTCTTGCCAAATCAACAAATATAACGTTAAACAACAGCAAATGAATAAATTGTTTTAAGAAAGTGGGACTTTTGTTCAAAAATATTTCGCATTTCTTTCGGGTTCGTCAACAAGCAAAATTTTCGGATTGGGGACGATAATAATTCACACGAATCGACGGCCAGCGCTATCGGTCGATGAAAACCTATTTATTTTGGCCTCAATTAAAGGAGATGTACAACGACGACACGCTGTTTCAACAGGATGGCGCTACGTTCTACACAGTCACAATGGACATTTACCATAAGCAAAAAAATGTATGAACTTAAAATTGCACATGATGTCACGGTCCGTATCTTTGACATGCCTGGTGTAAAGTCTTAGTAAAATCTACTGATAGTCAAGTCAGGTTTGTCACTGAAAGGCTCGTTTTACATGAATGACAGCCTGGGGGAAAATGTGAGTTCTGGTCAACCATTCGTTCATATTTGTTTACATATTAGACAATCTAGCCTTCGCCTGTTTTTTTTTTTTATATAGATTCAGTCCTCTGCATATACAATATTGACTTTTTTTAATTCTCAAGTGCCCCTGACTTTTCAATACTTATACCTCATATCATCCGGTCAACATGTTGTTGTGAGGCCCAATTGTTACCTTCAGCAACGAATTGTGGAATCGAAAAACGAAAAAATGCATTGTAGAGTAGGAAACGACTCCATGGCTAAAATTGTACTTGACATCTGTCAAAAAAAGCATTTAATTCAGTAAATGACAGCCAACATGCACTCCATCTATTGGTTTCTAAGGACAGTTTGGGTACGGAGCACTTAATGCCATTGGTACATGTCCTCAATACAAGTATCAATCCTAATTAAATAGTATTCTAATATTTAATGGTTGTAGTGCGCTTAATCATTCAAAAGTACAATGAAACATCGCAGAGGGGAACTGATATTTCTTTTGCTCCACGCTTCTTCTTGGGTAGAATTGATACTTGCCTTCAACTGCATACATACTTGAGTATGAATGATCATTATTTACACATAAAAACATTACATCTTCTGTTAAAGAAAACAAGTCGATATATTTTTCAATAATTTCTTTGTATTTCATCATTAAAATGATAACAATTAAATGGGACAAACAAAATGTCAGTTTGCAAAATATTATTTCTTTCTCTCTGTTCCATTCATTTTTTTTTTGTTTTTGGTTTTTTGGTTTAAAATTTTGTTTTCAATATATTTATATATATATTTGTTGTATATATAGAAATAGTCAGTTGATTTGTTTTTATTATTATTTTGTTGTTTGTTTGTTATTTATCTAGTAATAATATATTTATAAACGATTTCATTTTTGTTTGTTAAATACATACATCTAAACAGAAAAATGAATACAAAAACCATTGGTTTACTTAATTTGTATCGTTATTGTTTTGTTTTAACTATATATATTTTTCTATATATATATATATGTTTTCTTCTTTTAATTATAATTACTATTTATATATATAACTATAAAATATATCAACGTTTAACCAAACTAAACCACTTTACATTGGCATTTAATATGTTTATATTTTTTTCCAATTTAATTTAAAAATGTTGCTTTTTATTAAATTAGAAAAAAAGATTAAATCATATGCAATTAAGTCTTCAATAACTAGTTTTCTTAATTACCTATATTATACCCCAAAAATATATATATATTATTATATTTATAGGTTTACATATTGTTTACACATTATTATTCAAATATTTAAAGAAATCCACTTTGCTTAGGTCTATTAGTTAACGATTTTTTTAGTTTTCTAATTTTTTCATTAATATTAGTTTTTAGTAATGTATTTTTCTTTTTTTGGTTTAGAAAGAGTAATAAATCCTGGTTCCTTAATTAGAATTCGAAAGATTCTTATACATGTAATTAGTGTTTTGTATTTGGTATTTACTATATTAAAACTTGTACGTACTATGTAACATTAATGCGATTTGATTTGTTTTCTTTTTGTTGTTTTAGCTTTATACAATTATTATATATAATAGTTGTTAACAATTTAAAATGTAAAACAGTTTCAATTAGAAAGCTGCCGTAAGTGTTACGGACAAATGCTTATTTTTATTTAAAATTAATTTACAAAATGTATACACATTCACTATTTACAGGTATTTTTTTATTTGATTTATATTATTTTTTATTTCTGTGATTTGATTTACATTTTTTTGCTTAAGTTTATGGTTAAATATGTTACAAAAATATAAAAAACAATAACATTATTTTGATTATGAAAATCATAGAATTGTATGAGGAGTTGCCTATTTGTTCTCACACAATTGTAATCTGCCCTCCTGGGCTTGGAGTTTTGAGGAAGTATTTTGAAGTCATGTAAGGTGAATGATAAGCTGTAAATGGAAAATTCAAAATATTTTAAAAGGGATTTGTAACTTTTTAACATGAACAATGGGGGGATATATTAAAGTAGTACAATAAATGTGTAATTAAGCAGAGTAGATGAAAGGATTGTGTCAACAAATAAAGAATGCTTTGAAAGGAGTATTCGCCGAATCAGAGGAATTAAACTAAATGCTTCGAAGAAATCAAATCTAAGAGCTGGAAATGATATTTTTCAAAGGTAGAGATTCACTTTGTGGGATTGCTTTCTCCGGACACTTATATATATGTATGTACGTTTGTCAGACGTTGGTAAGAGGCTTTGATGGTATTTTTCTGGATTCGAACGTGGAATCACATTCGCAGGAGGTCAACGCACTAACCACTGAGCCACGGCACCCATAAGGCGGAAAATAGTCCCACTTTAGAAGAAGTAACTTTGGCGATTAACTCGACAAAAGTTGGCTTATCTGCTGGTGGGGATGATATCCGGCCTGAAGTATTTAAGCCCGTTCCAACTAAAAATGCAATCCTTGGTGAAGCATCCTTTAAGGGCCTGAGAAACCCCCCTAATATTCATAATGACAGCGGCATGGTTCTGAAGGAGCGTGACATCCAGTCTTGATCTCGATCAGTGTGCTAAGGATGTCTGGAACTGTTTTGTAGATTTAGAGAAGGTTCGTGGCCCGCAAGCTAAACTGTGTAGTGCTCTGCAGTAGTTAAGAGCAACTCAATATAAACATTATATGTCTTTTCATAAACGACGTCAAGTCAATACGAATCACAGCGGGCGCAGTTGGACTTCGTCAAAGGTGCGTTTTATCAGCATGGCCTGGAGGCTACAGCGCAGTCAGGGGTGGTGATGAATGTCTTAAAGCCAGACCCTGAAGTATTTGGTTATCCTACCCAAGTCGAACTCCAACGCCGCCAACAGTCGTTGTGGTGCTGGAATAACTCGCATGGTTTATGTCAGAAGCACCAGAGTAAGCGGCGGATATAATGCTTAGCAGCTATCTCCCCAAAAGAAACAATTTATCCTTTAATGGTTTGGTGACATAGTGTGTATGTAACACCCATCCTCTGATAGGGCTAGAATCAAAACATTGGATAAAATCCGACAAGTATCCCTTTTTGGCTTCGGGACAGCTTTAAATGAGTTGGAGTTGTAGTCGAAAGATTTGGAGGAATAGGAACTTCGTAAGAGGAATTCGATAGAATCCCTTAGGTCGATTAAGTTGATGATGTACCCACTCTCTCACATGTAAGTAAGGATGGCCCTTCACGAAGTAGCAGCGAATGATGAGAGGGAAACAAACAGCAGCTGAAACTACGAATATTCACAGCTGGACAATCGATTGAGAGTAGAGACTTTCTTAAACCTTGTATGGACTACCACAACTTAAGGTTCCACCAAACTTTAAGCAGATAAGAAAAGTGTGCTTTTAGGGCGCAGGTATGTTTCTTAGAATCTAGTTGCCATTAACATGAAAAGACTTCAAACGTTTGTCATTAGTTGCAAATGCTTCTCATACAAATCCCATTATACATGAGAGCAAACGTTTGTCAATAGGTGTCTACATCTTAAGGACATTCTGGCCAAACCATTCCTCTAACGAACAGCTTTATCAGAGAAGGGGTCGGCCATGAGCCTATAGGCACAACCATACGACGACGAAAGGGTGACAGGTCCTTACCTAACCAAGTGATGGAATGGAACCCGCATACCCAGTATGGCAGGATACGCGGCGGTCCTAGGAGTTCGTGGCGCAGAACAGTTGAGAAGAAAGCACGGCAACTGGCACATTTCCAGAAATCGCGTAAAAATGTCAAGAGAGCACAGCAATTGGGAAAGAGTTCTCGAGAGCGTTGGAGAACTTTGCCAGAAAAAGCGCATCTCCTTGCCTGAATCTGGTTTTCCAGTGTTACACAACACATAAGTTTTGTCGGTATCCCGAATTGGGCCATCGCCTGGTAGAGCTCAAGACAATGAATGCTGTCATAGGCGCCTTTAAAGTCGATGAAAAGGTGGTGGGTATCAACTAGAAATTTATAGATCTTTTCCAGGATTTGTCTGAGTGTGAAAATGTGGTCTTTTGTCGATCTGCCGGGCAGGAAGCCACATTGGTACTTGCCACTTAGTGTGTTGCAGAAAGGTTCACACAATACGTGGGATAGGATCTTATATGCGACATTTAACAGGGATATGCCTCGGTAGTTCTTACAAGACATAGGATCCCCTTTTTGAAGATGGGGCAGATAGAGCTGATGCTCCAGTCGTCGGGCATGCGTTCCTCCACCCATATTTGGTTGATGACTAGATGCATGCACCCTACCAGGACATCACATGCGTATTTAAAGACTTCAGCTGGAAGAACATCAGAGCCAGCGGCTTTTTTGTTCTTCAGTTTTCTGATGGCTTCATTAACTTCATCATTACTGGGTGGAGGCATTGGTTCTTCATTTTTCAAATTTTTCTAGACCATTTTTATTTGGAAATTCTTTTGAAAGCATTAGCAAAATTTGCCACCTAAGCCATCCATTTATTAACCAAAACATCATGTTCTCTAATTTGGAAATTTTGACTAAACGTACATATATATGTATGTGTATCTCTTGTACCAATAACCTCAAACGTTGCATCAAATCATCATCTCTCTAACCCTTCTTTGGCCCACAAATTCAGAGAATTTCTCCCAAACTCTGGTGAACTTTAACGAGAATATCCATCGAAAGCGTTTGTTTCAAATGTGATAACAAACCAATCTAGACAGCTACGTAGACAAGGATCCTTGGAAAATGTTCCCACTGTCTGCCTGCCAAATGAATAAAGTATTCTAGGAAAATCCTAAACGAACAGACAGGCATTGGTTACTTAGAGTCAAGGGTAAAATTCAATTTGTCAATCCAAATCACTGAAAAAGAGTGATACACATTGTCCTACAAATAAATTTAAATTGTCTTCCACTCAATAAAAAAGTAGGACTCTCCACCGACAAAGAGGAACGCGATGCAATAAAATACAATGCAAAGGCAAAACTTTTAATTTTCGATCATTTATTAGTTGCTCGCTACTATGCAACTGCGCGAAAGGACGATTAATTCGATTCGCCCACTGCTATTTACAGTTCTTTTGAAAGTTTAATTGAATCCAAACTCGTTCACAGCTGAGATTATAAATTTATTACCCCCCCACCAGTCGTGTCATACCGAAAATTACTTGACGGATACCGAACCCAACTCCTGTAAGTATAATTAAACAAAACTCCAGCCGCCCAGGTCCAAATATTGACAGACACTCATTTATCCACCTCTGGAAATCCTTCGCGCGCCAAGAAATTTGGGTCAGCAGTAGCGGACACTTTGAAGAGTTTCCTAGGATTCTCTGGACCTTGTCATTGTGTGCCAGGAAAATATAAAAAGGGAAAGCCATTCGCCTAGGGCCAGTAGAAGAATCCTTGCGAACATAATTTTCGGTTCTTAAGTGTTATAATGAAATTGTGAAAATTTTTCGAAATGTCGAAATGGTGAAATGGCACTTAATTTGTGCAAAGACATCCAAGGGCAAGATGGCGATAAGGACATAATAAAATGCTTTTGCTGTTGTTCCTTACATACGTATACTTTCCAATCGATGCGAATTAAGGTGAACAGATTTTTACTTAAGAAAAGTACCTACCAAAACAAAGGAAAAAAGGAAAAAAGAGTGCTTGTTGCAGGGAAATTACGATCAATAAATGAAAACGGTTGAATGGACGGGATGTAGA
Organism: Chalcosyrphus nemorum; assembly: GCA_949716465.1. Taxonomy (NCBI): domain Eukaryota; kingdom Metazoa; phylum Arthropoda; class Insecta; order Diptera; family Syrphidae; genus Chalcosyrphus; species Chalcosyrphus nemorum. The sequence continues at coordinate 87,704,551 of OX454332.1, forward strand.
ATTTATGTTGACGGAGAAGGTGGGCGTGGGCCCCACCCACCTCGCTCTCTCTCACTTGGTTGATGATGGGAAACGAGGGGAGGTGTATAAAGTTTCTTTTTTGGGTGATTTATAATGCAAGGAGTTCACACCCCAATGAAAGTCGCGGAAAATTTGGGGATGCCAACTTAGATAACGATGGGGTGGTGTGTTATTTATTGTTTACAGCAACGTTGGGTGAAATGAGAAATGTTCCGGTGTAAAGGACGAGCGCAAACATGACAGTTTTCTTAATTTCACGGACTTCATTTCTGACTTTTGGAGCGCGGTAAGGGAGTAATTAAAAATCAAATGGAAAATTGCGCGATAAAAGTTATGCCAAAATTCGCGTGAGATCGAGTCGAGATGGGCGGGAGGCGCAGGCGGTTCAATTACGGGTTACGTGACTGATGGCTGCTAACGTTGTCAAGTGTAATGTACACCTTATTGCCAAAATTAAAAGTGTGTTTACATTACAGGTTTAAGCAGTTTTTGCTGTCACTCATTAAAAATACAGAACTTTTTTTTCCCTCTTTTTTTTCTGGTAACATTGAGCGGGGAATATCCTGTTGTGGGAACATTTAAAGCTCAGGTATTAAATTGAGATAGACAGAGCTTTCATTGTAAATTAGTTAGAATGCGTGCATATTTTATTTTAATACATTGTGTCCCTATGAGTCTCATGACACAGGGAATGGGATTTATGGGAATTAGTTGCCCTCCTTGCGAAGCGTTCCAACAAAATGGACAACAACAAACTATTGAAGCCAATCAAGCACAAGGGCTTCAAAGACTTCAGGAAATATCATAACTTTCAAATGCCCTTAAATGGAGTTAATAGGATCTGGGATTCTCTGACAGTAACTCCACATTTGTCAAGTCAGTAAAGAAAACAATAAAGAGTTCAAATTAGACTTAGAAGTGATCAAACACAACTGCACTGAAACAGATGACGCACTTGCTGACCGCGGCAAAACCGACGGATTGAAATCAATTGCGTCAATCAACTACCAGATAAGCCACTTACAAGCGATGGAGTACAGAGACCGCAATGACTTCTCAATCGCTATAAAACTAAGTGATACCTAGATTGTCAACGTCTAGGAACCCTCAAATGTGCCGCGGCTAGGTGAAGTCCTCTTCTAATACCCCCTCATCCATACGTATACGTTTCATTCATGCTTTTGGATCTTCCTAAAGCCTCCACCACTACCAAGAATATGACGAAAATAGAATGAAATTAATTAAGTTGGTAAGCACATTATTTCCACTCAATGTTCGATGGCAAGGATAAAGACACTTTGTACTTAGCTATATGGAGTAGAGACTATAACAAAGCGAGATCAGAAAAGGTGCCTTAAACGCATACCCAATAAATCAGAGACGACTTCTTTAACACCCAATACTTTACAAAATTTTGACCATTCCTGGCCTCTTAATACCAATGGTAAAGTTGTGTGTTTGGGAAACATCCCGTGCTGGAATGGAGAAAGCGCAGAATTCCATTGAAATGGAGACTCCAATTTAGCGAAAAAACCAAACCACAGGTCCCAATCTTGTAGCTAGTCATCGAACTTTTAAGAGAGACGAAGAAATATAGCTCCACATGTCACCTATTCAACGGGGCATACAGAAGTTACGAAACATCATAGCAACCTTAAAATCAATAAGGAACATACTTCAAAATCATATCATCTTCAGAGACAATCATGGTTTTCAAAAACTTAAAGGTTCTCCTTAAGCCAAGGGAACCAGCAAATAGCTTTAAAAAGCTGTCGCCTAATTTTCCTGTCCATCAGTCTAAGACTCCTTGAACGCATGATCCAGAAACTGCCCCGATCAAGTCTAGGCTTTTACAAACCTTATCGAAAACCAGTGCATCCTTCATATTTAAGCCGAAGACACCTTGTGGAAAAAAGGAGAGCTTCTACGGATCATGCCTTGCTCTCAAGGACAAACTCAATATAACTAGGAAACATATCAACGGCCTTACGATGTGCTTCGCCTCTACCCATCTTAAAATAAACATTTGCGACCTTCCACATAGAGAATCTCGAAAACTACACCACACCAACGATATGGCCTTTGCATTCCAACTCAAGAGGAATTCCGGAGCTCTATGCTGCTAGAATTGGCACCTACAATCAATCATCGAAAGACTCGTGGCAAACTGTGAGCACCTACTGCTGATGGTGTACCCCTAGAATACAACTTCTGCAGTCCAAAATATTTGAGTATCACCTTAGACTGAACTCTGATGTATAGGCCTCACTAAACTAAGGCGCCTCAAAAATTAAGGGCAAGAAACAACGTGATCGAAAACTAGGGAACATCTTTAGGAGTAGCTCTGCAAATTGGAGCCCAACATACCTATCTATCTACCCTAAGACCAACCTCAGGTTAATGGTCCATTTTTTGGAACATAGCTCCAGCCGAACTAAGAAGAAAGCAAGCAATACGAGGCTTAACTTTGAGATGCTTCTCAAAACTCCTCCTAATGGAACTCGGAAAAAAAGTTGAGCGATCACTTCATTTCTTTGGAAGAATGCTGCTCATGTTCATTGGCTGCTTCCAATATTCAGAATCAAAAAACAAAGAACCTTAGTTTCAACTACCGAGGAAAGCATGGAATAACCTAATACATATGCAGACTTCTATTGGAGGATGCAACCATATCTTAGCCCAAAAACTAGCTCATGTGGCGCTCCCGTTCAAAAACAGGAATACAGTGAGGAAAGTATAGCCGGAATTGTCAACTCAGTTCGGTGTCTATTACGAGTATGTAGACAATTTTGCGAAAAAGACCTCGGCCTACAGCTGTATAGGATCCAATTGGTGCAGGAACTAAGGCTGCGTTGGGTGTTCGGAAAAAGGCTCTTTAGTAATTTGAAGTTGACCAGCGATAAGAGACTAAATTTTCCACACCAAAGTACACTGTTTTATGAAGACTTTACGATTATGGCAAAATGGTTGGTGTATCGGGTTTTGAGATTCAGATCGAATAAGGTTTCCGTATTAACTAACCCTGGGTGGTGTCCAAACTCCTGGGGAGATTAGTTCGCGATGATTTTTGCATTTGGACGTAATTCACAGTATTTTTTTTTGGTAAGTCTTAGAACGCTCTTTCGTTTCTTGAGCTTCTTTTGAGAGTTAACAAAATCAAATAAATCCTTGAGACTTCAGCCTTAATGACCAAATAACTTCTACTACATCGTCACTATCTGCGTGTCCTTGTCTTTGTGTTTGAAGGATGGAGGCATCTAAGCTCCCTTCTACTGACTTTCATTCAACCTTTTAGTTCTTTATGGGCTTTCCCTTTCGAAGGACATTTGTTATTTTAAGTACTACCATTAGCAGGATATGTCCTATTTCACAACTCGATCAAAGTTCGACAAGTCTAAAACTTCTCCAATACATCATCTGATGTCCACCTACAATACAATTAATAGACAAAAAAAAAAATTCTCAAATTCATCGCACCACACAGTCATCAAATAAATCATTTATCCTCCTGACGGGATTGTCTATAAAAAAAATAAAAAAAACTAAAAGGACATCAGTCATACATACCGTATTTTAAATGAAAATCACCGATGACGCCATCCCTCATAAACAACAACAATACTAATAACAACCAAAGACAGCAGCAGTGCAGCAATAGGCCATGTTCATATCTTCCCGCTGCGATAGTGAACCGGCCGATGTCCACCAAAGAGAATCCGTTTAAATGCCTGTCGGAACTCCGGACTAAATATCGTGTATATGACCGGGTTCAAGGTCGAATTGAAATATCCTAGCCATAAGAAAAACGAGGCGGCGGCATCACTGAAATTACAGTCTTCTCCGCAGAGCGGCAATAGCAGTGCCATCACGAAAAACGGCAGCCAGCATACAACGAATGCGCCCGTAATGATGGCCAGTGTTTTGGCCGCTTTGCGTTCACGTTTCGCCTCTAGCGTCTCCTTCCGTTTGGTCACCTTCGATTGAGGATTCGGTATGCTTGACAGATTTTGATGGGACTGCTTGTTTTGTGGCACCGGTGTCACCTGATTCGATGAGGATGACAGGCCAGTGGTCACACCGCCCCCAGTCGGATTCATTGGAGTCTGAGGTGACAGGGCTGATATCGAGGTGATTGTGGTTGCTGTTGAGGTGGTCGCATGTGAGTGCTGCTGTTGCATGGGATGGCTGTTTTGTTCGGACAGCTCGTGATGTGGCTCTTCAAGGACATCACTGGGTATTACCGTCGCTCTGTCAGTTGTTGCTGCTACTGCCGCCACAGCAGCAGCAGCCGATCCGGTAGTGGTCGTTGTTATCGTCGTCGACGTTGACGTCGATATTGATGTTGGGGTTTGCGCCATTTGCTGTTGTTGTTGTTGTTGTTGTTGGTGTAAATTTTGATTATGTTCATTTTTGTTCGCTGTTTGATTGGCTATTGCTACGAGATGGGAGACCGTTGAAATTTGGCTAGTGGATGATGTGGGCGCCTGCAAAAAAAAAAGGAAAGACGGTTGGTGTATATGTATAAGTAAAAGTGATGGTAGTGATGATTGATTACAAGATTGAGAGATGAGACCTTTGGGAATTGAGGAAAGAGCAGTGGCGACGGCGGCGGTTTAGAAATGGATATAAGTTGGGAGGGAATGGGTTCTTCGTAGGTATTCGTTTATATTTTTGGGAAAAGTGGTTTTATGACCTTAAGCTTGACATGTTGATGGAATAACTGCCACGGGAGGAACATTCAACATTTAGGGCGGTAGAAGTGCAATCAAGTTCTGTGCCCAAAGTGAAATATTGTCGATGAGTGATGGTGGTGGTCGACGGATGGGCTATAAATATTGCCTAGAAGCCATCCGTCATGCAGGATTTTCGCTCGAGCTATTAGCGGTAGTTGGGGTGGAAATGTGATATGTTCCAATTAAGGGTTAAATCATTTTCAACTGCGGACTGTTTGATAACGTATCAACAGTACAGTCGTATGAACTACAGAGCATAGAGGGCTTTAAATCAATACTATTAGCAAGATGAGGGCATAGTTTGGGCTACTGCTACTTGTTGGTATTTCCCGCGATATGAACCTGTATTCCAACTCACTAACGACCTAGCCATGTACCATTACATTCGACCAAGATTTGCACCTTAATCTTCACAAGCTAAAAGACGAGGAGATTAAAGTGAAGCTAAAATTGAACACAGTCAAAACAGGTCCTGATGACTGCAATTGTTCCATTTAAACGTGGACAGTAAGTACCACACGTACAGAAGCTTTTTTGTAGATGGATTTTAAGGACTTTTTGGTCTATATAAAAGGAAAATAGTGACAGAGTTGGGATAGACCCACCGCCATGCATATAGGACACTCTCTCATCCAGCCACACAAAACAGCGTGTATACATCATAGTCAGACGCAATGCAGAACAGTTTAAGAGGACTTCAGCTCTTTGAAAGTGAATTCGAGGCCACTGAAAGGTTTATCGAAATTCGGATTAGGATGCTTCATAGACGATTTTCACGCTCGAGCGGTGAAAGTAGTGAAGTCAAGTGGATGTTGAGATTTATTTAAAGAGACATCAGCTTGCGAATCATTGCTGTTGATGGAAGCCCCTACGGAATGCACAAACTTCCACTGATTGATTTTCATTTGTGGTTTTATTCGAGACAATTACTTAATGTTAAACTCAAGTTCTTGTGAAATATACTTCGAGGGATGGGCTACAGATATTTGTGGATCGGATAATAGTAGAATTCCTAGAAAAGTCAGACTGATGTCAGGAGAAGGAGTAGCAGAATAGACCTCAGTTAATCGGGATATCATGCAGCCTAGCAATCAGCCTCAAATTGTACTTAGAAGGTGTAAGAACGGTTTTAGGATAAGAATCATGCTGAAAAAACACTTAAGGATTTAAGGCTTTGCAGGGACGAGAGGTCACAGAAACCAACATTCTCATGATCATGGAAATGTACGATTGACCAAGGAAAATATATGGGTAATGTGTATGTATACATGCCAAATTGGTTCACAAAAGACAGAGTATCTGTGATGCCCATTCTCCATTAAACATAGGCCTATTCCAGACATTTACTTGAATAAAAAGGAGATACTACCGATGTGCAAAAAGTTCAAATATCTGGTGATAGCAAGGCAACTTGTGTTGATGACATCAATCACCCCTTCAAAAGTGCAATGTTAATTAATGTTTCTGTGCTATGGAAGCCTTCTGGTACTCCCCGACATTACACGGCCAAAGCCTACAGGCGGACCCTCTGGATCGTAACCTCTTCTAAAGAAAGAAGAAGCTTTCTCATAAATTAAGGTTAAGGGTTGTGTTTGTTTCGTCTTAATGCGAATCTGGATGCCGGATTTACCTTTTCAAAGACCACAATCTACATTAAAAATTGCTTATCCGATGACCACAATGCTATCTACAAAAAAGGACACTGAACATCGGCGTCTTTGATAGAATCCACTAATAGTAAAGGACTTTTATACCTAGACTCTAATGTGAGCTCTTCGAATGACATCAGTGGGGAGATCAAACGAAAGATCATACTTACCAATAGGTGGTTCTATTGGCTAAGAAGGTAACTCTAATTAGAGAGTTTAGACAATAATCATCCCAGTCCTGCTGTATGGCGCAGAGGCAAGGACTTTGACAAAATCCGATAAGGATGCCCTTGGTTATTTTGAGAGAAAAGTTCTACCAGAGATCGAGTGAGTGGCGAAGAAGATATAACCCCAAACTATACGGCCTCTACAAGGACATCTACAAGGCTTTGTCAGAAGAGTTCGCAAACAGCGACTAAGAGGGCTGGATAGAGCTGATAGAGTCCAGCTAAGTATAGTTGAATTGTACCCAGATAGTCGGCGCAGAATACGACTACCTTCCGGTAGGTGGCTTAATGGCGGATGACATTAACCAACTTAGGGTGCGCCTTGGCAGGGCTGGCTGATGGAGGTGTTTGTTGGTTGAGGCCCGAACTGCTAATAATATTCAATGACCACAAATAAAGTCCAAGGGCAAATACAGTAGCCGGAATTCAGTTTACAAATATCACCTACATAACTTCCTCATCATGACAAGTACTAGTCCCATGCAAATGAAATCCCTTGCGGCTGCTAGTTTTAAAATTAAATTATAACTGAATACATTTTGTTTCTAGGAAAACTTCCAGATACAGTTCCATTACAATCACAATCATTATTGGAGCTTTTCTACCCACTAATGATTTCGGCAGAATTATAAAATAATTGTGTTCACTAAAATTCAGAAATCAGAAACTGCTATGCCATTTAGCCAGGTGTCCTCTCTTTTTCGTATTGATTACATCGCAACCAGGAACTATATCACAAAAACAACATTTTAACTAAATTAAAAACCCCATTGGGTGGTAATAGAAAAAAAAAAGTAGCCAGAATCAGTAACAAAATGACCGTATCTACTCGAATATCAATGAGTACAGTGAAATGCAAAAGTTTTCCATTCAATTGTGGTTGTCTCGGCTTCCAGCTTTCGGTTTGTAACAAAATACATTTAATTTAGTCGAGTACCTACCCCCAAGCTAGAGGTAAAAAGAACACCAATGCCACTAGACCACTAGTTCAACCACATCTTCTATTCGAGTCCATTTCAGTTGTGGTTCGGTTCTGCTTGGTAATTTAAATTCAAAAAAACCAATGAAATCAATTGAACGGCAGATGATGAATTGAATGAAAAAATCCATAAGTTAGCTTCTGCATCAAAGCTTCCAAGTGTTGCAACAAGAATTCCAACGATAAATTTTGAAAACGAAAAAAACGAACTTAGTTAAACAACAAACTTTTGAATAATGGAACATACAAGGATTGTGTATTCCCATGGACCAACATAACATTTGGTTAGGGTTCTAAGAAATACTGTTGAACTTAGAATCCATTTTGCATCCCTTCGAGTATTAGGGTGAGCTATGCGCATTTATGTTCATAGTTTCATAACTGAACACAATGAAACTATTCTGCACTTGAGGGGGTGATATTGCAGTCGTGTCCCAACATGGAAAGGGTTTTTCTATTTTAATATGCTAAACGCATGAATTTTCATTTTCTTCACAAGGGCTGGCTTGAATTTTTGGAAAGTTTACTTCCTTGTAGTAAAATTTATGAAAATGTGGTCACTAGGAGTAGTCTAAAGTTGACTATTGAAAAAGGAGAGGAACTGGATGAAGTACATAAACGAAATAAAAACATAAACAACATCAGTCTCATAATCTATTCCAAACATTCAACAACAGGCTCATAAAAGGATTAATAGTTAAATGTTTCCAAAACAAAGATTACAAGCATGTGCTGGACGAAGGTAAAATAAGGAAGAAGGCGGGACACTGTACCTACATAAATCACCCTTAAGATGACTATTGAGACATACAAAGCAATGGAGACGAATTAAGAATATTCCTGGAGAAGGTTCAGTGACTCTACCCACTACTTCTCTCAAGCCTCACTTTCGTGGTTGCTCTCGAGGTCTTCCTGAGCTCGATACGAGTTCAGTTATGTACATCCAAGGGCTTTGATGTGATACCACAATATGAAACTTCCAACCAAGCCAGTAAACAGAGAAACTGACTGGACACAATAGAGGAGTTATCTGAAGCAACCAGAGCTTTTAATAAACCACAGGATGCATCTGAATCTAACAGAAGAAGGAGACTCAAAGTATAGTTGTCTTTTTGCGGAGAGATTATCTGTACAGGAGGTGAGAAAAATTCTTTATTTACATAAATCTTTGAAGGCGATGAAGACGTTTGAAGGGAAAACTTATCATGCAGTGGGTTTTGAGAATACCAGCCAGGAAGTTCTACAACAATGCTTTGACAGGCTTAATTATATAGAGTGTCCCTGATTTAGTCTGCGATAGATTTCTCTGGACCCTTTGTGGGCTTTTATGCCCCATCTTCAAAAAAAAGTGAGCCTATGTCTTGTTAGAACTAACGAGGCTACTATCCTATCCAACGTATTGTACTTCCGGCCCGGCAGATCGACAATTGGCACTCAGACAAATCCTAGAAAAGACCAACGAATTTCAAGTCGAAACCCACCACCTTTTCATCGCCTTTAAAGTTGCTTATGACAGTATTCATCGGCTCAAGGTCTACCAAACGATGGCCCGATTCGGGATACCGTGAAAACTTATCCAGATGTGTCGCATAACGCTGGAGACCACGCGATGCGTGTAAGCAACTCTTCGTAGCTCTTTCAAACGTGAACCGGACTCAGGCAAGGAGATGCTATGTCCGTTGAAGTAGATAGTTCGCAGGACAGCCCAACTGCTGGAATATGCAGGCGTTATGGACATCATTGGAAGATCTCGGCAAGCCATCGTAGAAGCGCTTACGGCAATTGATGAGCATGCGAAACGAGTGGGTCTTCAAATGGGGACAAGAAGAAGTATGTGTTATAAACAAGGAAAACATTATCTGTACAGAGCATTGCTAAGGAGTTCACCTACCTTGGAGAAAATATAAATCCTACAAATGACACCATTGTAGAGATCAGACGAAGAATAACCCTAGCAAACCGCTGCTACTTCGGTTTGGCAAAACAACCGGATTCAAAACTCCTAACTCGACGGACCAAATTCGCTCATCTTACCAGTCCGCTGTATGGAGCCGAGTAGTAAGAGTAGTAAGAGGACGATAAGCAAATATTCGGCACCTTCGAGCTAAAAGTACTTCGTTTGATATTAGGTACCTTATGCGAGGAGGGAGAATGGAGGTGAAGATAGAACCGCGGTGCCTACAATAGGTGCCTACATAACATCTTAATGGTTTTTGGGTTTTTGGGCCCAACTGTGTCTCTACCTATACTAGAGAATGGGTCAGGAACCTATAGGCACGATCATCCAACGACGAAAGAGGCAGTGGATTGGTCACACGTTTCGAAAAGTTGACAGTTTTATAGCTATCCATGCTATGCAATGGAAAGGCAGAATAGCCGGCGGTCCGAAGGAAAACATGGCACAGAACGGTCGAGATGGAGGCACGGCAGTTGGGAAAAAGTTGGGGAGAACTGAGCCACATTGCCAGAAACCCTACACGATGTAGAGTAGGCTTGAGATCTTCAGCTCCACTATTTGCTCATACAGTTGTATACAATCGAACTGGATTACTAGCTACATCAGGACATGTACTCTCAGGACTCTACCACAGAACTAACGATAGTAAATTTTCAGAAAATTACTGCTCTCATGGTAACAGGTTGTATACAGCAACTCCTCAGAGGCTGTATCCTCAAATGGACACGAACTCTCGGGCACAATTTGTTGCATACAATGTGCCTTAGAAGATATGTATGTAGGTCACATAGAATCACACTTTCAATATCATAGATCCAGTTCAAAATCCTGTTTCGAGGTACTATAGTTAAAAACCCTTTTCTTGGGCTAAGCATGCCTCAAAGTGATGACACCAGACCTTTGTATCAGATTTCTTTCCATTCATTTATAGAGAAGTAATTTATGTCCTGACTCGCTAAACAACTACTACTACCCACTTCAAATCTATTGATGCTTGACAAGGTTCAACGTCTAACCAAATTTGTTTCAACATCTTTCCCCGTACTTACAAAGAAGCACGTTATCGGAAGTTGTTCTCTTTTACATCTATTGACCCGAATTCGATGACCCCAAAATGGCACTCAGATAACCTCAATTCGATTGAAATATGAACTCTGCCATTTTGCACTTAATTAAGATGAGGAGCGTAAATAAAACCATGGCCACTTTTATTTTGTTTATTCGAGATGTGTACGTAGGTGGCTGAAGCTCTCTTTGTGTCCTGTGTGTGTGCGTGTGTGTTAATGTTTGCATATATTGGCTAGACGCAAATTTTCGGGTGTCCTTTGTTTAATCAATTGGAATGCTCTCATGAACAAACACACACACACGCTCTCTCTGTCTCTTTATTCATATTTAATTAGTTCTTCAGTCAGAAAATTGGAATTTATCGTAGTCCTTGAGATTTATTACTGTGCCCAGGACTTTATCAAGTAAATAGAAATCATTTTTCATTTGATTGACAATCTAATGTGGTGATTTGTATTTGGTGACCTTCGAAATGCTTCGATTTGGACCTTAAAATATATTGTTTTCAATTCATTGAAGTGAATAAACCATAAACACATTTGGCATTTGGGTTTTTTCGAAAGTTTTTGGTATAAATTAAGACAAAAAAGATGATGAAGTTGTTTATTGGATGTCATCGTTTTGAGTAAATCAAATTTATTGTTCAGGAAAAAAAGTTTTGCGGCGTCCTGTATGTGAATTTTTAGCCTAATTGTTGGCATTGATTTCAATTGAGTTTGGTCTGTGTTTTCGGTCCAAAAACTTCCCTCCTATCCAACAACTCATTCTCAATCTGCTAAGGAGCCATTTGCTTGCTCCAACAAAGAACGAGATTCAATAAAATTTACTATCATAAGATGTAAATGGGGCGTTTTCACTAAATCACTCAACAATTCAAGTAAAGGACAGCTGGAAGGAGCCAGCACAGAACAACCGAACAAAGCTTTGCTCCTTGACCCACAAGAGGGTAACACATAAACAAAGAAGAATCTACAATACAAAGCATATTAGCAGTAGTTCCCCTTCAGTTGGATAGACATAGACAGTTCTCATATTATTGTTCCAATTTATTTGAAGAAGTTCGCAAACTTCTAAGCACCACAAGAGTAGTGTTCATTTCCGGATGCGAATAGACTCTTCAATACGATCATAAATTACCCGCAAAAAAATAATAAAGAAACGCCAATACGCAGAGCAAAATAAAAAAAAAAAAGGAAGAAGAAGAACCATGTTCTGCACGCGAATTGGAAATATGTACATACTCAGCAGCCCTAACCTAACTTCCTTCATCGGTCGATTTTGGGAAGTTTTATTTTTTATTTATTTGAGGTCATGGATACCGCAATGGAAGCATTAACATAAACTAGAACGTGAGAGTTGAGCTAATTTTCTGCTTTCTGAATTCCTTCGAAAGTAAATAAATTGACTGTGTGTTCCTTATCGGACATGACCTGTGCCATAATTCCCCCCTGATTCCTTAGTACCAGCAAAAAAGTGGTTTGGATATTTTTAGATATATCTTATCGAAGAGGGGTTTAAGGTTTATGAATTCGACACAGATTCTCATTTGGGGTTCCACGAACAAGATGAAAGTATTTAATTTATTTCAAATTAAAATAGATAAATTGGAATTTCGTTATTGACATTGCAATGGGAGTTTGGATTACATTTGAAACTATGATACGTGAGGGGTGAATGATTAGAAACAAAACTTATTTATGAGTCTCTCTCTAGAAGATGCTCAGTCTTTTGGAAAATGGAAAATGTATCTAGTTTCCATGGATAGTGCATCATTATTGGTTCTAAAGACCATGCAGTCTAGGGTTATGGATGAAATTATACTGAGGTCAGGAAATTTATGGTTTATGGACTCAAAAGGAGTTGGCAAGTAATTTCTGTGTTATGTATTCAATTTGATTTTCAAAAGTCCTTACTGACTTTGAACTTTCTATCAAAGAACACAAATTGGTTGCAAATTTTGACTAGCATATTTTTATGTTTGAAAGTTGGAAATGCTCCTTAATTAAATAAAATCCCTAACAAAACTGCAAATTTGGAAGCACACATTGGTTTTGGTGAATTTGGGCCACTCTATTGTTCATAAATAATGTGATTGATGTTGGCTTCAAAGGCCTGAATAGTTTACGCTTTATGGGCACGCCAACAAGTTTACACAAGAAGTAATAGAATGGCGTCAAATCGAACGATCATAGTGGCCAATACACTGGCATAGACGAACTAATCTAGACATTGGACACTTCTCCTGTCCTTTCATTTCCGGAGAACAGGCGGAGTCAAAATTGCTGTGAATAAATGTGAACGTGAACGAGTGCATCACCAAGACCTGACTATGCATATGTCGTGTTATTTTGTACATCAACAGCAACGAATTCCACGCTTAAGGTCTACAAAATGGCCCCAACCAGTGCTTTCAATTTGAAAGCTGCTGAATTTAAACTTGTGTGTGTGACTTTGTAAGAACGTCGGAATTAAGAGAATAGGAAGTTTTTAACGTGGGGAAGCGAATCTGTCAAACGACCCGAATATGACTGATTAATTTAGTTTGTCTGACACTGGTCTATAGCCGTGTTTTATTGGAAAGTGTATAGCCAGTGGTTGCCGTGGCTCAGTGGTTAGTGCGTTGGAGTACTCCGCAAGGGGTTCCTAGTTCTAATCCAAGAAAATACCATCTAAGTCACGGTCTCACCACTTCCGAACGTCTGACAAATGTCCAAGAGTATTTTCTGTCATGAGAAAACTTCTCAAAAACCACCTGCCCTTCGGATACGGCATAAAACTGTAGGACCCTTCTGTACATGCCGAAATGTATACAACGCACAACATGTACAGTTGTGTACAGAAGCTAGGCTGTGGCCCTCTATGGGGCCTGGCTATACACTTGTCAATAAAACGCGGCTAATGTAACTTACTAAGAGTAGATGCAAAACAGAGCTCTGCAGAATTTGCGTTAATAACCAGGGTGATTGTCTGGCAAAAATTATTAAGCAATACCGCGGATAAGCGTCAAGGCCCCTGTCTGAAAGTTAGCTCCATTATAACGCCTCTACGCACAGTTCTTTTTACAGAATCGGATATGACGCCCTTTGGAAATTGCTGTTGACTATTCCGTCAACTCTTTTAAGGCCTTTAATGTGAGAATAGATCGATATGCTTTGCTATCTGCTACATATTATGTTGCGACTGAAACAGTATTTTATAAAAAACCCACGCCTAAATTCTATGGAGCACTATCTGACTTCTATGAAATATTGTCCGAGGAGACGCGTTGTAATGAGTTATTTCGTTGAACTCATGCAGCAAATTTCGGGTAAACGATTGAGCCTTTAACATGTCACTTTTCGCTGCATCTACACAGCCAGCATAAGAATCTTCTTTGCATAAGGATGACCTGAATACTCTTACAAATATCCAGCGCCTAGCTTGGCTAACCAGTGTCATCGCCGCCGTCATCGAATTTCTGCTCGCGATCATCGATAGCAGCAAAAAGCGACCTGTGCATAGACTTCAACATTAAGAATAATACAAAACTACCTCGTGGAGAGTTGGACAAGAGAAGGGGTCTCCCATTTCCATATTCATATTCACAAATAGGCAAACAAAGGACGAGGGTGTAAGTTCAGAATTGTACTTGGAAGAACCAGTGATTTCCAGCCTTTAAGACTTCCTAGTCAATCAAATGTGTTCCAAAGAAGTATATGGAATCGCCGGAACCCATCTACCTTGACCTACAACAAACATACAGGCGTCTACATAGAAAGTATTTTACGTTGCGTGCACTCATCGCATGTCGTGTCTTAAAATAATTATGTATCAGCCCAAAAGGATGAAGGAACTTCTGTCGCCAAGAACCCTCACCAAGTTTAGCTTTGGCAAAGCAGTAAGGACCAACAAAAGTAGGTATCTGATTGTCATATCAGTAAGTGTACGCTTAAGACACGTGCGCCATGAAAAGCCAACATTATGTGATAGATACCCAACTCGGTTTTACCACTGTTGCTCCTAGCAACGACAAAAGCAAAACTTATCGTCCATAGCACACTGATTCTAAAAGTCGTCGCATCTACAACATATAACTTCTAAGTGTTTGAACATCCATTGTAAGCAGAACACTCTCACTGTGCAGTGACTAGTTGACTGGAATCGATTTTAAGCTATCTTATTTTATAGTCGATAGTAATAGAGGTTCATTTCCATCTCATTTTATCTGTATCCTCGCAAAAAAAATGTGTGTAGCTCGTGAACGCCATGCACACATGTGATAGCTATCCTATATCCAATCTGGCAGAAAGGATACAGTGCATCTAAGCCCGGATTAAGTATTGAAATCATTTTCAAAAAAAGAAGAACGCATAAATCTATAACGAGAAGATCGCATCCATTGATTTGAATTTTACCAAACTATTTGGATAAATAAATCTCAATTGATCCTAAAAGCTTTCGCAACCCGAAAAAATATAGTGATGGTGATGCAATCAAATGATTTCATTTCTTCCTAATTTCCCTTTCCACTAGCTATTCTTTCTTTGTTGCCATTGCCACTTCAAAGTATATGCAGTCCTAAACAAATTCCATCCAAAGACACCCCAAAGGATAAAAGAAGTGTGCGTGTATGCTTACCTCCCCAAGCAATCTAATTTTCTTTCTACATATCCAGAACCATACTCCTTTCAATACGATTTAGCAATGGCAGACATAAAATAAATGTAAGGATTATGCACAGACTAAAAGGACGAGCGCAAAACGTTTCCCTTTTTGCAGAAGATGTTAAGCATACACACGGCCACCTTTAGAATCTCTATTTTCTCGCACATGCACTCAGAGGTGTGTGTGTGTGTGAATACGATTTTCCCATTTTCCACACCACACAATGGCACAGTACAATCTCAGAGCTTAATACAATTAGGTGGGATTCTTTAAAAAGCCGTCGCCTTTTCATTACACCAGTGTCAAGTGTCAATAAAAGATCAAGGACTATTTTTCTATCCTTTCGTAGCACATTCTGGCCACCACCACGTATTGAAAACACAAGCAACCAAAGTGGAGCTAAAATGCTTAAATTGCCATAAACTGGCATTTGGATTTGACCTTTTTTAAGTGCTGGTCACCGACGTGAATGGGATTGTCATCGTGACACACCCCGTGTCCTTTTTTATTTTCTCTGACTCGCACTGACTGTGGTGCTGTGTGTAGATTTTTGTATTCGGATTCTTTTCAAATTTGAAATTCGAATTCAATTGTGTAAATTGTGGAACCGTCATCATCACTTGATAAATGTGTGTAGCTGTAGCTGTTGGGACTGTGTCTTTAGGTGTCAAAAAAAAAGGACACGCTTGACCAGGCCATAGTCTCAAATGTTGAATTTCGATTTTTCCTTTTTTTGTTCGTTACTTGTTCTGCATGTTCAATGAAATTATGGATTAACCCCGGAAATCAGTGAAATCAATCCGCACTCGAACCCAAAGAGCAATTCACCCAACGCACCGACCGGACCGCACCGCACCGAGAGAACCTTGTGAAAGTTAGTGTAAGAATAAACAAATTTCCACATCCCCATGGATGGCTTCACTTTGGGTCCTCTGAGAGGGATAAAGTTCGCTGGCATTTCAATTTTAATCCAATGTAAATTTGTTGCGAAACCCATTGGTATGGAAAGGATTTCTTTCGTTGCTGCTGTTCAGGGGCGGCATTCGGTGAATTATGAAAAAAGGCCTTTCGAGTTTATTCCATGGGTCTAAATGAGCGAGGTCATATTAGAATTATTGGAAGTTTTGATACAAAATGAGAATTTTTTAATTGTAATCAGCGTGAGTCAAAGCAAGAGGCTCGTTTTGTGAGCCATTCGAAATAATTACTGCTTTTCAAATATTCAAATATCTTCATAATTCATTCACAAAAATTATTCGCTAGGCTCACATTTTATTGCCTTTCCTAAAATGATTTTGAAGCGATCTCCCATTCACATTCACTTCAAGAAATATTTATCTACACTAACATTTTGTTGTCTGACAATGAATGTTTCGAGTGGCTCGTGCGATCTACTATATACGAGTATGTATTGTTTTTGCTTCTTTTCTGTCGCCTTTTATGTTTGTACTTTCAGTGTTTAGGGTTTTCTATCAGATTTTTATGAAACCATTGGAAGACTCGTAAATCATTTCACTACTTTTGTGAATACTCCAATTGAATGAATACTTTGAATGTGAGCCTATTAACCACTCAAGCATTGATGAATACCAGCACCACGATGATTCGTTTTCATTTCGTTTCGCAAGGCGAACTTCGTTATCGTCTCATATTTGCTTGTTTTCTATGTGCGTGAGACTGTGAATGGCTCGTTCTTTAGCGAATGATGCACAACGGGAAATAAATGGATTTAGGCACTTCTGATGTAGAATCCGAAATAAGCGAATACTACTCTAACACACTGTAGTCTTTTACTTGATAAATACTATAAACCATCACAAATAACTGAAAAGAAAACATTTTACTAAGATTGGCGCCCTTCATTTTCCAAGACGCCTACAAGACCCAACTGGCTTCCAATCTACCACTGTATAGGTACATCCCTGCCAAATTTACGTTCCACTAGACTAGGTAAGCGTATCGAACTGGATGGCGGAGCTTTTGGGATCAGAATAGGAATAGGAAAAAGTCTCACCTCATCGGGATTGGAAAAAATTGTTGTCACCTCGATGCCGGCACGACTCTTGCTGTCCAAATTGCTACTGCTAAATTCGGTGTCCTCGACTGTGTTAACTGTATTTGTTGAATTACCCTCGACCAGACCAAGGGAAGAAGCCGCCGATTTTCCTTTATCGGAGAATTTCCCTATCCGAAGTTTTAAGCGATTTCTCTTTTTCTGTGATAGCGCAGGCTGCAAAAAAAAATCGAAAAAAAACAAGAAAGAAAAGAAAATAAAATGGAAAAAAGGAAAGATGTTGATGTGGCAAACGAGATGTAAATAAAGCAAAACAAATGCACAAGTAATCGAATTAAATATTTCTTTTTTCTCACTCTCTCTCTCTATTCGTTTTTTTTATTTGTTTGTTTATTTCTTTGAGAATTGTTAAACTTAAGAAAAAGAATATTGCTAATTCAGCCAATTGAAAGTTTATTTCGTTTTATGGTTCGTTTTGTTATGTTAAAATTTTTAATTGAAGGAAATTAAGAAGAACGAAATGAGGATGGCTATGCTTGATACTTTTAGGTTTTTTTTTTTTTTAAATAAAGAGTAAACAGAGTTTTTTTTGAGGGGGTAATTTCCTTGTCTGGATTGTTATAAAGAAAAAGGTTTTTCTTCTAAGAAGTTTTCGATAATAGAAGAAAGGTACCTATGAACAATAATTTAGTTTTGGCTCTTAGAAGATACTAGCTCGAGCACCAGACAGGGATCTGTAAGGCCGATGAACTCGCCAGAATAGGAACAATCTTACCCATGTTACCAGAGGTATACCAATTGCTACATGTAAACAAAGATTCAAGCTGGATGCAATCGAGAGTACAAATCTTAGGTGGATAAGTTTTATAACATGTCTAAGGACTACAAAATTTGGCCTAAGCTGGATTTGAAACGTTCTAAGACTTGGATTTCTCTCAACGGGTTGCATATCGGCACCACATCACTGGACACTGTCTAATAGGCAAGCACGCAACAAGGCTAGGACTTTTGCAGAAGCTGCAGGTATGAGGAAGAGGAAGAAACCATTCCTCACCTTTTTTTGTCTGCCCACCTCTCTCCCTTAGAAGGCTGCTTCACTTAGGAGCTTCATACTATGACGACTTAGAAGATCTAATTAATAAAGACATAAAAAGTCTCTTAAGCTTGAAAAGCTCAAAATGGTTCTAATGAGTATTGGAGAATGAGGATCCTACTCCGTGGTATCACAATGGACCTATTTCTGGTCCAAGTGTGTCGGTCCTTCTAAGCTGCCAGCCACTTCCAACCAAGCAAGGATTAGATGTATGTGGTAAGCCTAAGAAGCACTGCAACCTAATTGATTGTGTATTGCATGATTATTTTGTGCTGTCTAGCTGAGGTCTAGTTCATTTATAAAGCTAAAGACATTTTGAGCTCAAGCAGAGGAGACATCAGAGGGATATGTAAAGCCTTCATTTAAGTACTTACATAAGTCTCTGCCGAGCTATGCCTGGACATTCGCACAATATATAATGGGCTGTTTCAGTGTCTTCAAGTCACGTGTCCGATTAGACAAGGCCTATTTTCTTGAGATGATAGTTGAGAGAGCAATGCCCAGTTATGAAGTCAGTGATTTGCTAGACTTTGTATTTGCTCATGGAAAGGATGTCTTTTGTTCTCTTTTTTGATAATTTGATATATTGTTGGAGAGTTTCAGTGAGAGAGCATTTCTTGACGTGACCACAAAATGGTTCCAGACCAATGAATGGAGCCTGAGCACCTTGTTCGACAAGCTATTCAGCCCTGTGTCCAAGGAGTTCTATTAATGCGACTTTATTGTGTGCCGAAAGCTGCAAGAGAGGTTGGAGACAGTTCCAGACTATCTTTGACTGAGAGGCTTGAGAGCTGTCTGGCTATCAGAGAATATGTTAATATGTGATCCATGCAGGTTCCTTCTAATGCACACAGAGCTCTATAGCGAGAGAGATTGCCTGAGCCTGAAAGATTGTGGTTGCTTGTCCTAGACCGTGTGACCGTTTGGTTAGCCTTTTCCCACCATACTAGCGATGCGATGGTGATTATCGGATTGATGATTGTGAGGTAAGTCCATTGGATTATTTTTGGTTTTAATCCTCATGTTGTGCCGAAAAGCTTGGAGCAGTCTCAGAAGGATTTAGACTGCCTATGAGAGGCTTCCAGTTCAATTTGTGGTCTAAACTCTAGAGTTAGCTCAAGATAAAAGTTTGTTTTGAGAAATTAATTTGAACACTGTTAAGTGATAGGCTATATTTTAAGGTTAATATTTCTCCTTCTTGTAAAGGGGATTATGACGGTTTTGTTTAGAGCTAGTTGCATTTTTAATGCGAATTTCTTCGTTGCCTTTTATAATTAAGGCTACGCTGATGAGCCTTATGGAAATCTACAATTTCTGAGGTCATAGCATGGAGGATAGAATACCTCCTTGTGGACAACCTTTGGTTGGAATTCTCTTATTTTGCTGTCAGAATTGAATCTCTCGACCAATTAGAAACGTTTGACTACCTAGTCCATAGAGTACGCAACGCGCCTATGGTTTCATCCATCAATGCCCCAATTCAGCGTCTTCGAAGGATTTTGGCCTTCCTTTACGTGGACGCTAGTCAACGAAATCAACGTCTTTGAAGTGACGACGGAAACAACATAGTACAGTGTTTTACTTAGAGCAACATCTCCATAAGCTTTTTTGAGGTCTTAATGTGCTTCAGCCTTGAAGTACATTACTCCATTCGATGTGTCAAATTGGAGAATGCATACTATTTCGCTCGATTATTCTTGGATATTGGGGAATGTGCTTCTAAAGTGTCCAACCCACAGAACCCGTCGATCTGCTGTTCCGTCGTTTTTCAATGACAGCTCAATTGCAACCGCCTATCCGTTGACAGCATACACATTCATAGATTTAAATTCTCCCATTCACATATTGAAGTTCATGCATAAGAAAATTGAGAGTACGCATTTTCATTGGTGGAAGCAGAGAGAGAATGCAGAGCAACTGTCATCACCATTGACAATTAGCTGATTGATTTGACAGATTCTATGGGACTGTTCGATCCGGCAATACGTCAACTTGAATGTCGAAGTTCAAAGGAATGACGGAACAACGGAAGGACGGATTGGATTCTATGCGTTGTACCCATAAGAATGGAGTTGTGAGCCGACATTTGTCAGCCGAAGCCATGTTGATTATCGACTAAACATAAAGCAAACAAATAAATAACGAATAACTCAATAACGTAAAGTTTCAACAATGTTTTTGGTACCAAATATAAATATTTACCAGAAAATATATTATATGTATGTATTTTTAAGTACATTCCCTTTTCTGTGTAACGTACTACATAATATATTGTAAAACCTATGTACATAACCAAACATTCATTCAAAATGTAAATATTTTGCAAGGCAATTTCTTAACAACTTCTCGAACAACTTGATACCGCCATTCAAATAGATTAATTCTGCGAAACCCTTTCATATGTCAAATAAACAAAATAATACAACCTCAAGCTATAAACGAATACATCATCATAACCATCAGAGCTGAGCATCATCGTCATCGTCATCAGCATTATCTGCGTCATGTTTATCCACACGGATTACCTTAATAAACATTTCCCTAGATAAACACGGAAGTTTGCTCTCCCCAAAAAGGAAAACGAACACACTTTCGACAATATCGATTAAAATAGGCTTTTACGTCATAATTGTCACTACATTGTTCCAGTCAGGCCACATGGATGTTCCAGAAACTTCCCTCTTCTACGGAGGAGGTACATATGAGTATGTACTGTTGGATTTAATTGCATGTACGACAACTCCCGCTCGTGGAGTATTTGCCAAGATTAAGTCAAATGTTCTTTATAGTAATTTTGTGTCTTCAATTCAGCAGCAGACTGGGACGAGGACAAAAGGACAAAAAGGTCTCTGCTCAGAAATAATTGTTTCGTTTCATATGAAAATAACATTTCAGTTCATGCGTGTGCCGTCATGTGTAAATACTTTGTAATATTCCTTGTGTCTTGTGTGTGTTCTGGTATTAGAGTCGAGTCTCGTCTTCGCATTTAGGACTTGCTCTGAGCAACAGCAACACTTGTGACAAACATACACGCACATCTTGGCAATGATGTTAATTAATTTCAAACGACATACCCACATACATCTACTGGATGTAGGGTATAAAAGTGTTTAATTTTTTATTGAATTTTTTTTTTTCTAAAACTTTTCCTCAACTATGCCAGAGAATGGAATCTCTGATGGGCTTATTTTAATTATTACATCTCACAGGGAAGTATAAAATGCGATTTCTTCCAGAGGATCTCGAATTCCGCATTAAGCTTGTGGAATTATTTCACATGAATTTTAAATTAGCAAAGTATTTTCGTAGCTAAAGTTGTAAAATCATTTCCAGCGCAAAACTAACAGGCAAGCATATAGAGTAGAGAAAATCATTATTTCGCTGAGGGTTTCGATGGTAGTAGATGCCCTAAAATGTAAAGGATATTACCATATGGAAATTTGAAGACACAAGCGTTTCGAAGATGCGTATGCGAAGTTGGAAAGGGTAATCTATACATTGTGCGGATGAATGCGCTCAACATAAACACTGGAGTTGGAGAGCTGAGAATTCGGTAAACTTCTTTGAATTCATATTTATTTAGGGAACAGAAAGGCTTTATACCACGAAAATTTCTATCTATCGTAATAGTGTTGTAAAAATTCAACGAAGGCCGACAGAGGGATCCTAAACCAAGAACTTAAGGAGGATCTCCCAGCAGCTCTCTGCCCTCCACCATCGATTGGCATGCTCTGAAACCTGTTTTCATGTTTTCACATTAGGCGCTGAAAGGATTGTCCGTCGATCGCAGGATACTTGGAGAAGGATCAACGAAGGAAAAAAAAACTTGAATTGCAGCAACTTTATCAGCAGGAGGAGCTAGCTAGAGCGTGCTACGTGATAAGCGTAAATCTATCAATGCGCTGGCTAAAGAAGCAGAAAAGCCAGCAGAAGAACCGTTTAAAGAATCGCCAAAGAGTGGATAGGTGGCCGCAGCTCTACTTAACACCCAGTGAATGGTTTAGACGGTTCGCTTCTCATGGTGGATGAGGATCAATTCAAAGATGAAAGGAGCACTTTGCTTCGATTCTTAAGCGAGTATCCGCCAGCAATATGCATGAACCTATAGGCACAATCATACGACGCCGAAAGTGGCAGTGAATTGGTCACTCTCCGAAAGGATGACGCGCGATGCAATGGCACCCAACGCAATGGCGGCGATCCTAGTAATACGTGGTGCAGAACAGTCGAAAAGGAACTGTCAAAGAGTTGGGAAGAGCTGAGGCAAGCTACTCTTAGGCTTACGCCTTCAATTACTGAGTCAATTCACCTCAGGGTATTGCGTGAAATGTGGAGCTGTTGAGATCGTGAGTGATCGAGTTGATGTTCGTGAATAGAGTCTCACACTCTCAGCTACTGTAGCCACATTATCGTCTGTGCGGTGCATATGACAACGGAGACCATGACTGTTGGCCACTAGCATAGGGTGCTTCTTTTGGGCCAAAACTTATTTTCAAAAATCGCACTGTTCGCGCTACACAGCACTCACTTTGGAAATAAGTTTTCAATATTTTCCAACGTTGTTCAAGCGTAAAGCAAATCACTCCGATCCGCGGAGCTATGCTACTGGCATGACATTCTGTCAAAATTTCGAGCGGAAAACACCTGTCACTGTCAAAAATGATTCAAAAAGAAACCACTAGATGGCCAACCCTTTATTGTAAGTAACTTCATAAACATTCGCTATAGAAAAACATATTTTCCTTGCTTGCCATTAAACTTTTCAAGCTTCTCATTGTAATGATTGACGAACACATTGCTCTTGTCATATACTTTGAATTAACTGTTTGAGTTCCATAAAAGGAGACTTTAATTTCCATAGCACAATGCAACGCCCATTAATCACATATAAAATTCATTAACGTCATTTCATTACAGCAGCTTTGATAGACCAATAATTGTTATAATGACACTCTTTCAGATGAAAATGTCAACTGCGTGGCATTTCATTTATGAGACACTCACAATTGACGTGGATTAAACGGTGCTTTTCTTTTCCTTTTTTTTTTGATTTTGATTAATGTTAGTTTGGCAAGCTAACTAGGATGTTCAGCGCAAAACTATAATAGAAGGACATAAAAATGATACCCTCATTTGAGCTTTACAGTGCATTCGTTTGGGCGCAATAGTTTCAGGCAAAGGAGACTACAATTTCATAGTGCGCGGTATATCAGAAAAGCTTTGTCATGACATTTACATACATATGATGAGAATCAAAAGAAAAAGATTCCGGTAATTGGATGAACAAATTAGTGAATTAGGGTGTGCCTAATGCCCGTCATAGACTACAGTCGCAACGTATCAATTCTCCATTCAACACGTTCAACTCTAACATACGAGGTCCTCAACTTTGTCCAACCAATACGTTGTACGAGTATATGGTTGAAACACGTTGCTCAAAGCGTGCTCAGCAAGTATACGAACCGTGTACGAGCTCGAATTGCTCGTTAAACATCCCTGTGCAACGAGTTGATCAACTCAAGCAACCAAAATCCCACAAGTTGACCAATTCAATAGTTGAATGAGTTGTTCAATGAGGAGTACGAATCTATTCAACAGTTGAATGAGTTGTTCAGCTAGATGTACGAGGCTATTCAACAGTTGAATGAGTTGTTCAGCTAGATGTACGAGGCTATTCAACAGTTGAATGAGTTGTTCAGCTAGATGTACGAGGCTATTCAACAGTTGAATAAGTTGTTCAGCTAGAGGCTATTCAACAGTTGAATGAGGCTCGGAACGCGTTCAGCGTACGAGGTTATACACTAAATTTGTTCGAGTTGAATAAACAATTGAATGCAGTTAATTGAATGCGTTGCACACGGAGTGTTCTGAATCATTATTTAAATAATTAGTATCAATTAATCACAGTAAGGAAGCACTTACTTGTCTTATTATAAATCTCATTACAGACCGAAGCCATGAGGTCCAAAATAATGCATACCTTAGCTTGCCTTGCTGCTCATCTAGTCACTTGAATCGACGCTAAAAAATTGCATTTTCTTGTACACAATAAGTGGTTGGTTAGACGAACTACCCAGATTCAATTAATATAGATACCAACACGAAAGCACACATATTCTTCATGCTTATCCTGTTTCATTGATTTAATTTTCTGCATTATCCTTGTTCCTACTTCACATCTCTATGTAGGGTGAGAGCAAATAGAAAATAGAAAACACTGAGCCATACATTTTCAATGAAAAAAAAAGGACATAAGGCTATTCTTCTCTCCACCCTCATCGCATCAATCTGCAAAAAGACAAAACCGCAGGCGAGGACCCACAAGAGCAGATGTTACCTGGGCGGTATCCTAGCCCCAACCACCCAACGATAACATCACAATTTATGTTGGTCTCATTAATTGCAAATCGCAGTGTGTCCTGGTCCTGGAGTAACATCAAACGCAAAGACGGAGATTTGTAGGCAGACTTACGCACGCAGTCTACCGAGATATACCTAGTAGAGTCCACTCTCTGTTTCTGTTTTTTTTTTGTTCTCTTCATGATTTTGCTATTTACTACCAGAAAAAGAGCATAGCCATAGGCAAATATGTGTCAGTGGAATAGAAGAAAAAAATACCATCAAGGACTGGTATCTGGAGCGGAAGGATTCTTTTTTTTTCGTTTTTAATCTATTTTCTCTTCAGCGCTCTACGGTATCATGAAATGTAATTGAAATACTTGCTGTCGGTACGGTTGGTTATCCTCTCCATAGGATAAAAGGACTAATGTATTCAAATTATTCAAAGGAATCCAATTGATTTCTGTGGAAGGCATTTTTTCTTCTCTCCTCCTTAGGCCAGAGAGCCAGGAGCAGATTGTAATTCTTTAAAATTGATTTAAGGGAAGCAAAGTTGAAAATCTTTAAAATTCCAAGAATATTTTGTGTAAAGTGTTGCGGTTTTTGTCATTTGTTGTTTTCCTTTTGTGGCATTCGTTTGGATGACTTTTAATTCAAGGCTTTAAGTATTTGTATTTTGCTTTTAAAGACGGACGGATGTTTCTCTCTGAGGACGAGATGCAAAGTAAGTCCTTTGCACAGTGATACTATCGACAAATATTCCCTTTAAAGTTGCATTAAGTTACAAAGGAAATGCCAACCACATGCTCGTAAATTTCCACCCTAGGGGATGGGATTCTGTCAGTGAGTTTTCATTTTTTGTGTTTCCAATTTCAAAAATACATCCTTTGTGTTACACAATGCAATTGGTTCAAGGATATTTTTGATTATCTATCTGTTTTTGAAATGGAGAATCATCCAAAAACACACACACAAGGATATCTCGTTTTGGGGAGAGATAAAACTGAGCTTGAAAGTCCTTATCTGTGATAAAGGAAGAACCATGGTTAGTGAATTAAATCAAGGAGTAACTATGCAAAAGGGGGAACAATTGGTAAAGTAGCCCAAACCACTTGAAACTTTTCCGTGGGGGGGAGGGGGGAGGGAGAACATTTAATTAGTCATAAGATTAGAAATGTAAAACAACTTTACTGCCAAATAATGGTCCGCCGGACAAGAAGGACAGGTGTTGCAAACCTGAATTGAATTAATCACAGCGATCAATCTTCATATTGCTAATAAATTTTGAACTGATGGTTGATGGTTCCAGGCAGCAGTAGCAGCAGCAGCAGTAGCAGCAGCAGCAGTAGCAGCATCTGTGTATCTGGGGGTATTTAATCAGAAACACGAAAGGTCTTGACATCGGATCGTCGTCAAGGGAGATGAATTGTATATGAACTGGCATAAGGCAAAGGGAATTTAGATGGTTATTTATATTTCCCAGTTGTGTGCTCTGTTTCTTTGATAAAAAGCAACGACCCATTGGAGAATTTGGTAAAAGGATAAAAAATATCGGTTCACTTCCTTTTTTTCTGTTTGATATCTTGAGCCTTTCAGTTTTCACTTTTTTTTTATAGCTCATTTGTGAAATGGTCTTTTGATTTTTGGTTATTTATTGGCTACGACTGTTCACACTAATATTTCGTTTTTTGCGTTTGTGAAGGAGTTGAATTGAGGACATAAATCTACAATCAAATATTTGGAGAGGATAACGAGGTCATGGCGACAGAAACGATAAAATTGCAAGAACCATTGCAGCAGGGGGTGTTGATGTTGATGGCATCAAATCAGAGCGATTGTTTGTTTTACCGGTGCTTTAAATCTTTTTTATGGTGAATATTCAAATCCGGTTAGATAAACAAACATCAATTCTATTTGAGCATGAAAGTAACAATTATAATGCAATGAAAATCAATACATAAACACAACAAACTTTTTTTTTTACATCAGACTTTAAACGATAGACTTGAATTAATAGTATTTTATTAATTGTTTATTTATTTTGTTTTGTGTTTGTTAAATAAATTAAAAATTCATCGGTGGGGGAAAGTCCAGAATATCATTAATGATAGGTAAGGTTAGGTTAGAGTGGCTGTCTGTCATCCGATACAGTTGAGCACTAGGTCATTTAGGCGTAAAAGGCCCATTGTGGTGCCACTGGATCTAGAGATCTATACTAGGACCACCCCTACAGGAAAAACGGAAAAAAAAATAGAAGGTAGGAGGACCAACCATTTGGACACTTAGACAGTTGAAAGCTAGGAAGGGTACTTAAGACTAGATTATAGACACTTTGTTATACTGCGTTGTATATGAACAAAACAGATAGAGAGGAAAACATAGAGAAGGGGCGTTAAGCTGACATCCTATGAGTTTATCAGAAAAAGCAGTAGGAGCCCGTCAGATCACCAAGGTCATCAAAGAAGTAGGGCTCCAGGTGGAGGTATCTTTTTGACGATAGGGCAGGGCAATTGGAGAGAAGATGAAGGCTAGTTTCCTCTTCTTCCTTATCCCTATAGCTCCTTCTGAAATAATTTGAAGGGAGGCCTCTTGATCAAACAGTGTTCTGTAAGGACACCGATGATATGATGTTCAAGTTCGAACGATTCAAACCCATCAGTTCGTGGGAACATTTTTTGGTTTAGGTTAGGCCAAACTTCTCTGGATATTTTGAAGAAATAACTATTCTCACACAGAACGTTGGTCCTCCTAATAGCATCCGGGTTGAGGATAGTTTACAAGTAGTAAGTGGCATGCCAATCCCCATCTTATCAGGTTCGATTGAAAGGGTTCATCCGCACTAGTGTTCCTTGGAATATCCCTGTAGCCTGGCACTCAACATTGGTGGATGATATATTGGTCTGAAATCTCCATCAGAGAGGAGCTGATATAGATTTGGTTGTAGCCGAATCCAAGGATCTGATGGCTGATTGACTGTCTGTGAAAATGCTAATATCCTTTTTAAATAATACGCTACACTCCAGCCATGATATGCCAGTATTGCCGCCTAAAAGATGCTACAATAGCGGATGGAGATACTTTTATTAACCTTAAGGGAGTAAGCTCCACCACTAACTCCATCAGAGGTCTTAGATTCATCAGTCTGAGGACCGCTCCGACATCCACCTGCTCAAGGTTAGACCATAAGTCACGAGAGGTGATTGATATGCGAAAGTTGCGAAAAAAATGGGCCTAAGTAGGATGTAATCAGTGGTTTCATTATTGAGATTGACACAAAACTACTTCGGCAGACAATATAACGTTGACAAAGTCCACATCCGTCAAGCAGAATTCACTTTTCAACATTGACGATGATAGGCAAAATCTGTGTCTACCTGACCAAACTAAAGCAATATTCAAACTGAAATCCAACAAAGTTACTGGATCAAATGGCATGCCGGCCGAACTTTTCACAACAGCTTGGGATGATTGGCATACACCAACTCATCTTTTAGATCTGGTCAGACGAGTGTATGCCTGATGAATGCAACCTTAGTATTCTTTGCACTATCTACAAGAAAGAGATCCTCTTAACTGCGCCAACTATAGAGGCATCAGTCTTCCCAACATTGGCTACAAGATCTTTTCTGTTGTGTGAACTCCTGAAGCCTTTAATCAAGAGCCTGATTGGGCCCTATTAGTGCAGGTTCAGGCCAGGTAAATCCACCATCGATCAAATCTTTACACTTCGACAGATCCTGGAGAAAACCCAAGAATTCAATATCGATACTCCTCACCTCTTTATCGATTTCAAGGCCAACATCTATAGAGATGAACTATATAAAGCAGTGTTTAGTTTTGAATTATTTACCAAACATGTACGTCTGTGCAGGATGAGGATGGAGAACGCTCGCCGCTTCATCTAGATCGGTAATGACCGTACTGATGCATTGTCATGCGAGACTTCTTTAAAATCATTCTTGGGCGGATTGCGAGAAATTCACAAACCAAGACCAGTAGCACAATCCATTAGAAGTCCGTACAACTGCCTCCACACGCCGACGATATTGACTTAATTAGTAGATCTCGGTGGGTTGTCACCGCGAATTGAATCGGATGCGGCTAAAATGGATTTAGCGGCAACACCAAGTACCTTTATACTGCCTACAAGAGTGGACAATCCAAACACCAAAGAATTGGACAGCACGTCACAGTGGGCGTTCAGAGTCAGAACTCTGACAGCAGCCCAAAAATCAAGTGAAGAATAGACACTTCAACAGTAAAGCCCCATCTCGAAGAACTAAGGAGACTCTCTATAAGATTCTGATTATTCCTTTGGAGGAGAAGATTCAATGACGAATGGACTAAGTCAAAGAACTACGTATTGAACGTCTGAGATGCCTGGGACCTGTAGAGCGAACGGCAACCAACGCTCCGGCCCGCAGAGTCTTCGAATCAAACTGAGAGGGACAGTAGAGAGCCTCCTCCCCGCAGGTGGCGGGTACAAGTTCAAGGGCACCTCGAACAACTTGGAGTAAGCAACTGGAGCAATTAGCTAAAGACCGAGCTAAGCGAAGAGCATTGTTGGTTATAGTTTTACCTCAACTGTAGCGCCATCTAAGAAGAAGAAGAGGTTTCAACAACTAAAAGTCTCAAAGTTTATGACCACAGTTAAGTAGAAAGTTCAAAAGTCATTATTTCGATCCAAGTACAATCATATTATTTGCACTCACCTGGTTATTGTTCGCAGTGACATCTATTGGTCGTGGTCGCCGCCTGTGTATCCGTCTCCTGGCTGTTTGATATATTTTCCAATATAACACTAATATCACTAACAGTGGAACATAAAATGTACAACACGTCGCAAAAACCTGTAAAAAAAAACCAGACTAATTAGTCGAAACGCAATAAGTGTAGAAGGAGAAGCATTCAAACCTGATAGGACACATCCTGCGACACCATGCATTTTTGTTGTTCAATTCTTTGCAAATATTCCGGATCCTTCCAACCGAATTGTGGCGCCAATGATACGATTACCGCACAAAACCACACGAGAAATATCATCATAAACACCCGCCTACTAGTCCGCGAATGTATATAATCCACATTCGTTACGGCCCAGTATCTGCAAGGAAGGATAATGAATAAAGATTAATCAAAAGTTACCTACAAACAAAAAGAGTTTAAAAAACTGCTGGATGAAGTGAAGGGCGCAAATTGAACACGCGAAACCTTTTTACGTTAATTGCCAGGTGGAGATTTTTCCCGTCGTCGTTGGGGCGCCCCCACCCCAAAAAAAAAGGGTTTGAGGTGATTGTTGTTTAAGGACTAAAATGTTTATGTTTCTCGTTTTTTTTTTCTGTTTTATTTTAAAGGGAGTGGCATATTTAATTTACACATTTTGATATAAATAAACAAGGAGACCTGGTTGATAGTTGATGAGCCCAAGCAGTGCTGATGATGCGGAATGCAGGTGCCATGGGGATAAGAGATGTCAAATTATATTGAATGTTTACCTGTGCTAGGGGCAGATTTTAATTAAGGTTAACAATATTTGATGAGGGTTATCGAGGGGTTATTGGGAGTTTAACCAAATTTTTTTTCTCTCTCTCTGGTTTTTTAATGTTGAAAAACAAAAACTTAATTTAATTATGTTAGGGTACAGTTTGTAATCCATTAGCGCTTGACAGCGGCCAAGTACCTTTGCAACCTATTAAAGCCGAAAAAAGGGTGGGGGGTTTTTTTCCTAGAGAACTGGTGACATGTTCTGCGTTCGTCAGTTTTGCTTCTTTGTCGTGAAAGTTTAAATTAGTTATTAATTTGCTGAGTTTTCGAAAATGTGCATATGTTTTTGAAAAGCTATTTTCTTCACGTCAATTCAAAAAAGTTTTAATAGATTCGATGCTTATAGGTGGACCAGCGGGAGCTAATTCAAAAGAACTGGAAGCGACCAAGGTTTACCGTAGACAATTCGACAATATTGTCGAAGGTGCTCTGAAGTATATAATGAACGATCTCCTGTTCCAGGTTCTACAAAATTTGTAAATGAGAAGGCCCACCCTGTTGAAGTGCCTTCCCATCACGAAGTACTTGGGAATGACACCTGTTTTTGTATTTAGGAGCTTAGCTTTTTTCTCTGTGGTTTATGCCCGAATTGCCTGTGACGGTTGTATTCGAATTTTGCATTCGTTTCTAATTCACAGTATATTCTTCGGGAACGTAGTGGACCCGACAATTTTTTGAGACACGGCATAAATGTTCGTATCATGTCAATGTGATGTGTAGATCTAGGAAAGTTTATTTCATCTTGGAGCAGACTTACGAGGTTAGGAAGTTGAATGGGGTACATAATACGGGGTAATTGCTGGTTCTTGAGCCTCTACCCTAAGATGCGTGCCCAGTTCTCTCGAGGAGAGATTTGGTATTCGTTCGTCGGGAGGATTAGGTATTCCGAAGGTTAATGGTAGCCAGTTGATTTTATTCTCTCCAGGCTGAGTCACAGGGCGATTTTACCGTTAATTCTTCAGCGAAGATATTGACTTCAAGCTGCCATGTAGTTTGTGAACGTCTGAGTGTTAGGATGGGTGATAACTCATACGTTGCTTATGTATATACATCGAGTAGTAATTGATGAGAAAGTCCGCTATTAGACCGATAGTGATATGAATTTCAGGAGGTCCATGAGCTCAACGAGAAGAAATCACTATCAAGAGCTCTTGTTTTTCTGCCGGATATGGCAAGCTAATCACACACCAGGTGCTAAACAGATTCGTAGTTCTTCCATCCTCCTGATTTGAAGGAGGAGAAAGTGTCGATGGCGCAAACTACTTTCATTGTGGTGATTATTTTGTAGACTTGGCATAGAACGTGCGGGGCACAGGCATAGGACAAGAGGTGACAGCTGGTCTCTTCTTCATCTTTATCTCTACAGCTTCTGCAGAAGTTATTGTAGCAAACGCACAGTCTTTGGGCTTGGGTTCCTGTTGTGAGGAAGGCCGAAGGACTTGGTTTTAGCATGGGCCAGAGTAGCCTTGTTGCCATCGATGGTTGGCTTCTCCTATTATGATACGTTGGCGCCTCAATGTCGGTGACGCTTATGCTATTAGAGCGGAGGATGTGCAGGACTCTTAAAAAGACTCCTTCTTCGGTTTTGGAGCCATTCGTAAAGATTATCAGCGATTCATGGTGTACGACATCCCGTTGTGTCCATTCAGTTTTATTGGGTACTAAGCATTTGTAGCTCATGTTAAACATGTTGTTGTTAGTGGGCAGGTGGTCGGTGACCTTTGGAAGATGGCGATGCATCGTCAACATTCTGGCATGTCGAGTTCCTTCCATTGTTTGGAACTTTTCAGTCTTATTACCGAGCAGATCTTTGCTGACAATGTCCAGACGAGTACTTGCGTCTAAAATGATTATCAAACCGAAATTGTGGCAGAGTGATGTTTCTAAGAACGGTCTGGTTCGCAGCCTTAATGTCAAACAAGTATCAACATGTTGACTATAAGTCATGAATATTCAATTGAAATAATTTCTTTGTATTGACAACTTTCTTGTAATCCACACTGTTATTAAGCATATATTGTTCTTCGCACCGGATGGACGCAGAGAAGTGTGCTTTGTTCTTTCTCATCCCCTCAACTTCACTTTCTAGTTGCATGGTTTTAATTACATGCTCTGTGTTATGATCCTTTAGCTATTCGTTTCTTTGTTGAATGGTGGTGCTTGCATAAAGGACCCATGTGCCAGTGTGGAAGCCCCATGAGAGGTTTTAAGTGGGGATTATTTCCTGTATTGCCGCACTGTTTCTGCTAATGGCAAAGAGCACTTGTTTCGTTTGCCCGCCACCTACTACTATTCGAGTGAGATGGCATCTGCAGGTAAAAGGATAACCGACAGACATTTTAATTTAAATTACTTCCTCCAGCTATCGCGAACTGGTACGCACATCCATTTACTGGTTTGGTTTTTGTAACGTTACAAAAATAAATAGAAGCCTTTTACGTTTACACTCTTTTTTTGTTCAAAGAAGTACATACATACATGCCTATGTGGGTACATATCGACAAACGAACTAAAGTCTATGGAAAAACTGAGTGAGTATCCAAGTAATTAAAATTTGTGTTTTAGATTGTATGCCTTTATCTTGGAAGGGTATTTGCTGGAACGTAAGTGGAATATATGTCTTAAATTACAATTAATTCGCGGACAGATTTTTTTTTCTAAAGAGTCCTTGGTAATGGAACAATAAGTGTGTGCTTATGTTAATCAAGTCTAGGTTGGGAATGATACTTGATGATTTTGTAAATTAATTTGAAGGTAAAAAGAGATCCCAAACTGTGTGCCTATTAAGGAACAATATTTGAAATAAATAATAGGCCTAACATCTCTCGAATACATTGAAACATGTTGCATACTTGCATGCAGAAGGACAACCGTTGTCCTATATGCGTAATAGAGAGTGGTATCAGGAAGCACTCCGCATGATAGGATGCTTATCAGATGTTCACGAGACTGGAGCTGTTCCAAAATAGTTTCTTATTTTCTACGACTCGAACCCTAAATCCATTCTTTAAAAACTCATTTTAGAGTATTGGTTTTTTATGGTCTTTATAGGTTTCTATGTGCCACATGAGTTTTGAAACAACAAAATTACTGTACGAGAATTTTTTACTTATTTTTTCTCCAAGAAGTCCTTTGTTCTGACAGAGAATATGCCTTTTAGAGCTCTATTTTACTGTAATTTTCCCTTGTTCTGAAGGAAGATATAGCCTAAGACTATAGTCACAGTGAAGTGTTCTGTACTATCATTGGTAAGCCCACAAGCATCACAAACAAGTGGTTCCGCTAAAGCCCAGCATATTTGAGGGCAGTGTCAGGTCTTGCGCACTGGTAAGGTGTCGGAAGAATACGAAGTCCAAAGTGGAATACGTCAAGGATGCATACTGTCACCGCTGTTATTTTTCGATGGTTTTCAGTTATGTGTTTTCATGTAGTATTGACGGAAGAGAACTATATGGAATTCACTGAACTATAACATTCTACCTTAGATATCTAGACTACGCGGATGATGTTTGTCTACTATCACTATCTGGACAGCTTATTGTCTAGCAGCTAGAGGCAAACAAAACCCCTGAGCACTTCTAATTCCAGCGCAGAGCCCAACTAATCATTTATCGAACAGGAAGTTGAGAACATTGACAACATTCTATATCTAGGAAGTGTGGTCCCAGTGAACCATGGTGACACCGAACTAAATCTGTGCAGCAGAATCGGGAAGGCCTATCAATAATGTTATCAGCAAGAGCTAAGCTCTACGGTCAAACGTAGAATCAGTGTTGCTTTATGGGTGCAGCACCTGGAATGTGGACACCATTTACATTGATAGGCTGCAAGTCTTCGTGAATAGATATTTCCGGAAAAACCGTATCTCCAACCAAGAGCTTTTCATGAGCACGGAAATCTCATCTACCACGATGCCAGGATGACCTGAGACCCAAAAGAAAGATCTTGCGACGCATCTCAGGGAACATGTTGTACCCCCTACCTCTTTAAAGGCGCTGCAAATTCTACAACCCTGGTTCTAACAATCTTATTTGCTACCATTAGGATTGCTAAAGGTCTCTTCTTACCCGATACCAGAAGACACCTATCCCTTATCTGCATTCAACAACTTTAATTCGACGTCTAGAAAGGTGCTTTTACTCTTCCATCTTTGGGTTTGGGTTCATGTGATAAATGACAATTCCATCACTACTATTGGTTCTACTCGCAGAAATTTGTTGCCTTGATTCTCGAGAAAGTAAACTTTAAATCGTGCCACTCATGTTTTAAACTTTTCCGTGTGACTTTTCTTGTACCTGTCACTGTTTCTGCGCTCATTTGGTTGAAACCATGAAACAAAGGTTTTTTTTTTTTTAATTTCTTCCTTCACCTTGTTATGCTCAAAGGGCACTTTACACCTTCATGCGTTGTTGTTTGTTTTATTATTTTTTTGTTCTTCACTCCAACGTAATTAATCGTCACCAAAGAAGAGAACGGGTCCAGAAAATTAAAAGAATTATTAATCTCAAAGTTTGCCATTCACAAATATATATACACCAGCGTTGTATACATAGAAAGAGAGCGAGAAGAAGAGCGTCACAACCCCGTCCTCCGCCCCTACTACTTGAGGCAGTATTAGCAGATGTGCACCCGCCATATGCCTTGAGCGTTAACCCGAAAGGGGTGGTGAACTTTTTTTCTGTTTTTTTTTTTTTTTGCGAAGCCGTCAGATTGGATTAATTACGGAAAAAAGTTAATTAAAAGCGTACACCAAAAACAAAGAAATAAAAGATATATAGAAGCAAGCTTTTGGAGAATTTTTCTACACAAATTTAAATATTGATCCAAATTGCTGGTGTAGTTACAGTGGCGTGCGGGGGGGGGAGTTGTAAAAAGGGGGCATGAGGGAGGTTTAATATGAAATCTTATATTAGAAAACACAAATCGTGATGAAGGGGGAACTGCAACACATCTGTGTTGTATTCGATGGAAAAGTTTTCCACCCTCTAGATGATTTGATTTAGGAATATTTTTTTTGCACCCGGATATTTAAGTGAAAGGAAGCAAGAAACCAGCTCACGGATTAGGGGGGCACAAATTAGAAGAGAAAAGGCGCTCCATCCATCGTAATAAGTAGAATATTGTTATATTCGCACTCATTTATACCTGACTACAGTAGGGGGCGTTCTCTGTGCAGAAATAGAGGAGATGTCCCATGCTTCCACACGGGTGGGTGTTGGCTTTTGTGCGATTAAGAAAGAATAATTAAGCAAAGACTTTTGGGAAGAAAAATGAATCTCAAAGGAGAATAGATAATTAATGAGTTGCACTGAAGTTGAATGTGGAAGATAGAGTTTCTTAGTTTCGAGATTTAAATCTTTTTCTACAACCCTAAGGTGAGAGAACTTTTCAATATATTCTAATGACTTGACTTATCATCTGAAGGTAGCTACAGCATGATTATTTTGAAACACATATACTCGTCGTATGTTTAGTATTCCAGCAGCTGTTTCTCTTTTTTTTTTCTCGTGGCAATAATATTCATAGACACAAATTATAGGCCACTTGACAGAGAAATAAAATCCCTACAGTTTTTCATTTGCAAAAAATAAAAAATAAATAAATACCGCTTTTGAATATACAAATTTAAATGTATCGCCATTGGGGTACCAATATACATATACATACGAGTGGAATGAAAATCGATTGAATACTCATTGGTATGTAAAAGAACGTTTTGTAGATAAATAAATAGAATGTAGGTACACACCATTCCATGATTGTAAAATATATTGATAGAAATAAATTTTTATTAAACCATTACAAAGCGACAGACTGAAATTGAATGCGATGAACTCGCATTCCAAATGGAGTACATGTTCTCCTTTTTTTTTTGGGAATCAATTTAAAATAAAAATGTTTAAAAATATTTTGTACAACGTCATGGATCGTAAATTAGCGCTGGAATAACTTAAATGTAAGGCTAGGTTAAGTTATGAGATCAACCAGATGTTGCTAAACATATGCTATGCGGGTGACAATATATGTATATAGTAACTGTCATTAGCGCTGTCCGCAGGGTGGTGTCTTGTTTCCCCCTATTATGGTGCATCGTGAAGGACTCTTTACTCTTTACTCTGACATCTACGCGAAAGAACATGCAGATGACGTCGCCGTGCTACCTTTTGGTACATGCCTAAGAACTGTCTGTGCTATTGTGCAGGTGGCCTTGGACAAGGTCGATGAGTGTTGTACTAGGAATGGGCTTTCGGTCAATCCTCTTAAGATGGAAGAAGGCGGATCATGACCGGCGAACTCTGCTAAAAAGCGTCACCACCTCGCTTTCAGATGAAGGCAAATATCTGGGAATACTTCTGGATAAGAAGGTTCTCTGTCAAAACATATAGAATAAAGTCGGAAAGACGTTAGGCTTGTTATCGGAAATCGAAAATCCTCTAGATCTATCCGGACATGATAAGACCATTTCTGGTTTATGCGTGGGTTGTTTGGTGGAATGGACTTTCTTGTAAATATGTACGTGCACCAAACTGCAAAGAGCAGCTTGTCACGGGTGCACGGCAGCCTTTCCAAGTTCTCTGGGCTCTGTTCTAGACACACTGCTGAATCGCTCTTCTTTTGATACATATATCATGAGGTGGTCGCTAAAACCTATCAGACGAGGTGGTTTTTGGTATGAGCCGCACTGGAGCTTTGATGATCTTGCACGACACCTATCCTATGCTTCTGGTCTTATGGATATGCCGTCCGATCTTATGACTCTGAGGCTTCAGCTGCAGCGCAATTATAAGATCGACTTTCCTGATATTCAGGATTGGCTACGACAAAAGTCTGAGCAAGAAATGGATTGTAGTAATATCTTCATATATGGGTCCAAAGCCAATCAAGGATCAGGGGCTGGTGTATAAGTGGAAGACGACATTAGACAGCGTAACTTATTGGGCAAGCATGCCGTACTGTCTGTTTCTTTAGTGACAGTCAAGCTGCGCTTAAGCCATTTAACCACTTCCAAATTAGGTAATGCAAAAGAGCTTGGAAATGTATCGCAAGATTCAATTTATTGACTCTCATCTGGGTGCCAGGTTACGCCGGCATCATGGCAAATGAGATTGCTATACAAGGTTCTGAGGAGAATTTCTCAGGGCCCAACCCTTCGTTAAGTCTTCTTACATCAACGCTCAGGGCTTCCATTGGTTGATTGATTGGTTTTCTAATGAAGACATTGTGCGTGGCATGCCTCTCCTGGATGAAGAATGACTTAATGGATGCGACCAGACGTAAGTGAGAAATCCGTGGCATTCTTGCTATCTATTAAGTCAAAAGACTGCAGACAACTTATAGGCGTTCTTACAGGGCTTGATTGGCTTAATCTGTCTGCGACGTTTGTGGGGAGAGTGACAACACTGATTCTGCCTTTGCTGGTATCAGGCAACAGATTCTAGGTGCGGATGTTGTGAGTGCTTAAACCGAAATTTGTTGAAGAATATCCTGGGTGGGAACTTTTATCGCTTCCGTCAAAGAACTACCAAGAGCATATCCCCGTTTCGGTACTTCATCTCTAAGTTGGTGTCTGCCGGTAATCAAAAAAAACTGCGAGTCCTTCCTTGTTTCGTTCCGCAAGTTTGAAGGAAATCGTTGCGGATGTTGCAGTTGCTTTCAGATCTTCCGCTGTTAGCAGATTATGTAGGTACTACCTTGTAGAGATACTCGCGGGTATTGCACAATAGGAAGATAAAAAAAAGGTGGTATGATGGTCATTGACATCTGCTGGAGCTGCATAGAAGAAGGAGGAATTATCCTTTCATGGTCCACCACTCTTCTAGTTGACGATACTAATTACAAAGTGCTCGAACTTACGAGTACACGCATCGGGTAAGGAACGAACACGCCATCCACTGTTATCCACGATTCAGCTGTTAGTCCAAAGTCCCATTCAATGAGTCCTGGAAGATAACATAATGGACTTTCTTAGGTGTCAGTGCAAATCCGGTAGGATAGCCGCCTAAGTTAACATAAGTTATGTATCATGGATTTTCTTTAGCAAAGGAAGATGTTGTGAGGTCCCATTTATACAGAACACTCAGAAGTAAACACTGCTTTTATACTATTTACTTAAATGAATCCCAAATCTATGATCTAATGCAACAGAGAGTGAACGGTGGATAATAGCATAGCAAGCTATCAAACTGCACAATATGTAGAGCGCAAAGGATTTTGCAATATTTGTTCAATTATATGTTTCCCAGAGCGCGCCGCTTCTGCAATCACAGTATTATTTTGTAATTATCCTTGGCTTGAAAAAGCGAACTGAACTATAGGGGTAAATGTATGTAAGGGTGTACGTTCATACGTACGTACGTATTAACCTTGGGGGAAAGGAATTGCAATTAAATTGGAATTTCGTTGCTATTCCAAGGATGCGATGATGTAGTTAAAATTGATTTTTATGTGTCGGCAACGGTACGAGAGGAGCGTAGCAATGGTATACGATATGATACAATCAAATTGTTACATTTCCAAGGAATAAAGGAGTTATTTCAAATATTTGAAGGGCGAATTCATAAGTTGCGTTGCAAAAGCCGGTTCGTATGTTGAACTACATACAATCATGATTTAGTAAAGGGTCACTCTACGAACGGAGTTGCCCAAATCGGTCAACAGGGCAACCTATATTTGGTTTCTTAGCAACTCTGCAATTCAGCGAGGTGGAGGGACATGCTCAATGCGCTCAAAAATACCTTCCATATCCCAAAGCATCTCTTGCTGATGATACGAAACTACCTTAAGAAGCAGGAGCTTTTGTATGACACCGCAAAAGGCCCTAGGAGAAAGGAAGTCACCGATGGAGCAGCGGAGGGCTGGGTACTAAGTCCCAAACTCTGAAACCTTTCTTGGTAGAGTATGCAGACAATATCGCGGCGGTGATTACGGGAAGAGACACCAATAGCGTATTTCTTAGTCTTAGTCTAGCCGCAGAAAGGACGGTGAAAGTCTACTTCTCGACTTTCTAGTTGGGTATGAGGTGATAACCAGCAAGGAGACCGTAAAGTACCTGGGCATGAACTTTCTCAATATGAAACTCAACATCTGGCAACAGATAAGATCTGAATCGAAGCGAGCAGCGAAGGTCACAATGTTGCTGAGCTGCTTACTTACTTAATTACTTATCTCCTGTATTCCCTTGTGGGACCTAGGGCCTCTACTATGCCTAAGCGCCATCGTATACGGTTTCTGGCAATATACCTCAGTTTTCCCAACTGGCGTGCCTCCATCTCGACCATTCTGCGCCATGTTCTTCTCGGAGCGCTGAGCATTCTACCTTCCTGCGTTAACGAATTCTATTGCATAGCATGGTCAGCTATGGAACAGTCAAAACAGTAGTACCACTTTCGTTGTTGGATCATCGTGCTTCTAGGTTCCTGACCCGTTCTCTGGTACAGGTGTTCGTTAGAGATATTGTTGGGCCAGAAAATCCTTAAGATGTTTCGTAAGCACCTGTTAACGAACGTTTGCAGCCTTCTCGTGATGTTGATGGTCACTCTCCAAGTGCTTCATCCATATAACTGCACGGATATAATGCTGGAGCGAAACAGTCTCAGCTTGCTGTTTAAGCTAATTGCATTGCTTCGCCATGCTTTGGACAACATGCTAAGCTGCTTGTGAACATAGTTGACAAACTTTTGTAATGATAAGAAATTCGGTTACTAGTTTGCTCAACCACGGTGGTTTCGTTGCGGTTATGAAACGAGATGCTAGACTATTTTTCAGATCTTCTATATGTGTATCCTCATCCTCATATAGCTATAACTTCAAATTTCCTCAAGACCTTGGGTTCTTGAATTTGCATACAAACGCGTATAAAGTCGCTCCTACAATGTACTATACTAACTCGAACCAAATGTACATACTATACTCAAAAGTAATCGCATGACTTGTTCTTAAGTACCTCTAAATGTACTTATCTAGTAACTCAACTAATCGCTTCGTCACTCACCACTCTGTAAAACGATCCGAGAACGTTACTCAAAGTTTGTTCACATCAATTTCACTTTAAATCATCGAACAGTAATCATCTCAGTAAGAGAAACCTCCCTTCCTCGCATGTACCACCTCCCATTCCCATCATAAGCATTTACGATCCAATTTCAGTCTTATCTCGCTTCGGAGACTATGGAACGGGCGTTTAACTCTATATTCCACTGCCATATTAGTTCCAACACATTAAAAATTAATTACAACTTCGATGAAACTTCAACTAAAACTTTTGCCAGCTCAGCGCGCGTCGAGCTCTCTTTTTAACGACTTTTTTTTTGCCAAAAGCCTCCTCCCGTGTCCCGTATATCGATTTAATAGTACGAACCATTGGCTCGTACAGTATGCGCCTGCTAATTTCACAGCTGCCAACTGTACGTTGAGCCTTATTTTATCAGGACGATATATTGAAATGATTTATTTATATAACATTTAATTGCACCGTTATTTTAACAAGCTAGCAGACATTTGTCACAAAACTCTGCTGCAAATAATAGCCATCGAGTGAACGGAACGAAGCGGAGTGGAACGGAGAGCGGTGTCCGCATTGTAATTGCATGGCTCTTTGGTGGGTATGGTGGAATGTGAATGGTCGTAAAGATAGATGTCAAACAGCAATAGAAGCAGTGGCGGCGTATAGAGAAGGAGAAACGTCAACTTTTTTACGACTTTTAACGCCAAATAAACTAGCTGAAGGGTTTTCGGCATTAATTTTCCTCCCCTGGAAATGGTCGAAGTGGAGCTCGTCGCTCGCGGCTATAGCCTTAATTCGGAAGAAAGTAATAATTTCTTTACCCAGATTGCCTGAAGGAAAACAATAAAAACGCCAGAGAAAACTCGAGAAAGGAAACAAAACACAACACTGTACAGAGACGAACGCACACACACGCATACGTTACGTCTCGTTGACAATATGTTGTCGTTAAGTTTGCAATAGCAAAAGGGATAATCGTATTATGGGGCGGCAATGGCAGGCAATGGCAAGCAATGGCATATGTGGCGGGTTGAATGGGTTCTTTTAAGGGCACCCCTAAAGTTTTTCGCTCTAATTTATGAGAGTTTATAGCCTGTTATCGGTGTACAGTGGTGTTGGTAAGTTTTGCCAGCGGATGTGCTGATTTTGCATAGCTTATGTTGATTTACGTTCAAAATGAAGTTGATTTACCAGAGAGATGCTTTCAGGGCGCAAAATTATTTGATAAGCGTGTACAGTTCAATTATAGACTGAGTCTTTAAGTTTGTTTAGATTTTTTAAAATTATATTTTCGTCATCGTTTACCGGTCATCTGTATTTGTAAAAGAACAAAGGCAAACATTTGACGTTTGTGACGTTTGTGAATTGAAAGATGTACAGCAGCAATGGTAATACAGTGTTTTTTCATTCTGCACAGCTGCAGCTTTTTACAACTATGCACTTACCATAAGCTACATGTTTTTTTACACCGATATCATTGTAACCAGATGCGGTGTCCAGAACTTCTAAGAATGACTCTGATGACTAACTATTTGTAGCCAAGTTACAGATGCGAATATACTAAGCAGACCGAAACCGGTGACAACAGACTGTTAAAATTTTTGTCGATCAGGTTTCTTTTAATGAAAAGGAACACCCATTCTACCAGAGGTGAATGCCGAAGAGTAGTGCCAATGTTGCCAACAAGCCGCCGGAGGTAAGTTTCTGTTGGCAGCCACAACGATAAAAACTGCCGTCAAACAGATATAGATGTGGCCCTGAATAAAAGGACTAGAGCTGCACACGAGCTCTACCAGTGGAGGAGAAAATTGGACCATCAGTTTATAGGACAAAGAAAGAGGAACGAGGACATTGAGACACTCTTTGTTTGTAAAAAATGTGTAACAGAGACCTACAGCAAATGGCTCGTTTTGTGAGCCATTCAAAATATTCACTACTTTATAAGTATTCAAACATATTCGTATTCATTCACCAAAAGTATTCGCTAGACTCACATTTTATTACCTTTCCTAAAATGAATCTGAAGAGAGCTCCCATTCACATTCATTAGAAGAGAGGATTATCTAGGTACCCTTACACTTCGTTGCCTGGAAATCAATGTGCGATCTATTTCTGTCGCCTTTAAGTTTGTACTTTCAGTGTTCAGAAGTTTCTACCAGCTTTTTACGAAACTATTCAAAGACTCGCGAATCACATAAAGATAGCTTTCATTTCTTTTCTTTGAATGCGAGCCTGCTACGCACTCAAGCATTCATGAATACCAACACCATCATGTTTCGTTTCGCAAAGTGAATTGCGTTATCGTTTCGTACATACTCGTAATTCACACTTGCTGTGAGGGAGACTGTGGAAGGCTCGTTTTTTACCGAATGATTCACAACGACAAATGAATGGGTTCATGCAGTTCTCTGCAGTGTGTAACTATCCATTGAAGTAGACTGAGGACTTGGAAGGATGACTTAGTAGGGAACAAGCACTTATAGACATATGCTCTATAAATGTCTAGTTTTGGCAAAGTTCATCTGTCTGCAAACGATGGTGAACTCTCGCGTCAGTAATAATATAATGGAGTCTTTGATGTCAGG
This sequence comes from Chalcosyrphus nemorum, assembly GCA_949716465.1. Lineage (NCBI taxonomy): Eukaryota > Metazoa > Arthropoda > Insecta > Diptera > Syrphidae > Chalcosyrphus > Chalcosyrphus nemorum. The sequence continues at coordinate 87,747,407 of OX454332.1, forward strand.
AAATGTCTTAGACATGTTGGCGCACTGTAATGCCATCTGTTCAACGCAAAACTTGACAGAAGCAACTACTTGCTCGACCCGTTGACATTGACAGCTGTCAATCAGTTAAAGCAAAACAACGTATATGCTGTGTACAAAAACGAGAACTTAACATTGGAGTCTTGTACAGAACCCCTCAAAGAACTAAGTAAAGTATGTGACATCATAAATAGAAGAACCCCTATTGCCAATTGCTGTTTCTGTGGGCTATGAGGGAAATTGTGTAAAAAGTCGCACCTCGACCCTTCCTGTTGAGGAGAGAAAAGCCCTTCGTCTGATCTTTAGTCCCATCTGTATAGACGCCGAGCGGATGAAGAAGATGCTGTAATGCCCAATTATAGGGCACATATGGGCTCTAGCTCCTGTTATTCAATTATCTGCGTTCATAAATAATTTTACTCCACTTTTTTACTCCACTTTTTTTTCCAAATATTCCCACCTTTCTCTCTCGTCTAAGTCCAACTCAAATATAAAATTTGTGATCGGTGTTACATTTACGTAAATCCCAATGCAATATCATAACTCCACCAAAGGTGTATCCCCTAATAGCTTGAGCGCATTTTTTTCCATTTCTGTCCCAGAAATAGAACTCAACAGCAGTGTTCCAAAATTACTTGTATGTCATTCCTTTGCGTCGCCAAACCAAATATTGAGTCAATAAAATCGAATTTGTTTTTATGGCTTCCCGAGCGGATAAACGATTTTCTTGTTCTTCTTTCAGTTTCTCCTTTTTTTTTTTTTTTTTGTTGAACATGTGTGTTATTTTGGAAACAGCGAAAATTGAGCGGAAACAAATTACCCACATATTATTCCGTTATTGTTATTACCGTCACCCGACATTATTATTTAGGTCGTTTGGGAGTAGCGCTGTTTCTGAGTACCTAAGAATCCGTTCCACATATACGAACAGAGGACACGAGAACTCACTTTCTCGTAAGGGATGCAGAAAACAATTTCCCTGTTCCTGTGCGAAATGGGAATCAATCAGTCACAGCTTTGTAGCAAAGGAGTTATACGACAGCGAAGGTACCAAAAGGGAATACCTCCTCAAACGAATGAACTACGTTTTGCCCCGCGCCTCAGCTTGTTGCCGGCAGTGTTATAGAAAACACCTCCCAGGTACAAGGCAAGGATATTGAATTTGACTCAATCAATTTATCATGAGCGTAAAAATGATGAATTGCGTAAGCATTTTCTTCTCAAGCGAAAAGGGGGTAGGTGTACCTACAAAAAGGGGTAAGACTACACCGTCTAGGCTTGTTGGTCGAGGAGAGTGTATGCTTTGTCGATCAGCATGTCAATTGCGAATCGAAATGATTCGGAATGATAAATTGTCAAAGAGAGTGTTACTCAATTACCGGGCTGTGCATCAGCGGGTTTGACGGGTTGTGTACCATGTCGAACACTCTTCTTGTAGATTTATCAAAAATTAGAGGGCGTCACAAACCGGAAGCAACATCATGTATTCCGTTGGTTGTTTTCTTTTCTCTCCCTCGGGATGTCAGATGTATGTATGCATGAGGAAATTAATGAAGTCGATGTGACATTATGCCATTGTGTCAAAAGCCGACTCCGCACATAGTATATCCCCATCTGAGGTAATAGTGGTTAGGATAACCTTTTTTAAATGCGTATACGACGCTGTCACCAGGACTTAGAGCGTGCGTAGGCGGTCTTGATGATCCCGCATAAACGATGACAACTTTGTTGATGGCCTGTGGCGGCATGCGCTATTCTGGAGTGTCTCCCCTACAAATACAATTTGCATATGTGCGTGAGTTCACTGAAGTGATGAATCAATTTGTTTACATCTATGTGTATTTTTATCTTATGGAAAACCACCCCCCGCCCCACTTTCTGCAGAATGCTTAAGGGTGAAATTAAATTCTCACGCGATGATGATTATGTAATTAAGTCGAGGCTTAGTGAGGATTATTGAATGTTGTTGGCACACTGTTGATCTGCTGAATGGAACATCGGAAGGAAATTCATTTTACGCATTGATACTTGGATGAGTTTCCGGTTCGGAATGTTTGATAGCTTTGTGATATTATGTCACGTTCTTTTGGGGGGTGGTATTGAAGTTAATCAGGGTGGATATTTTAAGCTTGAAATTTGTGTGTCAACCAACATTGGGTTGCTGATGTGATTCCTTGAGCCGATAAGTCCCATGTAGATCAATGGAGCAGAACTTAAACCTTAACACACATTTATTTTTGGTCTTAAAAGCAAACGATGACTGAAAGATAAAACATTTTAAAATCAAAGATGATAAGATACACAGTGATTTCAATTTACACCCTAAGATGTGTTTTATATCGGCGGTTTTATTTCAAGCTATAAACGGCGACTCGGGTGCGTATGTCATAAATTGCTTTTATTTCTTTTGAATAAAAGAACTTGTTGAAGTACCAATTGGAAAATGTGTGACTTATTATACGGTATAAAGCTAGAAGGAATATCCAACTTAAATTAGTTCGAAGGGACATTTAATTCTTCACTTTATACTTCGTATGAAATACCTTCTTCTATTGAATTTAAAACTTTTATACGGCTATATTCAACAAGCATTTAGTCCTCCAAGAAGATCCTAAATAGTAGTAAAAGGCTCTTTCTTACCACAAAAGGCAATATGTAGCGCAATTTGTCTGTACAGTCATCCTGCAGCGAGGTCAAGACAAAAGACATTAGAGTCTTCAGCGATATTAGAGCTTACACACCTCACAATGATGTGAATCGGTGACATACTAGAATATGCCAGATGAACAAGGTGGCTTCCCGACATTGTGTAATCAATACTCGCCATGATCCTAATACTTACATTCCCAACACAATACTCATTTGTTAAAAGATAACTCCAAGGGAGTAGATACCAGACTGCCTACAGCAAATAAATAGAATACCTCACCACGATACCGACAACGAGATAAGGTAGTATAACGCCACAGGCGGTGTCCGCCAGGGCTCCGTACAAAGCCCACTACTGTATGATGACAATGTTAAACTCCGAAACCCGAGGTTCTTGTAAATGATTGGCTTCCCCGACAATATAGCGATCATTGTAGTGGCCAAATTTCTTGAAGAGCCATCAGGATGGTACAGGTACATGACTGGCTAGCAAGCATAGAAGAAAAAACGGTGGTAGTAGCTATCAGCAGCAGATAGGTTACGGAGGCTGTAAGGGTTAACTTGAAAGCAACATACAACGGAGAAGCTAGCAAGAAAAACGACTGCCCTGCCAAGGGGATCATGGCATTACGACGTTGATGATGTACTAAGACTCCCAAAACATGGACTTGGGTAATGCGCATTGCTTTGATTCTATATGCGTGGGGGCTGGAATGGTGCCATTGACGGCAGGATATTAGTGTGTAGTTTGATTTGACGGCAGGCATCACGGATAGCGAGTAATTCCGCTTGAATGATGCTAGAGGCATCCGGAAGCCTATATGACCTTGAGTTGAGATGTCTAGGGATTCCGAAAACACAGCACAGTCCATTTTTTAAACTGTCGGTGTACACTCTGAGATCGATGTCCCTAAGCAGCTGACCATCTTGCCATTCCATTCTTGTGGGCAATTGAACTTTAAACATCTTTAGGGAGTTTAGTTTGGGGATGGTGCAGTCTGCAGAGAGCGCAGCGAGTTCTTTCGGTAGAGAATCTTTGATGTTGCCCGCGAGTTTTGGCTGTCCAGCACCTAGACATTTTGAGCCTGATTTAGTCTATGCTTACTTAATTATGCCCTGTATCCCCTTGTGGGTCCTTGGGCCTCTACAACGCCTACGCGCTATCGTGTGTGAAAAGTGCCTCAGCTCTCCCCAACTCTTTCCCAGTTGCCGTGCTTCCTTCACCACTGTTCTGTTAGACGTACTCCTAGAGCCTGCCAAATGGGTAGGAGATGTAGGAGGGCCGAAAGAGCATCCATCAGTGTCGACCGCAGAGCCCTTGTAGTGCCTATACACGCCATCCTTTGAATCCTGTTCAATTTGTTGATGTTGTAGGCTTTCTTAAGAGCTGGCCATCATACTACGGCCGTATACATCCAGAGAGTTAATTTTGGTCGCAATCCCCATCGTTTGCATTCTCAACTCGCTGCTCTATGTTCAGTTAATGGGTGCACAGTTTAACAGGAACCGTGATGATTGAACACAGTTCATTCCTGGCTTCGATTTCTTCTGGATTTGCGAGAACAATGGACACAGTCAGAAGCAATGCTTAGAGTGTGCCTGACTTCCATGGGACTAAGAGCGTGGCTTCTTTTGCTTCCGAATTGGGCTCTGACTTATATTTTAATCAAGATTAGTTCCTTCACGAAAAATTGAGAATAATGGTGTATGACCGAGGTATAGGACGATGCCTCTTTCAGGACAGAACCCCAAGATAGATTTTCCAATTGTCATATGTTTTACAAATATATTTTCTTCCTTTCTATATAAGAGACAAACATTATAACATCAATTAACTAGAACTTGACAGGCTGGGATATAGGTACATACTGTTTATTGGACGAATGAAATGAGGAACATTACAACGTATTTCCGGTGAATAGCACCAGGTGACTTTTTATTAATGGACCTCTGCCCAGGAAGTTCTAATTTAAATATACAAAATAACAGTCATTCTCCTGGGAGAAATTAATATTCTGTCTGTCCCATCCCGCTGTCATGTTTTCCCAAATTGACGTACAAGCCAACCCTCAGTTTCAGTAGCTACCTATGTACGTACTGTGGAACGAGAGCGCCTTGCTTAAATGGAAAACAGTATTTTTTTTTGCCTAGCTAGACCTATGTCAAAATATTTCGACAACCTGTCAGTTATAGGTTTAGCGAAAGTTTAAACAACACCGAACACATCCCCGTTTGGTCTAAAAACAATCAAATTCTTCGATTCTTCTTGAGTCTGTGAGGTGTTCCTCCAAGAAAAACTTTCCACTTAAACTTCTCACACTGACAAGATGAAGGAGAATACTTTTCATTACAATGACAACGAGAAAGCAATTTCCATACTCCATACTCAGGTCAACAAAAGTTCAAAATCACTTTCTTCTTGCTGTTCAATGTTTTGTTTTGCTTTGTGTTCGTTCGTCTTTTGTTCATTAAAAATTTAAATTTATTGCCTTTCCAGGTTTTTTTTTTTTTGTACCTCAAAGCCAGTTCCTTTTGCATTGCTAACACCACCCACCAAGTACATCCTGAGGAGTGTATTTGCTACAACTCTTCGGTGGTTTAGTTGCGGCGACACACTGTGTCACTGAGCCAACATAGATTTTGCTATGAAAAGTGTAACCGGAACCAAAAGCTTCAAACAAAACTTTAGTCCATTACACAACCGACGAGAAGGACGACGATAGTGGTGGTGGTCGGTCGGTGGGTACACTTGGGCATTTCCTCTCTACAAACTGCTGCACGTACAATATATAATAATGTGTGTATTGAGGGTTTCCTGTTTTTTTGCAGAAGCACCACGACTTCCAGAGAAACTTGTACAAGTGTATAAACGCAGTTGGCATTCATCCATTTATCCGTTCGTTTATTCATCCGTTCCGCGTGATGCTTACCCTTATTCCCAGTTGTAGGTTTTCCGCAACACTTTGCTTTTTTTTTTTCTTTTTTACCTGGCACCTGAGAGTAGCAGTAAGGAGGAGCAAATACAGAGCCTTTCATGGGGTAGAGCTTAATTTAATCAATTCGGAACGTTGTTGTGCACTTTATGCTTAATACCCATCCACCGTCGATCTACAAGCATTTTGTCACGTAACTCTCGGCTTTGCGCGCGGTGTACAATGAATGTCATTAAGGTAACAGAGTAGCGGTGGGTGGGGTTGAAAAGGTGAAGGAGAAATTGTTTTATCCTTTTGATGGTTAGACGGTTATTGAATTTCCCTCTCCCCTAGAGAGAGTGACAGAGAACTGGAAAAGAAGACAATTATATTAGAAGTACATAATCATTTTGATAATAATGGCGTGGCGCCAGCAGCCAACGCCGAACAACGCAGATTCTTATAAGTAGGGTTAAATCTGACGATTTATGGCAGCAATAAGCTAGAATGGAGACATTTGCTTGGCTTGGCTGGGTGCTTTTCCTTAAGACAGTTTCGTTTTCTTTTGTGGTATTATGGTAATGGTGTGCAACGCTATATAAATGTCATCCAGCTGTCGGAGATTCTAATGACTATTCTAATCTACACAGCTCTGTAGGAAAAAACCTATTTCGATTTCTTATTCACTCACGTCGTTCTTGTCCTCTTGTACATATGTAAGTTTTAGCACAATGTGTCCCCATGTTCTATTGGTGATTTCACGCTCTTGAGCAGTAGATCGAATCTTTTTTTACTGCTTATAGGTCGTTTGAATATCACCAATATCGATGTGATGTCGATTCAGTATTCAAATCAAGAGTTTTCTTAAGAAGAAGATGTGTAGATCTGAGTCTGAAATAGCTTCTTTAGAGAAACTATTTGGTGCCCCTTTTCTCATTGAAAAGCTTACGCAGGCTCTAAGACAAATTTTAGTTTGTTTCCTGTACAAACGCCCTTTGCCTTGCCTAGCCATCTCCAAAAGAATGACTTTGGCAATCTGACAAATACTGACATTAAAAGTCTTCTTCCATTTATAAAAAAGTTTCAGCTAGGTTGCGGTCAAAAATTTAGCTGTGAAGTCATGGATCCTCTGGTACTACAATTTAGATTCTTTGGTCTAAGGGTAGATGCTAAAATATTCCTTTACCTAGTTCAAAAAAAGAGCCTGGAGACCTGATGACAATGGCAACAAGCGAAAGCAAGACCATAATTATACTGACTCACAATTTCTCCTCGAAGGAGTGTAGTTGGCTCACGATAGCACTTTAGTGAGTTGCATTCTACCATTTATGCCGTATATCCATGTGTCAGTGGTATGGGACAAAGAGATACTGTGTAGCAGTGAAGTTTATAAGGCTATTGCTCTCTCAAAGGGGTATATTGCGGAAGAGACTTAAGATACTACACCGAAGAATTAGTAAAGAATTGAGAGATTATTATGGGAGTCCTTAAATATTTAAAGCTGGACATCCTCGCAAACGAGATGTCAGGACAAAGATGTGTTTGAGGAACTAATCAGTACCCATCACCTCAGACCAGAAATAGTCCAAGATTTGACCCTACAGCTTCCGCATTGGGGTATATGTACATAGCTGCTCTAACTATTGGTAAACATTTACATGAAGTAGAATCTGCAATACAAGCGTTTATTAAACTAAATTTGACGGTCCACTCGAACTCCCCTTTCCTCCTCATTACTGAAAACAGGCGGAGCCTGAATTGTCCGCAATCAGGTCAATTGAACACTTAACGACAGAGATTGAAAAGGATACACTCCTAGACCTGTGACTTAAGAAAATCCTATAAGTAGAAGTCTAACGCGATCAAATCGCACGATCTCGGTGGCTAATTCAAATCGCTTTCGCGTGAGATAACCTTGTTCAGAAATCGCTGGTGCAAAATGTCCATTGTGGCATGGGCTATGTAGCACGTAGCGCCGTCTTGTTAAAACCACAGGGCCTGGGTGTCCATTTCATCCAAATGGGGCCAAAATAATTTAGTTATAGTGGACCGATAGCACTCGCCGTTGAGGGTGATGGCCTGGCCAACATCGTTCTCAAAAATACCTAAGTATATGAACCAATGATGCCACCAGTCGAAAATCTATACCAAACACAAACAGTGACTTCTTTGGACGCATTGGAATTTAGTGGATCTCGTGTGGATTGTTATCGTCCTAAGTTCGACAGTTTTGCTGTTTGACGAACCCGATTATCCAGAAATGGATCGCTGAATATGATTTTTCGACCGAAATTGGAGTCAACGTCCAACTGCTCGAGATCCCAGTCAGCGAACAAATGGCGCTGTCTATAGCTATTAACTTTGAGCTCTTGGGTCAGTTGAATTTTATATGGGTGCAGGTCCAAGTCATGACGCAAAATTCGCCAAGTTGTGGTCTCCGAAAGGTCGAGTTCTCGTGCCTAGGATTCTTCTGTAAACTTTCATGGACAGCGACTACATTTTCGCCAGTTCTTGCGTCATGTTAATGTCCAGGTATTGGCGAATCGAACAGTGAACCGGTTGACTCGACTTTATCTACTACATTGCCGGAAAGACTTCTTGGAAGGACGACCGTAAAACGAACGATGCGTCCGAAATGTTCTTTGGACAGGAGACCCATTTGCACATCTTCTGGTACGCTTTAACTCTCCATGTTGATTTACCAATAAATTACAACGAATTTGACAGATGTAGCAACAGTATGGGCACAGTCACATTTAAAAGTTGGGAAACACCTATTAGAGAAGTCCTTAGAACCCAAAGTTCAAAAGTACACCTCATTCTTTTTATGGATTGGAGCAAAATTATCAATAACCTCATATAGTTCAGAGTATAAAGATTTTCTTATCCCTACCACACTCATATTAACCTCTGTATGTACACCAAAACTAAGCTCAAACTATTTTGGAATTATCACCTCTGATAAGTCAAATAGTAACGCCGCCTGTGAACACAAATTTATGCTTGCAAATAAAAATCAATGTGCCATCATTAAGTTTACCGCGATTGTACTTTCATAAAACTGTGAACATAGGGGGGAAAAACTCCCCAGCACATAAAAACATAAAAACCAATATTTGTGAAAACAGTATCTTGGCTATAAAACTTTCAAAGCTTCAACTAAACGGGGGTATTTGGGCGAATGCCATAGCCGTCACTCGCTTGTAATAATGTCAAAACCATTAAAGAACCCCTCCTTCAAGAGCAAAAGAGCGAAAGAGCGAAAGAGCGAAAGAGCACAAAGAACCCTAAGACACATTCCCCTAAATAGGAAAACATTATTATTATTGTCATTGTGGTTATTATTGGCCCCTCGTGTAAAGCTCGGGCTGACAAATGTGCCTTAATAATTTTACGTTAAACTGGTAAAACGGGGAAAATATGTCCCAACCAAAAATTTATCGCATTGATAAAGGGGGCGAAGGGATATAACAACCCTAACCTAACCCCATTGAGCGCGCCACATCGCTTTAATTATTATTTCACCTCCATTGAATAAAATAGTCAACGACACAAGAGTGACAACCGAGGGCAGGGATGGTTGAAATTTTCCGCATTTGTTTGCAGATGGATTACTCGATGGGGAGGTCATTTTTTTCACGAACCCTTGTAACAACCCTTGCTGGAATATTTATGAGTTCATATTTAAGAAAATTAAATTACATTGAAATACCGGCGAACATAATTCACCGACTAACTCACGCTCAAACCGCTATACACCACAGAAAACACGTACAGTAAACCGCCAGAGTGTGCACAGGGATGGTTTACAGGTACTTCACGGACGGGGGTTAGATGGGCGGGAAACACATAAACCGCGCGCTGATGTGTATCTTTTTGAGGCATCGGTCTGGTGTGTCATCTAAACATCGTTTAAATGTGTTCAACTGATAATAATTTTCGTAAGGCAGGCGAAGCGGGTAGTCGGTGGTATTTTACGCCGCGTTTTTGCCGCACCCACCCCACGCCAAGGGTTTTGGTGGTCCTTGATGCGCGCAGGGGACATTTTAGAAAAACAGTTATTGCGTAATTAAGATATGCTAATTGTAAGGGTTACGAAGCACACAGGTATGAGAGGTCAGGTTTAATTGCCAGTCGTGATACAAGACTTGTAATTTAATAGTGGAACATAGAGTCTTGTGTTCTCAAAAAAAAACTCAATGGGATGGGCAAAAGTGATTTCATGTAATTTGTCTCTCCTTTTTTTTTTTGTTTGTTCGAGGGGCTCTCTCTGACAAGGACAACGAGGACGACGACGACGACGACGTTGCTTAGGGTTTCATCGTGTAAGGTGTAATAAATTTTTGAAAAGCGAAAGTTTCTCTTCCACTCAGAATGGGGTGCCAACTGTTCACAGTTTTCTGGGAAACATAGTAAAATTGATGTTTATTGCCGAAGATGAAATTCTTTGTGCACTCATTTTTAGGGACATGACATGAGCAGCAAAAGGTTTTGCATGCTTACGACACAAAGTTTAGCTTGGCTCTGGACGGATCTCTCTTTGCTCCTCTACGAATGAGGGATATTTCGAGTTGAAGGATGATGCATGAAATATTCAGTTGTTATGGAAATGTCCAAGTCCAAGTGTGTGCGTGTGTTAACATGATGGAATAAGGTCTTATATGACATTCATAAAAAGGGTTGTGTTGTAAATATATTCGATTCGGTTTATTAAGTTTTAACATCGTGTCAGATCTTTGTAGGAAGTTTTCTCTTACATGTCATTTCGTGTGTGTGTCTGTGTAAGGATGTTGAGTGAGATACCGCATATGAGCGGAATAAATAATTGAATTAAATGTGTCCAACATGAAGAAATGTCTTGGTTGTGACATTTTCTACATCCAATGTGAATTTATTAATTTGTAAATTAAAATGTGTCAGCAAGAGGATGTTATAGATGCTATAAGGATGAGTACTTATTAAAGGGATTCCAAGATCTCATAGGAAAGTAGAATGTTCATTACGCAAACTATCTAGGCCCGATCTAAAGAAGAACGTGGTTTAAAAAATCCTTCATTTTAATACGGAAACTTTCTATTGGATTGTGGACAAAGATGACGCCTAAGTCTGCTTGTGTGGTTTCATGCTTTTAAAACTAATTCGGAAAATGTCTGCTGATTGATTGATTGGTGATCCTTCAGCTGAATACCTTGTAGAAGTATGACAGATATGGAGAAGGGGTAATGGTGGTCTTCAATCTCTTTAGATCTATTAGATCGTCATGGCTTCTGTTATACACATAAAGACTAGTCTTGGCATCTCGCTCAGGGGTATCCTGTAGCCTCATTCAACCAGACTACGCCACTGCTTTATATGTATGTCAGGATGGTTTCCACCATCTCAGTGTTGAGCTACATCTTCAGATAATCCTCCGGTGACTTTGACTACTAGAGTTTGTTCTTTCCACAGCAATTGAGTTCCCTGAGTTCATTTTGACATTATGAGTTCTATCTGGTTGTATACAAAGGAATCTGTCTCTTACTAATTTTCACATGAGATGTGAAAGAACTCCATTTTGTATGCAGGTCCTATTGATGGGGATGTTTTTGCTTCCCACCTATATCTTAGGAGACCTTGTGCTCAGTATTATAGATATCCATTTGGCTGTTGTTGTGTGCTCCACTCCTTTCCTTTTGAGTCTTCTTCGAATTGAATTATCCGACCTAATATCGAAGGTGCTTTCAGTGTCACCCCCGTTACAATTTGGTTGGGGACCAATTTACTAATTAACTTTAGTCAACTGTTTTCCCATTACTTGGCCATTCTGCATATAGAGTTCTAAAACCTGGTTTCATATATCTAAACGCGGTCCAATGTATACCACGAAAGAGCACGGAGTTTTTGAGAAGCTTTGTCGTGAATGTAAAGTGAAAAAAAAATGTCAGGGTTTTCTGTGACTTTGACTTCTTGCAGGTAGGAATAGTGGTCTAAAGCACAACCCATGGCAACCCTAGGTAACGTACTTAAAGTAAGTAGCAAGGTGCTTCAAGCTACAAAAAAGGTTTTGAAAGATCCTTATTGAGGAACTGTCAGGAGAAGGATCCGCCGCTATTAGTGCGGCTTAAGCCCAGGTAAGTCCACCATCGATCAAATCTTGACACTTCGACAGATCTTGCAGTAAACCCCAGAAGTCAACATCGATACTCTACATCTCTTTATCGATTTCAAGCCGCAGATGATAGCATCTATAGAGATGAGCTATGTATTTAGAGCCACGTGTAGTTTTGACACATCTGTTAAACTTGTCTATCTCTGGTTGGTAATGACCATACAGAGACCTTCGATGTCAAAAAAGGTTTTAGACAAGGCAATGCGCTGTCATGCGACTTCTTAAGCCGGATTGAGAGGAGTTCACAAGTCAATACCAGTAAAACTATTTAGAAGAAGTCCGTACGCCGACGATATTGACATCATTGGAAGAACTGGGTGGGCTGTCGCTGATGCGTTTGCAAGCATAGAAGCGACCAAAATGGGTTTAGCGATAAACGAGGGCAAAACTAAATACATGCTGTCAAGAAGAAGGGATAATGAACACCGCCACAGTGGACAGCTACAATGTCGAGGTAGTAAGTTATTTTGCCTTAGCTCTGCTATGAACTCTAACAATGATACCAGCCCAGAAATCAAGTGAAGAATAACCCCTGCCAACCGCTGTTTTTGGGGCTAATAAGGCAGTTCCACAGTGAGGCGCTAAGCCGAAGAACTAGATATACTCTGTATAAGACCCTGATCATTCCAGTCCTGCTACAACATGGACTTGATTGAAAGCGGATGATATCTTTGGTCTCTTCGAGAGAAACATTCTTCGTTAGATATTTGGTCCCGTTTCCTTTGACGGCTTTTGACAGGAAAGATTTAACGACGAACTATGCGAGCTGTACAGCAACATGGACCTAATCAAAACACCAACTCTTCGGTCCGCAGAGTATTCAAATCAAACCCGGGGGAACGATCCAGTAGATAGCCTTTTCGCCTCCTCCGATGGTGCGTTAAAGTTCAAGGGGACCTCGATCTACTTGGAGTACGCAACTGGAGGCAATTAGCTAAAGATCGAGCCAAGTGGAGAGGCGTGTTGGTTGAGGCCCAGGTTCACGTCGAACTGTAGCGCCAGAAGAAGATGGAAAGGCATACGTCAAGAATGTATAGATCTTTGGTTTTAATCCAGTCCTTATAGGTAAATTGGATGTTATGCAGAGTCCATTTTAGGTTTAACAATGATGCAATGGCGATGGAGTTTCTCGGTCTTTCTTGATCTTAGATCCATCACCATCAAAAGCAAGGCACTGGTCTATTCTATTCTACAGGCATATTCTTAACTTCTCAATGTCCAATTGTGTTAACTCTGTAATTTTCTTGCACTAAATTGATTAAGGAAACGTACTCGTATACTCCAAGGAGATACCTTCATATACGTCTATAATGTTAAGCACAAGCCTTCTGGACTATAAACCATTATAAGTCAGGGTAGTTCTCAAGTGGGCAAGTTACAGTACAAGAGGGATAAAGTACATAAGTGCTTGCCAATAATTCCTTGAACATGTAACTGAATTAACAGAATATGGCACATAAGGATTCTCATTATATGTATAGCAAATTTCTGTGCAAACTTTTCAACGCCATTAGTCCTTGTTTCAACTAATTTGAAGTTGCTTACATTTTCTTTTTTAAAAAGTTCAATAAAAATTCTGCGCGAAAGACTCAATGTCCTTGTACAAGTCCCCTTTCTTCGATTTAAACTATAATCTTATCAGTTCATCCAATTTACTGGACAATCCTACAAATTTACCATCACTGTCATAAATTATAAATTTACGACAATTACTCATTCACAATGGAATCGGCACCCCGTTCTCACGCCCACACTCATATCACTTACCAGCCACGGTAGACAGGTGACAAGAGGTCAAAATTGAATTTTCCCTGATTGATTGATGGTATAGCCAAAGGTGTCGCCGATGTTGTGTGTGTTGATCCCACACTACAATGCGGTCAGTTCCAACTAATGGCTCCACTTACCTCTTAATTTCCTTTTTTTTTTCCTTAAGTCTATGATTACTCTGAATATTTTAGTAGATTCATATATATGCATAGATATAAGGATATCCTTTGTTTCCGTATGAGATCAAATCGAGTACTTCATACATAAGGCATGTCCGATGAAACTTTCTCCATAAATACTTACTACATACATATGTATATACATAAAGGATATGAATATCCTTTTGTTTTTCGGGTCAAGTACAGTTTTGTTGCATTGACGAAATTTGTCCCCATAGAGGGAAAATAATAAATAATCCCAGGGTGGTAAAAAGTTGTCCTATCCCTTTTCGTCTGTTCTATGTTTGTATGTGTGCACAGAAGAAGACTATGGCTAATTTAATGGAAGCCAATGAAGCCCTTGCCGCTCTTATAATATTATTAGATTTGCCATTTGAAATGTATAGCGTGCAATTAGGTTAATTCATGAATTTTGATCCTTTTTTTCGTTGGCGGAAAAGGAATTACGGAGAATTGCGCTTATGCCAATGGAGCGTGAAGGACGGAGAGGAAAATTGCGGACAGTCAGCTTCAGAAGCAATAAAATAAAATGCCGCCTGGGGACGATAAATTTATTTGTGTGGTCGTTTTTTTTTTTTTTGGGAGGAACAGAAGCGGGCCGAACCCATAGAGACTACGATAATTCTGAAAGAGGTTCAGTAACTACAGGCTGGTCTGGTGGAATTCAATCTGGTGCTACCATACGTTGACCACTTGAATTGCTGAGGCACGAGACAGGAATTTGTAAGTGATTCAGTGGAGTCTTTTTTCTTTATACCACACATATGTATGTATAATATTTGTATTAAGTGATTTATGAGTATATTTTTCTTTAAATAGTGGAAAAGAATTTTCTACTTATCTACACTCGAATCGGGGTGACTGTAAGGAAAGGATCACAAGTTCGCTGTTTGCACTGATGGATACCGCAATATGGAAGGGAATCAAAAGTAAAAAAAAGGTCGGGATCTGCCATAAACATCAGTGAGGCTAGAGAAAGATGCCAAAACCTCCTTCCTTTCCAGGGAAAACTGCGATATTTCGCCTGACTTATGAGAAAGTTTGAATAAATCGAAGACGATGACCAATCGAGCCTCTATTCGCAAACTTTTTGAAGGCATTATAGGGAATTGCACCATGGAAATTATGCTCCGTAATTGGAACGAAGACTATAATGATTTATGCAGAAACTACAAAGGTAAGTAGACTCATGCTGTGCCACTCAGGCCCTCCAAGTAGATACAACACTTACTTATTCCAGGCTACTGATTCTTTTCTAGCGCCACATAGGCAATCAACCTACTTAGATTTGTAAGATGCATTTTCTAGCCCCACTCCACAAAATAGACCTTTAGTATCTCCTAGACTATGTGACAAGTTTGTCCTTCGATCAAACAATTTGTACGATTGGCAAGGAGATAATCTTTAAAACAACTATTGAGTACTACCTGGTACAGGCACATCTTTACTTCCGGTGAATCAGGCAATTACATGGACAGAGTGCATATCTATAATACAATTATCTAACGCACAGTCCCTTACTGTTCTGCACTGTATTTCCCTTCTAAAAATACTGAAGATAACCAGATCTACACGACTCCCAGACCACAGCAGTAATTTTAAGCCGAGGTCTTGGCAGAAAGAAGAACTGCCCGTGAGTCTCTCGTAAGAGCAATACCACCAGCCTTCTTTATCGAGAGCCAGGCATCACAGCAAGTACTACTACTAAAATAAAATCCAATCTGCGAAGAGCACAAGGTTCTACTCTGCTAGGTTCCTGAGCACGGGGATGTCCCGGGCAATGAAAAACCAGATCAATTAGCAAGGAAAGCCTCATCAGATCTGCTAAAACAAACCACCCTGCGATCTCAGGCGTGAAGCAGGGAAACTTAGCCACGAGAGAGGCGAACCTAAGGTCGAAATCTATAAAAACATTGCAAGTGAACTATGGCCAAGCAAGTGCCGAGAGACTTATGCACAAGGATAGACGATCCCTTTCTATGCTTGTGGGGGTCTTAACACTCTGCGGTACCATAAGAAGAAACTGCGTTGAACAGAAGAAGAATTCTGGAAAGGATACAGTAATGAGGAAGATGTAGAACGCACCATCCACTTCCTTTGCCAATGCCTTGGACTCCATCATTCTAGGAACAGATTCCTCGGTGAACGATTCCTTCAAAATTTAGGAGAACTCTTTAAGGGAAACATCAAAAAGTATTTCGTATACTTGGAAAATGAGTGAGTAAGTACCTCATAAAGTAGTTCTTAAGCGTTATATGGGTTAAATGGGCAGAGAATAAATTTCTGCCCCCTATGGATGACACAATGAGTGCGGCCGGCGGTCAACCCACTTACCTAACCTGACTACCTTGATTCCTATATTTCCTATATTTCTAAATGTATCGATGGAATGGACAAACTCACGCCCCCAAGCCAGGTTACCATAAACACCCCGCCATTGAAGTTGAGAAGGTTCTTCGGTTGGTTACAGACTGTTAAAGAAGTGCCTTCCTAGATGTACAGTATGTACGTAATATCATTCGAGGAGTGTAGGTCCTCACAATATCTGCCATTATCAGATGCAGATAGTCCTAACCGTGCCTTCTTAAAAGACAATGACCAGGGAAGATCCCAACTTGTGATCTCCCTAGCTTAATGATTTCCACTGATCTTTTGTGGTTGATCTCTAGCCACAGAGCTTTGGAAACCCTATGACCATCTATATTAGTCCATCTGTTGTTGGCAAAGTTGTGTATGGTGATGAAGGTAATGTTTCTCTTGGCAATGCATAGTCGTGCCCTGATGCTGCTGGTGACTTTCTTCGAAGGGAATTCAGCAGCTTTTTTGGCCAGGGTATCGGCACATTCGTTACCCTCCATGTCACATTGTCCAGGTACCGAGCATAATCTTACATAATGGGTTAAGCATAGTTACTCTTAGTAAGAAAAATGTTCACACTTTAACAACAGGTCAACATATTCTTGACTTAAATTCGGACATGTACCACCTTTGGGCTGAGCAATTGGAGACTAATGGTTCTTGTGATTGCCCAGGGCTGGCGCGGAGATTACTCTATTTCTATGACTATGGCTTGGGAATTCAGGCAAACGCAGGAGATATATGGAATCTGTCTATGATACTAGTGCTATGCATTTCTCATTCCAAGATTCCAGGAGAAGATGCTGGTGACTGAGTTAGACTTCAACATCTTAATGAATTCTGTCCATTTGAGATTTCAGTTGTGTTTGCCATGGTCGAAGGTGAACCTAGAACTTCTAGAAATTCTTACAAAACTCATTTGTCGCTGAAAATCTGGCAAATATTTGCTCACGGATTGTATACCCATACATGTACGTTTTGTCTCGTCTAAGACCTTTTAAAGTCAAACCATTTTTTGTCTACTCTTCTATAAATTATGATTTTTCACTCAATTTGCAATCCAATGTAAGTCTATACCCCCAAGGGATTACAAGTCGCTGTTTGTTCATTTCTTTAATAAAGAAAAAGAAAGCACCAATGTCAACAACGACCTTGTAAAGTGCTTTATAACTCTGCCATCCTTGAAATCCCTAGGACTCTTCAGAAGTCAAGATATTTTTAATTAATCATTCCCAATGAATATTATACACCCCGACCATCTGCCACGAAACTAAGTATGTTTGTGTGTGTATGCCAGGCTAACCCACACTGTGAAGCATTAATCCTCTGTCAACACTTTAACTCGAGCAATATTTTAAAGTACCTCTCACACGCAGCAAACATATTTGTATTTTGCGAATTCTCCATACACTCCGCGACAAAAGACAAAATATTCAGATCCATTATTTTGTTTTGTCGTGGTTTTATCGGTAAACAAAGCACAATCTAACGAAAAGGTCGAAGACTTTAGAGAGCTGCTCGAACCACCTCCCCAAGGCGCACGGCATTGAGGGGAGCAGCAATTTTTCAAATTGAGGTCCCACGTGCACCCTGCGAGAATATGCCATTCCCAAACCATAATCTCATACATCATACTGCGCGCGCGACAATGGTGGTGGAGAGTGCGGTTTCTATGATGTTGATGACGACTACGGTGACGTATGAGTACTTTTTTCATGATGATCTCGAAGAAAATTTTGACACTGTATTCGAAAATGTTATTACCAATTATGCCGAAGACAATATGAAGATACACTCGCACACAGAGCGCGCGACGACACATAGTTTATCTATCGATTGTGAAGGTGGGCCTGGAGGCGAGATAGAATAGACTTGGCCGTAAAAAAAGTGCCACTCACATGAGAGGCATATATTCGCTTTATCTTCCTGACAGAGGATATGTATCTACAGCCCATACAAGTGTGTGTGTGTGTGTGTGTGTGTTTATAATTTATGACTTTGAAAAGACTAACTTTTGGGATAAGTACTTGAAGTAAGTCCATTAATAAATCTGCCATCACGACGACGAGGATGACTATGCTGTAGTATGAAAAGATACATTTTAGACGAACCAGAGTGGGACCGGAACATCATGTAGTACGTGAATGTCCTTGTTGGCTCTCCAGTTGAAGTGATACACACATATAGAGTACAGAGTTAAATCACATTTTCACTTTTCTTTTTTTCTTTTTTTTTTTTTTGTTAGCTTTTTGTCACTGTGGGATACATTTTGGTGTGATGAGGTATAAAGAGGCCGACGGAAACACTGTATATGAGAGGAATTTGAATCATTCCAGAGGTCCCAGAAGCAACGAGGACATCAGCATCATACAACACACAACACAGAACAGACAACACATGACTGTGTGTAATCATTATTTCAAGAGGAAGAGATGAACATTAGTTTCGTTATTGTTTTGGATGTTCTCCATCCAGTGAATATCCTTAGCCATATGTTGAACTGTGTGCACGTTCTTGGAGACCACCTCCAACCATTTTGGTGTGTTTGAAGGATGTGGTTTTGGAATATAATTTTCACATTGGGAGGAAGTGAAGAGCTAAAATTAAAATTAATAAAATGCTGCTTCTTCGAGAAGGATAATTGCTGACATGGAAGCTTCCTTTCGAGCCAACGGATCATACTCTGTCGGTAAATAATGAAGTGTAACACTTTTGAGGAGATGGATGTAATTTGTCAAGGAAGTGATAGTATAAATGACCAAGGATCGCTAGATGAGGATTTTTGGCATTCCAAGAGTTTTGCTAGTTTGGCTTTAAGCCTGTACTAAGTCTTGGTGGCATGTAAGAGATTCTGTGGAACATCTTAATCCTCTCTCCATGTGCTAAGACTTATCCGTCATCAACATTGATACTGTGAGAAGTGCTTCTGTTTATGATACTAATTGTAATCGTGCTTCAAGGAAAATGAAGCTAAGTAAAGTTAGTATATATCAGACCGAAAGTCTAGCTTCAACTCTTCCTACTGAAGTCATATATGATCATGGCTTTATCAAACTAGAACCTGCCTCCAGAATATGAACGAAGAGTCCCAGGCAGATCAGCTTTGGGCCCTGCCTCTTGGATGGTTGTGTACGATAGAGTACTGCCCACTTGAAAACTAAGAGGAGTGATGATGGTTAAAACTCTGTACACTAAGTGATGCACAAATATTAATTATTTTCGGGAAGACCTTTTCCTTCCCATTCTGACCTATGACAGCCTCGTATGGTGGCTATGGTTGCTACCATCGTGATGAGAACAACTCCAACTGCAAGATTTGGGGCTATACTCAACCTGCCCCGCTTGACATCATTAAGAGATCAATGTCAGCAATTAGTGCCTTAAAAATCAGTCAAACAGCGAATCGGCGGAATCTTCTCGGAATCACGTGGGATATCAAGATCTATACGACTCCCAGATCACAGCAGTGTTTTCCAAGCGAAAGTCCTGGCAGTGACAACAGCCGACTGTAAATCTGTCGTAAGAGCGATACCATCGGAAGCTATTATCTGCTTTATTAACACCCAGGCAGTTATGACAGCAAATCCTGCTACAGAAATCAAATCGAAGCTTGTGAAGTGCTGTTGCGAAGAGCTAAAGATTCTTGGAACACAGCACAAGGTTCTGGGCACGAGGACGTCGGGGACAGTGAAAAAGCAGATGATATCTCTATAAGTATTCCGGCTTGAAGCAGGGAAACTGGTTACGAGAGAAATTCTTTACAAACTTGCAACATTGCAAGATAAGACTTACTATGGTCATTCTCGATAAATCAAGGACCGAGAGACGATCCTTATCGATGCTTGTGGCGATCTTTAAGGGTCGTAACACACTGCGGTACCACATGAAGAAACTGCGTCGAACAGAAGAAGAACTCTACAGATGATGCGGCGATGAAGAAGATACCACCCACTTCCCTTGCCAATGCTCTGGAATTTAGCATTCCAGCAATAAATTCCTCGTAAACACTTCCTTAAAAAATCTAGAAGAATTCTCTAGGGCAAACATCGATAAGTTGCTGAACTTCACAAGATCCTCAGGGTGGTTTGTGTACTCTGAAAATAAGTAAGTATCTCATGGTTTCGTCTGCCAACCTCAAAATACCTCACCTAACCCAAGCAGTCATATCCTAAAGGGTTGTGTAAGTACGCAAGGAGTGGCCTGCCAATAATCCAAACATCAATTTCTCTTCACGCTTGAACTCGATTTAAAGTGTATCTAGCTAGTGTTCCTAGCAGTACACGACATTTCACAGTCATTAACAAAAGCTGTGTTATTGTTTCTTTGTGATGTCGTACAAGGATGAGATCCTTATGTCTAAGAAAGCCAATAATACCTCGATCGTTCTTTTGAACTTCGTGTCTCTAGACTTCATCAAAACATAGTAACTTACCACCTCTTAACTTAATTCCTATTACTACTACACAACGATTGTGATGAATTTCAAAGGCAGACTACGAATTAAAAAATAAGTATCTACGCACACCATTTACATCATCTGAGCAAAGTTTGCTTCTCAATTCAATGTAAAGTACGAGTCCTTTTTCTGCTTTGTTTGCCATCAATTGATAGGGGTAAAGTTGAGACACAAATAAAGGAGAAAAAAGAGAATACCATTACAAAAGTTACTACAAAGAGGATATTTCAAGTGAAAACAACGACAACAACTCAAGTGCGTCCCGGCACAGGGATGCTTTTGATGAACAGGGAATCATTCAAATTTACCAGCTCTCACTGTTTCGCTTCATTCCATCGTCGTCGGCGTCGTCTCTGGGTTGCAATTTCATTTGAATTTTCATTGACGCTAAAGTTAGGTGACATCGCTGACATTTACATAATATAATTACTGTAATTCCCACAGCGAGAAAGTTGTTTTTGTTTTTTCCTTTTTTTCCTTTATTTTTGATTTCTTTTTGTTTTTGTTGCTTTGATTCCTTTGTGGGGTCGGTTTTTTTCTCTCTGACTCTAGTCCTTTTCGATTTTTTTTTTTTTTTATTTTCATTACTTTAGATTAGTCCTTTACTTTTGTTTTTAGGCAAGAAATAAAGGCAGGCACTTGTTCTATGGAGCAATTGTTAACATAAGAAGTCATGAAGCGGGACTAAAAAGATTAAAAGCTCAAGTTTTTTCTTTGGTTTTTGGTTCGTTTTTCTTCGTTTTGATGGAGCAATAGGGATTTGAATTTGGTCAAACAGCAGTAGAAGAGAAATGAGTTGAAACGTAAGCACAGTACTTTAAGGAAAGTCCTTTTTTTTCTTGGTAGGTAATAATGTTGAAAAAATGGAAATTCTTTAGAAGTGCAGTAATAGGATTGCCCAAAGTTGCCATTCAAATACTCTTAGGTAGTAAGAAAGTTTTTTTTTTAACTGATTGGTGAGATATGCTGGAGGCATCGTCCTTCCTTCTTTTTATGGTACCAAAGCGCTCCTTTTAAGAATTTATAACTTGGAAAGTGGTCTGCATTTTATTACAGATCAGATCATGAGAGTTTGATCCAATTAGTGTCATAAAGCGGCTTGTGCGGCAGGTAAATTATTATACAATGATGATGATCAGAAGCAATGATCATACCTTTTCTCGAATTTGGACCAACCACCACTTCATCTTCACATAAAGAGAGACGCTATGGTTGACGCCTTTATGCTCATCGCATAAGATGAAGCTAATACCAAGTTAGTTCATCCAGAGATTGGACTTGAACTGAGCATAGAATAGGAATAAGCCAAACTAGAGACAGAGATGTGAAGCCTTTGTTAAAGTACTTAAGTCTCAGCCGAGCTATGGCAGGATCTTGTGGGCTGTTTCAGTGTCTTCAAGACATAGGCGACACGTGTTCGATTGGACACGGCCCATTTTCTTGAGATGATAATTGAGAGAGCAGTGACCAGTTGACTTTGACTTTGTATTTGCTCATAGAGAGGATATCTTTTGTTCTCTTTTTTGAGAAGTTGATGAATAATTTGATATGTTTTAAGAGTTCTAGTGATAGAGTGATTCTTCTCGTTCCCATCTATTGACCTCTATCCTTATTTGGTGAGTTTGTAACCCACAAAACGTTCAGGACCAATAAAAGGAGCCTGAGCACCTTGTCTGGCAAGCTCATCGGCGGCTTTGTTGCCAGAGATACCCCTGTGTCCAGGAACCTAAATTAGTGTGATATTATTATATTAAGCAAGATGGATTGGAGGCAGTTCTCAAAGTTATAGGAGCTGAGAGCCTTGAGAGATAGCCTGGCTATCTGAGAATATGTTGATATGAGATCTTCGAAGGTTTCTTCTAATGCATTCTCTGGCACAGAGCTTGATAGCATGGACCTCTGAAACAGATAATTTGTAGTTTGGACCAGAGATTCCAGCTCCAGATCCAGTTGACATTCTAGATCCGTCAGTATATCAATCTACTGATGAGGATATTTGGGAAATAAGCTGATTGTCCCAGAAACTCCAATTTGGGATATCGACCTCAGAAGAGTGATGGAGATGTGTTCTCTTGGGCATGAAGTCCGAGAGGCACACTGCTGGTTGAATATCAGAGGAATTCATTTGTCCATTTAAGTCAGGGGAGGAATTTGAATTTGAAGCTCTAATGCACTTGCAGCTGTAGTCTTCATAATAGTTATGTGGAGGAGTGGGAGGTCTAAGAGTACCTCCAACGCAGCTGTCGGGCAGGAGCGCATTGCACCAGTAATGCCAATGGAGATAGAACGAGACAATTTACGCAGAATGTGCAACAAAGACAGACCATATACTATGTCCCTGTGACTAGACTCTATACTAGATTCATGGGCATGGGCCTATGACTAGCAGAGAACAAATAAGGAACTGTGACCACAGCATGGTCGACTACCTTGTCGTTTCCTAACATTCAAGTCGAATCTACAGCATAAAACTGATAAGACAGTAAGGACAACTTCCCTGATAAAGGGCATCCCAAATATCATAAGTTCAATACAAAAGTAGAAACTGTTGAGACATCGAAGATACACTACGGCGTCCAGCAAGGATAACATCATTGAATGGAAGAAGGGATAGTAGTGTAGTAGTGTCTAAACCAAATACTTACTAAATGAATTATTCAAAACAAGTGTTTTGGAAACGATGGCAACCCTTATTGTGCAACGCAGTCAAGGATGCGAAAGATATAATGTCCACGTCCCCGATGTTGTGAAAAATCACATTTTACCTGGTCACCTACTGGTTCTTCAGAGTGCTTTTGAACCAAAAATACAAATTTACTCTTCAAAATTCATATCTTATTAATTTTGTCTCGCACTAAGCAGATCCACTGAGTGAACTGTTTGTGCCCTGTATGTCCTGTGTAACAACATTTTCTTTTTACCATCACCAAACTTAATTATAAACTTCCAAGTGAATCATCTCTTGGTTCTCCACCCTCCCAAACAAAAAAGAAGACACTTTACAAAATTGAATTTATTAAAATTATAAAATCAGAAACAAAACTCACCTGTCAGTCGCTATAGCTACTAAATGTAAAATGGAAGCTGTACAACAAAGGACATCACAAGACGTCCAAATGTCACATAATTCTGGTCCGAGTATCCATCCTTGACTAATCTGTGCACGCAAACAACACGAATAAGAAAACAAAATAAAAAGAATAAAAAAGAAAAGACAAGAAAGAGAAAAATATATGAAATACACTAATTAAATAAAATCGCGTACAGAATGCTGCTGCTTCTCAAAAGGAAGATGTCAGGCAGTATGTTTCCCGGAATTATACGAATTTGTAAGCACGTAGCATTTTGTAGACTCCAAGTTCAGGGCTTACACACACAAAATAAATATCCCTCACGAACGAGAGAAAAGTTTTCTTCTAATTCCCTGTCCATTGTAATGTGAACACGTGCTTACAATCTGTGTGTTATAAAAACACCGGGTCCACACCGTAGAGCGTAGAGCGTAGAGCAACCCCCCCCTGACAATAGCAGCACAGCATTATAAATTAGTATCCTTACCTCGTAAACAGCACCCAATGGCATCACTAAGCAAGCAACGAATAAATCCGCAACGGCCAGCGATGCAACCAGATAATTAGCAACATTTTGCAAGTTTCGTTCCAGAATTATTGCTGCAATTACAAAAACGTTGCCTGCAATTGCAACACGTCGGTGCAACCAATAGAGACACACGCGGAGTGGAAGAAAAAGAAACAAGTAAAAAGAATATAAATAAGAGAAAGAATAATGTTGGAAAATAAAAATAATAAAATTCTAAAATTACATGGTTTAAAAAAAAAAAAACAAATGCTTGCTGTATAAAAAACGAGGGTCGAGGAAGGGATATGATAAAGTTTTAGTGATTTAAGGACTCACGTGGGATGTTTATTACTGCAGATGACTGGTTTTGGAGCAGAGCAAAAAAAACTAAAAAAAAGAGGTTATGGTAACCCTAGAATAGGAATTGCAGCATGTGGTTCAGCATTTAAAATTTGTATTTTATTTGTTTCCTTCTTTTTGTCTGCAGTAAAATAAAAGAACTTAGCTAGGATGTAGACTAAGTTTTCAACATCAAAGAGCTTAAAAATTCGTTTAGAGGCGACTAATGCAGTTTATGTTGGAGTTGCAGTTGCAGTGTTGTTTATTTTGTCTTTAATGGATGGACATCCATAAAATTATCTCTTGTTTAGATAATGCCTTAATGTTCACTGAGATTTTTAAGGTCATGAAAGAACTATTCCTCCAGGTTAGCCTTTATAATCTTGGCCAGCGCATTGTCTTTGGAAAGGAAGTCTGTTGCAGTTTTCTTTTTACCCTAGCAGCTCTAATAAATAAAAGTTATTGAAATGGTTTGACAGCTTTTGTAGGTTCCTACCTTAGTCACACGAACATGCAGGTAGCCCTTTGTGCCAAATGCAGCTTCTACTTCCTCAGAAGGACGACTCTAGCAGACTTTATATTCAAGAATCTTTACGACGAATAAAGGTCCACCGAACAAAATCCTGAAATTCTTTTTAAAATGCATTCTATTGAGCTGAACCTTCAAGTCGCAACCATCTTACTTACATAAAGGACTCAAATACTAGAAGAAACAGCAATTATCAGGTGCGACTTCTAAATACATTTTTAGATCCCTGACGCAGCACTCTCTCTGAAGAAGGCCTAGGGCTTTTTTTCATACCAATTCAATGCCAAAAAGACTGATAAGCAGTGGTCCTGTCTGATTGACTCTCTGACCCAGAGCCTTCACTAATACTTACTTATGTCCTGAATCCCCTTGTGGGTCCTAGGGCCTCTACAACGCCTACGCGCCATCGTATGCGATTTCTGGAAATGTGCCTTCTCCACTGTTCTGCGCCACGTACTCCTAGAACCGCCGCGTAACCTGCCATCCTGGATTCCATTGCATTGCTTGGTTAGCTATGGATCTGTCACCCGTTCGGAGAGTGTGACCAATCCACTGCCACTTTCGTCGTCGTATTGTTGTTGTGTTCTCTAGTTTCTGGTTTGGCCAGAATATCCTTAAGACGTAGCGTCGGCATCTATTGACAAGCGTTTGCAGCTTACACGTGATAGTGACAGATCACTCTCCAGGCACCACATCCATATAGCAGCACTGATATAAACGTTGGAACGTAACAGTCGTTTGGTGTTTGGTGTTTAAGCAAATTGCATTACTTCGCCAAACTGAGAATCGCATCCCAAACGCAGATTTAGCTTTGCCTATTCGGCTGGCTATATCCACTGCCATCAATTGAGACAATACTCCCAAGGTACTGGAAACTTTATACTCTCTCAACCGTTTGACCAGCAATATATATATGAGTTTATGAGTTTGGTCCTAGGCTGATCATTTGCCTTAACTACTGGAATCGAATGAATGTATGAACAGTAGGTTATTTTTGTGGTGTAGGACCCACAGTTAGAAGGTCCGCTATGAAGTGCTAACAGAAAGAACTTAAGGCTCTTAAGGCAGCATAAGATTGAAGCTAGGTCCCCAGACACTAAGGTATACAAACTGGCAAGAGATGGATCAACATCGACCACAGAACCAAATCACTCATCCATGTACCCAAAAACTTGCAGCAGGGAAAGAAGTCACGAGAAAAGCAGATCACCGGTTGAAAGCCATAGAGACCTAGGGAACTATGGCCCATACTTGACAAATCAAGAACCGAGAGACTTCTTAGGAATGAGACATGAATTTCACAGGGCACAACACTATGTGGTATCAAATGGCGAAAACTACGAAGCACTGAAGAGGAGTTCTACAGAGACTGTGGTAATGAAGAAGCTTTTGAAGACACTACTCACTTCTTATGCTACTGTCCACCGGGCTCCAACATGCAAGATATAATTTGCTAGGGAGACACTTCTTCAATGATGAGCAGTGGTTTCTAACCTATTTCACTGTATGCCCCCACTTGGCAAATTGTAATGTGTCAGGAAGAGTTTTCCAATAGAGATTTCTCAACTTTGACATATGACTGTGGCCACAGTGTGCAAGCTACATCTATAAAAATCAGCTTGTTTTATTAAACCTATTTTGCCAAATTAACATAAGGAGTCTTCATCAGTGTGCAGGAGAATCCGAGGCACATTTAATTGACCGCCACGCACAAGAACTCGGATTTTCGCAGACCACGAATTGACGACTTGGCCATGCACCCTTACAAGATTCAGCTAGCCCAAGAGCTCAAAGTTAATGTCCATAGACTACGCCGTTTCTTCGCTGACTGGGCTCTCGACCAGATAGTAGTTCATCCCGATTTCGGTCCATTTCTGGATTAATGGATTGAAATGTAATGTAGTAAAAAATGTTGAAGCCTTCAGCTTTCTTTGCATCGCAAATTCACAATTCAAATCGTGTGCATGGTTGGGAACCACTGATCTAGAGGAACTCTCCTGCACATCAAATGGACTCTATATGGAAATTCTTCAAATCCGCTGTATGGGTTGTATGCGTCGTAAGCGGCCAGGGAGCTATAATATCGCCGGCAGTCAGCAAGAAGAAGTGAACCTCTCCTGTAGCGGGTTGCTTTTGCCATAATTACCGGTCATTGTGGCATTATTGGCGTTCACGCGGTATGCTACAGAAGTTGCTGTGACGAAGAACAAATTGAATCCGTCCAATAAGAGTGAATTGCCCTTTCTTGTCCGTCAGAACAATGAGGCCTCTTCTCTTGGGACGAAATTTAAATCACAATCTGCGTGGTTCTAACAGCGGACTTAATTTTTGCAGCGTTTCTAAAGTAACATCTTTGGGCAAAGTGGATAAGAACTGTTCGTCTAAGTGAGCATCAACTTTTTTTGTCACCAGTACCAAATACCATCTCACATAGACTTCAGAGCTTTCCACCCTCAAGGGACATCAATATTTCGCCAGTGAGAGGCAGAAGTAGAAAACGTGTCAGATATACACACCGATATAATGTGCGGAAGTAGCTCATCGTAAATACACACATCCTTTGTCCTTATGCTTTATTTCTAACAGCCAATGATGGGTTAGGTACTGCAGCCTGTCTAAACATTGTGTCTTGAATCGTTTCAAAAAAGGGAGGAATGTTCGTACCAAAAACATGAAAGAATAGGTACTATAAAATTTCCTTAGAATAAACTTTACTATTCCACCAGAAGTTCTCGTAAGTTATTCTACAAAATTTGTTTTTATCACAAAAACCACTCTCAACCCATATACAGGGCTTTAGCTGTTAGTAAACAATGCAAAAGCTAACACCCAGAAAAAGTCTTCAATTTTTCTAAAAACAAAACATGAATACCATTTAAAATGGGAAAGCATGCATTCTTCTAATGCAGTCTACAACCCCAAAAGGCTCTAAGCGACACCCCTACACTGCACGTCAAACACACATAAAGGGACCACCCCTACAGGACCATCACTCTTGAATGGATAACACTCTCTGTTCTATTTCGTGCAACGCAACAGCATTAGCAAAGGATACACTCGGCAGCCCTTCGTCCTCGTTATACAGCCATCACAAAACCCTAGCACGTACGTTGACTTTTAAGTTTGCGCTCTTTGTTCCTGAAACCCATACAAGCGAGCTCTTACACAAGTACACCGCGGCGTAATTGAATCTACCATAAATTGGTTAGTAAATGTCTGTTGCTGCACTGTACGTTCCTTGCCAGTGTCATTCTCAATTTAATTTTTCTTCCTTCTTGCTTGCTTGCTTGCGTCTTTTTCCTCCAGGAACTTTCTGTTCTAAGATAAAAGGAGTTCCGGTGGGCGATGGGCGATGGGCGATGGGACTTATTGCCAAATGGAATGAATGGAATTGTATACTTACCGCAACTTTACAATTTATTCTTCGATTTCGATCCTTTTAAGGAACTAAACGAAAAAGAAAAAAAAAATATGTATCAAAGGACCACCCATAGGTGGGAGTAACAAGGACCATGGAAGACACTTTTCCCAGAAGTCAGAGATCACTTAATCAATTAGGAGCTGTGGCAATTGAGGGTGAAACGGTATGAAAACACTCTATTACAGAGGGAAAATAGACACCTTAATGGCGAGATAGTGCATCGTTTTGCGCACAAGATGGATCTCCTGTAGCGGGTGATGAATGAGTCGGGGGTTTACCATCATGTGGAATGAGGAGTCGACGAAACGTTTAGCACGCTCGCAGAGTGGCCTTAAAAACGAGGATGTTGAGCAATTCCCGGCGAGTGTAATTGAAAATTGTTTGATTTTAATTGTTGGTACTTGTTTTCGAAAAAGACGATTCGTAATTGAAGTCAATTATTGATTGTTCAGTTTTAATTTTTAGTTAAAAAGGACTATCAAAAGGGATAGCATCTCCGTGAAAGTAGCTAGTTATTTTTAAAGACATAAAATAAAAGGGAACTGTGTACTTGAAACTGCGAATATGGAAGACTGGGAATGGAATAGGGGTTCATACGAAAAACGGCAAGTGAAACGTCGTTGGATACGCGGAAGCACGGCAACTGGGAAAGAGTTGGGGACAGCTGAGGCATATTTCCAGAAATCGCACACGTTGTAGAGGCTCTAGGACGCACAAGGGGATATAGGACATATGTAAGAACAAGAAGTGAAGCATCTGATATTAATACATATTTATCTAATCATATCGTCCTTTTAGCGTGCTTCTAATAAGCATGATTCAAAATTGGAAAAGACCGTTTAAATGGTGCTTGCTACTTGGGAAAGAATAATGACTTAGAAGGAGAATTTCCTGCGAATGAGATCTAGGTTGGCTGGCAAAAAACCTTTTCCAAACCATCCACGTGGGTACCAGCCGGTAGTAACCACCACAGTAGTCTTGTGCGTTGTCAATATGGGGGTTAACCAAGGCTCCTTAATAGTATAGTCCTCTGCATATGTCTCTTTACCATCGGACTGAGGTACCTGATTTCAATGGTGGAGCGTGCGCCAAATCCGTGCCCAAGAGTGCAATGCTGAGGGTGTAACCAGTTCGTAACGAGCTCCTTCAGGTGCTCAGGCGAGAGCTGTGGTAGCCAATGTTTTACACTGGTAAATCGGGTCTGTCAGGATGGACCTTAATTTCGTAATACTCACCAAAACATGAATACAAACAATAAGTACCTCCTCGAAGGATGAGTTGCTGCCCTCAAACCAAGAGACCATCGACTTCACAGGCAAAGTAGAGAGTGCCAGCTTGAGTACCCTACTGACGCCTCAACCGTCTACATCCGCTTTCGTGACTAAGACAGGGGGTACCAGCAGGAGTACCACTAACCAGAAGTCATCCGAATCATTTTCTGTGCCCATTCCTAAAGTTACCAGCAACAGTATCTGAAATAGTAAGAGCCATGAAAAGTATACAGCCGCCCAAATAAAACATTACTACGAGAAAGCCGTCCATATTCTCAACAAGATAGCTAAGAACGAAAAGGACGATGTAATTAATGAAAGAGACCGTGAGGACAAGCATAAGTACCAGGCAGTTGTCCAACGCTACAACAAACGCCAGGCAACCAAGACGAATCCTACTAAAAAGAAGAAGGAACTGATCTCAGGACGAAACAACTGAAAATAAGAGTAGACGCAGCAAAGTTTCAGAACCCTTCTTCGCAACAACCTTCGACATCCACATCCTGCCTAAATAATGTGTCCACTCGTACCGTCAGCGAAGTGGTCAGAGATGACCTCAAAGTTGCTCTAATAGACAAAATGTTTACAACTGGTAAGTCGGTTATGAACGTCAAATTGAGGGCATGTTATCACAGATAGAAATGGTATAGAGTTATCAAGTGTGAGGATGCGTTCTCTAGGGACTTCCTTAGTACTTGCGTTGCTAAGCTAAGTGACGCGTGGAGCGGCCTGAGACTCCTGAACGCTATGGTACCAAAGGCTGAGCAACCGCAAAAAAACAGACCTTTCTCCTTCTCATAAACGAGGAAAGCTTAGAGGAGGTGGAAAGGACTGACTACCGCTTGAGGCTTGGCATAAGATAAAGCCAACACTCTGTTGGAGAGTATGCAGATTGATCCGCAAATTCCCGATGACCCCATTGAAGCAGATTCAGATTAATCCGAGGCACTCGCAGTGTGTCAGAGAAGAAAACAATGATATCTGCATCATTCAAGATCCCTGGCTAAGTGGATCCGCTGTAAGAGGACATTTCCAAATTACCACCGCTTTCTTATATATTTAGGTCCTTTGGCCTAATCTCCAATAATTAAACTATAATTTCGTAAAAAAAACTATTTCTTACGATTCAGATTGAAGTGCATTTTTTAACTCATCCAATTATAATTATAGCTAAACTTTTTATTAGTTCCATCCTTGACAGATTTCTCAGGTACATATCCTCTTTCAAATAACATTCTTCAACTTCTTCCGTCGTTCGATAGTTCCATCCTTTATTGTTCTTTTCACAGTTTCCTTTCATGTTTTTCTTTTCTAGTTTTCTGTGAATACTTTCGAGAAATAAAAGGGGGAAAATCTAAATTGAACGATTTTGGAGGACCTTGCAGATAAACCTTGAAAAAAAATGAAACTCACACACAGATCTCACCCTTCAAGGACATAATTGATTACGATATTTCTGATGAGGATATTGTATAAGGATCCATTATGCCTTAATCAAGAATAATGAATGGTACTACCGAGTTTTGTTTTATTTTGTTTCTTAGCCTTTTTTTCTTAACCTTTTGTGGGTTTTTTTTTTTCTTTCAAAGGAATTCGGTGTGAAGAAGAATATATATTCTTTTTTCTTTTATCCTTTCATCTTAGTGACCTCAAAGTGGTAGAAGCATGGAGATGAATTGTGTAAGGATATGGGCTTACTAAGCGTTAATTAATGGTGGGAAATAATTCTGATAGCTAAGGGAGTCCCGTCCCGTCCTTCTCGCGGAAATTAAAGAGAACATATTATAATGTAAAGATATTCTTTGAAAATTATAAATGATGAAGATATAAAAACTATGTAGTATGCATTTTTGTACATTTTGGAGTACAACGCCCACATCTGGTCAGGTGCACCCAAGACTGTTTTGCACTCACTGGATAGGATCCAGAAGCGTGCATTAAAACTTTTAGGTGATAGTGACATTGTGAGCTCCAAAGTCTTACTATGTCTCATGTCTTTCTCTGTTTTATCGCTTTTTTCGTCAAAAATGCTCAAGCGAAACGAAATAGCCCCCTGCAAGATTTCACCCGCAATACGCGTCACGGTCTAAATAGCCATCAGTTTACCCTCAAGCCCAACTTCGGACAGAGATTCATTCAGTAGCCGAACAACACATATGTGGAACGAACTTCCTCGCCTTCCAGCTAAAGTGCACAGATACCTCCTCTGTTTTTCCTCTCCCTTTTCCTAAACGCCCGCACCCTGAATAATCAGTATAAGGATAATTATAAAAAAAAATTGTAGTTTTTAAAAAAATTAACGACCGGTAAATCCCAATAATGCTTTGCTAAGATTTCAAAGAATATTTTTTTTGCGAAAAATTTAAACCCGATTTTTATGAAATACAATGAAAATTTCAAATTTTATTCAAGCGAACGATCTTATTAATTGGCCAGATTCAGTGAAAAGATTTAAAACCCCCGTCTTTATTTTCCAAGAATTCATAATTATTTCGCAATCTGCTCAAAATCATCATGTGATCAGACATGTTCCTGTATTTCGAATAAAGGTGATTTTAACACACTACGAATATAAATTTCACTTGAACTGAAACACCATGCTCTACAATACATTTCGAGGAATTTTTGATTTTAACAATTTACTTAAAATTAATTTTCGAAAAACCAAAATCAGCTTTTGTTCGGTTTGAATATTTTTTTCTTGTAAAAATAGATGACGTGAAAGGCAGTGTCCGTTAAGAACACCATTAACGATTTATCGGAATTAGTTCAGATGAACTTTTCGCGTTCAATTTTCGCCATAATTTTGTGGAGATTTTGTACAATGTAGCTGTTCTGACCGGGTTTGGGTGGGATGTAATCAGTCAGTTCATACGTAAGGTATATTCACTAATAGAGGAGTGGTCAATAATATAGTCCAGCCACTGTTATAAGACAGTTAAACTAATAACGGCTGACCACGAGGTGAAGTAGATAACCTAGTACTGCGTAGAAGGTGGTTCTTAAAATGCCACTAATGCACACACAAGCAGCTCTTTGAGCTTTCCCTAGAACATTAAGGTAAACAGTCTTAACACTTGCTATCCACCAGGTCATAGGCAAAGGTTTAAATATGATTTTGAGTATATAGCTACTGCCAAAATGGAGTAATCTGGGTGTTAAATTTTTGTTCATTATTCCATAAAGTAGATGGACACAAGTTTAATTGTTGCTCATTATAACGAATTAGCATATTTGGATCACAAGCATACCCCGGTTAACGTCGTTAATGCGTTCCTGGAAAATACGACGTTAAAGGAGAAGTAAAGGCTGAAACGAAGTTACAGCGAAGACACGCAACGTTACACGAGGTATGGTAACAATTCGTTGCCGACGTTATAGTGAAAAAACGTTTCGCGGGGCAACGTTAATTGGGGTATACCTAAACTATGCTGCACCCCATCAATCGCTTATTGAACGATGTTTAACGAGCTGCGTATTATCGTTTAGCCTGTACGTTCTGCGAAAACAATCTTCAGTTTTTCAAATTAAACGATTTGATGGACAATTATGAGCATCATAAAGTGGACGTAATGCCCAATGAGTTTCTGCAATTGAACCATGTTTTTCAACACAAATTTAAACAAATTGTGGACTCCCGCGTAAGTATGTATATTCATGAGGTCTGTTACCAACTGACTTAAAATACAAAAATCTACTAAATTTCTGTTCCCGCACGTCAATGTTTCATAGTATTTCACAGAAGAGAGAGTAAGAAATAACTAAGAACTGTCAAATCGGCTATCATTAAAAACAGTGTTGCCAATTTACATTCTTTTGTATATCTATTACAAATGGTGGCAATGAATTTTATTTTGTGGCCAATTTTTGGGCCACCTTTTAATGATGCCAAAAAAGCTCTCATGTGCACATCAAATTAAATAGCACTATGCAAGTGCTGCATATTTGTCTGAATGTGCTTGTTAAATGTTGGTCTCGCAAAAACTTTACCAAGTGTTCACTGTCAACAAATGAAACCCAAATCGGATTACCCAAATTAAATCACCTCCAACTACTGAAATAAACTATATACTTATTCCAATTGCTATCTCCCCGTTAAGTTAGACAAACGATAAAATACTCACTCGTAGTAAACACGCCTTATCTCCGATAAGTTTTATGCTTATTAAAAACTTTCAAACATTATTCCATACCATACCAATCCGAAAAAAGGTTCCTCCTTTACTAAAGGAACTCTCAACGTTCGAGTGTAAAAACACCTCTACACCTGTTTCGACAATAAAATAAAATTAAATTCAACATATAACTTTGGATTACATTCAAATAAACATGATAATCCTCAGAAGAAAAAAAAAACCCAGCATTTACCTCTTGAATTTTATGAATCTCTTTGGCAGCTGTAAAAGTTTATAAATAAAACTTGATAAGTTGTTATATTTCCCAAATAAAAGTGCCATATAAAAGCCGTTTGCCGGTATCCCTTTTGGCCATACACCCGCTGTATGCAATCAAAAATATTTTCCAAATATCTACAAACCTTTACGTCATACCTACCTCTCACTCTTTTCTACACATCAATGTTATGCTCTTTCATTTCAAAGCCATTTTCACTAAGAAAGAAAATAAAAACCCTCCGCAAGTTTTCAAATAAACTCTCATAAACTCTATTTCATCTCAAAGTCGACAAAAAAAGTAAAAAAAAACCAAAAAACTTACTCCATCAATTTCAATCCCATTGAGATGGGATGGGGACTTTTGGAAGGCACACAGGTCCTTGCGTGGTAACTCACCTACCCATCCTCCAGTTTGGAAATTAAACCGAATAACTCCTGACTTTTGTGAACACAATCGTAAAAAAAGGAGAACTCTTACGAAATCCTTCCAAAATGCGCGCTACTTGGAAAGAAGAAGAGGAAAATCGAAGGTGGTAAGGAAAATTTTCAATTTTGCGCGAATTTCCTTTACCCTACAACTGAAACTGATGATGGTGATGACTGTTCCACGAAACACACTCTTCTATATAGTAGAACGAACGCCCGATGTCAATTCCATTTGGGACCATAAAAAGCGAGAAAAATTCGACTCTCAACTCATCTAAAACTGCGTTTGGCTGTGCGCGCTGCGGTAACGTTGGCTGTAGGTTCCCCACAGCCACACCCCTCTCGAAACACATTAAATTAAAAAAAAAAAAGCGAAAAACCAGAGGAAAAAAAGTGTAATAAGAAATGAATAAAACACATACATATAGTCGGAAATTTTCACTCAATTTTCCAGTGCTACGAGAGGACGATACCGGCGAAAGGACACCAAGGACGTCGACTCTGCGAATCATGGTGCAAATAAAGGATTTTTTTTTTCTTTCAGAGAAAATACAAATACATCTATCTTTTGGGGGGTGGGGGGATTGGGAAAGAAAATCCCCCAAAGTTATCGTTCTGAGATTCGATTTCAACTTATTTCAATTCATCGCCTCATTAGATATCTGTCGTGGATTGGGATGACATGTACGACACGCGATTTCTATTACCGCTATTTAATCCATTATTCGGCAAATTACCGAGCGATAGGCAATCAATACGCCCCAAAAATATAATCCTGCTCCTGCCTACAGAAAATTGTGAATAAAAGAAAATTACCCAAGAGGTTCAGAAATTTCATGCCGACACGTTGTTCAAGTGTCACAAATCAAGGAGTTGTCATCTAAGAGGAACTCTCTTGCCTTTGATTGAGTAGTGTCGAATAATAATTCAATCGTTTATGTACGTAGATTTACAGAGAGTTTTCCAGGATTTTGTCTTCTTCTTTCTTTCTGTTTTTTGAACAAAACGACAAGAATAATTCGAATTTGACTGAAACCCAGTCATCATGAGACTGATTGCTTTCATTTGTTATATGTATGCCAGGGGTAATTTAATTTGTCAGTATCAGGCGCGCTATGACTTTTAGACTGAATTGGGTACTTTTTAATTGAATAAGGTGGTACAACTTTTGACTAGGTGGAGGCGACGAATACGAGGGATAATATAGTACACTTTTTTTTTTATCTCTGAGCCGGAAATAATCCAATTTCAGTTCATTTCCTAACTTTAGAAATCGAATTAAAGTAAAAGTTATATACGGCGCCAATATTTGAAACTAGGGTGTTTTGTAATCATTATGGTTAGCACTTTGAATGAAGCTCTCCTTAAAGGACTCGTGAATCAGGCTATTACATGGCTTAGAATCTGAGTGAAACTCAACATCGCTTAAAAGTTCATTGAACAGAATATCTAGCGAGCTATTAGACTACAAAATGACTGACTTTGGAGTGATAATTTAAAAAAGGGCACCAAAACTTAAGCAAATCTAGTAAGTACATATGTACCTTTATTATTTTTTCGTCAGCTGATGATCAAAGACAGCTAAGTTATGGACTAAAGCAGGCCTCGTCAAAAGAATAAAACAAAAGAAGAAAGAATCGAGAGAGATTTGTTCGTGCCATCGTCAGGACATGAGGATGAAACATAAATAGTTTTTTTTTTGTTTTTAAAAAAACTATAAGTTTTAACGCACGCTTCTAAATCCTATCCAGTGAGTGCAAAACAGTCTTGGGTGCACCTGACCAGATGTGGGCGCTGTGCTTCAGTTTTGGGCGGATGTAAGCCTTATAGATTGAGGCCAGATCAGTCGGGGTGAAGTATTTTTTGCATCGCTTAAGGAATCCTAGAAATTTTGCTGCGTTTTTGGCGACCTCGAATATGTGATCATTCCTTCTGATAGGGTTATTGATACACATACTGAGGATGGCAAGTCTTTTGGTTTCCGCGATGTAAGTACCATTCATCGATAATGGTTGGGAGGTTTGGTTACGCTTGAGTGACAAGAGGCAGCATTATGTTTTGGATGCATTAAATTGAACTCTGTTGGTTGAACCCCGTTTGATTATGCTGTCAAGATCGGAATTATGAATTTAACACACGTTGCCGTTCCTCTTCTACAGCCGA
The DNA here is from genome assembly GCA_949716465.1 of Chalcosyrphus nemorum. Taxonomy (NCBI): domain Eukaryota; kingdom Metazoa; phylum Arthropoda; class Insecta; order Diptera; family Syrphidae; genus Chalcosyrphus; species Chalcosyrphus nemorum. The sequence continues at coordinate 87,784,019 of OX454332.1, forward strand.
AGAGCAGGGACGTGAGTTGGGGAACCTTGGAAGGAAGCGACGATAGTGCAATGGTAATTGTTCGGAGTGGAAGATTCGCCTTTTTTAGGGACAGGCTGGACAAATGCTGCGAAAAGAGGCCAGAATAGTAGGCCAGACTGAAAAGCTTACGCAGAGGTTTTGCCAGCGTGGAAGAACACCTCTTCAGAACTTCAATTCATAAGATAGAGGGAGCACTTGATTGCTGACCGGTGAATGCAAAAACAAACTTTGTCTAGTCCACTGGAATCAAGTATCGGTGACTTGCTATACCACCTCAATACGATGACTCCATTGTAGGAAAAAGACTGTCGGTTCTGCCTGCGGTGGAACATATTCTTGGCGCTCGGCAATACACTGATAGAGATAGTTACTCCATTGAACTTTAAAACTACTAAAAATATACTCACTTTTTTTAGAAAGGTTACTTATAGATTAACTCCAATCCTTGGATACATTAGATTAGGGAATTGGTTGTACAAGAGGGGAAAAATAATCTTGAATTTGCACAAATGACAGTTTCGCCAGAATTTACATCAGTAATTGTCAGTATTCTGTAAACGCTTTTATATTTGTCAGTAATATAGCAGAATACATTGACACAGCAACAGCAGAGGCAAATAGACCGATGCTGTGATGGGAAACACAAAAGCACAGCAATAGAAACAGCACACACCGACTGACATACATGAACCACAATTTCAACAGCAGATTTAGGATTAAATCTAACGTTGAAGTTGCTGACGCTGTTTCTGTGGTCACTGTATTCTGTTCCATTGAAAAGCATTGGTTGTAAAACTATTCCTCTGGTTGTCAAAGTTACTATTGATGTGTCATTGTGTTTCCATATTCTGACAATAAATTGAAGGCGTTCATTCTTTTTTGACAGATTGCCCGAATTCAGTTGTTTGTGTAACAAGTCTTTTTGAGAAGAGACATCAAGCTCTTAAAGTCAAGTTTGTCAAAGAAATAGTACCTACTTCGCTTGTCAAAAATCAATTTCAATAATAAATGGCATATCTCATTAAGACCAGACAAGCAGTTAAATATTTAAGAAAATGAGTCTCTCAATTTCAACCTGTGAATCTTTCAACTTTAATTTCCATCCTCCGCAGCAGTAAAACGCTGAAACAATTCCCACAAAACAAATTCTTGCAAACAAAATGAAAAAGAAGAAGAACCAAAAAAAAAAAAAAAAACAAAAAAAGAAAAACCTGAATATATATCAAAAGTCATAACGGTCAAATTATTTTGATTGGAAAATTCATTATAGATTGCAGCGTATTTATTAAACAATGGCACCGCACATTTCAAGAAGAAATTTAATAACACCATCCAAACAAAAGTTGCTCATTATTTTCATTTTATGATTTTTTTCCTTTTTTTTTTTTTTTGCTCTCTGTCCTCAGAAGCGAAATGGAAAATCTCAGCACAAAAGGAGCAAAGAAAAAAAGGAAACTTTTCTTTTTTTGTTATTATTTTCTTTTTTTGTATTCATGCAGGGGGTGGCGGGGATGGGGTGAGACTTTCATTTGGTGTAAGCTCAAATATTGCTGCTTTCGATATATTCTTCGTCAGAGCAAGTTTTCTTTTCGTATAATTCCAAGACAACCGGACCCGGACTAACAAAAGCTGACCAAAATTGCACAATTGTAAGAATCCCCCCCCTCTCCAGCCCAACACTGCCTACAAGTACGCATATATTCATCAGTAAATACTCGGTTGGGGATTGAGAGTTGGGGCAAGGTATGTATATTAATAAATTTGGAATTTTCCCTTTTGAATTGAAAAGATGGAATTTGCTTCTATGGATATTGGTCTGTCGTTCTGTATCTAACAGTCAAAGCGTAAATATAATGATGGTCGAAATGAAAGGAAAAAAGAGCAAAATGGACAGGACAATACAGAGGATACAACGGTACAACGCACGTAGTACAATGCAATGTAACTTTCAAAAAAAAAAAAAAAAAAAATAACACACATGTACCACCTGTGAGGGGAGACAGTGTATCCTTGGGACATGGTTTTCCAATCCCGGGGTGGAGAATTCGTATCGAATTAAAGGAATTCCCCAAAATTAATGAATTCAATTTATTTTGGGATTCTTTCTGGACGAATAGGCATAGAAATCGAAATGAAACTGTGCTACGAATTATCCTTTATTTCCCTATGAGGAAACCGAATTAACTTTGGCTTTTTCACACAACGATTTTTTTTTTTTTGTTATGGCTTACATATATTGTATTGTGGTTTGTCCAATAAGAAATATCACACAATAAAGCTGCATTCTGTGATTTTTTTAGGATATGAGGCAAATAAGGTACAATGTTGATAACAAGAAAGAAACTCATGAAAGGCTGTATTTTGTTTATGCGAGCCACTCGATACGAGTATATTTTGTTGCTGAAAGCCAAGCATATACTCTATATGTCCCATCTTAAAAAAAAGGCTATCCTATGTCTTGTAAGAACTACTGAGGCATATCCCTGTTAATTGTCGCATGTAAGATCCTATCCAACGTATAGTGTGAACGTCTAAAACAATTTTGCAACACACTAATCGGTTCAGACCAGTGGCTTCTGGTCATCCTGATTGACAATGGACGCAATTTTCACACTCAGACAAATCCTTAAAAAGACCAACGAATTTTAAGTCGAAATCCACTACCATCCATCGATTTTAAAGGCGCCTATGACAGCATTCCAAGCGAGGGCCCTATTCCGGATACCGTCAAAACTTATCTAAATGTGTCGCGTAAGCCCGGAAAACACGCGATCGTCTGTCCAACTTGGAAACAACTCCTCTGAGCTCTTCCAAAACTGCACCGGATTCCGGCCAGGAGATGCTTTGTAATGTGACTTCTCCATTATCGCCTTCGAGCAGAAAGTGCGCAGGGAATGTGTAAACGCGGAAGGCACTGTCTTTCACAAATCCATCCAACTGCTGGGATACGCAGAAGATATTGACATCATCGGAAGGAACCGGCAAGCCGTCTTAGAAGAGTTAAAGCGCAGACGAAACGAGTTGGTCTTCAAGTGAATGAGGACAAGACGAAGTTTATGTTATCAACAAAAAAAAAAAAGGTGTGTCCTTAACATTGTTCAGGAGTTCACCTACCTTGGAACAAATATTAATCCCACAAACGGCACCCTAGTGGAGATCTGACAAAGAATAATCCTAGCAAACCGTTGGTACTTCGGTTTGGCAAAACAACGGAGTTCAAAACCCCTAACTCGACGGACCCAATTAATGCTCTATAGAACGTTTAACTTATTAGTCTTGTTGTATGGAGCCCAGTACTGGATTATAAGAAAAAAAAACTGGGCAAATATTAGGCAGATCGACTACATTGGCTAGGCCAAATAGAGCGAATGGACTACAGTACTCTAGCCAAGAGGATCTACGAATCACAGCCCACAGGTTCGAGACGGCGAAGAAGACCGAACCTCCGGTACAAAGACCAAGTTATCGTGGATGTCAGAAAACTTGGTCTTCGCAACTGGAAGCAGCGTGACCGGGACCGTAAAAGAGGGAAGGCAGCCGTGACTCAGGCAGAGACTCTTCTTTAAGAATAACCAAGCTTAAATCAAATGGACTCTGCTGTAAATGGATGGATGCTCGTTGGGATCTGCAGCAAGGCAATATTCAATAGAAAGATCTACTAATGTCCACATTACTGTCTCTATGATTTTAGCACAAACTGGAAGTGAACCTTATAGTGAAAGGCATCAATTTGCCTAGCCTTACCTAAATTGTTATCAGTCTTTGTCTTAGTTTCTAACTGAGAAATTGGCAAGCCAGGCATTTAAAGAAGATTTTTTGTTTATCCAATGATCCAAGCCTCGGAATATTTAGACTCAAAAGGTCAATTTTAAACCAGTCTCTAATTCTTGTTTGGGATGTTCAAAAATCGTACACACAAACCAAAACACTATCCACTGTACTATTCCCACCCACACTTACGGTAGATAACTAGCTCTAATATTTTCAAAACAAGTCAATACGAAACTTAAGCTAGAAAATATGTAACTTTGGAAGAGAAACTTTCAAAATTGATTTTGAGTTTTTGTTTTTTTTTTTTAAAGAAATTTAACGAGATGTAAATTCATTTAACAAGCAACTGATTAATTTTCATATTTGGACAGAAGAAACGTCAGTATGTTGGTAAACAAAGTTTAGTTCACATAATAAAGTCATTTTTGCAAACAGTTTGTATGCGATGCACAAATTTTAATTGCAAAATCTGGAGAACTCGTTAAAAGTTTCTTGTTAAAATATTCATAAAATACGTATCAATGTTTTAAACTTCGAACTAAAATGAAACTTCTTCAAATCATCTCCGATATTTATTGAGAAGGATGCAATATGAATTTTTAATATTTACCAAAAGTTGTTCCTTTTTGGAAAGAATTGCTACACACAATTTCGAACATTTACCGGAAACTATGTAGATTTGCTTAAGACACAAAGACACATACATACATATGTACACATTGCTTATTATATCGAGGTTTTGAATGGATTTTAAATTCACAGTCTCACCTCTGGTGAGTGTCTGACAAATACCCAGGAGTAAAGCTTCTTAAAAAGCCTCTGTCAAACTTCATATCTAGGGTCTGTGGCATTACTTACTTTTACTTAAAGGGCTCCCGACCTTTGTCGAGTCCCTGCCTGAGCCATCGTTGCCCTCCATCCTTTGCGTTCCGGGCACGCTGCTTCCAGTTGTGAAGACCGAGTTTTCTGGCGACAGCTTGGTCATTGCTTGGAGGGTACACTTGGTACCCTCTGGATAGCTATATAGTAGCGAATTAACGATGAGCGTATGCCAAATCCGTCTACGCATGTGAAGCTGAACACTCGTACCTGCGCGAACACATCTGGGTGAACTTTAGCATTCATGTAGGACCGGACGAGGCATCTTTGGTTGGCCTGAACGAGTACTACGTCTCAGAAGTCTAACAAGAGCCCTCAGAAGGAGAATAGAAGGCGGATGAATTCTCTAGATGGCGGCATTCATTGGCGAACACATTACATGAGCTACTTCGACATATTCGAAGCTCAGGTCTGTAAGGATTTCCATGACTCCATCGGGGTTATTGAATAGAGATTGTGGCGGATGAACCCTAATTGGGTCAACGGCAGCACTCCCACCTCCAAGGTGAGTTACTTATGTCGGTCTCTCTAACTAGCCCTAGGTTCTAGGGGCTAAAACCCATGGAACTTGCCCTCCAGGTTGGGGGTTGTGCCGTTGGGGTAACTTCCTTAGCACGCAAAAAAAATATAGTTTTGAGAGAGGGTCTGTGGCATACTTAACTTCAATTTTACAAAAATTAGATTGTCTCGTAAACAGCTCCAAGGATTTCGTTTAAATTTTATATTTGAGCCCTATGAAATGGCATACCAAGTTTTTAGCCAAAGGTCGCAATACTTGGAACGTTACCCAATGAATGAGACTTCAGCACTGCTTACCCCGTCCTGAAGAAAGGAAGCTCTCTGAACTGCGCAATTGCAGAAGTTTAAGTCTTCTCCGCATTGTTTAACTCTCGTAAGGTAAGTACAACGCCAATCCTTTCGAGCTCAGGAAAGGCCTTAGGCAAAATGTCATCTGGTCTATTTAACAAATTACTTTGAAGAACAATCTAACTAACTATCAGTAGGGCGTTTGCAAGGGAAGGAATGAACCTATAATTCCTAAACAATGACGTCGACTTATCCGGGGGATTTATCTATTGCCACTTATATGGGTGAGTGGATGGACAGCAACATTTCTGGCCGAAAAATGTATGAACCCGTCCCCGAATGACCGTGCAGTAGAGTAGAGCCATTATCATAGCATGGCCAACTAGACTCAGAACATTTTGTTCTTCTTCTTATATGGCTCTACAGTTCGGAGTGAACCTGGGCATCAAGATAAGTCTCTCCAATTAGCTCGGTCTTTGGCTTATTGCCTCCAGTTTTTTTCTCTCGAAGCGACCAAGAATATCTTTATCCGCTTTCAACAAAGTTCATGTTTCAGTGAGCATTTCGGTGGCTGAGGCTTATATACAACCTGGATTGTAGCGCAACCTAAGTATTTAATATCATGAATTTTAGCAGGCTAAATAAGAGTGTAATCGTTATTTTTTTTCTGAATTTTTAAGCACTTAGGTACTTACAGATATTTCTTTTAAATGGCAACTCTTTCTTCATGAATTCTCTATTAGAATTCTAGATGAATGAAATGACCAGCAAAACCTACAACATGTATCGTATCCTTTAAATAAATATTGAACCACGTGAAAGTCATTCCTAGAGGTAGTACCTTTCCATTAAAATATTTGCAAAGATTTGTCAACTAGATTGTATAAATAATAAATTACTTGACTTAACATCCCATGTACATATACCTACCTCCTAAGCACAAATTTATAGACACACGTGCCAACCTAAAACCCATAGAGTTACGAGTACGTACCTGTATACACTTTGCTTTGTATACAAACTGCCCCTTTTGGTAATTTATTGTGCTTAGATACCACTACCCAGACAAAAATATAAATATTGACTTTAACAACGGACTCAATTGTGCGCCCGATCCCTTCCACGTGTCCTACCTTTAGTTCTACTTTATTGAAATTTCTAAGATACTTGAACCTGATGAACTACTTTACACAATCTTCCCCCTCCCCGAATGTATAAGGCACAGCACCTATTTCCTTTCTTTACGGATACACTGTTCCTATCGACACCGATTGTCACGACGATGACGATGATGATGCCGACAATGGTACAAATGAAATGAGCAAATAAAATTCATTGGAACACTACATCCCTACTCCACATTATTGAGTTGAAGGAAAGAAAAAAATATTCCTTCCTTTCGTAATTGAAGGCATAGGATCATTTTGTGTTGGGTTGAAGGAAAAAACAGGACCAGGACTATGTGCAAACGATAAATTTAGAACAAAAGCAAGTGTACCAAAGTACTAATGGATAAAATAAAAACAAAACGAGAAAGAGAACGACGAGTCTATCTTACCAATTATAGTTACTAGGATCATTAGGCCAAGCAATACAGATGTGAGTGCCATTTGAATAAGTTGGCCAATATCCTCGGCAGTGGTATCGGTGCCATTGTTGCTGTCTAAAAGGCCGCTTCGATTGGTGTTAAGGAACAGGGTAGCATTCAGATCGCTGGTATTGTTGCTGTCGTTGAATAGTGTACCGATGTTCGCATTCGGAATGGCTGAACCATTTAGAAAATAGCTATCTACCTCGTTGGAGATAAGATAAGAGTCCGGACTGCCATTGTCGATGAATACATAACCAAAGGCATCTGAAATGAAAGACAGAAAAAAAATTATTCCATTTATTACTTATATGTGGGCGAGCAAATAATTTAACAAATTTAGGGTATTTTTGGTCTTGCAGATAATAAGAGTGGCCTTTAAGAATGAGTCTAGCAAGTTACAGTCCGTTTTACCACATGAAAGCATTCATTTTGTTCCCTTCCTTCAAATGGAAATATTAGCAAAGGACTATTATGAATTGACATTAGTAAAAGAAGTGAAGTATCTAAGGCTATACCTAGATAGTAAATTAATGTGGAAAAAGGAACGAAGGAGGTCACCAAAAAGGCCAGCTGTGCTCTAATGATATGCAGGAGCCTAGGAATGAGTCTTTAGGACTCAATCGAAAACTTTTAAGACGTATGTATACTGCCATTGTAAAGCAATGCAATAGCATGGGCAAGGGTATAATAATCAGCCGAAAGACTACGGAATATGTAAGTTTTTGGGTCGGGCACTGTAGAATCTAAAGAGGCACTAAAATCCCTAGGAGTCATGCTCGACAACAGGCTAAAATTTAAAGTACATGTCGAGTATTCTAGAAAAAAAGGCGTCACAGATGCAGGCAGCGGAGAATTCTGCTATCCAAAGCGGTGAGCTGCATCCTTTTGTATGACGCCCCAGTTTGGGCGGATGAACTCTCAACAAAGGAAATAAGGAGGAAACTTTCGTCTGATTACAGGTTTTCAGAACAATTTGCGGCTGCCGAACAATTCCCTATGAAATAACCTTTGCCATAGCTGGGATGGTACCTATTGCCAATGAAATGAAAAGGATTTACACAAGGCTTATCGCGAACAGACAAGATGCCACGCTTACGAAGAGGGTAAAGGATGAAGAAAGGCAACATCAAGAAGGGAAAATACTTCCAAAGGCTGATTCCCAACATTGAAACTTGGAGAAAAAGAACGCAAGGGGACTGTAACTATCATCTTACTCAGTTCCTGTCTGGGCATGGTGGCTCGCTCTTTTGCTTAGAATGCTCAGAAGGCTCAGAAGCAAAGAAGGAAGCGGAGCACGTTATGTTCCAGTGTAGATGCTTTACAACTGGCATAGCGAATCTACGACGTCCGGAGAGTACTTCTAGAACTTATGCCGCTCCATCTTGTAGTGGATCAATATACAAAAAGAACAAAAAGAACAATCCAATCCTGCCCCAAGTTAAGTAAGAAAAAGGAATGGAGCAATGACTAAGCAACAGACGGATGGAGAACTGATGAAGGAACCCACGTAGGAGTGTTTATCGCAAGGAGAAAGCATTCAGAACCCATGAGCCAGATTACCAGCATCTTTCAGACTGAAATATGCGCATTAGAAAGATCCTACCGAATCAACCTCGAGGGATGATACAGTAATTGCGAAATAGTAATAATGTAAGACAATCAAGGACCCACTGAAGCCCTTGATTCTTACGTCATTAAATCAAAGGGGAATGTTATGAAAGCATGAACTAGGTAGGAATAACAAGTTTACACTCAACTAGATCCCCGGACATCCCCTGGTCAAATGTAATGAAGCAGCAGACGCCTTGGCAAGACAAGAAGCTGCAAAGCCCTTCAGAGAACCTGAACCATTCTGCGGAATAAGAAATCACATAATACGCGAACAACTCAGGAAGATCGTAAAAGAAGACGGTGCAAGAGCCTAGAGCAGGCCAACAGGGCCAGGTTATTCTTTAGCAAGAATAACCGAGGAATCCTAACTGGCTTCTTAGCGATAGAGCATCTACGAAGACTAGGAACTGCAGATTCTCCAATGAGTCATGTAAGATTCTGTAGAACCTCCTAGAGTCCTGTCGGACTTTGACCTACAAAAGAGGATAATATTAGAGCAAGCACCAAATAACAGCAGTGAATATGCCAACCATGGACCCACTTCTCATTCCTAATTCTTAAAAGAATCAGGTCTGAGGAGAGAACTCTAAGGCAAACTATTCTCACCAAGGCTAAGTAAGAGTACATAATCTTCTAGACTCTAACGACTTCAGACACTTTTCCTTAGCCAAGTATCTAAATATGATAGACTTAAATGTGGGGGTACTGCGAAGTTCTTCGTCTGTAATTTTCCTTGGGCCGTATCAGGCTGCAGATATGATGGACACTATGACTTGAAGCTCTTTATTGCAGAAGCGTATTACCCCATTACACGGAGGAACGGCTTCCGTAAAATGGGAATCAAAAGGCGCATTTTCTCTCCCAGCAAAATAGGTAAATTATGCTGAGTGCTTCGCTGAACCAAATTCGTCATCCTTCCCACCTTCAGAAACTTTATTCACCCGATTTTTTGTTCAAATGCGTGAAAAAAGGACGATTTAAATATTTGACCATTTCCTTAGAATTCAAATCCTTATGACCCCGAATGAATTAAGCATTACTAGTCCCACCCAATGTATTTCCCTAATTCCAAGAATCTTTTGCCAAATTACGCATGCAAATGCTTTATGAGGTTAATAAGAATCCTTTGAGAGATAAGTCGATTGCTTATTAAAAAAAAAAATACCTATCTTCACCCCGAGAGGAGAAAGAGTCATACCAACGAGAACAATTTAAAATCTTTTGGGCTTAAGCGTCTCTGCCACTCTTCTCTCACTCCAACCATGCCGAGGCAATTCTATTGCCGAATCTGTAGCCAGAGAATGTATAAGCTTTTCCACCGTGCAGCACATTGTGCGAAGGATAATAACTTTAAAGGATCTTAGTGCCGTAAAATCTCAAGTCGCGTTCGCGTATCTCAGGAGTTTACCACGATTGGATAAACGATTATGCGGTAATAAATCCTTTATCTGCGAATGCTTATTTTAATTTATTTCACATCCATGTGTCCTTGGGGGCACACATATAGCACACAGCCAAAATCGCTGCAACGAATACTTCGTGGATAAATCAGGGCAAAAAGTAGATTAACCCGCGTTTTCCCGCGCGCGCGCACCCCAAAGCGGCTGATTATTTTTCGTCTTTTATTGCCGTTCTGAGTTTTTTTTTTCTTTTCTCCTTTCAAGGATCAAGGAATTTGCGTTTAAATTCGTAAGGAACGCGTAGGTGAGTGCGTATCCTTTTGGAATACAGAATTTTCACCAAGCAAATAAATTCCTTTCGATTAGCGTAATGGGAACGAAATTGATACAGATGGATAATGGTGGTGTGCGGTATGATGGTGCCGTGATGGACACTTCCCCATTACCCTTGAAGCCCTGACAGCGCATGGACGTTATTATGTGGTGGGCATACAGCAGAGAGAAATATTGTATACCATCGTCACTGTCATTGTCGTCTTAGTTGTCGCCGTGTTGATGGCGTTGTTGTCCAAAACCCGTTGCGATTTATTTACTTAGGCTAAGGGATTCCGGCACCTTACCCAAGAGTAAACAATCAAAGCAAAGAAAAGCAGAGAATTTTTTTTTGTTTTTTTGTTTTTGTCTGTCATCCTGCTTGGCTTTGTTTTACGTTGTTTCGATTCTTTTTTTTTTTTGTTTCGTTGTTGCATCTTCGGTGCTATGCCCAGCAGGAGTTGCCTTTGAATGGATAGACTCTCGGTATATAGGTACTACGTGGACGGACGGTGGTGTATTATATTCTCATTCGGGGGTGCTTCTTTGTTTGTTGATATTGTTGGTCTAGTTATTTCCTGAACGGGAGGACCATAGCTTTTTGTCTCTCTGCCTGGGTGTAGTGTGTCCTTGGAGAATACAAATAACGCTTTTATTGTTTTAGTAGAAGGATGACTATACATTCGTTTTAGTTTGTAAGCGAGCAAAAATTCACATCCAGAGAATGAAAATGGACCGGAAGATTGAATGGGAGGGAGCGAATGGGTTTGCATTTTTCTTTTTTCTTTTTTCGCCAAAATTGTAAAGAGCATTTGGATACGATACTCGTGGAACAATATGTTACACAAGATGGGGTACCTACTTTAGTACCATTAGCATAAGTAAATAGATTTTTCTACTTCGGTTATTTTAAGCACATATAAGGCACTTATCTTCTTGCTTAGATTTTATAGTCTCCAAGATATTTATTAAGTGTCAGCATATTTTTACAAAGAGTGACTTCAGTGACTTCATCCACAAAGCTACTAGGGTGGTGTTTATTCATCAAGTTGACGTACAGCTTACTCGTAGGAGCAATCACGCCTCTACTGTATGCTGACTTACAAGAAAACATGTCGAAGCAAAATAGCAGCTATTCCGATCACATCGACTAGCATTAGAAGACATACACATATGTATGTAGGTCTATTACTTGAAACCCCAAAATTACAGTACTGGCTGCGTATATAGAGGCGACAGAACACCTTTTTGGTGAAGGAGAAACCACAAACGTGGGTCTCACTTGGAAATTTGAATCTACGACATTGAGACTTCTCGAAAACCAATGGGAGAGCGCAATCCATGTTATAGTTCATAATAAAATGGAGCTCCAATCACTCCAACACTTCTCTACTATTCAACTATGCACGCATAAGCAAAGGGGCGTTGGGCATTATAACGAACAACATACTCAAACCAACCGTCAGAGGAAGCCCTGGCCTTTGATACAGAAAGACCTAACGCAAGTTTCGGGCCGAAGAAATTCTCCAAGGATCCTTGTCTGGCAATATCTGCGAATAGATACCTCATTTCCCATGATACCAGTGTTACCTGGCACCCAGATAAGAGTCAATAAATTGAATCCTGCGACACGGTTCAAGGCTCTCTTGCATTCACCAACTAATTTGGAAGTGGCTTAAGGGTTTAGCAAGGCCGTAGGCGCAGCTTAGTTTACTACAGACAGTCTACAGACTACAGTCGCCTTCCATAAATACACACAGCCCTTAATCCTTGATTGGTTTTGGAACCATCTATGAAGATATGACTACACTCCATTCGTGGCTCAAACTCTGGCTTTGACCAGTCCTGAATACCAGGAAAGTCCACCTCATACTTGTGCAGCAACTGAAGCTTTGGAGTCATAACATCAGACGGCATATTCATAAAACTACAGTCGTAGGATAGGTGTCGTGCAAGGTCATCAAGCTCCAGTGCGACTCATACAAAAAGCCATCTCTTCTGAGTCTGTGAATAACTTCCAACGAACACCCTATGATATGTATAAGTATCAAGAGGAGGAAAATTCAGTAGTACCTACGTCTAGAGAAGAGCCCGGAGTACTCGAAAAGGCTCCCGTGCACCCTGTACAAACTGATTCTTCTAGAAAGACCCTTCCACCAAACACTCGACCCATAAGCCAGAAATGCTTCCATCATGACCTTATAGTTCCAGAGGATCTTTTTCGGTAGCAAGCCTCACACCTTTTCAAAAGCACCCCTACACTTTCAGAAAATTGAAATCGACTTGGATGTTTTGGATTCTACATGTTTTGACCAAAGAAGCTTCTTAGGAGTAGAATGCAAAAAGAGGTATATCCCTATCCCAAGTAACACTTTTGTATATAAGCCATTTCTTGTTACTGGCCTCCTAGTTGGAAAACTACTTATCCTTTTTACGTGGGGAAGAAGGCGAATATGGCTAGCCAATCACTCGATAACAGCCAGGGTTGCAAACAAACAGACGATGAAAGGGAAAAGCAGAGTACGTACGGCATATCTTGCTGACTTTTAGCTCAGTGCTGCCAGTGCGAAGGAAATTTTGGGAATAAAATGAAATACCTTCAAAAAGAGAGAAATTTCCCTTCCAGACTAAAAAAAAAAGAAAAATTTAATTTTTTCGAAATGTCAAATTTAACTTTTGTTGTCTATTTCAAGAAAAATATATTTGAAGTAAAAAAATAAAGAGCGATAGATTTTGTTGAACGAGTACACTTGAGTCTGTCCATAAAGAACCCAAACTTCAAATAATTTTTGATAGAAGACAAGACAATATTTAAATTTATTGCCGTGTGAACATATTTGCAAGTTCTCACTCGCTCTACATGGACAGGATATTTAAAAATTGGAAAGCTTTTTGGAGCTGTTTTCGTATAGCTGTCTTTGAAGACAAGTACAGTGATCTTTTCATTCATATCAAAGTCGTAAGTCACTGCATAATGCATTAAAGTCAAATATTAATCTGGAAAATCGCTCAAAATTTTAGGTCCGCTCCCGTACTGACTAAAACTACGAATATCTACGAAATTTTACGAAAAATAACGAATTCCTGTTCCCGTACGCCAAAGTTTCGTAGTTTTTCACAGAAGAGGGAGCTCACGAGAGAGTTTTACGCTAACAGTACGATTTATTCGTTAATGGTTGTTGTCTACAATCCGATTCAGCGCCATCTAAGATTCGAATGTCATTTTGAAGATAAATATGAGAAATGAGTACATTATGAGCTGGCTACACACTTTCCAATAAAACACGGCATGTATATGTAGGTATTTAAGTGTCGAACAAGGGGGATCCAGATTGAAGATATGTGACATCATAATTTGAATATGAAAAACCTTAATGACGACGACGTTTTCTTCTTGTAAATTCTGTGGGAAAATTCAAGGTACTTTTTGAAGTCAGAAAATGGGATTTTTTTGCCATTACCGTAGGAATTTTCATTACAAAACACTGACAGCACTGATTAGCCTCCATTTTAGTCTGAACTTTCGCAAACTAATCCCTACTTGACATTGCTACTGTTCGAAAAGATTTAATACTCCTCCCAGTAGGAGTTTTTGTCCTTACTCTATATATTCCACTAACCCCGTCCACTCTCATCTAGAGAGAAAAAAAAAGGGAAAGAATAAACGAAAAGAAGTGTTTACTTACCCCTTAATAGTGTTTTAGTCTCCATGTCTACTTCGGTGGCAACTTCCCTAATTTCGTAGAAATAGAGAAGCAAGCACAAATGAAAGTAAGGTCCGACGAGAAATCCTCCGAAAAAATAGGAAAAAAAAAAAAAAAATAAAACAAAAATAAAAAGGAAAAATTCACGAGTGTTGTCGGTGTATGACTGTTGCCACTGCCACTGCTGGCGCTGCCGTTGCTTCAATATCCACCTCCGAACGTCTGCCGCCTTTATTCGGCACTCTCGCTCTATATTACTTCCCGTTCTGCTGGGGGCTGAGTATATTGGTCCTTGTTGGCGTACACATATATCCGCATTTTAGATATCTCCTCGCATGCATAAGTGTGTGTGTGTTTACGTGAAGGATTTATGTATTTTATTCCTGCGTAATATTTCGGTTCACTCGGGCGTATGTGGAATATTATTTCCTTTTGTCCTTTGCGTGTGTGTGGGGGGAGTCGTGTGTTTTTTTTTTATTGAAGTCGGTGGTGTTTTTAGTCCTGCTCTTGCTGCTGCTGTTCCTACTTTAGGTTTGGTACTTATGGTGATGATGGCGATGATGATGATCTGTATCTTTTGTCAGTGCAGGAGTTGTCAAGGGGTTAGGAATGCGCACGGTGTGTTATTCAAGAGATGGCGTGTTCGTGTACCTAAATGAATACTTGCGTTTGGTGGATTATGCTGCTAAGATGTTCTCGTCGTGGGTATGGATGTCAAGATGTTGAGTTGTTGTTGTTGGATTGTGGATATGACGACGACGGTGACGGTGACGGTTAGTGGCGGTGAAAATCTTTTAACCTTGACTCCGTTTGTATTTTAGTAGATGCTTGTGTGTATAGAGAAGTTGATGTTATTGGTGATTGGTATTTTTAAGCTTGAATTCAATTTGCCTCATTTGGCTTGGACTTCTTCTCGTTGTTGTTGTTGTTGTTGTTGTTGCTAGATTTGGTTTTATTTTTGTCGTTACACTTGGTGGTGTTGGACGCAGCAGCTGTTTCTTCGTAAGCATAATTGCTACAAGCATTGGGGCCTTTCGCCCCTCATAGCGTGCGGTTCATTTATCCATCTGCAAAGAGAAAAGTAAATTTATGATATTGCTTGGGATAATTTATGAGATTGACTTTGTTCTGTATTTTTGGCGTTCTTTATTTAGTTTATTAAATATGCCATGACTTAGTTGGGCGGTTTAATGGAGTACTTAATTGAGAGATTAAATGTTGACACAATATGTGTTAATAGATGGGCTATGAGTTGTTCTAAGGGGATTTAGAAAGAATCTATATTCAATAACTCTTAGCAAAAAAATTCATTATTCAATACTTTCTTTATAGAGCCTCTCTAGCCTTCTTTGTGATGTCTATAAAACCACGTGTATTTATAGTGTGAATATACAATTAGGGCATTCTTGGAGATTACTTAGCTACAAGCATAATATATCGAACTGAAACATAATCAATTTTTCAGCACGAACAAGATAGAATTGAATATTCTGTAAAGTAGTTGAATGCCATTCTCCCGCGGATATTTACATACATTCAACAATTTTTTTTTATGTACACACATAATTCTATTTACTATTCAAAGAAGAATTAAGTTCGGGTTCCAAGAAAATCAATAGTACTTTTGCCTTAACAAATAACTACCTTATGATAAGAGTTAATCTAATACAAACTGCTAATACTAGTAATGAACTATGTAGTATGTATGTACGAGTATGTATATGAACCAGCAGACCCAGTACAGCAGGGGTGTCAAAGTAAAACACCTTTAGTGCCATTTTTTTGTAAGAAGTATGACAGCGGGCCACATTAGAACACATAAATGGCTTTCCAATAAGGATTTCCGAGCTTTGACAGGTGATTGCGACCATTTCGTTGAAGCTACATTTGTCAAATTAGCTATCCTTTATTTTATCTGTTGTCTGCCAAATCAACATGAAGAGGTACAGCCTCCAACAACATGTGTAAATGATTAAATTGTTATATGAAAGTGCTTCTGTTCGAGCAACATTTCGCGCGCTTCGTCGAAAAATCAACGACTAGGCTTATTTCTGGATAAATGGGTTCGTAAACAAGCAAGATTTTTGAATTTGGGACTATAATAATTGACATAACTGCAATACATCCAGAGAAAGTCTCTGTTTGGTGTCAATTTTGGACTGGCGACTGGTCTATACTTCTTTGAGAAGCGCGATTGGTCGATGAAAACCAAATTCTTTTGGCTTCAATTGGATGATATGGGCAACAACGATGCTCGGTTCCAACAGGACCGCGGTACGTACCACAATGGACATTTTGCATGAGCGATTTTCGAATATGTTGATCTCATTCTGCGGCGATTTGAATTAGCCAAAGAGATCATGTGATTTGACCCCGTAAGACTTCTTTTTGTGGAGTTGTCACAGGTTTATGCCAATATACAACAAGCCAACACTGCTCTCAAAGCCATACATAAAATGTTATATCTTACTTACACGTTGTTTCATTTAAAGATAAAACTCTTAAAGGATCTTAACCCCTTCTTCATCTGAATGCTTCAATTGTCAGTCGTGGCCCGCGGGCGGTATCTTTGACACGCCTGCCTTAGACGGTTTGTTGCTTTCCATAGAAAGAAGTTCCCGATTTTGCACCACCACACTCAGCAAAAATAAGATTATTACCGCGATCAAAACTCCGAAATTCCATTAAGGCGGTTGGACTTTTTCGAGCATCAGCTGAGCAGCTTTTCCCACATGTCGGGAGAACATGGAAAGCCGAGGCACAACCATACGACGATTGAAGTGACAATAGATTGTTCACACTCTCTCAGGTCCATAGATAATCACATGATGCAATGGACCTCGCTTACTCAAGATTGCAGGATACTCGGCGATCATGGGATAATGTGGTGCAGAGCAGTCAAAAAGAAAGCACGGCAACTGGGAAAAAGTTGGGGTGAGCTGAGGTACATTTCCCGAAACCGCACACAAGAGGATAAACGATATAAGAAGAAGAAGAAGATTATGTATATGAACGCTTGCATGTAGATGATGGGAGATTATGATCTAAAAGGTTCATGTAAATCAGATCGGTCTTCTACAAGGATCAGACGGTTCCTACTCTGAATACAGCTGTGAAATATTAAAGATTCATTTTTAGGCTCACTTTTCAAATTCTCATTGAGATTAATGAGCCTCTCAACTTGCCTTTAGTCACAATACTCAGAGCAAAAACTCTAAGAAGATGGAGATGGTATTTTCCCTCTCCAAATTCAATATGGGATCCCTAGTCTGTATTTTATGATCTAGCTTCGAACTAGACTACAAACAAACCTCTATACCCTAGCCATCTTCATTGACTACCAGTTCGCTAACAAAGCTATTTTATCTGCCACTACGTCTTCAAAGCTAGTATAATGGAGTAGTGTTCGCGGGAACATCAGTTCATGATCAGTCTCCTTTAGACCCCGGATCATAGAGACTTGTTACTATCAATTAGAGTAGTCTGGCAGCCAAAGCTGCTAGATTGTGGTCACCGAACCCTTATGACCACGCCTCCATTCGGTATCGATGGGAGGTTACCAGTGGATCGACGGAAACAGATCACATGAGCCTGATGTTTACATTCGAAAGGAGTTTAAATAAAAGGATTCCTGAAAGAACTGGGGAACCAACAAGATAAAAAAGTTGGCGTTCTATACCAACGGTTATGAGATAAGCATTGATACGGGAGCCGGAGTTTATTGGGGAGCGCTAGGACTAAGCCACTTCTTTAAATCAAACGACGACTGCAGGGGAGTCAAGCCTAAGTCACAGCCTTACACAGGCTGCTGAACTTTCATATACGCATGAGTACTATCGTAAGAAAGACGTTTACTGTCGACATAGAGAGCCAGGCAGCCATTAGGGTTCTTGGGGGCCAGCTCATATGGATATCGAAGGAAACGAAAAGGCTGACGGGTTTGCTTGAGAGTGAATATATCTAGGACCCTTCCTTTTGCAGCAGCCCCAATCAGCTTGTTACAGAAGAAGCTAGAAGATGAAGCCACCGGTCAAGCAAACAGATGCTGGGTTCATCTGGATACATGCCCAAGGCCGGTATTTGGACACAACTCTGATTAAACTCAGTCGTTATTACGCAGGAGTAATTGCGGATATCGGAAACTGTCCCATTAGCCATTGACTTGGTGTGATGTGACTATTGTAGACTTTGCAGGGATGAAGAAGAAGTCGAATCTATTTGTCATCTGTTTTATGATTTTCCTGCTCTATCCGTCAAAAGAATAAGTCACTTCTTTCGGAGCGATTTGTCCTAAGACTTGGGGCTATAATCTCCATATTTGATAAAAGTTAGAGAAAGTTCTACTTGCACCAGATTCTCAAAAATAGTCGCAACAAAAAAACTTCCATGTTGCAATTAAAATATTGCCAATTAAAACTTTTGCAAGATAACCATGTTATCAATATCCACCTGCCATTGAATGCATTTGCAAAAACTTCTTCCTCAAAAACTTAAATTTCATTATTCAATTTCGAATGGGAATTACATAAATCTCTCATCGGTGAGCATGCATAACTTTGATTTAATGACTGCAATACTACTTCATGCACTTCATGCGCGAATAGCTGCATAATCGGGAAATGAATAAGTGTTTTTTTATTATTCAATTATATTACAAAATGAATGGCCAATTTCGCACGTAAATTTGACCGTAATCTGAATTCGAATACAATTAAAGTTGTCTGACTTGGAAAATTCCAAACTGTTGTTGAGGTGAAAAAATATGGCAAAAGCCTTTTCATATATGATTTACGATTTAATTCTACGGTATGCGGAATATTGATTACCCTGAATGGTTGTGGGTGTAATTCAGTTAAGAGGATAAGGACTACTGACTAGTGGCAGTCTACCTTTTGGTATTCTTTAAATATTCAAAATTCAGTTCATATTTTGTTTCCTCTGAAACTTTCTTTTAAAGCACCTGTTGTAGTTTACCCTAACAAATGTGAGTAATGGTCCTAGATCCTCCAAAATATCTCATAATGTGCTGCTGATAAAATCTCTATATCTTTCAAATTCGCCATAATTACGACAAGAAACCAAAATTAAGAGACAATACGCCCAACTCAACAGCTGACACTTTTCCATTTATCAATTTTCAGCCATCCCTTTTGGAAGAATCAGGACAACAAATAGATTGTGATGAAATGATTTAAATATTATCACATTGCCAAAGTTTTCCCAACCAACAGCCCATCTAGACCGCATATCCTTACTCCCTCTCCAACTCCGAACACTATTTGTCATTATGACAATTTGGAAGTTGCCGACTCATCATCATTTACTACCCAACAGGACTCTCTCCACTCTTGGTGGTCATCGAATAGTCAACGATTAAGCTAGATGCAAACCGCACACTTGTCTTTGACCGGCTCTCCTCCTCCTCCTCCTCCTCTCTGTGACAGCATTTAACAATGAGATCATCGGAAAGTTCTATTGGAATCCTGTTTTCATAGCCCGTTAAAATCGATAGTTAATTACCCAGCAATTATAGTCGAATTGTGTGTCATCTGTCTCCAGCGTGAAGATTTTGTAATTATTTTGGAAATAAGGACCTTCTTTGTTCTGTCTGTTACGTCGTCGTCGTCATCGGTCGTTATAAGCAGGGTCATTAACAAAATGAATTCTGCACTGCTGCACTTTGAAACAGCTCTAAAGGGTGAGACGAAATCGGTTAATGGCTCTTTGTAAAGGAGCAGTTTCACAAGGATTAATACAGTTTTTTTTTTTTTTAAAGCTGTTTTCAAGGACCTTCATGGTAGAGTAATCCGTTTTCAAATGAAAAAATAGTATTTAAGTGCACGTCCACAATAACATGGGAGTGAGTTATGTATATTGCCCTTATGGAGGGAGCTCACAAAAAGTTGCATGTGTCAACAAGCTTTGATGAAGTTTGAACTTGTGAACTCCGCCGCTTGATGGGATACTTAATCCCTTTAAGTATTCCAGCTGAAGGAGTTTGGATAATATCTACTCCGGAAAGGCACCGCAGTACTTTATGCGAAGGGATTTTAG
Source organism: Chalcosyrphus nemorum (assembly GCA_949716465.1). NCBI lineage: Eukaryota > Metazoa > Arthropoda > Insecta > Diptera > Syrphidae > Chalcosyrphus > Chalcosyrphus nemorum. Next base: position 87,804,169 of record OX454332.1, read on the forward strand.
CCGGACAATAAGAATGCCCTTCATGCTGAGATAAAGGAAAGGCAACATTTAAATGTTTCACTTAAGAATAATTTTTTATACAGCGCCTAAAATAACAATTCTTGGACTTTTTAAATTAATCTGTGGTCTCTGGCGGTTATTTTCTTATGAAGGCGGATGGAGAATTATTGTAAAGTTTTTAGAAAATTACATGAGAGGAATGTGTGGTCTTGGTAAGCCGTTGAATCCTGCTGTCACCCATATACCAAACCTACAACCGTAAACGGGCTCTTGTATTCACTTAGTCGAAGTAAATTGAAGTCAGTTGAAATTGGTTATTGCATTCAATTAGTTGAAGTCATTTGAAGTCAGTTAAAGTCAGCGATTGCATTCAATTAGTTGAAGTCAGTTGAAGTCGGTTGAAATCGGTTATTGCATTCAATTAGTTGAAGTCATTTGAAGTCAGCTAAAGTCAGCGATTGCATTCAGTTAGTTGAATTCATTTGAAGTCAGCTAAAGTCAGCGATTGCATTCAATTAGTTGAAGTCATTTGAAGTCAGCTAAAGTCAGCGATTGCATTCAATTAGTTGAAGTCATTTGAAGTCAGCTAAAGTCAGCGATTGCATTCACTTAGTTGAAGTCAGTTGAAGTCAGCTAAAGTCAGCGATTGCATTCAGTTAGTTGAATTCATTTGAAGTCAGCTAAAGTCAGCGATTGCATTCAATTAGTTCAAGTCTTTTGAAGTCAGTTGAAATCGGTTATTGTATTCAATTAGTTGAATTCATTTGAAGTCAGCTAAAGTCAGCGATTGCATTCAATTAGTTCAAGTCTTTTGAAGTCAGTTGAAATTGGTTATTGCATTCAATTAGTTGAAGTCATTTGAAGTCAGTTAAAGTCAGCGATTGTATTCAATTAGTTCAAGTCTTTTGAAGTCAGTTGAAATCGGTTATTGTATTCAATTAGTTGAAGTCATTTGAAGTCAGCTAAAGTCAGCGATTGCATTCACTTAGTTGAAGTTAGTTGAAGTCAATTGGAGGTAATGATTGCATTCCCTTAGTTGAAGTCATTTGAATCGACGGCTTGCATTGAGGTATTTGAAGTCAGTTGAAGTCATTTGGAGTTATTTGAAATAAATGATTGCATGAGCGTTTATATGAATATTCTTTCTTTTTCTATCCCCGCCCTGCCAGTACGCCTCTTGGACATTTCACACCCAACCACATTTATATTGCATTATTTGCGAAATATCAAAATAACTTCCACATCTCGTCACAGCAAACCTATTTTGTGTAAAAATACGCGTTTATGTGGTGAATTGGCATTTTCTTTAAGAATTCATTATTTCATACTTCAGTCGGTTTGTTTTTTTTTTTATTATTCAGCTTTTGGTTTTTTTATTCTCCATTTGCTGTCATTGTTCGTTCCTTGGGCTAAGAAGGTGTTGAGAGAACACCTCTGAAAAGCTGTTGAGCGATAAGGGGGCCACTACTGTCTGCCTGCAGAATATACAATAACACTTTGGACGTGATATTAATGCCAAACAACAACAAGAGGACGCGCAGGAGAGCGTGGCAGCAGAAACCCTAAGAACCTGGGCATTTGTTAACATAGATATAGACCAGTACCAGAAATGTCTACTCACATTGTGTGGGTGTTTGCTTTCTTTTTTGTTTTGTAAGTCCCTGCACCAAGGCGTAGGGTGGCAGTTCATTTTGCTGGTTCTTTCTTTGTCAGATATCTGAGTGATAAATAGTGAAAGTTACCTTTAAGGGGATACAAAAGAAATCTTCGAAGGCACGTTCAGACTAAAAAATAAAAAAAAAGTAAAAAAAAAAAAAATTGATTGCATGACTGGGAAAGGTATGTTGGCAATTAATTTTGTAATTTCCCGACCCAAGTTTCGACATGCGAAATGATACTTCCAATCTTTTTACCAAAGGCACACCTGTAACTTATAATGCCAGTGCATGCTATGAGGCAATATTTCGACCTGGAATTCCTTTGTAATTGGGCATTAGAGCTGATAGTATTAATAAAGTTGTTTGCAACTATTTAGATGCACAGAACATGCTTCAGTTCCAGTCAGTTTCATGGACTGATTCCGGCAAATCGAATATGTGGTTGCGGTATACCAAAGCTTGTTTGCAGGACATCATATCAAAAGGACTATGTGAAAAGCCATAGATCTAAATGTGCAGTGAGTTTTGGGAACTGAAATGAATTCCTTCTTGCACTATAGTGCTTCCAATATTCATTTGAGTTTATATTCGTAACCATGCAAATAAAATCCAAGTCATTTTCTTCTGAGAAATCGACAAACCCAATATTGTCTGGTAGATTCAACTATGGGAGATTATAATTCAAGGAAGTGTATCATCATATGTGTATGTTAGTCTGAGTGGTATGCCGATGAATGCCAGAGAATGGCTTAAACTTAAATGAAGCAGGAGCAAAAGAGCCAGCTCTTCTTGTGAATACCGTCGCTCTTTACGACCTATTCTTTTTCGCAGAATTTTTTCCTGATCAGATGGACGCATAAGCATATTTTGTGTTCTATGGACCAAGTTTGGAGGACCGTCAGTAGGACTTCTTAAGTAGGTGCTCCATCTGCTTTTATTTGGTACTGATTAAAATTCTGGAACGGGTAAGGTGTAGAATAACTGCCCATGTGGTTGATAGAGTGGACTGTAGTTAGGCCTCAAAAAAAGTTAACTAGTCTTCTTTGCCTGCAAGGATAAAAATTGCGATATATCATAGTAGCAGAATCTCAAACTGTGCTGAGGATATGGAAGGAATTCTTCTTGCAGATTCCCGTCAACCTGATCAGAATGAAGTGAGGATATCTAAATTCAAATCCAATGACCTATCAGTGCAACTTCAGCACGGAAGGTCCACCATGACTACCATCGGCATCTTGGACAGAATGTCACAATAGACATAGGTAGTAAAGGACTTTGTTTATACCTAGGATCTATGGTACCTACAGCAGGTTATATCCTATTTAGGCAGAAGACGTCTTTTGGCGAACCGATATAACAGAGAGGCGTTAGGAAGAAGATGGGAACGCGCTAGGGATTAAGCGTCGGGCAAGATAGGGTATTAGGGCGGAAATTAGTCTAGGGCTTAGAATAGGGCCTAGTTAAATTCATAGGATTGCTTACGCTTAGATTAGGTAGAATAGGGTTTAGTTTGATTTATAGGACAGCTTGGGTTAGAATAGCATAGAATAGCGTAGTTGGATTTTTTCCTTTCTTCCCGATCCTTCTCTGAGGTATTGGCATTGGTTCCTAGTGCGAGTTTTCTTTTCATCTTTTTTTATCGCTTTTCATTATCTGTCCGTCCGCAGTTAGAATTAAAGTAGCTTTCTTCTCTGCTTTCTATTTTTCATGCTTAAAAAGCATGATTTTTTTTTTGAAAGAACCTACACGTCCGACGATTGAAGCCGTGCAATCACAAGCGTGCCGCCGTCCATTCCACCTGCTCCGAAGCTGCTCCCATGGTCTTCTTAGCTCTCAAATAGGAAACAGCAAAGTTCAACACTAAGCCAATTTTCAGAAAGAGCCAAAGAGATTGTCTTGCGTATGCAGTACACCGAGTGCAAATACAGGAAACAAACGCCCCTAAAGCGTTGCAAATTTTTCGAGTTGGGATCAGACAAGAAGAGGAAAGGAAGGGACCGATGATCCTGTTCTAGATTAATAATTAAACAAAGAAAAATAAATTGAAAACAGATGTGACCTTAGCTGTGGCATCAAAATGAATGTTTAAAGTGAGTCTTGGCAATTTTAAAGTAGTTCCAAAATTAATTACGTGTTCAAATGAAATTTAACTTGTCTATAGTCTTATTCTTATATCATCCACACTTCACTGTCTCCTCCATTCCTCCACCAAAGTTTGAATGTCCTTTGCTCATAATTTGCGTATCCCCAATACAAAACAAAACAGATACATAAGTACATATTCGATATCGTAAAATATTAAACTTTCTAAAACAAACTTCTCCCAAAGCCGATTGTTGAGAACCTTTTCTTTTTTTTTTAAATAACTTAAAATTATCATAAATTACATTACATTTGGACCTTTTCAAACGAGACACCTGCATTGTTTATTTGATCCTCATTAAGGATTCTTCCGACTTGTAGAAACTTTCCTTAAGACGATTGTAAAATTTTATCAAATTTCCCTATTGAGTGAACTATTTTGTTTGGAAGTTTTTGTTTGTTATACTCTAACAGGATATCCATTGGAAAATATATTCCTTTGGCATCAAATGATTACCCAAGTGTTTAAGTTCACACGCTGCTCAGGCAAACAAATAAATAAAGAATTATGCGTAAATAGGGACTTTATATAAGAATGCGATCAGGGAATTTGCAAAAAAGTTAAAAGTGATTGGATGTAAATTAAAGCTTCTTTAGAAACAAGTTACAAAATTCATGGTAATGCACAATTAAAAGGACGAAAAGGTAGATGTAAGGAATACGATCTTCGACTACATCCACTCTCAGTGAATTATCCCTTGGCTAGAGACTACTGGCAGTGGAGAGTCGCCTGGCGGGGGGAAAGCTTATGACCAGAGATTCCATCTCCAGACCCACTTGACATCTTAGATCCGTCAGTATAGCAATCTAGTGTTGAGTATGTTTGGGGAATAACCTGATTAACCCAGAAACTCCGGATTGGGATAACGACCTCAAAAGGGTGATGGAGTTGGACTCTTTTGGGCAGAGGAACTCTTTCAAGGATTTTCATGTGTCCATCTAAGTTAGGGGAGGGATTATTGCATAGTAGTTAAACCTTTAATGCCCTGAGCCGCTGCAGTCTTCATAATAGTTATATGGAGGGGTGGGAGGTCCAAGAGAACCTACAACGCAGCTGTTGGACAGGAGCGCATTGCACCCGTAATATCTACACAAGCTCAGCGTTGTATTCTTAGGAGGGCAGACCGCGTGACCGTTTGGTTGGCGAGGTGATTATTGGAGTGATGATTGTGACGTAAGCTCAGTGGATTATTTTTCGCTTTAGTCCCCATGTTTTGCCGGAAAGCCTAGAGCAGACCCAGAAGGCTTAAGTAGCCTTCTCAGTGGTACTGACTATAGAATCTTGGGTTTCATGTGGGCGGACTTGAATTCAAAGCTAACCAACACATCTATCTTGCAGAGCTGCTGAGGTGATATAGGATCAAGGCTAATAGTTGGCTCAATAGTGTTCGTTTGCCGGATTCTGTTGAGTGACCTCCAGTTATCAACTCGAAATCCTGGTCCTTCAAAGGGGTTCAGAGAAAGTTCTGTCATAGTATCTTTGCCTAGGAAGCTATTGCCTTAAACACCGTGCGCTTGCTTTTGTATATAAAAAGAAGCCAACTCGTCCTTTTTCTCACGGCACCACCTCTTCCGAGTGTCTGACAAACATTCAAGAGTATAAATGTCATGAGAAAGCTTCCCAGAACCCATCTGTCCTTCGGATACGGCATAAAACTGTAGGTCCCTTCTGTACGTGAAGAAATATATACCACGCACAACATGTACAGTTGTGAGAAGCTAGGCCTTGGCCCTCTATGGGCTGCTTACGGTCTAATATTTATTTTTTAACTCGTCCTGTAATTACAGCTGTTTTTTGATCCATCTCTTGTTATGCTACAGGATCTTGTCTAGCAACTAATTTTGTATCAGCTTAAGCTGTTCTCTCATCAAGAAAATGCCAACAAAATACTAGGGGAAGACGCCAATGGAACTCATTGGCCTTGGCTGGACACTCCACGCTCACCAATACCCCTGTATAGCTTTAAGGACCATTCTTAAAGTAGAACTTGGGCTAAGTCTAAGTTTATTTAAGATTAGATCTGTCTTTCAACTGATGCTTTATGCACCGTCTCCCTGCTCTCTAAAACAAGTCCGAACTCCAATCACCATTTTGCTCTTTGTGAGGCGAGAAGGTTTTCTTCCTTCTTTGGCATATTTTCTAAGCACCGTCCAAGTAAGTAGTCTCCCACAGCTGTCAAGGAAGGCTCAAACACTTTGAACAAAAAACAAGGTTCTTCCATGTTTCTGATCATGAAAGCATATTGTCGGGAAGAGATTCCGGATCTCTTGGTGGGCATTCTAGTGTACACACTCAAAAGGATCGGTTCTTGGACCTCTCTAATGGAACATTACTTACCACGGAGTTCTGCGACTATCGCTTTGCCGACGACATCGCCGTGGTCACAGTAGCCAAGCGTGTCCACGAGGTAGTTAAAGAATGGCTGGAATCTGCCGGTCTGGAATTAGCCACTTACAATACTAAGGCTGTCCTGATAACCCGTCGCATGATGCAGAATTATAAGAACATCCGGGTTGGAAACCACACAATTAGATCTAAGGAATCGCTTAAGTGCCTTCGAGTCATGCTCCACAATAGGCATCACTTTAAAGCCCACGTCGAGTATGTAAGTAAGAAGGCATCGCAGATACTCACGGATCCTGCTGTCCAGAACGGTCAGCTCGGTCCTCCTTTATGCTTCCTCGATTTGGGCAGGCGCACTAGCGACAAACGTATGCAGGAAAAAGCTATCATCAGAACAATTTCCGACGAAGCAGCTGCGTATTAGTTGGAATGGTCCCAATCGACATCCTCGCGGACGAGATGTAAAGAGTGTACCTTAGGCGACCCTCGAATTGTCAAGAAGCAAAAAGGGTCAAGGAAGAGGCATCGCTGTGGCAAACCAGGCGGGATAACTCTACTAAAGGCTATACCCACCATAGACACATGGATAAAGAGAGCAACATCCTTGGCGCAACCTAAACAAAAAAAAACGTCTCTAGCCATAAAATAGCATCCGAAACTCGAGAGTTTCCTTGAATGTGGAACTACAATTCAAGCCAAAAATTCAGCCTCGACTACAGAAATAGTTCAAACGTAAAGAAGATACCTACGAGAAAACCCTAACCTATTTTTCTAAAAATAATTTTCAAAACATATTTTCAACTATCCAACTTTATAGTTTACATCACGATTATGTTGTTGAAATTTCATAACACGAAAGTATTTCATCCCTCTCCATAAGAAACCACAAATGGCCCATATAAATTTTGGTTTCCTTCAATCAAACAAAGTACATATAGAATTTCAAAAATTCCAACCCAGAAAACCGAAATCACTGAGGAAAAAGGAAAAGAAAAGAAAAGGAAAAGGAGAAATATAGGTACATCACTACAATCACATTTATTGCCTTTTAAACGGAGGGATGGAAGCCATAGTATTTCCTCTTATACAATTGACAGATATTTAAAAGCCATGTTTTCCACCCAACCGGCGCGGGCGTCCTTATTACTTCTAAACTTTCTCACTCCTTTCAATATGGGGGGGGTTCTGTTTGTAATGCACTACAAGGGTATCTACAGATTTCATGACTTCCCGCCTGAACTTTGTTTGTGTCTATTCAATAGGTAAATGGAAATACTTTTCCTTTTCACCATTGCTGCTGCCGTCGTCGTTTGATGAAATTCTTTAGAACTTGAATGGAATATCTTAAAGATAAAAGCTCCATCCGACCCGACCCTACATTATGCCATACCATTGGGGGGTATAGCTGTAAAAAAAAAAAAAAAAGAATAACTTGAATCGAATAGTAAATATGGTAAAGAGGGAGTAGGGATAGGGCACAAACTTCCTGTCAGAGATCACTCTCTGCTCACAAAAGTAACTTTAAATTATTTTCTTATTTACATTTTGATTTGTTTCTATGTCGGCGATGATGATGTTATGGCATTCCGCCCTGTATCTGTGCGCCCTGTTTATGGCGTTATATTATATGCTTGTGTAAGTGTATTTGTTACTTTTATCTTCTCAGCAATGAGGGAAATTTACGAGGCAGCAGAGAGAAAATATGATGTGCGCTCTCGCTTAGGATTATTGTTGTCGAGTTGGATTTTTTTTATAGTCCGCGAGTGACTTTAACCATATTCCCGCTTGGCATTTGATTATGTTTCATATTCGCATCAAAGGATACTGGAATGTGTAATGTTTAGATGGCTTGAGAATTTACGGTCCCACAGATAATAAGTACCTACTAAGAAAAGGGTATATATTTTCATATTCGATGTGGCTGCTTAACTCTGAAATAGGATTCAATTGATCGCGTCTTTCGCTAGAGGCTTTAATAAATTCGAAGCAGAAAGAAAAATGGAAATTTAAAGTAAACATTGGATATAGAAGGGATTACTGGCTCAAAATTGTGGAGTCACAGAAGACACAGAACTACTACTGTGTGTTGGTTACAAAAGGACACAATAACGAATTACATCAATTACAACATTTTTTAAGGACACTTAGACACAGTTCTTAGATACTAAAATTTGCGTTCCTCTGAGGTAATTACTGATATCGAGCATTTTAATGGGCTTATCCCCAAATTCCACACGATAAATCAACCTTCAAAGATGGACTCTCAACTCGTATAATGAAATACAAAGTCAAATATGAGCATTTGTTGTCAAATCTAGATTCACGCGCTTTAAAAGATATGTATTTTATTAGCAGGCATTACAAAAGTCAGGGTAGTTTCATGTCATACGTGCATAATAAGGAAAAGTCAGGAGATAAGGAGTCAGGAATAAAAGATTCTCGAAAACCCTTTCTAAGTACGTTAGACATGATACAATTATAGTTATACCAAACTAGGACATTCTATCACAAAAGAATGAACGAGTTCTTACAAATATAAGACCGTTTATCAGATACTGACATTTACTGACATAAATGTTGACAGATGTGTTAGTCGTAAAGAACATGAAGATTTCGGGACTCGTAAAGCGAATTGCTTGAAAATAAAATGGTGAAAAACCAATTACGAAATAGCGATTATTTTTCAAAATGTCCCCAAAAATGGGGAACTCTACGAAGAAAAACCTGACATCACTGGATATAATTGCGTTGGCGTTGCTTAGCTGGCAGCCACTTTCAATCAACCAACTAAAACCCTTTTAGTTTTTGAAATCACTACGTGGTTAGTGTCAGCTAGTCAGAGATTACCGCGCAATGTTCAAGGCACTATGCTCTCAGAATTATGCTGGCTGCCTGGACACTGTGATATTGAGGGTAATGAATGTGCCGATAGACTGGCCAAAAGCAAAAGACTGACATCACAATCTCCATTCACAACTTTCCCAATAGCAGAAAAACAAACATAGCTATAAAGCCTCATAACAGATTCCCAGTAACAGATAATCGCAGCAATATGCTGACAATTGCATATTTGCCCTCTCTTTTCCCTGCAGATGCAAATGAGCATCGATGCAGATTAATGTGAGTTTGCACATTGCTAAGGAACAATGCATTCAATCTGAAATGGTGTTGCGAGAACTAAATAAGACGAACTGAATAGACCAATGCAAAATGCATATGTATCTATAAAAAAAGAACCGACAAACTATGCATTTATTTTTTTTGCTTTTGTTGGAAGAAATATGTGGAATGCATAGGTACAAATTCAAATAGATTATTTTGCCAATAGTAACTGCTGGCATAAGCATCATACAGCGCATTTAGTATGCAAATCTGTACAATACCTTTGTTACGCTACGACAATTCAATAAATCGAAAATGTGTGAACAAAAAAACAGCCCCCAGTTTATCTGCATAGATTTTTGTGCATAAATTGCGATTCCAATTAACTGACATTCGGATTAATAGTAACCAATGTGGGATTTAAATTAAAATCTCATGCCAAACTATTCATGAGCATTTGCATATCGGATTTAAATAAGTTACGGCCAACAGACAGAAATATTGCTGATTTGAATTTAATACTGTAAGTGGCCGTAGCTTATCCTTTATTTATGGCAAAATACAAACTCGCCCTCTAGTACTTGGAGCGAGTTCTCAATACTATGGTAATTTAGCTACTGGCTTACTTTTGCACAGGAATCACAGATTTGTCGCTAACGAATCTAGCACGGTTTGGGAAGTGGTCCTACGGAGCCATTCTTCTAGTATAGTTCAGCCTTTAGACCAGTGGTTTCCAAACTCGAACCGAAATCGAAAAGTCTCGCCATAAATATCCTTCCATAATCATCCTTCCGAGAGGACTATTCGCAAATTGGTGGATAAATATAAGTAGAGTGGTTCAGTCAACAATCGACGAAAATATCGCCGCTATACGTGACATAGTGCATGAGAATCCGAGGCATTCAATTGCACGCCACGCACAAGAACTCGGCATTTCGCAGCCCACAAATTGGCGAAATTTTCGTCCTGACTTGGCCCTACACCCGTACAAGATTCAACTGACCCAGGAGCTCAAAGTCAATGACCATAGACTACGCTGTTTCCTCGCTAAGTGGGCTCTCGAATAGTAAGAAGTCAACCCCAATTTCGGTTGAAAATCATATTCAGCGACATGATCAAGGTCAAGGGTTGGAATGTCCACACACTTTAGTAATAAATGTTGAAGCCTTCAGCACTTCTACATTCTTTGCATCAAAAATTCACAATTCAAATGGTGTCCATGCCCTCTTAGTAGAGTCCCAATGCCCCTCTCTGGGGTGCGCCCCACCGCTGGGTAACCACTGCTTTAGACCATAAGTAGCGCAAAGAGGACCATGGCCTAGCCACATCTACGTATTGTGTGCGGTATGAGTTTCTGCAAGTATAAAAGGCACCTGCAGTCTTATGCGGTATCGGAAGATTAAAGGTGTTTTCAAGAAGCTCGCAAATGGGGTGATTTGAAATTTGATGGTAATTTCCGGTACTCGAACCCGAAACCACTGAGCCACGGCACCCAAGCCAGATTGCTCCAATTAAAGTGTTCTTGGAAGTGCGTTTGTTAGGATGCATTTGTCTCGGTTGAAAAATGAACAATTTGGTTTGCACCCAGTAGGAGCATTACCTATGCGTTCTCAGAATGGAAAAAACCTGAAACGATACTCGTACCAATCCTGACTACAGCTTCTTTGTAGGTAGGTATCCCCGAACGAAACTAGGAAGTATTCAATTCAATCGCTATAATACACACATTGTTCGTTCAAGCAGCTAAAAGAAGATTCCTTCATGGTGTTCCTGGAAAGAGTCGCAGGAATCAATTTCAGAAACACCTGAGTATGTGAGGAAGTCTAGCTTAGCTACTTCACTACAAGTTTTCAATTAGTCTCATGTTAGGTATTTGCATCTAATTGACGTTTATTTCACCCAAGTGCTAGTCTACGGTAGTCCTTATAGAACACGGAGTAAAATTCTAGCTGGAATAGTCTCTATATACTTTTTTTTTTAATTTCGGGACCATTCAAGTCCCCAAATAATCTAGCTTGATGAGTTATAGTACTTTATGTAGCCATTGCAGCACATCCCGTGTAAACTAATCCATAAACTCCAGGAAAAAAAAAAGAGAAAATAAATATGTATTTTTTTTTTTTTCCTATAAGACAGACTCTACACACACACTCGCGACCTCCAAGTTCTCATATCAAGGACACCAGCTTTGTTTCATGTTTTGTTTGGGAAACTTTTTGTGTAGATCCCTTGGATGAAATAACGTATGATGACGGTGCAGATGTAACGCTGGTGTAATTTCGAGATGAAGATAAAGTATTTTATGCTATATCAGAGTGTTTACGTAAGGACGAAAGACGTTGACTCCCGTTTTGTAACACATAAGGGAAAACAGAAGGCAAAAAAAAAAAAAAAGATACACAAAACTTTTCTTTTTTTCTTTTTGTGTCCTCACACACAAGAATGACGAGCAAAATGAAGGATAATGAACCACAACGTGAAATGAAGTGTACACTGTTGGGTGGTAATTAGAAGACACTTGACCATATGCGCCAGACTATAAGAGTCCTTTTGTTGTTTGTTTGTTTTCTGTTTTTGTCTAGCTTTTTATTTTAACCAGTAGTTGGGTATTTTTATTCGTTTTTAATTCTTCAAAAAAATGCTTTAACAAATTTACATACTGGTAAATGAGTTAATTACGGATTGTTATAATGTTTGCATGTAGATTCTTCGAGTGATGTTCGGAAGGGGAAAGAAAGAACAATATCCATTTGTCGGTGGAGGGAGTTGAATTGTTGAATTGTGAGAAAGTTCCATTAGGAGTTGAACAAACAGACCAACAATTGAGGGTAGAACAACAACTGTGCATAAAAACTTAATTCAAAACAAACTCATATTCAGAAGTGTTTTCGGAAATAATTTGCACTAAAGTTTCATTTTGTTTGTTCAGTTTGGGGGGATGTTTGCTGATACGTGCACACATAAGCAGTGACTCAATTACAATTCTGTTATTTTCGTTAAAACTTAGTCGTGTATCCTGGTGAAAGAGATAAAGCTGTATTTTTCTGATGAAATGTAAACAAATAAAAGATTATTAAACTGTCAGCTGCATGGTTATCCTGTTTCAAAATACATATGCATGTACAGTAGTGGTATAAGTAAGCTATTAAATTCAGGTGACAAATACTCTCACTTACATATGTATGTGGAAGAGTCTTAAATCATTTACTTCCTTTTCATGCATACATTTGGCAACTCTGTTAACCCACCTACCGCAGCATTCTACCAAAGATTCTGTGAAATCTAAACTAAACTAAACTGTTAGACACTGAAGTATTCCTCTTCAAAAAAAAATTGGAAAATTCCAGACTATGACCTCCCGTAACTTTGCGGTGAGTTACTAAAGCCTACTGGATATGCACAAGAGCCAACAGATCTTCTGGTTACACGAATGCCTTATAAATGCAAGAGATCTGCTAACCAATGCGCAAAGTATGGTCTGCCTAAGGATCACAGGGGCACAATCGTCGACACTAACCGAGGGAATGAAAGCGATTGAAGAGAACTGCCAGCCTTACTCTGACACCACTTATCGGCAGTCCAGGTAAATAACTTCGAAACAGTTTTTCTTACAAGATGTAGAAGGCTTCTTCTGTCCCTGTCCAACCACAGCGAGGTTAAGACTTAGGGGTTCACAGTGATATCAGGCTTAACACACCTCAAAAAGAAAGGAATCGGTGAGATACTGGCATATGCCAAGCGAAAAAAAATGCTTTCCCGATCCCTACACGATTTAGTGCAACTCATACTCCCCATGTTCTCTCATTACCCACATTACCTCCCAACATAAGTCCCACATAACTAAAACCAGTCCCAACTGTAGAACCAAGGAGGGGAACAGAATGGGCCCAGTAGAGGCCTAAGTGATTGAGCGTAAGCTTAACCTCAGCAACCAAACTTCTACGTTTGGAGAGAGCCTGGAAGGCCAGGACCTTTCTTTCTGTCTGAGTAGAAGAATGGTATTATTGTCATGTTCTCCAAAAAACGCGATCTAATGGAGTACAAACAGCAGAAGAGGTACATGAAAGCTGTCTTATGTGGCTTATGTATGAGATAGAATTATCCTTGAACAAATCAACGGACATTCCGTAGATATATTCTATGCCAAAAAGACAGGTCTTAATATTTTATGTCAACTCAATTGATCATCATCGACCAGTACTGAAAGTGATTTCAACTCTTGGTCTTGCAAGAGGGTTATGACAGATAACAAGACTGCATCTTTCCCTCAATATTCTTTTTGTATATTACTATACGCCGGTCTATCAACAGAAAGCGGAAGACTCGTCCATCCAATCTAAAGGGCACTCCAACAGGGTCTTAGCATATATGTAAGCCAGAACAGTCGACAAAAAAGTAAGCACGGCAACTGGGGAGATTTAGACGGAATTGAGGCACGAAGCCAAAAGCAGGATAAAATTTTGCGTAGGCATTGTAAAGCACGTATGTACCCACGACCCACAAATGGCTACAGCACATTAAGTAACAGGAACAGTAAGTAAGTACCAATTTGTTATCAATTTCCCAAAACTCTCTCTCATATTGCCGAATGATGGTCCTTACATCAAAATAAATCGAAAGAGATAGCCCTTCCTGTTGAATTGACATTCGAAAAATTCTCCACTTAAATGTACAGTAATGGACAAAAAAAAGTTACCACTTTCGTATTTTTACGAATACTTCACAAAAGCTAGGGGTTAAAATCTTTTGAAGTAAAACTGGCAGTAAATTCTTTCAAAAAACATTAACGAATTATTTTGTAGACAAAGTTAGTACAATATAATAATGTGTTAGTGTAGGTACTACAAAAAAAAAATTAACTCATCAGACAAACACTTAAAGCAAATTTGATTGGATTCGGACGAAGCCATTTATTCTTGCTTCAGATTTTACATCAGGAGTGTTTCAGAAGTAAGTAAATTATCAAGAAAAAATGACTAATACTTTGTGTGATCACCGTGAGCTTTGATTATAGCTTCAATCCTCGGTGGAATAGAAGCAACTAGATTTTGACGGAATTCTCTTGTTGAATCATTTTTCAGGCTTCCTCAAACGCTGCTTTGAATGCTTCTTCCTTCTTTGGGTTCCTGGGTACTATTTAAGCCTTTAAAAGAGCACAGCCATTCGGATTCTGGCATAATCGGGGCTTATTCCAGTGCACCTTAAGGTTTTTAGTCAGATACTGGCAACAAAATTCTTCACCTAGATATTGAATTAAGCGTAATTCATGTCATTACATTTCTAGTGCTTAATGGGTTTTTGAAAATAAGACACTTCCAGGCGCAGAATCATCCCAAAAGATGGGATCAATTGCGACTGAAAACAGTGCATCAATGGAAGGCACTAGATGATCTCTTATGTCATTGCTCATTGAACCGGTGCAAAACACTGATTCGCCTTGGCTTAGGACCGAAATGCAGCCCCAAATCATAAAACTTTTAAGAAATTTCTTGGTAAGATGCACTCTCTTTTAAAGTCTTCATCCTGCTTTCGTTGCATGCCCTGGATGCCGTCAGATGATTTGAGGTTACATTTACTGTCAATATGGAAGGTTTCAGTCATTTTTGGTCCATTTTTGACAAGCTGAATCGCCACCATGAAGTTTTCATTCTAGCCGTCAAGGATAGTTTTTTTTGTGGTTTCGGGGTCTCTTGGTTAAAAATTCGACTGAATTCAGGCTTTTGGTAAAAGTTTTTCACAGATTTCTAAAAAAATTGCAAAATTACTTGTTTTGCCGATCAAAACTGTAACTTGCCGATACTCTTAGAAATCATCCGTTTAATTAAAACTTTTCCTTACTCAAAAACATCTTCTTGTTCACTAAAAAGTTGCTTAACCATTTTAACACACTATGCAACTAAACCAAACTTTAAAAAATAAAAAAGGACATGCAATTAAAATTTGTTTTAATCCTTCAATATCTTTCTATATAAAGTTATGTGGTGCATCATTTAGAGGACAAATATTTCAAGTTTTTGAGAAATGACTTTTTTTTTGTCCACTACGGTACTTCGTCTTTGATTTATTTATTTACAACTTTTTTCCCCACATAAATACCGAATTCCAATGAAATACCTCTCTTCTTTTGTAGTATGTAATATCATATTTACGTATACATACAAAACATGCATAATTTGTTGACAGTTTCTGTCGAATGGAATCCTCGAGAAAATTTCACCTACATGCCAAAATGTCACTCTTGGTCAATGTTAAATATTTAGCAGTCCATGCAAAAAAAAAAAATACAATTCTCTCAATCTGCTGTCAAGTCATTCTCACTCAATTTACTTGGAAAAAAAAAAGTATTTATTATTTTGCATGGAATGTCCTCTTCCTACGAATTTGGTTACTTAGTTCAAACAATAATTACGAATCAAGATATGAACGTACATTTACCGGCCAACTGAACAAATATTAGAGTAGCCAGAAGTAAAAACAATATTAAATTAGGTCCGACACGCGACATTTCCCTTTTAGCAAAAGGAGTCCTCCTTCTATTAATTAAGGCACCACCACAAGAAAAGAAAAAATGTTTTCAACCAAAAAACAAAAACGAAAAACCAAATGTTTTCTAATTAATTCCTAATTGGCTTACTAATGTCTCACACATTTATAATAATTAATTCAGTGGAATATTCTGTATAGCTTTACCTGCTTTAATATTTTCTGTTAATCGAGGAATAATGACTCTGTAGGTAGTAGAAATACATACATATAATAATACAGGAGAAATTAGTTTCTAAGGAGAAGTAAGTAGGTGGATGATATTCAAAATGAACGACAACCCTTGGCAAATTGCTGTATACCTAAAGCTAGCTGTATAAAAGGACTCATTTCCTATCAATTTTTATACAGTTATAGTGACAAAAATAGATTCTTGTAGACGGATATGAATATGCATTAAATTAATCTACCTCGGGATGAATTTTTCCATTTGTATAAGACGAACCTGAAAATAAATAAAAATAAATATTATAACATATGTGAATATACATTTAATGTGAAATTAATTTTAATTTTTATGGACTCATGAAATTTTCAAAAGCCATAAACACGTGTATTGATAAAGGAAAACAATATAAATTTAGCAGTATTGTAAACTAGTTGGGAGGTTAAAAACGGGGTCGTATCGCAATGTGGTTGGAGAAGTCGTGGTATTCGAATCATTTGCCGGCATTCCACACCATGAATGAATATAATCTTTATAGCTGTGAGCAAAATAGTTATAGCTTTCAAAATTATTTGAATAGATTTCGTCCTTGTTCATTTTATTTGGATTAAAAATTTGGTTGTAACTTGTTCCCTTATCTAAGTCACTCTTATCAGTTTGATTTGTCCATATTTTACAGCATTATTTATAAGAATCGAAGGGCCTACAGAAGGCAGACAATTATTTTTTGGAATAATACACCACGCTATCTTTTAGTGGCTCTCGAAGTACTGAGCACAACCACAAACTCCAGTAAGGATAAGATGATTACCGCGACCAAAGCACTGAAAACCAAAAAGGCGGTAGGACTTGAAGGCATACACGCGCCAACAGCATCGGCAGAGCTAGTGTTCCTACTTGTCGGGAGAACATGGGAAGCCGAGAAACTTCCGGATGAGTGGAAGAAGGACATGATCGTCAAGCTCTCTAAAAAAGTCACTCCAATGCAGTGTGAGAACTAGTGAGATATCTGCGTGCTGCCTGCTGAGGCCAAGATAATAGCTAGAATCATCCTTGAGCGAATCAAAGAACATCTTGAAGACACACTCGATGCCGAGCAACCAGGTTACCGATCTGGGTCCTCCTGTGTCGGCAACATCAACAGTTTGCGGATCATCTTCGAGCAGTGTGTTGAGTATCGATCACAACTTCACCTGCTGTCGATTTTGAAGAGGCGTTTGATTTTTTTGGCCTGCCTTGCGCAGGAGAGGCATTCCTGATAAATAAATAGCAATTATTAAGGCTACATAGGATGGATCCACATGTCACGTCTTGTACAGAGGAAGGCTGGGGGGATTCGGCAAGGCTGCATAATTTCACAACCACTTCATCGCAAAGGGGGATTTCAGTCTTAAATACTCAGTTCGTTCGTATTGCCATCTACCTGCGCTGCATTTCGTTGTCGGCTTGGTTGCTCCTTCATGATTGTAGCCACGGGTTCACCTTCTGCTTCCCAAGCCTCTTGTGTACCGGGGATCAGACTGATGATGTGAGCTTAAGTTCACACCCAGTCTGTTTGCCAACAGGTTTCGGCCAGTGGAACAGCCACATTTTCCCCTATTTCTGTACAGATTGGGCAATGCTAGTTGCGTCATGCCAAAATCAATGTTGAGGTATGCTCTTAAACATCCATGACCAGTAAGTGTCTGAGTCAGAAAGAAGTTCAGCTCTCCATGTTTCCCACTGATCCTATGGTCTATATTGGGGATCAGTCTCTGTGTCCATCTACCTTTGTCAGAAGGATCCCATCTATCTTGTCATTCATCCAGGTTTGTTCTTCTTGGTACTTCATCAGCACTTCGACTCGTCTTTGTTCGGCACAATATTTCCATGCAGCTTCTTTGACAAGAAGTTTTATTGGCACCATTCCAGTCACTACGCACGCCGTGTCTTATAAGAGGCGCTGTTCAATGCATATATTCTATATACTGCTCCTATCTTTCTACTATATGATTTGGTGCTCTTTGCTCCATTCCATAATTGGGAGCCGTAGAGCATCATAATTTTATTGAGAGAAAATTTCTTCGTGTGATCTTTGGTCCCGTCTGTATAGACGGTGTGTGGCAAAGAAGATATAACGCCGAACAACAGGGCCTATACAAGGAAATTGACTTGGTTAGAAGGGTTCACTTCGCATGCAGCGACTCAGACGGCTTGGTCATGTAGAGCGGATGGAGCCCAACGTTTTAGTAGAGGACGACCTCGCTGCAGGTGGCTTAAGCAAGTGGAGGGGGAACTCAATCAACTTGGCATGCACAACTGGAGGAAGCTGGCTCATAACCGGGTTGGCTGGAGAGGTTTGATGGTTGAAGCCTAGGTCTACTCCGGACTGTAGCGCAATCTAAGTAAGTACTAAGAGCATCATCGACGTCACAACTGGCATCGATAGCAGTTACAAGGTGCCCACACAGTTTTGCAGAGGTTTACAACGCTTGCCTAGAGGAAGAAGTATTTCCCAAGCAGTGGAAAAAGCAAAGACTTGTTTCTTAACCAACAGATAATAAACCACCGCAGGATCCCTTATCGTATAGGGCTCTTTGCTTACTGGACACAATGTGTAAAATGCTGAAGCGCATAATTAGTGTACGGACTGGAAAGTGCAATCGTTGACGCAGGAGGCCTCGCAGGTTGCCAGTATGGGAGGCACGTACCACGGTTGTCGCAAATCGACGAAGTTAAAAATACATACAGCGAAAAAAGCTGTAGAAGGAAGACAATGGAAGGAAGTCGATAAAGAGTACTGTGCACAATTCTCAGAGCTCTTACCATCAGAAGATAATGACGGACTATTGTACAAAAAGAATACTTCACTTCGACACAATTTATAGATGAATGCAAATAGCAACGACTATTTGGACCATGCTATTTAGTCATACCAAAAACAGACTAGCAAATTTAGAATGTTGCCTCTGCCTTCCGAGAATAGCACAAAAAACATTGCTCTTAACCCTCTCTTGCCATTTAAATTCATCATCTTTAATCCACGGAGCACCAATCAATTACAACAGGTACGTAGGTATAAAGGTATTACAATATCCAATTTAGTAAGAGTGTATTATACTTTGAAACTTATTACCTGCTTCATTGCATTAATTTATTTAAAAATAACTGCGACCTTCAGAACAAAGCACCCAACGCAAAGGCTTGCTCTTTCAACTCATTACATCCATCCAATGGTAGGTAGCTAGGTAAACATACATAAACCTTCATTTCCATTTACCTAATAACACTATCTACGCCATTACACAACTCAGCGCCGCTTTTGCCGACACTTCACACACCGCACTATCTCCGCAAAACGGAAAACGATGACGTTGAATGGTGACGGTGTGAAAAATGTTCATCCTGCTGATGAAAACTGTTCTTTGTCGCCTCTTCCTGTTCCTCATACACAAACATACACCGCAACAGATTCCCTCATGTTTGCATATCACCCTCCTCCTTCATGGCATACATATGTATGTATAGACCTACACACGTGCACGAGCAATGAATGCTGTCTGTCCTCTTCATTTAATAGCTAACGAAAGCGTCGAAGCGCAACAGAGTCGCATCCTCCTACCCACATCTCTCACATGTAGAGGAACAACTTCACATTTTACCGATTGATTTCAACTCTTACTGCAAGAGTAGATACATATGTATACAGCGAGTGTCCTCGCAACTCGCTTTAGATACTAAACAATGTGTTGAATTATTTATATGGTATTTAACACTAAGGCTTTTATCATGATGAAAAGTTGAGGGCTCCCACTCCGGCCCATATAATCCCTTACCTGGTCCTGACTCTGAGCAACAAAACAGCCATCCTTAATTCTCTGACCACCGCGTGAATTCTTTGTGATAAGTTAAGCCAACACGACCACAACTACAATGTCCCCATTTACCTTGAACTATGTAGTAGCTTATCCAGGAGCACATTTGTTGGATGGCTGCTTTCATTATCATTTTAATGAACATTATTTATTGTTGTCCTGAAGATGACCACGTGTGTCTATTCCGGACATTATCTTCTCCAGCAGTCACCGTGTATCGCAGTTTCATTCGGTCATCCTGTGCGCCACACAGAAGACGGGGGCGAATGTGTTGATTTTTGTAAGCAAGCTGCCTCACAGCGAGCCAAGAACAAATTCACTGGACCCATTTACAGGTCAGTTGGCAATTTCACTTGTAGTATACATATGTATAATGTTGTTGGAGGCTCATGTGAGAGAGAAACTCTCTGTCAGAGGGACACATGTTGTAGCGCCTGTCATTGCTTCAAGGATACGCAGAATGTAATTCGTTCACAAAAGCCAACAGAAAACAGAAAAAAAAAATTTAATTTACCTTGGAGCCATTAAAATTTCCAACCCACACACCCTAAGGCACCCATTTTTAGCAGTTCAAGTTCATCCCTTCGGAATACACTAATACAACGAAATTAGAACGCAAATGTCACTGCATACACAGTGGTGGCACAGTGACAGTGACTTTGCTTCGCTTATGCAAACGCTAGCTTGAACGAAAAGGTTACTTTCAAAAGGGGATTTACAAAAAAAACAGACACACACACATAGATACACAAAATGCCTAAAATGAACAACACAGTAAAAATCCGTCAAAATGACAGAAAAAGGAGACACGCCAAATGGCAGGAAAAACACTGCAACTCCCGATGTGAGATATACTTGCGCCATTAGCAGCCGGATGAAGAGTTGTTGTAGTTCCATAGACGTGACACCAAGGAAGAAAAACATAAACCGAGTCCTGCCGTAGATTGTATTTCGTTTGCGTCGTGTGAATGTGAATTTTCTCTTTCATCCATGTTGAAGGTTTTGGATAAAATGATAGCACACAGAAAAAGGATACGGCAGTAGTCAGGGGAGTACACACTTTAAGCAGGGATACAAACAACTATGGTAGAAAATTTTAATATAATTTGGCTTATGTATCCATGGAATGGGGCAGATGATAAGGAGCATTAGCTTTCTGGGAATTGTTGCATGCGGTTTGACATTTACTTTGACAGAAGACAAGCTAGCGTTGGATGAAGAAAAAATTCCTTCAAATTGAAAAATGTTCGCGGTTCCAAGAAGAGCAATAAGTTAGTTGGTAAGTACTTCTAGGCTTGTGTCATCCTATACTTTTCTCAAATTATGTACCAAACAGCTTTCTCTGATAACAAGATGAAATTAAGGAAAAACAAAATCAGGTGGCTTATTGTCACATTTATTTTATGATCTAAGAGGATTTGCTGACATGCTCGTATGTATTGCAGGTGCTAGAAACGTACAACAGCAGCACCTTTTCTGTCATTTCGTTTGGCCAAAATTCAGCATAATAGAGATGAAATTGTGAGACTCACTGGCTGGATGGGCGGCTTGAGAAATAGCTTGTTTTTGGAACAATATGGAACAATTGGCTCAACAAATATTGGATCCGACAGTACTGCCAATCGACGCATAGCACATTATAGCAGATCGTTAAAAAAGGTAGTAGATCCAAGCAAAAGGTAGCAAAAAAAGGAACTGAACACCAATAATCACATGCGTACTAAATTAGACAGCTAACTTCAGGTCGTTTGACAGTGGGCGCGTTCCAAAGTATAACGACTAGGTAGTCAAACGTTTTTGATTGGTCAAGAGATTCAGACTTAACTACAAATTAAGGCGTATTAGATTGGATTTGAAGGTTAATAACATTCCCATTCCTTTTTTAGTCAATGAGTAAACTGTCAAAAATCGTTTCCCGTTCTATATTTTAGGCCCTACCTTAAAATGTAGCTTTAGAGTTCGGAGAGTGCCCAGTTTCATTCCCCCAAACTAAAAACTACCCAAAAAGTGCATTTGTATTTAGACTTTTCAAAAATTTTTAAAGGGACCTCTCACATATTAGGAGCTATCATAATTGAAATTTTGATTTTCAATTTTAATTAAGCAAACAACATTGCATTTGATTGATATGAAACTAAAGCTAATCACTTGTAGGATTTATCAGGTATTAAATGTCATAAGCCCATAAGATAGAAGTAAGCAATCACCGCCATCTGTTGGCGATGTCATACTAAAGTAAATGTAACTAACTTCAGGCCTTTAAGAATGAAATAAAGAGATGGTGCACACTTCCAATTATCGCCGAACAGGTTAAGGTCGTGTTTTCAAAAGTTCTACTCTTAAAATTTATTATTGAAACTTTTCTTTAAAACCACTTTTATTTTTTGAACAGCTGATTTTCGTTTCCATACATCGGAACACAATCGTTTCATTGATGTGTTCTATTCTCTCTCTATTCTCATCTGTCAGTTTTGCTTTCAACGATCAGCTCTAACCTAAAAACCTGTGTACCTACACATTGAAAGCAATTATTCAATGACTGCTATTATGACTCAAATGTCAAAAAAATGAAACCACTTTTCGACAGAATTGTTGCAATGATGCATTTGAATGATAGCTCTAACTGGCCCCTAAATATTGTAGGCACCATGAAAAGTAATCATTTCCAAATAAAAAACTTCATTTCAAAAAAACTTGCAAAAAAAAAAAAAAAAACCTAATATGTATGTTCGAACAGAGTTTCAGTTTCATTGGATAGTTAAAATATAGCAGCGGATTAAGTGAACAATATTTATGAAAGACCGAATAAAAATCATTCGCATTGGTAAAATATTTCTGCGTATTGTGTAGACAGACTTTGTTTTTTTGTTTTTTTAAATCGATATTCATGGTGAGCTCAGATACTCGTTGCAATTAAACTCCGGGGACAAATTTACGATTTTATTTGCAAAAAATAAATGGGAGAAACTAAAAATAGGAAAAAATCTGTTGTGGCATGAAAAATAAGTGTTTCCGATGGTATTTTCAATATTTAGTTATATTTTTTTTGTAGGTGGACGACTTTTATTTGCGCCATAAAATAATGGGAAATAGTTGTCATATGTTTCCGGAAAATTTGTGAAATTTATTGTTCCTAAGGCGGGCTGTTTCAAAAGAGCTAGTACTATGTTATCAAGAAACCGAAAGCGCTAGGGTTGGGTGAGCTATTAACAAAACCTTAGTACCATTTCGAATGTTTAACAATGTCAGTGGGCGAGTTCCCAACACCTCGCTTATCTAGCTGCTAGAATACTTTTGCACCGGGATGACACATGTTGTAATAGAGGCCGCTAGATTCTCTAGGGCAAAATCTGTCATCCCGGTGCAAAAGTATTCTAGCAGCTAGATAAGCGAGGTGTTGGGATCTCGGTCAGTTTCGGTAATTAAATATTGCCGCCTTGACAGAATGAGAATATATTTTTGTGAAATAAGAAAAAGAGTAACTATTTCCGAATGAAAACTGACAAGTAAGTAAGTATGTTGACAACTGAATGAACACTGAAATAAACATGCTCGCCGAACTTGTTCGTTTGCGTTATCCCCTACACGACGAACGCATTTCGCGAACATGCATTTCGTGTTCATTCTTCACATCGTGAACTCGGCGGAGTTCTTAACAAAAATGAGGTTTGCTAGCGAACATCGCTACACGGCGAACATCGAAGCAAAGAAACACGGAAAAATCAATCAATTTTCGCAAAAAGTGAGCGGCTTGCGAACCAGCCCCTGCACAAGAAAAACACGAGCAGGTTCGGCGAGCATCTTCGTCGTTTAGGGCTACCTTAAAGGCTGTTCGATTTGACAACCTCTCACGGATAGATGATCTCAAAGGGATTTCAACTAGATTTTTTCGCCAAATCTCGAGATTTCGGAACCTCGAAAATGTATGGCGGAGGTTTGGAGAAATTTGAAGAATCTTCGCGATTTCGTTTAGTCGACTAATACCATATTTGGAACTTATTACTTGCAGTATGTGACTCTGCTTCCAGATTAGGTGCTTCAGATGACGTTGTTACACTATCTGTGAATATTTCGTATGGCTAATTCGATTCAGATACATACAATGCGTATTTTACCTTAAATCCTAAAGTGGAATGCACACCTTTCGATTGGCTGCATCGTTTTGAATTTAATTTTACGATTCGATGATATAGCGGGTGTCAACAAAATTTAATGGTTGATTAACTTGTCATCTTTGGCTCAAGCAAAGGTCGCGTGAGGAGTGGACTATCAATCATGCCCATCAAATGAGACCAGACTCAGTATGTGTAAGACATATGGGATAAACGAAATTACAAGTCTCCTCCATTGCATTCTTTCGGTATCGATACTAAAGATGAACCTATTTATTTCTTGAACTCAATTTGGAAGCTGAAAGATACATTTCATCTGAAATAGTGTACGTACTCTATGAGCACGTATCTTTTCACGAATCTTATTACCCAGCATCAGTCTGTGTGTGCCACTGCCATTTTTATTTGTTTTGTGCTTGGTATTGTATTTGTTCTCCTTCAGATAGAGCCGCTGTATTTGAAGGATGATATTTCCATTCGAGTTATTGATTTTCTTCTGCAGATAGCAAGGTACTACATATGTATGCATGTGGGTTCAACTGATCCATGTGACTCTGCTAGTCAAGACATGTTATATGCCTTGGGCTGGTTTTTTTTTTTTTTTGAAGGATGTTATTGAGTTCAGTTCCACGAAGAGAGAGAACAAGTGCAAGGACATATGACAATGAAATATTTGCATGAAGTTCCACGTTGTATGGTTGTGTATATTTTCGCTGGTGAAATACAACAACAACAAAAATTCCCTAAGGCAGTGCATTGTATAGCAGTGCTGTCAGTACCAGAACTACGGAAAAAAATGAGCAACGAAACGGAATAAACGAAGCAAAGGAAATAAGGTTCCGTGTTTGAAATGTCAGTAGAGTGGTGCTGAGAAGTACCTATATGGTGAATAAGAAGAGCTTAATAGAGTTCGTTTGCATTCGGTGGAATTAAGTTAAGGGCTCCACGGCACGTCAACGAAATTCCAGTACAACGTGATTCAGTGAGTACTGAGACGGCAGGAGTCTTACTTTGAAACGCACGTTTTTCACAGAACCAAATGATATGGATATGTACTGTTTCATCAGTCACAAAGTAGAAGGCTCGCACCTGTCCATTTGGTGATTGAATAACAGTGTTGAGTCAGTTGTCTTGCTAAAAAATCGCTGTATACTAAATAGGTATCGTAAAAAGTGAAGGAAAGAAGCAAAAGTCTTTGACAGAATGGAACTATATTCTCGGCTGAAACGTTTGGTTCAAATTCGGCAGTATTGAGCTTCATGTCAACATTTTTAATGAGAATTGCATTGAGATGCCAACAAGCTAGTATTGAAAGCCAAAATTTTGATACCAATTAAAGCTAATATTGCTAACTTATTGCCGGTTTTTAAATGCGAGATCATTCTTCTGAAATTGCTTGCGTAATTGAAAAGAAAACATAAATAAAAATTGGGCAAGTGCGAGGAGGGCCTCGTGCAATAGTGTTCCGGACATTTTATATTGTCATTAAATAGAAGGCAATTTATTCATATCCTGCATAGGTACACCTGATACTGGTTTCGATATGAATAATGTAATGTCTTGTACATAGGTATGTCCTAGTAATACTGAGCTGACATTCCAGTCCATTTTAATTTGCACTTTCGATATAAAACATGTATTGTATTCGTGCAAAAATTGGAACTCGAGATATAAAACAATTCTGAAATTACGATGATAGAGAAGCTCGTTATAGTGTGTCTTCCGATTCTGTTTTTCTGTCTGTATGACGAGTGAATCAATTTACTTCAAATTTCATATTAGGGAGCTATTGCATGGCCACTAAAGGGGACATTGAAATTTTTGTTCTAGTCCTACTCTTAGAGCCCCTTCACGTAGTGCCATTTTCACAAACACTAAGTTTTTTCCAAAATGTTTTTTTTTTTTTTTTTTATAATTTGCGCGCACCAAAGGGGATATGAATACCCTTATACTGAATATTCAGGGCACGGGCGTTTGGGAAAAGGGGGAAGAGGAACAGAGGAGGTACCTGTGCACGTTGGTCTTGAACGTCTGAAGGCTGTAGCGGTGAGGGAATACGGAGCCGGGAAGATTATTCCACATACGTGTCGTTCGGCTTATGAACGAATCTCTGTATTTAACGGTACGTCCGAAGTTGGGCTGGAGGGTGAACTGATGTGCATTCGAAGCATGACGTGTGTTGCGGGTGAAATTTTGAGGGCGTGGAATGCAACTCGCTATTTCGCTGGAGCATTTTTTATGGAAAAAGCGATAAAATAGGGAAAGACATGAGACATTTCGTCTATGTTCTAGAGATACTATGGAGTTAATAATGTTTATATCACCTATGAGTTTTAACGCACGCTTTTGAATCCTGTCTAGTAGGTGCAATACGGTCTTAGGTGCACCTGACCAGATGTAGGCGTTGTATTCCAGCTTTGGGCGGATATATGCCTTGTAAATTGTGGCCATATCAGACGGGGTAAAGTATTTCTTGCACCGCTTAAGGAATCCTAGACATTTTGCTGCATTTTTGGCGACTTCGAATATGTGATCGTTCCAACGGAGATGGTTGTTGATGCACATACCGAGAATAGCAAGTCTTTCGGTTTCTGCGATGCAAGTACCATTCATGGATAATGGTTGGGAGGTCTGGTTACGCTTGAGTGACAGTAGACAGCATTGTGTTTTGGATGCATTAAATTCCACTCTGTTGGTTAAACCCCATTTGATTATGCTGTCTAGTTCGGAATTTAATGAGTTTAACATACGTTGCCGTTCCTCTTCTACGGCCGAAGAGCAGGGTCGTGAGTTAGGGAACGAATATGTAAAACTGAGGGTACTGTCATCAGCGAAGGAATGGATTGGATTAGAGGTAGCAGACAAGAGGTCATTAATAAAAATGAGAAAGAGAGTCGGAGACAGAACTGAGCCCTGAGGAACACCAGCATTTATGTGGTGGATATCAGACTTGAAGCCATCCAATACGACTTGTATTGAACGCCCCGAAAGGTAATTTCTAATCCAATGAAGAAGAGATTCATCGATGCCATATGCACGCATTTTCGACAAAAGAGCCTGATGCCAAACTCTGTCAAATGCCTTTGAAATATCAAGCGCAACTATCTTTGATTCGCCAAAGTGATGAAGAGATTGGTTCCACTTCTCGGTGAGATATGCCATCAATTCACCAGTGGACCTGTTGCTACGAAAACCATACTGCCGGTCATTGTGGAGTTTTCGTGAATCAAGATATTTCATGAGCTGACGATTTATCAGTATTTCAACGAATTTGATAAAATTTCATATTTCAGTTAGTTTAGGCGTACCAACCTTTTGGATAAAAATGCATATAACGGTACTTTGCTTACTAAATGGTTTAAGTAAAGCAAAACACTGGCAATACTTGACATGCGAAGGAGTACAGCATTTGGAGTTTTAAAAATTTAAGAAAAAATTTTTAAAAAAAAAAACCCAAAGTTAAAAAAAAAATATAGTTTTTTTAAACTTATTTAGCTTTTAATAGCAGCATAGAGCTAACATATATGATCCATTCGTGCAAATGACTTAGTTTTTGAAAAATCGAAATCGAATGAGGCAGCAGCAAGAGAAGAGATGAGAATATAGGGAAGGCCATGCGCTCTTCTAAAATCTGTAACTCGGGAACTACTTAGCGGATTTAGATGAAACTTAAACTTTGAGCCAATCCTAGTATCAGTAATGACCTACTGTAAAAATTATTAAGGAAACATGAAAACTGGGGGAGATACAGTGGGGTAACTAGATACCCCATTTTTTTGATTTTTCTCAGAAAATATATAAGATACAGAAATATTCGTACTTATTTCACAATCTACACAAAATTCTACGTATCTCCAATTTTTTTCATATTTTTAGCATTTATGGTCTGGCTGCTAGGGGGGGGGGGACAACATTTTTCAAATGTTTGGCGAGCTTTTTTGTTCAACAAATTTTGTCAGAAAAAAATATTTCTTACATATATGGAGCCCTTGCAAAATTCTCTTTAATTTGATATGCCACATGATGGGGAACAAAATATTTTTTTTTTTGCCCTTCATACAAGGTGCCCAAAAAAGGGCTCCCGAAATGAAATTCATTGCCGCCATCTTGTGCAGGCTTCCACATAATGTATACATAGCGAAAGTTTCAGCTCTCTATGTCTAACGGTTCAAAAGTTACAGGGCTGTGACAGACTGACGGACAGACGGACAGACGGACAGACGGACAGACAGACACCGTATCAAACCCATAAGTGTTCCGTTTTACCTTTTAAGGTCCGGAACACTAAAAATATACGATATGTAAAAATCAAATTAAACCGGTCATGCGAAGCTGTTTAAAAAATTTATCTTTTGAATATTTACTCTTGAAGAGGAACGACTCTATTTGCTTTATGCGTAAGGATACACTTACATACTTTACGATGTATAAAGTTAAAATGCAGAGAACGTCTGCTCTGTTATTTGTGGTAATAACTGACCAAATAATAATGAGGACATTTTGTAAGAGATACATTTTAATGCAACATTTATCTGCTTCAATATTTGGAAATTTCTGTCAACAGGAGAGAATGTATGGTGTCAATTAGTTTGTGGTCCAACAACTCACAGTTGTAAAGCAACATGACTCTCAAACGGAGAAAAATCCTTCGGATATGGAAGGAGAATTTGCTTATTAGACACGTATGTACATATGCTAACTATAGAAGCAGTAAGCTGCATTAGAATGGAATGACAACGGCAAAGGGTCAAATTGTCTAAAACACTAAACTAACTTGGTGTTGATAGTATTCTATTTGGCCATAAAAGCTGTCATCAGTTCGGGCTTAGTCAACCAACACCTCTTTACAAATTATATCTTAAATGGGTTTTCTCACTCGACTGGTAGATGTTTGACAATTTCGTTGTCATGTTTCATAAAGATTTTTGGCAGCTCAAACTGTTTGTAAGATATTTGGGACATACCTAGTTTTAACGTCACAATATTGTAAGTTATCGAAAGATACAGGCGACATCACAACAACATTGTGTCATCTTCGTATTGTATCAACAGCAACCGCTCAGATTTAATTATTAGTTTAAATACCGAAAAGTTTAGCGATCCCTAAGTGAACCAACAGTTCAAGGATCATCTTGCCCTAGAAGAAGAAACGCAATCTAGGAGAACTGTGGCACTCAGACCGGATTAAAGATGTGTGAAAGGCAGAAAAGACACCACGATATGGCCATCAGTAAAAACGATTGGAGGAGATTGAATACAGCAATGAAGGATCCGATTACAGTGGAATCAACAGTATAGAAAACCTAGGTTAAAGCTCAAAATTGAGTGAAAAAGAGAGAATCCAAAACTAAAGCCTGCCTTTTCGACGTCGAGATTTGAATTTAAATGCTTCTTCATTCGTTCCAGAATTATTCTTTTCATTATTTTGGCTAAGGCTACCAGAACACATACACATTGCCAGTTGCCACAATCCATCAGGTTTCCCTTTTTCGTAAGCTTGATGATCATTCATCCCGCTTTTCCACTCCTGCGGAAGCTGTTCGCTGCCTCAAGTTCTCAGTATTACAGAAAATCTGTCGATATATTTGGCGCTGCTGTATTCTCCGAGCCTTCAGGTATCTGTCGAAAGCCGTGTGTGGTGTGGTGTTTCAGCCTCTTACCGAAGTACATATGTAGGTGCTTCCCCCGGTTGCAAAAGCATTCCAGTCACCCATGCTTTTCCGCAATGAGCTGATGATTGCTTCTACATGTAAGACAAGCTGGACCTTTGACTGATGGTGCAATTGGGGAACCTTTAGCCTGTCAGTATTGAACCATGTGTTGTTTGAGCGGTTTGCTATTGACGAATGCAGTGAGAAGACGTATATGAGCTACCATAAGATGGTGATCGCGGTCTTGTCCGATAAGACAAAAAAGTCTGCTTCAGACGTCCAGGAGAATAGAGAAGTCATCGCAGAAAAACCAATAGATAGCTAATACCACATACCATGGTAGCAAGAATCTCTATATACAGCGTGCAACAAGCATTAAGTTCAAAAATTGAGGAGCTCTTTGTTGAAACTTAGTATCGAACTGGGAGCAAAGAGACTAAAATATATTACAACCTCCTCATGATGTTTTAGTCTTCTGCTCGGGTGGAATCCTGTAAAAATATTCATCATCCAATTACGTCGAACTTTATGCGACCCTTGTTATTAGTTCACAGCATTTGACCCATAAAAAGGCGTATATTCATAATTAGCTTATTTTATTCAGTAACAAAACCACCGGAGGTACTACGTACACAATACATATAGGTCCTTAAGCTGTTCATAAAAATTAATTAGCACATCTCAAGGATTCCAATAAAAAAAAAAAAAAGTTAATCAATTCTCCAAGCAACACAAATGTTGATACACACATCAATTGGCCAAACTTTGTTCATTTATTTTCCCTACACCACATGTCAACACCTAATTATCACCGGGCTAAAATATAAATAAAAATTAACAGAAATAGAAATAGAAATAGAACACATCCATTGCGATGACTAATCCCATCGAACTGGTAATGGTCTCTCACTAGCGAGCAACTAGTTCCAATTAATTGTTATCTTCTATTGCCGTCATCATCATCACCTAATTATTGTCCAATGAACCGATTGACCAATCAACCGGTCAATAATTTAACGCACGGCTAAACTTTTGTGTAATTTTCTAATTAGACGGCACTGTATCTGTCGGCTCTACACAATACAATGGATCAATGCAAATTCGTTTGGCTGAACACAAATCACCTAAACCGACACCGAAACGAGAATACGAACCCTTCTAATCAAGTGTCCAACCAAACTTATCCTGATCCGATAATCGTCTCTTAACCGCGCTTCTACGAACCCGAATCAGGTAGGTAGGCTACTACAAAGGATGGTCTCTTCCACATTGAAGGCTGTAAAGTTTTTTTTTTTTTTTATAAAAAAACTTTTTTTTTGTTTCGTTGGGGAGGTGATTTGATGGAAGCAAGGAGCAAAAGTTTAGTTTTGTCACCGCAGGCGGATTTTTTTCACTCCTCATGGTTTCCCTTTGAAGCAAACTTATATCCTGGAGAGTAGGATTTGCTGTTACCTCCAAATTGGCAGTTTAACTAGGACTGCCTAGGGTTTAGATTGAAAGAGTGCAGGAAATTAATTGTAATTGCCATTGCAATCGATTTTGCTTGAACTGAACTAAAAATATGGATGGAAAATTAATTTATAAGTGATAATCATTGGAAGGGGAAAAGTTTTAGTAATCAAAGGACAAACTTTGAACTTGTTGAAACTGGGAGTTAGCTCTGCTAATGAAATGGTTTGCGAATCATAATGCTAATTGCCATGCCTCTTAAGCTGATTTACTGGTTTATATATCCTTCAGTTTGGATACGGGAAACAGTTGTAGGTGCTTTCTATTTGTGTGGATGTTGGATATCAGGTCCCGACTGAGGAGATGGCGAAGGGACGAAGAGAAGGGGAAGACGCACCAGTGAACTCTAAGAGCTGTAGGTACCAGGATGTGAATGCAGTAAAAATAAGCCAAGATACGCCGACTTCATTGGCTCTGCCACATAAAGCAAATGAACAACAATGCTTCAGCAATCGAATCACAGGTCCCAAGTTCGAGACGCCGAAGAAGACCAAACCTCCGGTATAGAGACCAAGTTGCAGCAGAAGATGGAAGGCTCAGACACTGACTCTACAATGATCGAGAGCCCTTTAAATAAGAAAGTAATTCGTTGGAAAGTTTTTAACAAGAAGATCTATAACACCAAATCCAGGTGTCGAATCTTAGAAGGTTTTTCATTGGTTCATACTCTCAAGGAGTTGATATTGTGCTTATTACCTCCGTCTTCATTCCATAGGTCATTGTCTTTAGCAGTTATTTGCAGCAGTTTATTGTTCTTGTTCGAAACTATTTGACATGATACTTGCCAAGGAAACAGTTGGTCTTGGTGCCTCCTTAGCTCCATGTTACTTAAGGATTAGCTTTACCTTTTGTGAATGCTTCTTCTTATGGCGATACAGTTCGGGGTGAATCTGGGCCTCAACCAATAAGCCACTGAGCTCGGTCTTTAGCTAATTGCCTCCAGTTGCGTACTCCAAGTGGGTCGAGGTCCTCTTCAACTTATACGCGTCTAATGAGGCGAGGAGGCCCTCTACTGCGTCGTCCGAAGACGTTTATCAATGCCATGGTACTTTAACTACTACTGGTCATTGCGTCATAAAAAAGCAAATCCAAATGTTAAGATCACTAACCGTATCTATGGACACTGCATGGAGCAGGAGAAGGAAGAGACTGTACAAAATCTTCTACGCTCAAACCAAGGTACTATATCTACTTGTAGATGACTAGACTTAGAAGCCTGTTTCTCCGGTTAGAAGCATTGGTTGCCTCCAGCGGCTACAACAGGCTCCGGTAAGTTTGTGAGGTAGTCTTTAGAAAACACACTGATCTATGTAGTATCACAATTGACCTCCACTGGTCTAAGTGTGGCTATATGCAGCATAACACCTAATCTAACTTTAAGTGGCTAAGATCTGGTCATATGTCTCAATAAGAAAGTTAGAAGCCGCAGCGATCTAGTTCCATGTTTTGTTGTTCAGTTGGTGTCTTACAGAAGAGAAATTGAAATCAAGAGTTAGCTAGCCTCTCATAAGTCTTTTTCCTGGGGTGTCCTTGCGACCATGGCCAAAGATTTTAAAAAGTTGGGTATATTTAGTGGTAAGTTGAAGATCGAAAGCAATCACGTATAAAATAGCAGTTAGAGCCAATATCTCAATGCATCTATAGATGTGTTTTATTGGCAAGTGTATAGCCAGCTCCCAATAAAACGTCCCTACTCACTTTTGATTTATACTTGCAAAACTACATTCGAGTCTTGGATGACGCTGAATCGGACTCTAGACAACGAACAAGTCCTACTATTAGCGCAAAACAATTAATGGTTGCTGTCTACAACTGGAGCCTACGCCATCTATGAATCGACTTTCTCCACACTCCACTTTTGGTTACTGATTGATTTATCTTCACTTTTCGTTTTGTTTTTGCTTTGCGTGAAAAAGTGGCTATACACTTTCGAAAAAACATGGCTTATGTCAGCAAGAGATACTAGACGATTTCTACACGAAGCATACACCAAGAAATGTAAATCGTCGCAAAAATTTCCCTTAGGTATATGCTATACATTCAAATCCTCTAAACTTTCTTTTTAAAGTGATTTAACGCAGCGAACTCATAAACGCCATAAAATATGAACTTTTTTTCTGACATAAACTTTCTAAAAATGATTCTGTCTGCTTCCAAGAGCTAAATCTGTCAAGACCTGCTCTCTATATGATTCACATTAGTGTACCCCCGATGTGTTCAGCTTTCGACACATTTTCAAAATTCCAACACAACACAGGTGTCAACATCTTTCAATTACCCCAAATATTTCTGATCTCTCCGCATTGGTTGCTGCGAAAGCAGTAAAAATATTCCCCATGTAAAATTGATTACACTAATAACTTAGGGTAATAATTTTGCAAAGAAATGTTGTTTATCGGATAAATTTATGCACGCCATAAACAAGAATAATACCCAACCAAGGCTGGGGGAGTCTTGAGAAACGCCTGCAATAAGTTATACTCGAGCTTTTACTACAGAAGAAAAAAAAAATAAAATATTAAATAACTCTTCATCTTGCCAAAGTGCAAACGAAACGATTGCGTGGATTTTTTTTTCCTTTTTTTTTTAATTTATCACTTAAAGCATTTTCAAAATTCAATTTGACGAAGAGCACACAAATATACACGAACTGCTGTTGCAATTATTTACAACGTGAGCGTGAGCTTTGAAATATTGTCTGCGTTTTTTTCGTTCATTGGTGTCAGTCTTTGAGTTATGAGTAACGAAAAGTTTTATGATATATAACTATCATTACAAAACAAACCCATCTACAAACGAGAAGTCCTTAATTATATCCTTAAAATATGTACAGATTCAAAAACTAAAAATGCTATTTTCAATAAAGGTATATAGATAGCAAGCATTACTTACTTTTACCATAAAATAGAAATAGATGACCATTCTATCTCTCGTTTAATTTTGGAAAACACTTTGCTACTTAAAAAGTAATAAAAACAAAATTCAAATAAAAAATTCCAGCAGCAACAAATAGGCCCCAAATACGGAAAAGATTAAAATTTCTCCGACCAGCCAGAATGTAAATTATTATCCTCTGCCTTAATTCAAATTTTATCTCTTTTTGAGGAGCTACGATACGAAAAAGGACATCTTTTTGTGCGATAAAAAAAATTTTCAAATCAATCGATCGTTTTGTCATAACCCCAAGTTCAAGGCGAAACAGTTCCTTCTAAAACAGATACATACATACAGACAGAGATAGAAACCAATACAGAACCAACAGACGCATCGCATAAAAGAAAAGCAGATAATACTTCATCTATAATTTGTGCCAGGGATTCCCCAAAGCAATTCCTATCGAAAAGTATCCGTTTGTATGGCAATCCTTGTGTTACGAATTATTCTATTCTCTGGTCCTGAAAAGGAAGACGATTTTCTCATAAAAAAAAAGGAGAAACCTTATCAATTCGATCAAAGAAGGACTAGTTTCTCCATTATGCGACTCTATCCTTGCCCCCAATCTGGACATATGAAATAAGAATAAAAGACCAGAAGAAGAAGAACTTTTTTATTTGTTTGCTTAACTTTAAACATTTTTAAAGATTCTTGGCAAGAGTAATGAGAGAAAAAAAACCTTTGAATAGAGGTTTCAGTTTGCTAGAGCTGGCAAATTAAAACTAATCGCAATGGAAAAAGTTCGTACAGTCTCTTAAGTATCTGCAATCCGTAAAACATTCAATGCTAAAAGCGCTGTAAAACTACCGTGAAGTTTGACCTTACCTTTGACTCAATTGGGAGTGTTTTTGTGTTCCTGGTAGACGGAACATTCAGTCAGTCTGTCATAGCGTCGTAACTTTTGAACCTTTTGACATAGAGAGCTAAAGTTGTGGTAACAATTTTTCACTTTGCAAATACTCCTCTGGCTCTTGGTAAAACGGAAAATAAAACGTGTTTTTCCTCTATCATGTGGGAAGTGGATAACTACAAAGGCTTAATTATTCTTATTTAAGAAAAACAAAAATATCGTGCCACTATAAGACGTTTGAAGTACATTTCACCAAGACGTCTCTTGATAGTCGGAACTCCGAACGACTAAAACAAGTAACTATACAGTAGTCGTCTTCAGTCTATTTAACGTTTGCCTCTATCAGAGTAAAAGCCACCACCGATTGTGAGTGTATTGTGACGTTTGACATGAAAAATTCATGTCGTGCACTTGGAGACACTTAATGGTGCCTTGTAAGTGGAGTGAGAGGGGAAGAAATGAAGAAATGTTGGGAGGTGGACATCTATCTTGGTGTCGGTCTCCCCTTAAACCAATCGGTGCTGTTAACAAATCATTATCCCTTACTCTTTGACAACTGCAACGTTATCGAAGAATCTGTGGCCTAGGATTCAAAGGGATTCAAAGGGGACAGACTCTACCTCTTCTTCGTCTGCGCAGTTTGTGCATAAATCGCTGAACTCTGCATTCCATTTGTGGAGCATAGTTTTTATGGCGCAGTGTCCTGTGATTACTCCAGTGAGCACTCAGATAGAAGTTCGATCTATTGTCAGTTCGGTCTTTGTTGAAAACACATGAAGTAATGCAATCTCACTGAAATTTATAGCAGACCCCAACCTCGCCACTTCAACTGCTTAATCGTTCCCTTTCACATTGCTGTGTCCAGATAACCACCAGAGTTTGACATTCCTCGACATTTCTTCGATTTGACTGTTTTTGATTTTAGACCCGCTTGACGACGGTCCAATTCCTTTTATTGATACGTCAGCTGTTTCTATTGCCAGTCTTTCGGCTTTTAAGACCCTACAAGCTAACCGGATTGTGCTTCGTATATTTGCATGCCCATAGCCGGTTTGTTTCCACATGTTAGATTCCCTTCAATCTAAGGCTTCCTTTTGTGGTGTTTCCCGAACTGATATAGAACCACGGCCAACCCTGCTTGTGGTGCAGAGTGTTGCCAGTCTTTGAACTTTGTAAAGTTCATTTAGATAGCTTTTTATTCATGTTGCTATCCACTAGACTAAAGATCCATAGGAGATGACCGGTCTGATGATTGCTGTGTATATCCAGGGAATGATGTCAGGTTGCAATCCCCATATTTTCCCGAAGAAAGAAAGAAAGAAAGAACGCAGTGCTCTGTGATGATTTAAAAAAAAACTTATTCTTGGTGTTACTCGTACTGACTATGCTCTTCACCCAATTTTTTTTTTTATTTTATTTTAATGATGCAAGAGCTCATTGCCATTCAAATCTAAATGAAGCCTTTAAAGACTGGGTGAAGAACTTTAAGAATTTGGATATGCTCTCAGAAAGCAATACTTAATGTTCCATGAGATAAGTGTGTCATTTCATTTGCATGTGCATCCGCGTAACTACCGATGTTTTTTAGGAGCTACAATATAAATGTTCATAAAATCCTGCAGCTATTTTTCTAGCCACACATAAAACATTTAATGACTCTTAAGATCAAACAAACTTAATTTGTTTCTGAGTAAAGGAACTTAAACACCGACAAATGTATCCATGTGGCATTGAACTTGCGTGTCCTTTAGAAATAAAACCCCAGGCTCATCATTATTCAATTTATTGTCATAGACTTTGTCATCAAAGTTTTAGTTTACCTTATTTTTTTTATATTCCCTAAAATAATCTATAAAAAGGAATAAAAGCATAACCTTACATTTTGTTGAAATGTTAAAAAAAAATAATTCACTTGCACGCATAAGAATAAAAAGTTTCGTCAACCCCCATTGAACATGAATAATGTGTTCTGGTCTTATTGCTTCAAAGGCTTTGATTTCAAATGTCAAACATATTATTTAAAAAAAAAAAGGAAATTTACCTTCAAAAAGTTTTCTTTCCAGATGGAGATTTGTATTTATGGCCAACTGTCTGGGGAGTGATTGGTATTTTTAATGTTTCGAAGGTTGAAATAAAACTTGTAACTTAAAAATAAAACTTTAAAAATAATGCGTTGGCTTAGAAAGGTACAAAAAGAAACAGAGATTGACAGATTATTATTATTTTATTCGTAAGTTTTAAGTGAAAACACAAACTGATGGTACTTTTTTCCTAAATTTGTTAACGTGGGACACAGCTGGCTTATTTCTTTCAATCCTATGAATCAACCATCTCTATACCGTGATGTAACCTCCACCACGTCCACTATATCGACCAGTCTAAGTCTTAGATTTTTGGCCGCAATATTCTGCCTCGTCCAATTTTTGACAAATTTTGGATCTTCGGTCACAAATTCGGTTGGCTTTGCGTTACGTAAAGTGAATTGTTTGAAATATTTATCAACAAACAATTTTGACAACACTGGAAGAATGGCCGCCATCAGATAAGAATTGGCCGAAAATGTTTTGTCTATAGACGTCATGTATCAATGGCACCTTATGTTTCACTTAAATCATCATGACAGGGAATCCTGTCAGAAGATAAATGAGTTTGTATGCATTGTGTGTGTTTCTCTGTCCCAAGCGACAATTTTTGATTTAATTATTTAAGTGCGACGGTTTTTCTGAGAATCTTTCATAAAAATTAGTGTCTGTAAAAGGATAAAATTGGTTTGACTTAGTGCAAGAAACGTCAGCCCATCAGTGGCCTCATCTTTTGCACTTTTTATTATTATTTTTGAAAATTTTATGATTGGATTGGTCAGCACGTATAACAATAAAAATATTGCCTCGTTAAGGTTGCAAATAAAATTACAATTCATTAAATCAGTAAATTTACTTAAAATTTATGTGAAAAGCACGAGAGTATACATATGCATATCAATACGTAATTTTAATCAGAAATATTGTGTCCTTCAGTATGAATTACTATTTGGTCAGTTTAACCTGTGACTTTTATTAATTTTTTGCAAATCAAATGAACACTAATTGGCTGTCTTATTATTTTTATTTATTTTCACATATTTTTATAAGTAAATAATGTATTTCGTTTAGTTCTTATCGTTTTACTTACTTGGGGACATGCATGGCGATTGATTGGGAAACTACTGACTGCCCAAAACCTGAATTGGTTTCCTAATGGTGATCCTCAGGCAACTGCATGTATGAATCCTTAGGTACGTATGTAAGCCTAGACAACGTTGCCGACCTATGGATTTCGTATCCGGAGTAAGATTGGTTTCTGAAATGTGAAGACACTACTTGACCTCCACAGTAAAGGACCTCGGAACGTCAGATTCTTTTAATTGGAGCATGAGTTCATACGATATAGACTGAATATATTGGGAGTAAGCGAGATAAAATGGTTAGATGCGGGTGAGTACCAACGCGTAACACTGTATTACTCTTCTCTGAAAGACCATCAGGCAAGACCATTTTGCCATCAGTCAGTAGTCTTCTAGACGTCTGAACGGCTACCGAACAGCTTTATCAGAGAACGGGCTGTGAGCCTATAGGCCCAACCATACAACGACGAAAGGGCAGTGGATTGGTCACACTCTCCAGAAGGGTGACAGGTTCATAGCTAACCAAGCGATGTAATAGAACCCGCTTACGCAGAATGGCAGGATACGCGGCGTTCCTACGAGTACCTACGTGGCGCAGAACAGTTGAGAGTGAAGCACGACAATTGGGAAAAAAGTTGGGGACAGCTGATGGACGTTGCCAGAAACCACGCGTAACGACGCGTACATATTGAAGAGGTCCCAGGAGCCACAAGGTGATACAGGACATATGTCAAGACATATGTCACAGCTGCGCTCTATATCTTATTCAGGCTAAATCAAGCCAGTCCTAAGAACCACAAACTTCGCCTTCGTACTTGCGCTTTTGGTACATCTAGACTAGCCTATAAAGTTTTGCTAAAATCTAATCACGTATTTACGAGAAAGTCCCTGCGGCGTAACAAACTCCCTAAAGGCTCCTCATTTTCTACTTACCCAATATAAACGGAAAAATGTTAATTCCATCATTTAATATACAGGAGAAGTTGTAGACTTAAGTGAAATGTCGTGTGATTCAATACAGAGCAGACACGCGAAAGTTTAAGGTATATAAAGGTTTCAACGTTTGCAATTACTCCTCCAATTCAAGTAGATCCTTAATTTAGTTATTCATATAACAACGAACATCTGTATTTTGTTAGTTTTGCTTAATGCCAGCGAGGACAAACTCATTTACGAAAGTTAGGCACAACAATTAATCCACGTATCCTTGCAACACCCTATAAATAGATTTCTCTTAATGTATCTATTCCTAGGGTAAACATGTGTAACTTGTAATCTGATGCTTCTAATGCGGTGAACAGATATTTACGAACTCGAATGTCCTTTCACCACGGAACGTAACCCTTTTAACAGAGAAGGTCACCACCCCCCTCATGACATCGTCCAATTAGCCACCATACACAACCAAAAAAGGGATAAATGATTTTCCAAAGCAATATTTCACCCAAAAATTCTCCTCGAAATGGTTTCCATCCTCGAACGTATGGAACGATTTTCAATTGTGGACAAATCCCACGCGAAAAACACGCATCACAACCGCACCCTGTTCAAATATTTTGACAACCCATATCCTGAAAATAGAATTCTACACACGACCCTATGTAAAACAATTTAAGCTTAGTCCAACCATTTAAAATGGGGATTTCACAGCATTAAGCGGAGCACACAAATGGAATTAATTTCATTTTGGTAGCGCGCGCTACTCCAGCAGCAAATGTCCTGTCGCACATCTAAATGCCAATTGGAATGGTGTCTTCCCAAAACGAGTTTCGTTTCGAATCTAAATTCGCTGCAAAGAAAATTTAAAACAATACAAAAAGTGAGTATGGAAGGTAAATCACTTCATATAGCACAACAGGAGCGGAATTTCCTCACAACAAAGCGGCAATAATGGCCCATGAATCCGAGCAATGCACACTGCATGGTTGGAGTTGAGGGCAACCGATGATGCCAAGTCTGGAATCTCGTAAATTGGTTAACAGTTTATTGTTGGAACGTGACACCTCATTCCGTTTGTCACTACATCAAAATGTTGTTGTGATAAATACGCATGGGACGTTAAATATTATTTCCCTTTTTACTTGCCATAAAAATGAAAAAAACGATGCCTACTCCCTGAGGGTGGTGGTGTGCAAGTCACCACAACTCACAAGTAAGTATTGTGCGGTTTGATGCGCTTTATTAGTGGATTATTATACGAGATATTATTGATTATCTGTATTTCTTGGAATTGTGAATTGATTTGGGAGTTTTATTCTCTCTTTGGAGGTGGTTCTCAACTGCTGAGTGGCGCCCATCTAAGGCTATTATATTCCATTGTTTATCCAGCTGCCTTGGAGCTTACGAACACACTCTTACTGTGTTTTGGATTTCTATTCACAATTGTATTTTACTGTTGTCATACTTCTTTGAGCTATGATCCATTGTGTTGTATCAAATACTGTTTACCGAAAGCAATTCGTATCAGGTTACGGATATTTTTCAGCGTTTTATGTACAAAGGACATTACTTTTTTTTTTATACACCCTTGGAAGATGTGCCTATGTACATAGAAAGACTTTGGTAGTGTGATCAAATCTTTATTAGCTAGAAGACGGATTTACGATGTTATATCTTATAGACAGAGCTCGAATATGTATTTGCAGTTTTTCATTATTTGCCATCGATCGAAACATGTAAGGCTTATGCTTACATAAGTACATAGGTATTCGCAGTAGAATGGACACGTGGAAGAAGGGTCTACGTGACATAACCAAAATTCTGAGATAAGTTAATTTTGAAGCATTAAACATGTCGACTTCTGCAGGTCTTTAACTTCAAAACTATACGCCTAATGGCTCTAGGAGTATAGACCCTTGGTCTATGTATTCAAATTTTTCCACTTTCCCTTCATTAGTAAATGGATATGTACATATGTATTCACTCAGCTTGCTCAGTTTTCCAAGCTTGTCCTAACTATGAACGTAAAACTTAATTGCTTATATCTTGTATCCCCTTGTGGGTCCTAGGACCTCTTCAATACGTACGCGCCGTAATGTTCGGTTTCTGGAAACGTCCATCAGCTGTCTTCAACTCCTTTCTAGTTGCTGTGCTTCCTTCTCAGCTGTTCTGCGCAACGTACTCCTAGAACTGCTGCGTATCCAGAGTAAGAGTAGTAAGCTATGGACCTGTTACCTTTCTGGAGAGTGTGACCAACTCATTACCACTTTTGTCGTCTCATGGCTATGCCTATAGGCTCATGGTCCGTCATCTGATAAAGGTGTTCCTTAGAGTTACGCTTTGTTCTGAAAATCCTTAAGATATAGCGCAGGCACCTATTGACGAACGTTTGCAGCTTCCTCGTTATAATGGCCGTCACCCTCCATATAGCAGCACAGTTTCAAGGTTGGAACGGAACAGTCATACCTTGGAGCCTCGGCAAACTGCGGATAGCATCCATAAAATCTCAACCCAAAATCTAACTTTAGAGAGAACCTATGACAATCATCTAAGCTCAGGTCAATGAAATATTCTTTCTGATTTACAAATTGAAGTGACCCTTCGTTTTTTTTTGACTTACATGCATCCTTCTCAAAAATTTATTTATACATATGTCTCTTGAAAAAATATTCACTTCCGATTATGGAACTGGCCGCAATGGAAAATTCTTTAACAAGTGACATGTATTTATTGCCAGATGACAGTTAGGTTGTTATTTCTATCTTCCGATTTATATTGGGAAACGATTGTGAAGTTCTTCTACAAATTCAATTTCCGTTTATGTATTTTTTCCTTAACTGGGTTGAAAGTGTGAGGAAGTATTTTAGAATACAAGAATTGTTCTTGTATTCTAAAAATAGAATGTTGGCATCTATAACGCAATGACTCAGACAGGTTTAAGGGAATGTAACTTTAAATTATTTGCAGTGTTCGGGCTTACGGAGAAGCCAACGTGGATTCCGATTACTACCTAGTTGTAGCCAAGGTTCGGGTGCGGATATCCAGAACGTGGCAGCTATAACCGCAAAAGACTGCCATAGCCTTTGCTGATCAAGTCTTCCTTAATCGTAATCTCAGTCCCAATGCTGCCAGCAGCAAATACGGAAGACCAGTGACCAGTACTCTAATGTATTGGATTTCTCCCGGTCACCACAACGAAACACCTATTTTGGGAACAAAAGTCTGCAGTTGGTCCCTGGCAACATCGTACAAGGAAATTAGAGACATGTGTTAACTGGAGGTTACCATCGTGGCCGAGTACGAAGTCACCAAGAGACCGGTATTCTGGAGCATAAGACTTTGACTTATAGGAAACTACACTGGCATTCGGGTGAGTGCATGGCTGTAGCCTAAACGGCCGGACCTATTTACTTCCAAAATTTCGTCTAACTTATGTGAGCCAATAATACAAAACGTGCATCATAATCCCATCGAATGTTTTACCTATTTCGTCTGCATGTACTTGCCGCCCAGTTGATGTCATATCGCCTTATGACCGCAGATTCTTAACCAGACATTGGAAGTTCACCTTCATGATCATGGTGGTCCCTGCAGGGCTGTTAAAGAATGCAATCATTTCAGAATGCATTCATTGAAGTGCCCTAGAATTCACATGGATTTGATTTAATTCAATGACTTCGACTTAAAAAAAAAGAATCACCATTCATTTTGAAATCCCGACTGAGCAACCATTTTCTGCAATCATTATTTTGAAGTCAAAATGAATGCAATCATTTTGAACCCATTGAAGTCGCAATTCATTGAATGCACTTGAAACGTTTGAAGCCAATGAAGTCAGTAAAGTCATCTGAAGTCAAGGAAGTCAGTGAAGTCATCTGAAGTCAATGAAGTCAGTGAACTCATCTGAAGTCACTGAAATCATCTAAAGTCATTGATGTTACATTCGTTAAGACTTCAGATTATTTCCAATGAACTGTAATGGGAAGTCTATGAATGACTTCTCAAAATGATTGCATTCTTTCACAGCTTTGCTGATCAGAAACCAACCAGCACTGAGATTGCAATACTCACAAGTCCCGGGCTTGAGGTTTAAATTCCAGATAAGTCATCTGTCTAAAATAACGCCTAGGTTTTCAAAATTTATACTTTTTTCCCCCGCAAACACACGAATTCCCCTTTCAAAAATTAACTCGTCCACTTGACAACGCAACGAAGATTAAAAAGCAAAATGAAGTCCCAACTTGAAACACTTTTCAATTGTGTCCAACTACTCGTACATATGTTTGTCAGTAGGGTTCATAAAACGGATTAGAACTAATCCAAGGACTATTCAGAAATAAATTCCTGTCGAGAATTCAAGTTACATAGAACATGTGTTGCCGGTTATTGACAAGTTTAAATCGCATGATTTCACCCGAAGTATCTATCGTCCTTCATTTTTCAATCTTTGACATGTGTTTGTTTTCCTCTTGATGGTCATTATTTCTTCCCCCCAAAAAAAAAACGTACTTTTCCACTTAATCCGCTTACCCAGCAGCACATGTTTCCCCAGGGGCAGAAACGAAAGAACTCTGTCTCCTCAAACGGATTTGATATGAATTAAATCTTTGAGCAAACACCGACCGGTAGAATAAGTACAAAATTACTTAAAATAAAATCAAATATATACGCTGACCACAGACAGAAGAACACTTTGTTTGCATCTGAGCTTTGGCTAGCTAAGGATGTCTTATAGAGTGCGTCATTCAAAATTTGTACTAC
The DNA here is from genome assembly GCA_949716465.1 of Chalcosyrphus nemorum. Classification (NCBI taxonomy): domain Eukaryota; kingdom Metazoa; phylum Arthropoda; class Insecta; order Diptera; family Syrphidae; genus Chalcosyrphus; species Chalcosyrphus nemorum. The sequence continues at coordinate 87,847,897 of OX454332.1, forward strand.
TACTTTGGTAGAGGGAATTAAGCTACATCATTCGCTAAGTACTGTACAGTCAATTCGATAAATTTTGCTTGCGATAAAATGTACAGATATGTACGCCCTTTATTGTACTTGTGGTATGTAGTCGCGTATACGCGCAGACATCCTTTTTTTCTAAGCGTACATATTTGATGTGAGAACAAAAAGAAAAAAAAAAGCCTCTCAAGCAGTGTTGCCACAATGATACCAAAGTATCAAAAGTGATACTTTTTAATCTTAATTTGGACGTGATACTTCGGGTTCTGTAAATTGCCTATTTTGATACTTTTTAATTTCAACAACAAATTACTATAATATGCCTGGCAATACTTCAATATTCACTGAACTGTGAATCAAATAGGTGAAGTGCAACTCAAACCCGACGGATTCTATGATAGGGGTGATTATTTCGTAATTTTTTGATATTTTATTTAAATATTTTTATAGTTGACTTGGCGCCAGTTTGATGGATAGATTTTTTTATAAAAGAATTGAGAATATTCATGTTATTATCGTTTGTCATCATGTTTTTAATATTAACGAAATAATAATAATAGCAGTTTTACTCATAATTCCTTTTGATACTTTTCTTCTGTCTGCAGAGATACTTTTTTCTAAAGTCTTGTGGCAACACTGCTCTCAAGACGAAGAGAGTGTACTTAAGAAGAGGCAAACATACGACAGTTAAACAAGAACAAGGCGAAGATGAACACGAGAAAAGTATTAAATCGATGTCACTGTATCACGATGCCGAAGACGAACGCATTCAAGTGTATACGAGAAGGATACTCGTAAGGCTCCATCCTCTTTTGGGAAAAGATGTTCGTAGTAAGTGCTAATGTTGATGTGGTCTTCTTTTTCTTCTTTTTTTTTGGTATTCTATTTCTTGTTGTATATTATTGAGAAACAATACACAAGTGGAAAAGTGTGTTAATTCCAATGGAGGATGGAGGGAGTAAAACACATATGTACATAAGTTGCCTAGCGCACATAGTAGTAGTGCGGTCAAATAATCATAATAATAACAATAATTGTGGATGTGTTGTTTTATAGTTGACCATAAATTGCGTATATGTATGCATGTGGGTGTGTGTACAGTGAGTGTTCATGCTTAAGGCGTTTCAAGCCAGCTATGGGATATCTTCTACTTGTAGTTTTATATTCACTTTTGATTGGTGTGTCCTTGCTTTGATTGCCATAGCATTAAGTACGACGTAAAGTTGCTTCAGAGGACACCAAGTACTTGTGTAGGTACCTTAACGTGTAGTATAGGCTTCCTTGAGAGTTTGTTTAAAGTTTTACTTTAGAACTTAGCAGACTGCGTCATTTGTCCTCGGGTTACCTATATAAAGTTTGTTTTTTGGGGGGATAATTCAAAACTTATGGGTATTATTTGAACTAAATCGAAGGAGGCTTTGTTGATGTTTATGTTTGAGGTTGGCCTTTTGTAGGCAAATGCTTTTTTTATTGCTGTGTGGTAGTAAATATAAAATTCGAAAAAATAAATGAAATAGGTGTAAATAAGACACATTTTAAATGTTTCTTCCTTAATGACGAGATACTTAGATTTTATTTGGAAATTGATTACATGAAATGACCAATCCTTTGGAAATGTTACCCATGGCTTAGAAATTTTATTTCTAACATAAAATTTACTTAAAGCTACAATCCGTCTGCAGCGGATTACATATACATTGTAGCTCCCTCTTCCGTCAATAAAAGGTGGACCAATCATAGGTTATATTGACACTGACAGCTGTTTCCCGCTCGAAATCTTGACAGAAAGTCAGTTTCATAACTCCGTGGAACGAAATGCGTTGGAACTTATTTCCAAAGAAGTTTTGGCCAAAATGTAGCAATCACCGTGCTTGCTGTACGCAAGTTTTTCAAAAAGTCAATGAGACTGGTATGCTTGTAAACAACACTCATGGTCCCGTCATCGTTCTGTGTGCATATGTGCCTCCTGCAGCCAAGAGAGTGAGACTCAACTACGTACATAAACTCGTGATCGATTGAACGGAGGGCGGTACAGACCCATGTTAGGCGACTGTTTTTTACTGAAATTGAGGACTTGGATTTGGACGGCCTCTGCTTTATGCATGATGGTGCGCCATGCCACCAAATTCCCTAAATTCTCAAATCGTGTTATCAGCCATCTTGGCGATGTCAATTGGCTGCCTCGGAGCTGCCATTTCCCTCCTTTGGACTTTTTTTCTGTGTAACCGTGAAGGACCAATGTTATGCCAACAATTCAGAAAAGACAAAAGCACTTAAGGCTAATATCATCCAGGCTATCAGTGAGCTAAAGCCCAAAACCATCAACAAGGTCTTGGAAACATTGTAGCCAGCCGTATCAGCCACTTGAACGACGTGCATTTCATAATTAATGGGAATACATTGTAAAAAAATAATTTTGTTAATTTTATTGCATTTTCCAATAGAAACTTTTATTTGGCCCACCCTGTATATAATGGTTCCTTACCGCCGGCCGTTTGCACTTTCTTCTCTGGCAGCTTCAACAAAACAAAAGAAATTGAATGGCCGAAGGTACTGACAAGGAGTTAGAGTATTGACATCTAGATGGCTTTGCATAGTACAGCGGTTAAGACCACAAATGTATTTGGGATCTATCACAGTATATCTCGAGTGCATGGCTTTCTAGCTGCTTTAGATGCCTCAAGATAGTACCGAATTGATTGAATAAGAATAAGTTTTTTTTTCTAGAAGTAAAAAGAACTCGAGTTAAATGACGTTGATTTGCAGCAGGATTGAAATTGACATAAATTAGCAATCTCCTTCGAAATAAAATATCTCTCCTGAGAGTGACAGCATCACCAACATTCTCCAACACAGTCCACATTTTTCAGCTTTACCAGTTCTCATAAAGAATACGTTTATCCCTAGGTTTTTTTCTCTTCAAATTTAGTTTCAACTCACGACAGACATGAAAAAAAAAAACCGAAAACAAGAAAATTGAAAAAATGTGTTTGGATAAATTAATTTTTGAAAAATTCTCCTGTGCTAAAGGCATTGCAATCCGACAAAATATTAAAGTCAAAAGATTATTCCATCAGCATGATTACTTAAATTCACGAACTCCCCGATGGCGAAAACCTTAAGGCTTATACACAGGAATCCAGGGGTGTGAAGGCAGCCATATAGCAATTCTCTCCGCATCATTAAATCATGGCAAGAATTTTTATTTTCCCCAACTTAATCATAATTTTCTTTGACGGCCCAACACGAATGTATGTTGTATCATGTTTCTTTTTTTTTCTTATTTTTAATTAATTTAGATGTATGGGTAAGTGCGTATCCTTTAAAAGCGATTTCATGTCTGCCGTGTGTGAATATAAATGTCCCCTTCTCTCTGTCATGTTTAATTAAATTCTTTGTGTAGCCTAATTGAAGGAGAGTTATACTCTCCGCCTAGTTATACTTTGACCATTTATTTCCACGGAAAAAAACATTGCATTTCAAAAGGATTGCATTAATTAACTGAATTTGGAGCATAGAATAGTTTTCTAAACGAGACTTTGTATTGCAATAGCAATTTCTATATTCCAACTAATCTTCTACTCTATTGAATACTAGTACATTACGATTGGAATCCTGTTCAGTTTTTCAGGGTGTACTATCTTTGCTACAGCAGGGAGCACGAAGATACCACTCCAGTTTTCGCACTCCGTTAAATTTGCTTTCTTAGGAAGCTCTAGGGTTTTTACCGGGTGTTGGCTGAACCTGTCAGTTCCTTTGTGATTCTATAGACGGTCCTGCTGTCCTCCTCTGTTTCTGTAGCCAGCGCGTTGGTGTAGTAGCGCTTGTCACGGCGTACGCTACGCTGTACTTCCCTCATATTCATGCGATATAGGGTCTCCAGCTTGCTCCCTTCTGCTGCTGGGGTAGCGACTATGCGAGCTTTCAGCTGTTTTCGTTCGTCGATCAGCCTCCTGGTATCCTCGGAAACCCCTTGACCTATGTCTTCCCTGCGATCGACCAACAATTATTTCAGCGCCAAATGTAAAAACATTTTACCACAGCATACCAGTGATCTTGAATGGTTGCAGGCAGTGAGCTGCTGATTGTTTCGACATCTTTCGAAATATGGTCCCTTAATTGTTGACGCACTAAGGGATCCTTTAGTCTGTTGATTTTAAACCTGGGAATTTTGGCGTCATCGCAAGATCTTCGAATGCGTCGGCTAAAATGGTCAATATGATTGGTTGTTGCTTGCCTGTCGGTAGAAACCCAACTGACTTTGTGGCAGGACTTGTGCTCAAACATGGTGCCACCTATAACAAGACGATTGGCATTGCAGAAACCCACAAACCTTTCGCCGTTGTCATTGCAGTTGCCTATTCCATGCTTCCCGATAACATGTTTGAGCCCTTCCTTGTCACTTCCTACCATGGCATTCAAATCTCCCATTACTATACCAATGTCTCCATTCTCCACACGGCGTTTAATGGGTTATAAAAGGTCTCCTTCACTTCCTCAGACGAGGCGTCAGTTGGAGCGTACCACTGGATGATGGTGACGCAGCGTACTCTAGTCCGTAATAATCCTATCACAATGTGGCTGTCAGGATGTTAAGCTTTTCACGACGGCTTCCCGCTGGTCTTCCGGAATAGAGCAGCACAATGTTACGCGTTGGGGACTGCTACTCTCCCGCTTTTAACTCGAGGCATAAGTATTTGCTGAAACATATTGTATGCATATTATATCTACTATCCTTACCGTGACTTTTAAGTAGTATTAGCTACAAAATCACTCCTCATCTGTGCTTTTAATTCATGCCCACAAATTGCCATAGTCTCCGCGGAAATCATTTAAAATCTGTTTCTCCTAAATATCATCAAGTTTAAGCAAGAACCATTCCTTTATGGGGTTAAGGATTTCACATTTGTGCACAATTAACGCACAACGTACGTACGTACGTGCAGTGCACTCGGTTGGAAGCACTTTCATCGCAGTAAACCTCTTCTTAATTGGAGTTTCAATTAAAATAAAGATTTATCTTCCATAAGTAAGAATACCCAAGCGAGGCTGAAACTTATATCCACACAAAAAAAGATAGGAAGAAAAAAATATATTTTATCGCAGGCTCTTACGAGCCTGCTGTGGCATATATACAGCACTTGGTCACCATTTGATATAAGGGAAGGATCAAGCCTTCTTCTTTCAATTTATATATCCTTTTTTTTTTCTTGCACTCTCAAGTTAATAAGTTCAATTAGAGGAAAAACTCTTTCTGCGTCCATTTGTGCTGCCTTCACCTCCTTTCGTGATAAGTGGTAACTTGGTCTGAATGTAATCGAGATCAAAAGAAGGGAGAAAGTATTATGCTACTTGTTGAACAACCCCCACTACACTAGAGGTAGGACTATATGTATACCCTACACCACTATCATCACCATCAGCCACCTTATGCGGCGTTGTATTCGTCGCCACCGATTACAGGAGAAAGTAGAAAATTTATTCTAGCAATCACGCAAAGTGCTTTATCACACACAGTAGGTATGTGTACATGGTAGAGATCCTGTGTCATGTGCTATACCTATAGACAGGGTACCATCCATAAGTAGGTATGTCCCACGCCCATACACTTATAATAGTGTAGTTTCAAGAAGGACGACGGCAATGAAAAATGAAATAACACAGCGCGCTAGATAATGTACGGGTGTATCTGCAAGAAATCACTAGGGATGAGTTTATTATCTTTCTACAGATTGTGTGTGTGTTTGTGCTTGATTGTGTGGTGTATTGATTTAAGGCTTTTCTATTCACTTTCTCACATCCACCAGGGAAAATTACAAAACATCGACGGATTAAACTTTAGCCAAGCCCTAGGGGAGGCAATGCACTTGTCCTTGAATTTAGTTCATGCATACCTAACCTAGTCTTGGGTTTAAAAATTAATAATTCCTGTGCTGTGTGTGCGTCAATGTGAAGAAAATTAAATAGAGTGCACAAATACATCGTGATCCTGGATATTTTTTTTTTCTAGAAACTTGCATGATTAAAGCTTGAAGGTTAGAATGTAGAGAAATTACTTTTATAAGAGTGATTGTATGTAAATATGCCAAAAAAGTCCTTCTTCAGAGTAAATATGGAATCTTGTAAAGGAGCTTACTCTTTAATGGCGAAGCATGTTTCTTCAAATAGACAAAGTCTATGCAAGGAATCCGTGTTGGTTGGAGGTTAAGACATTGTTGTTTCGAGAAGCAGACCGTTCTTCCATACCACTCACTTAAAACCTTCTTAGCCCCTTCTTCTTCTTGTCACCATCCACTACGGAGCCGTTTTCGCATTACCTCAGAATGGTGTCTTTTCTTCGTCCTCCTCTGAAGAACGGCTTTTTCATTTTTGATTTCTCGATTCGCGGGCTTAATTTTTCTTGACCAGTGTGACTTTCATGAACTTATTAAAGCTTGTGTCCTCTCCTTTATTCTTTTGGCTCCAATTCTGGTCACTAGTTGGACATTTCTCCGAAAATGCTGTCCGGTGTGATGACTCCGATCAGTGAGCTTCTTTCAGCTCTTTTTGTATGTATGGTTCGCATCGTCGAATTTAGAGGGCTCCCTTTTGTCCCCATCTTATAGAGGTAAGCGTTGAAGTATCCATGTCCGGTAAGGGACAGCGTGACATCTTTCCATTCTATTAGCCTCGCAGTCCATCGTCCTCTGCTCTCCGTGCTCCATCTCTCTTCCCACTGATGTTCGGTGAGCTCTTTCGCCTGCTCGTTTGCCGTTTCCACAAAAAACTTCTGTCTTCTTGTTATAGACATACTTACTCTCTGCTGCCAGGAGATCAATACGGACACTCCTGCGACTACGAGAACTGTTATGTACTGCGGCTATCTGCTTCCCGTATTTTTCTTGTCAAAGTGTGTTGGCCCATATGTCACACACATACAGGAGAATTGCCTGGGTTATTGCCATTGAATCCTTCATTTACTGGCAGTGGGCCACCTAGTCTGCTCAGCGACATTGTGACCTTTGCTTCTCGCTTCAATGCAGATCTTTTCTGTTGCTAGAAGGTGATGTCGGTATCTCTTGTCGTAATCACCGCGGCGATATCGTCTGCATACCCTACCAGGAAAGTGACTTCTTGCATTTCCATACGTAGAATGCCATCGTAAGAAGTGTTCCAGAGTTCAGGTCCTAGTATCGAGCCCTACGCTACTCCAGCGACGACTTGCTTTCTCCGAGCGCCTTCTGCGATATAAGCTCTGAGTCCTTAAGGTAGTCGCTTATCATTAGCAAGAGATACTCTGGAATATGGAAGGTATTTTCGAGCGCCTTAAGCATGTTCCTCCAACTTGCTAAATTGAAGGCATATCGAACGTCCGGAGTTGCTAACAGTCGTTTTGTTTCATGAATAGTGGTTTCCCTGTTGAGCCATTTGGACAGCCCTTACTACTTCTTTAATTGCTCCGGTCGTAGAGTTACATTTCCTGAAACCGTGCTGTCTTCTGGACAAGGCTGCTATGAGCCTTGGTTTCAGCAGCTTTTCCAACAGCTTCCCTGCTGTGTCTACCATGCACAGAGATCTGTAGGCCAATGGAGTGTCTGAATCACCTTTTTCTTTGCTTATAAGTACTAAACGTTGCCTTTTACACATCCTGGCGAAAACCGTTGTTGGAGCTGAGAGCATGTTTGGGCAATCGCTTCTAATACTTTCGCTGGTATACCATCAGCTTCAGAGGCTTTTCTGTTCTGCAGAGCTATGGCCCCATGGGTCAGCTCTTCTTCGGTGAACACAGGGACACCGTATCGTTGGTGGCCGGACGGGGTGAGTCGGGGAGAGCATCTCCACTATATTTTTCATCTTTTGTACGTTGAGCGCATGACTGGGGTCATCTGTGCTCCCAGTTCCTGCATAACGACCCTAGGATCTCTGTCGACGTCTCGGCTGACTTACAGTAGTTCCCCCGACTAGCTTAAATGTGGAATTTGAAAGAGTCGCTTGCTTCAAATTGCCCAACTCATTTATACACACATACCTAGACATATTTTTGCATTCCATGATTGTCATGTCCTAGAATTTTTTGTTTGTTTCAAAATTATGACAAACAACATGTTAACAAAGTTGTTAGGATTCAAAAATGTATCCAAAATCCACTCTCGATTCCAAATCAATAGGGAAGCAGTGAATATTGATTATATTTTACACCCTCTAACAAGAAAAACAGATACCGCTACATCAATAAATACCTAACAGCCCTCATGCCAAAGTTTACAATTTATGTGATAATGTGATGTATTTTTTCCAGGAAAAAAAAATCTTGAAATTCGACAAGTGTATCCCCACAACATGTCCCCGCATATTTTGTCTCTTTGACAACACAGAAACCCTGCACATACAACGAAAAAGAAAGACCGAAAAAACAAAACACACCATTACCATTATTTTGATTTATTCCCTTTGGCAACGCAGCACAAAACAAAAAAATGAAACCGCTTGCTTTGAGCTTCTTTCAAAAGGAAACTCCTAATGTATTCCGCCTTTGATTTAAACTAATAACTTTGTTCAACTTCGCTTTTTTCTCTCTCTTTCTGTGTGGTTGGTGTGTCAGTGCCGCCTGCCGCCATCATCAGCTTCCGCAAGCCATTTGCGCCGCAGAGAAGAAGATGAAATCTAAGACGTCCTTGCTCTAAGTGAAAACAAACACTTGTTCAAATTTTCGAATAACTTTTCGCAGGGATTTCGCTGCTTCCATTGTTCCGGGTTGGTCCTTGATATGTGTACATAGGAGGCGATCCTTGATGCCGAATGAATTATTATGGTGTGACACAAAAAGTTTCGCGTCAAAAAATTTACGTTCTACATTTTTATTTCGGGTTTTCAATGTGGATCGATAGATGATGATTGTGGGCGTGTGATTGTTGTGTTAACTTTGTGTTCAAATAACATTTGTTTTTATTTAGATTTTTAATTTGTTTACTGAGAATACAATTTTTATTTTTTAATGACAATAGGCATTAATTTAATACGTACATATGTTTGCTCACTGGTCACAGCTAACTGTCATGTAGTAGGGCCAATACCTAGCTTCTCACAACTGTACGTGGTGTGCGTGGTATAGATTCTTACACGTAGAGAAAGCACCTACATTTTTATACCGAAGTGCAGAGGGGTTTTTGAGAAGCTTTCTTACACTGCGTCTCCACGAGTCTGAAAAATGGCAGACTTTTCAGTCAGACTTCTAGTCCTCCAGACTTTTATACCATTATATTGGCGAATTTTGTCATGACTTTTCATTCTTCAACATGTCGTTAACAACAAAACAAGCTCACTTCCTTTTAAAAAATCAACAAACTTATTGTTATAAAAAGCGACTGCCAAACTTCAAATCTCTCAGGGTTGATGTCCACAGAGAAGACAAGACAAAAAGGCTGTCTTAGATGTCCGACTGCAAGTCCGTAAAAGTGCAGTCTACACGAGACATACTAATGTCACGACTTGAGTGTTGACTGAAATGTCTCGTGGAGACTGGGTGTTATGACAGTAAATACTCTTGGATATTTGTCAGATACTCCGATAGACAAATGGTTAATGCTAATTGCCCGAACTCCTGCAATACTTGCGCGATTTCTCCTTAGTAATTCTTGTGTCTGTTTCGGCCACATATGGCTAGATATGACACAGTTTTGTATGCCTACCATCTTCTAGGGGCTATTTAGTAGTTCATCAGCTCACTCGACTCGACATTCAAATGAGACTGATCCTGGCTGACATACATGATTTCTATACTGCACCCATAATGACTTTCCGCTCAGTTTCGTCGAGTTTCGTCCACTTTTGCTTCACACATTCTGTACGGAGCGCGGAGGTTGGCTACATCCTGTGAAAGTGCTTGTTCACATGGGCTTTGAAAGGACTAGGGTAAGCAAAGCAGGTATATCCGGTTCACATTTGTGGAAGCATACAAACATTTTTAACAAATGGAACACTTGAATCGGGTCATTTTCTTTCGATTACCAGCAAGCATAGTTGACGTCTGATAATTAAGTTTACGGTTATTTGAAATGGCAACAAAACAGTTTAGTTTATTCGAGAATCCAGTCTGAAGTTGCAACATGCGCGAGCAGAATTTTCGTTCGATTATGACATAAGCTATCGCATGCTTTTAGTTGGAGCTGAAACTCACAGTTTTGACAGCGCGTAAAATTTGTTTCGAACCCGTTTGTTTCTTCGCCTATTTCCCACTCCATCCTGGATTGGAATCTGACAGTGACATATACCACATTTATATGGCAGATTGGATCCAGGACCCAATTCGGGTTGAGTGGCAGAGGATTGGAACAGGATTGATTCGAAACGAACAAAGTTTTTCTGTATAAAGAATAAGGAATCTCGTCTTTTCGTACCTACAGGGACTCATGGCCTGAGATAAACCATAAAAGATTAGGTCAAACCATCAAGCTAGAGAGAACACAAATTAGGACTATGATCGGGATCCTCTCTGGATATTGTCTTCTAAGAAGGCACGCCAATAGACTGGGACTATCAGAATCGGATTTTTCTAGTTATTGTAAGGATCTACATGCCTCAGAGGAAATCACGAACGTACTGTGTGAATGTGACGGCACTTATAGAAGTAAGTTCTTACATCTAGGCGGGTCCTTTTTTAGTAGTCTCGAAGAAGTAGCTTCATGTAACCAACCGAAAGACCTACTTAAGTTCAATCAAATGCTGGGATGACATGACTTAGGCTTTAGGTTTCTTCTACCCATTTAGGACTCACTAAAGGGATCGCAATGGGCCCATTATGGTGCCTGGTGTTTTTTTATTACCTATTTATATATGCTACCCTTTTGAAACCTAACATAAACTCTAGTGGATGAGGCAAGCGATGAATGGTGCCACTCTATTCGTCAAGCGCATTCAAAATTCACGCGAGAATACGGAGCAGCTACTTTTCGGAGCTGAAAGTTTCAACCAAATGTTCTGTGCAACTCTACATTGAACTACAACCACGCAATTCTTTTTACAAAGCCATTGAAAGATTAACAAATATTGTAATTTATTTACTGTATGTTTTATCTTTTTATTGCTGAGGGCGTTCATCTGAGCTCCCAGTTTCTGCAAACGTCTCAGCTGACCTACTGTGGTTCCCCAGAAAAATATTGTAGTTTACAATCATTTTCCCACAAAATTGTTTCCAACATTTACAAATTACAAAAGTGTAGTTGAGAGCTACAAGCACAAATTTGTAGTTGGTGAAATAGGCCATATATATATAAGTTTTTTTTTTTTTTAACTCGCAAAATGTTGCATATGTATTTTTCAAAGCATAACAACCAAAACTATTATTTTTGGAATTTTTCAAAACCTCATTATTAAATGCTTTGAGAGAAGAAAAAAAAAGAGTAGAATTAAAAGGAAAATAATGAAAATAAACACTATCCCGTTCCAACTGAGTTCACCATCCAACGTATTCCATTTATAAAATTTATAATTATCCTGTTTAAAATGTCGACTTTGACACCCAAACCTACGGGCGAAATTAATTTTCTCAGAATTCAGTTGACCTAGATGGTGGTTGAATATTTTATAAATATTAGCGTGGGATACCAGTTAAAGGAAATTGATAGAGCATACAAAATATTAACGATTTTCGCTTTTTTGCAATTTAAACTCAATTTTTGAATTGAATTTTTCGATAAAAATAAAAAATAAATTAAATGTTTATAGCATTCCGATTATTTACGACTAATTACGGAAGGCCACAACATTAAATGTTAAACACATCCTAATTTCGTTTATTTGATATTTCGAAATTCGATATTGGTAATTGACTTTCGTACAATGTAGGCTTTGAACAATTTAAAATACACAATTTTCAGTATCTCCTTCAAAAGGCCGACATTAAGCAAAGGAGATTTTTTATTCACTTTCTAACAAAATAAAAGCCACAATATCTTGACAGACTCTGAAAAGATCATGTGGCTAAGCAATTTTCGAAGGAAAATACACTACAATAGAGTACAATCTCAAACCGAAGATCTAAGGATACGATATGAGAAAACCAAGTGGCAAAGAATGCCAACAACATCAACTTGATATCATTGTCATTTCCATGAAGTATATCTGTCCATGACATGCTATGTACAATACATATTTTTTTTAAAAAAAAGGAAGAAAAAAACCCTAACGAAAAGAGAGAATCCTTGCATATCCTTTCCGCTCTGTATCATCCAAGAACTCATGTAAAATGTTCAAAACTGAAATGTGAAATGCGAAGAAAGATGAGAAATGAGCAGTGACAAGAACAAACGACCCATTCAAAGCAGCACTGGGTGTGGTTCCTTTTGTGTTACCAGTGGGTTGTCGTTGCGTTGTGTGTTGGCACCACACCCAGAGTAAGCAAAAGCATTTTCTGTTCAATGCTTTTGATGTGTATGTGGATTTCATTTGCAAGAAAACTCCTTTTACATGGAAGATCCTCTTTCAGTTTTTGTGTTGTTTTGCATGCTCACCAATGTCCAGATCCTTTGTATTCGGGGGACTTATTAGAACAATTACACCCCAGATAGGGCATACTTTGAAAAAGGGAGATCAGCGAACAGAAAACAACGGGTAATTGATGACAGCTTTTATTGCTAGACTTTTGTCCTAACTTTTTAAGCAATTTCGAGTTAAATCAGTTAATAAATATGCGACTAAGTCCTGGAAGTTTGGCCAGACTTCTACTTTTGTAGACTTGGCAGGAATATAAGCCCATACAATGCCCAAAGAAACCCTGATCAGTGCTGCCAAATTGGGGGATACCTAGAGAAAATCTGCGGTTTCTTTTCTTCCCATTGATTATGGAACACAACGTCGTTCAAGTGGCTGCCATCGCTGCCATCGCTGGCTTCGCAGTAGCGCATTTTGTCACTCCAATTTTCCAGATCTTGCTGATGGTTTTGGGCTGTAGCTCACGGATTGCTTGGATGATGTTGGCCTTAAATCCTTGAATCGTTTCCGAATTGTTGGCATAACATCGGTCCTTCAAGGTTCTCCTTTGCCCTCGGGATGAGGCGTTAAGTGTTAACTACACGCAGCCAATACTTCTTTAAAAAATTTCAGTTCCCGACCTTAAAGGGCATCTTGCACAAAATACTTTTTAAAGTGAATTATGTCAACTCACAGTCCAAACAATTCTACTTCATGTCGTCTTTAATTGAAAAAAACATTGAACTCTTCTCAATAACTTCAATTAGATACTACATATGTATACGATACGTATGTATGTCAAGGGCTAGACTAATATTTATCCAATTAATTGTCTCCAACAAAGCGGACATCCACCGCAGACACGAGCACTAGTAGCCAAAAAAAAAAAAAATCAATAACTGTGATACGTCCTTTTTTTTTCAGAGTTACCATAGCACCGAACTAACTCGATATCGATGACAATCCTTGCAGATTATAGCATTTCCATCGATGGGAATTTAATGAAACTCACAACATTCATCGCTCAGATTTACTTTAACACAACAGGGGAAAATGTAAAGTAATTAATTGTAAAGAAAAACAAAATGTATTTTTTTCCCATATCCATTGTCTCTGGGTATATGTACTGCAGTGTGCAGTTGTGTAACATGTTCTCGTGCATAATAGTAGAAAACATTTTATTATATGCATACACATAACTAGTACAAAAAAGAGTACACGACTGGGTCGTACGTAGTTGCTTTTAATAGAGCAAAATTTGAGCGAATTCGAGAACGAATATAGCAATGGCTACAATTGTGTGTGTGGATACAAATGTGGATTACAACAGTCGTGTGGTTATGAACACATGTTTAAACTGTTTTTTAATATCATGAAATCAAACCATTTTAGCCCAATTTAGCACTTTACACATTTGACCAAGCCATCGATATGATAGAGAAACTTTAAAAAAACATGGATTACAACTCTATAGCACATAAAAAAATATGTTTGTGTGGCTATGCTGGTAATTTGTGTTTCTTTCAATATCCTCTTTTGGGCTTCCACTTCCTCAAATATATCCAAAATTAATGATTCTTCTTTAACGAAACAAAAATGATTGAACGTTACAAATATTAGGCTCAGCTTCTTCGCAAATTCAAAATAATAACAGTTGTTTGCTTATATGTTGCTGAACCTCATACTTGTCACAACATCTGTAAGTAAAAAGCATTGCAAGCATGCAGCATTGACCAATTCATTGGCAGCAGCTCTCCTACTGCGGATGAGATCAATAGTTATGGGTAGTTGGTTCTTGTCTTTGCTCTGCTGGCTGCGGATGTTTCATAAAAACACGGCTATTGTTTACTTAAGATGCCATAATCTTGCTTAACTTTAGTATAAAAGCAACAAAGATAGGGCAAATTTTTGATAGCCAATGAGTTAAGCACCGTTACTCTATATTAGGAATTGATTCCGATATAAATTTGATTAAATGCAAACGAAACCGGCTGACTTGGACTTGGACTTCGACTTCTTTATAATCGCTACAAATTATCAATATCTCAAGATCAAACACTTTTCACGAACACAATACTTGTCCTTATTAGATATAGCTGCAAAAACATCTTCACTACCAACCTAGAGGGATGCATCTACTTCAGTACCTACCTCACATTGATTCCTCTCTGCACATTGACAGTTATCCAGAATGGGAAAATTTCCCTTGCGAGAAAATTCTTACGGATATGATGTACACTAAGTAATCCGCAGAATACATACTCTGGCTTCTTTGTGTACACTTCACTTCGTCTTGCTTGCACCTGTAGATATCAATTGCTGGGGAAAATATTTTAAAATTGGAAACAAATTGGTATTGGTTCAACCCATCACCGTCGTTCAAAGATGTTTTTCTTTTTTTCCAAGGACATGCAATACTTTCCCTCACTTCTTGGTGCATTTTGGGATTTGTACATTTTTCCTGTTGCTCAGAGCGCAAAAGCGGATAGAGTAGGAACAAAATAATATTAAATCTATGAAAGGAAACAGGAAAAGATTCAAAATAGGAAAGAGTCCTTATCCGTCGGGTAGTAGTTCTGTTTCCTATTCAATGCCAGCCGTTGTTGTTATTGGAAATGAAACAATAGTTTTGAATTACAACGACTGCTCAATGTCATCTGTCATTATGACAGTAACAATGGCTGCTGTCTTACGCATTGCTTGCATTTATAACTATAGCGCACCTTTAAGTGTAAGTACTCCAAATGTATGTATTCATATGAAGTATGAATATGTATAGCAAAGCATTGTTCTTCAAACTTAAATCAGAAAAGTACCAGAAGAATGCAATGGATAAGGCCATTAGATGGACGTTATGACGCTGTAAGCAAACTAAGCAAACATTGGCTACGAGTGGTCCATTAAAAATTAATGCTTTTCTAAGGGACCATCTGCTTTTTTTCTTATTTTTATGTATTATTGGAAGGAACACCTCCTGACTGTGAAGGTATGGACAAACAGTTTAATTCGATAAATGGAAACAGACAGAGAGAAAAAGGTCAACAGTCTTATGGATGTTCAAGGAAACACCTGGGTTATATGTATGTTCTGTACATATGTAAAGACCGATAGTAAAATAGAATGTAAAAGACTTTTTATATCACACTTAATACAAAAAAGGATTGTGCATAAACAAAAGGATTGAGTAAATAAAAAAAAAAATTCTTTACCGTGCCCGGATTTATAGAGATGTGGGTAGTTCCATGCCTGTTCAGAGTTTTGACCTGTTTTGCAAATCTTTGTTGAAGGCTTTGAGGATTTTACTATAAATAAAGGCTAGGGAAAGCATGTCCAAAAACATCAAGTAATGACTCTCAGGACCTTTAAAAAAAAGTTTTGCAATTTTGAGCTTAAAGTAATTGAGAAAACATTTTGAGGATTTTATGACAAATTGTCATTATAGGAACTTTTATTTCCAAACTGCCTTTGACTTTGGTAGGATTACATCTCTAAGTAGTGTAGACAGGGCCTCTTTAGTATATTCAGAGAAATAGGTCGAAACGGCTAAAGACTCTTTGTGTCATCATCCTTCGTTTAAGGCTTTCTAAGAGATTCCTTGAAAGTTGGTGTCTATGGTGTCTAACATAACGAGGTACCGTCTTGCAATGATTTGTGTGTTTTTCAAGCAACTTAAGATTGTTAAATGAACACTTTTTAAGCAACTTAATGGTCCAACCCATAGATCCATTGTTCCGTCATTCCGTTGAACTCTAACATTTAAGTTTACGTATTGAACGATAGAACAGCTTCATAGAGTCCGTCACGTCAATCAGCTGACTGTCAAGAGCGTTGACAGCTTCTCTACATTCTCTCTCTGCTTCCACCAAAGAAAATGCGGAGTTACTCTCAATTTTCTTATGTCAATTTTCGAATGTCAACGGATCGACGGATGGAAAAAGAAGTCAATGAATCGTCGAAATTCATGTGTGTTTTCTATCGAGCTGTCAGTTAAAAACGACGAAACAACCGATCGACGGATTCTATGGGCTGAGCACTCTAGAAGGTTGAAAACTGCGAGGTATTCTCAAGACTAAACTATACTAAGCTATATGTATATAAAATAAATAGAAAGGGAGACATAGAGAAAGGGAGTTGAGCTGACACACTAGAGATTAAGAGAACCAGCCGGAGCTCTCGACAAGGATAGTAGAAGCCTAATAGGAAAATCTGTTAGATCAACAAGGTCATCAAAGAAGTAGGATCACAGGTAAGGGTAACTCTTTGATTTGTTTGCAAGTAGCAAGTGGCAGTCCTTTGAGTACGTGGCACAGAACTGTTAAGAAGGAAGCACGTCAACCAAAAGAAGAGTTAAGGAGAGCTGAGGCACATTGAAGAGGCACTAGGACTCACAAGGGGATACAGGGCATAAGTAAGTAAACAAGCGGCAGTTCTAAGGATGCATAGACTGGCGGCTCTTTGAACCATTCCCAGGAGAATGAGGTTGACAGTCTTTGATAGAGCTGTCCGCCAAATGGATACCCAAAGAGGGTCTAGACTTAGCTTCTCACAGCTGTGCGTGCTGTGCATGGTATACATTTCTACATGCATTAAAGGGACCTATAATCTTATACCCTATCTGAAGGACAATGAGTTTTTAGGAAGATTTTTCATGACATTAATACTCTTGGATGTGTGTCAGACACTCGCAAGTGGTGCGGCCGTTTTCCAGCAAGAGGCCTACATACTATCATTTCCTTGAATAATACTCTATTTAACCATTACTCACTTTGCCTACGGAAATATTTATTACTCCCTCAGTATATACAAGTTTGTATACTCATAATATTCAATCAAACTTCCTTTCGGTATACCAATAAGTGTACTGTCCATTCTTCCCTTCGAAGAGCGCCTTCTTAAATGAGTTAATTTAGAAAACAAAAGGTCGTTGCTGTTAGACTTTTCACACCCCTCAAATAAAGTAGATAAGTACTTTGAATAAAATATTCTCGCAAGTAGGACAATCACCATCATCATCACCGCCATCAGGACTTTGGCTTTGTCTGATACAGTGCTCGTTCGTCATGAACTCTGTTGTTTTTTTTTTTTTGTTTTCTTCATCTTCTTTTCCTATCACGCTTCTGTTTCTTAGATATAAAACTAATTTCGTAAATTGCTTTTCGGTCCATTGTGCTCTTCTGACCCCGGCTGATTGCAAAGAATGAACTTGTTCCTGAAATACACGCGCAGGATGTCCATAAGTTAAGTTTATGATCTCTTTCCACCTGGAAGTTTACACCGGAATAGCAAAACATAAAGGGAACACCAAAAAAAACTTTTCGATTACATTAATAGAATTTATTGCAAGTAGAAAGGTCAGCGAAAAAATGTACGCCCAAAAAAAAATCGCAAAGAAAGGAACGTAAAACAATGAAAAACCTAATTGAAGTTGTTGGACAGAGTAGTAAGTAGATGAGCTACTCAAATGCGACTTAAGCCAATTTGGATGGCTTTCTATAAGATGGTGGTGAAGTTGGAAGTAAAGAGGATATAGATTTTATGAGAATGTCATTTTTACTTTTGTGGGACTGACTCTTGTGGGATAATCCAGAGAGAATCAAAATTTGTAAGTATCCTTTGGCAATAAGTTTTTGAAGCAAACAATTTCGAGAAGATATCCGCCTTAAGGGTCAACCATAATTGGCTCTGGACGCTGCGGAATGTAGTCGTGCAAATGCACATAATTTGTATACTGCACCCGCAATGACTTTTCCTTCAGTTTCGTCCAGTTTCGTTTACTTTTGCTTCTATATCTAGAGAGCAGTTTAATTCGCGCTGAAGTTAGCTACATCGACATAACACTCAAACAAAATGGGATTGACCTTATTTCAAAACCGCTGTAGTGACCCATAATGAGCTTAGGAAAACGTCATAGCTTATCAAAAGAGGGAAAAATAAACTAGAATTTAACTCTCTTGCAGTAGATGAGATAGGTAGCCATTTATTGCTTGTATCACTGGAACTAAATTATTTATAAAATTGCATTCACAACTGAAATCTTTTTTCCTTGTCGTTTGTGTGAGCTGTCAAATTTGCGTACTGAATGTCACATTTCATTTACACACTCCTTAAGGTGCTTGTCCAATTGAGATTGAAATTTGGGCAAGTAGCACTGAGGCCATTCTCGAGAGAAATTTCATAAGTGGACACGGACCTGAGAATAACTCGCAAAGAGCTGGTTTACTGCCCCCAGCTTTCAAACTTTTAAAGAGTTGCTCGCCAGTGGACAGACGTTATCTTACTCTCGGAGATCAACTCGCACTTTTCAAACAATGTTCGTATGCTGAAAGTAGCTAGCCGCGAACGTGGCTAACACTAATTTTACTCTCATATGGAAAGCTACTCGAGAGTTTATTAACGAAAGTACTCTCAAGTGTACACGAACCTTTACGCCGACAGAAGTTAACAAAACTCAACGAAACTGAACATAGCCATAATGGGACACCCTATTTAACTGTCGTAAGCTCATCTAAAACCATTTTGGTTCTGCCTATAAGGTCACGTTTCCTTAATGCAATTATGGGTGCACTAGGATTTTGACAGCCGGAGCAGAATTTTCGTTCAATTATGACATTAGCTATCGCTTGCTTAATGCAGGTATAATTGGGGCTTAAGAAGTTTGTCTTTCAGTTTACAAAATGATACATTGGCTGGCAAGAGATCTTCTAACGCTAAGATTTTTTAGGATATTCTTCACCAAACATTTGGGACATTTTTGACGAAAATTAACTACAAGCAAAGTTTACATTGTCTTAAGTTCTTGTTCCAAAAAGTGGGCAGGTCTGTAGCGACGTAAGGGATGAAATGAAATCTGCTAATAGACGATGGCAGAATACGAGGACATAAGGGAATCGTGTGGCGGAGACGAGAGCTGTTGAGGATCAAGCATGGCAACTGGGGAAAATTTGGAGAGAACTCTGCCACATTGACGACATGCAATGGAGTGTAGGCATTTTAGTGGCTCTTGGATGGACTGGAATGAAGGACGTAACTCACTTTTTCCGTACGAAATTTGAGGCTTTAACTTTTAAGATATTTTTAGCTAAAATAACATAAATACAGCAATTTCTTTTTATTCTCTTCAAATGCAGACAATACTAATGAGAGGACCACTCAAATTGGCTATCAGTTTCCTTCGAAAATCTCAAAAAATTCCCAACTATGAAATCTGGTTTCAAGCTACATACATAGGTATACATACATCATTCTCTTAAGCTAATGCGCCCCTACTACCAAACCATGCGACTAACAGGAAAGTAAGTATGTGAGAACATACTATAAACTATGTTTTACTAGTTTTTAAGGTGTTATTGCTAATATCAACTAAGTTTATTGCCACCCTTTTTGTCACTAAAAATTTACTTCATCATCTTAATAAGTAACAATTATTTTTTCATCTACTCGCATATCACAAAAAGTCCCATGATACATCACTATCAGACGTAATTACACTTCAAATTTACGCTCTAAAATAATTACTTCATGTAAATTACAAAGCCCGCTGTAATCCCAGTAATAAAGTTTGCCTACAACCAGAATGAAGTTGTTTAAACGATCGTAAAAATAAGGACGACGACGACGACGAGGCAGTCATGTCGCAAACGTAGTCCTACATCGTAGTCAAATCAAAGACGACAACAAGCAAACACGAGACATACTCGTAGTAAAACAGGGAACAAAAATAAAAATAAATGAAAGGATATACGAAGGGCAAACAAGGAACAAATAGATACCGAAGGACATGCTCGTAGTACATAGAGTGTCACACACGTGGAAAGTAATTATTGCTTCCTCTTAAATTACTTCATCAGGTGGAGAGAACACCAAAAGTCCTTGTCCGTGACAATAAAGTCTCTCAGTCGGCTTCAATGTCACCGGAGACATTGTTCTGTATTCATGTCGGTCGGTATGCGGTGCCCTGTGGTTGGTCGACATCCTTGAGAGAGCCCTGGAAATTAGAGCACCTCAACCTTAACTCATATATGGACTTGTGGATGCAGGGTATAATGATGTTTGTGATGGTTTCTGCTCCATAGTTTTTCTTTCTTTCTCTCATCCATTTTCATCTACTTTGTGTAATATACTATGCCACAGTTTTTAAGGATTAGGTTACATATGCTGCCCATTAATTCTGAAGAAACGGAAAGCATGAAGTGGGAGCCTTGCTGGCGTAGGAGCATACTTCGAAGTGGCTTACTCTTCGTGTAAGCGCAAGGACCGGCGCGTGACTACGTCAAATGAGTCATTATTCAATTATGGTGGTAGAATTCGTTTTGTCGTTTTTTTATGGGAAAGACGATTTTGGATAGACTTTTCAGTTTCTTGGTGGCTCTTAGAGGGAGTGATTATTATTAGTGAACGGATGTAGCTTGATAGATGAAACTTAAAGCGATGAACTACATGAAATCTTCAATAAAAGCACTTAATTTCCAATAAGAAATAGGCGATATTTTCTGACAATTTATAAACTTCTAGCTCATTATCTAGTGGGGGTCGTGGGTCAGTTGCTAGTGCATTGAACTACTGTGATTGGGGACCAAGGTTGAATCCTAGAAAATGCCATACAAGTTTGTTTACGACGCCACCTCTCATTAACGGTAAACAACCATTGAAGAGTATTATTATTATTGTATTCTTCAAAAAAATTCCACTCAAACTACATGATTTAAGCAACTGCCTAAGAGAAGTTAGGTTGTTAAGTGTTTTATTTAGAGGTATTTTTTTGTCCAATTTTCTATTATATTTTGATTCACCATTGTTTGACATTTTATCACTAAAAGAGTAAAACCGACACATAGTATACTATTGAAAATCTACTACAACGCCTAAGCTACTCTCTCTTTGGCGCATTTTTGACAGCTTAAAGCCCTCTGGTAAAAAAAACCTCTTATCTGCTACAAGTCCTCTTGTCATTATATTTCAATATTTGATTTTTGGTGTATTTTAACGTCATCGTGATGACAGTGTTGAGTAAAACGATCGCGAGTGATTCTTTGGAATTCAAAACCGTCTTGACTCAACGGAACCTCACACACATCTAATTTTAAGTGCAAGTGCCTGTTCAGAGTTAGCAGTAGATTCTCCGTTTAATATAACGTGATACAGAACCGATACCGGATACCGGACTTAAGCTAACCCAATCTTCCATGGACTCCGTCATATGTTGAGCTCCATTCCACTGGTATGTACTAATCCTTTCTCAGAAAAGAGAGTCCTTCTTTTCGCCAGACTTTCAGACTTCAATTTTTATCAGTAAATAGCCCTGGACCTTGACATGCTTCTCAAATTATGGACGCATAATACTACAAAAATGCACAAGAGTAATATTCTTTTGAAATATTTCCCAATTTTTCAGCTGAATTCATTTAAAATCTCAACAAGGCATATGTACATATCAGAGACCTGCAGCAAGTAGCTCGTTTTGTGAGCTACTCAAAATATTCACTGTTTTTCGTACATTCACAAGAGGCATTCGCTGAGTTCACATTTTATTGCCTGTCAAAAACGAATCTTAAACGAGCTCCTGTTCACATTCATTCCAAGAAATAATTATTTACCCTTATACTTTGGTCCCTTAAAGAGGTGACATTTGTTGTTTGTACTTGAAGTGTTCTGAGTTTTTTACCTACGTTTTAAACCCCAAAAAGGCTCGTGAATTAGTTGTAAATTTAACTGCCTATGTGAATACTTTGAATCAATGAATGCATTGAATAGGAATGTACTATGCACTCAAAGATTCATGAAGACCAACACCATGATGATTCATTTTCATTTCGTTTCGTAAAGTGAGATTCGTCATCTTTTCCCACATGATTCCTACTCGCTTGTTTTTTGTGTGCGTGAGACCGTGAATGGCTCGCTTTTAAGCGAATGATTCACAACGGTAAATGCATGGATTCATAAAGTTCTCTGATATATATAATTTTTTTATATACATTTACGTTGTACGGCCTTGGGAACATTTTAAAACATAGCAATATAAAAAACCCCATAAATCCAAAGTCACATATTTGAAGCCTTAGATTCATTTGAATAGAAATATTTAGAGCAACACTATCCTCTCCATCAAGCATTCAGAAAGATTTGCATCTCAGAATTCAATTAAATGCCTTGAGTTCGTATTCTTTAATTAATTCAAAATTGCTTTGCTACGACAAAATGTATCTCAAATCAGTTTTCTGTAGAAGATTAAGACTTCATACAATATTCATCAACGTTGCATACGTTAATTCCACGAGTAGACAGTATTATGAAGAAAAAGATGTGAAAAAGGATAAAGCATTAAGGGTATGCAGTAGAAAGAGAAGAAAAAAAAATGGTATGAGTATCGGTTTATATTCAAAGACTATTAAAGAAAATAAAAATAATTGCAATCCTCTTACAAAGAAAATTTCAAAGTAAATTGCCAGACTCGCCATCGTCCAAAAAGGAAGGGGAAGAGGAAGAGCAAGGATACAAGGCATTAAAAATGTTTCGAAGAGAATTTTTTTTTCGAGAATCATAAGCGTTTATGCTAAATAAAGTAAGAGTTAGAGATGCAAACATTTAATTTCAATGTTTTTTTTCTTTTTTTGTTAATAAATTGAGTGATTGAAATTGAAAATTTAACATGTTTATTTGGTTGCAGAATTTTAAGCATATTGATATATAAACCAGCCTTACTTATGTATTTCCTTTTATTCAGACTGGATTGTGTCATAAATCTAAATAAATACAAATCCTTAATACTTTGACTATTGCTTATGATTTAATGTTGTGTGATTCCGACAGAAGAGAAATGTTTCCCTCTCCTTCGTGGTATTTCGAAGCACTACTTTCTTCAAAGACAATAGGTCTGTTCCCGCATTCACTAAAGCTACTATGAAATTTTACAAAAAATTGTGAATCTCTGTTCCCGCACGTCAAAGTTTCGTAGAAAGAGAGAGAACCCACGAAAAATTTCCCCACGCTGCGAATTTCAGTTTAAAAAATTTCTTTTATGAGCTCTGTCAAATGGGTGTGTTGTTGTTTCTTGTCTAAAAATTGGGATTTTTTTGCTCAACCCTTTTACGCACGTTTTTTAAGATTTGTTTATGTCTGAGAGAATTTTAACCTCACTATAAGAGATCTTACAAGCAACAAATTTTGGTGCAGGAAGTGTGTGAACAGAACTTGGAATTTCACAAAATAATAAATATTTATGTACGTTACGGATAATTAACCAACAAAATATTACAATTCTTTATATTTGACAGAAATCAACTGATATCGATAATGTAGACTTCGGATGGATAATACAGTTCATCTGTGAGATGCAGCGAATGTAGTGAATTACTGCAGATCGGACATGAATGAATTTTCATTAACCTAAGGGGATGAGAGTTTTTATGAACAAGTCAGGAGTTACTCTATATGTTATCATTGGCTCAATTTCCATTAACCACACACGAAGTGCAAACCAGTTACTGTCGCATCATAGTCGGGGTAAACCAGGATAGTGCCTGCTTTTTATTTTAGTTCTAGGTTATCTGCTTCACGGACAAGTGGTGAACAACAAAGTACATCAGTTATTCTTCGCCGACAATAAAGCTATCATAAGTAAAGGACCTATCAAAAGCGTCTATTTAAATACCTACCTAAAATATGTTGATGACATCAATCAAAGCTTAAGGTGGATGATGTTTTGGGAAAAGTTCGCTATCTTCTGTGACAGAAAAACCAACTTAGCTGAAAAGAAGGCACTCTATCGCAGTCTTACTTCCAGCTGGCGCTCACACTCGATTTACAATGCTGGACATTGTGGAAATAGTATGAGGGCATCAGTTGAGATGAAGATGTTTCGCATGTTAGTAGGAGTAGTACAAGTAAGCCTTGATAGAATAAGACATTGGAGAACTCTAGGAAACCTTCGAATAATAGAAGTTGGACTTGTCATGTTCAAAAGGAAGATCCTTCTTTCAAAAAGTAATACCAATCAACATTCCTACACGTGAATGAGTGATCAGAACCAGCGATCGAAAACTGGAAAGACTGGCGGTATTTCCTGACGTCGAACCGGCAAACTCCTGAGGTGGGCTTTCTCATAATAGTATGCATGTCTTAAAGAAACTTAGAACCCCAAGCACAACAGTCCAACGCACCAATTTCGGAGCCACGCCACCCGATTAATACTTAGGTACCTACGCCACATTTTTCGAGGAAGGCAGGCGAAACACAAAACAGACGGAGAAATCAGGAAGAGCTGAGACACCATTTACACTGGTGAGTACACTGAGTAAAATACCTATGATATGCAATGGAATACAGGATTCAACCAAGGATCTGAAAGTACGCTTATTCATATAAATATCAAAGCCTAAGGTGACATGATCTCAATCTGATTTGATTTGAAACCAAAAAATAAATTATCTTGCGTAAAAATATTTACAAGTTACAAACATAGCTTAAAATGCATTGAAAATTTCGCAATGATTTCATTTGAATTTGTTTTGAGTTTTAAAGCACACAATCACATAAAGACATTGTTTAATTTTCTTTTCCTTTTACTCTTCTTTTCCATTGTTTTATGACATTTGTGGTTGAACTTTTGCTGCATTTCATGATAAACAATAGAGTGTTTAACATTCATACAAACATTTGTACAGATAGCAACACTTAATCAAAGTGAAGTCTTAATCAGTCTAAAACTCTTGGTTAGGTTGATTTGTATTTGTTTGTAAACATACAAATTGGAATTATTAAAACAATTTACTTACAATCAATACACACATATATATGAATGTTATGAACTGGAAAACTTTATCTTCAAATGTTACTGCATTTTATCAGAATTTTGAGCTGTTTCATCTCAGAGCTAAGTGAATTAGTAACAGTTAAGGATTTTGCTTAAATAACTTTTGACATTTCCACATTGAATAGCATGTATAAGTATGGCATATAGGATAGATATGGACATTAAAAGTAATCAAACTTGTCAAGCATTATTAATTTTCCAATACAAACAAAATACATAGCAAATAGTAACGCACAAGCTTTGCATAAGAATGCACATATTGTTCAAGAGATTAGATAGATATTAGGCCATAAGCAGCCTATAGAGGGCCAAGGTCTAGTTTCTCACAACTGTACGTGCTGTGGGCGGCATATACACTTATATGCCGTATCCAAAGGGCAAAGGGTTCTTGAGAAGCTTTCTCATGACAGTAATAGTCTTTGCATGTTTCTCAGACGCTCGTAAGAGTTGGGGCCGTGAAAAAACTTTTGATGGGCATTTTTTGGACCTCCAGCACAGTAGCACAAGTAAATATCTTGTACGCAAAGAGCAGCCTACCATTTCAATGTTAGTACTTAGCCTAACAAAGGTAAACATGTAGCTTTGCAAGTAGGTGATAAAATAATTGTAAGGATTCCTTTGACTTACACTATAAATGTTTCTAAGGTTATTTAGCAAATAAATGTACTTAGCCTCGTTTGCAATGTTTATAATTTTTTTTACATCCTTTCCTAAGAGTACATAAAATATGTGTCAAAACATAGCTTGTGACATCAGGGGCGATTCCTCTCAGTTAGCTAGTTTAGCGGCGCTAAACCAAGAATTTAAATAAATAAATTTTTTGAAATGCATTTAATACGCAAAATACAGCGAATAACGAGGTTAAAGTAATTATGAAGATTAATAATTGCAATAATCAATGACATACTAAATAGCAAAACTACCTACATATTTACAAATCATATTTTCTTACGCCGTGGCTCAGTGGTTAGTGCGTTGGACTACTGCGCAAGGGGTTCCGAGTTCGAATCCAGGAAAATACCACCAAAGTTTTTTTTCACGGCCCCACCTCTTGCGAGCGTCTGACAAACATCCAAGAGTATTTACTGTCATGAGAAAGCTTCTCAAAAACCCCCCTGCCCTTCGGATACGGCATAAAACTGTAGGTCCCTTCTGTACGTACAGAAATGTATACCACGCACAATATGTACAGTTATGAGAAGTTAGGCCTTGGCCCTCTATGGGCTGCTTACGGCCTACTATTTATTTTTTTATTTATTTTATTTATTTTATTTTCTTACACATAACACAATACCTACTCCCGTACACAAAAATTCCCTTGAAATAATCTTTAGCGTTATAATGTGCGATACCAAATTCACACACACAATCCAAAATTCCCATAAAAAAGTCCCCCGCTCGTAGCATTTTAGCGTAAACAATTGCGCTACCAAATTTCCTACAATCCATTATAAGAGTGTGACTACTAATCGAAAGAAAAGCCCAGTAAAATAAGCAGAAGAGTTAGCGCAAATAAATGCGATAAAACAGGTAGGTACATTTTGTGCGTTCTCTTTTTTTTTGTACCCTTCTAGGAAAATTGCAGTAAGAAAGAAGCCGTGTGCTTACTTGTGGCTTGTGGCGTTATTTAATTAAATAAAAATTACATAAAGAGAGATCAATAAATTGTGGAGAGGATGTTATGTTCAATAAACAACTACGGAAAATATTTTTTTAAAAAAAGGAAAATTAAAAAAAAAAGAAATATAGTTTTTTAAACTTTTTTAGTTTTCATAGCAGCGTAGAGCTAACATACATATGCGATGCGAACCATTCGTGCAAATTACTTAGTTTTTAAAAAATAGAAATCGAATGAGGTAGCAGCAAGAGAATAGAATATAGGGAAGTCCACGCGCTCTTCTAAAATCAGTAACTCGAGAACTAATTGACGATCGTAGTATCAAAATGAAAAAAATTATTTGGATAACATGAAAATTTGGGGGAGATACAGTGGGGTTACTAGATACCGCATTTAATAGATTGTTCTCGAAAAATATGTAAGATACAGGAATTTTCGTATTTATTCCCCAACCTACACAAAATTCTACATATTACCAAATTTGTCACATTTTTACCACTTATGGTCTGGCCGCTAGGGGTGGGGGGACAATATTTTTCAAATGTTTCGCAAGCTTTTTCGTTCAATAAATTATGTCAGAAAAAATATTTTTTACATATTCTATTTAATTTGATATGCTACATGACGGGGAGCAAAATAATTTTTTTTGCCCCTCATACAAGGTGCCCAAAAAAGGGCCCCCAAAATGAAATTCATTTCCTCCATATTGTGCGGGCTTCCACATAATGTATACATAGCGAAAGTTTCAGCTCTCTATTTCTAACTGTTCAAAAGTTACAGGGCTTTGACAGACTGACGGACAGACGGACGGACGGACAGACAGACAGCGTATCAAACCCATAAGTGTTCCGTCTTTCCTTCTAAGGTCCGGAACACCAATAACGAGATGTGTTGTTTTTTTATTTTAAACTTCCCTAAAGTACGTAGCTAACCCAATGCTTAAGACCAGGAATCGCCACTGTGTGACATCGAGAATTAGTGTAGACCATATAACATATTTATACACCATGTCACAAAGGTCTGCATACACCCAAAAAAAAAGGTGCTGTAAAAATAGAGTAAAACGCTGTAGATTCTACTGCATTCATTGTCAGAATCGACCCGACAATTTTCGTTGTAAATTTTACAGAGGTGTTGTTTGCACTTTGCCGTCAAAAAGCTGTAGAACAGCTGTAGAAACAACAACAAAATGTAAATGTTCTAATTTATTGGTATGATGCGAGAAATGGGTGGATATAGCTTTTAAAATCCAATTAGATGGTTCTTGTCCAAGAAATACTTAGTGTGTGCTTAAACCGAATTATATAATTTAATTTACTTACAAAATTTGAAAAATGTTTGGATCTGGCTGGAGTTGAACGTGGAACCTCTCACTCGGCGACTGCATGCACTACCACAACGCCATGGCCTCTGAAAATTATCATGCGAATATTTTCAAATGGTATCTACTTTTTACGTTTTCATATAATTTTGGACCGCTTTACGACCCATTTGCGACATCCGTTGTGTGGTTTTTTCCTTGTGAATGATATGTGACCGAATGTTACTATATTTAGATGCTAATGAATATCATATAGGGTATTCAACATAAGCCAAATTTTCAGTTTCACTTTTAAATTAACAGTATAGAATAATCGAGTGATTTTGCTTCGTATGTATGTAGACTTATGTGACATGGTGCATTTAAACGGTCAGCATCACAAGCCGTTCGTTCGTTTGTCTCTCACCAGTTTTTGGCCTTAAATTTTGAGCTAGAATCTGTTCACTGACAAGCAAAATGTTCGAAAAATTCACTTTTTTCAGTAAATTTACATACAAATTAGTAAATTTGACTTCATCAAATAGGTATTCCCTAACTCTACATATCTCCGGTACATAGAGAGAGGTCACGCCTACTTTTTATGGGCGTTCTTCGCAAAAACTGTTTTTCGACAATTTCTTTGGAATAAAATCATTTCTTATAAATTGAAAATATTTCAAAATCCGACCATCACAGATATATGTATATTTAAAAAAAAAACTTTCTTTCCTAAGCAAGTATATTGGTGGAAGAAAGAGCTACGTAAGTACCTATACGATAGGGATAGGGTTTCTAGCATTTTCATATTTGTCTATGCATATGAGGTTATTTAGATGACTTATTTGACTGACATTCGATTCATGATTTTAAAACGCTTTACCGTGTTTAGAAGAAAAACGTAGAGTGGTAAAGTAAATACTTTTTTGGTAAGTAATTATTGTATGACTTTACTCGAATGTTTGGTAAATTTATATATCTTAAGGCATCCAAACTGAAACAAGAGGAGGGGCAGTATTACCTAAAAAAAGATGAGGATCCTGGGTTTCAAGTTGGCGTTCATCAGAGTACTGTATCCAGAACATGCTTTACGAACTGTTAATTTCATCGAGATCGTTTACAAAGCAAACATTAAAGAAACAATAAGTGACGATGAGACCAAGGGTATAGTTTTCAAAACAAATTGTTTTGCAAAGCAATTGGGAAAATAATACAAAATACAAAAGTATATACTACCAACTGTTCGATGAACTGATAGTATTTACTTGAATGAATTCAGTATTTACTAGACGTATTTGCTGGCAAGTCAAAACTCATGTTTACAAATACCAAAGCTAGTAAATACTTAAAATATAAGCTTCTACTAGTAGTACTAGTTCTTACTTAGACCTTTTACTACTAGAAAATACTTAATTTTTATGCATACGGCTCATTATATTAAGCTCTTTTGTTGAGAGTCACGCACCTACGCAAATACAATCTTTTACTCGAATTTTGAAAACGGGTCGTATACGTAACTAAATAAGGATTTTCCCGGAAGGAAAATATTCATCTTCATAAAACTTCTTTTTAAAAAAAGTTTGGTTTGGAAATGTGTTACAAAGTTAAAGTTTTTGTACGATTTATCAAATATCAATTTGTTGATTTTCCCCTTTACGATATGTGTAGTAACATAGATGCAGCGTTTGAAAATCCTTTCGAGGAAGGATTATTTAAGATGCATCAAGAAAATATGCACGTACATGTATCCTTGACATATGTATTTTTATTTTAGTGCGCTTTATCAGTGGTAAGCAGTACTTGCAAATAAACTTGTTTTTGCTATACTGAAATGTAGAGTTTTTATAGACAAGAAAGTAGTAATTTCAATAACTTTTTAATAACCAATCCAATATCTTTCAAAATCTTGTATTTTATATAACTATTTGAAAAGAAGTTAGTCCCATTAAGACTTGTTTAAAATATATAAATCGACTCACCTTTTTCTTGCATTTTAGAAAATACTTCTATCCCAGAATAGCAGCAAACTCTTGCACTGCTACAAACTTGACTATGTTATCCAACTGAGAATCGTCGAGCACTATTTCACTTGGAATGACTTTAATTTCCTTATCTTTTTTTTTTTATTTTATTTTCTCTTTTTTTCTGGCACTTGCAACTATTTTTTCGAGATGAACATAGAAATGGCAAAGGGCCGCAACAAACAAGTAGCACTCACACAAAACAACAACACTTTATCCTTATTTGTAATCTTTTTCTGCATCTGACAGCGAATTATTCTTTTGAAAAAACCAACAATCTTTTCATATCTTAAATTTTCCTCTTTCTTTCTGTATACATGTATGTGTATACTTTCTTGTTTAACACTTCAAAGGAAAAAGTCCCAAGAAATTACACTGACAAGGACGAAAAGAAAAAAAAATTAATAAAAAAAAAAAATCAGACTGGCTTATTTATTCAAAATCAAAAATCATAATATTTTATCTTCATTCTTTGAGATACTATTTTTCTTTTTTTTTGGAATAAAAAGGGATACTACCAGATGGTGGTTCTTTGTTTGTCTGTTGTCCCAAAAAAAAATGAATTTCAAAGCCTTAAGGTTATAGGCAACAGAAAAAGCAAAAAAATCTAAAGAAAACAAACTCAACATTGACTGACTGACTATATTCAAATCAGAAAGTAAAAAAAAAAATGGATAAAGGAAGGGGAATATCCTCCCTGACTACATTCATATACAACTGAAGAAAAAAGGTATAAAAGAATATCCTTCACACATGTATTCCTCCAATCTGCGGTAAGACTCCTTTAAAAAACCATCCCGAAAAGGATTGTATTAACAAAGTGCCGATTTCAAAGCGAAGAAGGACTTTAAAAATGATGAAAAAAGAAGGAACCCATTAGAGAAGGATAAAGTTGGTTTTTTTTTTTCTGACAAGATAATGAATTATGTTAACATGTGTTGAACATGCGATTTTTTAGCCGCAAGCAAATGTAAGCGGGGCTGCTTGTTTGAATCTGAATGCAACCCTAGTGGCTGAGGTGTTTTCAACGTTCCTATCCTAAATTTTCTTTTGAAGTCCTGATGCAACTAAAAAGGAAAAATCTAAAGAAACACGCACAAAGCAAGTATGTATACACTCAAGTATGCTTTTTATAGATATAAAGTCTACTCCTTGGGAATCTTTTCTAGAAATCCTTTATTAACTGTCTGTTTATTCGGATCCTTAGCATAAATTCAAAACATCAAAGTGCTGCAAAAAAAAAAAAAACCCTCTATTTACATCGCCGTCAACGTTGTTTTCCTTCTCCAAGGAACGACAGTGTTTCTTATACATTTACATCTGTAGTCTTGTTTTTTTTTTTTTTGGAAAATCCTTTGGTGAAAATTGTTTTACTTTCCTGCTGCTTCTTACAGGTACATGCATACTTATGAGTACATACATAATATCCGAGATATAACGGCAAAAATGAGGAATAAAGAGGCACCCCATTGAAGCTATTCACCTACTAAAAAAGGTACCAACAAAAGTATATACCCGTTCTACCAGAAAAAACGTATTTGGATTTAAGGAAAAAATCATATCTCAAAGAGTGTTTTCGAGATCAATATTCAAGGCGAATTTCAGAATTAATTAAATCACTTAAAAACAAAGATAAACAAGGATGACAGAAACAAGAACACACTACGATGGGTGATGGTGATGGATATCGAGAGAACCGAATTTTTAGACGAAAATCGCGTTAGCATTCAGTAAATTAATAGATAAACATTACATCGGGAAAAATGTATACCGCGATAGGTTTGTTTTTTTTTTGTTTGAGTACAAAATAAAAGGACTTTCTTTCTTCCTTTGGTATTTTATTTTCAACGAATTTCAACCGCGCACAGAAAAGATTAAACCATACGCTCGAACTCCAATCGGCAAACTGACAATAAGTTGGTTTTTATCACGGAAAAATTGTAGTTTCTTCTAAATAGCAAAATTGATATTCTTCTTTTTTGGCTTTTATTTTAGGTGAACCGCAAATATGCGACTGCGTTGTAGATACTTTCGCTCTCTGTGCTCTTTTTTCAGAAATCAAATACATCCGATGGGGAAGATAATTTCAGCAAAAGGGGATGCTGTCTCTCTATGCAGCTC
Source organism: Chalcosyrphus nemorum (assembly GCA_949716465.1). NCBI lineage: Eukaryota > Metazoa > Arthropoda > Insecta > Diptera > Syrphidae > Chalcosyrphus > Chalcosyrphus nemorum. The sequence goes on from OX454332.1 coordinate 87,880,221, forward strand.
TCTCAATCGGTATACCTTTGATTCAGAATTGTAAATCTCTCTCTCAATGTCATGGGTTCAATTTATGGCGAGTAAATATTTTCGCCATTGGAAAGTGAAAGCTTTTGGAAGTGGGTGGTCAAACTGGAAGTCTGGAAGTTTTTCATGCAACCTCTTAGCTTTGCTCTCTTAAATGTATCTACTTTTCCTTTTTGATACAATATTTAAGGCATTTTTTTTTCGAATTGTCTATCTATGTATATATGAGATTTGGGCCGGCCAAAAGCTTGCTTGAATAGCCTTTTAATTAGGATGCATTCGTGCTGTATTTAAGCCATAAAAAAGGGATTGGAAAGGCTCACCTGTAGGGCTATCAGTTGCATTAGATAGAGTTCTGTTTATGATTCTTTTCTTTGGAATATATATGTATATTGCGCAGAACTTATTTGGTATTTTGAACTGTTTACCATGATAAATTAGTCATTGTATTTTAGGAAAAAAATTTTCACCCGGCGGTCCTCTTTTAGACGATGAATAATATATTGTTTTGTCTATGACAGGAGGCTCTTTTATACTCAGAATACTGTATAATATAGCCAGCAGCTTCGCATTTATATTTAATTGAATTCAGTGTCTTATAGTTAAGAAAGATTTTGTATGCATAAAAGTATTGACTGGTTTCAAACATTCATAAAAAAAAAAAAAAAGTTTTTCTGACGACAGAAACTCAGAAGATATTACAGGACCTTGAAGGACCACCTGAAATTCATGCGAATATTGTGATATTCGATGGAATTACCTCGAAAGCTGGAAGCGCATTAGGAAAAGTATTTCTGAGAATCATATGTATATAGATTTTTTGAGAATTATTCAGATGCTTTCAAAAGTTTAAAGGATTAGTCAATGAAACTGAAATCAGCTTAAGGATATTCATTATACCAAAGCAAGTTGTTCATTGTATTCAACAGTTTCAGCTTATCTTTTTGTTTGAATAGAATACTGTATAGAGTGATGTAATTTTGCTTTTTTATTTCAGGTTTTCATTTAAACTTCATAAATTTGAACCTGAATCAAAGAATTACTATGCTTTCGCAAGCCTTGGATTTTCGGTTTATGGAAATAATGTGCCGTGGTTTCTACCTACAAGATGGGCAAAGAAATTTAGGATGCGAGAAATCTGTGAGACCAAAATGTATACACCCTATCACAAAATGAGTAAAAAAATATGGCCAAAATCTAGCTTCTTACAACTATACGTGCTATGCGTGGTATACATTTCTGCACGTACCCTATTAAAAGCAACTTTAAAATTGATTTATAGTGTTGTGTGTTTGGCCAATCGTGGTCATGGGCTGAAACCTATCGCATCCTTGACTAGCGTTTTAAGATAGCGTTCCAGGCTATAATGACCAAGAGAAACCTGTGTCCAAGTGTAACCAGATGGGCTAGCATGCTCCAGGTGTATAACATTAAAGTCGTATACAAAGCAGGATCTGGCATGCGACATATTGATGCATAGAGCACATACCCCATCACGATGAGGATCGGAAAAAAATGCCAGCTAATAACAGAAAAATCTCAGACTACAAGATGAGAACTGACGTACTCTACAAGTTCGAGGGCGGTGCGCATCTGTAGCCTATGCCAAAGGCCATTATCAGAAGGAGATGGTAGGAAATATCCAGGAGCAGGGTCACCTATTCGGGAGACGAGTGGTAGCAATCTATAGACGAGACTAGCCAGCTGTGTCGAATATGTGTTGTCAAATTGTATAGCGTGTATTCTGGCAGCGAGGAAGGGAGGAAAAATGGAAGGCTTCCTGTATCCAATAGAAAAGGATGCACGGCACACGTCTCCTCACGTAGATCAAATGGGCCCACTCCCATCAACCAAGAAATTGTATGATTTGTTTGTCGTTGTAGATGTATTCACAAAATTCACCTGGATCTAGGAACCCATTTTGAAATACGGAATGCGAAGTTTTTGGACAAACGGTACAGATTTTTGCTGATAGAGGAGCTGGGCTTACTGCGAATGCACTCAAAGGATTCAACGAAGCCAATGGCATACAGCATGTTCTAATCACAGCCGCCGTGCCTAGAGGGAATGGGCAGGTCGAAAGGATGAATCGGCTTATTATCGACATGCTTACGAGAATGTCTATTGCAGATCCTAGGAAGTGGCATAGGCACTTAAACTTATTTAAAGCGTGATAAATTTAATAGTGTCAAGGAGTCCGTTCCGTCTGATGTTTGTAGTGGAAGAAAGATGAATAGCTACAGAGCTTGTTAGAGGAAGTGTGAGACAACACGAGACGAGCTGAGAAGATAGCGAAGTTGCAGCAGGAGAACCGCCAAATATTTGATCGAAAAATGAAACCTATTAGACAATATAAGGTAGACGGCGTGATAGCAATAATGTGAACGCAATTTAGTGTGTACCTGAAGCTGCATCCGAAGTACTTTGGACCATACGAGATAATAAGCATCAAGAGGAACGACCGGTCAGTAGTTCAAAAGTTCAAAAGGTTGGGCAACACGAAAGTCCAAATTCTACATAGACTGCAGCAGACTATATGAAATCATGAGTAACGGACGGCACAGGTGACGAGTCAGACTCCGATAAGAAGGGCCGAAGAAGACAGCTTAGGACAGTCAAACACCAGATGGCCGAGTGTAAGATAGCCATTCCGAACTGCTGAACGACTGCCAAAGAAAATGTGTCGGTCGTAGTCATCGTACACCAACACATGCGGGTGGGATAAAGAGGCAATTACAGTCAGCAACGACTAGACTTTATGAACTGGAAAAAAAACCTTACATATCTTCCTCGTCATTGGTGCCTGGTGGGTAGGTATCATGGTCACGTGGATGACTCGAGCGTGGACGTGCTACTGAATGCTGAAATGTGTGAACGTCTGGTCACTCTGTTAGTGCGGCTCTAGACATTTTGTTGAATTAAAGTATAGATACAGTCAGTTTCTATTACTTCAAGCTTGACCATTATTCGAGGATTATAACACTTTACTTTCTTAAGAAATGGTCAATGGTTCATACCGTAGTCAGGTAATTCTTAATACTCGGTTCACTTAAGGTGTCTTTGATATCTCCTCTCTTCCCTTACAACCCATAACTGCAGTTGTCCAGCTAAAAAAGTTTAAAGAATTGTTTAAATAATCTCTCACTACAATTAGATACCTTAGAAATGAGGGAAGGTCTAGCAAGTTTGCGCACAGGCATTGTTTATGCCGTAGACTCCCGAGGTGTGTTAAAGCATGTAAGAGGCTTTCGTCCTTGACCTATAATTATGCTTGGGGCCATAGGGACCGACGTCTTTCTACGTATGTATGTAAATTAAAATTAAAATCACTTTTTAACTATCAGCGAAGTACGCATGACCTAGACGTGAAGTCTCAAATCCTTCTTCTTTAATTTAGTTCGACTAAGTTAATATTTACTTCAACTTAAAGCACACACCCCACACAGTACTATGAAGAACAACAACATCCTTATTCAGCAAAAAAATCCGAGTCAGCCCAGTCCCTATCGCTTAATAATTTCTAGCATGTACCTGAATAAAAGGAACATGCTGCCACCATCACTTCATAATTTTCATATTTTTTTCAACTTTCTCTTTAAATCAATTGTATTTGTCTGCTCATCCTGCCCGCAAGGATATTCACTACTACACAAGCAGGGCGAAATAAATTTCATACTTGAACCGCACGCACACCTGACGTACAGTAAATACCTCGATTATCGGAAAATCATGCCGATAGCTGTTCCGGTGTATTATTTTCGCCTTTTTTCTTCTTTTTTTTTTCTCACTCATTCAGTGTTCTCTATCTCTATAAGGACGAACGATAAGAATCTGTAAGCAAATATTCAGGATGCTGATGTAAAAGTGTTGTTCTCTCTCTTGGAGAAACTTGTGTATTGAAAATGAACCTTGCTTATCGCGTATACAACGACTTATCTGGACTTGGGGAGTGGAATTATTTTCAAGTCAGCTATCGTCCTTTTTTTTTTCTTCTACTAAATATTAAGTTATTTTCACAGTTTAAGGATTTTTCTTATAATTTTTTTGCTTTTATCTTCATTGTCTCATCTTCGACGTGGCTTTTGTGGTTTTCGTGGCTCACTCTTTGAAGTGGTGCGGTAGATGATGACAATGAGATCATGAAGCTGCAAATGATTTGATTTTAATCTTTTGCGCGAAAGGGCATTACAGAATAGGGAACAAGGAACTGCAAAAAAAAAAAAAAATTAAATTGAATGAAAGTCGTTCTCAATTACCACAAGAATGACACATAAATGGGAAAGGAGCCAAAAAAAAAAAAAAAAAATTAAATATATTCTGCACTTAGATTTGAAGCTTCCCTTGAACGAGGATTCGACAGAATTGATTTGCATAAAATTGATTTTCGATGCCGGGGGTGTGATGTGCTTATGATAGAAGAAAAAGTATTTGCAAATCATTACCGGCATCAAGTGGATTTTATTGGGTAATCGAAGGAATGTCAGTCTAATTATGGAAAATGTTCTCACATAATCCGCGCGATCAAAACCAATAGAGTGCGATGAAGCACTGATTGACTTTTGAATGACATCAATGGTGTGCCATTTATTTGTGTATTAAGAGGGAAGTTATATACATATACCGATTATCTGCTTAAAATTATATTAATATACATTTATACTTAATTTTTTTTCTAAAACAAATAGCTATTTTCTGCCAGAAAGTATAAGAGGCAAAGTCTGAACTGACGGTATATGGATTTCATTCCACAAAATACTAGTAGTTGTCTGAGGTTTGTCAGATTACAGATTATTTATAATTTTGGAAAAAATTTGGCACAAAGTGACTGTCGGTAATTAGAATAGACTTTTGCCAAGGTATTTCAAACTATCTACTGTATCAACTTACACATGTATACGACGCGATTAATTTGAGCCAAAGACTGCTATCGAGCATGCATATGTCATCAGCCTAATCAGATGTTTATCTGACTTCAATTGTAGGAGTCCATGGAATGGATTCTTTCCACTTTTGACGATGCCATAACAGAAATCAGCCTTGTCTTTTTTTTTTTTTTTAGACATTCTTCCTCTATGCAAAATAATCCTGAGAACAAACAACCGGAAAAGACTTGAAGCATCCAAGACGGGCATTCTGATGGAGCACTTAAGAATAATCTGCAATGATCAATAAATCAAGCGGCCAATCTAAGACAATTTGCTTTCACCAAGACAGGCGTTCCAAGTACCGCCCCAACAAAAAAAAAAATGCACTATCCCTAGCTGCATACAAAGATGGCTGCAAAATGTATACGGGCGTAGGTTCTAGGATTTTGTCCGAGCTGTTGGGTATAGCTCGGTCAATTAGGCTCCGAGACTACAGCTGTGTCTTCCAGGCGGAATTCTTGCCCATTACGACTACGGTCCGAGAGTCTGCTGTAAAAGTAGACTCCAGATGGTCCTACCTTCTTTATTGACAGCCAGGCTGCTAGCCTGGTACTACCACAGAGAACTCAATGCTCTTGGTACGCAGCACAAGACTGAACACCATGGTCCCCAGGCTCGAGGGAATACTGGAAAACGAGAAGGCTGACAACCTGGCAAGGGCTGGCTAAATATCGAAAATAGAACCATCTTACACATCCTTGTATATCCCCACATGTGCCCTCAAGCTTGCAGCAAAGAAAAAGCCACAGGACAGGAAATCCATTTCCACCCTCGTGTCTATCATTACAGGGCACAACTCTCTGTGGTCTCATTTGGAGAAAACTACGAAGAACTGAAGAGAAGCTTTGCAGAGGCTGTGGTGACAAAGAAGCTATTGAGGACACTACCCACTGTCCCAGTATGCAACATGCAAGATATAAGTTCCTAAGGAGACACTAATTCAATGATCTAACTCTCCATGGAAATTTATCAAATCCACTGGTTGGTTTGTATGCAATGAAACCTTAAGGCGAAGAGAGCTCTGTAAGGTGACTTACCTTACGTAACATCAACTCTTCATCTGTTTTTTAGGGGACCAAAGGCTTAATAATCCTAAGTCTCCTTCCAAGGCAGACATCCAACTGATGGCGTCTTAATGATGTTAAATTATGTTAATAGTATGATGGCCATTAATCAGTGGAGTTCGGTATACTTAAGATGTTCTATCCAGCATACAAAATCTCTACGCATACAAAAGATATCTCCCGTCCAGAGCTGACCCATTGTATCATAGGGCGAAGAAAGATATTCCCTTGTCCTTTTTACCCATATGTTACTTATTTTCAAAGTATACAAGCTACCCTGATGAGCTGTTGAAGTTCAAAAGCTTGTCGGTGTTTCCTCTAGAGAGTTCATCTAGGGTTTGAAAGAAAAGGAATTTATCTCTGGAATGGTAGAGTTCAGGGCATTGGCATAGGAATGACATAGGAATCGCCGCATCCTCTGCAGAGTTCTTCTCCTTTTCGACGCAGTTTCTTCATACTATAGTACCGCAGAGATTTTAGTCGCTTAAGAATCCCCACAGGCATAGAGAGGCATCGTCTCTCCTTACGCAGAAGTCTCTCGGTCCTTGCTTTACCGAAGGATGGCCCTAGTTTTCTTGTAACATTGGTAGCTTCTATATAATTTCACCTTGGGCTTATCTCTCTCGTTGCTAGTTTTAGTGATTCAAGTCTGAAAACGCAGGGCGGGATACTTATAAAGAGTTGAGTTTATTCTAGTGGATCTCTGATGAACACCGTGCCCGGGAACTCAGTAGAGCAGAACCTTGAGTTGTCTTCCAAGAAGCTTAAGCTCTTAAGTATTTTGGAGAAGATTTCTGACTCTACACCAAGGGCGAGTATTTGGTTGGATCTTTGATGGTGCCCCTCATTCTTAAATATTTTAATAGAAACCGCTAATGTGCTGTCACTGATACCACACACTCCCCAACCCATAAGAAAAAATAAATAATAAATCTTAACCTCACACTGTTGCACGCTATTTAGGCTTCTATTCGAAAACAATATATATATATTAATCTTTTGAAAAAATTAGAGCAAAAGTAATTTATCTTCTGTACGTTGTTGTTCTCCCGTAAATAGTTTCTAAATACAGCTTTAGATAATTTCTCGCCCAAATAAGCTTAATCTACGCCCACTGGGTCATTAATCTTTTTTCCCAGACAACTACCTGGTCCCCAATCAAATACAATAAGCACATCAAACGTTGACTAATTACACACCAAATAGACGGCGTCGGTCGGCATCGATATCGGCACAAAGCACACACACACACACACACACGTGTGTTTGAAAAATTATCGCAAAAATATTTTGCCAGCTGTCGAGCGCTACTTTTAGTTTCACTCACTCTTCTCTTCCAAGTCCTAGATATGTTCATAGTCATATGTTCGCCCATCTGAATGTGCGTTGAAAGACGCACTGCCCCCCTTTTTCGGTGAAAAATTAAGAAAATATTGATTTTCCAGTCAACGATTTGTTTGTTTGCTAGGAAAATAAATTTGAAAATCTCCCGAGATGGACGTATTGAGGAAAACTGCATGTGAAACTTTCCATTAGCACCGGATGCACTTGTGAAACTGTCAAAGGTGTACTCGAGTTTACATTCAAAACTTCCGTCGGTAATTAAAATGAAAGCAGCTCCCAATTTTTGATTATGTTTATTCATTTTTGGAAGAGTCCAAGATCAGAAGTAAAAGTGGGAGTGGGAAAATTATTTCGATTGCTTTCGTTGAAATGGCTAATAAATTTGCCAATTGCTAGAATGTTTGTTAACCTTCTCCAAAAAGACATGTATATTGGGATGTGTGCTATTATTGGATGTGCCAGCAACATGCATACAAATTGATTGATATTCTCGGTGAGTGGTCTTGGTCTGTGGAACGAAGAGGGTCAGCAAATAGCTTTCATAACAAGCGCGCTTGTTTGTCTAAATGAGGAATTTTTATGTGGTGAGAAAAATTTTGGAATCAACCGGATATACGAGTACATGACGTGAACATAAGTGCTTTTTCCGTGACATCGTTTGATTCGAAAAATTCTAAGAAGACATACACGACGTATACGTAACCTTTTTTTTTTTTTTTTGTGTGACATCGTTTGATTTCTTAAAAATAATAAAGCGGCACCAAATTATCTGCTTGAATTTGAATTGAATTTAAATTTTAGCCTATTTATTATTTTTGGTGTTTTTGGGAAAGGTCTTATCGTGAATAAATAAATGTACAGCGTGGCTCAGTTTGCTGCTAATTTATTGTTATATATTTTGCCCATTTGTATTTATTTGTTCCAAGAAATACTCAATTTGAGGCTGATATCGGCATTAAAAAAGGTGTTCGTGCGAAGCTTATTTATTTATTGTTGTTTATTCAAATTCATATTATTCCTATTGAAGCACCGCTGCTCGTGAGATTATGAGAGATTCGCATTATTTATTACAGCGTAGGTTGCTGGGTTGAATTTTGAAAAGGAATGATGTATTACCGATATTATTGAATGATTAATTGGGAATACACAATTCCGACATTCATGTATATTTAATATTTTCTTCAAGGGAATAAAAAAGGACGGCTTGAACTTCCTTGGAGTATGAAAGGATTGCATTGTTCTGTAGATTTGGCCGTGATCTTTAAACAGCAGGTCTTAGGTGTTAGGTTAGATTGGCTGACTGCAGTGGGTGCAGCTTCATTCAGGACAGAAATGAAATGATTCAGCTTATTATGAAGTGATTGACTCCCAAATCAGCGAGTTCGCCTTAATTATCGAAGAAGTATTCGCCTAAATGATACTTACTTCGGACTGAGAGCCCATGAAAAGCAGTTGGAGATGGGTGTAGTCAGTATCTTCCGGAATACAGCCTAATTGAGGGAGTATAGATCAGTGGCCTGTTAGAAGACTGGTCCACAGAGAGATGATTTTAAGTGAATGGCTGTAGCAGATGGAACACAATGTCCATAGCCGCTGTGTGAGTAGTCGTGGCAGCATCTCTGATACGAAGGATTCTTTAAGGGTAGTAGCGTAGGGCATAGTTTCATTCTCAGAGACACGTTTCCCGAGTCTTACGGGGAATCGAATGATATTTTAGGTTTTCTCAACTTTGGAACTCCATACGAATTTGCGTATCCTGGTCAAAAAAGCTGTGGAACTCCCTTCGGAGAATGTCACCAGCAGCATCAGGGCACCGCTATGTGTCGCAAGAGAAAATTCACCATCTAATACAGACTAATATAGATGGGCACATAAGGTAACCAAAGCTCTGTGGCCAGAGATCAACCACAAAAGATCATTGGAAATCATTAAGCTTAGGGTTATGTCTTTTAAAGAGACATGACAGCAGGTTAGTACTTTCTAAATCTGATTTTTGCAGATATTGTGAGAACTACTCCTCGGAAGATATTACGCACTTATTGTGTGAATGTGAGGGTATTTCTAGAAAGAGATTTGTACATCTAGGAAGGCACTTCTTTAGCAGTCTGGAAGCAGTAGGCTCTAGTAACCAACCGAAGGACCTTCTCAACTTCAGTAGGGCAGGCGATTGCTTGGGCGATTTGATTTAGGCTTTCGGTTTTCTTCTACTATTTTAGACTCACTAAGGGGATAACGATGGGCCCATCATGGTGCCTAGTGTCTTTATGATAAACTCATAATCCTTTTATAACCTAACCTAACCTATCTCTGATGCAGATGCATGTTGTTCTTTGCACAGGTTATGGTAAGTGATCTTGTCTAGTGCAGTCCACCAGATGGTGACGCTATAAGTAAGGATTGATCTGACTATAGGCACATAGAGCCAATGTGTAATATGAGTCTGAAGTCTCCACTGGCATCCAAGAGTAGTGGCTTTCTTGGGTTTCCAGTTTAGTTTCTAATCTAAGGTGAGGCCTATGTACGAGTATTTACCTAAGTGGCAAAGTTAGATATTTTATTCTTCTTGGTGAAAAGAACTTATTCTGTTTTCTAAGGATTTACTCTCAGACAGCATTTTGAGACCTTAGAGGGACATTCTGCATAAGATCGCTTAGCGTTTTGCGGTGGTTCCCGAAGACAGCAATTTTATTGCATCCCCTTCCTTGCAGGGAATTTATTCACTTCTAGATTCTAAAGAAGAGGAGAGATCACACTTTTTTGTAGGGTGCTTCTGTTATCAAACTTCCGAACAGAGGCTTCAGCTTAAAGTTGATCAGCTTGTTTGTAAGTAACTGGTTCATAAAATTCACAGAGCGCTTTTAATTCTTAATGGGCTCATTGTTCCTAAATACTCCCACAATGTCAAGGAAAGCAACCGAAGTGTATTCTCTATAATTCAGTGTCTCCATGAAATCCATTTTGATTTTCTGACTCTAGTTTTGAAGGATTTGAGGTCTTCCTTATTGGAAGAGATCCAGTCGGTGTTAGAGAGCACTACATCCCACTCAGAGAATTTTACTTCTTCAAGACGGTTGCTATTCTATCTTTTGCCTTTACTCTCTACATGGACTGGACGTTATGTTTGAAGTGAATGATTTAAGGACTAGTAATAAGCAGTTATCACATTGCTTAACCTCCGTCTTACAATTTTATATATGTTACATAGTGATCTGCTATGAACAAGCTTTCAAGTAATTTGGAACCGACGTATAGTCTTATACTAACAACTTACATGAATGAAGTTGCAGCGAAAAGGTATTTATAATTCTCCTTAATTTTATACTCGAAACACTTTCACATTATACGGTTTGTGCACAGTTCTTCCTTCTCTTTGCTGCCTGGGACTGAATTTGGAAAAAGACAGTTAGTATTTGAAGGCTCATAAACAACTTACTCATTTCACAACCTTTGTGAATACTCTGATTGAATAAATACTTTGAGTGTGAGCCTACTATGAACTCAAGCATTCATGAATACCAACACGTTTTCGTTTCACAAAATGAATTTTGTTATCGTTTCGTACATGATTGTACAGTGTGCCTGTGTTTAAGTGAATGATTCACAACTGAAAATAAATAGATTCATGCAGTTCTCTGGTACATACTAAGAAAATATAATCAAAAAGACTATTTATCTCTTCATTCCCCTTTGAAGTTCATTCCTTTACGCGACTTTATTTAAATTCTAAGAAAATAATTTTCGTTAAAATTTATTTCCATCAGATAGCAACACTTTCCTTGGAAAGTGAATTAAATGCCAGTGATTACAACTGCATGCGGTCTATGCAACTTGCCGGGTGTTCTAGCGAGATTACTAGCTTTTTCCTGGAAATTTTGCATTCACTTTTTATGCAGAAATTGTTGAAAAGCTTCACAGTTTTATCCAATAATAATAGCTATTTTTTATCCAAAAGTTAATCTCAAAGCCACTGCAAACTGGCTTTTTCTAAATATTGCTTTTGCTTATTTTCTGCGTTTTAATTTACAGAGAATTGAGTTTTTTTTTTTCAAAACTTATAATTCAAAGGAAATAATTTAGTTGAGCAAAATAGCATTTTCTATTCAAAGGCCTCCCTCAATTTTTTAGAACTAGTTTTTGTCTACACATTTTTATGTAGAAAAGCTCACCGAGAGGTTCGATTTTTTTTTTGTTTTTGTTGTATGGATCGTGGGCATATCATAAGAAAAGTAAAATGCTGTAAAAAAATAAATATCGATTTTTCTCTCTTTCGAATTATGTAAGAATCTTCGTCAAAGCTAGGCAACAACATGTATGTTTCGATGATTGATTGTCACTTGCAAAAAGGAAAAAATAATTTCCGAATGGACTGATTGACAACCTTGAATTATCTAAAAATTATAGACCAGTTTTAGTCATTTATGGCGCAAGGTGTCAGAATTTAGTAAAACCAATTCACATAGCTTCGAGCATTAACGACTTATAATGGCACTAATTTGAATGCTTCAATAAAGAAAAGGCAATGTAAAAGCGAAAATGGGGTGATAAAATAACTTTTTTCATAAGAATTTAAGTCCTCATCCTCCAAATGGACTGCAGAGATTCAATTTCAGTCATTGAAACGCATGGGTACAGAGCCCACTCTGCTGTTACTATCTCAGTAGTAAACAGATTAGATTGTAAGTAGAGGTAGGAACTAGTCACCTTGTCACTGCGGTCTCTGTGAGCCTCTTGTGACTTCCTCATTCTAAAGCTCATTCAGTATCCCAGTGTTGACTAAGCTACGTCTTTGGGTGAGCTAGCAGTGATGTCCTCTGCTTCAAAGCAGAATTTACCCAAATAACGATGACGTGTCCTGCTTAAGCAGTCACAGTGACATAGTATGTATATATCCCCATGGCCATGATATGTTCTATCACTCGACAGTGCCTTGTGAGGAAACCTGTGGCAGAAACCTGAGGAGTTTCATAAATAATTTCGCCTGTCTGTTACCTTCAGTTTCTAGCCAGTATTCTTTTAGCCAACTTTTAATACAGCTTTTAGCTGTGCTGATAGGCGTACCGCAGAATTGTCCAGGCATCATGAAAGGAGAAGCTGAACCTGTTCTGGCTAGTTGGCCAACTATTTCGTTTCCTTCATAGCCGCTATGACCAGATGTCCAAATGAGATGTACTCTGTTTGTGCTGGTTAATACTTTCAGCAGTTGAAGGCAATCGCAAACTTTTTTACTTTTTATTTATACAAGCAAATCGCAATATATAACGATATACACCATCTTGCTTCTATTCACTTGATGGATGATTTTAATATACACAGCTTCAGTCATTTTAAGGAATAAGTTTGTTTCTAAAATGTGTCAAGGTTCTTTATACTGTGTGGAGCATCTAAAACTATTTAATAAGCTCTTGTCCAAATATAGCTAGACTTACCAAGGATAACACGTACCACATGGGGTGATTCATTAAGATATGTTTCTTTCAATCTTAAATAAAACACATAAATTTAATTTGGATAGTAAAAAGTTTATTATGGCCTAAAAGAACAGTATTTTTAAATATGACTTTGTGTAAATGCTGCCCATGACTACGCTTATATGGTCCTTTCTAAAGGTCTAAAGTACGCTTTCAGCGTTGCGATCGGTATTTGCCGAAGTACGCGAATTATATTGGCTTCCAAATTCTGGATCATAGCTGGCTTATCAGCAAAGACTTCTGACTTTAGATGACTTCAGCGAAAATAGTCTTAAAGTGTGTTTTCAATAATAGCAACAAAAATAATAATGGATTCGAAAGGTCGATAATGCACATCATATGTTGCTTGAAGAATACTGATTTTCACAATACATTTGAATAATTTGGAGACGTTTCGAGGTGTGAGCCTTCCCATGACAAAACCTAGCCTTTAACCTCAAAACGAACTTAACACATTTTTAAGTGCACTAACGCTCAGCTTTATTTTGTACCACATCTCCTCTGTTATATGACACTAAAGAGCTGAATAAATATCCAGGGTTTCAAAGGTGGAAAACTTCCCAAAATGTTTATAGAACCTAAAATAGTGAAACTTTTCCCCTCAGAGATGACTTGAAAAAAATAACTGCCCAGCTTCTCCATCCTTCTCCCGTTTTCTCCATATTACGTTCGGTTATTATCAAATAGAAAAATGTCTGGAATGTCTGGAATCTAACAATACCTATCTGACCAGTTGGCACTATCATCCCACTAAACCATATTACACTACTCATCACGGATTCAACTGCGATATCTGGACATTGTTCAAAGGGACTACAAAGCATCCATCCCACTGTCTGGCGATTGTCAGATGGACTATTATTCAAAATCCGTCTGTCATTTGTTAGCCAGTTGACATGACCAGCCGGAAATTACATGTCAATGATATTGCGGTTACTTTTCTGAACCCTATACCGAATCCGACTAGCTTTTTACCCTAAATCATCACCACACAACGTCCTCATTCATTTGTCAATTCATCTTCGAATGGCCTCGTTTGACCCCCAACGATGAGCTCACATGGGGGTTGTTACAACTACAAAACCACATCCACATCATAAAGAAATCAAAATGAATTTGACATTCAAAAAGAACTGTCTGAATGTAACTTGATTAATGAATATATTGGCTTGATATGGGCTCGGCTCCACTATACCTATAAAAATTGTTTTCCACTGCAAACGAAAACACACACACACAATAAACTCAAATGCTAATGAACACAAATCTCGAGCAATAAAAACTCAAATCCGAGCTGAACGCGTGCAAATATTCACATCCTCATAAAAAAGCCATTACGAGGATTCTCCCCCCCCGCTTTCCGTCAGCGCAGCGCCCACCCAATTCAAAGAAGGACGTAGGAAAATTAATTTTCCTCCCTTCAAGTACCTATCTATCACACTTGGAGTGCTTCCATTAAGATGTTTCCCGTTTTCAATTTTCGCCGCGCGCGCTCCCCTTAGGCGAACGGCGGCGACGACGACGACGACGACGAAGACACCGTAGGTGTACCATTCTTACCGGCCTCGGCCATGGCAAAGAAAAGTTCCATTTTCACTCGAATTTCCTTTCCCTTACTCAGCCTGCGTCCTCGTCCTCGTATGTGTGTGATTTTTTGTTTGCTACTTGTTCTTTGTTTGTTTGTTTGTTTAATGTATATGTGTAATATGCTATTATTGCTAATGGCACCATCATCATATAATCTTTCGCCATTACACGGCCGTCGTCGTTCACATGAAACTACAAAGTAAATTGGGTGGTGGCTTTCTACTCCGGCACAAGGGAGGATAATTCGATAGCGCCGACAACACAGCAATTTATAAATAATAATACAAGTATTCCCAGCAAGATTCTCGCGCGATTCACCCCGGGGCACACATGCACGTGACGCGCCTCGAGAAGACGGGCGGAAGTGCCAGCCCGGTATCTCATAGATTGCTCCTGCTAATTACTTGTTGCAGATTTTGTTTGCTTGTTTTTTTTGCAGAAACAAATTTTCATCTTTCGAAATTAAAACAAATGGATTGCTTAAGCGAAGCCAACACTTCCAATGGTGCCACACAATTTGGCAAAAAAAAAAATTGTTGATAATTAATGAAACTCCCGGTGTTGTACGAGTATCACCCTCCAAAAGGGGGGTGCAGTGGGGGGAGAGATATTGTTCTGACCTTAATTGGCGCACAAAAAGTAATACATTTTGGGAAAATTTCGAAACAAATACAAATCACGACGACGGCAAGTTTGGTGCGAGTCTTGGAATCCTCCTCTTTCAAATGTGAAGAGAAAGAGTAATGACCTAATTGCTCATGTAACATATGTTGCACGTTTTTGTTGAGAGCGTTCAACTAAAGTTGTATTTAATTTCTGCCTTAATGTTGAGGAATATCTTCATTTGAGCCACTGAAATTGATTCACATAAATCGTTATAACCGTTATATGGGGGGGGGGGACCTGTAATTGGTTTTTGATGTGACGTTAATGCATCTGGAGAAAATATGATATGCCTCGTCCAAATGGATTGGTTTTCGGTCGTCGTGGCACAGCGCATTAGGATGGGTAACATGTAATCAATTAACTTTTCGACCAAATGTCACACCTATCTTGTAATCAATATTCTGGTATCGTTTTAATATTGAACTTTTGGGATGGAGAACATGTCTTTTAGATACTTTATCGATAAGTACGAAACGGATGCGGATGGTTAGTATGAAAAAATTAGCCCAACGACATGACATGAATTTCACAAGTAAATAAATCTTTTTTTCTTTTCCTATGGAATGAGGGAAAAACAACTTTCAGATGCGACACAAAACTAATTAGTTTGAGGGCAAACTCTCATAAGGATAGAATTGTGGTTGAAATTTTCGTATAATAATGAATTGGCAAGGTTTCCGAGGCAAGGATTCTGACTTCTTCTGACAAAATTTGTTGGACAAAAAAGTTACAAAAAAGGATGCCCCTGGCCACCCAGAGCTTAAGGCTAAAATAAGAAACGAAATTTAGATTACGTACGAGTACATTGTAAAGTAGGTAGTTATGATGACTCCTCCTTCTTTCATACTGAGAAGAAACACTCTATCTCCTCCTGCTTCAGGCGAGGCTATGATATGAAGTAAGAGGATCTTAACCCCCCAACTCTACTGCATGCCTATCACTTCTGAATTGGAACAGGAAGCTCTCTTAGGGCAGTCGGAGAGCACGAAATAGTATCCAAACCAGCTACCAAGTATCTTGACGTTATGCTTATGACTGATTCAAGGATGCCGCCATTGCACCGATTATTCCCAAATAGGAGGGCCAAGATACAGCCGAAGACTACTCTTAGCTAAAGTAGTCACTTCCGCCGTTGTTATATATAATATGAAGGTGACTTCGTACAAATGAGGAATCATAGCAGTAAATCGACTTAGACCCCGCAGCCTGCGTATCGCAGAAATGTCCCCCATTGATTGTAGAAAAAGTTCTTAGAGAGTAGAAACGAGGTGAAGCACAAGCCTTATAGAATGGTAGCAACGCTGGAGTTGTTCAACCAAGAGCTGGTGGACACACCGCCTTGTACTGACCTTAGAGCTTTGGATTAACCGCAGTTCTGCTTAACAC
Source organism: Chalcosyrphus nemorum (assembly GCA_949716465.1). Taxonomy (NCBI): domain Eukaryota; kingdom Metazoa; phylum Arthropoda; class Insecta; order Diptera; family Syrphidae; genus Chalcosyrphus; species Chalcosyrphus nemorum. Next base: position 87,896,679 of record OX454332.1, read on the forward strand.
AATTCTTACGGGAAATGGATGTTTTCACTCATATCTGCTCCATTAGATGAACGATGACTCCCCCGCTTGGCCATCCAGCAATGAAACCGCCGAAAACGTGGAGCATGCATGAATTCAGACGACAAGTAAGTCATAAGCCCCCCTGCGATGGAATGCCAAAAAGGCGATACCGAAGGGATAAGGTCAAGAAGGGATAATTGAATAGTAGGTAAGAATCTCACAGTGTTACCGGGTACGTTTATTGATAACATATACTTCTTGTCCTCATTCATTTCAAGGGCAACTCGTTTCGCCCGCTCTTCAATTTGAATAAACTTCTCTACGATGACTTGACTGGATCTTCTGATGATGTCAATATCGTCTACGTATCCCAGAAGTTGGATAGATTTGTGAAAGAGAGTGCCTTCCGTGTTGATCGTGTTGCCCTGCACATATCTGTTCCCACACAATATTGAAGAAGTTAGATTACAGCACATCTTCTTGCCGGAATCCGGTGGACGTTTGGAAGAGTTAAGAAGAGATGTTTCCAAGTTGATCAGAGCATCGCGTATTTTCCAGAGTTACGCGACAAATCTATAAAAGTTTTGACGGTATCCCGAATTTTTCTATCGCCTGGTGGAGCTCAAGACGATGAATGCTGCCATAGGTGGCTTTAAAGTCGATCAAAAGGTCGTGGGTTTCGACTTGAAATTCGTTGGTCTCTTCCAAGATTTGTGAGAATGTGAACATTTGGTCTATTGTCGATCTTCTGGGCCGCAAGCCGGAAGGTTTTAGACGTTCACACAATACGTTGGATAGGATTTTATATGCGACATTTGACAGCGATATGCCTTTCATGAAGATGGGGCATCAACAAAGAATAACTCTTGACAATCGCAGCTTTGTAATCTAATCAGGCAGCTTGGCAGGAAAGGAAAGACCCTACTCTTCCCAATCCTTTTCTACAAAGCTGAAAAATAGACTTCTTCGAAGTCCTGCGAAGACATCATACTTATGTATATGGTCTCTTCGACAGAAAAATACTACTCAAGAGCTTACCCAGATCAGCCACAGCAGATTGGATGTTTCAGATGGCTACAATATTAGAGCGAATGAATACCAACTCTTCTTTGGCCAGCAGGTCAGATGGAAAACGAAGTAGTATGGACCTCAGAAACTCAAGGGGATCTCAACAACTCGCGGCTGGAGTCAATTACCTAATGACCGAAGTAAATAAGAAAGTTTTTCAGTTGAGGCCCGGGCTTACCACAAAGTGTAGTAAGTATGACATCAGGTTCTAACACATTCTTACTACGGATGGAGACTTAACGCGAGGTCTATCTCTTTAAAGATTTATTCAATTCAGAAATTTGACCTTGGCCTTGCTTGGCTTTCAGGGCAACCTATCCATCACAATGTGGCTTTTTCATTATAGGAAGACAGACCCAGAACACATTGAACCCAACCAAAGTATACAAGATGTCCACAGACAAGCCCGACAGCTAGCGCAGCGCAAAACAAAGTTTTTTTTTGAATTTGGAAGAATATCTATCCACATCTATAGCAGGGACTTAAAGTTCATACAACTATCATTCATTTTACCTCATAGTGCTCCATCAAAAGTATCCCATGTCCGTACATATTGGTCGAAAAAATGTATATCTATCTACATTTAGGGAACAGAAACTTGCTCTGTGTCTGTGAAAACTTCTCGAGTATCATTCTCATTATAGATCTCTTGTAACTTCTCCCCCAGAAGGACACTCTTAAAGTCACAACACAACTACACTCGAACACTTCTTCAAGACAAATTGGAGTGCGAACATAGTATTAAAACTTTCCTCGAAATATCGCTTATTTACTTACTTGCCGGACCTTACTTTATTCTCCTAATTAGATTCGTTTTCTGGCAAACAAAAGCCAGTGACAAAAAAAGTACCTAGCTACATCTATCTCCCACACTCTCTGGCAAATAATTGAATTAAAATCAAGTTAACTTTATCTAAAGAAAGTTTTCCCAGGGCTGACTGGCTGGCTGGTGTTATCGCCTTAAAATTTACTTAGACGAATGTTAGGTGGGATATGTTGGTTGAAAAAAAAAGTACAACTTACAGACAACTTCAATTGAATTAATCAAAGCCAGAAAAGCTAAACTGAACAAAGAGTTCTGAATCAAAAATTTCACACTGAAAACGGATTAAATATGTGCAAAACTAATGTAATTCCTCAACTCAACCAATGAATGGAGTCACGTCGTCAGAAGAGGCGAATCCAAAATCGCATTAGGGTGTTTCTTCCTCGTCGTTGGCGGGCGCCACAAGAATAACCTCGTCCTTGTTTCAAGTTTCACGCATCAATTCACTTGGAGATTCAATGTGTGTGTACGCTTGAGAGATGGTGGAGAATCCTTCAAAGGAAAGATACAAAACTTTCCAAAAGGTTAGATAATCCATCTGGGGATTATGGTACCGTTTTCTCTCTCGCTCTCTGTTGCACGCTCAAAGAAGTTAGATATCCTGGCGAGATTGTGCGTGAGCGTTGTCTGGGTTCTGGTGGTGCTCTCTACTAATACATTATGCAAGTCGCAATCAAAAGCCAACTAATTACACATAAATTTCCATGGGCCACACAGAGCTTCAACCTTGTAATCGCTGCAGCAATTACCACACACCGCGCATATTAGATCGTAAAATTAATGGCAAAGCGAAGAATTCCTTGGTGAGCCATCTCCAACACGGTTTAGAGTTCAAAAAAAAAAATGGGAGCAAAAAAATAAAAAATAAGGTGAAAAACCGCACACGAGAATGTTTCAATTTGAAATTTACATTTGATTCGCTGAGGAATTTCATAAATTGTATGTTGTGCGCCTCTGTGTGGATATGTTGGGCCTCGTACACATACAACATTAATTTGGATACGCGCAAGACGCAACAAAGATTTGTAGTAATTGCTTTGAAATACGAATTACTCCACTGGCATTGCGCGTTAGGGATCCGTTCTAGAGGTACCTACATGTGTATTAATTTTCAATGAATAATCAGAACGCGGAATGCTTAGTAATTTCGAGTCTTGATGTGATGGATGCAAGCTCTTGTCCCGCGGGAGGAAAGAAATTTCATCTGCGAGCTTGTAATTTTTCATATTTATTTGTTTGGTGTATAATTTTTAGAAAAAAAACTTGCGTGAGTCTGCACAACAACCCCTTGCACCATGATTGTCATGACTGGCATTATAAATTACAGACCATGTAGGTTGACAAGTGTACATTACCCTAACCTTGCAATATGACAGAGCGCAGCAACAGAAGCAGAACAACATCACAACAGAAAACAACATCTGGGATTGAAGGAACTTGTTCTTTGGGGTGGCTTTCGATTAAACTTCACTTTGACAACATCTACAGTGATGTGAACTCATCTTGTAAGGCCATGGGTATTTAAGGCATCCTTGCCATACAGAGACCACTGAGCAGTAAGCTCCCGAAAAAGGGAAAACATGGATTCCAAGAACTCTAGAGGTATATGCATTCCTCCAGCCAGAAGACCCATTTACATTGAACTATCGACGTCAAACAGGCAGGTCTTTACAACATTTACTTTCTATAGAGTTCGAGACGCCTCTGTCTAGCTGGACGGACATTCCAATAAAAGTCGTAGGCATTATTAAAGCTTAATACTTACTTACTTATGTCCTAAATCTCCTCGTGAGTCCTACGGCCTGTACAACGCCTATGCCATCGTGTGCGGTTTCTGCAAATGTGCCTCAGCTCTCCCTAACTCATTCCCAGTTGCCGTGCTTCCTTCTGAACTGTACTGCAAAACATACTCCTAGGACTACCGCATATCCTGCCATCGTGAGTAAGCGGGTTCCATTGCATCGCTTGGTTAGCTATGGACCCGTTACCCTTTCGGAGAGTGTGACCAATCCCCTGCCACTTTCTTCGTCGTATGATTGTGCCTATATGTTCATATCCTGTTCTCTGATAAAGATGTTCGCTAGAGATGGGTTTGACCAGAAAATCCTTAAGATGTAGGGCAGACACCTATTGACTAACGTTTGTAGCTTCCTCGTGATAGTGACGGTCATTCTCCACATCCATATAGCAGCACGGATTCACCGTTGGAACGGAACAGTCGTAGCTTGGTGTTTAGGCTAATTGCATTACTTCGCCAAACTGTGAATAGCATTCCAAATGCAAATTTAGCTTTGCCTTTTCGGCTGGCTATCCAGTTCGGTTTCACCATCGGTTGAGGAGGTTTTGGAAACTCTCTACTCTCTCAACCAGCAATGCACATATGAGTTGATGAGTTCGGGCCTAGGCTGATCATTCTTGTTTTTGTCGAGTTAATTTTCAGCTCAATGACGTCTGCTTCTCTCTCCACATTTGCTGGCACTTGGTGAAGGTCCTTTATTCGGTGAGACAGAAGGCATACATCGTGGGGGTAGACGAGGTTTTTGAGTTCAGATGTAAGAGTTGATAAAGCCGCATTTAGCACATCGCTAATTCTCAATAAAAACAGTATTGGTGAAAGTATGCAGCCTTGTCGAACCCCACTTTGGACTTCGAATTCCTTAGACAGGCTTCCTCTGTAAAAAAAAGTGATGATCCGCAGGATGTTGGTGTGGTCGACACAGGAGGATCCAGATCGGAAACCTGCTTCCTCGACCTCGAGTGTTTCGTCAAGGTGTTCCTTGATTCGCTCCAGGATGATTTTAGCTATTATAGCCGCACGAAGTAATACCTAATCGATGTCCCGCGGGGAGAGGATAGTGGTTGAAGTTTGTAGGGTGTGTGCTCAGTACGTAGGTAATTATAGTAACACTCGGTCTTCTTTTGTCTATGAAGATTACACATCCATGGCGCAACCTAAAAACAAAAGGATATTATTCTACCAAAAAACGCAGGCTGACTAAGGATATGCCAATTGTATGAAATCCGCAGTAATTCATTCTTTGCCTCGGCAAAAATGACAGATTGCTAACGTCCTTAATTCATTTAACTCCTTAAGTGCTCACATCTCAATTCAAGTCAAATTTATTCAAATAAGCCATTCAAAATGAGCACAAATAAAGTTCGTCCACTTTATATTTAATATGTAAAAAATTCCAGCACGTCATTAAGATCTACATTAGCTCTGTGGTTGCTTGGCATTAAGGCAGCGCATAACGCCCGTATTCAATTGTGTACGCATTTTCCAGAACAATTCCTGCAATTAGTGGTACCTCTCTAAATACTTCTACTTACCTGCAGGATAATAGTTTAAGTACACAATACCCGCATAATGCAATGCCACTGAGGACTCCGTTTATTCCATTTCAAAAAAAAAAAAAGAAAAAGAAGAAAGAAAACGCAAAAATATGTAAAGAAGGAAAAAAAAAAACTCTGAAGAGGACCAGAATTTTTCTCTCATCCTCGCCCACTGATGCATCAAAGAATTCGCACCCACCACCACCAGAACATATGCATGGCAGTAGTAGCTCATCCTCATCCGTAGTTTGTGGTTGAAAGTAAAAGCCAGTTCTGCTAATCCTTATTACTCTCGTATTTTTTTTTTCTTTTTCTTTTTTATGCCCGCATATAAATTCCAGACATTATGTGTTTTTTGCTTTCGCCTCGGCTTCGCAGTATTCTAGAGAATCCTCTTCTGTCTGTATTCTGCCGTCTCGCCAACGACTCTGGCTCGCTTGTTTTTTTTTTTTTTCTTCACTTGAACGTCCTTTGGAGGAAAATTACAAAGGAGTGTAATTAGTGCACCATTATTCCCGGCTTCTGCAACAGGACAAACTTTTTTTTTGCTATCCCTTTCTCACTTTCCGTTTATCCTTCTTTGGTAGATATATTCCGCTCTATGAGACTGCACAACGATGGCTATATAAAATGGTATAGAGAACAAAAGAGGTGTTTTTAAAAACCACTTAACAGACAAGGGTTTCAAGAACTGGTAATTGGGGGAGGCTATGCAGGAATTTACTTTAGCAAACGATGATGCGGCCTTAAGATGAATATGGGTTGGATTGGGTTGGGTTGGGGTAAGAAGGACATCAATGGATGGCGAGATTGCCTGATGAGTAGGCATTTAGAGAGGTGCTCATTTCGTTCAGCCTTTATGAGTGGAAAGTGGTCGGCAATCGGAAAGGGTTTTACGACACGGAATTCATCAAAATTGTGTAAATCCGTGAAAATTTATTATTGTTTTTTATTTGGTCGTTGATTGACAAAAGGGAGGAGCATTATATCTACAATCAATGGGCTGGCAACGGAAGCAAGCTGAAGTGCGACAGCAGAACCGTTTACAGAATCACCAAGGAGCGTGAAGGGCTTAGACGGTTCGTTGCTCATATCGGATGAAGATCAACTCAAGAGATGGAAGGAGCTAAATAGAGTATTCAGCACCAATATGCACCCAAGTCAGAAGGAAGTGTCCGCAGAAAGAAATTCCCGAATTCGCACCACAGCCCCCCAGTAAGGATGAGATTATTACCGCGATCAAAGCACTAAAAACTAACAAGGCGGTAGGAGGCACACCAGCGGAACTTTTTCAAGTTGCGCCAACAGCATCGGCAGAGCTACTGTTCTCACTTGTGGGGAGAACATGGGAAGCCGAGAGTTTTCCGGATGAATGGTGGAAAGGAATGATCGTCAAGCTTCCTAAAAATGGCAATCTAATGCAGTGTGAAAACTTGAGAGGTATCTTCGTGCTGCCTGCTGCTCGAATCATCCTGGAGAGAATCAAAGAACAGCTCGAAGACACACTCAGGTTTCCACTCTGGATACTCCTGTGTCGACCACATCCACACCTTGCGGATGTGATGAGTTTTACACAGACGGAAGCTGTCTGAGGAATTCGAAACCCGAAGTGGGGTTCAGCAAGGCTGCATACTTTCACCAATACTCTTTTTATTGGTGATAAGCGATGAGCTAAGTGCAGCCTTATCAACAGAAAATGGAGGACTTCGATGGACTCTTACATCTGAACTCAAACACCTAGACTACGCCGATAATGTGGACTTTCATAAATGACAGCAAATGTGGAGAAGGAAGCTGACGTCGTTATGCTGAAAGTTAACTCGGCAAAAACAAAAATGATCAACCTAGGACCAAACTCTTCAACTCATACATGTATTGCTGGGCAAATGGTTGAGAGATAAGAGAGTTTACAATACCCTGGGAGTATTGTCTCAACCGATGGCGAAACCGAACTGGATATAGCAAGCCGAATAGGCAAACCAAAATATGCTTAAATATGAAGCTACGATTATTTCCTTCCAACCTTGAATCCGCTCCGCAATATGGATGTTGTCCCTGGAGAGTGGCCGTCACTATCACGAGGAAGCTGCAAACGTTTGTTAATAGGTTAGGATTTTCCAACCAAACCCTATCGGGTCAGGAACCTATAGGCACAACCATACGATGACGAAAGTGGCAGCTAATTGGTCACAGTCTCCGAAAGGGTGACAGATCCATAGCTAACCACACCATGCAATAGAACCCGCTTCCCCAGGATGGCGGCTGTCCTAGGAGTACGTGGCGCAGAACACTGGAGAAGGAAGCACGGCATCTGGAAAAGAGTTGGGGAGAGCTAAGGCACATTTCCAGAAATCGCACACGATGACGCGTAGGCGTTGTAGAGGCCCTAGGGCCCACAAGCGGATACAGAACATAAGTCAGTAAAGTAAGTAAGTAATTACTTGCCCATTTCTTCAATACATTATGCTGACCTCAATTACTTACCTTTACTATTCAACTTCCAGAAATGGTTGAATCCAACTGCATAACTGCATAAAGAATACCACAACTATTTTGGGGTAATGAATCGATTATATTTCCGTCTTAATTAACTCCCTTGGCAGACCCTTAATAATTGCTCCCAAATAACTTTCCACACCATAAAATGGGACTTTTTCTCAGTCGTACATACTTTAAAAGAAATTTTCTTTTACTAATGAAGTTGCTCATTTCGCCAAGAAACACCCGTTCCTGCCTTTTTAACCAGAAACACACAGCACTGAACAAAATATTTAATAAGCAAGCTGGTTAGGAAAAATAAAAAAAGGACCAAAAGATGATGTAAGGGCACAACGGCTACAACCTACATTCAAACATACATAACTTGCAAAAGGAAAAATTAAAATGTTAAACCTTACAATGGTTCTTTTGCTCCTACCCAACATCCAGTTGGTGGTTTAGCCTTTGAGGATAAGGAAGAGAAAAAAAAATTAAAGATTTTTCCAACTAGTTGACCCATTAAATAAGGGAGAGAAAAAAAAAAGGAGCACAAATAAAAGATCTCCACAGCAGTCAGGATCCGTTGCCGTTGCCGTTGCACTGCCGGATTTTAATTATCCTGATTGGTTTTTGTACGAATGAGCTAAGGATATAAGATCGTTTGAGTTTTATGTACCTTCAAACGGCTGAGCGTTGCATTATCTGCCCCAGCCACAGGGTAATAGGTCATAATTAAAATTTAAGCAGAACAAACGAACTTGCACATCCTTTACCCTTTGCGCTGCTCCCCTGATACCTTGTGTGCTCATACCATGGCGGAAAGTATTTCCATTTTTAGGATTTTGGAATACCACAACCATAAACAGTTATGGGTTACTGTGTAATGTCAATAATGCCGAAGGCTATGCACGGTTTTCGAAGGCGAACAGGACGATAGGATACATTTATGTGGAGTGAACGATGCGATGCTAACGAGAATTTGGTGGTTTTGTCTGCGGTATAAGGTTCATCCGTTTTTCATCCCTCGGCCGGCCGTTTAAATGCGAATAAGTCTCGTAAAGTGTAAAGGCAGCCAGGCTTACTTTCTACTCCTCTTGCCTCAAGTCGTAAAAAATGCCGAGAAAACTGAAAAGGCTGTGTGGATATAGCCCTTAATGTGCCTCGTGGAATTTCGTTAGATTTATAGGCGAAAAGTCATTCAATTAATGCGAAATTAGTTTTGTCTGTTTGCGGAGAAACTAAATGAAATAAATTTCAACTGCTGTGCGGATATTGCTTGAGGGGGGCAATCGGCAATCAGTTGGATGGATGGATGGACTAGGGATGGAATCGTTGATTACTTAGATTATAGTCCTTATAAATAGAACCGATTTATGTTCATGCAATTTTGAGTGTATTTGCTTTTTGAGATAGGCATGGGCTTCGTATTATGACCTTTATTCAATTATTTATATCTGATAATACGAGGAAATAAGGATATTTGGGTGCTTATGTGGGTATGTACTAGGCAGTGCAATTGACTATACAAAATTGGATGCAAGACTCCATATACATATCCATGTCCATATCCTCCAATTGGGGCCAAAAGAAATTGGTTTTCGTCGACCGATAGCGATGGCCGTTGACAGTGACGGCCTGGCCCAATTCATTCTCAAGGAAGTATAGCCCGCGGATGCCGCCAGTCCAAAATCCAGACCAAACAGTGGATGTATTGCAATTCGATTGATCTCGTGCGGATTATTACCGTTCTCAATCCCACAATTTTTTCCCATTCATCCAGAAAAAAATGCTAAATTTTGCTCGAACAGAAGTCCCATTTACATCAATCAATTTGCTGCTCTTTAACGCTATAACTCTTCATGTTGATTTGGCAAGACGGATTAAACTAAAAACAGTCAATTTTGTGGATAATGCCTTAACAATGTGGTCGCCATCACTGGTCAAAGTTGGGAAATCCTTATTGGAAAACACATAATGTTCTTTAGTGTGTGCCGCTGTAATACTTCAAACAAAAAAGTTGCACTAAAGGAGTTTGAGTTCGACACCCCTGCCCTACACTCTTATTTGTTCTCTTTTGTCACATATATGTATATACTTTAGTTATGTCCTGTATCCCCTTATGGGTCTTTGGGCCTCTACAACACCTACGATCTCTCATGTGTGCTATTTGAGTAAGCTTATTCCATGACACTTCATTAGCTGTATGGTTGTACCTACCGATTCACGGCCCATTCTCTGATGAAATTGTTCGTTCAGGATACAATTTTGATCGAAGGCCTCATATAAGAGACGAAAAGACCGCTTAATAGACGACAATAGTCCTGCTCCTTCTGATAAAACTTATTTGAACTACTTTTGCTAAAATGTGCTGCAGGATTTGAGAAATCATGAGACATCTATTCACTTCGAGGGCCTGCCCGAGGTGATCTAACTACTATCTATGGAAAGCCTTGGACAAAATAAGGAAACCACCACCAACAAGGATGTCTGTTAGTGAATCAATAAGGCGTATCTTTAAAGACCTTATTTGAATTTAATTTTCTGGTCAACCACTATAGCTCTCAACACATAAGGATGAAGGCTATTTCCTTATATATCCTCCGTACATTCCATGAATGTATGGTATATTCATAATTAAAAAACGTATACATTCAAAAGACCAATACACTTTTTTTGTTAGCCCCAAAAGCACAATTTACAGCTCAATCAAATGAAAATTCCAACATTCTGCTGCCATCGATAAAGACAAACAGCATCAAACATAAATGAACTCCCCTTGGAACACAAGCCTCAGAGGACAAATCAATCAAAATACCAAAGTGACAGCAAGCACTCGCCCTTCAGCTTTCCCATCCTCCTCCTTGATTCGTACTCACTAACTTCTACTCCCCACAATTTTCTATATCTTAATGATCAACAGCAACCCTCAATGATGCAAACATCCCAGAGGAGGATAGACACAGGCATTTCTTTCGACCACTTGATGGCTAATAAAAAATCCACCCCCATTGTCCACAAAAACGTCATCGACGCCGTCAAAATATTGAACGTGCACTGTCTACGTGTCATTTAAGCTGAGGAAATTATTGGGCAAAAGGACTTTTGTTTTGTCCCTCATCCCGACCGGAATCGGATTGGAGAAAGACTGTTTTAGCTGATTCTCGGATAATTTCCTAGTCACCAGCGACTCATGAATTTGAAATTCTATACACGAGATATCCTTAATATAATAGTCGGTCAGTTAACATGGACATTTCCCTTAACAGAGGCCAATAAGCGAACCGATAAAACTTCATCCAAGAGATTCAGATATAAACACATACATCGATGTATATACTTTTCTTCAAGGAGTGGTAGATATAAGCAATAGCTGGAGGTAGATGTTAGTAAGAAGAACTTCAAAAGAATTTTAATAGTTGTTGAATATATCCTTTTAGAGGATTTCACCCAGTCCTGCTGCATGCGGATGAATTTCTGAAAACGTGTGACTAAATAATGAAACGCACGTGGTTCTCATTTTACGCTCTCTTTCAACAGAAATGTCTGTAAAATTAAATTGAATCTTTGAAATACTATATCTGAACATGATGTCCGTGTCCGTGTCCTTTTTTTTTTTTTTTCTTGCGTTCGTGCTACGTCAGACGCATTTCAATGTTAACGTGTCCTACGAATACCAAAAATTAAATTTGAAATAATCTCTCTCTTACTCGCTGGCTTGTCGGAAGGACACTTTTCATGTTATGCACTAATAATGTCTATGGGTGTGTGTTCGTGTTTTTGTGGAAAAGAGAAGTGTGTATATCCTTGTGAATAGCAAAGAGGATATCCATGCAATCGGCACTGTAGAAGGTGAACTAGCGCGCTAACTCTCATGATAAATGATCGACATACAACTTAAAAGGACACTTAACTATGCTTTATTCGAGCGCACGAACTAACCAACAACCCAATGCATTGGTGCTACTGCACGTGCACTACTACTACTCAAAAAAAGAAAAAAGGAGTGCGAACGATGTAAACTAAACGAGACCACTTCTCGTAGAGTGCTGCAATTTGCGAGTGTTTCATGGTAAATTTGTCAGTTTGTTGATTTTGACAGCAAATGATTTACAATTTATGCAAATGGCAATTGATGTATGTAATTGATGTTCCACCCTAGATGGATCTGGCCCTAGATGGGATAATATTGAAGGGAGAGTTTTTTTTTTCTTTTTATTAAGAGGTCCTTCGAGGAAAATTGAACCGGACACGAGGAGTTATTGTTTGTTGAATAAATGAATATATTAAGAGAGTAAACTTTTTATTTATTTTTTCTTCAAGGATATAAAAGACCAAGTGACGGCCGATAGGGATAAAAGACAAAAATAAATTCTTACCATACGCAGATGAAAATAGAAAAGTTTTTTTTTTACTTTTTTTTTTTTGAGTTGTTGCATAATACATCGATGCTTTAGCTGTTGCTTCTGAATTTTTGTTTTGATTTCGACCGAAAAGTTGATTCCTTGAACTTTGGGCTATAAACTTTGGATATTCTAACGTTTAACAATACGTCAGTGGTAAGTCCAAGGAATATAAGAGGAAAAAAGGATGAGAAATTCTTTTAATTTGGCAGCAAAAATACCAGGTGACGTTTATTAACATAGCTGGCATAATATTTGTGCGAACAAAAAGAGTAAGGCCCATGTAAGGATTTTAGAAATTTTTTGCCTTTTGCTCAGTAGGAAGGTCAGTTCTAAAACATCCTTCATGAGGGTCGCAGGGGTTCGATGATCAAGTACACTCACCATCTCTGTTGATCCTGCACTCAATTGCTACGAGTTTTTCTACCTACGACCTCATATTCTGCCAACGGATGTCATTTCACTGCTTATACCGGACTTCTATTGTTATTCTTATGACCACAAGTGAGAGTACGAAGAAACTCAGACTTATGGACTGCCACACAACGTTAGCTTACCTAAAAGTAGATCGGGTAAAAGCTCTCAGAATCGATCAAGAATAAAACCCATTAAGGGCATTTTGAAAACGACCTTAGACCTCATTCCAACATCATCGATTTGAGGGTAGTCAAGGATAAACCAATCCTCAGCAAAAAGCAGACGAATCATTTTGAAGCCTCCCACTTTAACTTAGTTGTAACTCCATGTACACAATAAAGAGCAAAAGTGACAAAACGTCTTTGCCTGTATTCAAACAGATAGGCATAGGATAGTCCTTAACAACGAAGGATCTATCTCATATTGCCACACAACACGCGATACATGCCTGCAAAACAGGTGCAGACATAGACAGATTTGGCATACTGCCATGCCTGGCTAATCACCATTACTTGCTCCCAACCGTGACTTAACTACAGCTCTGGAATAAGCGTAATCTCTCTTGCCCCCCTTCTTGAAAAGAGAGACAATGACCCCCAGTTTGCCAATCAAAAGTAACTTCGTCACATTCTCAGGACACTCCAATGACGTTACTCCGGAAATTCCAAAACGCCAAACACGTCCTTGTAAAGTGCAAAATGTATGAGACTGAGAGAAACAATCTAGAAAGACAGGTAACAGCAAAGAGCCTAAAAGGGTTCATGCTATCAAGCTAGGGAAACCGCTGCCAGCATCATTGCAAGCATTATGCAGGAGTTACGACGGGAAAATCAAACACGGAGAAGGGAAGACGAAGAGAGCCCTACAACAGGACGTCGAAACCTGCCACTACGAAAGAATGCTTAGATCAGCGGTACTGTAGAGAACCGGACAGGCTTCGGGGGCAGTGGTTTAGCATCTAAACATGTTCAGGTCGCTCTTCGCCTACACCAGCAGACTTATTGGGCTCTACGTAAGAAGATAGATCCATCATCCTCGACACTCTGTTCAGAATAAAGCCAAACGCAAAGGTATTCGTACGACAACGCTTTCAACAAAATGACGTTTCCTTTCTCGGAGCCACATTGGTCTCTTAAAAAGTCTTGCTCGCGAAACTATATTCACTTTCCAAATTTATCCTTTCCAGACAGTTCTTTGGCTAATTTCACAGCTAACTTACAAATTCTTAGCGCCTCACTACAGGTTTCGAGAAGCGGAATTTCCTAAGTAAATCCACACCTTGAAGGATCTATTCTTTTCCCCGCTGGGTCCTAGATAGGTAGGTAGAAGTGGTGCCTGGACAATTCATCGGCTTGCTCATTCCCATGAACGTTGCTATGCCCTGGAACCCATATAAGAGTTATCATGGAATGGTCTCCAAGCCAGGCTAGTTCTTCTCGGCTTTCCAGAACTGTGATGGTAACCGAATCAATGGCCTTGATAGCAGCCTGACTGTCAATGAAAATGCCGATATTTTGTCTCGGTAGGGTATTGTTGTGTTGTTTGATATCACAGCAGGCTTCACGGATAGCTAGTACTTCGGCCTGAAAAATGCTGGAAGCATATAGTCTATAGGATTTTGAGATGTTTAAGTATTCCGAAAGAAGCCAGCACTGAATACACAGTCGATTTTTGAACCATCAGTGCATACAGTAAGGTCAAAATCTTGTACTTTAAACCTCTTTAGGAAGTTTATTTTGTGGATGATAGCAAGTTCTCTTAGTAGAAAATCTACGATGCTGCTGTGCGCATAAGGTTTTGCTGTCCTGCACTTAGACTCTCTGAGTCTGAACGCACTATGTGGAGTCACGTTTGTAATATGAAGGAGATGTAGGATGTCTGTAAGAGCATCTGTTGGAGTCGTACGGAGAACTCCTGTCGTACATATACATGCCATCCTTTGAACCCTGCACAGTTTGTTGATGTTGAAGGCTTTCTTAAGGGCTGACCACCATACTATCGACATATCGGCCGTGTACATCCATTGGTTAAATTTTGGTCACAAACCCTGGAAATATTTAAGTCAAAATTAAGTTTATGACGTCTTAATACCTTTCAGTATAATAATGCTTCTGCCTTTCAAATTTAAAATATACCTACCTACATACTTTGCGTCTTCTATTATTAAGTTCATGTGTCAAGCAATGAACCATATGGGAATGTTTACATTATCCCTAATAGCCGCCGGTGCTTACTTAAATTTATCTCTTTCTTTTTTTTTGTATTCCAAATCAACACATCAATCACAACAAATTCATAGCTAAGAACTCTCATCAAATTCAAAATTAATTCAAACCATTCTGATCCCAAAATAAACTAACACAACAGCCCGAATAATATGAAATCAAATTATCATTTTCCAAGTTTGTATGGCAAACAAATAATCCTCCAGCGAGGCTATGTGTATTTACATTTCTTAGTGTTGTTACCCTATGCTGAATTTCCTGTGAAACCAATGGCTCCTATCATCGATGTTTGTACACGTCCACTCTACGCCTTGAGACCGCCGGCTATAGTTAGTCAACCGAAAAATTCTGAACAACGGATAGAGATAGATACATCGATTTTTATTTTGCAAAAACTTTGTTCCTTTATTTGGCAAACGCAACTCTGCAAACGGAGTGCAACAAGACCTAGAGCACGAAAGGAAAACTTTCAGAAAAGTTCAAGTGTTTTTTTTTAGCAGAAGTTTTGAATAGAACAGGAACGTATTTTCCAAATAGACATGTTGTTCAGAATTGTATTCGAAATTACAACAAAAACCAGGCCAAGGAATTCATATCACGTAGTTTAAGCTGCCTCCCAAAGAATGTAAATGAAAATAAAACCCTAGCAGCAAATGCAGCATATAAAACCAATTTAACAATATATTGGAGTGTGTTTTTTAGTTTTTTAATTTGAAGTTTGAGGATGTCTTTGTTTGTGAAAGCCTCTTTGCTTTTGGCTGATAACACAAACAAGACACAACTTTGGTCTGATACAACACAAAGCACAAACAAGGTTGTTTATGGTATTTAATTAAAAAAATTGCCAAATGTCAGTAATTCTGACTTAACTACAAATATTTGCGTGCTATTCGCGTAAAAAAACAACTGAATTGGGTCTATAAAGGACTGAAACATCTGTCAGTATTTATGTCGGTGAATCTCATTATCTGACTAATGGTTTTGTATTTGTTAGAAATGAGTGTACTGCAGGGCTAACAAGACTGTCATATCTGTCAGTATTTTTGTCAGCAAAAGTCATTATTTGATAAATGATCTTGTATTTGTTAGAAATGAGTATAATGCAGGGCTAACAAGACTGACACATCTGTCAGTAAATGTCATTATCTGATTAATGGTTTTGTATTTGTTAGAAATGAGTGTAATGTAGGACTTACAAGACTGTCATATCTGTCAGTATTTTTGTCAGCAAATGTCATTATCTGATAAACGATCTTGTATTTGTTAGAAATGAGTGTAATGCAGGGCTAACAAGACTGTCATATCTGTCAGTATTTTTGTCAGCTAATGTCATTATCTGATAAACGATCTTGTATTTGTTAGAAATGAGTATAAGGCAGGGCTTAAAAGACTGACACATCTGTCAGTAAATGTCATTATCTGATTAATGGTTTTGTATTTGTTAGAAATGAGTGTAATGCGGGGCTAATTCCACAATTCTAATTAAGAGGATGATACATAAACCAAAACACCCTGTTCCCGTCTTGTACATCACACTCTAGCTCATCATCATACATCACACTCTACGACTTCAATCGATTGCCGAAATGTATCCGAATTTTCTGTCCTATACCCAGACTGATGAATAACAACTAAAACAGAATCAAAGCTCAATAAAGATTAGAACGATAAACTGTTCTTAATGTTGTGTGCCTTTTGGGAACAATAATTTAACTTTCTTGTCTCCGGATGAGGTTAACTATATACAAACACAATCCTAGCCTGGACCATATTTCCCACGCCCCCTAAAGTTACTTTTTTTTTTTTTTCTTTCGTTTGTTTCTCCACCAGATGCAATGAGTTATGACAAAACTTTCAGTTAAGCTCCTATAAATTAGATTTCATGCGGTTCTCTAAACTAGATCAGGACGAGCGACGACGACACGACGGTTGCTAGTTGCTACACCCAACACATGTACATAAATGCGTGTGCAACGTTGCTCGAGAGCGTATTTAGGTCGAAGTACAATTTGTTTAGTATCTTGCGGTTTACTTCATCTTGAGTTGGTAAACTTATGGCTTTGGTTAGGATTTTGTTAATTATCTTCGAATTTTAAGTGGTATGAGGAAACTATGGAAAAAGGGGTAGGGAAACTATGGTGTTTTGCTTTATTACTCGATGTGTATGGAAAATTCGAGAGAAATAAACACAATCGACTTAATGAACTAGTAATTTAGTTAGGAACATGAATACGTGTGGAAGTGAAGATGACAAGTTTGGGAGTCTTATCATGTAAAAGGTAGGAAACACAGTGTTGTAATGGGTAAGTTTTTTTTTCAAAAAATAAACTACGGAAATGTCATAGCTATGGAGTTGGATTTTAAGTGCAGGCACGTAGTTCAATTTATTATCACAATAAGACAAAATAGCCTCGAAATGAGAGCGTACATCGTAGATATAAGTATTTTCATGTAGCCCTTTATACTGAGGTCATGTGAGTTACTTGCCCTCAAACGACAAATCCTTGCAGCCAGAATGGCTACGAGTTAGTTGCCTAGAGCCTGGCTTCTTGCGACTGTAACAGTCTGTAGCCTTGTTAACATAAAGTTTCTTATTTCAGTTTGATCGAGACGACGAGTATCTTGACCATCACTGCCACTGCACTGTTGAGTGTCTCATTCTTCTTGACAGTGAAATATTGGTCATCGTCACAACCTGTAGAAGTAATCTTAGCCATATGACTTAAATTTGGATTAAAAGCGACTGTGGAACGACTCTGTTTGCTGTTTACCAATAAGCTTCTTTACAGTAATTTGTTGGTTTCACTCCGCGTCTTGAATGCAACTTATGAGTGATCTAAATTCACTTAAGCTCCTCGGGAACTCCGGACACCCAAAATACTGGCAGAAGGCCTGATCGATTTGATTGACTGTTTTTTAATGAAAAGAAGCAATGTCCATTTGTAGCAACCCAGCACTGACGATGTCTTGGCTATGCTCTCCGATTACACATTTAGGGAAATTGAGTTCCAGATACAGACTCATTCGAAAAGTCTCGTGCACTTACAATAACCAAAATTGTGAAGAGACCCGCCACTAATTAATATCAAGAGGGACGATTGGACAGCCAGTAGCAAAAATATGTTGTTTCCATTCCGGGCTGAACTTTGTACATTGGGAAAAGTGAAGAACAAGTGGAGAACATGAATAGGTCAATTTTGAAACGACTTTAAATTACCCATGCAAAGGTGTTGGACTATAAGAAAGAAGTACAAAAGTCCCTCATGTACAACGTAACACCACATGGTACAACGGACAGTCACCTTCGGAGCTTCTTTTAAATAGTACGAGACAAGATCCCCTCTGTACAAAAAAAAGAGAGAGAGGGGACAGGGTTCAAGGGGCGAAGGAAGGTGAAGTTATCATTGGAGACAAACTTTTACTTCATGACATGGTTCGCCAGAATAAACTGACACCAGCTTTCGATCCAACCGAATTCGAAGTGATCAAACGAAACTGAAATGAAGTCGTGGTACATGGAGAGAAGATATTCCAACATTTTCCCAAAAACTACAGATGAGACGAAGACCTCAAGAAGCCCAAGAGAACATTGAAGACACTACAGGGACGACAGAAAATTGAAGGTTGAAGCTAAAGCTGAAGAAAGTAGGACGGATATGGTGACCCGTCAACGATTATCAACGTGCATGCCGCGCTCTCCCATAACATTCTTCCACACCTCAGGGAAACAAGGCAGTCGATGACAAGGGGTCATTGTCAGCATTTGTCAATTTTACAGTTCTTTAATAATTTTACTACAAGAAAATGACAAAATTAAAACCAGGCCCATATCGTATGCATCTGCCTGTATAGAGTGCGGCGTCCTGAGTTGGGAGAGATTGTATGAAACACATCTACATATGTATGTACGTTTATTATAGGTATAAATTTCTAATTAATATTTTATTTTTCTTCAAAAATATGAATAATATGACTACAGCCATTCAGTCCATTGACTTTTTTATTCAACTAATACTAATACTAATAATTTGATAAATTGTTCATTAGGCTTTAACGTTAGCTGGGAATTTAATTATGAAAATAAGCCAAAATATGGGCGACCGTGACAATGGCCGTCCGTCCGTCCATACGGTATTGAGTAATAATTTCGATGTCGGTTTAATTATGCGGTTTAAATGAAATATTCATTTAATCCTGCCTATTTGGTTCCGAGTGCACATGAGTTAGTTTTTTCATCTTTATGGGACCACTACACATATAAAAAGCATTTGGCAATTCGCCAGCAATTCATATGTACAAACATAAAAATAAATATATTTATTTATTTTCAGCATTTCTGGTGCTGCGCTACTGATGGACTTTGTTGCGATTTGTGTGGAAGCGTACAATTTCATTTTGACTGAATGAATTCATAAATTATATGCTAAAAACTAATTTGCATTTATTGGCATATTAAAATTATTTATTTGAATTTGGTTTTAACTTTAACAAGCCAAAATAATGCACTGACTATAAATATTTAGTAAAAGGAAAATTATATGAAATTTTAAATGTCACAAGATGAAATTGGTCTTTAAATGAATAGTTTTTCTGAATGAAAATTATAATTATAAATAGTTATATTCGTTTCTCCCCGTTTTCTGGAACTTTTTAACCAAATTTGTGTAGCCCTTAAAGGACCAACGTTTAAATACTCGTAACTATGTGTGAAATATTTCTTTTGCTTACAAATAGAAAAAGTCTACATACATACAAATGTAGCTGTTAGCTGAGCCGAATTTAGGTTGAATATGACCAGCTAAAGGCCCCGACCCATAGAATCCGTCGACGTCGATCCGTTTTACGTTGACGTTGAAGTTGACGTATTGCCGTATAGAACAGTCCCATAGAATCCGTCACAACCGTCAGCTGATTGTCAAAGGCGATGACAGTTTCTTTAATTCTCTCTCTGCTTACACCAATGAAAATGCGTACTCTCAATTTTCTTATGCGTGAACTTCAATATGTTAATGTGTGGGCGCCGTGGCTCAGTGGTTAGTGCGTTGGACTACTGCGCAAGGGGTTCTAAGTTCGAATCCAGAAAAATACCATCAAAAGTTTTTTCATGGCCCCACCTCTTGCGAGCGTCTGACAAACATCCAAGAGTATTTACTGTCATGAGAAAGCTTCTCAAAAACCCCTCTGCCCTTCGGATACGGCGTAAAACTGTAGGTCCCTTCTGTATGTGCCGAAATGTATACCACGCACAACATGTACAGTTGTGAGAAGCTAGCCCTTGGCCCTCTATGGGCTGCTTACGGGCTAATATTTATTTATTTTAATGTGTGAACTTAAATTCGTGGATGTGTGTACTGACAACGGATCGACGGATTGAAAAAGTAGAAAGTAAACCTACTTTGTCCGTCGAAGTTCATCCATCCGTTGGTTATGGGCCGCCTCCCATAAGGTTGAGTGTATTTTACCGAGCTGTCAGTTAACGTCGGCGGAACAGCGGATCGACGGATTCTATGGGTTGGGCACTTAACTTCTTTAAGGATCAATTCAAATATTTGGCTTCTTCTAACTTGGCTCTGATCTGAACATTCTTACTTACTACTTAGAGGGCACTATAGTTCGGAGTTCTAATCATCAAGCCTCCCCACTTATCTCGATCTCTTGCTAACTGCTTCCAAGTTGGTTGAGGTTCTCTTGAACTTATACGTAAGTGCAACCTTCAGTCTCTACTATGTCTTTCGGGTTGGATTTGAAGACTCAGCGGGCTGGCAGTTTCTGGGTCTTTTTTACCATCTGAGACGTCCAATACGTCCAAGGAGGCTGTACGGCTCGTATAGTTTGTTGTTGAATATTTTCTTCCAAAACACGTGAATGCAAGTGGGACCGAATATCTTACGAAGAACTTTTCTCTTGAAGTGACCGAGACCACTTTAAAAAAAAAAAAAGTCCATGATAAAGCGCCGCCCATGAAGCAGGATTGGAATGATGAGAGTCTTATACACAATCTCCATAGTTCTTCGAAATAAAGCTTTACTCAGAGTTATTCTCAATTAGAATTCTACTTTACTCTGAATTACCTTCTGGTATCAGAGTTTAGAACAGAGCCAAGGTAGACAAAGTCCCTGTGACCCTGTGACATTTTGTCCAATTCGTTGGTGTTGATTGTACTTTCTTGTTACCTTCTTCTTCTATGCTCAAGCTTAGTTTTGCCCACTCTTATCGCTGTTACCCTTTTGGCGGATTTTTTTTTCTGATTCAATGCTTGCAAACTGCCAACAAGCTGATTTCTTCCAATTATGCCAATATCGCCAGCATGTGCAAGCAGTTCTACAGACTTTTGATAGATTGTGCCACTGGCTTGTGAATTCCTCCCGATCCGCCCAAGTATGTATGGAATTACCTTCAGTCTTTAAGGAACGCTAGGCTCAAAGACACATTCATTTTTTTGGTAACTTAAATAAATTACCGAGCTACTTTTGGGCTCCTTTTCCCTCTATGCATGGGATACCTACATATTTCATTATCTGCATGGTCTTCCAAAAAAAAAAAAACAAGAATCTCTTCCTTATTAACCCAACAGGATTTCATCAAAATATGTCGCCAAAAATCACTCTCTTGTCCTAGATAATGGATATGTTAAGCCAAATTTAATTGAGAAATAATGCTGCCATTAAAAGTTATCGCGTCTGTGTGTCAACAAGAATGGCATACGAAGGATTCGCGTATTGTAGCACCTACAGAACGTACAGCCATATACATTAAACAAGGAACTTAAATCCAGATTAGCGTATCCACCCGGAAAAAGCAAACACACTGTATTTCGAGAAAATAATGAGATTTGCTTTCGGCCTCTTCCAATCAGTGCCGCCCATAAATAAAATTTGTCAACAGACTCAGTTTCCTGACCAGGATACCATCCGGCTCATGCTGCCCACTCAACCGCAGTGTATTATGTCCAAGCTGGATATAGTCATCCAATTTCGATCGTGATGGCAATATATATATATTTCTTTTTGTGTATCTTTTATGCTGCGGTGTTGTGTGTTTTTTTTTGTAAACGCGAAAATAGTCACGTTCGCGTCTTAGTGGCCACTAGGCACTCCGTGCCAATACAAAATAGGTTGCCAATAAAATTGTCAAAATAAATTTAATTCACTGGTACGAGTAGATTAACGGACAGAGGGCACAAACCAGATTTAAGCATGTCATCGTCCTTACCAAAGACACGATGACGATGCGGATGAGGGATGAGGGATGAAGAACACCACTCTAGGATCTGCCTAACAGATGGAACGCAATAGAAAATCATAGATTAACATGGTATGAGTTTTAGCTTCATCTCTTATTGAATTGAGTCACTCCATAGGAACATAATACACAGTGTTTTGTTGAAATGTCATCAGCAGTCATCCAGCTGTTTTAATTGTTCCGGACGATAACAATTGGCACAAAGGACTCAAATGAAACTTAATTGTCTGCAAAATGTAACCAACAGCAGCAGTAGTTGGTAGTATGGGAGTTGGAAGGCGTGTTACTTGGTCCTGTATAGTAGTACGTAAGCATGTTGATTTGTTATCCACTTTTGGGATGAGTGCGAGTGCGAGTACGTGGACGGATGATGATGATGGTGATGGTTTGTGTAGAATCAGGATAATGTGCCGCAATTTGCATTATTTAAATCTGAACAAGTGGAATTCAGCCGAAAGTGATGACTCGTGAAATGTGGGAGTAAATTATCACAAGGAGGCAACATTCAATTAAGTTACCAAAGACTAATTAATTCAGTATCCTTGAGCGACTAATCATATATTACAGGTACGGGGGTGTGCAAAGGTGATCGCTTCGATGAGCTGCCAATTTCATGTCCTTACTAGAGATTATAATTTTGAAGGAGTATGCTTAAAGTGAGTACAGGAGAATCGACAAAAGCTTCTTGTATGTTTGACTCTAGTATCCGTATGAGCTTCTTTAGGCTCATTACAGAGCAAAACAGCCCCGGGTGTTACAATAAACTTGATGGTTATGCTGGTCCTATATTGGTTGATAATTCCAACTTCAGCCCAGTCAGTCTTCCTAATCAAATGAATGTGTTTAGAGACTCGAAACTGTACACTCTGCTTTCTTTGATGAATTCTGACATATTGTTGATATATGCAATATTTGACTGGAATGCCAGCAGTCACATAGCAGTAGCTATCGTTGTAAATTATTTCGTTATTTGAGTTATGCAAAATCGATGAATACGCTAGCTTCACGTTTAGATATGTCTGGAGCAATAAAATGTTTTGTGCAAGGATCCTAGATACTTCGGAAGGGTTTATACTGCCCACCTTAATAAAGCTGAGTGTTTTTACCTCAGTATTCTGCTTGACGAAGCTCGAAGGCCCGCATCCTTTTAAAACTTAATTGATAAAAGATTCTATGGTCACTCTCAGTTTTCTGGCAGTGTAAGGGCGCTTTTGAAAATACGTGGGACTTGGTCTCTTGGCTATGGTTTGGTGGGAAATTCAACGCACTCTACTTTTTGATGTCTCTATCATGGCACAATTTATCGACCTTAGGAAGGTGGCTTTGCGTATGAGCTGCACAGGAGCTTTCGTGCTATTACTCGACGCGCGCCACTTCTTGCTATGACAACAACATTTCAGCTGCCGCGCAAGTAAGAAACGACAATCCTGGTACTCAGGCCTGGCTTAAGGAAAAATATAAACCAGGTTTGGAATGCCTGCTTGAATTTTACAACATATGAGGGGCCTCTGTCTTCCATGGGGAGATCTTAGCAAACCACTTCCTAGTAGCCCATGAATGTAAGATGTCTCTACGTGGAGGAATAAGGTTTATCAGAGAGATTTAAGTGATATAGGCTTTTTGTTCCAGCCGTTTTCCAGCCAAGAACGATGACGGCTTCAAACAGCCTTATTGGTTTCTCAATTAAACTGTTTCCTGTAACATTCATGGATATGGCTGCGATACAGGGGAGCAGTTCTTCTGCTGGTACTATGTAGTGAATGGGTTCACATTCGATGGAAGGGACTCGCTTCTTATCAAAATTCTCCTTTGAACAAGATTTTTTATGAGTTAATGGCGTTTTACTGAATTTCAGCAACTTAATGAACAGAATCCCGGTTGTGAAATTTCAGCTTTTAACATTTACTTCTTCAGAAAAAGGTAAGCTGCTATACTTATGTAATGTTGAAATAAATAATTTCACTAGTTGATGGGAAACCTATGCCAACGAATTTGGGTATCACAACAAACTGAAAACTATAATCAATGTCATTTGGTATACTAAGGCTCTCGTGTCCTAGCAACACTCTGCTTGAATAATAAACTGAAAATGTCTTCTTACCCTTTAATTGGCAACATTTCAAAAAGTTTTCTATGGCCAATAATGACGGGTCATGATGTTCCAACGGTTACAATTGTACATATACACACATACACTCCAAGGCCATTGAATCGTCTACTGCATTTAAAAGATATTACCTCAAACGTTGCCAAATCGCCCTTGCTAACAAACACTTATTCTCACATGACGGCATTTGGCTCTGGCTTCCCCACCATTTCGGAAGCCAGACAACCAACGTTTCATATTCAAAAAAGACCCGGGCACCTAAACCTCAGACGGATAATTTTGATTCAGATAAAGAAAATAGAACATTTTGGCAATGTTTCCTACTTTGCACTGCCACACCAATACATACACACACAGAAGCCATCTGTATGAAAACAGGATCCGGCATTCTGGCAAAAGCTTAATCCACAGATTACAGATAACAACGGATTGTGTGCGCTTACTTATTGCCAATTGATTCTTCAAAAGGCCAACTGAAGTGAGAGAAGAATTAGGAACGATTTTGCATTTTTGAACATGTGCTTAGAGGTGTATCGCTCTTCGCTCCTTGAGCAGATAGGAAACCGTTGTAGTTCAATGAAATCGTTTGTGCAGGAATGTAAGCAAAAGGAACATAAAAAAAAAAACGTGAAAATCTTCATGTTTACATCGATGAACATGCAACAGATATTAAGAGACACCTTAGAAATATGTACCTATGTACTCAAAGGGTATTGACAATCAATTTGCAGACGAGGTTTTCCGCTTTTTAGCTTTGAAAGTATATCTACTAAATAGAGTCAGTGTTTGTATTTCTTTTTCTCTCTGTATCAGAGCGAGTCCTTTTTGCAGTGGTGGTACGAATTGACAAAGCTAATTGGGCACGTAGACTTTCCATAAGCTCAATACGAAGTCGCTAACAAACCGAAAGAACCTAACGAACGCTAGTTCGTTCCCGATTAGACGCAGCAGATACAATTGAACTGCAAAAAAACAGGGGTCTACGAATATTGGTCATCAGCACAGCAAAAATGCTAGTCAAAGAGATTTTGTTTCTCTTTTTTTGTACACATGACAGAAACCCCTTTAGGCAAAAGCGAAAGAAAGACACTTTTTTTGGAACAAATCTCAATTATTCTGGCAAATAATAAGCTACCGCAAATATTGAGACAAAATAATTATTCATTATTCGTAAGAATGATAGCTTTGAAATAAACTACAGGCATTGATTATATTTAGCAGCAGTCCGAAAAATCACTACTATTATATAAAGACGTAAAATTAAACAATTTGTCCCCAGGTAATTTCAAAAACTACTGAGCCGATTGACGTGAAACACATTTTATAATATTCATTATTTTCATGAGAGTGACATAGGCTACTTTTTTTCTTAAAATACATCATACAATCTTAAACCCAGTGATGGAATTGGAGGAATTGGAAGTTAGAATTTGACAGTAAAGGGATCTTTGCAAATCATATTCCTTAGGATATACTGAGGTAATCCTACACACAAATGTACGTCCTAAATGGCCAATAAGCATCCAAGATTCCGACGATGTTCAAGCGAAGAGACGTATTGTGTGAACGTCTAAAACCTTTCTGCAGCACACTAATCGGCACGTACCAGTGTGGCTTTTGACCCGGCAGATCGACAATAGAGCACATTTTCACATTTAGACAAATCCTGGAAAAGACCAATGAATTTCAAGTTGAAACCTACCACCTTTTCATCGACTTTAAAGCCGCCTATGACAGCATTCATCGTCTTGAGCTCTACCAGGCGATGGGCCAATTCGGGATACCGACAAAACTTATCCAGATGTGTCGCGTAACGCTGGAAAACACACGATGCTCTGTGCAATTTGGAAACAACTCTTCGGAGCACTTCCAAACGTGCACCGGATTCAGGCAAGGAGATGCGCTGTCATGTGATTTTTTTCAATATCGTGTTGGAGCAGATAGTGCGCAGAGAAAGTGTCAACGCGGAAGGCACTATCTTTCACAAATCCGCCCAAGTACTGGGATACGCAGACGATACATCATCGGAAGATCCCGGCAAGCCGTCGTAGAGGCATTTACGGCTATTGAAGAGCAGGCGAAACGAGTTGGTCTTGAAGTAAATGAGGACAAGACAAAGTATATGTTATCAACAAACAAAAATTTATCTGTCCAAAACATTGGGCAGAACGTCACTGTTGATAGCAATAATTTCGAGGTAGTTAAGGAGTTCACCTACCTCGGAACAAACTCGATGGACCAAATCAATGCTCTACAGAACGCTCATCTTACCAGTCCTGCTGTATGGAGCCGAGTGACGATAAGTAAGAAAGCTGAGCAAATATTGGGCACCTTCGAGCGTAAAATACTCCGTTGGATATTAGGTCCCCTATGCGAGGAGGGCAAATGGAGGAGAAGGTACAACCGCGAACTCTATGAGCTGTACCCAGATGTGGATGTAGTCCAAAAAGCCAAGATACGCAGACTACATTGCCTCGGCCACATAGCCAAGAGGATCTTCAAATCCCAGCCCCCAGGTTTGAGACGGCGAAGAAGACCGAACCTCCGGTACAAAGACCAAGCTGTCGCGGATGCCAGAAAACTTGGTCTTCACAACTGGAAGCAGCGTGCTCGGGACCGCAGAGGATGGAAGGCAACGATGTCTCAGGCAGGGACTCTACAAGGGTCGGGAGCCCTTTAAGTAAGTAAGTCAAGCGAAGAGATTTGGTGATAGATTGAAAGGTCTTCGATCAGTCTACATACATGACGCTGGATCAGATCCAATAAACTCATACAAGTAGAGGAAGCTTCCCCCCAAACGTGTAAGTTTTATTCTAATTTCGGACGAATATAGTCTTTATAGATAGTACCCAACTCGGCAGGACTGAAAAAAACATTTACGCCTCTTAAGGAATCACCGTGATGGGGAATACTTTGCTTCCATTTCTCTGTTAGGTATACGTATACCATAAGGTCCCCTGTGGAGCGTTGTTGCCGGAAACCATACAGGCGGTCATTTAGAAGACAATCTTCTTCTCATGAGATAGAAATTTACAATGCTAAGAGAGCACAGACGTTAAAGCTAGGGGTAGTTAGTTTCATTGAAAGGTTTTATCCTTTTTGGGCATGGGCTGAACGTGCACAAGTTTCCACCTGTCCGGAAAGATACCTACAGTATCATCAGTATATGACATAGCTATACACGTATTTATTGCTGATTGCTGATTATAAAAAAGTAATCTTAGGATATTATGGTTTTAAACTAGTTTTTTATGGTTTCCTTTAAAGAACCCATTCTCTTAACATACCGATGGTGAATGTAAACTTTTATGAGCCTTTGCGGCTTTCGACCTTGCCGACCTGTTCAGAATCTTTCATGACAACCGTGCATTTACCACACAAAGATTGAAAAATCCAATGCAGACCATCGAGATAACCACACGTCCTCGAGCTACAAGTACTCCCAGTCAGCAATGGCTCTTAACTTTTACTATACCATTTTATGGGACGTGGGAGCAGTGCAACAAACTGTTGCACCATGTATGTCTTGCTTAAAGGACAAAAAATATTGATTTGCGCTTCCTCTGGGCCGGTAAGGACCTCTTAAGAATGAAAAATGCTCAAAGTGTATGTGTTACACAATTACAATTAGTTTCCAATAATCCACTTGAGACGACCACACAAGGGAATTCCAATACAAATGACACCCTTCAAGGAAATTAATAGTAAATAGTACATTTGTTGTCCTATCCGGATAACAAGGACGCTCGTGTGCACACAGAATAAAACTCAATAAAAATGAGTTTCGCTGAGCAACTAACACGCGGCAATAAATCTTCACTTCACAGTGCTGTAGGAAGCAGCGTCGGCGGCAGTAGTAGATAGTAAAGTAGAAGTATTTAAATGTTTCGTCCTGGTTGGCTGGTTTGCTTTTGTTTGGGATATTTTTCACTTTTACTCCCTTTTGTATTAGTGTGACACTGTGCCATTGTTTGCACAGGGTAAACATACACATTTTAGACTATAAATTTGGGCCGAAGTCTTGTTTAAGTTGTAATCCCTACAATAAATCAGTCGAATGACTAAATGATTCTAACGTGCAAATAGTTGCCCGTGGTACAGCCGCAGGAGAACTCAGCATTGTGGTTGTAGGAACAATTGATGGGTATTAGCGGTTTGGTTTGGCTGGTGATATTTATTTGATTTCAACAAAAAAAAAAAGAAAAATAAATTGAATTGTTCAAAAGGGATTAAAGGAAATGTTGCTCTCCAAAACATAAAGATTAAGTGGAGATTTGTAAGTGGCTTTTTCAGTTGGTTTGTATATTATTGGCAGTATAAATTAGTTTGATTAATGATCTTCAGTTTTTTACAGGTTGACTTCAGGTTATAACTCTAAAATCTTAGACAACTTTCAGTTTAGAGAACTTTTTGGAGTAGAAAACAGAAGTAGATGCAGAAAACAACGAACGTTTAGAAGGTAAAACCTGTTGAGTGACCGTGTCATGTATACAACCTTTCCTAAGAAAGGAGCATGTACCAAGTCTTCACTCAATATGGGTGGACAAACGCATGCCTGAAGACTAGAGTACCAGCTCTAGATGCCCCATCTTTAAGAAAATTAACTACCGAGGCATATGCTTGTTAATGATCCTGTAAATCGTATTGTGTGAACGTCTAAGACCATTCTGCACGGCTTTCGGCCCGGAAGATCGACAATAGACCACATTTTCACACTCAGACAAATCCTAGCTTATGACAGAATTTATCGTCTCGAGCTCCACGCGATGCTTTGTGCAACTGGGAAACACCTCTTCTGACCTCTTTCAAACATGCACCGGATTCCGTCCAGGTGATGCGCTCTAATGTGACTTCTTCGATATCGTTTGGGAACAAAGAATGTACAGGGTAGGTGTAAACACGAAAGGCACTATCTTTCAAAAACCTATCGAGCTGTTACGATACGCACACGATATTGATATCATCAGATGATCCTGCCAAGTCGTTGTAGAAGCGTTTATGGCAATGGAAGAGCAGGTGAAACGAGTTGGTCTTGATGTGAATAAGGAAAAGACAAGGTCCCTTATGCGAGGAGGGTGACGAATGAAGGAGAACATGTAACCACGAACTCTATGAGCTGTGCCAGGATGTGGATGTAGTCCAAAAAGCCGATTTCATTGAACAATAATGCTGGAGCCAAAGGATCTTCGAATCACAGTCTTTAGGTTCAAGACGGCGAAGAAGATCGAACCTCTATTACAAGGACCAAGTTATCGTGGATACCAGAAAACTCTGTCTTCGTAATTTGAATCAGCCTGTCCACGACTGCAGAGGATGGAAGCCAGCCGTATCTCAGGCAGAAACTATACAAGGTTCCGGAGTTCTTTAAGTAAGTAAGTGGTTACACTGCCCACTGTCACATTCTTTTGTTTGCTTCATGAACTGGAGCAGATTTGACAAAATAACAATCACTGCTCAGCTCAACTTTTTGGCAATCTAAGTTTATATTCCATTAAGTACGAGCCCATGGACGCTTAGCAATTTTCCCAAAGACAAAGACTTCTTATAGACTCCCATCCTTGCTAGAAATTTGTGCTGACTGTCTAACAAATTGTTATAACTTATTCAAATAAATGTCCTTTATCTTTTTTTTACCATTTTGTCCTTATCTTAGTTTGTAATTGTTAATAGCTTCATATCATGCAACGTCAACATTGAAATTTCAAACAAAATACTTAAGACAACTTTTAAAAGCACATCACAACTCTTTGCAACAAAAATAGTTACCAATATGGATGGAGCCCTACAAAGTTTATCCTCCCACAAAAGGATTAAGATTTCCTTTTTTGTTTTTTGCATCTTTTTATTTGACTATTCGAAAGCAAACGTGTGTGTGCGACTATAAATTTTCTGGCTGAAAACGATAAAACTTTTAAGCAAAATACTTGAACCGACAATGTGACTGCCTCCAAAAGTGAACACAAGAAGACGACAAGAACTACGACGACAACGATGACGACGACAAAACGATGCCTCTTGTTGGCGGTGCAGCAGCATGCATAGAATTCCAAGTCAAGAGGTTCCATGC
This sequence comes from Chalcosyrphus nemorum, assembly GCA_949716465.1. NCBI lineage: Eukaryota > Metazoa > Arthropoda > Insecta > Diptera > Syrphidae > Chalcosyrphus > Chalcosyrphus nemorum. The sequence continues at coordinate 87,926,842 of OX454332.1, forward strand.
ACACATGAACTGTTCCAGATTGTGTGTGTTAGCTGTTAGCTATGTGGTTGCCAGCTTTTAGATAGTAGATAGTTTGTTCCATATTCGATGGAGTAAGAGTGAGAGTGAGAGTGTTGCATGTAGCGCTCGAGAACATTGCATGAGGTCCTGCATCCTGATTTATGGGGTGAAATACACTCGACTCTGGGTATTTTCAATTCATGTGAACAAGTGAAATATTTGTGTCGCAGTGGCAATAGCAATCGGATTCCCACTGTCGTATTATTAGTAGCCGGCATCTTGCAAGCCGATGATTTACAATGTTTGAAATGGATATTTACGACTTTTATTTTTGTGCTGCATAGAGAGACTTAAAGAGCATTTTATAGGCTGACTGACAGGACTGACAGATTGTTCTTAGAAACGATAGACCTTGAATTTCTTTTGGCAAGCTTGTTGAACTCTGACGATGGATTTTGCAATGGATTGTATGTTGTATCGAATTATAAGGCATTTGAATAAAAAACCAATGACACAAGTGAATGACTGCAATAATTTCGGTTTTATACGGGATCTATCTGTCAATCTGTCGAAATCTTAAGACTTCTTGTAACGGCCATCCCATGACCTCATCATGAGGTCTATTAGAAGCTCCAGGCTTCGCAGATTCGTTATGCTAGTTGTAAAGCGTCTGCACTGGAACATAACGCGCTCCGCATCTTCCTCTGCTACTGGGCAAAAAGGCGAGCTATCGTGCCCAAATCTGTGGAGGTATTTTCTATAACCACCGTGCCAAGATGATAGTTACAAGTTTCAATGTTGGGAATCAGCTGCTGGGTCCATATACCTTGCCAGAGTGCTGCAGATGCAGTGCCCTTTTTCCCTCGTTTACGCTCCTCGTAAGCTTGGCATCTTGTCTATTTGCGATAAGCCTAGTGTAAGCCCTTTGCATTTCATTAGCGAGGATGTCAATAGGTACCATCCCAGCTATGATACAGGCTGCTTCGTCTGAAATTGTTCCTCCTTATTTCTTTTGTTGAGATTGTAGCCGCCCAAACTGGGGCAGCATACAAAAGGCTGGAGCTTACCACTTTGGATAGAAGGATTCTCCTTGCTAGAATACTCAACATGTACTTTAATTTTCAGCCTGTTGTCGAACGTAACCCCTAGGTATTCTAGTGACTCTTTAGACCGGATTTTTCAGTTTCCGACCCGAAAACTTGCATAAATCGCAATATTTCTGCAGGTTTTTAGGGTGGCTTCTGTTTTGTGCTCAGCTAGTTAGAGGCTGGCCGAGTCAAGCCAATATTTAATCCTGGAGACTGCTTCATTCATGGCGGGCTCTATCTTGTGGATATACTTCGCCAACAGTCAACATCTCCTGCTTATCAAGAGCGAATTGCACTTCTTCACGTGTCTTATAAGCGAAATTTAATAAACTGAAAACAAAGATCTTACCGACAATAGTAGATCGAACCTCTATCTGATAGCTCATTGGAGTAATTACAGGACACTTCGCTAGATAAAGGGTAAGTAGAGGTGGGTAGTGGAACTGCACCGCACTACAAGAAGAAAACTGTGGATCCTAAGCCCTGCAGTGGTTCCAGGGTCACGAACAATGAACCTACTTAGATTCGTTAATAGCACCAATTGGTTTTGATGGAAGGCCGACACCAAGATATATGTCCGTGTGTACTGCATTTGTTTGCTTCACCATAAGACGGATAGCTATAGAATCTTCTGATGTCGTCACACATTTTGACCCATCCGCTATTTAGGCCAGTTTACTTAAGGTAATTTAAGTCATAAGTCAAAATATTGGCACATTATCTAAAGTCAATCTATGTGCCTTGGTAGATTGCAAGCAAATGCAATTTCTTGCGACCTAGTTGTATACCTTACTTTAAATACTACTCAGTGACCTTATAAGGTTTCCATTAAACAAATTCAAATTCCTAGGCAGCCCACAGGAACACATGGCTAATTTTCTCATAAATGGCTAACCACTAAGGTAAAGTTGTTGTCCGACTGTGGCCAGTAATGGAGTCTGGTGTCATGATGACACGTACAACTTTATTTAAATAGGTTCAGTTGCTCCTTGGGCATATGCGCCCAACTGGCGTATGATGCTTACTTAACTTATGTACTATATACATTTTACGTAAGTAGGTAAGAAAGTTACTTAACTTTGCAAGCGACATAGACCACATGAAGCTATGACTTATGTCTTCTTTCCTGTTATTTTGGGGGATCTTATTGTGTGTGGCTCTTTTTTTTTTTTGCATTGCTAAATTGTGGAATAACTTAAACAAAAGTTTTCGTCTTATTTTCCCTTCCTTTTTCACCTTTTGTTGAAAGCGATTTTGAATAGTGTGCCATACAAGAAAAGGAACCTAGAAATATGCATATTCTCTTCGTTTAGTGGAACTTAAAAGGCGAAAAACTGTTTCAGACCAATACTTCATTGGATATTGAGTCCCATGGACGAAAACGGCGGATGAAGAAGGAGGTTCAACAGCAAACCCTTTAAGTTGAACTAGGACGTAACCACAATGGCTCGGTCTATAGTACCAACGAAAATCACCACATAAAGCAGTCGTGAATGCCGAAGATAAGGCAGTGCAAGGTCACAAGCTGTGCTGCCCCCAGGGTACTAGGTCCACTACTGTGGAATCTTATGTACGATGACGTCCATAAACTTCGAATCCAGAGGTCCACTAAAATAATTGGGTTCGCCGACGATATAGTGATCGTTGTAGTGGCTGAATTTCATGAAGAGTTAGAAAAGGACTGCATTGAAGTCATCTGAATGGTACAGGCTACTAAGCATGGGCTTACGACTACCAGAGAAAAAAACAGCGGTAGTACGAATGAGTAGGAGACTGTAAAAGTGACCGTGGGCGATCAATTTGTAGTGTATTGAGGTTCATTGGTGTTGCTATAGATCCCAGACTAACTTTCAAGCAACATCTGCAACTAGTAGTGCGAAAGGCAGTGAGAATAACTGCTGTTCTGGCAAGGATCATGCCAAACATTGAAAGACCTAAACAAAAGAAATGACTACACTTGGCAAGAGTAACAACGTCGTTGATGCTCTATGGCTCCCAAATATGGGCTAAGGAAATGAACGCCAAATCATACAGTATAAAAATACAGGCAGTATATAGAATCAATGCATTGAGAGTATGCAGCACCTTCCAATCAACCTCATAGGACGCGGCGCGCGTGCGTAGTGGCTGGAATGATGCCTATAGACCTTCTGGTTAAAGAAGTCGCATGGAAATATCATACCAGCAGCAACAAGTCGAAGTGATGATGAATTTCCACAAAGAACAAACCTGGAGGTATGAGAAGATAGATGGAACTCTTCTGACCAAGGTAGATGGATGCAGCGATTGATATAGACCTTTGGGACAATAGGAAACATGGATAGCTGAACTTTTACCGACGTAGATGCTTACTGGTCATGGTTGTTCTAGATCGTACTTCCACAGATTCGGGCATGAAGACAACTCTTAGTTTCCAATGTGCTCAAACGAAGTGAAATATGCCGAGCACAAAGTGTTGCACTGTCCACGATATCATAAGGCTGTAACCTGTTGACGAACAGGACTGGGTAAGGACCTAACCCCAGAGAACATCATCAGACTGATGCTCAGCACACAATAAGCTTGGGAAGCAGTAAGTGAAATCTGGGGGAAATCCCACACTGTTACTGACTAAAATTTGGTCTGCACAATTGGAAGGACCGTGTCCAGAGCCGCAGAGAACAGAAGTCAGCCGTCTCTCAGCAGGCACTCTTCCATATGCAGGAGCCTAAGTAAGGAAGTAAGTAAGCAATACTTACTAAAAATTGACCTGTATCCTTTCTTGTTCTAGAAACCAAGCAATCCACACCCTTATTTCTCTTTTCCCTAACCGCATTAATGGCTCGGTCTCTAACTCCACCCCAAATGTGTTCAAAGGTATGAATTTTCTATTTTCCTTCAAGGATACCGTCGTCGTCGTCGTCGGAGCAGGCAAAAGAGAAAGAAGAAACACAATTTCAAAATTGCAATTTAAATTTCTTTCCTCTGACACAAGATGTTAAGCTTGAAATAAAAACAAAACACCTCGCGAGGTTGCCCCACAATACAACCCTTAGAAACACTACCATGACATATGTAGTGGTCCCCTAGGACTCATGCTATGCACAATATCACGTATTTTCTTGCAGTGAATTCCTAAATAGATTACATTTTCTATGACCAATGAGGCAGTTTTGGGCGCGGAACACAATTCAACATGACAAAGTCCTTAGAGTCCTATTTATACAAGGAAGAAGAAAAAATTGTCCAAAATATAATTTAAACCAACAAACTCGGTAAACTTCTTTACACTTTAACGTGATTTCAGGACTTATTTTCGTTCGCATTTTGCATTCTTCCACTTTGAATGACAGTCTCATTATTTCATTTCACGAGCATAATTCGTGAATACCATTCAACAAAATACGAGCGAAAGTACAATGCAAAAGTTCCCGTGGGCTGCTGCTGCTGCTGCTTAGGGTCTCGCGTAAGCAACACCGGATGGAGCTTGAATAATTGCACTGCAAAATGCATGGCGGAATTATCCTGCAGTTGCCATTTACCATAAGAGCTCTATGCCGAGTATATTTTCTCCTTTCGCCGCCACAATGCTAAAGTGAGTAATCTAGGAGAAAAATATTTTTATTTTGAATTATTTTTTTAAATTTTTTTCATATTTTTTTAATCAACGATGGAGAAATATTTAATTGGCTTCAATTTTGTGCCTTTTAGATAGAATGCAGTTTTGCCTTTCAGGATTGACTGATGTGTTGTATTTTTTTTCTCTCGTAAAAAATATGGAAAATTTTCAAGTACCAACGAGAAGAGAATGTTGAAAAGTGTGCCAGCTCTTGAAAGCGGAAACAACGTGGTTTGTGTGGAATTGAAAAATCCGGTCACGTTAGTAGCTTCATATGCTCCTTACACTTGCATACAATGTGCGGTTTTGTGCTGTGGCTGTGATTTGATTTACGTCGTCGTCGTCGTCGTCGCTCTTTGTGGAGTTTGCGTTTTCTTTGTTGCAACCAATTAATATGCAAAAAAAAAAAGCAAAAAGTAAATAATTCAGTTTGTGAGAGGTAATATTTTATGACATTTGAAAAATTACATTATTAAGCGTGTAGTGCTTATTTGCTGGAGTAATTGCAATTGAGTCAAAGAATTATCGTGGCTCACTAGAGCCTTGCAACTCTTTTGCACATTAAGTGCATTCGAATTGGATCGTTTACTGGAGCATGGATAAGAGGGAACAAAGAAATGTTTATTTGAAGATTAAATAGATTACATTTGCATCAAACGGCATTTGTAACGAAAGACAAAGTGAATTTGAGTCAAGAGAATGTGGCAGTAGAAGCAAGAGTCTTGTTGCTAATTAGCTACATGCATTTGGAAAAAGAATATGTCAAGGAGTTGTGAAAGCTATGACCTAAAACGGAGCTTTAGAATCAGCGGATTCTTTGGCTACTCACGGTCAAAAACACCGCTACTAAGTGGAACAAGTGTTAGCGGTATCAAGGTGCAAACGGGTTATTTTATCTATGGCAATGTCATGAGTGAAATCAATCAACCAACTAGGCCAAAACTGGGCAGAAATAGATTTATAGGACTCCAGTTATGGGGCCACACAACAGGTCACTATTCCATAGGAAGACAGGACTGTAGAGTGAGCAGAGCACCCCCATCAATCGGAAAACAATCCTGGACATCAATGTGGTAGTGGCTGACCTACTTATAAAAGAGTGTAATCATTCCTTAAAATACATTCAATGAATTCAGTTTTGATTGTCAATGAATGACTTCATATTGGACTTCAAATGCAATCACCATTCATTTAGCATACAAAAGATTGCATTCATTTTTTTTCCACCATTGAGATGACTGCAATCACTTCAATGCAATCATTTGTGATTTCATGCATTCTTTGACAATCACAGGTATTCTTTCAATCAATTGCAATCTTCCAATCTTTGTTTGCATTCATTTTTCCTACGCTCCCATATGAAATCAATCAATAGAATCATAAAACTGAATTCATTAAAGATTGCATTTCAAAATGATTGCAACCTCTTACAACTCTGGTTGTTGAAACATGATAGTAACCTTCTTGTTGTCATGAGTGCCGTGGTTCAGGTTTAGTGCGTTAGACTGCTGTGCATGGGGTTCCAGATTCGATTGCGGATGACTGACTGCTGGCATGCATTATTGATTGGTCCTGTGTGTGGTTTGGGTTCACTTTTGCAAGACCAAAACTATTTTTTCCTTATCCACGAGAAAAGCACTCTGCTGATGAACAGAATAGGCAAGGACCTAACCCTTTGCGATAAAATACATACTTGACGGCAGTGCTGCGAGGACCAGGAGTATAGAAGGTCTAGTAAGCTTAGTTAATGGAAATCTCACAGCTCCACTGAATATGGACTGAATTGGAATCCTTTTTGCAGAAAAACAAAAAACGTGTGGTTTACGCCGGGCTCTATTTTAAACGAACTGCTGAGTCTCCCTCATGAGATGTTCTTTAAAAGTCATTTACAGGCTCAGACGAGGTATGAGCTGCACTGGAGCTTCGATGATCTTGCACGACACCTATCTTATGACTCTGGTCTTATGGATATGCCGCCTAATGCAATGACTCCAAGGCTTCTGCTGCAAATATGAGGTCGGCTTTTCTAATGTTGTTCAGGATTTGGTACTTCCAGCATCTGAGCCACGAATGGAATGTATTCTTATTTTTACAGGTGGTTTTAAAACCGATCAAGGATCAGGGGCTGGTTTATATGTGGAGTATGACAACGCAAGACTCCAGTACTCATTGGGTAAGCATGCCCTTGTCTTCCAGGGAGAGATATTTGCAATCCTAATGGCTGCGAGTCACATCTTTAGGAATAGGTGGAAGGGTCGTAGTATCTTTGTCTGTAGTGCTGCGCTTAAGCCCTTACTAAACCATTTAATCTCATCCAAATTAGTTGGTGAGTGCAAGAGAGCTTTAAACTGTGTTGAAAGATTCAATTTATTGACGGCAAATTGCGACTCTAATAGGTAAAACTACAGCTCGGGGTCGGATGTAAAAAAGTCTTGCATTTTGATAAAGGACGCATTAAAAACATGCGCTGGATCGGCTAATAGATGCGAGGTTGAACTCACATTTCCACTCATTTACTGAGTACTTCTTTAGTCGACCACTTGATTGATGACGATGTGCGAAGTGGCTACAAATACTTTGAATGTGAGCCTACTATTTACGCTCTCAAAGATTCATGAACATGAATGATTCGTTTGCATTTCGTTCCGCAAAGTGAACTTCGTTATCGTTTCCTACTGATTTATACTCGCTTGTTTTCCGTGTTCGTGAGACTGTGAAAGGCTCGCTTTTTAACGAATGATTCACAACGGCAAATGAATGGATTCATGCAATTCTCTGATATGTACCTATGTATATATAGTACCAAATAATTTTCAATCTATGGTTCATACCTTTTTCTCTCTTCTGATTTCAGCATTTTTGACCTTCTTTTGAGGTCTGCATCTAAGGTCGAATTCAATTATTCCAATAAAAATGTAGAAAATGATCAACAAATGTGCACTCATCACAAAGTGTGGTCCAGAATAACGAACTTTTTGTATAATGCCTCCCCAGAGCTTAATCAAAAGCACTGTTCTGCATATTGAAGGTCATACTAAAACTTATTTTTGCAACTAAAGCTTAAATTTATGAAGAGTTTAAGTTCCTCAGTGGGCTCTTTAAATTGTATATGCAGCTACACAGCAAGACATCTTTCTAATATCATTCTGTTATTATACACCCAGTGGCATAGTTACTTTTCACTTCCTTCCTGTCATCATAATTTCTTTTCGTCCTTTTTTTTTCTTTTTTTTTTTTTCAAAAGTCTTCCTCAAATTTGATGGAAACTGTAGTTTTCATAATGATGGCCTACATAAGCGGAAATTAAAAAGAAAAAAAAAAAAAAAAAGAGAAAACACAACGTAACTACGCATCGTCCCAAGAGAATAAACCTAGAAAAAGGAACGAAAAAGAATAAATTACTTCATTTTGTAATATTCTGCGTTGATTTTGTAATATCATCGCACAGTGCCCTTCCTGCGTTTCCTTTTATAAACAAAAACAAGCAAAGAATATATACAAGCAAATGTTTATATTTATATTCCTTTTTGCGATGAAATAATATATGTATGCTTCTGACAGGACACAAATTGAAAAAAAGAAGTATATATATCATCGATTCATGCTTTTAAAGAGCAATCCTATTACATAATTTTAAAAACTAAAAGGCTCTCGCTGTTTTCAGAGTATCTGGCCGCTTTTTGAAACTATCATCTTCCTTTGACAATGTTGGCTGCGAGTCTTTCCATCCATCTAATGTCTCAGATTCTGATTTCATATGGTTAAATAAAGTTCAATATATGTATGTACCCCCAGCAGACATTTTCTGGTTCCTTGGGTTGAGAAAAGACATAAATCGTTGGATATTAAAAATATTCAAATTAATTTCTATGGCTTACAGGCTTTTCTACCAAATGTTGCTGCTTTATTTTTTTTTTCTTGTATTCTGAGATTCATCCTTTGATGAGAACTGCGGACTATGGATATCTCATGCCCAGAATGTATTCATTTGATGATTTTTACGAGAGAGAGAGGATATTGTGTTGACTTTTCAGAGAATCATAATACTGATTTCCTTGAGAATTCTTTTTTTTTTTATTATTCGCCTGAAGGAAGAATAACGAATTTGTTGGTGAGAGATTTTAATCAAATTTTATTATATATAGAGACTAGGTTCTTGCACACAGATCGAAATAAAATTTGCCAGAAATGATAAGAAATTATAAATCTATTTTGCTCCAAAAGGTTATTTTCTTTTGCATTCATATATGGACTATGGATGGTTACTCGAACTGCTGAACGTATTTTCCAAAGGAATTCCGATGTTTGGACGAACGTACTTAGAAGGATTATGTGGCGATCACAGTAGAATTGCGCAATGAGCACGGAACGTTTCTTCTTTTAAAAGAAACTAGTTCCCGGAGACATTTCTACGGCTCCGAGTTTCATTGTATTGGTTTCCAAATTTGTTTCCATCTCCAAATTCACAGTTTATGTGTGTCGTTGATCCGCCTCAACGATGGCCCAACATTTTACACCGTTTTTAACTTCACACTTCATCTCCCTCTTCCATAAGACCAGTTTTCCAACGGGGTAATTGCACCAGTGTTTGATGGCCCAATGATTTCCTTTTTCCCCTTTAGAATACATATACATAGTTCAGCTCCCATTACCGAAGACCGTTCGTTCTGTGAAGTCAGAAGAAGAAAAAACTGCTTAGCAGCAGATAACACAAGAATTGGAAACATTGCTGACAGAGAACTGCATGAATCCATTCATTTGCCGTTGTGAATCATTCGCTAAAAAGCGAGCCCTTCACAGTCAAACGCACACAGAAAACAAGTTAGTGTAAATCATGTAGGAAAAGATAACGAAGCTCACTTTGCGCAACGAAATGCAAACGAATTATTCATGTTCATAAATCTTTGAGAGCGTAAATAGTATGCTCACATTCAAAGTATTCACAACAGCAGTGAAATGTACAACTGATTCACGAGCCTTTGAATGGTTTAAAAATTATGTGGAAAAACCAAAACACTGGAAGTGCAAACCAGGAAAGCGATATTTTTTTTACGACAGGAAATAATCAAAAACAAAGAGAACTGCGCATTTACTGTTTTTTTCCAAATTCAGTGACAGGCAGCAAGGTCTAAGAATAGATTGTCATTTCTTGGAATGAATGTGAATGGGAGCTCGCTTCAGATTCATTTTATGAGAGGCAATAAAATGTGAGCCCAAAGAAAACTTCTTGTGATAGACTACGAATATGTGTGAATACTTGAAAAGCAGTGAATATTTCGAATGGCTCACAAAACGGGCTACTTGCTGCAGCTCTCTGATATGTATGTATAGGTAGTTCCACAAACTATACACGCTCGGAATGACCCAACTCTAGATGCTATGTTTAGAAAAATGTTTCACCTAAAAAACTAGCGTAAAATTACGTAATTGGTGATTCCATTAAAAAAAATTATTTCCATTAATTACTTTTATAATTTTTATATGTTATTTTTCAAACTTTTATCCCATGTTAATGAGATTCATGGAGTGCTGGAGTTCACTATTTTTTATAGTTTGAACTTTGAAGAAGTCATTAAGTATCGTTTTGATATTAAAACCTTTTTCTTCCTTCATTAAGTTTTGCGATGTAATCATAAAAACTTATTACAGCTTGAGTTTTTCTTTGGTCGACATTTATATATATTTTTATAACCTATCTTTAGGGTATATTAAGTTTGACACATAAAAGATACACCCAGTAAAGTATATACTATACGTAGGTATACGAGTCGATTGAGTCCGTCCGTCCATCCATGTGGCACCAATTTTTGGCCTTTAAATTTTGAGCTAGGTCGATGAGGTCGTTGTGTGAACTCAATTTCAATGCTGCCCACAGACACGCCCAGTTTTCGAAAAATTTATTTTGTCCAGTATTTTTATATGAACCTCAGAAAATTTACATGAGCAATTACGTAGATACTTATGTATTTGCTCAATAAATCTTCCAAACTCCATGTATGATCACGCCCATTTTGTAGAGGCGGTTTTCTTGTGAAACATATTTTTCCGATTTCCTTGAAATAATGTTAATTAATCGGACCTATGTTGGTTTTTGTTTTTCAAATCCACCCACTACCACGCCCACTTTTTAAAAAGCTCGCGTTTTGGAGTAATTTTATTGGAATTTATCGATGGGATGAGCTTCTTCTGTAGGTAAATAGAAAAGGGATAGGGTACCTCACGGACGGATTGTAGCATGTCCATATGTTTCTGATTTGAATAGTCAGCCTGAAATAATAGTTTAATGTTGAATTGCATTCATGGTATATTATGTCAAAAGGAAATATATGCTAAGCCCAAAAGACCTCAAGGTATCGTCCTTATCGTCTTTTCTTCTGAAGATTCTAGAGTAGTCTTTGCAAAGGAATAACGTTTCGCCTTGTAACGTTAACGTCTTGTTATGTTAAAGCAGGTAGATTGCATTCAAATATGACTCAAATATACTCCTAATCCTAACCCTAATCTCTTAGTATACAGATGCCTTGAAGGAACATTTTGAATTGTAAATTTGGAGCAAAGATAGTTATTATCGAAAGGTCGCTGCAGAAGACCGTAAGGCATGAATAGGACTTAATACCGCCTCATTTGTGGAATATAGGTGTGACGAATAATGGAAATAATGAAAAAAGAGAAAGAGTGTCACTTTTTTGATTGAAGTATGACAGTATGACAGGCCACATTAAAAAACATAATGTGTTTTCCAAAACGGATTTCTAAACTTTGACAGGTGATTGCGGCCATATTGCTGAAGCTTTATTTATCAAATAGGCTGTCATTTATGAAGAGTTATAGCGTTTAACAATAGCAAATGATTAAATAGTTTTACGAGATTTTAGGAATGGGTTCACTAACAAGCACATTTTAGTATGGTGGAAGACAGTAATCCACTCGAGATCCCCCGAATTGCAATACATCCGGAGAAAATCACTGTTCGGTCTGGATTTTGGACTGTCGGCATCATCCATACTTCTTTGAGAATGAATTTGGCCAGGCCATCATCAGGGCCATTGGATGATATAAACACCGACCACATGGGGTTTCTAAAGGGCGGCTCTACGTGACACACAACCCGCGATACAATGGACATTTTTTAGGAGCAAAAAAAAAGTATAAAATTGAATTTGCACAGCATTAAAGCATTATTGAAAGGATGTCATGGGCCACAAGTTATTGTCTTGCGGGCTAGACGAGGCGCGCGAGTCGTATCTTTTACATGCCTGGGCTACGAGTACTCAATACCAGAGAGAACTCAATGGACACAAGGAGATGGCAAGTATAAAGAGTTGCTGTCAGTTTTTACAGACGTGTCTAAAACCGGAGTCGGTGCTGATCTCATTTCAAAAGCCTTGGGCATCATCCATCTCTCCTTCAACGTTCACTTCTATTGCAGCATTTTTCAAGCGGAAGTCACTGCCATTCGCCCAGCAGTCTCGGTCTTATACATCGATAGCCAGCTACATTTTGCATGGCCGTGCGACATCTGTATACTTATTGTCTGTGTTAATAACGACGGATTCCATCTTCTTGACTTTAATACATACAAATGTACTTGCTCCATTTGCTTCACTGTGATACCAACAACACTTTATGCCATGCAATGATCCACAAATGTCTAATGCCAATATTGCCACCATTTTCGACAAATTAATACGCAGTTAGTTTTTATTTCGTCGTTACACCAGGATTCTTGCACACACGTATCCATCCAAATCTGTACACATAATAAATATTTGATAAGGCCAAGGATGTACCTACCAAGGCGCTTAGCCAGCCTGACAATCCACCCATCTCCATGCAAATTTACTGTTGGGGTTGTTGTTTCATGCAGTCCTGCGTGAATTTGCGTACAAATTTTGCCAAACATAAGAACAAGAATAACAACTTGCAGACCAAATAAAATGATCCTTAAAGGTACAATAATAACGGCAGCAGAAAGGCGCTCACATTAAATAGTGCGGGCTATAACAAGGCTCCTAAGTGGGGCAAAGGAAAGAAAAACATTTGCACAGTTTGAGAGTTCCCACTGTTTTTGGACAATACCCTTTCAGCAAAATGTAAAGTATGAGAAGGAAAAAATTTGTATACGTAATGCAAATATTTACTATGGTTGACTTTTAATTGGTGCGTCATATTTGCGCATATCCTTTGCAAGTGTAGACAGAAAGGTTTTTTTTTTTTTTTTTTTTTCTTACAACCCTTTATTTCCTGTGCACTTTTTGCCCAGGAGTCTTAGGTTTATTTAATGAAAGAAATAATTAGTGCGGAATTTTTAACTCAAGTCGTGTCGCTGGCAAGTACTTGTGTAATAAGTTGATTTTAGGATGATGATTGGAGTGGCTTTTTGGGGGCATTAAGGACATCTTGTCGCAGTAAGTTGGATAAAAGGAAATTCATAATGATACTAGAAGATTTTGTTGACACTAATTTCCAGGACGAAACGGTTGTAATAGAATAGAGCGACAAGGTAAGTGCTGATAGAGGGGACCTTAGCCTCTGAGTACTGATGAAATAAGGAAGTCTTACTGTGAGTCAACAAAATAGTTATTTCATCTCTTCTTAGCAGTAATGAAAAGGAGAGCAAGAAGCTCATTTTTTGTTTGTCAAAATATGGTGAACACTATTTAGCACCTAAGGATGTTCTGCTGACACATTGTAACATATTTTTGCCCCCATTAACATAAAGCCAAATAGAATAGTTGTTTTGCCTAAAGGATGTGGCATATAGAGCTTGGCAGAAAAACCCATTTCGACTAGAAGCGGCTTTTGACATAGCCCGCCAGCACATCCTCATGTGAAGGACATAGCGACTACAGGAAAAGCCAAATAGAAACTCGGTTCATGTGTATAAAGAGCTAGAGGGATTCACCATGCGGGGTGAGAAAACACCTCAAGGGCGCATCCTGTACATCCAAACTATCCCATTTTGTTGGCGTGTTATAAACCGGGAAACGCAATCAACTCATGCACTTGCATATTCTCACGGAGCTTGTTGTTCTTTTTGATTTCTGGACTCCCCGGGGGCATGTCAAGATCCTGTTTTGTTTGGTTAGTCAATTTTCTGTTTTTTTTTCCCTACAGTGTGCACCACGCATACATATGAATTCTCTTGGTAATAATGTGTTTTTCAATGAAAAATTGTTACCCAGCAACTGTGTTCCCACGAGCGGTTTTTTAGCAAACAAAGAGAAAACTGAAACCGATATGCTTTTAGGGATTTAATTCCCAGGAAATGTAGCAAATGCTGACACTGTATGGTTGGCATACCAATGGGTTATTTTTTTTTTTTTTAATGTGACGCATCGCTTTAGTTGGAGCTCAATGTTAGCCCGATGCTAACATTCGGAAGAAGATTCAATACAAGAATTTGAGATTCTGACAGAATTCAGTGGAAGAACTGGAGACGGTTGTCAGACTGACATTGGCACTGTAGCCGGAGTTTACTGTGAAGCCCTAGGAATAAACTACTCCTTTAGAATAAACGACGACTGCAGCATCTGTCAAGTCGATATCACAGCCATCATACAGGCTGCTAAATTTATACGCAAGAGTAAGAGCCTGACCCTCATTTGGGTACCAGGGCAAATGGATATTGAAGGAAACTACAGAGCTGTCGGGTTCGCTAGAAAAGGGTCGACACTGCACATATCGGAAGCCCTTCGTTTTGTATCAGCTCCAATCAGTTCCAAACAGAAAAACTTAGAAGATGATGCCATCGGTTGAGCAAACAGACGCTGGGTTCATATGGATACAAGCGTAACAGCCAGGGCGCTATGCCGCCCTTTAGATCAACTCTGGTTAAACTTAGTCGTTGCTGGTCGAATCACGTGGAGAGACTCGGTGTGTTGCATGACGACTATCGCAGAAGTTGTAGGGACGAAAAAGAAGACGAATCTATTTCTCATCTCTGGTGTGACTGTCCCAACCTATCCGTCAGAAGAATGAGAACTTTTGGTTGTCAATTCTTCTCGGAGCTGGAAGACTTAGGCAACTTTGAGCTGATGGACCTCTTGAGATCCATATCACTGTCTGGGTGGTTCGAACAGCGGACAGCGTTTCCAGAGTTAAATGATTGGGCACAATAGACCCGAATTTGTGGTCTAACTGAGCAGCGATTTTCCTGTCTCAAGGTACTCATCTGCCCAATTTAACCTGGGGCAACATTTAAACCAGTCGTCTTCTTTGTTGCGCTGTCAAAGTGTAAGGTGAGTGTCTTGAAACTCTCTGCTTTTGCTCTGTAGGAGTGGTTAAGATAATTTATGTTTGGCGCGCACCTAGGTGGATGTCCTGGCTCAGTGGTGGCGCATTGAACTACTGTGGATGGGGTACCAGGTTCAAACCCCAGAAAATTATAATCAAAGTATTTTTATGGCGTCACCTCTTTCGAGCTTTTGACAAACATCCAAAAGTATTTCCTCGAAACCCTCTGTCTTTCTGATACTACTTAAATGTGTTGGCTCCTTCTGTTCCCCCCCTCCCTTAGACGTTGCTCCCGTAAGTCCATCTAAATGTATTGTTTTATAGATTTTCGGCGGGCTTTAATCTATTTGTATGATGATTTTAGAACCTGTGCCGTACATACTAAGCCTTCCACTTCCGATATAGCTTTCAGTTCGAAAATTCGACTTTAATTTTCGTCTGAAATGATGCACCAAATATTCAGTCAAAAAGAAAACTCTCAATTCTTTTCATCTCTTTAAAACTCTGCCATGTGCTTTGTAACATTAGTATCCTTAACAAATTGTACGCACGAAATCCATGAAGTAGTACACAAAAAAAAAAAAAGAAAAAAAGTTTAAGCAGCGTGCACTTGATATGTCTTACTGAGTATCACTTACGTAGCTGTCACCGAATTCTCCATGTGGAAAACCTAGCAAGTGGGTTGGATATGTATTGATAAATTTAATTTTGTATTTTGCAATACTTGTAAGGCAATTGGATTACCATTAACGTACCAGGCAGATGAACGTAATCCAGACGTATACCATCTAACTCTTTTTTACGTAACCCATTTTGCTGTCAACGCCTACAATTTGATGGGGGGACGTGCAACTTTTGAACTTGTACGAGTACATTTTTCAACTTGGAGAAAGAAGCCCACTTGATTTTTTTTTTGGGTGAAATTTGATGAGGTGGTGATTTTGAAAGTACAGAGAAAAAAATTGGGGGGTTGGAGAATAAGTACTTGGATATAATAGGAGCGTTTCTTTTTACGTCAATAGATGTAGATACATTTGTGAAAGCCCTATTATGTTATACAGTCTTGATACTGTTCATTCAATAATATTCCTTTTCATAGCTTATATTTCACCTTGGAGTTCACAGTAGGCAGAAAAAAATTGAAACCATTCAGCTTTAACAAATATATTCTAATGCAGTCCACAAAATATTGTGCATGTCAAAAGCCTTGAATTGATGAAAAGGCGAATAGAAATGCACCAGAAAGAAGGAAGGCTTTGTTAAATGGAATATCTGTGAAATGAATATAATAAGTCTCTGGCATATTATCTACTTCTAAGCATTTTGTTAGCATTTTTTGACATCTGTCAAGTAAAAACGGTACGAAAGATGATAAAAGTAAACGAGAAGTAACGAAGAAATAAGGAAATGGGAAGAATGACCAAAGACCAAATATAATTTCATCAAAAAGGTAGGGCTGGTCCTAAAAGGTTTTTGGCCATCAGCAGCCATTATTTATTAACACCTTTCGGATCATATTCGGACAATGCTTTGAGTACGGGCCTCGGCTACATCTGCTGTTTATCGACTTTGAGAAGGCCTTCGACAGCTTGCTATCTGGTTGGCCTTGCGCAGGAGAGGTATTCCAGTTACTCATAGTTATTATTAAGGCTACGTATGAGAGCAGTAAGTGTTACATCTTGCACAATGGCAAGGTGTCAGAAGAATTTGAAGTCCAAAGCGGAGTACGTCAAGGATGCATACTGTCACCGCTGCTATTTTTTGCTGATTATGAGCCATGTAGTCTGTGTAGCATTGACAGAAGGAAACTATGGAATCTTACGATGTCTGTCTACTTTCACATTGCATAATGGACCTCCATCTTATGGTCCAGAATCTACAAGCTGAGGCAAACAAAGTGGGACTCAAAATGAACACAGCCAAAACAAAAGCCCTGAGCACTTCTTAACATTTCCGGACAAGAAGTTAACTTGATAGTTGACAAATTTCTATACTTAGGAAATGTGGTTTCTGCAAATCTGGGTGTGTGCAGCAGAATCGCAAAGGCCAATGCTGCGTTCGGAATGCTTTCCACCATCTGGAAAGCAATGTTATCAGCTTAAGAACCAAGCTGCGACTGTTCCGCTCAAACGTAGAATCGGACAATCTATCTAAGGTAATTCCCCCACGCTCTCTTTGTCCATGATTCTTTGGTGGAAAAGAGCTTGTGAGTCCACCTGCCTTTTGTAGAATTGTCCTACATGGTTTACTACACCGTTGTCGAGGCTGCTTTTCCTCTTCTTTAATCCTTTTTACCTCTTGCCTGTTTGAGGGCCGCCCTTTGCATCTCGTTCGCGAGGATGTCGATTGGGACCATTTCGACTAAAACGCAAGCTGCTTCGAAGGAAATAGGTCGGAAGCCGCTGATACATATGTCGTTTCCGCACACATTTGTAGCCAATGCATCTGCACCACCAGTGTGGTTGACTGGAGCAATTGTGTTTGTGCACACATGCTTGTGTTATGTATAGGAGTTATTTGTAGGCGATTCCTTATAGCTGCGTAATGTACACATGCAAGGAGTCCTGTTTCTG
Source organism: Chalcosyrphus nemorum (assembly GCA_949716465.1). Lineage (NCBI taxonomy): Eukaryota > Metazoa > Arthropoda > Insecta > Diptera > Syrphidae > Chalcosyrphus > Chalcosyrphus nemorum. Next base: position 87,944,337 of record OX454332.1, read on the forward strand.
CTTAAGTAAACCAAAGCAGTGGTGTAAGCCTGAACGATGCGTGAGAAATGGTGCGATGGTGAATTCTCAGTGTTTGTTATTGCAGTTTGTCTGATGGTAGATGATGGACTTTGAGTTCAAGTAAAATAGTGCTCACGAGCGTAACGATTGTAAGTATCTTCGCCTGACAAAACAGAGACATACTTTTATACTGTGGCATTAAACAACAATACCCTTGATCCTTGATCCGGTTTGGAGTCTGATTCAGACTCTGGCTTACGTAGCCACTTAATTGATGTTCCTAGACCTACAGAGGTACTACGAAACATAATATTTCTAGGAAATGAAAAGACGATTCTGCAACCTAATGGCTTCCAGCTTACAGAAAGAGGTTGGTGCATATTTACTTGTATACATAGCTCTACGTATAGGTATATATATCCTTGTCCCACCCTACAGCACGAAATTGTTTTGTCTTGGAATTTTCGCAAGGATACAGTCTAATTTGTCGGTAAACCTCTCCATACACAAGTCGTGTGAATTTGAAATGCATAATGCATGGTACATGTTGCAAATGAATAGATCTATTTTTAAAGAGGAATTTCCAGGAAGCTCTTAGTTTCGCACCTTCAATTCCACAACGCTTTACATATTTCCTAGGAGATGCGCTTTAAAATAACATAGAACTATTACCCGAAGATTGGAAAACGTAGGCGAGCTTTAGCTTTTCAATTGTCTTCCTTTGTAACCTGATGCATATGTGCAATTGGACTGCAATTTACTTTTCTTAGAGGTTCAAGAAAGTAAGAAAATAGAAGGCATTCATAGATGCCAAAGAAGAAGACAAATTCGGTCGAAAGGTGCCAAAGAAAAAGAAGCCGACTTCTGGCAATTCAACGTCACAAATTTAAAACCAAGAATTCTGTTCCAACTCACCCACACGTTCCAAGGTTAGACATTAAGCAATAATCTTCCATCGCCCATATTATTGCTCTAAAATAAAGTTCATCTCATAACCATTTCGCAGAATTATTTACAACTCTTCTAAATCCAGTTGATTGCTGCCTAGCAAGTCACTCCTAAGCACAAGGTCACCCACTTGTGTGATGTTTACGATGGCCGTCCTCGCAAGACTTTCCTCAACTCATTCTTTGTTTTACTGCGCCCTGAAAATTATGACTTCATTCCTAGAGGCGGCTGATGAAACCGAAATAACTTAAACTGAAAGCAACTCAACCGTATAACATGCTGTCCGAAATTTATTTGAAGCAGCTCCTCGCTCCTTGTGTCTCCTACTTCCCATCGTCTCACATCATCCTAATTTTTCTTCCAGTCAAAATATTAGGTGGAACCAAGCCTAACGGTTATCTTCTGTTGGTAGAAAGAAAGAAAAAAAGAAATGGTATCCCTTAGAGACACGATCCGTTTGCAGGGATGAGAGAGGCTGAGTCCAGCGACTGTGCCTTTGCCCCAAACGAATACCGAAAACTCGCACAAATGACGTGTAAACTAAACGCGTCCATGTTTAAGCCCCAGAAACCGACAATTTTTTATCTACCCAGTGGTAATAAATTTCACTTAATGGCTAACCATAGAGCCCAGTGAAACCACAGATGCCTTTTATACACCCGTGCTCCTGACCCTCATTCCACACGTGAGCGCCTTTCCATACCGGTCGGCCGGCGGTGGTCATCCTCCAGTTTAGGAATTGGTGCTAGATGGCTGACCAACTTCGAATCCCTAATGTTTTGTCCACAGAGAGAGATACATGGCCGATGTTTGTTGTACAATTGCGAAACGGATTCGTCCCTTTTCGGTTTGTGTTTTCCGTATTTTGAGGGGGGGATTGGAGTTGGCAGGCCTATATATGGGCCAAATAATGAAATAAAAATTGTTTCATTACAATAAGTGTTGACCACTCTCATATACATACACATATGTAAGAGTCCGTTGGCAGTCGGTCGAGTGAGGTTTGCCATAGTGAAAGGCCACTTATTGTTGGCGGCCGACTAAAGTAAAAGATACAGACTTCCAAGCCACAATGTGGTCAACTCTCGTGTGGTTTATTATATACACGTGCATGTGTTGTAGCCAACAAATTTGTGTGCAAATTTGACTATTTTGAGGGGTGGATACACAAGATTTAGCATTGACATATTTTGTCAATGTAATGGAAATAAAATGGAGTCCGTCGCTTTTAAGGATTGGGATAGTTTATTATTTCCAGTTGACAGGATATGATCTTTAAAATTTTCACATGTAACAGATTCTACTACTTCCAAAACGAACCTTAGTATTGCAGTTCATCGAAGTTTTAATTCACGTACATATGTACGAACCAAGTGCATGCCGGAACCTCGGAGTAGAACCTCTTCAAATCATTGATTGAAAGGGAACTTTCAATGGAGTTTTCGTGACCTGAATGCAATGAGTTAAAAGTTTTTCGTCAAACTTTCCTCTCACAGTTACTCTTTTTTTTTTTTTTTGTTCTTTGTTCAAATCGATATTTGTGCACTTTTTCCACTTTGGAAAGTTCTCAACTTTAAGTTGGGATTCATGACTGGTCTTTGAATAAAAAAAAAAGTTGGTTCAGTTCAGGGGATGTATTTGTTTTGGTGCGCGTTCATTATTTAATTAGTTTGATTGCAGTTTTCCAACTGCATTGTGGCTTTACGGATTTGTTTATTGGATTCACAAGTTGACATTTTTTTTCTCTTCTAAAAAAAAATACTGGTAGCATTCATTTAGGGTAATTTTAATACCACAGTGATGAATAGAAGGAGGACTTAGGGGCTATTACCGAGGGTACAGTTGGGAGACCTAGAGCACAAGACTACACATCAAATGGCGCATACGAAACTTTAAAAGACCAAAGGACCAGGCCGGTAAGCACTCTACTGAGTGGACGGAAACACTATAGATCGTCACAAATACGAAGTGACAGAACTTCGACGAAGACCGTACGAAAGTTAAAAGACTAGACTTCGTCCTCATTAAAAATGATATTAGAGGAAACAGGACCAGAACAACAGCCTACGGACCAGCAAAGCGACCAACAGAAAAGACGCACTCGCGACGAACTACCAACTGACTCCGGCAAGACAGAAGGCACAGTGCTACCGGTTATAGACGAGTAGACAGGGACTCAAACGATGAAAGGAGGAAGATGAAAGTGGTTCCCTCTGCGGTTTAAAACAGCGAAAAGCAGACAATGTCAGCATTCTCCAAAAATACGAATGAGATGATGGCAACTTTCCAGCACAACATGTGCCTCATGGAGAGCAAGATTTGCGAGCTTGACAGAAGTGCCAACGAGTAGAGGAATCCACTTATGTAGGTAGAGGAACATCTTCTTATGAGAGGGGACATACATACACTAGGACAGCCTCTTACGAACGCAAACTGAGAAACTGAGACAAACGGAACAACATGTACAAAGACGACAAGATCAACGACAGTGGGCATAGAATTTAGCTATCTGCTAGAAGCGGACGTGACGTCTTTACATCGGCCTAGTGGGAACCCATGGTCAGAGCAGAGGCGCTAAGTACAGTTGTCCTCAATAATAGAGAAGCCCGTAGAAATATATACACACCTATGTAAGTGGGGGGTGAAATTTGACGTTTCTACCAAATCCATGTCTGTTTTTGCTTCAGGATTAAGATTCTGCAGAGGAAGTATGGGTTATCTGAGGAGCACCTTCCGGCAAACTTTCAATGTATTGGTCTGTGCTGCAGACAGATGATACTGCGAGTACTTGGAAGAGAATGGGTAGCCGTAAATCTTGACTTATTTAGAAGGCACCATGGGATATTGAGGGCGATAATGGACAGACGACAGCTACCTCAAGTTCGACATAGGAATGCTTACACTACAGATGAGGACCTGCCAACATGAAGACGGCCTAGTAGCCATCCTTCGTCAAAATATTAAGGTTCGATTGGGGACCCTTATATTCGGTTGCATCAACAGGACAGTACAAGAAATGAGGGAAGTACGCAGACGTGTCGAAATACATATGGCGGCTAACGAAACAATATTTGGACTCAACATCAGGAGGTGGATGGACAAAAAACCTCCCTTTCCGAGGAGCTAGAACCGTGCAATTGCAAGCGTGGCACAGTTTAGTTTACCTGAACTGAAGCACCTTCCGTGGTCCACCCATAGGGAGGTAAACAATACATTTAAAGCCTTCATGTCTGTCAAGGCTATCTCATCCTATATAAATCAGTTAACCAATCCAAAGTATACATCGAATTTCGTCATCTTGAAATTCAAAGAAAATTTTCTTATTTAAAATGGAAAACCATACAAAGTACCTCTCTGCTAATCCAAAAGCACCAGTCAAACGGATTTGTATGCGAGCTCTTGAGCGCCATGTGATTTAACTTTTGTTATTGAAAAACTTTTGCTTCGTTACTTTTATTGCTCATTGGACTGCTTTGAAAGAAATTACGAAATTAATCATCTGGGAGTTGTATTCGTTTTGCTGCTGCCTTCTCCTTTTTACTGTGTTACTCCTCTTAGAAGTCGTAAAGTCCACGCGAGGACTATTTGCGTTTTGATGGTTACATTAGTGACCGTGAAAACCTCTCCCTAGACTCAGCATCAACACTACTTAGTAGAGAAAGAAATGTTCAAGGACGCACCAGTTGAGTGTGCTGCAGATTAGGATATTGGCTAAGTTCTTCTCTTATTTTCATCGTGAAAATTAGTTCCATTTATAAGTGAAAACCAGAGCCAGACCCCAGCTCCCCAGAGTATGGAATGAGAGCCAATTAAAGTGCTCAGTCTATTGACATATATGACATCAATTCTACTGTATCATTCGAGTTGGATGGATTCCTACTCCGCTGACGCCACTTCATGTAAACCGCCCAAGGATATACTTCAAAATGAACTCATTTCGTCCTTTGACTTTGACTTTCTGTATGGGTAAATTGGTAAGAGTGCATGTTACACGACTCAAACGTTGATTAGTTGTGATAGGCAAACTCTAAGAGCAATCGACAGGATGAAGGTTCCTTGTTTTGGTTTTAATTGATGAAACTGGACAGAGCGAGCGAGTATATCCCCTACAGACATTTGGAGGGAAGTAAAATGTTAATCGTCTTCCAGCGATCAGTTAAGCTGTCCAACTTAGAGGACGCGTGACTCACATACAAGAGGACGCGATTAAATTTCCGTTGGCCAAAATTTCGTTTTCACGTTTATATTCCAGAGCACAGAACAGACATAATTTGATCTCGGTACACACTAATGCGATTTAGGGAAGTTGCTTGATTGCGTGCACCCTATATTCTGACCCATTTTGAAATCCCAACTTAATTGGGGAAGGTAATCTTTTGTCATTGGTGAGCGCTGCTACTCCAGCTTAGTCTCGAGAGTGCTACTTTTGGGGTGACTACGAGTATATTGCTTATTTCATTTTAATTAGGTTGATGGAATAATTTCTTTTCTTTCTTTTTTCCATCATTTCCGCTTCTTAACTCGCCTCTAGACAGTTGGAGGGAAATGATTTTTTAATTACAAATTTGTAAAATCAATAAAGTCGGTTGAACTAAATTGAATAAACGCTTGATTTTTGGTGGGATAATTGGATGATAGAACGAGAATAATTGATCCCATGAGGAGTTTGGTAAATTAAATTAGACGACATAATCTGGGCGGTTGTTTCGAAGACTAAGCAAATGACCATTCAGGCAAGAGGCGGGAGTTAATCCTTGTACATTAATTCGATGGTATGTGCGGGTGAAGTTTAGAACATCTATGGCTTTCTAGTCCTGGCTCTAAATGGTTTCACTCTTAGTACAGTACATCCACAAACTCTAGCTCACGGATTGTATTAAATCGTCCTGAGGGCACCTATTAGTTGAGCATTAGAAAGAAATGACTCGGAACCACCGTTTGTTGGACAAGAGCCGTTTTATTTTATGGTAAAGGACCGCAAAAGATGCGGGAAGAGCGAGGAAGAGAATAAATGTATGAATAAGTTAAACTCTGGGATGATACCAAAATATGTCTAGGCCAGGAAAAAAATCGACTTCATATCTTTTCGGGTGTACTAACAGGCCACTAAAGGCCTAAGCATGGCAGGAAGCAGACTGCAGATTCTGCAGGGACCATGAACAGACAACAACCCATTTCCTCAACTAATGTCAAGCAGTAATTCACGCCTGTGTGTCTACTTTTTGACAGAGAGCGATCTACCATCTCGGGATCCAATAAAGATAATTAATCGTTCTTCGCACGATATTGGGTTTCTAGCTCGGTTTTCTCCACTGCTGCAATCCGAGCCCTTATTCCTGTACGTTCCTTGATCTGTCTACTGGTACCTGCCGAAAGCCATGTCCGATAGTGTTTTTGCTTCTATCTGCTTGCTCTCTTACAATCAGATGCTGAGTGCTTCTGCTTGTAAAGTAAAATGATACCTAAACAGTTGGCGGACTTGGTGAACCTTGAGCCTGTCAGTATTCAACCTGATGCTATTGGGTGCTTTTGACCGCTGCAGTGCGAAGGTGTATATTAACTACCATAAGATAGTGAAGGCGTTTTTGTCCGATGTCCACTCCACGTCTGTTTCGGTCGTCCAGGACACAATTTCTAAAGCGGCGGCTGATCGCAAAGTGATCGATCTGGTTCGATGTTCGCTGCCTATCAGTCGAGACCCAACTGATCTTGTGGCAGGAGTTATGCTTAAACAGCGTGTTGCAGAAGTCCACAAACCGCTCACTGTTGTCATTTCAGTCACTTTTCCAAGGACGTGAACTCCCATCACGTGCTAAAGTATAGTGTTGTCGCTACTCACCTTGGCATTGTGAACCTTCATCTCGATTACGATGTTTTCGTTTGGTGTCTGGTAAGTTGTCGGTCAGAGCATAGCACCCTGGATCCTGACCGTCAATATGCTGTCACTGTGAGGCTGTGAGGATATAAGACTTTTACGCACTGCTGGAGTTAGCACCAGTCCTACTCCAGACCTCCCTGGACTTCCAGCTGGCTTACCAGAGTAGAGCATGAGAGTGCTTTTTGTTGGGGAAACGTATTTCCCATCACCAAATCATCTTATCTCGCTCAACCCTATAATGTCTATTCCATATCATGCGAACTCGTTGAGGAGGGCCTTAACGTTGTCCTTTGTCGATAGCTAAAGGTCTTTAACAAGTCATCCCTCCGTACCCGAATCGTTGCTTTCAGTTTCAGATGGGTCAGGTTTTTTACAATTGAGGCGGTGGGCCCGAGACCAAACGACACTAATCCTGTTTTGTGGCTCAGGACACTTGCCATTTGTCCTTTCGCCTTACAAATTTCCAAAGAAATTCCAGATGGCACCACGAAGAGGTAGAGAGTCGGGCTTACTAACAGAGCTGCTTGGTTTTCGGCTGAAGTGGCTCCTTCTCGTTAATTAGCGGACCAACACCTATCGAGAGATGCTGCTCCTATTTCGTCTTGAGAAATAATTTGAAATCTCTCGTTAATGAACTAAGGTAATAAAATCAGCTTTCACTTGATCTTTCTTATTATATTTAAAAGCATTCCCCCAAAAGAAAAACCTCAGCAAGAAAACAATAAAAACCGAAACCGAATGAAGCCAAATAAAGCGGTTCAATAACCGTCACAACTTGATGTGCTTGTCTCAGATATTCGCAAAAATATATTACTTCCGTCAAATACAAAGCGCTCGTTTGGTATGCGAAATAAGTGTCAAGCGTGTTAAGTTCCTCATAAAATCAGAGGAAAAAAAAAACACCAAAACACGTGATGGCAATTTTTGTTAAATGAATTTGGACTATAGACTTCTAACATTGTCACCACGCGCGCCGCCGTCGTCGTCGTCGTCGTCGCCGCTCGCAAAAAAAGGAAAAGATTTTAGTCAAGACTGCTGCTTGAATTGAAATTCCAAAGCGGAAGTGACAGTAAAATCTTATTACACACCACCACCTATGTAAGTATATTTTTTTTTTTGGGAATACATATATAAAGTTCACAACCCCAACAGCCGACGACGACAACGACGACGACGACTCATCGTCCTTTAAAGTAAAAAAAGAAATTTCATTTCAAAATGTCGTAAAAACATCACCACTTATTGAACGGCTGACAGCGGGTATGACCGAGAAGGCCATTACATGAGCCCCCAGTTCCACCACCATCGGGCGCAACCAAGGTCGACATGGCAGTCTGATATCAAGTTTTATGCTCAAATTAGACGTGCGTTATTGGATGGAATGGCGGAACGATAGACGCATAAAATCGTAAACCTAAAACGCTCGGGATTCATATCTCATAACGAACCTATTCAAACGTTCCACAGATCTCTCCTTCAAAGCGGATGCCTTTACTTTTCTCCGAAATTTACACTAAAAGTTTAAGCCATCAGAATGATGGCAGTACTCCTCGCTGATGGTTGATGGTTGAATGGCTGAATGGCAGGCGTATTCATCTCTACCCAAGGAAGACAACACAATTGAATTTGGAAATATGTATTATTGCGACATTGAAATATTACGCTTCCCAAGCCATTTTCTGTTTGTTTGGGTGGTACCCCATCCTCACGACCGACATTCATGTAATGATATACTTTGTCAAACGTTGCCACAGTAATAACAATAAAAGATACTTTGCGCGTATTGGCATCACCTCACCTGAACGGATAACGACATAGTAGAGATAGCATTTAACCGCGCATTAGAAGAACGATGTTCGCTTGTCGCCTCTGGATTCCATGAAGTGTTGAATGGAGGCACCTTCACCTACTCGGTGGATGCGAGAAGGGTTTTTGCGGAGTCGTATCGATTATTATCATAATTAAATTCTCAAATTAATGTGGAAAATAATGCGCAAACGGTATTATGTGTGCCCTTTTCGTCGGTAAGCATGTCTGAGCTTATTATCTGATTAGTTATATGTTGCTGGAACGGTTGTCAGGCCGACCAGAGAGCGGGAGGAGGGAATAAGGCTTATCAGTGAATTCCATTAGGTAAACAATTCAGAGGATGATGGTCAACAGCGTTAAGGATATTATAATCTGCATTGCGCTCAATAAATTGAATAAATTCGAAAATGATGTCAGATAACAGAAATTAATAGTGGGGATGCTTATATAGGAAGCATATGATGTTAGGTCGATAGTTCAAGTCTTAATTTCTGTGTCTACTGCAGGAGTGGGTGCGAAATTGGAAGGTTGTGTTCTTCTTCTAATACCCTTCAAAGCATATAACGCTATGCATGCTGGATGCTCTCTTAGACCTTCCGCCACTCCACATAACTATTATGAAGACCGCAGCTGCTGGCTTTACCTACTATGTAACAACTCATCCCCTAACTTAGTTGGACACATGAAGATCCTGGAAAGCATTCCTCTTCTATCCAATCCAGTAGTGTGCTTCTCAGACTGAATGCCTAAGCCATCTCCATCACCCCTACCAAGTCGCAATTCCAATCCGGAGCTCCTGGGATAATCATCACACTGACGGATCAAGGATCTGAAGCTTGAATCTCTAGACCAAATTACAAACTGTCTATTCCTCTAGGACAAGCAACCACAATCTTTCAGGCAGAGGTCCACGCTATCCGTAAGGTGTTTATGTGGTCGATGCAGGAGGATCCAGCAATCAAGATTTTTCTTGACGGACCTTAATTTTGGCATGATTTCGGGAACTCGTTGCTGCGGAATACTCAATCGAATTTGAATACATATCGACCTCGCTTTAGTTGCTCTACACTGAAGTAAAATGTTCTCTCTACCTATCCTCATCCGAAAGAGGATAAGGGGCTAGGAGTTCCGACCACTAATCAGCACCTTGTTGACACTATAAGCAGTCCTACTGTCGGGCATGCTTCCTGCTTTTTCAGTGTGTTGATGTACCTCTTCCTTCTTCCACGATATGGGGTTTCTAGCTCGGCTTTCTCCACTGCTCAGGTGTCTGCAATCCGAATTTTTATTATGCACAGTTAGCTGCGCTTAAGGAGTTAATAAAAAGAAGCACTTTCAGTACAAAACAAAGATAGTTACAGCAACAGTACTTTAAAATAGAAAAAAATAGAGGCTCCTTTGCCCAATTCTGAACCCTTAAGAGTATCTGAGTGCTTAATATTTTAAGGACCAATAAACGAAAAAGTTTTGGGAGTTTTAAGATTTCGAACCTCGACAAGTACTTTGAGTAGTTTTAATATTTCCCTTTCTCGTAAAATGAACCATTTTATCAGTTTTAGTGAAAAATTTAGGAAACCCAAATCTGAGCACATTAACACCCTCGTATGTCTTGAGATGAGATACGTTGCATAATAAGTTGTTTATCCATTGTGACGGAGAGTAGAACAGAATCTCTAGGAACCACTGATCCAAATAATAATTTTCAACACTATCCCCAGACGAAATTAAAAAAAAAAAAAAGAAGAGAAACTCATAACCTTCTTTGCCATAATTTTGTTCATTCTTCGTCCTCATAAAACATCCCGTCACTCAATCCATAGAATAGTTGAATGATTCTCCCACTGGCATGCCACCGAGCATGAAATTAGTCATTCAAACTAAAATTGTTTACAATTTTTTTTTTCCGTTTCCTGTTCTCCGCAGCTAAATTCCTTTTCGGAACATCACACTCCATCTAAACACCTTATCGCCCTCTGCTGTCTCCTGGAACATGTCAAGCGTGAAAGAAAAAAACACCATACATTGTGAAAATTTAAAATCCTTCTGCACCATTTAATTCTTTACCGACAAAGCGGGATGAAGAGAGTTTTTGACTGCGTTTTATGTATCCTGAGAGGGGGTAGTGGTTGGGGGGAGGATGAAAATGTCCTCCTAAGCATTTATGACACCCAGACACACAGGTAGTCCAAAAGAGAAAAATGGCTTAATTTAATGCTATAATGGGTTTCGATATCAGTTATACACATTCACCCATGACACTTTTGGAAAACGGCTTCCAGAACGAAACACACAATCCTTGCTCCTTGCTCCAGTTGGAGATAAGTGTAAGGCGTAACAGATACTTTAGAACGGTTGTAGTAGGTATTGATCCAATCTGGAAGTTTCATTTCATTTAATTTGTTCCAATGAAGCGTGTGGTGTACGTAGAAAATATGATCCTTGCTTGGTCCTTAGTCTAGTGTTAAGAGTTAGGTTTTTGCTCTTTATTATTTTATTTTTGGATTTCATATGAAGGGTTGGGAAAACATTGTTGAGATCCTTTTCGTACTTATGAGATCCTTCCCCTTATTGCACTTTGGGAATTAAATTGTTCTTGGAAATTGGAACCCCTTGGGCAGTAGTCCAACGCACAAACCACTAAGCCATGGAACCCACAGGTCTTGGGCCTAAGTCAAGGAAATCTTGTCTACGGATTCTATAGAAAGAGAAGTAGTACAAGGTCAGCGTTTGAGATAGATTTGAAATATTCCTTCAGTCAGTCTGTAAAGTTTTCCTTCCTTTCCTTAAAGGGCTCATGAGCCTTGAAGAGACTTTGCTCTCTGGCTGACCAACCATCGCACCGGAGATTGGGCCTTTTCGCAGTCTCGAACCTGGAGCTACATTTTAAAAATCATTTTGCCTGGAGCGTTGGAGCGATTGAGTAAACATACATAAGTACATACATTTCCAAATAAGGTGAGTCCGAAGTGCTCAGGCCCTTAAAAAGTGACCTTTTCATAGCAGCTAGATGAGAGGACCAAGGTAGTCTGCTACATGGCTATCATTCAAGCCAAGCTCGCATAGGGTTGTCCCATGACCAACATAGGAACAAGTACGATGGACACGATTCAGATGTTGAGAAAGCTTGCCTTCGGATGTGCCTTCACTTTCAACAGAGTGCATAAAATTTGAATCTGATGACAATTTCAGCTGAGATAAAGGTGCTTCGCATGACAACAGAAACTTATTCCTCTTAGAGGTTGAACTATGAGCGGAAGCCTTCACCTGCAAGAACCTCAATGAACAACGTGATCTACAAGGCTTATGACCCCAATAATTAGTACCATGAGAGGGTCTATCTAATCAGAGTGATTCTTTTTGGTCCCAGTTTAGGATACTCACACCTCTTCCTTCATCCTTTCGATTATGTTTTCATTAAACTTTTTTCTTCCTCTCAATCTGCAAATTATTTTGGACCGGTTTTGGGTAATAATGATGACATTGATCGAACTTTGAAAAGTGTTGTGAAGCACACATGTTGGAGTTGTGTTTCCTTTTATCAGATGAGTATCTACATAACGCGGAAGAGACGTGGCCGAAGGTGGGTGTAACAATTGAATACCCACACTGTGGAAAGTTGGCAAATTTTTTTTTTCTTATTGTAAACTTTTCACATGCTTCATTTTTACCAAAATTTTATATGAAAAGTTTTAACTTGAAGAGCTACGTGTTTTTTGTATCTTTTGTTTGGTAAATTTTGAAACGGTTCATTAAATTTGTGAGAGATATGAGATTCTGAGAACATATGTACAGGTACGTTCTTGCTGGCTGGCGGAGAAGATTGTTGTGGAACAATAATATACTCGTAATTCGGAGGTGAAGTTCATTTTTAATAAAAATATTTAGGTAATATAAAATGAGACTTTATTAATGGGACGGGATGGAAACTATTCCTGCACTACCCACATTTAAGGATGTGTGAGTACGCATTAGAAATATTTCAAAGAACAGAGTTTGTATGCTGTTGTTGGCTCAAATCCAATAAGAAGCTGTTGAGTACTGGGAAATGTTTTTGAAACCCAATGTTGGTTCATGTTAAACAAGATATTCCTATATCCTGGAAGGACTATCGATAGGTAAGACACTGCTACATGTTGCAATTCGTCTTCTATTCATCGATTTAAAAGGCATGAAAACAACATTCATCGTTTGGAATGCCACCTAGCTATGGACCGAATCGGGATACTGCCATAATCGCAATAGAGAAGCTCTGCAGCGACAAATCTGTTAGGGCACACCCTCTCATGGTACTGATTATTGTGGTAATAAACCCTGTAAATCAGGTTATCCTGTACATCGTACTTGCCAATATTTTGGACGTAGACCACATGGGATAGCCCTATGCGAGCTGGGCTTGAATGTAGCAGACTATCTTGATCCTCTCATTTGAAGGATTTTTCCATAGAGACTTGACATTTTGAATTTAATTTGTGAAAGCACTCTTTTACTAATCATCCAACTGTCACTGTCAATTTATTCAGTAAACTCAAATTCAGAGTCGTTGATCAAAACTTTAAGAGCGTTAACTCCAATTTTCGGTCGTAATTCTCATCCTATTAGACAGGCAATAACAAGTTTAGTGGAAAAATTTGAGTCTACATAATCGTTGTGTGATGTTGCCGTGTCAGTGAGATAACGGGTTGGTCGAAGTGTCGAAAATATCGCTGCCGTTCAGGCGTCCGTAGAAAACTATCCAATCAGTCAATTCCACGGCGTTTTCAAGAATTCGACATCGCTCAGATCAAATTATGACGTATTTTGCATAAGGATCTTGGCTTACACCCATACAAGATCAAGCTGACTCAAGAATTGAAGCCGATGGACCTTTTGAAGCGACGTACGTTCTCCGATTGGGTTCTGGAGAAGATGCGCCAAGATGATGAATTTCATCGCAAAATCATCTTCAGTGACGAAGCCTATTTTTGGCTCAATGAGTTCGTCAATAAGCAAAATATGTGTTATTGGTCGTGTGAAAATCTACATGTGCTTCATGAATCACAATCACATATGAGTTCCACTCATAAATGTTTTGATTGTACTTCAAGTCGGTAGTAAAGTTTTTTTTAATACCTTAAATGGTTTGCGTTTTATTTAAAAAAAAAAGTTGTCAAGTCCTAATTGGAAAACCCTTTAGCTGTTATAAAACCGTCGCCTTGAAAGGGCGTTACCATTTCGGGCTTATCAAAGAGCAATAGATATCTACATAGTTGCTAAAATAGCCAATGTCCAAGGCATCCAGTCACAGTTTGACACGTAAGTTTATGCCTGTGCTTTTCCAAACTATGGCTATAAAATAGTTGAGAGTATCACAAGACTCTGAGACTCGCAGTGAGTCGCAAAATAACTTAGCTTTTAAAAAAAATTCAACAGAAGTATGTACAACACAGCATATCCTTGAGGCTGGTAGGACAGTACAAGGAGGAACTATCCTCTCTGGCTCAGAGGTTCAACATTTCCGCTCTTTTGGTGGCGGGTCAAAGCAACATCGGGGGTAGTAAGCGATTCGACGTTAATGGGCTTTTTTTTTATGCTTCCATTGCGGAGGCTGTATGGATACCAGTGGATACCCTCAGGGGAAGAATCTTTGTGCACTACCCATCGAGAGATGATACAAGGTTTTTTTCATATCTAGACAGATGAAGCCCAGATATCAAATAAAAAGAAAACAAAAACTACTAGAAGCAAGTATTCTTTCGATCAATACTGGTCACTCGCTCATTGCCGTAGCTGCAATATCGCCGACCAGCAAGAAACAATTATACACTTATATCCGGCCAGAACCACTCCTACCAACCTACTATTGTGCGTATAATTCATAATTTTTTCCCATTAAAAACAATCTATACTGCCTCCTGAATCTATTATTTAAATTAATAAGTAAACAACCATGAATCAGTTTGCTTACCCTATTCTAAAAATAACAATGAATAAAAAAAAGAAAAATATTTCTATGTCAATAAGGATGTTTATTTGATTTACTCGTGAAGGAAGTTATTGTTTATTAATATGTAAATCCATTTGCGTGAGGTTGAAAGAATTATGATATTCATTTTTTTTTTGTCAACAGATACATACCAAGTTTTCTGTTGGTAGCATGCGACAAAACCCCATAGCCAAATGGAAACATTTTTATTGAAATTCCATTGAAAATTAAATTAAAACAAAGGATATCAAGCTATGTGGCAGTCATACATAATCATTCCTTAGTATGTTGCGACAGCAATGGAGTAATTTTGAATATCTGTATGTTCCACATTGTTCTAATCTATATTGCATTTTTATTGCATTATTTACTTGACAATGAAATGCGAAATTTGATACAACCATGAAAGGACGATCAGCAGTGTGCATAAGAGGTTTGGAAGCGGAATTTTCATGTATTAAATTGAAACAACATGTTCGTCCGATACCGGAAATCATTTGACGATGGCCACAAATACATATGTAGAGAGGGCTCATCCGAAATCCAGAAGAGACATGCCACGCACAGCTGCGGTCACAAGAAACCCAATCATCAATGGAAGTCCTGACCGTTGATGCAGGGAGAACCAACGCGCGTTTGGGTGTGGTCCTAAGAAACTTTTCTCTGAGCCTTGTCTCATTTCCCGTGATGTATTTCCTCGAAAAGAAAAATTGAAGAGTTCTGCGCGACATCTGGAAAATATATGGCCTTAAAGCAGAAGCTTATCCAGGAATTCACATCAAGTGATCAGGACAGGATTAAGAAGCTGCTGTCTCAGATGGAACTAGGAGATAAAAACCATCGCGATTGTTGGAAGAGATGCGTAACCTAGCTGGCGAGATAATCGATAGCAAATTCCTCACAACGCTTTGGCCGGAATGTTTATCCATGACACTTCAGCAAATTTTGTCACCTTGAAACAAAGACTCTCCTGAAAAGCTCACCCAAATGACCGACAGTATAATTAAATTAAAAAACACAATTAAATGTACAAGGGATTCACGAGCCTTTGAATGGCTTAAAAAGTGATAGAAAACAGAGAACACTGCAAGTACAAACAACAAATGCCTAGCAGGGCTGTAAAAGAATGCAATCATTGCGGAATGCATTCACATGAAGTGACTGACTTCAAAGACTTTAAAAGACTTCGAAGTCTTCAACTAAGTGAATGCAGTCAATGACTTCAAGGAACTGAATGCAATCAGTGAAAGCTACTTGTACTTGACTTCAAAATGAATGGTGATTTATTTTTTTCAATCTGAAGTCTTTATTGAAGTCAATGAATTAAATCATTTTTCGGAGCATTCCAAGGAATTATATTCAAAAATGATTGCATTCTTTTGCAGGTCTAATGCCTAGGTGGTCTTTGCAAAGAATTTTAAGCCAGTTAACCCTTTCTCCGGATTTGAAAAATGATCCACAAGTAAGCATTCAGTATGCTCGAGGTTTTCAAGAATCGTTCAGAGAGCACAACGAGTTTATTCATAAACTCAAAATGAGTGATAAGTCCCATTTTCATCTCAACGGTAACGTTAGTAAATGAAATCGCAGAATATGTGGCATCGATGTGGCACCCACTTAGTTGTACAGTAGGGTGTGAAGTAACCTCAAAAAGGATCACTGGACCATTTTTTTTCGTAAACTTTGAACAAGTTGCGTTCAATGTCGATGGCTTTCAATACCGGGCCCTGATTGAAAATCAAAAGGCCAGAGGTAGAGAACAATTCAAAATTGTGGTTCCTTCAAAACGGAGCCACAGCTCAAACAGCTCGTCCAACTATGGCTCTCCTGAGGGAAATTTCTGGTGATAATATCGCAATTTTAACTGGCCAAAACCGTCGAGTTCCTGCTAACACTAGTTAACTATTTTCTGTTTATATATAATCATACGCATGTACTACAACTGCATAATCCATTCTAATGCAAATGCATTTTATTTCCACTAATTCTGATTGCATTACTTAAACCACTTAACAGATGAGTAGATATGATTATTAAAAATCTTAATTTGATTCAATAAACTTGGAGTGGATATGTAATATCCTAGTAATCTCCACATACCATGAGGTAACCCCTATGAAAACTAGTTTTGAATTAATTTCGTCATATAATTTCCCCCACTGGACTCATTGAAAAACGTAAACGAATCGGAAATTCAGGCACACATTTTTGAAGTAGTCAAAGCTAAACTCCATGCGGGGGTTTTTCAAACTATACCATCCTAGTTATTCCACGAATGCTCTGTGCAATCACATGTATGAGTGTGTAAGAGCAAAACCCAGGATATGCAATTGAGGATATTTCACCGAAATTATTAACAACGGCGAAATGCCACCAGCAAAAGCGATTAGGTACATTACCCTTTGTATATGTGAAGGATGCGTGTGAGCACAGCATTAGCGATGCCATTACGAGCAGACGTCAGTGCAAATAAATCGCATTATTCGTATGACTGGGCAAAGCTTCAAAATTGGGAAGGTTTTTTTTAACATGCTGGGTATTTGAACAGCGGAGGAAGGTATGTTGTCACTAGTATACATATGTCATCTACTGAAGCGGTTATCTATGGCCCACTCAAACAGCCATGAGTGTTTTAAAGTTTTTTTTTCATATTTTGAAAAGCAATTAAGCTTTGAATACACAATTGTCGTTCAAAAACTGTGTTTGGGACTATCTCAATTACATCAACTTACTTGTCACTTATTGTGCCTTTTATCACATTAGACTGCGATAGTTTGAACAAGGATCACTTATGTTGTTGAATTTCTGTCTCTTGTGTGCACACTATTCATAGCCTCCAGCAAAGCAGAATACCATAGTTCCAGGACACACTTGTGTATGTCATATGTCCTGCATTGATTTTCACTGCAATAAATGAAACGAATATAATATAGCTCCAGTGTATGGACTGGTAGAGTGCAAGCTAAGGTGATTCCCAGCAAACAACAAAATGCACAACAGGACTTAACTGACACTGAGATGACGATGCTCTTTTTAGACGAAAAGAAAAGGTAAAGTAAAAACCGATGACAATAACATAAAGTGAAGGGGAAAAAAGCAAGAGGAAAATTCTAAGAACACGACGGAACACCACGTTGATGCCGTGTTTGGAAAATCCTTTTTAGAACAAAACAAATATTTTCATTTCAATTTTCGGCTCAGTGAGCTTAATACAAATTGAAAGGGCTTAGTGTTTCCGGATGGCTTCAGATCGACTTGAGCTTAAGACTGGTTGGAAGCATGTTCGAGTTGCAGGAGTTCTCATGACAACGCACATGGTAACGGTTGATATGTGCAGTTATCTTATTGCATGAGCCAACAATAAACGTTAAGTAAATCGTGACTTATTTGCAGAAGTTCATATATCATCAACTTGTATGAGATAGTGATTGGATCTTAAAGCTGATATATGTCACTTAGCATACAAAACACAAACTCATCATTCGTTGTCTTAAATTCTCGGCCAGGGCTTCCATTATGTAGTTCTCAGATGCTTCCAGACGTTAATAAGAAAACCGCGGTACTCTTACTGTCTTCAAGAATAAAGAACTGCAGGCAATTGTACTATCTTACGATGTGCTTTGTTTTTAGAACCTAAGACGCTAGACTTAAGCAACACTTAAGTGACACTTGTGAGGTGGAAACAATGCTTCAGAACATTTGCTCTATGATTCTCCTACCTTTACAGATCTTAGGTAGGTACTGATGTGCTGCCACATGCCATAACTATATGCTCTTCAGGGCAACATCACATAGGTGCTTGGAATGCTTCGAAAAACTTCCAAATTACAGTCAAATGGGTCTTTAAAATATTACTATGTACATGTATCTGAGTGCCCGGCTTAAGCGTTTCCTATCCCGACAAAATAACATGTCTAACTTACTCAGCATCTACCGCCAAAAAATCCTCATTAAACCCTTAGAAAACTGAATTTCTAGGTTTATTTACGAAAAAAAGGAGGACTTCACAGTTCGATACACCATCTGTTGGCGGCACTCCACTCAGGTGGCCAGCGGTGGAGAAGAACATCTAACTAATGACTCTCTCCAAGTACAAAAACTAGCGTGCATTACTGCTACTAGTACGATGAGAGCAACTCCAACTGCAGGCTATTTTCAACCTGCCTTCATTAGATATCCTTACGAGATCAACGGCAGCTATTTGAGCCAGAAGCATCAGTCATATGATGGAAGTCATATGCGACGGGGCATTCGATAAGCCTTAACAGACACATCACGCTTTACTTAGACCTTAAAATGCATTTATTTAATAGAGAAACAACCAAATACCGAATGCTGAGTCCATAGCAAGATATACATAGGTATACTGATGGATCAAAAATGGACAAAGGGGCCCGGAATCTTCTTTAAATCACTGGATATATCACAGCAGTGTTTCCCAAGGATAGGTCTTCATCAGTGATGTTTGTGCCTGTGAGTCTGCCGTATGAGCAATAATTCTTTATCGACAGCCACACAGCACAAGGTTCTGATCTGTTGGGTTCCTGGGCACGAGGGTTTTTCCGGGGAATGAATAAGCAAGGCTTGAAGCACGAAAACTAGCCACGAGAAACACGAATTTAAGGTCGAATTCTAAAGAAACTTGCAATATGAAAAGACAACAATAACCAGCCTTCGATAAAGTAAGGACCATGTCCACGTTTGTGGGGATATTTACAGGTCATAACACTCAGCTGTGTCATATAAAGAAACTGCGTTGAACCGAAAAAGAACTCTGAAGAGGATGCGGGTAGTGGTACCTGTCAGTGCCCTGGGCTTCAAAATTCTACATCAACAAGTTCCTGAATTTCACAACCAGTACCAGTAACTAAATTCATATCTTGCTACCAGGTGCATGATAAGCTCTATTACGTAACTAAAACTTTTAAAAACTCAACTCGCTTATGAATGTCCTTGGTCCGACTAAAATCGAATTTCTATTTCTCATGCCACTCTAATGCCAATTTGGCCACGTATATATCTTGTACCCCATAATTTAAGAAAAGACAATTTGTTATTTCACAAGTTGTGACCATTTTTCAACTGGAGAACCCATCTCCCTTCATCTCAGTTGAAGTGGTGATAGCAAAAAGAAATCCCAGGAAGTACAAGAAAAAGAAAAAAAAAACCCGCTGAATTTAACTAAAAATCTAATTTGAAACTTCTTAAGTGCATACTTGTGCTGCGACATCTGGTGCACTGTTTCTGCGCCAGCATAACACAAACCAAAGACATGGTCAAAAACTTGAACGAACATAAAAATTACTTTTCCCAAACTTTAAACGAGAAATTATTGTTACCCACTGGATACTAGCTACCTCCCCGTCCTTACTGCAGGAGGTATCAACAAATTTATTTCTTTATTTATTTATTTTTTTTTTTTCATAATTTTTTTTGTTGGGTTGAATTAAATGGACCAAGTTAAGATCGATGGCCTGCGTATTATCAGCTTGGAATTTCTTTTGCAATTCTCAGATACACAAAGTCCTTTTTTTGGGGGGATTTTTGTTGGCAATGACTGACATTCCAGTGTGGTATTTCGGCTTAGAGATCTTAATCAGTTGTAAGAATCAATCACATTACACCGCTGGCAGTATGAAAATATTTTAATTAATTGTTTCGAAACTAGCTGAAACAGCCGGTGGCATGGCATTGTTAAGATTTTCGTGGAATTCAATTTAATATTGAGTTTAAAATTAATGAGTTTTTTTTTTTTTTTTTCTTCTCATTTTGTTTACAGTCTCGTCCAGTTAAAGAAACTAACAATAAGTTTTCAAATATTATAAAGCAAATTTTGAATTATTAGATCTTTTAGGACAATGCTTTAGGGTTTGTGTTTGCTTAAGAAAATTTGTTATGGCTGCGATTTCTGTTGTCATTTAAGGTTGTCCTCTTTCAATTTGAATGGCTTTCAATTAGACGGTTGAATGCTACGAGGTATACTAGACTTTGACACTAAACTATACTACGTTATATACATATGCACTCACCGGACACTGTGCTAGAGGAAGGCATGTCCAAAGACTGGGCAACCAATCAACCAACCAACCAAATGCATATAAAACAGAGAGAGAGGGAGACATAGAGAAAGGGAGTTGAGGGGACATCCTATGGTTTTATCAAGAGAACTAGCCGGACCTCTTGACAAAGCGTAGCAGATCCTTGATATGTAAGACCACTCACCATGGTCACCAAAGAAGAAGGACTCAGGTGGAGGTTCCTCTTCGACCATAGGGCGTGACAGTTCTAGAAAAGATGAAGGATAGTTTCCTCTTATTCTTCATTCCTGCAATTCTTGAAAAGGGGTTTGAAGGGAACCCCAGTTGTCTAGCTGGTAGGAAAGGACACCGATGATTATGCTAAGGTCCGTACGACTGAAAACCATAAGTTTGTTTGAATGCTTCTGGTTCAGGTTAAAGTTAAAGTTCTCAAGAAAGTGCTACTGTTCCAGAACATATTGGCCTTCGTAAAAGCATTTAGTTTGAGCATTAGTTTACAAGTATAGGCTCCAAATAGTAACTTAAACCTTGAGCCTTTACCAGGAAATTGTGTTTGATAGTCTTTGAAAGAGCTTTTAACCAAACGAACACGCCATAGTATAGGTGCTTCTACGCAAAAATGCCAATGAAACTATATAGTTCCGCGCACATGTTTCCGGGAACTAGTTCAAAAGAAAGGGAAACCAATGAATGCGGGTTGCGGATTCCCTTCATCAAACACAAACGCGAAGTTGTTGGAAAAATATAATTTATCACATTTTAGTTGAGTGTGAATTTCGTATTGCAAAACAGTTTCTGAAAAAAAAAAGCTCTCAAACTTTGTATTAAACGATAAAGTGATAAAGTTACACAAAGCAAATTGATGTCGTTTTCATTGAGTACTATCGTTCTCAGAGTTACGCAATGAGTGATAGGTTTGTAGGTTTTCGGTAAGATTCTCTTGAGCATATGGTACACATTACGATTTAAAACAACACTAGTTTTATACTGCATCTATCTTAAAAGGGTGCTTAAGTTTGTGCCCAGTACTTGAACTATTCAAATCCTTTTCTAAAACAATATTATGTATTCGAGTATTCAAAGATGTTATTCCTTTAAGCATTAACTAGTTCACCTGCGAATTCTTTGCTAAATAATTCCTTGGTATCCAAAGATTCAATTGAATCTTTCCAAGTTATATATGACAAGGAATTTGATTGCATCATAGTAGCATTTGGTCTCAGAATCTATTGGATTGCATAAACTTCTATTTTAGGTGCTGTCTGGCAAAGAAGAGAAGTGTATTCTTTATTTTTGAAGGTTTAATCTAGCGTATGACATGAACTTTAGCTTGAAACACAATGATATTGAGGTGCCGCATAGCCTAATGTTCCAAAAAAACTGAAGGGAAAGGGACTGAACTGTTAATGGGGAACATTTCTACTAACATTAAAGTGGCGATGTGCATATATTTTTAAGCAATAATCTACACAGAACAACAACAACAACACTATGGCTAATCGTAGGCGGTCATATCCTTAGGGGAACACTGTGCCCAAGGCGCTAAAGGTGAAACTAAGCCATGAGAAATCCGAGGAAACTATAAGGGAGATTGCAAACTAGTATGATGATAGGAACACTCTTTCAGAATTGCCTCTTGAAGAACAATAGCAGAAGACTACAACTCTCAGATAGGGATTATACAGGTACTGTGACTGAGAGATTTACTCATCGGAAGACATATATTTGCGAATGCAAGGACACTGTCAAAAATATGTAGATTAACATACTTTTGAAGTTATCTTCGTCTTTAACAAGCTAGGGGAAGAGGATTACAGAACCAACTCACGAATTCACTCAAAGTCTGTAGCGCAATGAAATACTTGGAATTGGATAGAATTCACTGTTTAGGCACCCCCAGCGATATAAATGGGTCCTCTATAATATTTGGTGTTTTATGACGACCTCCAACCTATAAACTCAATCGAACCTAACCTAGTACATATTGGCTTAATCTTTCAAGCCTCTAACCAGAGAACTGCATGAATCTATTCATTCGCCCTTTTGAATCATTCGCTACAAAACGAGCTTTTCACAATCGCACGCACACAGAAAACAAACAAGCATAAATAAATGTGGATGGGCTTCATTATATTATGACAGACAATAAAATGTAAGTCCAGCTCATAATTTTCGTGAATGAATACTTGGAAAGCAGTGAATATTTCGAGTGGCTCGAACAGATTAATAAAAAATTCAGCACATACATGTGTATATCATGAAAATAAGGAACCTTTTCGAAAATATTAGCACAAATGGCATTAAACGGGTTCCACCACAAAAAAAAAAACTACGGCAGGTCTTAAGTAAGGTACCCAATGGGGTAAATTCTACTATCATTTGATCTACTTATCGGAGGCATTACCATGACGTCATAAAAATTCTTCTTATCCTTTATTGTGGGTCAGTAGTATAGAGCCCACCTGCATTTTCCAACCTCAACGACCACTCCCTTAAAGCATACTCCAAATGCAAGAGAGAACAGGAATACAAAAAACAAAAACATCATAACGTCATTTCAATTTCTTTACTTACGGTTCACCTAGTTGGCAATGAGTACAAGTTCAACTGGTTGGACATGAGTACTCTTTAATTGTGTTAACTCAGATTCCGAAATGGAAACTTTTTCCAGAAATCCCCTTCTCCTTCTCCACGATTCCTCATTTCTGTTTGCTGCTCTTTCACACGATTCAATTAATTTCTCTTTCGTTTTTCTCTCTCTCCACTAGATATACACATAGTTTCCATTAGCGAAAAGCTCCGATACGAATATATTTACTGCCCAAGAACAAAGTTGAAGGAACGCTCTTGAAAACGATACCATGTGGCAGATATTTATCAAATGCAAACCGGAATCTCGTACAAACACTCTGCTTGAGTGAATCCTTTGCACATGTGCAAATGGAAACCTGGAAGCCAAAGAGTTCTTCCATTCACGTTCTTCCAGTGGTATCATTTTTCGCCGGAGCTTTCCATTTCCATGCAAGTGAACCGATTCGGGAACGATTGCTCCCAGTCTTTTGGACTCTCCCTCCTTGTGATTAGAAAGTGAGAAAGATAAACATTGAGAGAGGAGAAAATAGTTGTGTGTGTTCCTCTGATTTTGTTGCTGCTTTTATCATTGTCCGTGATAGCTAGTCCTTGTAATCAAATCTGTAATGACGTCACAAAATAATTTAAACGCATCCTCATACAGCACATCCCAAAAACTCGGCTAGAGCAGGACTCGTATCTATAGATTTGGGTTTTTCATTGTTTTCATCATTCGGTGATTTTAATTTTTGTGGCTTCGTCCCTGGTAAGGACTCTTTATTTATTTTTTGTTTTTTTGTGTACGACGGAATAAACCTGTTGACAGTGTCCTTAATTTTTGTCTTTGGTGTAGTTCGAAGGCGATGTGGTGGAAGTAATGTACGATTTGAAGCTTTTTTGGCGTTTTTCCCCCACAGAGCCGTCAAATGAGAAACACTTGTCAATGGAGAAGTGTATTTTGGAGACCACGTCATGATCAGGACGTAATTTTTGATTTGATATGTGCATTAATGGATTTCCGTTCGGATGGGATGATGGCACAATGGTTTGTGAAAAAACAGACAGTAATTTCGTTACAGGGTAAATAAGTAATAAACTTCAGAAGCAGATGCGTAATAATGGTTTAATTAATGCCCGCTCAAAGGAAACAGTTTGCATCACAGATGGATCCCAATTAAAAGTTCATTAAAATAATTCAATTGCTACGCCCGAGTGCTGGTGCTTCGGGCAGTATTATCGTTTTGGAACGCGTTTTTGCGCATAGATGCATATTCTGGTGCAATTTAAAAGAAGAATTGTAAGCAAAAATATATCTTGGAGTTATTATTACTGAAACATCACAAATGGAGTTTTTGCTTTGGCTATTAAGCTGGTCATATCCAGTTCGGTTTCCTTATCGGTTGAGACAGTACTATCAAGGTATTGGAAACTCTCTACTGTCTCAACTGTTTGTCTAGCAGTGCATACACTGAGGCTGATAGAAGTTAAGAAGAAGAAGTGATAGAAAAACATAAGACATTTTTGCAATGTTCAGGTGAGACCATGAAGCTCACATATCTCTGGTACCTTTAAAGCGGGCCGTAGACACTCGAACATTGTGCTAGTAAACTTGGTTCGAGTAAATATCGCAGACAGCGAGATCAATTTGCTCGAACTTCTTTTTTTTGTTATGCACTCGTTATCATAACTCACCAGAGTTGATGAAAAGAAGAAACTTTGGGCACAAGGTAAAAAGAAAAGAATTTTGACAAAGGAATGGTTGAAGCAAAGGAAAACATCTACCGCACATCACACTACCAGGGGGTCCAAATCCAAAGTAAAGTGATGTGGTCGAGTAAATCAACAAGTAAACTACTCCGCAGATACTCGAACTTGGTTCGACGTATACCTAGCTCCGCCTTCGAACATTGAAAAATTTCAAAGTTCCTTTGGTATTGGTGAGATCAAGCTTTCGGTTTACTCGAAACCGTGAAGTTGGCACTCGAAAAATCCCGCATCAACTCGAACATGGTTTGCTTACCAAGTTTACTCGCACCATGTTCGAGTGTCTACCGCCCGCTTAAGTTTCAATGCCCGGTTCTGGACACTATCTAGAATAAGCAAAATGGTCTTAGGTGCACCAGGCTAGATGTGGGCTTCGGACAGATTGAATTTGAGGCCAAATCAAGCGGAGTAAAATATTTTTAAATCTCTTAAAGAATCCTAAATATTTTTTTTTTTTTTTTTTGCAGACAGGCTAGACAAATGCTGTTCTCCATCTTGTCGAATAGAAGTATTATAGACAGAAGAGCACAGAGAATACCATCTCGACTAGCGGATTTGTGTATTTTAGGACCTTCGAAAAATCCTTGTCTAAGGAAGTGACCAATAGCATCTCTCTGTAAATGAGCGTCGGTAACATAGGCGACAAGTTAAAACTCCTAAATCTATAGTGAGACTGCTCTAAGGGCGCTAAGACATGAATTGTATATTTTTAAGTGTGCGAAACAAGGCACATTTTTAGGGCTTGGCGGATGTATCTACAATGCCCGGTATAAGTATCTGCGTATTTACAAACTTCGAAAGTTGTTTACCTTTGTTTCACCATACTTTCCTTCTTATGCTGTTTGGCGAGAGTTTCCGAATTTTATATATTGAAGTCTCCGTTATAAAGGGAGCATAAATGCATTATTATACTTATCCTTCTAAACTTAACTCACGCTGTATTGAACGAATCTGGTCTTATGATCCCCTTTTTGAAATATATATATATATATGTATATATTGGGGAAGTTATTACGATACCAGAACCTGATAATTGTTTTTCTAAAGAGGAGGAGGAGTTTGTTCCATACGTTAATAAGGAGTTCATTAATTTGATAGCACGTTTCGTTGATTCCAATCAGTTGCCTTAGGTCTGAACGGTTGCTCTGAAGTTTACTTACAGTGTGTCTGTTCATCACAACAATGCAAGTAGTAAAAAATTTATAACTCTTTAGAACTAATCTTAACTAATTAAACATATTCTATACTTCAATCTTTTAATGCTTTTTTAATAAAACTGCAGATAGTTACTATGTTCTGTAAGCTCTACTAGACATGGATATATTCTACTATTAAGAATAAAATCTGTTTTATAAACATCCTGCTTAGTACAGTCCTTCAACAGGAGAACTCTTTTGATATGTAAGTATATCCTTATTCTAATAATATAAAATTTACAGAATTTCCAATACAACTTAAGGAAGGATTTAAGTCTTCAGCTTAAAATCTTAAAACCGTCATCAGTAGAATCAAAACTACAAAAATAACCACTTTTCACTCACTTCAGTGCATTAGATCCTTCCTGCTTTCCTTTTGTCTGGTGAACAACTTTTACAATATTCTTCAGTAGAAAACCTAATCCAAATTTAATAACCCTGAATCATATGAATGGGTTTTTTTCGATTCAACAATTTTTCCTTCGCACATATGTACAAAAACACCCACACACACAGACTTTGAGTTTGAATATAGGTAAAACTATAAAAAAAAATCAAAGTAAATGGTCAAAGGTGACCGACTAGAGATTTAGTTCCAGAATATAAGGATAAAACCTTTGCATCACCTGCTACACTGCAAAATTATTATTTCTTTGTTTTCGTCCCTTATTTGGTTTTACTTTTGTTAGTTTGTTCAGATTTACATGCACACAAACGCCATCTGACAGACGGCACCTTTGTGTGTGTATGCTCATTTGGTCCTTTTCCTTCAAACGTTATATTTTCCAATCGGATAAGCGAATCATTCTCTACGTTCCTTTTCGCAATAAGCTGCTAAGGGAGTAAATTAAGTGTGAACGCAAAAGGATATTCATAACAGCTGCATACATACATATGTAAATAAGGAAACTGCTTACTAGGAATAGCATATTGCAAAACGATTCAAGCAGCTATGAAACTAAACTGTTAAGTGAGTCTATGCAACCGCACTTCTCAAAGGAATAACATGTTTCTATCAAAAGGACAAAATTATGTAGAAGTTTAATTCTCAAAAACTTCTTCAAGAAATATTTAAAACTATTATTTATCTTATCCTTGCTTTTTTGCTCTTATTTCTTTCGCCTTAGCGCGCTCCAGCTTGGTGGTTCCAAAGAACCACTTCTCCAGTGTTTCCTGATTTCTTCGTGACAATCATTCACCAATCAGATCTTGCTCAGATTGGGCTTTTCATTGGCCTCTCGACACCGTTCAGGGCGAGGGTGGTGCAGCCAGCCGACAGAAAGTCTGCAGTGCGTACCAATGTACAGTAACTCACACTCAAAGTGGAACAACAAAAATTGCGTCCAGCCAACTTTTAAGAACCTAACAAATGTATGGCTATTCTATTGTATATTACCTGTACGATAACGCACGTAAAACTTTCTAACTTTTGCAATGTATTTGTCTTAATACGAGAATTATTTTTAGTACAAAGTTTGACGTCAAGCAACGTCATTTGATGTGACAAAATTTCCACCACTTGAACTAACCCTGAAACTCGGTTGCTATTTTGCTGTGTAGTCTCCAACCACCACGACCTTGCAATGGACTGGAAATACAGAATCGAAGCAACAATTCTGACCGGCGAGTCTAAAGACGTGGATGTGTTATCGCCACGGATACTGACAATGGCCACTGACATGTCTTTCCAATTACGGTAGCAGTTTCCGGTACAATTGACATTACATTGATCATAAATAAAGCGCAAGGTGAATCAGTAGTCACTTTGACTTTGTGCAATAAATTTGGAAAATCCCTGGTTCGCCCATTGACAGCTGTATGTACTGTACCAACAGTTTTGTGCGTTTACGCTCCATTCATACTTTATTAAAAGAACGTGGTAAGCTTGAGACATACTCTGTAGTTAGGGCGAATGGATATGCCACTAGCGATTTCGCTGACAATCAGTAGTGGCTACTATTTCTCTTACCACTGGCCATGCAATTGTCAAACGAATTTAACACTGTCATGTTAGGAACCAAGCGATGTGACGCTGCATTAGATTTTACCACCCACTTCATATGTGTTTCGCACAAATGACAAAAAGGAGTTGCCATATTGCAGACACGCCCACTTTTCGAAAAAGTACTATATTCTTGTTGTGTACGAAAGTATCAATTTGAAAGGTATGATTCTAGTACCTTTGCGAACTGTTAGGAGATACGTTTAAGGCTTATAACTTAGACCTTTATGTAAGGCTCTGTCAAATGCTTCAGAACGAGAAATACGTCCGAATTTTTTGGTCATTGGTCTATAACATGTTTATCTAAATCCCTTTTTTGAATATTTCTCTCTGAATATAAACTGTTGAATGCTGCTGAAGCTGATTTCTTCTTCTCTTACTTTTACAAGAATAACATGAGAAGAAGATGAAGATTTAATATTCCCCTCTCTTACTATACAGTAATTAATAAACAATGCACCTTTCCATACATCTCCAACTTCATCTTATATATCAAATACTACCAAATTAAGTGCTAATTTGAAAAGGTCTAAATATAGACCGAGCCTAATGACTATAATGATGACTTTCACCCTTACAGCTATTTATAGCAACCAAGAATCCCCCGAAAAGCAAAATAATTCAATTTAGTAGAATTAAAAACAAAAGTATATCCTTTTCTTGGAAATATAAAATCTAAAATCACCCAAATGACACTGACAGCATAGCGCATCAGTTTCATCTCAAAGTTTTCAAACATTTCTTGTGTCTTTTCCCATCTAAGATTCTGACAAATGGACAAATGTCAAGTTCGGATTAACTGTGTATAAATAGCTTGTAGATTTGAGTAATGAGCGTAGATGTAAGATTATTGTCGTCCATTAATTTTATAGCTCCCAGGCGCAATAAGATTGTAAGAAAGGCATTAAATTTCAAAAGTGCTTAATTGAAATGCGTATGAGCTAGATAGGAGCAGATGTGATAAATGTCCTGTTAAAATGCCAAATTACATTAAATTTTTTTTTTTTTTTTGCGATGGAGAAAAGCAAAAGTGTCAGTTATTGTGACGATTATTTCAATCTCAGTTTATGGATTTTTTTTTTTACTTATGTCAAAGAGAGGACGTTGTCATATCTTACCCGGATGGGTAAAATGATTTCACATTCAGCTTTGCTTGCGGTTGCAAATGAAACGAGCTTAGTTGTGAGATTAATAATATATAAGACTAGGAGATTATGGTTGTCAATTTGACAGATTCACTTAGCATTTGAAAAGCTTTCCCAATTGGGTTGACATTGTTAAAAACATACCTAGTTACGTTTAAGCATATAAAGAACAGCAAGAAATTTTTCTTATGAGATTAGGTGAGGACAATCAAGATCTGTATACAGAGTTGCATTTATAGAATACTCTCTGTTACTTAAGGTTTTCGAGATCCTCGTTATTGGTATAAAATTTGGTTGACACAACAAAAAGATTATCCTTTCCTGAACGTGGTTTCTGAGCCAACCCTATAGTGAGTTCATCAGAACATTTTTTGTCTAAAATTCTCTTACTATGAGTGCATCAACCAAGGTTTTCTCTTCTATGGCTGGAAGGAGACTAAAACGCTGTAGCTATTTTGGACTGTCTGATGAGAAGTTTGTACTGCATCCAAAAACAGTACCAATGAATCAGTTCAAAATACAGCTTACCACTATTACCAATAGATGCTGTGGCTTATTGCGTTGGACACTAAAACCTTTATGATCAGTATTCTTTGACTATTATAAAGAAATTAAGTGAAGTATTTTGAGGTGTCCCTATGCATGGAAACCTTAACTTATTAGACTGCTCAGCTTAACCAGTCAGAAATGTGCATGAATCTTAGGAGTTTGTTGAACTCTATGTTTTCTTGATCCGGAAATAGCTCCTTGGAGTATCTTTTATCCTTTTCACAGTCAATGCTGGACAGCAACACAGAAAGTGATGAATGGATTATATTTCCTCTTCGTCGTTACAACTTCTACAGAAGTCGTGCACCTATTCGTCCTGTATGGCAACACAGTGCCGTGTCACGACGCTTACAACTGTTCGTATATCCATGCGACTTAGTTTTATGCGATTAACAAATCTCCTTTTATCATAGACGGGCCATAACGATTTGGCTGTAGCATATGTGTCTCATCGACACATAGCAATGTGCTAAGCAGTGTGCTGTGCTCAGAAAGGACCCGCGAAGAACTTAGATGTAACCTTTATCTGGCCAGTTTATCCGCCGTGGATCATTATGTGACCTAGCAACCAAAAGATGGCCACCTTTGTTTGCCACTGTAGCTTGTTTTATTGCAGCAACTTCAGCCTGAAGGATCGATTTGTATTTCGAAATTCGCAGTAGACACTATCACCAATACCTACATTCATCGGTATAGATGGCGAGTGCATTTACGGCACAAACCATAACTGCACACCTTCCTCCTGAGAATTCTGAGAGAGAGTCTCCGTTCACAGTTTGGAAGAGATATGATATAGTCCACTTCCGTTCGGACTCTCGATATATTCCATCGGTTCAGTTTCGAGGCGTGCCCAAAGGTGTTTGCCGTCGACAGACCAGCTGCCGGTACTCAGTATAGTCCTAGCCGCCACGCTGCTGCAGTGAATATCAAGTGGAAAAGGAGCAATATTGTTTCCGAACCTTCTTCCACTTAGTTTTTCTAGAATCACCTAGCTTGTAAATGTGTTCTTATTTCAGTTTAATGACATCCAGGAGCTGTTTTCCTAATCAAGGTTTATAGGGATATAAGCCCATTAACAGCAACAGGTCTGATAAAAATAATGAGACAAAGAATTCTAGACTTGTAGAGCTTCCTTATCGTCGCCTGTTGACTCATAGGTTTATAAAGTATAGGCAAGTCACTAACTGCCTTGTGTAATGGCACCATTATCCACCGGTATAATGGGCTCTTACAAAGATTAGTTTTCACTTGAAACTAAGTGAGACTTTCAAACTTGAGTCCTAGCAATCTAATAGCTCGAGAGACTGTGATTATGACAAGAAAAAATACAAATAGCTTATTATTGTTAAGACATTTGTAACACAAGATAAGAATCAACTGAATTCCTGCACGATATATCGAAGAACTTAAAGGCTAACCAATTTTCAAAACTCAGACAAAGCTACTGAAGCATGAAATCGCCGCGTCCCCCTTCCGATTCATTCCTCTTTAATGAACGAACTTACTTGTCATTTACATTTCAAAAAACTTAGGTATGTCTCCCATGCCATCGCTTCCTTCAAGTTCTAATTAATTCAAATTGATTTCTTCTCGTAAAGTTTGCATTTCCTCTTAATTTCCAACAAAAGCCCTCTCGAGAAACATTTCTTTGAAAACATAAAATATTCTTCAAGTCAAATCGATGGCAAAACTTGTTCATCATTCAGATAGTGTGTCCTAAATTACAGGTGACACTTTCTCATTCCGAAAATATGCAGATTGCCAACAGGCTCAGTTGAAAGTTTCTTTTTTCTTCTTTTTTTTTAACCTTACCTTGTCCCACATGCCTCAGGCGAACGGCTCCATTAGTCCAAATACAAATGCGTAGAGCATCATCAGGACTAAAAGCACCCGTCGGGCATTTCACCCAAATGATATCTGACCAGGACCAGGTGTTGACAATGAAACAAAAAAAAAAGAAGAAGAAATATGAAAGCTTCCAAAAAAAAAATGAGCTCCCTAAACCAAATTGGGTGGATGCGTGCAGACCGAAAGGTCTAATATCACAGGCAGCGGCGCGGCGGCGGGAGCGGATGAGGAATCATGTCCGCCATAAAACAAATCATTTCGCCAGCTCTGATAGACTAAGGATTTTCTGTTTGAATATCGGGCGCGTATTGAATTTCATCGAAACAAATAAAATTCGAAACCGAATATCTTCCAGAGGCACACTTTTATTATCCCTCCAAACCAAAACCAACCAACCCACCCACCAGTATTTAGTCTGTCATTTTCTGTGTGTGTATGTGTGTGGTTTGGGTTTAATGCGATTTTAATACTGTTCCGGTAAGCGTTTGCAGGAAGTACAGATTGTATGTCTTTCTCTTTCCCCCTATGCCCGACGGTTTTTTTTTTTTTTAGGGATAGGAGTTTAGGACGGAAACAACCACAAGGAAGAGGTTAAGCACCTGCCAAGCGTTTGGATTTGAAAGGGATTGAAATCAAAGTGAGTTCCTTGCAGCCGTTCTTTAAGGTCTTTTCGTTGCAGTAACCCTTTTTTTAAGGAACACATCTTCTTCCTCTAGAAAGACTTGCGTTGACTGGGTTGCTGTTGGCAGTTCCTCCGGGTTCACCCTTATCAAATAGGATATTCATACATACATCTGTGTAAGTGTGTTTGTGTGTTGTACTTTTCGACAGATGAAGAAGATTATGATAAACGGAAGGTCTATGGGAACTTTTAATCAAAATTTTCCCGGGCAGGAGGTTAAGGGTTAGATTTAAGCAACCACAAGCTGATTGAGTACGGCAAAGTCATCCACTGAGAAGTCTTCTGTTGTGGTAGTGACTTATTCACTTTTTTCTTTTTTTCGGTTCCCTTTTTGTCTCTCTAAAGTATGGGCTTATGGAAACTTGTAGTTGTCAGCATAATGTAATTCCTTTTCGTAATTGAATGAAGGCCTTGCTTAAGGCGACATGTTTTATTGTTTTTGTTTTTCGATTTTATGTTGAAGGATTTGTTGGGAGAAATTTGCTACTGCAATAGGAAATGGATTATAGTGCTTATAGACAGTCGCTTTCAGTTGAGACATTAAACGTTTTGGGTTTCAAAGTGGTTGAAGTTATTCATTTGCCTTTGTACGTAAGCATATGGACTAAAATTTTGTATAGAGATGCTATAACCTAGCAACTACTCTTTGAAGTAAGCATATATCGCTTTATTTCTCTAATCCACAAGATAGATGCAGAGACCTACATATTTTCTGGCAGCTACCAGATATCTGTGTTGCCCCTTTTTAGATCCTCAAGATCATGCCAATCTTTTTAGATCCTCAATCCAGAGAACATTTAGCCTTTTAAACAACTAGGTGTTCGTCTCAAGTTAATGTCATCCTTCCTGAAGGTTTTGATACGAAATTGGTATTACTCAGTGAAGTCGATTATGGTTCATGGCTTCCGAATGTGGGCTGGGGCAATGAGCTCCACATCATGCAGTATAAAGACAGAAGCAGTATACAGAATCAGACATTGAGGGTATGCAGCGCTTTCCGAACATTCTCATACGACGCGAAGTGCCAATAGACTTCCTCCTTATAGAAGCCCCATGGAAATATCGTGCCAGCAGAACAACGATGCCAACAGCAACGAGTAAAACTGATGATGAATTACCACGAAGAAGAAACCTGGAAGTATTGCAAGACAGATTGAACTCTTCTGACTAAAGTAGAAGGCCCCAGAGATTGATCCCTAGTGTCGACCCTTGGATCAATAAAAAACCTTGGAGAGTTAAACTTCTACCCAGCACTAATGCTTACTGGTCATAAATGCTTTAGAGTATACCTTCACAGATTTGACCATGAAGACAACCCTTATTACCCAATGTACACAGAAGCAGTGGAAAAAGTGCAGCACATAATGTTCCACTGACGACGATATCATGAAGGCCGTAACTTGTTGACGAACTTTATCAGACTGATTCTCAGGACACAGGAAGCTTGAGAAGCTGTATGTGAAACCATGAAGGATCAACGAAGACAGGAACAATAATGAAACGCAGCGTAGGTAGCTGTCAATGCGAACGAGCCGAATATATGAGGCTGAAGGCTCGCGTTAAAATGCTTGATCTTGTCTGCGGTCCATTATAAACAGACCAACCTGTGGATTTGATGAATTTCCATTGATGTGCTGGAGAGTTCATCTAGATCACTGAAGAAGAGTCTTCCCAGTAACTTACATTTTGGATGTTAGAGCCCGTGGTAGTAGCATAAGAGTGGTTAGTGTCCTCAATAGCATCTTCATCACCGCAGTCTCTGCTGAGCTCCTCTTCCGTCCTTCGCAGTTTTTCATATAATACCGCAGAGGCCATAGTTTCCTTGTAAGGAGACAGTTCTCTATGGATTCCCACCTGTGATCTTCCTCTCTCGTGGCTTTTTTCGCTACTGCAAGCTTGTGAGCGTGATGCAGACAAATATGTGATTTAGTTCTGTGTTTGATGTTGAGCCAGTTCGTCAACCTTCTCATTTGCCAGTATTCCTTCGTATCCAGGGACCCAGCTGAGTTCAATCTTGTGCTGCGTACCAAGAGTCTTTTTTTCCTAGAAGACACTACTGTAGTCTGGGAGCCTTATTGACCGAGCTATACCCAGCGGTTCAGATAATATTCTAGAACCAACGCCCATATCCATTTGGATATGTGCATTTGGTAGCCGTTCATTAGTCCAATCATCCCTTTTAGTGACCAAACAAGAGAATGGTCTCGTGAAGTATGCGGTAAGTGACTGCTACATAGGCAATGTGTTTCCGTAGGATCGTTGAATTACCCTTTTGTTTTCTCTCAAGATTTCTGATTGCCTTACTCTTAAGAGCACCCATAGCACTGCCTCTAGTTGAATGAAGATGTCTAATGGAAGCAGGTTGAGAATAGCCTCGAGTCTGGCAGTTGGTGTGGTTCTCATAGCACTGATGGGTTTTTCGACTACTTGCTACCAGACTAGACCTTCGTAGGCCAGTATTGGTATTACAATGGCTGTGTACATTCACAGTATGATCTTGAAAGAGGGGCCCCATGTTTTCTCAAAGATGTGGCTGGAGGAGTAAATGGCTATTATTCCTTTTATTATCTTCCTCTTTATGTTCAATCTCCAGTTGAGTTTCTTATCTAATACCAGTCCTAGACATCCTAGAATCGAACCGGAGAGCCTCCGATAGACGGTGTACTGAACTGCAGAGTTTTCCTAGGTGCCTAAGAATAAATTTTCTGCAATATTTATTCACGAATAGTCCTTAATTTTACTATCACAAAAGGCTTCATGTCAGGAGCTTATGGTTCCTTTCCATGTCCTATTTACAAAGAGATTCATGCAGCTTTTTCTGTGGATAGTTTGATCCATGTATACCAGCAAAGTCCGTTAGCATTGTGCACACTTAGGGAACATTAATTTCATTTACATTAACTGTCAAGTTTGTTTTAAGCTTAAATGTAGAGCACTAGAAGCGACTCTAAATGCATAAAGATAAGTCTAGTATCCTTGGTAAATTTATTATTTTCTCCGCAGTTACAATAGCACGCACATTTGAAGAAGCAAGAGGAAATTATACTAATTTTAGTTAAGTTATATTCCAAATGATTCAATCAAATACAAATGTAAGGAAAATTCCAATCCTGTCCGCTTATAACATAGGACAAAGGACGACGAATTTAATGAAAAACATCTCAGCATTATAATGGTTAATCTTTTTTGCTCTATTCTCTTCCCCTCTCCAGGATAAGTATTTCTAAGATTTTTTTTTTTGATTTTATTAAACAAGAACAAACTAAAAATAAAGCAGCAGAAGCCAGTAGAGAAGGAACAACAAAACAAAGAACCACAATAATAGGGGACACTTGAAAGCTCAGAAAATCAACCACAGTGTAGTAGCCGGGGTAGCACAGTTGTTGTCACAGATTCATC
This sequence comes from Chalcosyrphus nemorum, assembly GCA_949716465.1. Lineage (NCBI taxonomy): Eukaryota > Metazoa > Arthropoda > Insecta > Diptera > Syrphidae > Chalcosyrphus > Chalcosyrphus nemorum. Next base: position 87,980,128 of record OX454332.1, read on the forward strand.
CTTATCATCATCGTCGTCGTCGTCGCACAGGACCCTTGTCTAAAAGAATGTTGATCTTTTTTTTCTCTGTGTGTGTGTCGGAACTAAAATTCAATAAACCATCGTAATATCCAGCAGAAGGATAAAAAAAAAAAACTTTTTTGCAAACCGCAACATTCTCTTGTACCAAAACTGGTCCAAGATCCCAATTCAGGTATACCATATACCTATGACATCCTGTGCGTTGACTGTGGTCGGTTGGTCAGTCGATTCGGGTGGTGGCAGTGGCACCCTCGAACGATGGTAATGCCAGTGGCTTGAGGTAAATTGTAAATTGATTGAAATACTTTGACCAAAAGTCATTTCACTTTTTGTCCAGGTAGGTAAGGTATCTCAAGTTAATCCCGCAAAGGGCTTTGCTCACTGGTTATCCGCATCTTCTTTCTTAACTTTCACTCATACCAGTGTGGGGTATATCTACCAGTCCTTGTTGTATTGTTGTATTCCTTTGCTTAAGGGGAATTGAGTTCTTCTCGATGGTCCTGCTTTTTTGCGTCGTATTCATCCCTCTTGGTCCTCCACGCTGTGGATGTGTATGATATTGGTTTCGAAATTTTATTACCGTCCAATCATCATCATATCCGAGGGTCCTTGGCATTAAGTCAAATTTTCTTTTTCCGTCTCTTTTCGTCACTGTTTTCTGTTTTTTTTTTTATTTTTTTTTTTTTGCGAATGAAATGGAATCTAGAGAGTTGGGTGGAAATAAGTATGTCCTTATGGTTTATTTTGTTTAGCAATTTTGTTACCACGGGCATCCGTCCATCTGCCCAGTCTCCTGTGTTACTAGCAACCGGTTTCCGTGGATCTTTTTCATCCCTTTGGATCTTATTTGCTTTTATTTTCTCTTTGTCCAAGTATTCGAATAGTCTTGCGTGCGTGACATTGTCTTAAACGTTACGAACTTGAAAAATTTACCATGGAATGGTGGTTTTTCAAGAATGAAAGCAATGGGGAGAGAAAAAATTTGCTGCATTTGCGAATAATTGGAATTAGTTACGTGCGATTGGATTTCCACTCGTTATATTTGTCATCCTTGAACGCACGTTTTTTTGGGGGGCCGATAGTTCAAGTGAGTATCTGTATCTGTTTGTCAAAATGAGATCGTAATTTGCGTACATTAAGGTTGATAAATGTTAGACGATAGAGACAGGGATGAAAATGATAACTTTGCAGGTTTTTATGAGATAAATCACTTTTTTTCTGTGCCTTCCATCGATGAATTGAAGAAAATTGCTCCTAATTTGGGGATAATTCTCGATGGATGTGCAGTTTTTGCATAACTTTACATGAATTGATGTGAATCTCATTAGAGAAGGTAGTGACTGCTGAAATATAATCCTATATTTTGAAAATAATTGGTTTAGACAGACGGGCAACGTACGAGTAAGCCAATAAAGATTTGAGAGATAAACTTGGTCGATTTGGAGACGTCTTAAAAGTCTGCACGTGCTGTCGAGTGTTTGGCTTTTTGATTTGGTAATTAAGCAGACTTTATGCACAAATTAAAATCCGAGTCTCATAGTGGAACAACTTGTTGTATGAATGTACCTTAGGTTAAGTTAGGTTGGGTTATAAGGTGAGCTCATCATAAAGACACTAGACACCATAATGGGCCCATCACGATCCCCTTAGTGAGTCTAAAATGACAGAACAAAAGCTAAAGCCTAAATCAATTGCCCTACAGAAGTTGAAAAAGTCCTTCGATTGGTTACAAGAACCTACGTCTTCCAGACTGCTAAAGAAGTCCCTTCCTAGATGTAAAAATCTCTTTCTAGAAATACCCCCGCATTCACACAATATATGCGTAATATCCCCTGAGAAGTGTAGGTCCTCACAATATCTACAAATATCAGATTCAGATAGTCCTAACCAGCTGGCGTGCCTTCTTAAAAGACAATGACCAGAGAGGAACCCATCAAACACTCCTCTTTGTAGACATCTTCTGACAATACCGGTGTCACAGGCTACAATCATGTAGGATACATATGCCTAATGATTGTTTCCAGGTATAGGCCTACGTATTAATCCAAACCTCCTCTGCAAATCTCCCAACAGAAGTGCCATTAGGTATTACTTCACGGGTCTGGGGACTAACTTTATGGTATGTCAACTCTATTTGACGCTTCGGCTCTTAGTTCTCTTAGTTCTTCGACTGGTTGCATCTCGATCGCAACAACCGTTGGGAAGAAACAAGTATTCAATCAATCGCCCTCTGACCACATCATGTTGTTTATTTTGAACTCCAAGCTTAGTAGCTCCCCTATCCTCTGTGGGAAGAAAAGACATTGCTTCATGGCTTCCGCATCCTCTGAATATTTAAGGCAAAAGGGCGAGTAGAAATCGTCACAATCATACCGACTATAGGTTAGGTTAGAGAGGCCTGCATCGTACGGAAGAAGACCTCTGCAGAGGATATGGCAAGGAGGATGTTGTAGAGGACACTACTCACTTCCTCTGCCAGTGGACTCCAACATTCCAGGTACAAATTCCTCAACAAGCACTTCAGGATCTAAGAGAACTCTCCAACGCCAACTTCCAACTTCATCAGAACATCGGAATAATTTGTATATACAGGAAACGTACCACTGGACCTAGACCTATACAAGGACGACCACTATATGAAAGACGGAAAAGTAGTAAAAACGTAGGAGGAGCTGCAGTTAGCAGTTAGACAGTTGGATAGTTGGAGGCTAAGAGGAGTATTAGAGACTAGATTATATGGACTAAGTTATATTACCTACGCTAAAAGTGAACAACAGATAGAGGCAGAGAAGGGGATAAAGCTGACACCCTATGAGCTTGTCAGGAAATCTAGCCAGAGCTAGATAGAAGGTGCCTATAGGTAAACCAGTCAGATCACCAATGTCATCCAAGAAGTAGGACTCCAAATGGAGGTGGCTTTCTGACGATAGCGCAGGGGGGTCTTTTCTTTCCCATGACTACAGCTCCAGCAGAAACCTTTAAAGGCAGAACTCGACGAACCAGAACCATCACTTCGTTTGAACGTCTATGGATCAGGCTAGGCCAAAGTACTCTAGATATTCTGAAACAGTCACTATTCTCCCAGACAATTTTGGCTCTTTCTTATAGCATCCAGTTTGTGCATTTACAAATGGCAAGAGGACATTGAGAGGACGATTGAGAGGATTGTGCCAAGCTTTGTAATTTCGTTTACACTACAGTTCCCTGGAATATCCCTGTGGCTTATCACCCACCATAAGTGAATGTTAAATTTGTCCGAAATCTTCATCGTAGATAAGCGGATATCTAGTACGACCCTTGATGTGGTTGTGGACGATTCTCAGGAACTTATGGTTGCCTGACGGTCTGTGAAAATACAAGTATCCCTTGGTTGGTTGGTTGAGACTGACCCTCGGTGAGGATACCCCAAGATCAAGAATAGGTCCATTGTGCTGTCGATGTGTAAGGTGGATGAGTCACCCTCTTACTTTCGGAACTATTTGCTCATTAATATGAAGGAGCCAATCTTAGTCGTGCTGATAGTCTCCTCTTCCTCTTCATCTCTACAACTTCTAAAGAAGTCATTGTATGGAATTCCCCGTCTTTAGGGATGCCTTCCTATAACATAGTGTCCGATGAGGGTGTTTACGACTTTGGAGAGGGTTCCTCTCTTATGTTTTCGAAGTCCGATGGACCTGGTTTTATTAAGCATGAGTCAAAGCAGCCTTGCAGTGTTGGCTAGTACCCCATACAGATAGTACGCTACACTTTAGTCATGACATGACTTCTTTGGTTGCCTGTATTTACACCTGAAATTCGCTAAAATGATCAGGGATATGAAGCTCAGAGGAGTAAACACCACCACTCACTCCGTCAGAGGTCTTAGATCCATCAGTGTAAATTTGGATCACTCCTACATCCACCTGCTGAAGATTAGACCTTAGGTGGCGAATTTCGGCCAAAACTAAGCTTGGGATATCGACTGTAATACAAGCTACTTCATCCTTCCTACATCATTGCTCGGCAACTGCACATTATCCATTGCGCGAACCCTATATGCAGACACAAGCTTACTCCTTATTGCCTTCGTTTTGAGTGAACCACGTCATCATGAGGAGCCTATAAAGCCTTGATAGAACGGTTCCCACTCCAACATAAATCACAAACTACCAGAACTTTTCTATCGCTCTCAACTGAAGGTACAACCCTCTTTCCACTTTAAACACTCCAATCTCACCTTATAAACAGAAAACAGACTTTTTGTCTGCGTCCTTAAAAAACACAAATAAAAACGTCTAACCAGTGATGTCCTAATGAAACTAATCCTTCCAGCAAACAAAGTGACAATGTGTCTATTCGTAGGCAAAATTCCACTGAAGAGATGCACAGCACAGATGTCGACAGGACAATTATTTCCGTCTGTCGCCACAAAATCTACCAGAATTAACTCCTCCAAACAAACGGTGAAAAAGAATATAATATACTTTTATTTTTTTCTTGCAATGCCAAGTCCGCAGAATAGACTTCACTGAAAAGTCTCTCGGCTTATTTAATTTACTGATGCCGTTTGTCCTGTGGAAAATTATCCTTTAACTTTGTGACTTTGTCACCCTTCAAGATTTTCTTTGCACTAATTTAATTTCGCAGTGCACAATGCAGCCAAAAAATCAAAAACGAACTATATCCAACAACAAACAGCAAAAGTTAAAACAAGCATAGTCTAATCCTTTAATTGTTTCCATTATCGTTTCGTAGACTCAGATTAAATTACCTTGCACACTGAATAATCTCTGCTATTGATGCTGCCACTGGTTTTGCTGCCTTAACTCGTCCTGTCTATGTCTGGTTCCTTGGGGAAAATTTAATTTTGAACAAAATTTGCAGTTGTGCAATCAGTGGCACAGTAGTTTGTGATTTTGTTATAAGGACGAAGGCGATGCCACAAAATTGTATTACAGTAGTGCCAACTCCTTGTGTAGTTCTTGGAATTGAACATGAAAATTGGGAAACGGTACCCACGGACTAGAACTTCAATGCGAAACAGGAAATCTTAGAAGGGAAAAGTTTTCTTCGAGATTCAACAGAAGCTTCTTCACATTGTCTATGGTCGCGGTGGTGGTGGTGGTGGTCGTGTATTTGAAAAGACATGGAAGGATATCGGCCGCTGAAAGAAGATGACTTCAGCGAATGGTTGGATGGCAGGGTTCATGTCATCGGATTGTGGTGCATGGCTTAACGGATAAGCCGTGTCGAGCTGCGATACTTTCAGGATTTCCTCTTTAAAAGTTTCCTCCACACACACACACACAGTCATCGTTAGTTCTTGCCTTTAGGTTGGGTGTCAGTTGGAGGATATTGTCGCACGCTGAGTTTGGCTGTAGTCTGAAAAAATAAAAACGAAAGAATTTTACTCCAGCAGCGGGGGCAATCAGTGGTTCATACATAATTAATGCACTATGAATAATTTTGCAAGGCATTGAAGGAGCGAAGAAGCAAAGGAATAGGAAAAACAATGTCAAGGATGTAAAAGATGCTGAAGTCTAAGGCTGCTGAGATAGGAGGAGTTGTCTCTCCGGATGTGAGGCATAATAGTAGACAAACTCCGCCATAAGTGGACAAGTATCGGCTATAGCCCTGTCTCAGTGGTTAGTCGTTTGATGTTTCGAATCCAGGGCAATAACATCAAAGTTTTCTCATGACCCCAGCTCTTGAGAGCATCTGACAAATATCCAGGAGTATAACTGTCATGAGAAAGCTTCTCAAACCCCCTATTGTGAGGTGCTACGCTTTGGCCATCCACGAGCTGTTAGTTATTATAAGACGAGAAGAATTTGCACATTTCCCAGCTTCTTGCAAGCCCAGCTCAATGCTATTCAAAGGTGTGCCTAAGTTGTGTTAGGTGAAATATGATATTTGGTGGGAAGAATTTGCTCCTCGCCGCACTCAGGTCAGTGCTGACCCATTGTGATACCAATAGGGAATCAATTAATGTGCTAGAGAGTTCATCTAAATCACTCAAGAAGATTCTTCCCAGGAACCAATATCTTGCATGGTAGAGGTCGTGGTAGTGGTATAAGAAGTGGATAGTGTCCTCAATAGCCCTCTGTAGACCTCCTCTTCCGTCCTTCGTAATTTTTTCATATGATACCGCAGAGTGTTGTGTCCTGTCATACCAAGTCTCTCGACTCGACATAGTTTCCTTGTAACGATACAGGTCCCCACGGATTTCCACCTGTAATCTGCCTCTCTCGTGGCTGTTTTCCCTGCTGCAATCTTGAGGGCGCAAGGGATGTACACGAATACGAATGGGTGATTTTGTTGAGTCATCAGTTGGCCTTCTCATTTCTCGGTATACATTCGTGTCCAGCAGTTCACAAGCTTAGATTTTATTTCAACGGCTTGCTCTTTTAGAAAACAAGCCTTAAGCCACAGACATTATCGAGAGAAAGATATCGACATTCTTACAGTCAAGAGACAATTGAGCCACTAAGCAAGTAAGAAGTACAATCGAGCAGGATTAGGTGGCGACAACACAAGAAGAAGGTACCTGAAATACGAGTTTAGTCTGAAACAAGCGCGAGACTAGGCCCAGTTCCAAAGGGGACTACTAAAGAGCTGGATGGAGCTTGAACAGATTCCATAAGCAACCACTTGGCCCTTTTCTGAACACACTTTCCGAGATGCAATAATGAAAATTCTCCCCCAAAAGATCTCCAGACCACGCAATACTCATCCTTGAATTACATTAAGACAACAATTGCAGAAGCCAATACCTCCTTAGCTATTAACAGCATCTCTCCCTCAAAATCGATGGCACTTCCGATGCCGTAAAAAACATTGGACTTTTGATTAGTACCGACCTATAGAATCTATATTCTCCTCAACCACGTTCCCTTGAGTTCTTTATTTCTCCTTCTTAAGACCATAGAACTTATTTTCAACGCACAATACCCTTGATTATTCCTTTCGTTCCAGATCCTAACATGCTTATACTAAGGAGTGATGGACAGAATGATTGAAAAGACATAGGTACGTTGTCTTCTTAGACGTTGGAGGTGCTAACGTCACCACTGAATCGGTTCAGGAAACTCTGTTCCAATTGAGTGTGAACTATGCTCAAAGCTAGAATTATTCCTCGATCAGAACAGTGTCTGTGTTGTCAATGGGTGGGCATGTTGCTGTTGCCTGTTGGTGCTCGCACTTGACACTATCACACACTATGCACTTCACCACTGCAAGCAACCAGGCATGATTGCGATACTCTTGGATGTCAGACATTCACATGATGAAGCTTACTTACTTAGAGGGCTCCCGAGCCTTGTAGAGTCTCTGCCTGAGACACGGCTGCCTTCCATTATCTACAGTCCGGGGCACGCTGCTTTCAGTTGCGAAGACAAGGTCTACTGGCATCCGCGACAACTTGATCTTTGTACCGAAGGTTCAACCTTCTTCTCCATCTCGAACAACATTTTATTGTTACGTTCCAAATATATGAACTCGCTCAATCCTGAAACTTCAATTACTTTACTCTCAAACGAGCCATACTAGTCCTCAAGAAAAACCCCTTCTCGACTCCCTTGTCTTATCCACAATTGTACCCACACTGAATTGATAGATTCTTTCGTCATACTAATTCCACTGCGGTTGTACAGAATTTCTTCAAAATAGTCCTTTTTCTACATCTTCTTTGCTTTGCAACTTTGGAAGACTTATGAAAGAGGATTTCCTCAAACTTTGGACGCAGCAGGAACTTTACTTAGACTTCCGTTCAATAATAATTTGTCCATAAGTAGCATCCCGCTCGCCCATGTGTCCTACTCTCCGAGTGTAGCTTATACCCAGAGAAACCTGTAACTGAGAGGAAGACTTTTTGTTTGTGCAGTTCAAATCGATATTCTATTACAATTGCAGTTGAGAATTAATCGAAGCAAAAGTGTTGAGAAAAGAGAATGTGAAACCCTTTTATTGTGTCCGAACACTTGACGACGACGACGACGTCGACGACAATTCTTGTTCCTCCTGGACTTTGGCTTATAGTTTTAAAAAAAATACAAAAAAAAAAGAAAGGACCACACGAAGGTTACACAGCGGACGAACGTGCTGGAAATGATTAAAGAAGTATTAACAACGAAAAAGTGAAGAGGAAATGTGCGCTTGGAATTATTAAGCACACCGAGACGATGATGACGACGACGAGCGGAAACTTTTCCTCTCCATTCGTTCAACTGATGATGATTATGTTGAGAGAGAAGGGGTCACATCGCTTACAAAGAATCCTACAGGAAGGGTTGCGAAAGCCTTTTTTCTTTTCTCTTTTTTTTGTTGTGAAATATTTTTGATCGAATTTTCGAACAAAGTTCTCACACCCACGTTCGCAGCTCATACATAAAGGCAAGAAGACCGATAGTCCGCAATTAAATTCATTGCCACGTACGCACCATGAAATAGAATCAACTTTCAATCCCATCAAGTGAGAAGCGTTTTCAATCGATACAACAACAACTATCGCTACACCATACCCTGGGGGATACTACACAAGGATTGGCACCTCTCCCTCTCGTTTCCCCTCTCACATGGTCGTTTCGTTTACAGTTTGACGATAAGCAAACATTAAACAGCGAAACGGTGTTGCTGACCACACTCGAAGCATCCGCCACACCACGCCTTTGTATCGCGGACATCCTTTTAGCACTCGTCGTGTGATAAGGACCGCTCGCCGGCGTGCTCTCTCTCTCTCTAAGTGACATTCAATACAAGGATACACATAGCACAGATACGATTGTATGACTGTGCGTTGCGTGCTGGGTTTGGATTTCAGCAATTTTGGTGTTCCGGTAACGGAATGACTGAGTTCCATTTTATCGTTGGTTTTATCGCCTTTTACTTACACATATGACACACTGCCATTGCAGGACGATAACGTTTAAGATTACTTTTGCTGTCTGTCATTTTTTCTTTTCAAAGCTCTACCAGCAGTCCTTGCTGTGGATTTCTTCTGTACGTATGCGTTTGTTTGTGTGTTATTTTTATGGCTTTAACATGCAACCATATAACTAGGATTAAAAGACGACCACATGTGTATAAGGATAAGAGAGGATGTTTGGGTACATTAATCACGGAAAGTCCTGTTGAGTTTTTGGCGCTCTAATTTATTGCTGGCACGGTTTTATTTAATCCGAACATGCAAGGTGTATTTTCTTTTAGCCGCCTTGCACAAGAAAAGGACCTGCTGCTGCTGCTGCTGCTATTGAATCCAGTTAGGCTAACATGTTTCTATTTGCGGGTAAGATTAGATGGGAATCAGTGGCAAGAGGTTGCCAAGTCATGTGGTGCCGTTTTATTGTTCGTTTTTCATGTTGTATCCTGTGTGCATGTGTAGGTCTTATCTCGACTTTTCTCTTTATAGAGACATTGGTTACGTGTCCTAGTTGTCTAGATTTAACGAGTTGTAGTCACAGCTAGTATGGTAGCTCTGAATTGAATTGTAGTATTAAGTGATAAGCTGTTACAGGTTTTCGGTATGCGGCAAGTGTTAGAACTTAAAGTAAAGGTAACATGTCCTGTCGCATGATGAAGGAACGTTTGTAAGTGGAGTTTTGGGTTAAGTCTGAAGCCAGCACAAAATTAAAGGTGAAATTAAGGGGATTGGGTATTAATCCTCGTTTTTCACAATTGTACGCAATGTTCAAGGAAGAGACCTACAGATTTATGCCGTATCCGTAAAGCAGATGGATCTTTTGAGAGAGTAATGCTATTGGATGTTTGTCAGGCTCTCACAAGAGAAGAGGCAGATTCAGTGGCAGTTAAGAATGGGGAGCCCATAACCTCTAAATTCTGGCATAGTTCGGGCCATTACATGAGTGTTCTTCTATAAGTAGGACAATTCCACTTACCAATTCCTATAGAAGTCTTGTATGGCACTACGGTTCGGGGTGAACCTGGGCTTCAACCAATGATCCTCCCCACTTAGCTCGGTATTTACCTGTTTGCCTCCAGTTGTGCACTCCAAGTTGGTCGTGGTCCTCTTCGACTTGTACGCGCTACCTGCGGCAAGGAGGCCCTCTACTGAGTCTTCCTTTCGGATTTGATTCGAATTTGCGGGCCGGAGCGTTGGTGTCCATTCTCAAAATATTTCGATTCATTGGAGTAATTGGACTGGAGTACTCCGGGCTCTGCTCTAGATGCATTGCTGAATCTCCCTCCTCTTGATACTTAAATTATGAGGTGTTCGCCAAAAGCTATTCACAGTCTCCGACGAGGTGGCTTTTGATTTGAGCTGCCCTGGAGCCTTTAAGATCTTGCACCATACATATCCTATGACTCTGATCTTATGGATATGCCGTCTCCAGGGCTTCAATTGCGATGCAATTACGAGGTCGACTTTTATGCTATTCAGGACTGGCTACTGCCAGAGTCTGAGCCACGAATGGAATGTCTTTCACAGATGGTTCCAAAACCGATCGAGGATTAGGGGCTGATGCTTTTGTGGAAGACCATAACATAAGGCTGCATTACTTCTCTGTTTTTCAGGCGGAGATCTTTGCAATCCTAATGGCTGCAAGTCACATCGTTAGGAATCGGTGGAAGGGTCGTAGTATCCATGTCTGTTCTGTAGTGACAGTCAACCTGTGTCTGTAGTTGGTGAATGCAAGAGAGCTGTAAACTCTGTTGCAAGATTCAATATATTGACTCTCAGTTGGGTATCACGCAAAATGAAATATCCGATGAGATTGCTAGACAAGGCTTAGAGAGGACCTGAATCGGCGTTACGTCATACTACATCAACGGTCAGGGCTTCTATTGATGGCTGGGTTTCTTATGAATACCATTGTGCGTGGCATGTCTCTCCTGCCATGTCTCTCCTGATTAAAAGAATGTTCCCAGACATTCTTGCTGTGTCAAAGCAGAAAAGAACTGCAGACAACTTATTGGCGTTCTTACGGAGCACTTTGCTTTGGCTAAGCATCTCAATATGGTTAGTTTAAACGATACATCTGTCTGCGACGCTTATGGAGACGGTGACGAGACTTTCTATGTGATTATCCTGCCTTTGCTCATATCATGTTGCAGACTCTAGGTGCGGATGTGATGAATGCTGGTAAGCTCCTCGTCACTGAACCGCCTACACGAATTCATTTAGAAAATGTAAGAGTAAAATGGGCAATAATTGGACGCTTTATGGTAGACAATAGACAAGTTGATGGCTTAGTGCTCCAGTGAAGCTTTTGCTATCCCAACAGCTAGGAGAACCCACCAATATCAATGTCTAGTATTTCGTGATTCTGATTCAAGTATGTTCTTAAACGAAATCGAAACAGAAGGATGGGGAGAGGATTACCAAGTTTGTTTCTTGGGTCCGAAACGCTTTCGCCGACAATTGCCTTACTAGGCGCCCTCATCATTTGTTTCTGTCATTGCATATCCTTTGATAGAGACACACAAACTGATGGCGAGCAGGGTCTTCAGAACAGTTTCACTGTTTATCGTTTTAATGAGAATTTTTTTACTGTACTTCGCATGATTCTTAATGCCTATTCTATATTTATAGTGATTGGACTGAAAACTTATAAATTTCCTCTCATTATCCCCAAATGGGGGGGCATATTACTATGACCAACAGTTCTGGCTGAGGCGAAAAGTTCTTATCGTTCATGTACCTCAACGTGGCGCCACTTCCTGATTGCTATCATAATAAATACACGTAATCAAGAAAAACCCATACATATAAGCTAAAACCCAGTCTGTTTACTTCCAATCCCATGCCTATGGAGCGCCTATTACTTTTCATCATTTTATACATACCTACCCTAATGTAAGACTAATCATTCACTTCCCTGATGGTGTAAATAATTGTCTTCCATCAGCCCGCCTTCGTACCGAAAGCAAATGAAATCCTTTCAAAGCGGAAAGGATATAAAAGCTAAAATTACACCATAAGCAACGCTGTATGTGGGAAAACCTTGACTAAGACTCAATAACAACATATAAACATTTTGGGTACCTCAATAAACAAAACCGTATTTAGATCGTTTCCTACTTTCAACCGCAAATGGTGAATGTTAACCGCAAAATATCTACGAGTATCTACGCCCTTATGTAGAAGTATTTCTTTCAACGCAAACTGCGAATGAATTTCAATAGAAAGGCAAGCATAAAAAATATATAAGGCGAACGAAAAGAAAAAAAAAAATACAAACCTTCACGGATTTATCTCTGTCCTAAGGTCACATTTTATACACACTCCTCTTTGGCAGACGACTTTTTCGCCCCACGTTTACTCTCGAAATCAACTAAGTAAATGAAAGAATCTAAGGTAAACGAAGATTTCAAATCCAATGACCTCTAAATAAATTCCCTTTATTATCACCACACACACACACAGCCCACCCCTACTTCACCGAATTTAGCACTCACCTTCATCCCGGTCGAAGCAATGGGGTGGTTTCATAAAACCGGCAAATTGGAATTACCTTTGCGATCGTAAAAATGTCCAATGCAGACACAGCAGGAGGAGCAAACAGTAGCACACCGAGCAGCAGCAGCAGCACCCACAGGAGCCAGGAAGAAGTTATGTTACTGGCGCGGCGCGGCACGGTGTCGTCGTCATCCCAAATATTGCCCTGCAACAAGAGTTAGGAGTTTCCCTTGACAACAAAGTCAGGAATTAGGACCCATAAAGTGAAATCGGAAAATTTGTTCACTGTGACGGCGCTTGATTTTATGGTCCTTCCCATAAGTTTTAGTTTTCTTTATGACTCGGTAATATTGAAGCTCATAATGGGCTTCTAGTCAAGGGACTCGAGCCTGTAGCTCTGGGGCACTTTAACTAAAATCTTGGTTTTACTTTCCGTTTTTACTGCAATCAATCTGTCATTCGGTGAAATGCGTTATTTAATTTTACTCCTTTCAAGTCTGTGGTGAAAGTGATTTACCGATATAGGTATAAGGCCAGGAAGTGCTTTTATTATAAGTCGTCCTTGATGTAATCTCTTCCGACAGGACGTAATATAAAGATGACAGGGATAGGATAAAAGCAGTAGAAAGTAGTAAAATGAAGTCTTATGCAATGATGTGAGATTTTTCTAAGATTTATCGCATTTATTCGGGTCAGTTGTGAGGAACTTTTTGGGTCTCTGAAATCAATAGATGTAAAATATATATCTATGTTGTCCTTTCACCGCTAGGCAACTAACAGGCCAACACATTATTCAGTGCACCATTTTTAGTTACCCTTTTCTTGCTGTGATAAAGAATTTAAGCAACATCTCTTGACTTAAGCCAACTAAAAAGAACATTCATGCAATTGAAAGTGTTAAAATCAAAGACCTGTAACAACGGCTCGTTTTGTGAGCCATTCGAAATATTCACTGCTTTTAAAGTATTCGCGCACATTAATATTCATTCACAGAAATTATTCGCTGGGGTCATATTCTATTGCTTCTCATAAAATTGATCTGATGCGAGTTCCCATTCACATTCATTCCAAGAAATGGTTATCTACCTTTACACTTCGTTGCCTGGCACTGAATTTCGAAAAAGAAAATTAATGTTTCGAGTATGTACATATGTACATTTGCAATGCTCTTCATTCTTGTGTCTTTCCTGTCGCTTTTTTCACCTGCTTTTTATAAAACCAATCGAAGGCTCGTGAATCACTTGTACATTTCACTGAATACTTTGAATATGAGCCTACTACATATTAAAGCATTCATGAATACTAACACCATGATGATTGGTTTTCATTTCGTTTCGCAAAGTGATCTTCGTTATCGTTTCGTACATGACTCATACTTGCTTGTGAAAGGCTCGTTTTTTAGCGAAGGATTCACAACTGGAAATTAATTTATTCATGCAGTTCTTTGGTCTTTCATCTAACTCGTAAGAGAAAAAACTATCATGTGCGGGCACATCTAAGGCCTTTCTAGAAGGGGGCTTGATTGATCACATATTTTACCTAAGCATTGAGACATATCCGCAATTGGGCAGACGAAGTTTGTGCTAACTTCGCCAAAGTAACGTTCTTTTTCAGTACTCGATAGTGAGGATAGGAAACGTCTTGTAAGGACTGCAGGATAATCGCTTTTTGTTACACTATTATAAAATATAGTGTTAAGTTCGTTCGTTGTAGTCTAACTCCTGAGGATCGTCTGGATCATTTTCAATGACTAGAGACAGCTTTATTGCTATTAGAGACACCGAAACTCCTCCACAGGAGGAACTTACAGATAGACAGAATCATCGATACCTCTGCTACTGACTGATGTTGTCTGTTAGTATCCTGGCAATATAGTCGAACGTACCTCTCATATCTAGGAATGGATTTGTGCCTTCCTTACGTATACTGGCTCGAGTAATATAAGTAAGATATATCTAAAAGGAACGCCAGTGAATCTCTGACTGCAGCTGGGTCTAAATAACGCTATCATTTGGATGTATTGAACTTTGCATGATTCTGGGAATAGACCGTCTTCGCCAAATTCTTTGAACGTTCTATAAGACCTCATCTGGACTAAGTTTTACAGATGTTTACTGCCAGTACAAACCTATTGGTCAGCTTCTTTCGGGTACACATAAGATGGTATGCAAAATGGTTTCGCTCAGACTCAAATCTCTCAAACTAAATAGATGGAACAAGGAAAAGACTATATGTATTGATTCCAGTGTGTTCCCACCCTCCCAGTTCTCCACTATAATGTGTGTTTCATAGTGACTGTGTGTTGATTTAGACACATTTTGCTAGTATCTTCACATTTCTCGTAGCACCAACCCCAACCTAAATTAAAGGCTAAATTTCAATTATTCCTCAAAAAAACACTCCAAAACAGTTGGAAGCGCTTTGCATTCTATAAAAAGAAAAACTTTCATGCAATGTATCATGTCAATCCATTCGATAAAATTCAATTCAACCCAAAGACTTCTTCGTCTTTATGCTCGTCCCCAATCCATTTAAGTCCCTTCCAATCCATTTAACAATTTAAACTCAATTTTCAAGTGAGTGCTCTTCTGCATACAAAACGCTTACCTCGTCACCTTTTTTCTTTTTTGGATAAACTATTCCTGAAATGTATTCCGTCTTCACAAACTTAACTTATTCTTACTCAACGCATCCGGTTAGATATCGGATACGTATTTACTTATTTATAAATGGATAGAGTCAAGTTGTCCAAAGCGAAATCAAATCCTCCAGATAATTATTTCAATATGTCTGTGCATTTATCTACCGAAGGTGCATATCAGAGGAGCCGAATAATATTCAGTGTTTTACCCCCCCCGCCCCCTACTGAGAAGAATATTGATGGGTAAGTGGGGAATTAAGAAACCTTGCAAAAACAGACTAAGTTACTAAATAAATCTCGTCCTATCCCAGTCCGGAGTTTTTCAGGGCTCACCTTATTCTGGGCAGGATACTGTATACTGTATAGTGTATACGGAATAAGGGCAGGAACACTGCGTTGAGTTATAGGTGGTTCCGCTCATTTATATTCAGGGAATAATGTAAACCACCTACTAACGAATTCATTAAGGAGAGAGCATTTCCATTTCAAAAGGTTGGGCCGCTTCTATTCTAGCAGAAGAAGAAGAATAGTTAGCTGGGTGCATAACAAAAGTTTATCTAATTAAATGGATAGTTGATAGTCTGATTGTTATAAAAGATACATACACAATGACGCTTTCTTATACTGTGTGCATAGAAATTAAGTCCTATATGTGGATATGTGGAGCAAAAGCTAAAAGGGGAATGGCCAAAGGAGAGTAAGATTTAATGAAGCACGAGTTGCAGCCGAGGTGGTTTGCACCCTGTCGCGTTGTGGGTATTCGACTTTTGCATATTCTACAATCTGCTTGCTGTACGCTGAAAGTTAGATTTATCTTTGATTTTTCTAAGAATTTATATAATCGCTTTTAAATTATATTAAAAGATTGTAGCCGAAAGGAGGTAATAGTGTGTATGAATTGATTATGATTAGTACGTCGAACTGTGTACATGAGGTTAGAGGTTGAGCTTTGATTTTTACAGGAGAAAAAGACCCTAAAACTAGTCTACAAGACCAAGGAGCAGCTTGTTTATGAATAAAACTAGAAAGATAAATAATTGAACTAGTTGATTGCAATCGGAATGACTGTCTATTGCACTGCCAGCTGATGTGGCTTCGTACGTTGGAGGCTTCTAACTTGCTCGCTTTTGACTAGCTGTTTCGATGCCTCTTCATTTGTGCTGCATACCTCTGGATTCCACTGGATAAGATCTGCATCCTCAAGCCAACATGAAGATCTGTGTTACAAATGTACTGTGGTGTATGTATTAACAACATAGACAGACTAATATACGAGTAGAGTGTCGCCTTCGAACGATTTGACGTTTGACTCCCACAAGCTGAAAACCACCACCGATTTTGAATGTATTTTAACGTTTCCTGCAAAATCAAATCAGAGCTCACGCACACATTCTTAATCGTCGGTAGTTTTTACGGGCGCAGCCAATTTTTTAGACGCGTTCTGTACATTTTGTTGTTGTTAATTGAATGACAGTCTGCTGAAAATTTAGAGCGTAAAAGGAAAGAAAAGAACACCACCACCGTTCACATATTCACAGATAGGGAACCCTGCATATTTTAGGTAATGTGCGGGGTAGGCCATGTAAAGACGACTGTCTACCTATATCAGTTTGTCTATGATTAAGGGTACACCGCAATACTTTGCTTTGAAGTCTTTAAATCATATCCCCATAATTGGATGCCATAGCTCCATACAGCTTTGATGGCAGAACTGATGGTGTCATCACTGCACACTGTCTAGTAGGCAAGCAAGGCTAGGCCTTCTCGCAAACGACTTTTTCTTTGGGTCTGCCCAGCTCTCTTCCGTAGAAGGTAGCTTCACTTAGGAGCTTCATACTATGACGTCTTAGAAGATGTAAGTAATATAGTCATAAAAAGTCTCTTACGCTTCAAAAGAAGATCAAAATAGTTTCAACGAGTATTTGACTACATACTCCGTGGTATTACAATGGACGTGTTCCTGGTCCAAATGTGTCGGCGCTTCTAAGCTGGCAGCCATTTCCAACCAACCAACCAAACAAAGTAAATGTTTATTGTTAATGTGTAGATAAGACGCCTTCCAATGAGCCAGTCCTTTCTTTACCTTAAGGTTGATTTCGTTCCATTTTTTCTTGACGTGCTCTTTCCATTCACCGGCTTTGCGTCGTTTATTTTCATGTGTCAGTTTTTAGTGCCCCACTCAATGGAGTTCATCGATACTTTTTCTGCTGTGTTTTTCCGACCTCAAGAAATACTATACATATATCCAGAGAATGTACCTATTGCACTGTTGGGAAGGTAAATTATTGGTAAACAAAAAGAAAAGTTTTGAACTTACAATTCTGCCCTGTGGGACTACCGCTCTTATTTCCCTTGTTATTGTTTTATTCTGAAGAAGCGAGGCGTTAAGTATGATTCAAGTAGCTGGGAATACTGTGTAGAATATTTTTCAGTTTATTCACAAGTCTTCGGCAGACTTTGTCGAACGCTTGAGCTATGTGCATCCAAAAGCAAATTTTGCTAGATTTCAATAATTCTATGAACTTGGTCCAGAGTTGTATGGCTTTCTCTAAAGTCAAACTTTTGACATGGAACTAATTTTTCACGCTCAATGATTGGTTTAAGCTGTTTGAGAAATAGGCTTTTTGACCATTTGGACATGACTGGGAATAGGAATATAGGCATAAAGACAGCAACTTGCCAGTGAGAGAAGATGCAGTCTGATTGCAGCTTAAGTCAAATTGATAAGCATTACTAGATCCTTGTGTGGAAGTTGTTTTTGTATTTCTGTCATTTTGTCATAAGCTAGAACTTTCATCATACCATGGGAGTGGAGGTAAGATGCTCAATGACTAGAGCCGCTTTCTCTGCATTCTGGAAGATGTTGGGAGATAGTGTATTAAGATTCTTTTATCTATTGCAGCCGAAGTTTGCTAAGAATTAGCTAGAAGTTTTCGTTTTTTTTTTTTATCTTCTAATTCCAATATTTCTTTGGAAAAGTTTTGAGTTGAGTTGATTTTTACATCGCCTGTTGAATTGAAATTGATTCTTGATTCAGAAACATCACTGGGTAAATCAGGTTAAACCTGGTTTCAATGTGCATGAAACTTTTTGAGATTTGTCTCGCCCCAAAGGAGTCCCTTAAATCTTAAGCTGCATATGTATGTACAAATATGAAAGAGAAAATGGCATTGGGTTAAGGTAGCCCTAAACGACGAACATGCTCGCCGAACCTACTCACGATGTTGGTGAAAAATTTCGAATTTTGAACTTTGAATTGAACAAAGGAAACCAATAAAGTGAGATGGAACCTCACTACCACTTATCCGTCATCATGCCATTTATGACGAATGGCAAAAATCAATTCATTGTGGTTCTCAAAGTAGGGTACAAAATTGTAATCAAAGATTTACTGACGTACCCCGAGTGCTGTGATCAACCGCACCTCGTTATAAGCTTGCTTAAGACGAATTTGCTACTTAGGACGTAGGTACATGTGTATATAATGTTTGAACAATTCTGATCTCTTTTTGTTTCGCATTGGAAACTATTTGAGCTCGTGTGCTTGATGGCTTACAGAATACCACTCAAATTTATATATTTCCTTGATGACGATATGAAACTACGGCATGGAAAATAAGTTAATCAAGCGAATCAGAGGTTAATACCAATCTAAGAGCAAACAGAATTCTTTTTCAACAAACAACTGGATCCCATAAAATATCGAATAAATACACCTTTAAGCCGACGACTTACTCTGAAAGTCTACACTTGCCCTCATTTTTATGTGCCACTAAACTACGTCTCGTATAAATAATATCCAAGCACAACATCATTCAACTACGCCACAACCACATCCACCAGCCACACGATATCACCACATACAGCTAACCGCAAACAATTTATTCCATGCCACAAATTGTTTTCACCTCTTTCCGTTGAAGGAAAAAGCGCTTTAAGACCAACCTAAGGCCACCTCTCACACATTTCTCCCCAAATATACCAAAGTAATACGATTTATTGTTTCACTACACTTTCTCTCGGGCTCATCTACGGCCCCACCCTTATCCTTGCTTATCAACATGATGACAAGAAACTGTGTGGCAGTGGCACACAATCGTCATAAGCAGTTTCATCAAAACTTCACCTTGACGTTCTCATATTTGCCATCCTTGCACACGTTTCGAATCAACGGCAGTCGGAGTATGGAGGAAGGTTATAGGCGTGTGTGTCTATGGCAAGGTGTTTTGGCTTATAACAATGACAGAAAAAAAAAAAACAAAAAGGACGAAAGCAAAAAAAAAATTGATCGAATATTGACGGTGTAAAGGTGGACGCGTGTTTTCGTTTCAAGCCAGGGAAAGTCTTCAGCTTCACTATTGTTGGTCCCAAATTGATTCTTTTCGTAAATATTTTCCAATTTTCTCTCGAGGAGCGTAATCCGTTCTAAGCCTTGCCAAATGATTGTTGCGTTCGATGATGGAACAATAATTTTTATTCCTATGACACATGGTTCGACTAACGTACAAGCAGCATGAAAGTTTTCACAGGAAAAACGGTAGAATCATCTCCATTTCGGGGAAAAATTATTCTATTCCTGTTTTGGAAAATTCCCAAAAGTTAAGGTGGTGCCTAATGTTTGCTATGGATTCCTCTGGAGTAGCATTGAACAATTGTTACGTTTAATTGGCATATAATTGGGAAGCCAATTATAGCAATTCGCGGAAATTTTTATTATTATTGTTTTTTTTTATAAACAAATTGAGGTAGTTATGATTAATTAGCATGCGTTCTCTAAGCAAGGCTTTTTTTTACTTGAAAGTATTGCATATTTGCGAAGATGGGTCTAAGGCGCTTTAGAGCCGGATATTTTACACTTGACCGAAGGCAGTTTAGTATTGTGTGGCTTCAAAGATCCTGGCGGTGACGGTCTTTCTCTAGCACTTTTGCAAAAATCAATCGACCTCATTCTACCGAAATGACATACCAATCAGCTGGAGATGGATTGGCGCCAGTGAGCTGCCTGAGTTCCATAGACCTAAAAGTCTAACACCATTATTGTCCTCAAGACATTGGAGAGACTAATTGATGTTCATACAAGAGAACGGTTAGATCTAGGAAGGGAAAATCCACGGTAAGTGCCCTTCATCATCTCGTCAAAAAGAAAGAGGGTGCACTAAGCTCCAAAAAATAGCACTTTGTGCATTTCTAGACATCGAGGGTACTTTCGATACCACAGACTATGACTCGATCGCAATAGCGATTAGTAGTAGAGGTATCGAAGAACTGATCAACCAATGGATAATGGCCATGCTCGTTAGTCGTTTCGTAGACAGGATATCACTATCTCTTGTCTCCCTCGATGTTTGTAACTGCAGCCGGAGGCTTCTCTCTCCTCTGTTATAGTCTGAGGTTATGCTGATGACCTGGCGATCTTCATAAGTGGAAAGCAAGGTAGGACAGTCTCCAACGCCATATAAAGCGGATAACGAGTACTTCAAATCTTCGAATCGTGTCATAAAGAAAGATTATCCATAAATCCCAGCTAGACCAGTCAAGTGTCTTTTACAAGTCAACCTTACACCCATTACAATTACACCCTTGGTGTCATGCTTGATAAGCGACTCAACTGGAATTCACATGTCAAATCTGTCACCGAGAGTGATACCAAGCCACTGGTATACGTATATACGGCAAAACTTG
This sequence comes from Chalcosyrphus nemorum, assembly GCA_949716465.1. NCBI lineage: Eukaryota > Metazoa > Arthropoda > Insecta > Diptera > Syrphidae > Chalcosyrphus > Chalcosyrphus nemorum. The sequence goes on from OX454332.1 coordinate 88,000,866, forward strand.
CGGTATATCTCCTAAAATGATACATTGGTTATACATAATGATGACGAGACCTATTCTTTACTGACCGAAAGTTCAAGAACAGACAATTGCAAACAAATTGAAGAAGATTGCCTGTCTTGATACTACAGGTGCGCACCTGCCCTATGTAAACTCAAGAAGCTGTTGAAGGGCTAACACCCCTACCAAACTTCATAAGAAAGATGGCTGTTAGATACGCCAATAAACTGCAGTTAGAATATGAGTACAAACTAGGTGACCTATTGGGTCATTTCAAAATACTCAATTCAATTGCTAAAAGGAACACGTTCTGTACCATAACATAACAGACATAGTGGTCAGACAACATTGCATCAGAAGTTTATTTGAGGTTGAAATATTGAACAGGGAATACTGGTTCAATGGTGTGCCGACACTAAACCCTGGCGGATCGAAAATGGATTCTGGAGTAAGAGTTGAGGTCTTTAGAGGCAGGCCAGAATACATATCTTTCGAAAAGCCAAGCAGCACTTAGCGCACTGTCGTCCAATCTAGTGTACTCTACATCTATTAAGTGCTACTCTACATTCCCTTGCGAAGCACAACATAGTAAAACTTGGTTGGGTCCCTGGACATCAAGAGATTGTGGGCAATGAATCTGCTTATGAGCTTGCGAGGTCCCACTCCGAATCTGCGTTCATTGGTGCTGAACGTCATTGTGACATCGATTGGACATCAGCCAAAGCACTGATTAATGAATAGGAATACAAACTTCGTGTAGACTACTGGGCTTAGACAATCCAAAAGAATAATTAAGCCCTATTCCTATAGCGAAACTCTTAACTAACATAAGGAAAGCATCAGGAAGCAGGAAAGTTTTCTAACTGGCCACTATGGCCTGAGATACTACTATACTATGTCTAGAGGAGGATGAAACATACGAACACATTTTATGTGAATGTCCAGCACTACATTGGTTGGAGTATTCTCCATAAGAAGATACCCACTTTAGTGGAACTAAAGAACTACTATCTTTCATAGGGAAGCAGTACGTCTTCTAGGTTAACTTCAACCTCTAAAACACTCACGCAAACTGCAACACGTGTCTGCTTTGAAGATTTCACGATGAAAAGTGGTTCCTCTGCAGCAACGTGGAACGAAAAAGATCATGGAGCAAAAGATATGAGCCACTTTAAGCCATTTGAAGAACTAGTCGACTCGTCTTGTATTGGAAGGGAACTGTGTATTATAAGCTCCTTTCGCTTAGCTCAAGCATTAAATCTGATAAATACAGCTATTAATTGGATAGACTCAAGGATGCAATCAGAAACTCGTTAATCGTGTGGGTAGGGTACCTTATCCACCAAGGCAACTATAGACCGCATGTTACTTTGCAGACTTGGTAGAAGTCGAATGGAATGTTGTACCTTACCCGCCTGATCTTGCAACTGCCGACTACTATTTACTCCAGTCCCAGCTGAACTCATTTTATATAAAAAAAAAAATTGGGTAAGTGCGAGGAGGGCCTCGTGCAATAGTGTTCCGGACATTTTATATTGTCATTAAATAGAAGGCAATTTATTCATATCCTGCATAGGTACACCTAATACTGGTTTTGATATGAAAAATGTAATGTCTTGTACGTAGGTATGTCCTAGTAATACTGAGCTGAGATTCCATTCCATTTTAACTTACACTTTCAATATAAAACATGGCGTACCAAGCTTTTGGATAAAAATGAATGTAACCGTACTTTGCTTGTTAAATGGTTTAAGTAAAGCAAAACACTGGCAATACTTGACATGCGAAGGAATACAGCATTTAGAGTTTTAAAAACTAAAAAAAAAAAAAAATATTTTTGAAAAAAAAAAAAATAAAAAATAAAAATTGTTTTTTAAACTTATTTAGTTTTCAAAAGCAGCATAGAGCTAACATATACGATCCATTCGTGCAAATGACTTTGTTTTTGAAAAATCGAATTCGAATGCAGTAGCAGCAAGATAAGAGCTTATAGGGAAGTTTTTCAAATGTTTGGCGAGCTTTTTTGTTCAACAAATTTTGCCAGAAAAAAATATTTCTTACATATATGGAGCCCTTGCAAAATTCTCTTTAAATTGATATGCCACATGATGGGGAACAAAATAATTTTTTTTTGCCCTTCATACAAGGTGCCCAAAAAAGGGCTTCCAAAATGAAAATCATTGCCGCCATCTTATGCAGGCTTCCACATAATGTATACATAGCGAAAGTTTCAGCTCGCTATGTCTATCGGTTCAAAAGTTACAGGGCTGTGACAGACTGACGGACAGACGGACAGACAGACACCGTATCAAACCCATAAGTGTTCCGTCTTACCTTTTAAGGTCCGGAACACTAAAAAATATATTCTCATTGGATCCACTTAAACCAATCCTTCAACCAAAAAAATCAAACGTTCCACGAAAGGGAAATTAAGAAAGTAACCGAAAGGTGGCAAAATGTGGCAGCAAATATTGGTGTATATGCAATTGATTAAAGCTTTCCCTAACTATAAATATTTAGTTTGTAATTGCAACTTAAAAACAAAAGAGGCCTACTTTTCTTTTAGTAAAACTGTTTAATGTTCGATGACCATCCAAAAATATGCAAATACATACATATTGCTTTCTAATGCCCAGAGTACTATAATTTTATAGAAGTGAATGGTGACATTCGAACACTAGGAGCACAAATGCATTTTACCTTCCAGAAAAAGGAATCCATCTTTCAGAAGAGGACCGGGTTATTCACCAAATTTTACCATAATCTACCCCTTGAATCTGATTGGCCTGAGATTTAGAAACCTACCCCTTTTTAAAACATAAAAAAAAAAAAAAAACCTGACCATAAAGTTTAACCGAAACACTCATCTGAAGGTCACCAAGATGGTAACTTCACCAATCTTTGAGGTAAAAAGTCACACTAGCGATTTTTTGGCGTGGGATTCAATTCGTTTATTATCGTGCTTGTCTAGTAGTACAAAACAGCTTTGGTAAGTAAAATCTATAAATCCTAATTTTGCTCCTAATGGTGGAGTTTGACTAAATTGTGACCCTCTGGCATTTAAGTATTCTAAAGAACGAGGGAGTCATAACTTTGCCACCATGCATTCCAAATTTCTTCTGTAATTAACGGCTTTTGAAACGCCTGCCATCCAGACAACCCTCGAAACTGAATTAACTTTGTTAATTTTGTAACTATATCTTGCCACCTTTGGTGGGCGGGGGGGACAAAATTTAGATTCTGTATAATGAATTACTTCCGCATATCCAATACTCCTCCTATACATCTAATTAAATTTATATACACGCACAGCGACAGCGAGTAAAAAAACACAGACCCGTCCGTGGTGGTAACTTTAAATTCTACTACAATTTCATTAATTCTAACGACAAATTTCATACTTGGCCAATCTTCAAAGGACGTAATTCGCCTCTTTCATTTGGCTTTCAGTCAATCACCATTCTTTCGCTCCAACGTAGGAGGTACAGGATATTTTCTTTTTCCTTTTTTTTTTATCTTTCTCTATAAAGGGTTTTGTGAAAAGTTTCGTCGTAACGTCACTCCAACATCAATCAAACTCCTAGACCATCAACAGTGAAAAACTTAGGTTTGGGAAATTTTCTTCTTTTGCAGTTACTCGTAATACTCGACAAAAGTCTCTGTGCAAGTTTCTCGCTCGTATTTGACAGGCAACGCCGCACCGCACCCTAGACAATGGGGAGAAAGTGAAGAACGCGCAACGAATTTTCGAAAAGTACCCTTCTCTCGCTCTGCACGTAATGCCGAAAGTATTTATTTTGAATAAAAAGCAACTGGAACTCCATTAAAAGTTTGCAAATTAATTATTTACGGTTAATGATTCTTTGGTGATTGCTTAATCAGCAGTCCGCAAAGTAATTTTTACCAAAAGCCTGATCTATGGATGGAACCCAACTGGTTTCAGGGACCCGCATAGTTGATAGCGGCTGATGGACGAACTAAGACGATGACACACAGAAGGACGAACAAAAAAAAAATATGGAAAACAGTTTTGGGTATGAGTCTCTTGATGACCATTTGTAGGATACCAGCCGCAGCCACCCTCACAGCGGGACATATCAATGCAAATAGAGAGGATAATTGAAGTGAAATTAATATCCTGGCAATGGGTTTCGGTTACGTGCATTGGTATTTCACAGTTCTTTATAGCTACCTGCACGTACTCGTATTTTGGGGATCTCGGGCCAGTAATTAAATTGATTTCATGAATCAGTTAATGAATAGCAAACGGTACGCGGTTGTGTCCATCCTGTACGGAGTGTGTTAATAAAATTAAATATTGGGGATCTACTTTGATACGTTGGTAAATGCCAGCTGGAGTAAATTATGTTTTTAATTAAACTCACCGTTTGTAGTTTTTTCTTTTTGCGACGAAAGGAAAAAAACCATTTGGGGAAGCGGTACGTGTTTCACATTGACAGAATAAATACCTACTAAATCTTATAAGTAGCCCCTAAAAGACCCCCTAGTACATTCTCGCAACAAAAAAAAAGGTAGGTATTGTTACGCACTCGCAAACGCAACTTGGCACCACTCTTTGAAATTTGACAAATGATCGTCTTAATTGGGCAGCATTCATTCTGATTTCCGCTCTTGCCCCATAAAGTTGTCTTCTTTCATTGAATGAACAGCGTTTTTTTCTTCTTTTTTCTTCATCATCATTTCGTTGTCATCCCTTCACTGAATATCACCGTAACTTTCAAAAACGCAACACTGGTGTCAGAAGTGTGATACTAAGTTTTACATGGGAAAAGATTTCACTAAGTTTAAACCAGAGCAACAGCGAGATATTTTTCCATGATAGGTCCACATGTCACCTCTTGCACAGAGGAAGGCTGTCTGAGTCGTTCGAAGTCCAAAGTGGGATTCGGCAAGGCTGCATACTTTCACCAATATTGTTTTTATTGGTGATTAGCGATAAGCTAAGTGCGACCTTAACACAACGGAGGAATTCGATGGACCCTTGCATATGAAAACGCCTACGATATGTTTCCAATACCTTGGGAGTGTTGTCTCAATCGATGGCGAAGCAAAATCTGCTTTTGGGATGTTATCCACAGTTTGGCGAAGTAATGTAATTATCTTAAACACCCAGCTTGAATCCGTGCCGCTATATGGATGTGGTGTCTGGGGGTTCACCATCACTATCACGAGGAAGCTACAAACGTTTGTCAATAGGTGCCTGCGCTACATCTTAAGGATATTCTGGCCAAACCGCTTCTATAAGGAACAGCTTTATCAGAGAACGTGCCAGGAACGTATAGACACAACCACACGACGAAATATGTTGCAGTGAATTGGTCCACTTACCGAAAAGGTCACAGGTCCATAGTTAACCTCGCCATGTATTGGAACCCGCTTACTCGGGATGAGAGGATACGCGGCGGTCCTAGGAGTACGTGGCGCAGAACAGTGGAGAAGTAAGCACGGCAACTGGGAAAAGGTTGAGAAGAGCTGATGCACATTTCCAAATGTCATTCAATGTAACTGATGTCACATTGTTTCATTATCATTTAGCTCCTAATCGAACATATGTATATGTTTTAGTTCACTCAACGACCATGTTATCCAAATGTCTGACATTTGTTTCAAATACTATCTCTCACAAGTGATCGCCTTACAAATCTACTTTTGCTGTCCCCAGCATTTACGCTTAATCATTTCCTAATCAAAATGATTTATCATCATCATCGTCACCATAATCGGCATCATTGCCATCAACGCTAATTAATTTGGGTAAATATGCGAAAGCCTCTTCATCTGTTCGACAACGCTCTGGATGTGCTCTGATTTTCCCAAATCAGAGGCCACAGTTCGAATCCAAATCTCCCGGGCATCGTTCGTCCTTCTGCCACTATTCATAGTCCTCCATCGTACTGCTGCTGCTGCTGTGATTTGCACGTATTCAATGAGGGTGACAATATTCAGCTACGGAATTTTGATCCGCCATCGGATTTTGTTTTTGGATCGTGTTTTGTATTAACCGCGAATCTTTTGTCATTAAATTCATTCAGTATGCAATTAGGATGCATGTAATACTTTTAGCAAAAGTGAAAACATTTACGCGAACGATTATGTTGGTGGATGCAGCAGAGGCTAATTCACAATATTCTGATTGTGTTTTCACTTCGAAATTAAGAGGCATCGACAGTATTATGCAAATTCTATGAACTCGCTCTTTATATGCAGATGGATGTATGGCAACGTGCAAGTGGATTGTGTGGATTTGGAAAGGCTTACACTTTCCCATTTTGCTGAGTGATCGGACTTATAGGCACTATGAGTGAGAATGACATGTACATATGTATGTAAAGTAACGTAGTTGCGTTTGTTATTTAATTTAAAGCTCATCAGAGTTGTTTTCTTTTTTTAAATTATATTCATGGAACTCTGGGTGGTGAAATGAGCAAATAAGGGATACAGATTTTAGTTGACTTGGGTTGACGTTAAATCGATGGAAGAAACGGATTGACATACTCACATAGGTGGCGCTACAGTCCGGTGTGGGCCTGGGCCCCAACCAATAAACCTCTACAGCAAACCTGAGTTATGAGTCAGCTCCCTTCAATTGCGCACGCCAAGTTGTTGGTGTGCTCTAATGCGCCGTCCATCAGGGATGGATACGAAGACATTTTTAGTTGGAACACTGGGCTCCAACCGCTCTACATAACCTAGCTATCTAAGTCGTTGTATGCGAACTCTTCTGATTAAGTCGATGTCCTTGTACAGGTCATATAGTTCGGCGTTATATCTTCCTCGTCACTCACTGTCTATGCAGATCAAAGATCACTCGAAGAACTTTTCTCTCAAAATAACCAAGGCATTCTCATCCGATTTTGTCAAAGTCCATGCCTCTGCGTCATACAGCAGGACTGGATGATTATTTTTTTTATAAAGAGTTGCCTTAGTAGTTTTAGAGACAGGACCTTGTTACTCAATTGCCTTCTTAGCCCATAGAAACATCGATTGGCAAGAGTGATTCTTCGTTTGATCTCCTCACTGATGTCATTCAGGGAGAGCAGAGCTTACCATAGACCCTAGATAGACAAAGTCCTTTACTACCTCGAAACTATATGAGTATATTGTAGCAATCTGTCCAAGACGCCGATATTGAGTGCCATTTTTTGTAGACAGCCTCGATGTCAGTGTTCGCAAATGTCCCACTGATGGCTGGCTGGGTTCCTCCGAATTTGTCAATGTCATCGGCATATTGTACCTCCGGTGTTGTCTTGTGAGTTTTGTACAATTCTCTCAAGTGGGTACTATATTAAAGAGATCGCATGATAGCGAGTCACCCGGTCTAAGTCCTTTCCTGAAATCAAATCACGTTGTTGGAAAAGCGAGCCTCCTCCATTGTCATTCTGCACAGTCGGACGAGCTTGCCAGGGACGTCAAGACCAGACATTGCTCTGTATAACTTCTTTTCTAACATAGGCCTAAGCCCGCATTTATAAGGACCTGTAAGGTCGTTGACGTTCACATAATGCTCCAGACAGGATTTTATATGCGATGTTAAGAAAATTTATACCTTTGTAGTTGGTGCAGTTCAGGGGTGTCAAAGTCACACTCCTTTAGCGCCACTTTTTGGTTTGAACCATGGCAGCTCGCCACATTTGAAAACATAATGTGGTTTCCAATAGAGATTTTTGAACTTTGACAGCTGATTGCGACCATATTGTTGAGGCTATGTCTGTTAAATTAACTGTCATTTATTAAGTTCATTTTGCCAAATCAATAAAGGGAGTCATAGCGTTAACAAATGATAAAATTGTCTTATGAAAGTAGGTCTTCTGTTCGAGTAACATTTACTGCGCTTTGCCTATTTTACACTCGCTATAATCGTCCTTCCGAGAGGATTATCCCCCAAAACCCGTACATCATCAAAAGAGAGAGTGTGCAGGAGAATCCAAGGCAGTCAAATCCGCCTTTTGTAGACAACAACTTGGTACAAGATTCAACCCAGGAGCCCAAAGTCAATGACCATAGACAACGCCGTTTTTTGGCGGACTGGGCTCTCGAGTAGTTGGAAGTTGACCCCAATTTCGTTCGAAAAATCATATTTAGCTCATTTCTGGATGAATTGGTCTATCAACAGGCAAAATTGCCCAATTTGAGATGATAGCAATCCACACGAGATCCATCAAATTGCAAAGCATCCCCAGAGAAAGTCACTTTGCACCAATCGGACGATATGGATAATGACCAGACGCGGTTTCAAACATTATACTCAAGGCAAAGAGGAACCTCTTAATGGGGAAGTTAAAGAAAAAATTTACTCATGGAGGAACAAGCAAATTAATATTTATTACATTTCAACACCTGACAAAACCCGGACTCCCGCTCCAAAATTAGGATCAAACAAGGCTCTCAATCGTACTCAATAAATATCTGCAGCTAAAAGTATTTTACCCTCAATTGCTTGACAACGTTTATATGGTATAATAACATTTTATTCTCTGGTAATTCAAAGGTATTTATGACTTGAACTGTTAATTTTCTGATCTTGGCACGTTTCTCATGAATTTATCTGGTCAATACAATCAATAGCCCTCCTTCTGTTCATCATGTTCAATCACGTGCCTGACCTCATTCAGTTTACTGTCAATAATTAATCTTTGTTTAACTGTTTGATTTATACAGTCTTAATTAATTCACAAGCACCTATCTATCGTTAAATTGAAATTAATAGGTGGCGCCCCTTTGCAGTACGAGTACCTACTTCATCCAAAACGAGCCATTAATGCAACAACATTTTGAACTCACAACTCTCCCTTATGAATTATATACATCCTGTTTTCTGGGCAAAATGGTAAACCTATAAATTCTTCTCCTTCAAAATCTCAGGTGAATCCCAAAAACCAGTAACGTACACTCAGTCGTTGGCTCATAAAATATTTTACTGGCCCACGAAGCAGTCAAGCAAAAGGTGTGACGAAATTCTCGAATATGAAAATTTTAAATCGATTTTTTTTTACCCAAAGAAGAGCGTGTCCTTAAACCAGAAAAAAATATATATATTCAGTCACCTTCCAGAGCACGCCCATCTTGCTATCGTAATCATCATTCCACGTTCTTCCTCATGCTGATACACATCAATTTTCATTAATAACAAATACATGGTATCGCATCTCCATGCCACAGCCGGATGACTACAACAACGATGATGACGATGATGATGATGATGATGGTGGTGCCCTACAAAGGACGAAGTTGATCCAGGTCGCGCGATTCAATTGTTCTTGGTGGGCTCTGAGCACATGGTGTATCCTTTTTGTGCGTCGGCATTTTTTATTCTTTATCTTGTTTATGAAAAATTCATCGGTGAATGTGTCGTTACACGACCGATCCGTTGTTGTTCCTTTTTTTTTTTTTTTTTTAATTTTTGTTGCTCCTTTTAAAGGATCCTTTTTGTGGTTCGGTTTTTTTTTCTCGGGCGCGAAGACTTTTGAATTGAACAACAAACGAGCATTATCCTTTCCTTTGCATATGGTTACCATTAGAAATATTTGGTAATTTCCAATACAACGACAATGTATTGTGGGAAAAAACATTTTCAAGTCGACGGCGAGGACGTCACATCGACCCACCCACAGAGTCAGAGTCACGGTCTGATGGGGAATTGTATCGTACCGTGAGCTTCGTCCTTTTTTCCATATTGAGCCAGGAAATAGTCGTCATCGGTGCGTGTTTATGTGTGCGTTTTTTTTTTTTTTTAAAGGCTATCCCGTAAAACATTTAGGCTCATAAATAATTCATAAGAAATTTATATCCTCTTTATAAAGGATTACGAGACAAAGTTTTTATCATTTTTCATTTTACGTTTGGAATTTCGAACGTTCTAAAACAAATTCATGTTGCGTACGGGAAAAAATTCGTCGCTCATGCCTCTCTCTCTTTCTCTTGGTGTGTCATCCATTTTCTTTTGGCTAAACTTTGACTAAGGCATCCTGCAATAAATTAAATAAGGATATTTATGTATTTCGTGTGCATAATCCTTTCGTTGGCTTTTATAAAAATAGACGAAGCCGACGTCTTTTTCTGACTTTTTTTTGACTTTCACCAAAACGTCGAGCAAGAAGCAAGCAAATGAAAAATGATTGACCGGAATTATGATTTAGGGACCAAAAAGTGTAAGCAAATCAGGGTTACAACACTTCTTCCCCCAAAAAAAAAAAGGGTTTGCTCTGTGACATTTCAGGTTTAGGCAAAACGTTTTGATAGATTAAGGTGGAAATCTCCTTTTCGTCGTGTGTTTACCTTTGCTCGAGTGCTGAATTTCAATTCATATTATTGGACAAAAAAAAGAAAACACTCACCCATCTATAAGTGTAAGAGACATCGGAAGGATATGCTTGAAGAGGGCTACAAAACTTATTATAAAGATGGTTTTGGGTACAAAAATACAAAATTCAAATTCAATTTAGAAAAGTCACTAGAATTCTGAGAAAATTTTGATCTTTCGCTTTTGCTTTGTTACATTACAGAGGTTGTCCATTTGCTCCAATTGGAAAGCTTATGTGGTCACAGGAATATGTTGTTAGAAGGATTGGATAGGAATTTGCGTGAGCTATAAGGAAGCCTGCTATATTCCTTTAATATTTTTGAACTCTATCCGAAGGTATAAGGTAAATTTCACTTTTGGTACATGTATATATAGTAGACCACTTTCTTCTTAAATATCCTTTGTTCAAGATTAACTTACTTATATCTTGTACCTTCTTGTGGGTCCCAGGGCCTCTATAACGCCTACGCGCCATCGTGTGCGATTTCTTTAAATGTGCCTCAGCTCTCCCCTACTCTTCCCAGTTGCCGTGCTTCCTTCTCAACTGTTCTACGCCACGTACTCCTAGGACAGACGTGTAACTTCTGGGTAAGCGGGTTCCATTGCATTGCTTGGTTAGGTATGGACCTTTTACTCTTTCCCAATGACCAATGCACTCCCACTTTCGTCGTCGTATGGTTGTGCCCATACGTATCAACCCATCATCACTTCCATGACTCGACCCAATCGTCAGTGAGTGGGGGTGTAGATTTTCGTGGAGAACCAAAACGATGCGACCTACTCTACTACCATGCATCCATGCTCACTCCATCTTCCCAGAAGCGTTGGTGTAACTGACGCAAACTTTGCCAAGGTTTGATACGTTTTTAGGCACGTCAAAGATGTACGGTTCTGGAATTGCAATCAGAGGTTTTCTAATAAAAAAATCACCTGGGGTCAACGCCAATTAGTCATCCGGATCGTCGTGGAGTGGCGTTCACTGCTGACGGTTGAAAGTACCATAAAATCTGTGCTCGGACCAAGCAAACCAAATGCCGTCTGGCGGATTTAATACCAGCCTCCCATAATCCACCCTGGTGTGGAGCTCGACGGTGAAAAAGTATCATGTAGTTCCCTTGTGGGCCAATGATTCCTGAGTCTGCTCACTGCGCCAGGCTTATAAATCTTCTTGGAGAATCCGGTTGGCTCCAACGAATGTCGTCCCATTATCACTGAACAGATGCCTAGAGGGTCCATGTCTGCTTATAAATCTGGTAAATGCATCCAAGAAGGCTTGTGATGATGGTGCCTTTGTAACCATGGAAAAGAGCCAGATAAATCTTAGCAGTTAAACGAGTTAAACAACTCCAACGTCGATTGTGAAGGGTCCATAGTAGTCCATCCCTGATGCCATGAATCGTTTTGCAGCGATGACTCTGTGCCCTAGTAGCGACCCCTTTTCCTCACTGATATTGACACTAAGTTAGCGCCGGCAGATGACGCACGTAGGTCCGAACGGCTTGTCTAGCGTGCAAAATCCAAAAACCACGGCAGAGCTTATGTAACACCAGCTGTGTACCACCGTGGAGAGTGCTGTCATAGGCGTCCTTTATCATCCTTCTTTCCTTGAACTAGGTGGCTGCAAATTAGTTATGATGTGGTTAGATCTGATACTAAAGACTTCATCTCGAGCTCAGTTATTTATCAGGACGAATCCGTTTTGGCGCATAATTTCAGAACTTAGATTGAAGACTTTCTATAGACATCAAGCGTTATGACCTCCGATTTATAAGCTGCTTAAATTTTAAGTTGTTGACCTTTTAACTGCAATCATCGTTTTTAAACTTTTATTTGGTCGCATTGCTGCATTACAACTGTAACGTCTCACAGACTTACACATCAAACCCTTGGCCTACCGCATTAACAGTCCACTAACTGCACTTCACTTGCAATCCGTTGTGATTGACCATAAATCCGCAAACCACTGGCACACCACATCTGTTGTACTTTGCTCCTGCTGTTGACTTGAAAGCTTCAAGGATCTCTGTGCAAAACCCATTCGTCCGCATCATGCTGTGTGTGTATGTAAGTGTGTAATAGCCACTTAAAATTACCACAGCTAAAACGTGTGGTGAATTTATTACAGTTTGCTGTAAACTGTTCTTAACGATTGTCGTAAGGTTACAATTCGACCAAATATTGGGTCACTTTTCCTGTAGTAAAATTTAGTTCAAATAAAACACAATCAAAGGTTATACTACCTTGTAACAAGTTTGTCGACTTTGCAATCTCTGGCGAACAAGTTAAACATTTCATTTCACTATTTAAGTATAATTTTACTTTATGTCGATTTACTTTATCTCCAATTAGAGAACTTAAAAGTATTGCAGTGTTGAAAATGCAACACTTTGTCGAATGTTTGGAAAGAGAGGATATCTTCTCCCGTATTACCAACAACGGGATGGAGCAATTAATTGCTTTCTAGAGCTAAAACAAGAAATAAGTTCAAAGAAGCATCATCACTTTTAATTAGTTTTAATCTGAGAACAGGTTTCATTATTTATTTTCTCTTTAATCAGCTCAAAGAGGGGGCACACACCGAGTCTCACTCTGTATCCAAAAAAAAAAAAAAAGTAACCCTTTTTAGGGCTGGCTATGAGTAGGGGTGGAAGTTCTTAATTAAAAGTGACACCTGGCTTAGTGTTCTATAGCTAGGTATTAATGAGAAAAAAATATAAAATTTAATGGAAGCGGGCCACATTAAAAGGAGTAATCTAGGCAAAGAATTTAAAACGGAGATCTTGGTAAAAAAAAATCCTGTAGCAAAGTAAGAACTTATATAAATCAAATCTTTCTTTTATATTGAAAATAAAATAAAAATAAAATTGGGCAAGTGCGAGGAGAGCCACATGCAGTAGTGAAGTAAATTCTCACATAACTACAGGCTGAAGTTTCAAATGCACAGCACTAGGATGGAAAAAAAATCATAAACAGAAACAAAGAAAACATAAGACACCGAATCACCGAGAAACTCGTGCACTGATCTAGAATTCGCTAGATCATTGACAGCTGGATTTCCCACAGCGAATTTGGTGTAATGGAATTCGCCTGGAAAATAATGGCCGATATAAAAGGAGGTGTCAGTGAATTCTGACAGAGTTCGGTAAGAAGACAGCTAGTGGCCGAGTTCCCAACACCTCGCTAGTCTAGCTGCTGGAATACTTTTGCACCGGGATGACGCATGTTGTACTAGAGGCCGCTAGATTCTCTAGGACAAAATCTAAGCTGAGCTTATAGAAAATTGTACACGATTTTTCTAGAAAAAAGAAACTGTAGTTATTTAATTCAATTTTTATTTGAATAAAACAAAGTTCGTTACGTTTTAAATTTAATAGCTGCACTTTGGTTAAAATTCTTCAGCGAAACGGAGTTTTATTATTTAATAGAAGGCAATGTAATTCATATCCTGCATAGGCACACCTAATACTGGTCTCGATATGAACAATGTAATGTACGAGTATGTGAGTGAAAGTTGAAATTCTAATCAACTATACGAAATGGTAAAACCAAAAGTACGTATGTCCTACTAATACTGTGCTGAGATTCTAGGCCATTTTTACTTCCACTTTTGATATAAAAAATGTATTGAATTCGTGAAAAAAATAGAACTCGAGATATCAAACAATTCTGACATTACGTTGATAGAGTTTGTTTTCTGTCTGCCAATTTAATTGACTTAATGTCAGGGAGCTTTTGCATGGCCCCTAAAGGGGACATTGAAATTTTTGTTCTTTCAAGGTTGCCGTGCTTCCTTCTCAACTGTTCTGCCTCACGTATTCCTAGGACCGCCACGTATCCTGCCACGTATCCTGCCACGTATCCTGCCACGTATCCTGAGTAAGCGGGTTCCATTGCATCGCTTGCCACTTTCGACATCGTATGGTTGTGCCTATAGGTTCATGACCCGTTCTTTGATAAAGCTGTTCGCTAGAGATACGGTTTGGCCCGAATATCCTTAGGATGTAGCCTTAGACACCTATCGACAAACGTTTGCAGCTATTTTTTGTAAAATCGAAATCGAATGAAGTAGCAGTGAATAAAGAGTATTCCATGAGCTTTTCTAAAATCTGTAACTCGAGAACTACTTGGAGGATTTAGCTACTCGTAATGTCAAACTGACCTCCTAAAAAAAGTAGTGGGAGAAAATAAAAACAGGGGGAGATACAGGGGGTAGCTAGATACCCCATTTTTTTCTACGTATCTCTAATTTTTTCATATTTTTGGCCGCTAGGGGGAGGAGGAATCAAACATTTTCACATATTTGTCAAGCGTTTTTGTTCAACAAATTTTGTCAGAAAAAAAAAAAGTATAAAGTGTATAGCCACTTTTCCACACAAAGCAAAACCAAAACGAAAACGAAAAGTGAACATAAAGTGTGAAGAAAGTCGAATCATAGATGGCGAAGACTAGAAAGACTAAAATTGTAGTCGACAGCCCTTAATATTTTACGCTGACAGTACGATTTATTTGTTAAAAGTTGTTGTCTACAATTATAATCTATGCCATCTATGATTCGAATGTCATTTTTGAGATAAAAATGAGAAGTGAGTATAAACGTTTTCTTAAGAGGTGACTAAACACACACACACAAGCCACATGGTGGGAAGCAAAATAATTTTGCCCCCAAAATGAAATTCATTGCCACCATCTTGACCGAAATCCCCCATAATTTACACATAGCGAAAGTTGCAGCTCTCTATTTTTAACGGTTCAAAAGTAACCGGGCTGTGACAGACTGGCGGATAGACAGATACAGTGTCAAACCCATAAGTGTTTCGTCTTTCCTTTTTAAGTCCCTAACATTGAAAACATATGCAATTGATAAGATCTGACCAAAACTGATCGTGTGATGCTATATCCCTTCCTATCTTCCACTAATATATGTACAGGGTGGGCCATCTAGTGGTTTCTCTTTCATTCATAGGTTATTTTGACACTGACAGCTGTTTCCCGCTCGAAAAGAAGATCCCTTGAAGTGGACTATCTAATAATTTGTGCTTAAGGCTTGAACAACGTTCGTAAATATTGAAAACTTATATCCAAAGTGAGTGCTGTGTAGCCCAAACACTGCCGTTTCCAATCTAATAATCTATAAAACTAACTATAAAACCATTTTATTTGATTGATTTATGTGTATATTTTGGATTTACAATCGCTAGTAGAATTTTCTATTTTAATTTACTTTTTACTACTTTCGTTTTATGGACAACAGTTTTACCCGTAAGCATAAAAATGGTATTCAAATTAAAAGGAAAGAAAGGAAAAAGAAATCAATTTAATACACTTGCATCCAGTATCCCTTTTCTCATCAATGATAATGCTCAAGCAATTCAACCCCACAAACAGCCAGTAATTGAAAATAAGAACCGTTTTTTTTTTTTTTTTTTGCGAGAACCAACCTTTAGTAAACATTCCACATTTCAGCGACACAACAATGCCACGGAATCAATTTTCTCCTCCCGCAACGAGGATATGCCAAGTTAGGGTGCTGCATTCTATAAGCCATGCACTCATATTCATCCTATTGCAGATCGATAAACCAATAACGGAAAGTCCACAAATTTTACAGCTTCGTGCCCTCGTTTATTGGAAAACGATGCTTTGTTTTGCAAATTTCTACCAAACCAACTAAGGAATCAGCTTGGGACAACAACGACGACGACAAGGACGACGATGATGATGATGATGATGATGATGACGGTAGGTAGGTATCCTGATGCAATTTTTGGCCAAAAGAGATGAGAAATGCAATTGGTATTGTGTGTGCTGTATTAGTTGCTGGGTGGCAGTGTAAAATTCAATTTTAAAAGAACCAAATTACACTTTTCTGCGTTGAGGGAAGAAAAAACATAACATAACAGACGGAAGGAAGGATCAGGCAAGAAGCAAGCTCTCTATGTATGTATGCGTGGGCAATGTGGGGCGAGTGCAATTCAATATTCTCCGGATGCAAGTATTTTGTTTCGATTTCATTTCCCCCCTCTTCTGCTGCGAATTTGATGACTGACGGAATGTAATTGAATTTTTAATCCGAATTCGTTGAATGGAAGCCGGCGGAAAAAGATCAGTTTTATTTTGATTGAATACTTCCTGGAATAAGGACACAGTATAAAATGGCACAGATGGGGTCAACGAGGTGTAAGTAAAATGCAAATATTTGCACTGAATATACTTATCTTTCGGATCACGAAATCGGAGGTCAATTTTGTAAACAATCTTCTCCTTAGAACGTAATCGTTTCAATTCAATCCGAAATATGATACAAGCTGACGTTTCACTTCCCTTTCAATGGGCAATATCGTATAATCCAAACTGAGTAGGCCACGCTTAAAATAGAAAACGAACAGTTAAGCAGTTCAAACAGAGGTTTCAAAACGCTTCAACTAATTGAATGCAATCACTGACTTCAGAAGGATTCAACCAAGTGAACGCAATCACTGACTTCAAAGACTTCAAAAGGCTTCAACTAATTGAATGCAACAACTGACTTCAAAGACTTCAAAAGGCTTCAACTAAATCAATGCAATCACTGACTTCAAAGACCTCACAACACTTCAACAAACTGAATCACTGACTTCAAAGACATCAAAAGACTTAAGCTAATTGAACGCAAACACTAACTTTAAAGTCTTCACAAGACTAAGTGAATGCTATGATTGACTTCAAGACTTCACAACACTTCAACTAAGCGAATGCAATCACTGACTTAAAAGACTTCAATTAAGTGAATGCAATCTCTGACTTTAAAGTCTTCAACTTATTGAAGGCATTCACTGACTTCAACAGACTTGAAGGAATTGAATGCAATCAATGAATGCTAGCGACTTCGATTTCAAGTGACTTTAAAGAATACAGAGCAATCAAAAATTATACTTTACCATTTTGAATGCAAAACACAAACCTAAACTTTGTTCAAAATATTTTTAATTTACGAAATTGAAACAAAAACAATGAAACATCTGCGTAAAGCTCCACCAAAATCCCTGTTTCCTGAGCTACATTCTCATCCACATTGAATACATACATACACGTACATGTGTGTACCGAAAATTTTGGGATTCACTTTTGTTCGGAGCATAGTGCAATAAACCCCGGAAACTAGTACTTCTGACAAATCCCCTCTCAGCCACACGACATCATCAACCAATGTTGACGAATAAATATGGGCCACTACCTCACGACTAGGATCCACTGCTGGGACAGGATTTTTTTTTTGTTTTGTTCCTGCTACGAAATCCTATTCCCAATTCTCTATTCCTACACAAATAGATGTACAAAAGTTGAACAGATGTCGTGCGGCTAGCACATTAAACCTGAAAGGAAAGAGATGGACCATGCTCTTCTACTATACCTATGGCATTCCCAACAATCAAGCACAAGTAATGGGCTTACGTGTTGGGAATATAGATGACCACAACATCGTTTGGTCCCGATATGAATTGTCGGCATTAAGTTTGAGTTGAAAGAAGAATACTTTCGGTACTGAAGCATTGGACAAACAGTGACAGTACCGGCTCACAACTCAAAAGATTATTCCTTGACAATTTTTGTAGACGACATTTCAGGGATTTGCCTGAGATTTCGTGCCATAAGGACGAGTGATGTTATTGAATCGTTTCCAGGATGTATATTCTGGACAGAAATGTGCGTCCCATGTGAGTTCTGTTTGACCGATGCTTCTTTGGTCTTTAATTTTGCTTGGCATCCAGCGTACTGTACAACAATTTACAATCTGCCCTAATGGAAGCACTATGGTATGACTGATTTGGTAGTTTATGCCAACACACACACACTCTCTCATAAACAAATGGGAGAAATAGGCTTCTTCTTTGGATTATCCTCAGAGGACAAAAATACATTGTCTTGGTAGTTCGAGCACCGAGCGTGGAAGTGGTGTTTTTTGAAGTTTCCCTGGGATTGTAACCATTCAGATCCCTTGTGTATGCGAGGGAAGGATAAATAAATTGATAACCCTTGCTGCGAATATCTATCCAGAAATTCAGACAAACGCTAAATTGTTCAGCCAGCATAAAATTGTGAATAAAGGACAATTCTTGTCTTCATACTTTTGGGGAAATACATATATATAACATAATTGTCTCTGTGGGGGAGAGAGAGGGTTAACTGATTTCGTAATGGTATTTAGCATTAAGCTAGTCATTTACATTTAATGAGATTAAGAAAAGCGTAAATTTAGAAAGAGGAGATCAAAAATAACATCGGACAAAAATGTTAATTAACCTAATTAACAAGTGATTTCTTAACCCGTAAGTTGAATAATAATTTATCATGCAGTATTTTCAAATCAAATGAATTTCAAAGTTATCCTTTGAGAAAACTTGAAGTTACCATCCACTGGCAAATTTCGCGAGTTTTTAATATTTTTCAAGTATAAATCATTAATTTTGATTGTTCACGTAGTGAATTTGAGATTCAAAGAGAATTTTAAGCTACTTCTCGTACAATGTCATAAATCAGCGAAGAGTTTGCTCTTGTGTTGTCAGATTCTAAGCACACGTGACCACATCTCAAATCTTTTCACACGAAGTAGCCATTCTCAGCGCTCCGTACGAAAAGTGCGAGTGAATCACTCTCTGAAACATAGTGAATGAAACTCGACGAAACTGAGTGGAAAGTCATTATGGGTGTAGCATACAAACCAAAGACAAATTAGACTACACAGTCAACTCAAACGTCCCCTGCCCCCTTAGTGCTGCAAATAGGAGGAGCCTAATTACCATGTTTGTGAATAAATGTGAAGTAGCGTGTGACCAAGACCTAACTATGTATTATTTTGTCGGGTTATCTCTTTCATTCCTTTTGAGCATTTTTTTTTCAGGTCCAGGTAACAACATAGTTCAGCCATAATCATTCTTCTATTAATACAACTGATATCTGTCGCTTGGTTCGTTCTTGATCTTGTGCTGTCACTTTGAGGTGAGGGGCGTTCCTGTTATCTGGTGAATCGATTATTAATCACGCTCTGTGTTCGCTATGTGCATCGCCACTTATAGCAATTAAAAAATGTTTGCACTTTAATTTTTCTAAAAGAGAATGTCGTTAGAAAAACATAAAAATTACGCAGCATTTATGTACAGTGCTTTTGGATGCTGTAACTGACGGACGAAGAATACCAGGAAAGCCTAAAATACCTGAAATTTACAAAAACATTATTATTTATTTTGTTATTTCCTGTACATTAGTATATTTCAATGCAGAACACTGGGGTACTCCGGATATGTGTTTGTGTTGTTGTCAATTTTGAAAGTTATTAGCTCCACTCAACCACCGATCGATCAAAATTAATGAAATAACTTTTAGTAGGTACTCAGAATTACTTGAATTTCCTAGATTTTGAATTTCAATACTGTAGGATTTCTGGTTAAGGAGCAATACCGGAGCAAAGTCGGATGTGGTTACACGGTGTGTTTCAGGGTTAAGCGCACGATACATGGTTTAAGTCCAAGTCAAATCAACCTATCGTTTCCCGGTTGTCGAGTTGGTTGAAACCAAATTCAAAAACTTTGATATTCTGAAGTTAATTGGAATGTTTTTCAACTAAATTGAAACGTGTGAGGATGAGTTCGTTGATTTAATATAAAATTGAGGAGAATCTGCAATAGATTGTAGTTTTTATTTTATTACACATTCTTATCTGTGCTATCATACCAGTCTTTTTGCACAAACTTGCGTACAGAGCGGTGGTTGCTTCATTTCGGCCAAAACTTCTTTTCAAAAAATACACTGTTTGGGTTACACAGCACTCACTTTGGAAATAAGTTTTCAATATTACGTAAAGCGACTCATGATACTGACTTCCTGTCAAGATTTCGAGCTTGAGACAACTGTCAGTGTCAAAATAACCTATGATTTAAAAGGAAACCACCAGATGACCAACCCTGTATATACTCGCATAGTACTTTAAAAATTTATTGCTCAAACACCCAGTAGGGTCCCAGCTACAGCGATTATATTCCATACTTACGAACCAAAATTCGAAAATGTATATAAAAACAAAAACCTTTCTAATGTTTATCCTTAACAACGTCTGTACATACGAGTACACAAACATTATCCTTCACACTATACATCTATGCATTACCTTTCTTTTCTACTTCATCCCCATCCCCTGAACGAGTTTATTCAGTTGCCATTTGAGAGTTTATAACCCTCTGCTGCTAACGTTTTATAGGTATTTCTTGGCTGTGGGACTACTGTTCTGCAGCAACATGCTGCAATAAGTCACTTTGCGTTTAATAAGAAGCACACTTAACCTTTGTTGACCCTCTACACGGGAGCTTTTACCTACATTTGTCCTGGCGGTTCGTGTAACTACTTCGCCAGAGTGCTTTAGTGTGCTATACACACAGGTAGTTCAACGCACAAGTGCTGGAGTATTGTAAATTGACCTTTATGGGCAAGTTAAGATGCACTTGCACTTACCCTAACACCAACGTCCCTCTTAGGATAATTTAATCACAATAAATGAATGTTTGACCATCTCCTTCGTACTCAATGTAAAGCGACCATTCCATCGTGTCATTGGTTAGATAACGTATTAAATTCTCTTGTGGACTTTTGACCTCTAAATTAAGTTGCAACATATTTCCAATGCAGCCTCAGGGGGAAAAATTAATTTCAAACAAATTTGGTTTTAATAACGCTAGAAGGGCCATTTTCCTGAGTGTGTCTTTACTTAGTCCTTTTGTACAAAAACTTTGCAGAAGAAACACTGGCCTCCAAATACATATACGCACATATGTTTCCATATATAACACAGTAGCATACCCATTCTTCCTTCGAAATATCCACATAAAGTCCATCCTTGCGCCTAAATCCAGCAGCTTAATGAGCCTACAAAAGAATTCCATTCTCAATCGACGCCTTCGGCGCTCAACGCAATGCTACTTCGTATTAAATTCAACTGGGTGACGTCAAAGTGAAAGATAAAAAGTATTTCAACAGACACAATGGGCGTTTGTCCTCCAGAAACTTCACTTCATGATGTGCTCGTTGTCAGGATTACCAGGCACTGGATTATGTCTTGTTGTGTTTCACAGCTGTTTGTACTTGTGAAATTGAAAAGTTTTCAGGTAACTTTTCGGAGCCTCGCGCCTCACTTACCTCCAGTCCCGAAATGTAACAAAGTATTATGCGAATTCTACTGGCAATTAACATGGTAATTGCCTAATTGCCTATTAGTATGTGTACCTACACATATGTGTATGCATGTACGAAGGGTATAAATTTGTAATCGGATATACAGCATGTAGGAGAGCCATTAGTGTTTGTCTGCACTCTATTTGACAGACGTTTAAGATTTAGCCTGCATGAGGTGTCTAGTTACGGAATTTCAGCTGAATGGAAGAGTTTCGTATTTTAATTTTAATCCTACTATTTAAGTAAATTAGATGACAAATTTTATTGAGTACAAAGCTACGCAGAGAGTGATGGGATTAAACGACGTGAGAAGGTACCATATACACAATACGAATGAAATAAAGCCGGCGTATTTTAAATTGCAGTGATTTCCAAAAGAATATTGAACTATACTTCAGTAATAGTTATTAAATCTTTTATCCTCTCTCTTTGTACGCCATCTTGTTCAGAGTTCTGTAACGCGTTTGACCTCGCTGGATCTTGTACTGATTTGAGGGTCCATAATTCAACATGGTTCACAAAGTGGAGTTATTAAAGGTTATAGAAGCTACCTTTCATCAATGCTACCCGATGTACATACCTTCTTTGCTGACAATCAATAAGAGCAATAGAGGCAACAAGACAACCTACACCACTGACGTACTCTACTTTAGACTGAAAACTCTCCTTACCCTCGCGCACCAAAGGGGATATGAATGCCCTTAAGCTGATAGTTTAGGGAACCAGTGTTTAGGAAAAGGAGAAAGGGGAACGGAGGAGGTACCTGTACACGTTGGCTTTAAATGCTTGAAGGTTACGAACACAGAACAAAGAGCCTGAAAGATCATTCCATATACCTATACATACGTGTCGTTCGGCTAATTAGCGAATCTCCATTCTTTACAGTACGTCCGAAGTCGGGCTTGAGGGTAAACGGATGTGCATTTAAAGCGTGACGTGTATTTCGGGGGAAATTTTAAAGGGGGGAATGCAATTGTCTATTTTGCTGGAGTATTTAAAAAAACGAAAGACATGAGACATTTCTTCGATATCCTAGTGAGACTATAGAGCTCACAATGTATCTATCACCTTTAAGTTTTACCGCACGCTGCTTGATCAAACTATGTACTTAGCTTTGGGCGGATGTATGCCTTATAAATTTAGGCCAGATTCCACTCTGTTGGTTGAACCTCATTTGATTATGCTGTCAAGATCGGAATTTAATAAGTGTAACATACGTTGCGATTCCTCGTCTACGGCTAAAGAGCCGAGAGATGAGTTGGGAATGAATTTGAATTTGATTTGAGTTTGAAGACAAGAGATCATTTGTAAAAATGAAATAGAAAGTCGGAGAAAGAACTCAGCCCTGGAGAATGCCAGATTTAGATACAAATTTCGACGTCAAAAAGACACGCTTTCGTGCTAGTTCCTCCTGCATTGACCACATAAACACCTTACAGTCCATAATCGAGCAATGCGTTGAATGCAGGTCTTCGTTACATCGACTACGAGGGGGCTTTCAACAGCTTGAATAGAGATGCTATCTGGTTGCCCTTGCGCAGGAGAGGTATCCCAGAAAAACTCATTGCTAAGGACAGTAAGTGTTACGCATTGCACAATGGTAAAGTGCCAGAAGAAGTTGAAGTCCCAAGTGGAGTACGTCAAAGATGCAGACTGTCACCGCTGTTATTGCGTGCAGCATTGACGGAAGGAAACTATGAAATTCCTTGGAATTCGTAGAATCTGTGTTGCTCAATGGGTGCAGCACCTGGAAGGTGGCCACCTTTTGCCAATTCCACACGAGCTGAGTCCACTCACAGGCAGAACAGTGTGACGCCCTAGCTAAATGTGGAGCAGAACAGTCGAGGAGGAATCGAGCTCTTTAGAAATGAGTTGGTGAGAGCTCAAACGTGTTGCAGAAATGCGGACAAGATGACGCACAGGCGTTGTTGACGCCCTCTGTCCGTCGAGGGGCTTAAGGACTTAAGTAAGTAACTGTCCCACGCAAATGCTCCCCAAAGATGGGATCCCTTGATGAAAGCGATAGTGAAAATCTGTAAAACATTGTGAATTACCTTTTGAATGCTAGCTCTTTTATGGTTTCAATGGCTTGGCTTACTTCATATCTTTTTTTTAACTATGTATTCAAATCTTTGAAACCATTAGATAGAGTAAACTATCTAATAAACTAACGATTATTTTTGCATCATTGCAATTTTGAAGTACCTTGTCTCATGTTTCATTTTCTTCAAGCTACAAAATTATATAAAGCAATCACTCCTCTTGGTTATTTGCATCACATTTTGTACGAGCTTATCTGTAGACAGAGTTGATAAAAGATTACATCAACACATGAGTGTACGTATCTTCCTCGAGTTGATACATTAAGCCCATACCCAACATTACGTTTCCAATGCATAAGCTTCTGAACAAAATCCCTAAATGAAGTGGAAACAGGATAAAAATTCATCAACCAAATGAAAAATGAAAAAAAAAAAAAACACGTAGACACTCCACTCTATCTAATGGTTTCATCATTAATACTCCTCTAAAGTACAAGAACGATGACGAATCCTCAGCAGCCTTGCTTTGCTGTTCTGTTTTCTCAGACCTAAAATGGAAAATATTTCAATTTGGGTAGAAGAAGAAAATGTTCTCCTCGCCTGTAAATTGATTGTCAACGCACTGGTAGTCATCATTCATACCAGTTTACCATAATATTTTCGATGATGTCCTCATTCCACAGGCTCAAGCTCATTCCTCTTTAGCAATTCAATCAATCGAACCATTTATCTTCATTAAAAATTCGAAAAACGAAAAACAATCCATTGGAAGGGGAGCGAGCCTTGTGGCAAATCGTCACTAGGATAAAGCGAAGGATAAAATCTAAAATATCGCTGTCGCCTGCAGTAAAACTGTGTAAATGTCGTCTCCGGCTTCTTCTTGAAGGAAGACAGACAATAAAGCTCATGAATATGCCTGCAACCAAAACAAACATTGAGACTGTCCACAAACAAGGATAACGATGACACCCAAAGAGAGGGACCGACACACATTGCAAAACTTGTGACGGTGACCAGAAATAAAGTCCTCCTCAGTGAAATGTTTCGCAATAAAATTTCAACGAATAAACTTCTCCATGGGATTCCGTAATAAATTACATCTCTGCATTAATTCGAAAGCATGCAGGGAGTGCATTGATGCAATTAAAAGGAATTGGGAATGCTCCAGCATTGGATGGTCTTATATTCTACGAAAAGTAATTAAAGTTCCTCGGAGAATTCGAATTAAATTTAATATTTTTTTTTTTTGGAATCTGTAAAGTACACAGTAGTGTGTGGTCGCAATGAAAATGTGGAAGAGATTAATATCGAAGGCGCTTAATTTTGACATTGATGCAGGAAATGATTTATAGAAGGATATGCCTGTTCCACTAAGAAATAACTTGCATCACTCAAGGCAGTATTTAAAGTTCTTACGAGGGCTGTTCTAAGATATTTTGCAAGGGTGAGTTTTCCTCGGTGGTATAGGCTTCCCTCAAGAAATGTTGGGTAAATACGCCATGATCCGGGTTTTCATTCAGGAAATTCTAACGAGTCATCGAGCCTTAGGCGGTGTAGGAATGGTCTGTACATCCCATGACCTAAAAGAAATTGTATCAATAGATGAGTTCTCCAGACTCATCTAGAGACTCTTCCTGCATCCTTTGCGGTCAGGGGCTGCTTCCAGTTGGCATCTGCGACAACTTAGTCTTTATACCGAAGCTTCGCTCTTCTTCGCAGTCTCGGTTCTAAGGGCTGTGATTCAAAGACCCTCTTGGCTGAAGAATTGTTGTCTATTCGCTCGATGTGGCGGTGCCAATGTGGTCTTTGGACTACATCCACATCTTGGTACAGCTCATTGAGTTTGGCATTATATCTTATGAAGAATTTTTCGATCGAAGGGGCCCAATATTTGCTCAGCTTTCTTACTTATCGTCCAGCACTCAACTTCATTCAGGAAGACTAGTAAGATGAGCGTTCTGTAGAGCATTTATTTGGTTCGTCAAGTTAGGAGTTGACATTGGCACCTGCCCTGCGCACTACCTGCTCCAACACGAGTTTGAAGAAATTACAGTGCATCTCCTCGCCTGAATCCGATGCACGTTTGAAAGAGCTCAGAAGAGCTGTTTCCAAGTTGCACAGAGTATTGCGTGTTTTTTCAGCGTTACGCGACACATCTGCATAAGTATAGACAGTATCCCGAATCGGGTCATCGCTTGGTAAAGCTCGAGACGATGAATGCTCTCATAGCCGATGTCGATGAAAAAATGGTGGATCTCGACTTTTCAAGGATTTGTCTGAATGTGAAAATGAGGTCTATTCTATCTGCCTGGCTGGAAGCCACACTCGTACCTGACGATTAGTGTGTTGCAGAAAGGTTTTGGACGTTCACACAATACGTTGGATAGGATCTAAGCGACATTTGACAGCGATATGCCTCTGTAGTTCTTACAAGACATAAGATGGCCTGGGGCATATAGAGTCGGGCATGCGTTCCTCTACCCATACTTGATTGATGACTTACTCCATGCACCCTCCATCGCACATCAATCCCAACAGAGCCAGCGACCGTGTTGTTTTTTCAGTTTTCTTGTGGCCACATTGTTTCTACTTATCGCCAGGATTAGTTTATAGTATATCCTTCGAGGCTTATGTGACGTGTTCCATTGTCGTTGTTGTCCTATACACAGATATAACTTTAAACGCTTTATACAATATCGCAGATGACCCTTTCTGCCGGTACTATGAAGGGGAAGTCCAAAACACGGAACACGTCCTTGTAGACTGCAAAAGGTATGAGACTGCGCGAAACACTCTAGAAAGAGAGATTGGGAATGCGGTAACCCCAAGGAGCCTAATAGGCTTCATGCTTTCAAGAACAGAACCTGCAAGCATTATGCAGGAGTTACAGCGGGTGAACCAAATACAAAGAGCCTAAGAAGAACAGAGCCCTGCAGCATAACAAAGAAGACAGGACTTCATAACCTGCCCCTACGAAGGAATGGCTTGATCGATGGTACCGTAGGAGGCAACAAAACAGGCTTGGGGGCGGTGGCTTAGCACGCAAACATGCTCTAGCATGAAGTCGCGTATAACTTCGTTGCACGGGCTGCAAGTATCCATAAAAAGTCCATCGCCTCCAGCGCTTAACAAAAAACAAAGGCTTTGTGTAAGTATCGCCAACTAATACAAACGCCATGGTGTCCATTTGTATTGGACTCTGGTCCGTCCTAGCCGCTATGATTTTGACCGTACCATTGTCTCCGCATCCCATTGTACATTATAGCCCTGTGAAACACAAGAGTTATGGAGTACCTTTTTAATTTCTACGGTCAAAAATCACGAGCGACACCAAGATGGCTATGTCCAAGCATTTCATGAATTTCTCTACATTTAAATTTTCGAATTATGCAGAGCCACCATTCAACACACTCTTCAAAATTGTCCTTTTTGCCATATCATTCAAATCAGCATCATACGTTATCAACTCCTAGGTCGTTGGCCCCTTCATCACAGCCATATTTGGTATCATCAGTATCAACGTTCACAATGTTCTCCCTCAACAGAAAATAAAAATCCTTTGTCTGGAATCTCGTTTGATGTATGTACATCTATGCACTTTGGTATTCATGAAAAATGATTGATTGATGGTGCAATTTCTATCTTTTTTCCATCACAAATTGTTCGTTATCTACTCGTAATTTCTATTATTTCGAGTTTTTCTAAAATTATAATTCAGCAACTTAGTGAACTTTTGTTACTCATCCTCTCTGAATTTCGGAACCCACTGCATTGTTGGACACATTAAGCCTTTAAGAGCATTCATGTCTATTTCGTTGGATTTTCAAATACCCTTCACACAGAATGCATTCTCTGTCATTTAACTTTATTTATCCCTGTTTGCATACAATAGGACCATCTGCATTTTCGGATGTTGAGGTTTTAAAGCAATCCATAGCGCAAAACATTCACTCCAAAAAGTTTTTTTTTACTCTTGTACACGAGGAACAAAAAAATTCCCAAAAAAAAAAAACGAGAAACAAAATGTTCATAAAAAAATCAAAACTCTGTTTTGAATAAGACTATTGTGTGATATGATGACCGTTCGGAAACATAGCATTGCTATCGGGACTACAAGTTCCATTGTTGAAGATGCTTTGTGCGGTTTACATGTTTTTGGCATTTTCTATTTAAACTCTGCAGGATCTCACAGTAGTGTGAGAAAAGGAATAAAACTACTAGACAAGGGAATAAAGATAAAAAGGAAAATACTGCGCGTGTGTGTGTGTTCTGATATTCTCAAAAAGGAAGGGTAATAAATAAAAGTAGTTTTGGAAGAAGATGGAGACGTAGTACTTACATAGATAAACAAATCTATTTAAAAGGATAGTGCGAGGTGTCTTAGAAGTCAGATCTGTATGATAAGGTTTGCTAAGACTATGGACAAGCATATTTGGTTTATCAACATGACATGAAGACATAATAATGCACGTGGTTGCCTCTAGTTGGTTGCACTTGAGCTTTGATGATCTTGAACGACACGACACCTATCCTATCACAATGGCTTTGGTTTCCCTTTGTTGCAGCTTCAACCAGTTCTTTAAGAAAAGAAAGAAGATAAAGTTATCGGTCGTGCAAACAGACGCTGGGTGCATCTGGATACATGCGCAAGGGCCAGAGTGCTATGGCCGACCTTTAGCAAGAAGAGATCATCAACTTTGGTTAAACTCAGTCGTTATAACACATGAGTGTAATTACCGGTCATTGTGCCATAGGTCTTCACGCAGAGTGACTCGGTGCAAAATGTGACGAAGAAGAAATCGAATCTATTCGGCCTGCCCTATTCGCCAGAAAAAGGAGAACCCTTGGCAATCATTTCTTCTCGGAGCTCGATGACTGAGACACCATTGAGTTGATGGAACTCCTGGGATTCTTATTACTATCTAGCTGGTTCTAACAATGGACTTTCCTTACAGGGTTCGCAGGGTCAAGTGTTTGGTCTAGTGTCTAATGACAGTCAAGGCACCCATCTACCTAACCTATGGCTTCAGCTGTGACGCAAATATGAGGTCGACTTTTCTGGTATTGAGGACTTGCTACTAACAGAATCTGAGCCAGGAATGACGTATAGTCGTTTGTTCACAGATGGTTCCAAAACCCATCAAGCATCAAGGGCTGGTCTATTTTTGGAAGACGATAACACAAGACTGCAATTCTCATTGGGTAAGCATGCCTCTGTCTCCAAGGGGAAGATATTTGCAATCCTAGTGGCTACGAGTCACATCGTTAGGAATCGATGGGTGCAGTCAAGCTGCGCTTAAGGCCTTCCTAAACCCTTTAACCACATCCAAATTGGGGAATGTGAGGGAGCCTTGAACTCTGTGTTTTTATTGGCCGGGTGCTAAGTCAGACTGGTATCACGGTAAATGAGACTTCCCATGAGATTGCTAAACGAGGTTCAGAGGAGAATTTCTCACGACCGCAAGCGTTAGGTCGTACTGCACCAACGATCAGGGTTTCCATTGACGATTTAGTTTCTTATGATCATGTCTCTCCTGGATTGAATCTAAATAAAAGGATGCTCCCAGACGTTAGTAAGAAATCCACGGTATCCTTGCTGTCTCTCAGCAGAAAAGACTGCAATCAACTTATTGGCGTTCTTACGGAGCTCTTCGATTTTGTTAAGCGTCTTAACATGTTTGGCTTAAGCGAAACAGAAGTCTGCAATTCTTGTGGAGAGGGTGATGTCACTACTGAACACTTCCTTTGTGTGCCTTTGCTTATATCAGGCTTCAGATTCAAAGAGCGGATTGGGTGAATGCTGTCAATGTAAGCTCCTCGTCACAGAGCGCCTACTCGAGTTCATTAAGAAGATAAGAAAATTCATATGTACATAAAAATGGGGCGTAAGGGTGTTTGCTGGAAGTACAATGGACAAGTTGGTGTCTTAGTTTAACTATGCCAACAAAACAAACTGACTCCAGTAACGAAGGTGATAACCCTTGGTTCCTTGCGGATATTACATTATCCTTAAAAGACAATAAAGCTTCCTTTATCGTAATTATTTTCGCTTGGAATGCTCCACAGTAATTAGGGAGGCGGAAGGAGATGTTACAGTTGAGATCTTGGGAGAATACACCTGATCCTACTCCCGTTTGAATCCAGCCATCTAGAAACTGATGAATTGCTGGCAAACTTTTTTCACTAACCTCCTCGTCCATTCTGAGTGGAGTAAGGGTTTCAAAATCTTTGTTGAATAGGAGAAATGCCGAAATGCAGTCGAATTGGTTGAAAACAGATGAGTGCTCTGTTGAGAGATTGGTCTGCAGAAGGAACCATACCACCAGTGTGTCGCAGGTATTAGCTAACTTGGTATGGCCTATTCAGTCAGTCACTTGACATCATACAACATGGTCGGATAAAGGAAAATATTACTCACCTCCTTTACGATTGCCCAAGTTTCAGCAGAACTAGAAAACTTATGGGTCAGGACTGCTCCTTTAAGGCAGCATTTCTCACTCTTAGGTGCTGTCATTCCCCACCAAATTTTTACTCTAATTAATACATCATTCAAATGTTGTTTTTCTCTGTTTTATTATCCAAATTTTAACATTTTTTTTATGCAAATTACAAAAGTTAATGAAAAAGTTAAGTTGAACGGTCTACAATGATAAATGGTCATACATACATAAGTATAATTCTGTGTAGGTTTAGGGTTATCTTTCAAAGAAAACAAATTACAACAAGGATAAGCATTTAGCAGCAAATGATATAAGAAATTTTCTAATTACTTGAAAATTTACTCATTCGCTTTCTGCATGGCAGCTATTACGGTTTCAATAATTTTGTATTTACGGTCTCTTTTATCTTTCTTAAGGGAAAGAGGGAGATAGTTACAAGAGAAAAGAAAAAAGTCTTGTAAAAGCATTAAGTTTTGGGTTTATACTCTCTTTTTTTTTTTAAAAAAAACAAACAAACAAATTCACATTTATAGCTTTAACATCCTTTCCAAATCATTATTAGAGTCTTACTAGTCGTTACACAGATATATAAACTTATATTTTAATTTAAATAAAACAACAACAAAGTATTTATGTTTACACTTCAATAAATTAAAAATAAAAAGGATGTAGGATCTTTTGAAAAGATGAAAATAGTAAGTAAGTAGTAAAATTTAGAAAACTTGAATTCTATGATTCTCTCGATCGCAAACTAAGACATTTCCATTTGACATGATGGCAACTCCCTCGAGTCCCTTGAATTCACAATCGCCGGAACCCCAAGAGCCGAATGCCTTCAAGAAACTTCCATCTGGATTGAAAATTTGAATGCGATTATTGCCAGAATCGGCAACAAATATGTATCCTTGATCATCGACGGCGACACCCCTAAATGAAGATAAATCATCAAATGAATATCTGCTGTCTCACGAGCAGGATATGTACTTACCTTGGAAATTTGAATTGTCCGTCGTCAGATCCTTCTCCGCCAAATGTTGATAGAACCTTGCCATTGACGTCGAATATCTATTTGTGAAATGGAGAACCGATTTTATAGAATATCCACAAACATGTGGTTTTAATTGTCTTCCATGTTCGTATTGATTTTCAGGATTTATTCTTACCTGAATCCTGTGGTTGTTCGAGTCAGAAACAATTACTCGATTCGTATTCGATACGGCTATATAGTGTGGATGTTCGAGTTGTCCTTCGCCACGGCCACATGAACCGAATTTGCCAACGAAGGAGCCATCCGATTGGAAAACCTGCAAATACCACAGACAATCGGTATCTTATGTCAGTTTCATTTTTATTCTGAATGTAAAATTGAGATTTTTCAACGAGCATATCGATTTTGAAACTCAAATGTGCTTGAGCAAATATATCCTTGTAGTGAGTGAGGTATCCTATTTGCCTAAGGAATGAATGTGGTTCGAATAGTTGAATGAAAATGTGCTCACTTACGGGAATAAATATTAAATTTATGGTTTTTGGTAATTTTTATACAATTATTGAGCAAGAATTCGATTGGAAGTACGAATGCTTCTAGAACGACCTTAGGCATTTCATTTAATACAATATAGAGGTTAAATTCAATATTAAATTGTGCTGAACACATGCCCAAAGCTCCAGAGAGATGAAAATGGAACTACTACTACTACTACTAATTGAACGGCATGCTATACCATACAGGGTGAGCCAAATACAGGTTTCTTTTGAAAAATGCAATAAAATGAAAAAAATTAAATTTGTTCCATGTATTAGGGCTTTTTTGGAAAGAGCAAACATTCCCATTGATTATGGAACACAACGTCGTTCAAGTGGCTGCCTCGGCTGGCTTCCAGTACCGCATTCTGTCACTCGAATTTTCCAAGACCTTGTTGATGGTTTTGGGCTGTAGCTCATGGATTGTTTGGATAAAATTGACCTTAAGTGCTTGAATCGTTTCCGTATTATTGGCACAACATCGGTCCTTCACGGTTCCCCACAAAAGGTCAAGTCGCAGCTCCGAGGCGACCAATTGACATCGCCAAGGCGGCTGACAGCACGATTTTGGAATTTGCTGCGCAAAAGATCGATTGTGGCATGGGCTGTGTGGCAAGGCGTGCCTCCTCTATGAACCAGAGCTCGTCCAAATCCATGTCTTCAATTTCAGTAGAAAAAATACCTCTGTAACGCCCACCGTTGACCGAAACGCTGGTCCCAGCCTCGAGTTGATGTTCGTGAATTGAGTCTCACACTGTCGGCTAAGGCTGTCAGCTACAGCAGCCACATTCTCGTCTGTGCACACTGTACGACGACAGGGACCATGAGTGTTGCCCACTAGCATATCAGCCTTACGAACTTTTTTCACAAACTTGCGTCCAGCAGGCACGGTGGGTGCTTCATTTCGGCCAAAACTTATTTTCAAAAAACGCACTGTTTGGGCTACACAGCCCTCACTTTGGAAATAAGTTTTCAATATTTCCCAACCAGCTGTCAGTGTCAAAATAACTAGATGGCCCACCCTGTACTTCAGTTCTTTTCGATTTCCCTTTAAAATGTAACTAAATTCCAATAGCTACAAGTTGGATAAGTCTTCTTAGGACATGTTACGCAAATGTGTCTAACGAATATGTGAGGACTTCTAATCCAGCAGAAACTCTAGGCAAAAGTCAAAATTTTAAGTACACAAAAGAAGCAAAGATAATTTATAATTCAGTTTAAGTTAGGCGCACTTCAATCGACCTTTATTTCTCGTCCTATAAGTCGCATTCTATAAAACTTTATATACTTAATTTCCTGTTTAATTCTTTTTAATCTCTTTTATCCCAAGAATCTGATGACAAAGCTGACAAACTTGCAAAACTAATTGAAATTCAAGGAAGAAGAAAAAATGTATATCATCTACCTTTTGTCTATGTAAACTTAACTTTTGTATTAAAGTTTTTGGAAATTTTATGGAAAATATTTTCACATCCAAGACAAATAGTAGATACCTACTCACAGCATACTTTAGGTGGGCGCATATACTCGTATATAGTATAATCACATACCTGAACTCTGTGGTTTTCTTTGTCGCAAACATAGATAAAGCCTAAGGCATCTGTGGTAACACCCCATGGATAATTGAATTTACCATCCGCAGTACCTTGTGAACCAAATGCTCTTAGGAATCTGCCCTGCGGATCAAGGACTTGAATACGATGATTATATCTGCAAATACAAAAGCGTAACAACAAAACAATTGGATTATATAGATAGATAAATCTCCTCTGCATTGTGTTCAACCACACACAGGATGTACATATGTATGTATGTATTCTTACCTATCGGCTATGATGTACTGACCGATGCGATTGACAGCAACACCAGCTAAGCAATCGAACTCACCCTCACCGTTGCCATATTCGCCGAATTCCTTGACAAAAATGCCATTGGAATCGAAAACTTGTACACGATGATTCGATGAATCCGCCACCACGATGCTATTGTCTGGGCCGACGGCTAGGCCGCGTGGCCATGTAAAGGATCCGGGCTCGCTCCCCCGGCCCCCCAATTGGAACAGCTGTTGACGTTTACGTAGGTATAACTGTCTAGGGGAAGTACCTGCTACTCCTGTTATACCGGCTGCTACCGTAGGGGAGGTAGGGGAGCCTAGCCCGTTTTTTGAATCATCATCCGATGATGCAATTTCATTTGCCTGACGCAATGGCAGGCCTAGGCTCAATCGGCGCGATGCCGCCGTTGACGATGACCCAGATGTACCACTTGATGATGGTAAATGACTGCTGGTTGTTGGCGCGTCACGTGTGGTGTCCTTAGTTGTTTTATTGCCGTATTTGTTTTTAAGGTATCGCGCCCATGAGCTTAGTGCCTCACCATCTTTGTTTGCCGATGATGTTGCACTGCGGTCGGGTGAGTTATCCCGGGATTTAAGGGCATGCGATGAACGACTGCGTGCTAGGTCTGATCCGCCAGCGTAGGATGATCCACCGTATCTACAAAGTAAATTAAGTTGGCATTCGTTAAATGAACGATGGATGCGTTTGTTTTTTTTTTTTTTTTAAGACTATGCAATGGATTTGAATTAATGTATTTGTTGTTTCTTCTTTTTCAAAAATAACGATTAAGTACAAATTATGTTAAAAAAATATATATATTAACAACTTAACAACGAGCGCGAACAATTAAAAATTTAACGAAAAAAAAAAATTAACAACGAATTACGAAAACGATAACGATAACGATAAAACGAAAAACGATAAAACGAAAAAAACATTACGGTACAATGAAACTGAGTTTGATTAATGCTTAAATTTAAAAAAAATAAAGTAAAAACAACTAAAGCGGTGGTCGAGAAAAATGTCACTAGTCACTAATCTTACAGAAAAATCAAGAGAACTATTCTAATTCCGATTTTGGTTAGTATTCAAATTTGTTTGTTTAGTATGTGTATCTAAGGTTTTGATAGAAATTAGAGTGAGTAAATACTATATAGTGGTAGTAGTAGTAGTAGTAGTAGTAGTCTGGAATCGCACCTTGAAGCTAAATAAGCAGATGGTGAAGCTGTTGTTGGCGATACAGCATCGTCAAGATCGTCGTCTTCATTACCCAATACATGCGATGATCGGCTGCGTGCCAATCGATTGCGACGTTCCTTCATAGCTAAATAACGTGAACGACCTGTACCATAGCGGCTGTCCGAATCGTCTCCAGTTCCGTTGGCATCCTCGTCGGGCTGAACGATGGCGCTGCTCTTGCTCTTATTTAAAAAGCGGCTTGTATAGCTGCAAATTATTTTTTTTTTTTGTTGATTTTTTTTTTATGGGATTTTTATTCAATTAGTTTTATTTTTTTATTGAATTTTGAAAATATTTTGCAGCCCATTCGGTGATTCTTGTTTTTTTTTTTTTAAGTAAATCCTTTTTTTTTTTTTTGGGTTATTTAAAATTTGGCCTTTTATCTACAGCCGGCAAAAGTATCATAAAATTATTGAAACGGGAATTAGTTGAAATGGAAGGATGGAAAGGCATTTTTGGAGGCATTACACAGTCCAGTTTTGAGTATTTTAGTGGAGAGAGTAGAGTTTTGTTGGCTTTCTTTTATTATTTTGTGAAGTTAATTGGGAGAAAACATATTTGAAAATATGTCTTAATTATGTTTGTATCTTGGTTCAAGTTAATGCCTATTTCTAGAAGATCTCCTTAATCTAGATGACAACCCTTGTAGCAAAGAGGAATGGGACACCTTAAAATCCTACAGTAAGACCTATAGAAGTATCTCCTAACTAGCTAAATAAAATGTTTCTCATATTAAGATCAGTGTTTATCGTTCTATTTCGATAGATTTAAATCAATGTCGGTAAGTGCTACAAGGTAAACTATCTATCCTATATTTGTCGGTCTTATTTTTCACAGTCTGACTGACATAGTTTCAGGCCAATGCCACACGAGCTCCCAAATGGACGCGCGCCCAATTGTTCGCGCAACTTTATGTTGTCGTCACATAAACAGCATTTTGGGAGCTGCTGAAGGAATTAGGGCGCGCGATCATGCCAACAGGTTTTTGGTCGCGCTCCCTCGTGTGTACAGCTCTATTGGTTTGCTGTATACCTACTTATGGCACGCGCCCAAATGGGAGCGCAGAAAAAGGAGCTCGTGTGGCATTCGTCTTAATCTATATTGGTCAGAGTAGCCTAGCTTCGGCTGCCTAATTGAATGTCACTGTGATCTGGTACCCAACAGAGGGTGAAATTTTTCTGTCCAGATATCTTACTAAGAGATATGTGGCACTCACTACACTGGATCGTTGGATTTACATATCATGCGTCGATAGTGTATTAACAGTCGGCTAGTCAGCGGCTTGTACCGAAACCTTTGCTATGTTCACATAATTCTGTCTGGTATTATTAGATATACATACATTAGCAGCGGGTGATTCATTTTTTCAGTAACGCTGGATCATGAAAAGGCTCAAACCCAAATTATTCAGCTGTATTGTGAAAATTAGCGTTCTATGAAAAAAAATTGTGTGCATTATCGACGCGACCAAATAGAAGACATCCAGCCCGTAGTGAAAAGACCATTGCGGCTGTGGCTGAAGACCTTAAGCAATCAATTCAACGCCAGTATCAACATATCACCTTTTCAATAACTTGGGGAAAAGAATTGAATTCAAGAATTGAAGCCGCAGACTTGAATTTACTTTTAAATTTCAGTCAATGCGCTCTTCAACAGCTCAATGCAGATCCGTTGCTTACGCACCGAATTTTGTTTAGTGAATGGGCCCATTTTTGGGGCACTTGGACAGACGAACAACCGGAAGAGTACGTCGAGCTGCCGCTACATCCACAAAAGTGGCCTGTAAAGTGTGCTTTACTTTATGAAGAGGCTGGACAGAACATAACACTCAATGGTGAGCGCTACCGCACTATGACAAAGGACTTACTACTACCGGAAATTGAAGCCCGTGATGTCGGCAACATTTTGTTCCAGCAAGATGGAGCTACAAAACACGCAGAGTGCGAAGCGATGGCTATATTGGAAAACAACTTTGGTATACAGCTAATTTCGCATTTGCCCACCTTTAGCCTTTTTTTTTTTTGGGGTTACGTGAAGTAAAAAGTTTTCGCCGATAAGCCAGCTACGATCCAAGAGTTAGAAGCCAACATTACTCGCGGCGAATTCGGCAAATGTTGGTCGCAACGCTGGAAGCAGTGATCCAAAATTGGACCTTCAAACTGGACCATGTAAGGCGTTGTCGCGTGCAACATCTACACCAAATAATATTTAAAAAGTGAATGAACAGATTTAGGGAACTTCATTTTAGAAATCATCTGTTCGCCGTTTTAGCAGTCAAAATGCATTGCTCTCTTCAATGCATAAATATATGTAATGTATAAGCTGACTAAAATATGTCAGAGAGTAACAAGGGATAAATTAAATTCACTTAGTCTTAAAAACGACTTTCCTCTCCACCAAACTAACTCAAATCAAATTGACCCTTCTGCAAACTTGCCCTTGGCCAAAACAGACAAGGTGATGTTTTTTTTAAAAAAAAAAAATCTTCATTTAAAAATATCTACAAAAAATATAAGTAGCAAAAAATTTAACAAAAAATTAAACGAAAAACATTTTTAAAAAATGAAATCAAAATTCAAAAAATTTATTAAAAATAAAATAAAAAAAACTGTGTTATGTCTGTATTGAGTTGGTATAGGAATATGTACGCAAATCTATGTTATGCAAAACAACAAACAAGTATATACATATAGTATAGTAGATAATAAATAAAATAAAAAACAATTTTGAAATATTTTGCTTCATACAATTTATTAGTGTGTTGTTGGTGTATATTTAAATATATTAAAATTAGTAAGTATTCTACCTAGCCTCCAAAGAGAATAAAACTCAGTTAGTAAAAAAAATATCTTGCAACGTGTGATGGTGTTCAATTCAATTTACAACGGTGCTCTTCTGAGTAGGAACAAAAAAAAAAAACATACAAACAATATTATTATTTGGTAGCTTACCTCTTAGACAATCTCATCAAAAAAAAAAAAACAAACTCCAACAAAATTAAATATACATATATAAATAAAAATGTATGTTACAAAGGATCAAGCATAACATACATCTGTACTAAATGTATTGCATTAATTTTTGTATGTTTTTTCCTTTTACCCTATACTTAAGTCCTTTCATCCTAAACAATAAAAAAAATATAATAATAGAACACGATTTTCTTTTTTTTGTCAAAATCAAAAGTTAATTACGAAAAGTTTACGAAGAAATCTCATCTTAAAGGTTTTTTTTTCTTAGCAAAGCCAAGTGGAGTGGTTTCATGAAAGTCACACAACCGGAAACTAATAAAAGGATTGCCCTTCAGATAAACCAGTAAGTCCTTCCAAGAAATAAAAAAAAAAACGCTCTCAACCCTGGAGTTCTTTATAAACTGTCAAATAAATACCTGGATTTTCCAGCAGGACAAGCAAAAAATAATACCAAACTCGACCCCTTATAACAATGAATATTTCTGTTAAGATATTTTTTTTAAGGTCAATTTGGGAAAATTTCATTTAAAGTTTATTGAAAAGTACTCGAATTTCAAAGACTGAAGAGGTTGTTCTGTGTAATATTGTAGTAGCTGTGGGGATTGCATTTGAACGCTTAGCATTAGGATAAGCAGTTTGAAACATAGCATGGTAAAATGTATGTATACTTATATCTAAAAGCATACTAATTTTAGAATAAAAAAAAAAACACATATTTAAAAAACCATTACAAAAAAATGTGATATTTAATTTATTTTTTATTTAATTAATTTTATGTTCCTTGCATTTATGAGCCCTGTAGAGAAAAATACAAAATTAAGTTGAACTTGATCAAAGATAGATTTTTGTTTTACCCATTTTAGGCTACTGTACTAATGGAGGTTTCAATAATTGGAAAAGCCGAATGACTACTCGAATGACAAGAGCTAAGGCCAATATATAAAGTCCTATTTCACGAATAACCGATACACTACAAATATATGAAAAACAGAAATTTAACAAAACAAACATAAAGAGGAGGGGGTTTATGTACACGAAAATTAGGGACATTTAATCGCTCCGAAGCACTGATTGGGAAGGTAATTTGTTTCGCAACAAGGAAAAAGCAGATAAAAATAGAAGCATTTAGTTTATTTAGATTGTTTGAAACAATTTCACGCAGGTTGGCTTCAAAATTTTTCAAAATTCTGCGAGATATGTTCTCATCCCAGATGTATTAATACACACTTGTAAGAGCTTTCAACCCGAACGATATCAGAGTCCCAAACCTTTATCGTATGTCACTATTAAAGATTCAAACCCGGAACGTAAGCCTCAGGCTAACTGTGTCAAATTTTTGTTTAACTAACGGTTTTAATCTTGTTTTTTGTGAAAAGTACGTGGTATTAAACACTAAAAATCTGCTAGTTAGCTGAAATTAAGTTCTGTAATGAAGCTTAAGATAGTTCGAGCCGAAGGACAGAGAGTTGTCATCAAATGGGTCTGTGAAGTCCCCTTATGTCTTAGCCTTATAGTTCCTCAAAACTTTCTTGAATTTCTTGGCAGTTGCATTGATTTATCTCTATCTTCTTCTGGTTGATTGGAATCGAGATTGGACACCAAATCTGGCAAGCACCCTATAACCAGGGATGTCACTTACGTCATTTTATTTCGTGTAACAATTTGCAATAGAGTGACAGTTTCAAACTAATTGTAGGTGTAGAGTTGTAGACTCAAAGTTGGAGCCTTTTTTTGGTTATCTGACAGCGTATTTATATGGTATCCTTGGTAGTTTCTTTTGATTTATTTTCTGACCCAATCAAAACAGAATTGTTCATGGATTGGTTTCAAAAATGATTCCTTCATTCCAATAATCATTCAATCGTTCAGTGATTGAAGCAGATCTATTGTATTAGCTCAAAACAACGATCATCAATCTCAATCAGAATATTTGTATTGGATTAGTTTCGTACCGAGTGCGAGGATATACCCTGCAATCAATCTATCGTGTAGTCGAAAGTGAGACATCCATTATTGTCATTACTTTCGTTTCATTCGTTTATTACCAAATAACCGAGACAGCTGCACGTTCCGAACTCTAAGCCTACTTTTTGAGGTAATGCCTAAAATATGGAACAGTAAACTTTTGACAATTTGCGCATTGACTTCAAAGGTAGGGAGAATTTTCTTACCTTCAAATCCAGTCCACTATCTCAAAAAGAAAAGCCTCACTTTGTAGTCAAAACTGAAGCTCTCGACCAATCAGAAACGTTTGACTACCTAGTACCTAGAGTGCGGAACGAACCCATTGACGATTGACATAGCTCTATTAGATACATCTCTGCACCCAAGATGGTTGCATATTCTGCTAATTGTGTACAGGGATGGCAATTGAGACTAGAGATACAAGCTCATGCTTCATTTGACATTTTCGATCAGTTAATATGCCAATGGAACATTCTTTGTGAAATGTGAAATAAAATAATGTTACGGTATATAATCTATGGGAGTGGTGTCCGAACGAACTAGTTAGGCTAGTTTGCATTTGATCTCAGTTCACAGAACTTGTGGCCCCAAGATATCTTAATCGTCAGTAAGGGGCCAATTAAAGCTCCTTCCGATTTTAAAGATGATAATCGGTTTCAAAATAAATTTTAAATCTTTGAAAAAACATTCATATTTTAAGTCCTTCCTAAGAACAATGCTCTCATCCGTAAGCAGTTCTTTGAACACAGCTTAGATTTACTCAAGCTGTCATTAAAAAATAAAAATAAATTAATAAAACTGCTTTTTGCCATGAATATATGTATGTACATGTGCTTCGAAGCGATATACATTTTATATATATACAACTATTAACCAACATACAAAACTAGTAGATAAAGGGTTAACAAAAAAAACGAGTGAATTTAGTTTGAAACACCGTGCAATTGAATTGAACTTAAAACACGATTTGGTCTTTTAGTATTAGTATTTCGTGTCCATTGTCAAACGTGTCGTATGTGTTTGCTTAGTAAAATAAAAAAAAAAATAATAAGAAGACAAAAACAAAATTAACAAAAGAACATAATTAACTGAAATAATTTGAATTTACCTGCTTCCGGTGGCTCCATAACGATCGTCACCGTCGTGATGTGGCGCCGGCACTGCCCGAGTGCGGCTAGTGGAGGAACTACCATAACTGCTGGTCGGGGTACTGTATGTCGATGGACGATTGGCTTCGTCCCGTGAATTACGTCTCGCTTCAAGGCGTTCCCTGTACGTACTGCCAGTGGTAGCAGCTGGTGCTGCAGTAGTCTTAGCAGCGGGTTTCTTCTCAGCCTCATCTTCGGATTCCTCCGAAGAGGTTTCCTCTTCTGTACTTGACTCAGTTTCGGGTTTTTTCTTCTCGGGTGTAGTATGCGTGTGCTGGGGTAAGAAACGACTTACGAAAGGCTTCTTCTCGGGAACTGTTGGAGTGGTCACACGAGGTGTAGAACTCTCACGGACAGTGGATTCCCTAGGTGTGTATCTGGACTTTGTATCTGCAGCAGCAGTTGATGTAGTCACCTTGGCCGGTGTCGATGGGGCAGCTGCGGAGCTAGAGCTTTCTGTTGATGCTGTCGAATCGCTGCTGGCCGAACGGGTTGGTTTCTTGACAGCGGTCACCGCTGCTGGGGTTGGCGGTTTTGACTGTTGAGGAGATGTAATTGATCCATCAGATTCTTCTTCAGAATCGCTGTCAGCCTGAACAGAGAGAGATGGACGCAAAATGATGATGTGGATATGATATAACATTTAAATTGCTTATGTGGTTTTCGGAGGGGTGTGGGGGCGGGTAGAGCGAAAGGATTGGGAACATAATATTGCACTTAACAACATATGGGTGCGTACAGTGACATCAGTCAACAACGATGAGCACAACAGATATAATAACACATTGATGTTTTTGTTTTTTTTTGCTTTGACACATTAATAGCGCGTTAAACAAAACACACATAAGGCACAGATACACAAATGAGAGGACTGTTACACCAGTAAAAGGACTCTTACCAAAAATGAAAATTTGTGAATCGTAAGTGATAGACGACAGATGGAGTTGGTGGCGATGTGTCAGAAGCGATTTTTGATGATTGTTTTTTTGTCGACTGCGGTGTGCTAATGGTTTTTGATATTCATTCTGGGTAGAATGTAATTGTGTATCTATATCTAGTTTTTTGGCTGTTTAAAGGACATCAAATATTCCATGTGACAAGTTGATGATTAAATAAGTTGGACATTCGAGCAATATGGTCGTGATCAAAATAAAGTGGTGGTTTTTCTCATATCAAATTAGTTATGGAACTCATAAACTCGCCTCACAAAAAATTATATTACATTACTGGTATTCAAAAAAGTTTGTCAAAACTAAAGGCTTTTCTTAAAATTTCACAGTGAATATTGGCCTTTTTCTACAGTCAGCATAAAGCAAATACCCTTATACTGCAACAGGCGGTCCTCAGTAACTCAATGGTTTCAGGGGCAGTATGACATATAGCGCCATTTTGTTGGAACAACAAGCAATGACATTGCCACATTTTCGAACAAATAATTGATGTTTGTTGTACGGAAAAATTGACGAAGAACGAAACATGATCTCATTTTCATGTCTTGCACCAACATACACCAATTTCCATAAATCTTTCAGAAATTGTAACAAGGTTTGTACATATCTTCTATTCTTAGCTTGAGTAAAGCATTAAGTAAAAAACGTATCCAACACTTAGCTGCATATGCTCACATATGTAAACCCACGAGTGCTCACAAACATGACCGAAGATAGAGCGCTCTCAGTCCCTCCTATTATGGCCAGGGGTCTTAGATGACAGAACATAAGGAAGCATTTCGTTCAGTTATGACATTAGCTTCCCAATGTTGTAATGGTTGGCTCTTAAGTAAACATTTTTGCTCTCTTTTTTTCTATAGAGAAAACTATACTCCTGGCTGTGGCTACTTCGTCTTCTAATACGTCTATCATCTAACGTTCGACTGCCCACCCACTGCCCTTTCAATGTCAACTGAAAGTGATTGACTACATGAGGTTTTAATTGATGTTAAACCAATCAGTCAACCGCCTAATGCTTTTTTGTTGGTATTTGCAATGCTGTGACTTGACGTTTGCCTTCTTTTGACAGTTCATTCAGCTGATATTTTGGATTTAAAGAGGTGGTTAAAAAGGCACCGAATGTTGGCATAATGACGGCTTCCCAAAGCGTCTTACCCAAAGCTCCTCATACATATTCAGATTTTGTACCCAACTATGATGGAAATAAAAATTTCAAAACCCAAAGTGACATAGTTTTGAATTGGCTGTCACCTAGTGACGTGTTGATGACATTACTTGTTAATGTCTGAGGTCTGTTATGCTTCACAGTTCCAATTGCTTGTGTCTTCAAATGTTATAAACAAAATACAATTGAAATTAGTATCATTTTAATTTAAATTTTATTAATTTTCTTTTTAAATTCTTTCAACTTGACATTAAGTATCCCATTGTCAAGGTAAATACCCAGAAATGTCTCCAAACTGAGCACAGGAAAAAAAAAAGTCTACTAATTCAAACACCATTCGTGATACATTTTAACTACATACTTAAAATCCGCCTACAATGTCCTTTTAGTACCTTCACAGCGAGTCCTCCTTATATAAAAATAGCATTAACTAGATTAATTACCATTTAAGGAATAACGACATTTTGAAGCCGACGCTGCGCTGTGTAGGCTGTTTATTTGCGGTAGATTCCCAAAAACATACTTTCTGTGTTGGACTAAAAAGAGGTGCGAATAACATTAACGAATATTACATAAATCAGTATATAAGAGTATTGCTCCCGTGGGTGTCATTTAAGGGGAAGGCCAACCAGGTTTTATTGCACAATAACTTTTGTCTGTGAACAATTTTAAAATGGTTTGCACTTCCTTAATGGAGTGACAAAAGCCATTTGGTGATGGTCCAGTGAGTACGTTGACTGTTCAATATTTTAGGGACAAGAAACTTTTCTAACATAAGGAGGAGATTTATTTTCAATAAATCTAACAAATTGGTGACCAAAGTTATACTTGCCGTAGAAATGAATAAGCAATTGAATTGGGGTTTTTTTTTTTCCTACGGTCATTGACTTTAAATTGAATTTGGTTTAAATTTGTATAATAATTTGCGAAATGGTGTCGATGTTTAGAAAAATAAATATAGAAAGACTTACGCGACAGCCATAATCAATATTGGGAAGCACAACCTTATGTCATAACCATAGACCAAATAAATTAGAAGGTGAACTCATTGCCGAAAAGAGGCGGAGCAACAAACAAATTGTGTGTACAAAATGGCTGCACCCATAGCTGCAAACCGAAACGTCAAGATCTTTACTTCTTTGTGTGAGCTTTGTGAGCTCCCATTTGATTTTTCTTGAACGTCTGAATACAATTACAAATTTCGGCGGATTTTAGCTTTGGGGAGCGAATCTGTCAAACAACCAGAAGTTGACTGTCTAATTTATTTCGTCTATGGTCATAATTGAACGAAATGCTTCCTTAAATTAGGTCCGTTCCCGTACCATCCTAAAACAGCGAATTTTACGAAAATATACGAATTTTTACGAAAAACTGAAGCAGAAGAGTGCGCTCACGAGAGAGTGTAAATGTTGTTTATATTTCTCACTTTAGAAAGGGGATGTATGTATATTTATTTAATGAGCGAATTGGGGT
Source organism: Chalcosyrphus nemorum (assembly GCA_949716465.1). Lineage (NCBI taxonomy): Eukaryota > Metazoa > Arthropoda > Insecta > Diptera > Syrphidae > Chalcosyrphus > Chalcosyrphus nemorum. The sequence continues at coordinate 88,045,139 of OX454332.1, forward strand.
TTTAATATGGTGATTGGTTTAAATATTTACGTTTGAGTAGAGGCATAGACCTCAAGCTGTTGCAACTACTAACGCGTTCTTTAAAAATAGAAGAACCAAAATCGAAGACTGAATCACCTTATGAAAGTTCAAAAACAAGTCCTAAGTTTTAGCAACTTATTATCCTATCACCGGGGACCTTTTTAGAAATAAAAACTGAATTGGATAGACATCAGTTTAACTTCAGTTGTTGCATTTACATACTAACTTCGTCTGAAACTGAAGGCAACATCTAAATGAGGCTCAAAAAGTATATGGTTATATAACAGCCTCAAATAACTTAATTTCATGAACCATACACATACTTAAAGAACAGTCAAAGAGTTGGATGACGTCGAAATAAAATCGAATTCACGGAAGAAACAAAAGAAGCAAGTTTCTCTAGTGTGGACGCTAAAAGTGCAACAAACCTGTGTGCGTAGCAGAGATGACAAATTGTAAACTCAAAGGCCTAAATCGAATTTTTCAGCACTACTTATCGTATTGCCTGTGTATGACATATTTCCCCAAGTTTTGCTCCTATTTTGAAAGGAAGCTATTGACTACAAGTTCCCCCGAGGTAGCCCTCATATCCATATTCCAAGTTAAACAGAAAAAGAAACAAGTACCACAATAAATTATACTCGCACAAATATAAATTTTATTTCATATTAAGAGATTTACAATCGGTGGGACTATTTTTCATTACTACCATTTCGATTTAAACTCAATAAATAAGTTTTCATCCAATTTAAAAGGAGAACAGAAAAGTTCAGATTCACAAGTCTTTAAGTCAACTAAAAACAAAAGTCAAATGGAATTTCTGATGTCCTTCTCAGGGTTGGTTCGTTTCCAATTCGTGTGCTGTGTGCAGTGTTTTTGTTTTTACTGTAAAACTACGTTAAATATGTATAATTTGATTCTATTAAAAAAAATACTTCTGAAATGAGATACCGTCTATGGAGATACTAAATTATTCATAGACATCCTGAATACAGTGTCAGAGTTTATGTTGTGGAAAGAGAGTAGTTAAATCGGCAGCGCTAAAGTTAATCATCATCAAAACTCACCTCAGCCCTAGATGGTGTCCGGCGGACAGGAGATGTATGGTGAGAGCTGTCACTCTCCTCGCTGGTGGCCGATGTAGTGCTTGAAGCGGTTGTGTTGCGTTTCAATGCAGCGACACGATCCGCATTTGGACGGTCGGGCTCAGCTACTGGTGTAGCTGCAGCAGAGGCTGCCACAGCTGCAGTTGAAGTTGCTCCTTTATTTTGGCGTTTGATGCGGCTAATCTCATCCTCCTCAGAGATCTGCCTGGCGGCGGCTGGTGGTGTGGGTTTAGGCCGGCCAGCCACTGGCTTGGGTGTTGGAGGTACAACTGGAGTTTCCTTCTTCTCCTTCTTCTCTTTACCTTGTTCGTTGAGGCGTTTGATAACTCTTGGACAATCACACAAGCGGATAATACCACTCAATTGACCACGTGATACATCTTCAGTGTCCAAGACACGATCCCGATCCTTGACCTCCTTCTCCGCGCGAACAGGTCTCTGCGGCTCAGTATCTGAGTCATCATTTTGATGACTGCGTACAAATCTCGATCGGAATCTAGACTTTGACGGGCGTGATTGCTCGCTTTCATAGTCGTAGTCGTACTCGCCACCAGTGCGTCCATACCTTGAGCTTCCTGTCTCTCCGTAACGTTCTCTACGTTCACCGAACTTGCGTCCTCCAAGCGCTGGCTCATCATCGTACCCGCGCTCCTCTTGCTGCCGGAACTGCGTAGCTAAACGATGATCACTCTTCGATCTCATCAGCCCTGGCTGAAGAGCACTCGGCGGAGCCAAATGTGAAGTACTGGCGCTGCTGTTCGCATGTGCATGCGGAGTAATATTCAAATCACCAAAAGTGGCCAAATTCAATACCAACTGATTCGGATCAATGGATACAAGGAATCGGACTCGTCGGCTGTAATCAGCGTTCTCATATTCAAAGTTCCTAAGAAATTCGACGGTCTTCAAGAAAATCTCCTTGGTATCCATCAATTCACAGTCATCCCATTCGACAGTCTCATTCATGTACTTGTCAGCGACGTCACAATTACTCGCGATATTATTGATCTCAGAGTCGAGATTTTCTTTCAACGACGTCAAATTTCTCAGTTCGGTCGTCAGGTAGCGATCGATCTCACCCTTGAGCTGCTCGGAACGGTCCTTAATCGCTTTAGTGACCCGCCGATAGATTTCTTCAATCTCCTCCGAGACACTAATGCAATTCGTCTGCAGGCTCAAGGTGTTCTTCTCAATCACTGCCAAGGAATCCTGCAAACGATGAAGACTGCGACGAATCTGAAATTGATAAATCAAATACAAACGTAAAGGGGACACAAAATTGGCATTCTTTCACAAAACACTCACCTGACTATTGATCCGGGTGATTTCACGTCTCAGTATGTCCATGTGTGCACTTTTGCAATCCTCGCAAATCTTCTTGTCACAGTGGGCACAAGGCGATAGGTATGCCTTCTCGGAGCAGACATTACAACGCTCCATGACTTGACCTTTGGATTGGAAGAAGCACAAAGATAAAAAAAAAAGTGAAATTTAAATATTTATTTAAATGCAAAGTCGCTCTTGAGAGGGAGACTGGGGGCTGGGGATGGGTTTTTTATTGAGTTTTTTTTTTTTTGTTCGTTCCAGGGGGTTGTATAAATTTCATTGTTATGCATGAAATGGATTTCGACGCTGGAGTTAAGCCGTGAAAAAAAGGGATCGTTGCCGGGCATGCGAAGGAGAAGAATATAGAAAATATACCAAATGTAGGACGTGCAGTATACACGTCCTTGCTTAAAGACCAGAAAAAAAGGTTTTTAAAATGCCTTAATGCGATTTTCATTTTGTGTGGTGTATGTGTGGGTGAATTGTAGCAATTTTCTTGTTTTCTTCTAGTTGAATTCCATTGGACAGAAGGTCTTTGTTAAAGAATTAAAGTTTTCAAAAGAAGGACAAGAACAATGCTGGACTAGAAGATCAGTCATCCACGAGGCCAATTAAAGAGTATACCCTAGCCAAACATATGTATGTCAAAACATACCTGCAGCCAAGAATACACTGTAAAATGTTTGATTTTCACCTGCTCCCAGTTCGATTAAATCAAATGCACTCATTCAATACAACTATCATTGTGTCTGTTCGCGCAAGTGGCAGAGTTATCTATGGATCTCTGGGGTGCACTCTGAAATGTGTGTTCGGATATTGTAAAACTTTTCCCTCGTATTTCATGCAGAAATCCAATTTCATACAGAAGATGAAACAACCTGCAATTGGATAGTTGACTGCATATGTATTCCCTTTCAATTTGTTGCACCTCTGAATGTGAGGTGCACGCGAACGACTCGTAGATACATGTGTGCTTCCATACTTTATTCCTCTCAAAACAAGGGTGACGTACAAGTTGTTCTTCAGAATGGATATAGATTGACTTTATTTAACAAAAGGATATGGATCTTAAGTATGCACATAGAGAATTCGATTTGACAGCATTCTTCTTCTACAGATTGGTGATTTGTATCCTTATGTTGCATTGTAAGCCACGATTTCCATGATTCCTGATGTCACGTCAAAGTCGAGAGAGGAATTATTACGTTTCATTGCCTAACTATACCGCAGAACCAAACCCATTACCATAGCCACCATTGAGACAGCTTAGCAGAGGATTTTGTATATTTCAAATGTCGAATAGATGACCATTCATCCATTAATTGATTTAATACCGACAAGTGTTTACCTTGAAAGTAACTTGCACACCTAGCGATGAGCACACGTGCATGCATAAAATTATGGCAACACATGCGATTCTCTGCTAATCAACCCTGAAGAACACCCCCTAATTACTTCCACAAACAACCAAGATGAGGTAGAAACCCTGAATAAATAAAAGCAACGCAGCAACAGCCGTCCTTATACTCGTATTTATTAACGGATTGAATGACAGAATAATTAATATCGATTGATTAGCCAAAGTGTGAGAAACTTTCACCAATTGTATCTTCACGTAGGTACACACAAAAAAAAAGAGCAAACAATCTATCACTGCCTGCCATCCAATCACACATCCGTTGTTCCTATTTCTGAACACTACCGGTCGTACTACCTTCGGATATCGCAATAATAAGTGAAAAAAAAGGACGAAAATCAAATAAAATCGTCTTCCCCCTAACATATTCGTGTTAGTCGTTTGTTACTCAATCATTTATGGTAGAGTACATCCACACAATTTAGGCTCAAGGACACTAACCAACGTAACATAGTTACGATGCGGTCCAATGCCCAGGAGATATTTACGGCCAGGACACACACACACACGATGGACATGGATAAGCCGTCTACCCATTTTATATTGATAAAGCAAATTTAATTAGAATGAAAATGCCAGAATGGCATTTTTACCACCCAAAAAGGAACTATGTCTATCAGAATTTACATACAAGTTAAATTGCAACGTAACGTTGTTGGGTGGTGAAAGTGTAACGGTGGGAGGAATGCAATTAATTTCAACAAAACAGTATAATTACCAGATGTCGGATCCGGCAGCTCCCCAGTGATTTCTATGTGCAACTCCAGGAAGCGTTGCAAGGTGACATTTGTGGGAAACGCCTGCACGCCTTGGTATGGTATACGATGTTCGGCACGACATTCTGGACACTTGACCTAAAAAAGAAAACAAACAGAATGAGTCTTAGTTATAACAACTTAGGGTTTATTTAAGATATGGTAAATATTAAATTTATAGAAAGTAATAGGCCGTAAGATTTGACGTTTAAAGCGAATTGGAAAGCAGACAGACAGACCTTGGAGCTTTTAAAGGTAGAATCAACGAATCTGAGTACTCGATGACAGGAGTCTTCTAGGGTTAAATGCTTGGGCACAATGGATCCGAGTAAACAGTGATTTTCTTGTCACAATGCACCCATCTACCTTACATAACCTAAGATCATGCAGTGCCTTTCAAACTGCTGCTGCCAACAGCAATGAGTAGAAGTTATGATGATGTACCTCTCAGGACAAACCTCGAAGAATGATAAGATATATGGAACACTTTTGAGAAAGATAACTTGTTGCAGCGATTGATTATTTGGATCAATAGAGAAGAAAGAAGACCTCATGGAGACCTTCTACTTAACTGGTCATGGATGCTTTAGAATTCACCTCCTCAAATTTAGGCAACCAAATGCTGCATTGTCATCAATATCATGAATAGCGTAACCTGCTGACGAACATACTGACTGAGTACCTAGTCTCAGAGAACATCATCACACAAATGTTGAGCACACAAGAAGGTTGGGAAGCAGTTAGTGAAACTGTGGCTACCATCATGAAGGAACACTGAAGACAGGCACGATAACAAAGGCAGAAACTATAACGAAGGCAGGAACGATAACGAAGATAGGAACGATAACGAAACGTAGCTCGGATGGCTGAAAATAAAAACGAGCCGAGGATGATGAAATGCCTCGCGGCGATGTACTTGAAAATGCAGTGCCATGAGGATCAGGGATAGAAATGAAGGTGAGTTTAGTTGGAGAAAATCACGCACTGTTACTAAGTTCGGGCTCAGCCTACCCTAGCAGAGATGAATGGAAAGACAGTCGTATACCAAATGCCGAATCCATAGCTATTTATACAGATGGATCAAAAATGGATACCGGTGTAGGATCCGGAATCTTCTCCGAATCACTGGAAATATCCAGATCTATACGACTCCCAGACCACAGCAGTCTTTTCCAAGCGGTGGTCCAGTGACAACAGCCGCTCATGAGTCTGCCGTAAGAACAATACCGCCAGAAGGTATGACCCTGCCCTGCGTTCTCAGGCTTGAAGCAGGGAAACTGGCTACGAGAGAGGGGAACCTGAGATGGAATTCCCTAGAAACTTGCAAAATTGCAAAACAATTATGGCCAACTTTTGACAAAGCAAAGACCAAGAAAATTATTCGCAAGGGCAGACGTTCACTGACAAACGTCCAAAAAATCCCTCTGCCCTTCGGATACAGCATAAAACTGGAGGTCCCTTCTGCCTCTTGTTTTTCTTTATGACATACCAACAACGAGTCATTAGTCTTGACTTAAAAAAGTTGTCGACTTAAATATTAATATAACCTTAAGTCTAAGGTGAACTACCAATGTTTTATGGTCAACTCTTACTTAAACTTTACTCTTTCAAAGTAACTACTACATTTTTTCTAGAATCTACTACATAGCACTGGTTTGACGTTTGACGACCTAAGATTATTTTCTTGGTTTGTGTATATGGTGAATGGTGAAGCCATTGTACTGAGGCAATACTGAACTCGATTCCATGGGACTTTCTAAGTCTCTTTCAAAAAAACTAACACAATACTATTCTCTTATCTATGGATTTAATGAATTATTCCAGTGCATCTATCAATCATTAGATAGTACGATTCTTCCCATTTCCCACTCAACAAGATCCATTATAATCCTCTATCCAAAGGTAACAAAAAAAAAAAAAAAAACAAATCAATTATATATACGCAACTTCATATTATATGACAAGCAATTCGATTAAATATTAAAATTATAATTGAGTTCGTCTGATAACAATACCATTGCGCAGCATATTCTCCATTAGTCCTCCAGACTTATGTATAATAATTTATGCTGCATGAGCACATTGATCCTAATTAGATTACGAATTTTCCAATTCCATTCTCTGTACACACTCGAAAGGAATCAACTTTGCCTTCATGTTTTTACCAAAAAAGAAAAAAGGACGAAAAATCAAGAGATTTTCGAGGTTCCTGTCTCCTGCTTCTCCACTGGAAGAAGACAAACAAAAGCTGTTGTCATCAATGTCTTGTGCAGTATACTGTATACAATGGCTCAGTACAGCGCCTTTAACTAAATATTCAAGAGGAGTCATTCGACAAATGCCCCAAAGAAACTTTTATCCTGGTCAATTGCCTTCAATATTTCCCACACGAAATATCAAAAACACACACACACATAGAGGAGGAGGAATCACTTTTTGCTCTCCGCATGCAAATGAATATAAACGACGAGTGTTTTGCCTCTTTTACCCATATAAAGTCCACTTCCTTGACAGTGGCAGAGATTTTACCCTCATCCGTTCAAAAAGACGTCGTACTCGTACCATTTCTGAGCCAAAAAGGAGCAGAGCAATGGAGTTATCACATAATGTGGTGGGAAAAGTTTCTTAAATCATAATTTCTTTGGCATGTGCAACAGATACATTTTATGTGTGGGTGTGTGTGTGTGTGGACCTTTTGATGCTTTATCATTTTGCGTGAGGAGAAAAATGGCGAATTTTAAAGTTCATTCTTTCTTCTTCTAGCTCTTTATGGGTTTTATGTGAGGTCGTTTGTTAAAAAGAAACCACAACAACAGAGTAGGAACTGATAGGAAAATAAATTGCGAGGAGGAACTGCCGCAAGGTACAAACAAGGTGAAGGAAGTCAACCTATCAAATGGTTGTAAACGATGAAGGTACGGCGAAGTACCAAAGCTTCCTTTTTTTTGTAATGGAGCTCCAAAAAGAAATACCCAACTGGAATCAATAAATCGTGCAAATACGTAAGTACAACATTAAGTGAGTGGGACGACGCGAAGGTGGTAAAAAGCCAAATTAAAAAAAAAAAAAAAGCGAAGAAGTTTTGAAGGTTAGAAGGGAATATATATTGAAATCACTGTTTGCTAACATAACAGTGTGAACTGCATCTAAGGGATATAACCCTGGGCATTTTGACAGACGTTTGACAGATTCGCTCCTTTAAGCGAAAATCCGCCGAGATTAGTAGTTTTATTCTGACGTTCAAGCAAAAAGAAATGGGAGCTCACAAAGTTCACGCATACAAGTAAAGATTTCGGCGGCTGGGTTGACAGCTATGGGCGCAGCCATTTTGCACACACAATTTGTCGTTTGTTTAAAAGGAATGAAAGAGATAACTCGACATACAACAACAGATAACTTCATAAACAGATGCTCCTCCTCCTGTTTTCAGCAACGAGGGGGAGGGGGAAGTTCGAGTTGACTGTCTAGTTTAGTTCTCCGGTGGCCCACCTACTAATGCGTGAGTGTTGACCATTTCAATCACAATTTGATAGAAATTCTGTATATTCAAGGATACACACTACCCTCGTGTTTCGATTTTTACGTACTTTAAGTCCAAAGGAAAATACTTCAGCGTGCAGTTCAACAATATGCGTTTTTTTTTTTATAAAAGTACATTCGAATAATTATGTAATACCAACTTGTCATCCACACTGTTTATCCTGTATTGACTATCATGGCAGGTGTAGTACAGTCCTAAGAGCATTTTGTGAAACATAAGTACCTTACAACCTCGAACCTTTTAAATTGCCAAGAAAAATTACGGTCTCGCCATTGGAAAGACATTGATTGGAACCAAGAGTAAGAGATAACAAAAAAAAAAAGAAGAGGTTCAAGATTGTTGCCTTTATGACATCAAGTTGGATGTATATCTCTATTTTTTTTTTTGCACTTGTGTATTGACTGAGAGTGAAAGCATTTTTAATGGAAAATAAGTCCTTGACTATGAGAAGAAAAACAGTCTAACAAGCAAGGTTTGAAATTCTTAATTAATTTGCTAGCGTTTTCGATTTCAAATCAATTGTAATCGTGTATAACAAAAAGTGAGTATCAAAATGGAGAAATTTGTAAGATACTTGGGTAAAAATAGCGCAGCTTGAGAAGTAAAAATAGATTAAGTTTGGAGTCAACGACTTGATTCACGTCTTTAGAGATTTTGAGACCTGGTTTTGTCTGATAGAAGAGGAAATCATCAGCACTGGACATTTCTGTCGTCCTTCAATCTATATGTCACTATGTCAGGTAAAAATCCCTCATAAGATATTATTCCTTCAAGAGCTAAGCTGCTGTTCACTCGAATTGAAAGAGATTTTGCTGAGCAAGCAGGCTGCCGCTCTGGATCCTCCCTTATGGACAATATCAACACCTTGCGGATCATCATATCATCATCATAGAGCAGTGCGTTGAAAATCGACCGCCACTTCACCTGCTGTTCATTGATTTTGAGAAGGGATTCGATAGTGGCAACAGGGAGTTCATTTAAGCCAAGGATACATATGCTGGGTCCTGCACAGACGAAGGTTGTCAAAGGAATGCGGGATCCAATGTGGGGTAAGACAAGGTTGCTTTCTTTCACCAATACTGTTTCTTTTGGTAATTGGCAATATGCTCAGTTTTGTCAACGGGAAACGGATGAATTCGATGGACACTTACATCGCCACTGAAACATATAAGCTACGCTGACGATGTCAGCGCATAGAACTAAGGTTCTCCCTCTAAAGACAGGCAGGCGTCGTTGAACTGAAGATACGGCAAAGGTTATCAGCCTTGGTACAACCTTATTAGCTCAAATATACATTGCTGGACAATTGGTAGAGACAGTAGATGACTTCCTGTAACTTGGGAGAAGCTTAAACAACAAGCTTAGACTGTTCCGCTCAAACGTCATATTCGCGCGGTTATATGTATGTAGCTCACGTGAAGAGTGACCAACATCACAAGAAAGTTACAATGGGTTTTCTGGCTCAAACGTATCTCTAATGAACACCTCTATCAAAGAACGGGTCAAGAACCTATAGACACGATCATCCAAAGACAAAAGTGGAGTGGCAGTGGTTGATTGGTCACACGTTTATGTAGATGCGATGTCACATACTATGCAGTGGAACCCGAAGACAAGAAGACAGAATACCCGACGAGCTGAGGAGAATATGGCACAGAACGCTCGTGATGGAGGCACGGCAATTGGCAAACAAGTTGGGGAGAACTGCCAGAAACCCTACACGATGGCGCGTAGACTCTAGGCTTTAGGTCCCACAAGGGAATACAGGACATAAACAAAAGACAAACGAACAACCCAGCCGATGCTGCCACTCTCGACTTTTACCCATCCTACCTTGAAACGTGTGACTTGCGGTGGATTGGACTTGTACAACAAGATGGTGAGTAAATATTCTCGTCTGGCTAGGTTCATTGCTTCTCACAACTAAATACACATGTACACATATAATGTGGATAGTTTGCCTCTGATCTACCTTGAGCATGTAGATAGTAAAGTTAGCTGTGTGGATTGAAATGATATTCAATTCAACTTCTATCATAAAAACAAAACACTTGTATTGGCTCGTATTTAAATAATAATTCCCCCTAATTTGTATTAAAATAAAACAAATGGGTGCTTCATTTAAAGTGTCATTTCGTACCAGTCCTGTTCGCATGACGTTGTCCTCCTTAATAAAGCAATACATGCGACAACATCCATCACAAATGCCATTATCCTTCTCTCGGTGATTTGCATTGCACTAACGCATCCTATTGCGTAAGCAAAAACTTTTCCACTTTCATTTCGTATTCTTCCATTTTCAGGATCTCGTCTTAGCTGTTTTTAATGCCTCGCCCGTATAGTGTGCAAGTTTTACGGCATCAGGTTGAGTGTGAAAAATAAATTGTCTAATGCACTGATGTATTTAATCATTCAACGTCATGATGCCCTACTTTGGATGGTAGGTGGCTTTTATACCATTTGTTGCACCTGGAGGACTACAACATGTGTACACGGTTGAGAAATGAATTAAGATCATGTTTTGCCCAGAATAATAGAAGCACATAGTAAAGTATATCCCCAGTTTATCCTTATGAAACCAAGAAAAAAAAAACAACTCCGATTTCCGGAATCCTTTCAAAATTTCATTCTACAACTCTGTGTAAGTTGTTTACCTTTAATCTAAGCCCTTGAACACCAACGGCCAATATTACTCTGATGTAAATGAAACAATAAACGGCTTGTCATGCTATGCAAATATTTGCCAAGCAAAATGAACGAGTTAATTTGATCAATTAATTAATTCGTCGGGGAATAGGAAGCCATTGAAATCATAGCTTGTGGGTGGTTATATGCCCCATTCCCCTGCCCCCCTCGCATTGTTACTTTTTTCTTTGCTTCAGTTTTTCTATGTAGAATAATTATTGAAATAACATTTTCTTTTTTTTTTCGGTGGTTTATATCGATTCACTGGCAATATCCCAAAATGAAAAATCGTTAATCGTTTTGCGTGTAGACTTTGGCCTTCTGCAGGCTTTCATTGCTTATTTTTTTCTTCTTCTCCTTTTTGTGTGTAGGTGGCAATGAACGTTTGTATATATGTATATCAAGAGAACATATAAGAAAAACAAGCGAACAACATTTGAACCGGAAATTTGCGTTCGCCATAAGAGAGAAATGATTTATGAGATACTTTTTGCGCGTTCTTTTGGTTTAATAAATAAACCTAAGACAAGAACGACGAAATAAAGATATTTTTATCTATTAACAAATATGAAATATGAGGAATATTTTTCCAGCAAAAAGAGTCGGTATTCCAAGTGACTCTTACTCTTGCTCCATCTTGCCGCAAATGACTTGTCAATGTTTAACAAAAAAAAAATAACAGATTGTAGCTTTCGTGTACTCGTAGGTACTCGTAGGTAGATTGTTAAAAAAAAATACTTGGGCACGTTATAGTCATTACAGATTTTTCAGCAAAAAGGCATTGATTTCCTTTTTGGCAGTTGAGTTTCCACTCGGAAATGGTATGAACAATTTTTAGCACCTAGCCACCAGGAGGATTGAAATATTATACCCACTTATCGTATACCAAACAACCAAGTATAATAGTATGTGCATTTGCAAAATACAAGCACATAGCCAGAAGTAGTGCTCTTCAGTTCCAGGTGCGTCAGGGAGATTATAAGAGACGATTATGTTGTAGTTTCCACAGCAGAGTTGATGTACATTGGCATTCCTGTAGATTAGGTATGTATGTACAAGGCATCCGAGAAGGCAGCAAGGAGCAAGGAGAACGTACTAAAGGTGAGAGCTCATAGACTAAAGTAGCAATGCAATATTTAGGTACATATCAGCAGTGCTACGACCAGTGATGACCAATTTTTCTTTGACAACTGAATTGAGTGTAATGTCAGTAAATGTCAGTATCTGACAAAACGTTTTGTATTTTTTAGAACTTGTTCATTCTTTTCTGATAGAAAGATTCGGCCACATTTAGTTTTTTCTCCATTTTTAGACCATTTTTCCCCATATTCCCCATCCAATAAAAAATTTTCCAAAATGTAGAGAATTCCCCACATCTGGCATCGCTGGCTACGACCCGCCAGGCGTAGGATGGGTTTAGCGGCTAAAAATGATGAGCTATTACTTAATTACGACTTAAAAGTGGATTTTTTGAAATTTTGCGGATGGATTGCTTATTTTTTCCACGGATTTTGTATACAACATTTCATCTATCTAAGTCACACATATTGAAATTAATTGCTTACGGCGCTGCCAGATTCAAACCAGATTCGATGGCTCCGAAGTCTATTACACCGATATAAACAGACGACACCTATCAGGTCCATAGCTATACTATCTTTCAAGCTTAAACACACATTCACAAAACATCATTCGGAGATAAGCATATACATACATTGTGACACTGCGGATTGTAATGTGCGAACCAAAAGAAAGACCGTGACAATTGATAAACTGTCAAACGACGTCGACTTGCTACAACTGTTGCGCACTTAACGCCACCTTTTAGTATTTTTCCTGAATTTTCCTTAAAGCCATCTTTCAAATTGTAAGTTATGCCCGTCGTCCACTGCGTGCGCAAGGCATAAATTTCTTATTCAACACATTCAACTCTAATGCGCGAAGTCATAAAATTTGTCCAGCCAACGCGTTGAATATGGTTGAGCCTCGTTGCACAAGCAGTTGCTCAACAGGTGTACGCCTAGTGTACGGGCTCGAGTTGCTCGTTGAAGACCCTTGTGTAACAACGCAGCACCCACTAGCACCCATAATCCTCACATATCGACAAACTTTATCAAACTAAATCGAAAAAATAATTTAAATCAAAATGCGCTACAGTTGTTAGTTCAGCGTGCATCAACTCGTTGTGCCACAGCGAAAACGCAGTTGATCAACTCGATAAACCGGTTTTTTTTAAAAAATCCAACAAGTTTATCAACTATGTTCAACAGTTGAATGAGTTGATCAACTAGGTGTACGGGGTTCGGAACGCGTTCAACGCGGACTTGTTCAATTTTTAGTTGCTCAACACAGGCTCAACACAGGCAACGTGATTTTGGGCACTAGTGTACGAGGTAATGAATTTATGCGAGTTGAATCAGCAATTGAATGGAGTTGATTGGATGCGATGCGCACGTAGTGGACGACGGGCATTATGGTTGTATTTTCCAATATTTAAATTTTCCAGGCAATTGTTTCAATTTTTCTTTTCGTAAGAATTTCATTTCATATTACGAATCTTGCGTTTGCATCCATCTCCATCTCCGTTCGCTCTTCTTAAATTGAGGACCTTTTATGAACTAATTTGATGAAAGAAGGAGACTTAGACCTAGTTGCCTTGCTAAAACTTGAAAGGCCTATAGTCTTTCGTGAAGGCGTATCTGATACCCCAATAATTAGGCATGCAATGCACCATTCTGACGTTTGAACAGCTGATGAGTAATTCATTCGTTACTGGGCTTGGATTCCTTGCCTGCCCTATCCCTTTGTCTAAGCAATATGATAGTATGTGCTGAAAGTAATTCTTAATATTCTTAAACAAGTCCATTCGCTTGGATACCTAAGGTAGTTGGGTTCTTTTCAAAAGCCTGCTTTGCTGTTTTATAGCTCCACTCAAATAAGAGTGGTGACTATTCGAGTTATTTGGAAGATATGTATCTACAAAAACTTGCATTTCACCAAGAAACGTAACCAAGAATAGAATACCCTTTTCATACATTTGTTTCTACAAAGAATCCTTTCATTTAGATTTAATTGAAAAATAATTTTCCTCCAACACTCGCAACGCAATAATACACTCATCAATTACAATTAAACTTAATTAATTTTATGAAAAAGACTACAATCGCATTTTTGTCGTTACAAACCAACAAAATAAATGAGTGTAAGTGACAAACAATCGAAATGCAAGGGACACTTGCATGTACACAGCACTAAAAGGAATTTCAGACACAAAATGTATCCATTTGTCTGTCATTATCCGGCGCGGTAATTATAACATTAATATGGATCCTTTTGTTTTTATTCTCACTTTTGTCCAACTGTACTTACTTGTCTCCGAACGTAATCAACCAATCCCTCCATACATGGTTCCATACAGAACGAATGCTGACATGGTAGCAATTTCGGATTACGATATCGATCCAAGCACACGCAACACGTTAAAAGCTGCTCAAATTGCTCCATTTTTTCACTGTAAATAAACAAAAAGATATACATTACTTTATGTTTTTAAGGCACATTTAAATTCATTAAATCGTAAGCCACAAACAAAAATATTTTTACACCTTAATTACAAATTTGAATCCCCTAACTAAATCACAAAATAACATCCCATGATTTCACATTCATTTCAATCATTAGTCCACCCACTCACAAGTCTAACCAAATTTTTGACTTCAATCTTCATTAGAACGAACGTGGTTACCTGTTTCTGCTCACATCCTGTTTGTGAACGAGATGAACTATCTCCAAGACATTCTATTGTTTGAACAACAAAGTTCTCACCAAACACACATGTGTGTGAGTTCATTGGAAATCATTTGGTTATCTATCGAAAATTATAAAAGATTTCCTTGTACGCGAATATCACACACACATACTTCTCAAGACCTTAATCAGATAGATTGGAGATTATGCAAGCGAAACATTAATTCAACACACATCCCTAACCATTTACCCAACCGAGGATGCTAAAGTCCTATCTCTGCATAAGGATACATATACGACAACAATAGTAAAGTGTGTAGCCATTTCAAATTGAATCCGAAGGACGATGTTACAGGCTTTACGCCAGTATTTTGCTGAATTAATTTGAAATTTTACTCCGAAGGCTATTACCACCATAATAACCAGACGATTGCTCATCCATTTGCATGGTACATTCTCTCAATAGACCAGCATGTCTTGGACACGTCAGTTTGAATATCCGTAAGACAATCATTACCAGAGGCTTAGAGTATAAAGAAAATTCCATTTTAATGATGGCTACACGTTTCTACAAAGGAACTTTCAACTATAATGTCAGTCGATTGAGGGCAAACCGCACCAAGGAGTCAACTGTGCTGCCGGTCAGAGGAACAAATTGGTTGTGTTAAATTGAAGTATCTGCTTCGAATCGAAATGGGTTTCAAGGATACAACTATCTCAACTGTATTGCCATTTATATACCCTCTGGCTTCAATGACACAATAACTCTTCCGTTGCTTAAATGGCACTTCAGCTAGGCTTATTCACATGCCGGTCTGAGTTACCATCTTAACAAAGAAGCCGCCATCTGGACGAAAAGAAAACAGCCAAACACTTTCATACTGAATGCCCAGCCCTCGGTTCTTTACCGCTACATATCGCTAGCAGATACTCTATTCAAATTAGAGACCTGTAGCAAGTAGCTTAGTTTGTGAGCCATTCGAAATTTTCACGTATTCACATACATTCGTATTCATTCACAAGAAGTATTCGCTGCGCTCACATTTTATTGCCTCTCATAAAATGTATCTAAGGCGAGTTCCCATTCACATTAATTCCAAGAAATAATTATCTACCCTAACACTTTGCTGCCTTGCACATTTAACTGTTTTTGTGAATACTCTAATTGAATGAATACTTTGAATTTGAGCCTACTATGCACTAAAGTATTCATGAATACCAACACTATGATGATTCGTTTTCATTTCGTTTCGCAAAGTGAACTTCGTTATCATTTCCTACATGATTCTCACTGGTTTTCTGTGTGAGACTGTGAAAGGCTCGTTTTTAGCTAATGATTCACAACGCCAAATGATCGATTTATGCAATTGTCTGATTCGGAGCTTACTCGTCTTCCCAAAGGAGGTAGTTAATATTATAAGCTCGAAAGTAACATGCAACATATCATAGCTGTAAAAGAATGCAATCATTTCGGAATGCATTCATTGGAATTACCCTTATAGATCCACATTGATTTGTTTCAATTCATTGACTTCAATAATGACTTCAACTTAAAAAAAATAAATCACAATTCATTCTGAAGTCATGATTGAGCATGATAACATCATTTTGAATGCTCTCCATTCATTGCAATAATCTTAAAGTTAGCATTCATTGCATTCACTTGAAGTCATTGAAGTCTTTAAAGTCTTTGAAGCTTTTGAAACCTTTGAAGTCATTGATGTTTTTAAAGTCGAAGACTTCAATGACTTCAAATAACTTCAATGACTTAAGATGACTTCAATGACTTTAAAAACTTCAAAGACTTGAAGGGCACAAAAGGGAGTTTAAATTTTTAATTGAGTTCCATAGAGACTTCCTTAAAGCCTAACCAAATCCTACTGAAAGGCGGAAACATAAATAAATTTAAACATACTCATGCATTGATACTAAATTTTGTCTTGTCTCTCATTTGGACGCACTGTGCTTTGAATACCCAATAAATTAATAGACAAGAAATAGGCCGACCCGTTTGTCAGACAAGTTAAAACTGCCTGTGAATAGATCAAAAAGTCCTCTCATCAACACGCCCCCAGAAATTGGTGTTCCCTGTCAGAAGAAGAACACACATATTTGAGCCTTTTGCGTATTCGCCTCCCAAAACGGATACAATAACAATGGGATGGTGGTTCATTAAAGGGCTTTTATTCTAAGAAAAGATACCATGTTGCCAGCTAATACAAGCCCCATTTCGACTCATTCTGCCAATAATGAAGTTTTAGCGAGATTTTAATCATTTCTTGATTGTTGTTTGGAGAATATCATTCCATCTGTGTATGCGCTGCAAATGATGGCAGGCAGGCAGTAGAAACTTTACCCTTTAATTTGTGATACGTGCGTTGAATTCTGATCACGTCTGTGTTCTGTCATTCATTTGTGAGTATGCTGTCGAACCGCCCAAAGGTAACGTTACACAACCTTCAAAAGGGCGCAAGTTAACTTTCAGTTTAGTTTCGTATGGCACTTTTTTTTTTTTTTTCTTCTCAGTCGTTCGTATGATTGAGGATGGCAACGACAGTCTGGCGGTGGGTTATGCTCGTGAAATGCCGCGTAGGAGAAGACAGCAATTTCAGAAAATTTGTTTGCTGACGAAATCGGCAGCGGCAAAGGTAACGTCTATCAATGTCGCTTGCAGTCGCGCAAGGACTCACAACGACTTGCATGCAAATATTAGCTAGTAGTCGTCGTATGTGAGGCGGAGGAAAGGCTTATTATATTTAAGCATGTTGCATGTGTTTTTTTTTTCTAGTGAATTTGAAGAGTACACCTTGAATTCGTGCTTAAGGTAAGCAACAAAAAAAAAGACTCTAGGTAGACTTCAAAATTGCTTTGGAATAGGGCTGGTGAGGAAGGAGGAGGATACCCACCCCTGAGAAGGGTCATGAAGATGAAGGAGACAGCCGGTTGACATGTTGATGCCATCGATATTGTTGCGTGACAATAAGCTCTATCGAAGGAGATTGAACAAACGAACAGGTATGGAGAAGGAGAACAAAAAAAAACAACCAACTGACACAATGTAATTAATTTTAGTTAAGCGTGACCTTGTTATGTAGGGTTTATCCTTGAATTTTATACAAGCATGAGCTGAAACAGGTTGGGCGTATAGAACATATTAATTTTCGAGCGAAATTTCAAACTTGAGAGGTATTAATTTGCCAGGAAAGTTTTATCGGAGAGACACATTGTGTAATGTGCGATACATTCAAGACGTTAACATGAATTGAAACTTGTTTTTGGTGTCTCGACTTTTATCTATAAGATGGGTAAGTAGGTAGGAGTAGTTGTACTTACAGCTTATGATGCTGAGCGGCAGAAAGAAACCTAAAGTCTAAATTATGTCGCCCAAGCGTTGAGTCATTGTTATTGATCCCTTTTTTGCTTGATCTCTATCCATGGAGCTCTCCAGATGAGCCCATCTGCAGCTAGCCAAGTTTTGTAAACAATTGGTAATACTTCTCCTGGCAACAAGCAGCGGTGCCCTGATTCTGTTGACGACGTTCCCTGATGGGAGTTCCGCAGCTTTTTTGGCCAATCTATCGGCGCATTCATTACCATCAATATCCATGTACCCTTGAGCCCTTGAGCATTGCGTGGCAATCCCTGACTTCCTCAAATTTCATGACAAAAGACGCGCTTTGAGCTTACAAGTATATATAAGATTACAATATCCTTATTGAATATGCAGTTCCTCAGCTTTGAGCACGGCTAGAACCTCGTCCTCGACTTTTGAATATATACCTAAACCAGTTCTCTCGTTGGTTTTAGACCCATCTGTAAAAATGGCAATCTTATTCTGAAGGTGACCTTCGTCACTATGCCAGTCTTCCCTGTTGGGATACGCTACTTCGTACGGACTGTCCAAGTCGAGAAAACCCTAAATATCATCCGATTTCTCCTGAGTCTCAGAGAACGTGTTTCAAAGAATGGAACTGTGCCCTATGCTGCTATCCCTTAAGCATCCTCTCTTTGTGAGCCAAAGTTCATTTCTTTCCGCCGGTAGCTGTATTTGAAAGTCAAACAGCAGGTGGTCTTGGTTGGTAGAAGTGGTGGTTTCCTAAGGCAAAAACTCAATTAGCAACAATGTGCCGTTTTGAAACCACAACTCAAGTGACCTGTTTGTTGGCGTTCATTTGTGAGAAGTCTCTAAATCCAGCCTGTGGAATTTAAGAATACTAGAAGCTGACTAATATTCTTGTCTGACACATCGTCAAGAGAATTAAAGAGTGGTTCTCCTAGAGTGCAAAGTCTGGTCCTGGCTAGTGCCGGACAGTCGCAGAAAAAGTGGGTGACAGTTTCTGTTTCAGTTGTAGAGTAGATCGATGGGCAGAAGATGTAGGATGACTGTACGCAGAGCAGAGTCGGAGTCGTACGAAGAGCTCCTGTAGTACCTATACATTTCGTCCTTTGAACCCTGCTCAATTTGTTGATGTTGTAGGCTTTTTTAAGGCTTTCAATCGATCCATATGTGGGAATCGGACGAACTACGGCCGTGTTCCTCTATAGGGTCAATTTTGGTCGCAAACCCCATCGTTTGGCATAGGCTCTATTGCAGGCGTAGATGGCTATATATGCCTTCTTTACTCGCTGCTCTATGTTCAGTTTCTAGTTGAGTCTAGGGTCTAAGATAACTCATAGATACTTAGCACTGGATGATAGAGTTATTGGTAAGATCTATTGACTATCACCCTGTCACTCCCCATAAAATGGCTAGGTATTCTCCAGAATGGCCAATGGACACTGTATAGAGCATAACACATTTTGCGTCCCCTACATAACATACATATGTACATATGTATCTATGTACGAAATCGCGCGCACCTAGCTAGTAAATTTATGTATATAAGAGAACAACACATGACGCTCTGAAATCGGATATCCTTTATATGCATGTGCATGTGCCAAGAATACTTTTAATATCGAAAAATTTTATTTAATTTTCATCTCACGGAAAAAGCACATAAATATGAATTTTTTCCCCAACCTGTCATAAAAATTTCAAACTTTCCCACGAAAGACAAACGAAAGTATGAGCTTCGTTTTTTTTTGCTTGAAAATCCTCTCGTTTGCAATGACACCTGTGGCGTTAAGACTTACAAACAAGTTGCCACCATTCGCAACAACACCGTCACCCAGAGTGTCCTTTCTGTGTCCCTCATAGCGCGCTGGGAATATAAGTCAGTTTGACTTTCAGTAAAAACCCTTAAATATTCTCTCTTTTTTCCTTTTTGCATTTACCCTTTCCTCTAGCGAGTATCCTATGTGTTACACTATCACCCTACTGACCTATCTCGACCTTACACTTTACTCTGAACTACTCGTCCTTTACACGAGACCAAAAACGAAAGCGAAAAAAAAAAGGAAAACGGACAAAAAATATATAGAGTACCTCTTTCTTGTTTCACCACCGGAATTTACGAGGAAAAACTGTGAAAATGCGAAACGGTTCCATGCTATCTTTCGATATCCACCAAAACTTGGTCAAGGGTTGATCAATAATTTTATTACCAATTAATGTAATGATGCTTTAAGGTAATTTTTCGCCAAAAGAGGAAGAGATACAGGTTTGGTTGTATAAAAACGGATGGCCATCGATTTTATCAGTGTTTACTGAAGGTTAATGTACAGGGTGGGCCAAATGCAAGTTTCTTTTTAAAAATGCAATAAAATGAAAAAAATTAAATTTTTATTAGTAAGAGCAAACATTCCCATTAACTATGGAACACAACGTCGTTCAAGTGGCTGCCTCGGCTGGCTTCCAGTAGCCATTCTGTCAATTCAATTTTCCAAGAACTTGTCGATGGTTCCGACATGGAGCGACACCCTGCATGAACCAGAGGTCGTCCAAATGTGTCTTCAATTGTCTTCAATAAAAAAAAAGTCGGTAAACATGGCTCTGTAACGCCCACCGTTGACCGAAACGTTGCTCCCAGCCTCGAGTTGAAGTTCGTGAATTGAGTCTCACACTCTCAGCTACAACAGCCATATTCTCGTCTGTGCTCACCGTACGACGACGGGGACCATGAGTGTTGTCCACTAGCATACCAGTCTCATGACCTTATTCGCCCAAATTGCGTACAACAGGCGCGGTGGGTGCTTCATTTCGGCCAAAACTTCTCTTCAAAAGACGCAACACAGCACTTACTTAGGAAATAAGTTTTGAATATTACTCAACTTTGTTCAAGCGTAAAGCGACTCAATTTCCGTTCTTCGGAGGTAAGGTACTGACTTTCTGTTAAGATTTCAAACGGGAAACAGCTGTCAGTGTCAAAATAACCTATCATTTAAAAAGAAACCACTAGATGGCCCAGCCGGTACGTGGGAATACGAGTTGCGATTCATTTGACATAGAATGTGTCACATCCTTCATCTGACAGTTCATCCATAATTACTTTTATGGGCGTGGCAATGCGTTTACGCTTCAAAAATAGTTGTCTATTCCTCTATCTGTCACTCTTAGCCGTAAGCCTTTTTTAAATGTTTTCATTTTAAAGTTTTGAATCTTCAATGTGCATACAATTCATCTAGTATCTCGAAAACAATGACAGGTTTTTCTTTCTACGAATGGAGCTATATTATTGATACGGCATTAGAAGGGTTAAATTGTTTTCTTCGCAGTCAAGTTATTTCAAAATTGTGAAATACATTGTAATGTGTCACCAATACCTAACGTACCCTATACACAGAGAGAGAAAAAGCATGCTAAAAATATGTACTTAAATTAAGAATAAGCTAAGTAGTAAATTCTAAGAAAAAAAAAATAAAAATCTTAAGATTTCGTCCTTTAGAAAAGTGAAAGAGATTTTATTTTACTACTTGTAGTTAATATTTCGCCAGAAGGTACTCATCCGGGGTAAACAACGTTCAGCAACGATGAACATTGAATTGCATAAACTTGCCTACGGGGAGAGTTAAGGTTTGTTCTCACCTGTAAAAGCCATTTAACGGACGAGTTAAACTCATTAAATGGTATCTTAAATGAGACTTAATTTTATGTCCATTGTTTAACTTGCGGAGCAACGTCCATTGAAAGGGATCGTTCACCGTTTTTAAGAGGACAATTGGAAGAAAAGTTTTGCTTGTTTGGTTTTATTTTTTCCAGAACTCATAGTGCCAGGAAAATAATTAAAATAAACGAGTAGAAAAGCTATGGTTATTGCTGAATAAATATCTATAAGCTTACGCTTGTAATGACATTAAGAAAGAACATACAGATTTGCATTCAAATGAAATACTAGACCATTATCATTTCTAAGGACATTAGTTTTTAATGGTTTTTTGTTGTCGCAAATAGAGAAATCGTGACGAGAATTATGCATCTAACTATTGACAAATAGAGTTAAATGATTTTGTCGTTGGTGGTTCTGCAGTTTGAGATGAACCTAACAAGCAGCTCTAGTTAGCGTTAGCGTTCTAGCAGGTGATCATCATAGTACCCATCGCGCCAGAGCCTCAACATTGTCACAACAAACCAGAAACTGAATGACCCGCTTGAAAGCTCATTATCGATTTCAAAAATAATCAAAAATTCATTCCAGAAAAAGTTGTTTAAAACCTGTCAAGGCAGACAGCAGGTTCACTAGAGACGAGCCTATTTTTCATCTGCTTTAGTTTTAACAAGCCTGAACAGCGAGTGTGAGCGAGTGTTTGAAAGTTGTTGACCCATCCTTAGTGGAGCGCAAAAAACGTTTGAGTGGCTAAGCCCTATAGAGAAAAGTTTGAAATCCTATTAGTGAACGAATTATGACAATTACAAGAGGAAAACCCTGAACCATGAGAACCAGACCTCTAATCCTTAAAATAAACATGCATTTGTTCAAGGAACGAATCACTTGTAAATTGCTAAAAATAGTTCCTTCATTAACATATCAATGTATTCCTGGACAATGATCTCGCACAGTGCATAGTATACTTCCTAGGTTTATGCATGACCTAGGGACTAAAATTAAGCCCAAGGTAAGGTAAGATAGCTGCCTAGCCGATACTTAGCCGACACCTAGCACAAGAAAGCGTCTTTTTATTACCACGCACTCATGTAACTTAATCGGATGTGTACAAACGTGAAACCTAATAGAAGAAGGTAAGAAGAGAAGTAAAAGAAGTCTCCAATGCTTATCTGCGCTAACTCTATTAAGGTATCAGAAAAGGGTGCGCTGTCTAGCTCTGCCTAGAGCCGGACAAAGGAAGTGTATGATTGTGATCTTGCTCGTTGGAGGCAGTGAGCATTCAACCTAATGCCTATTCTGGCCGCATGAATCTCAATGGCCTAGTGACCAGTACTGATCGCAAAAATTCTTACAATATCAACGTGGTTTCTATTTTTTGGTTTCTTTTGGTCGCTTTATTTAGTATTTGGGCCAAATCTGTCTAGACGTGACACAGCTCCGCAAACACCGCCACCTTGTATAGCTACTGCGCAAAGATTCTTCACTTAGGGAACCCTGTGGGAGGTACACCGTCTCCGCAATGGAACCATCCTTGCTAGCTCTTCCGCTCGCTCACTGTCCTCGATGTTGCTGTGACCCGGCTCCCAAAGAAGGCGAATCTTAACCTAGTGAGGAGAGCTTCTTCTTAAACTGTTCTACTAGCTTCGAGGATGTCGTGGCAAATGCATATAATAGCCTTGATAGCCTCCTAGCTGTCAATGAGGATGGCCATAGTATTTGTTTGTGAGGAGATTCACTTGATTAGGCGGGAGGCCTCGCGTACAGCAAGAAC
Organism: Chalcosyrphus nemorum; assembly: GCA_949716465.1. Classification (NCBI taxonomy): domain Eukaryota; kingdom Metazoa; phylum Arthropoda; class Insecta; order Diptera; family Syrphidae; genus Chalcosyrphus; species Chalcosyrphus nemorum. The sequence continues at coordinate 88,068,494 of OX454332.1, forward strand.
TTTAGCCTAGAAGACACTGCACGACTTTTGAGGACTTTGGAAAATATCCCAGCACCTACTTTTGAAATATCATAGGGAGTTGAAAAATCTATAAAAGATGTGCACCAAAAGGGTGCTTTCACGAGAGCCTATTGTTCTATTGTGATTCCCTTTCGTTGATTACCATATTTTAATTTGGTATCAGTTCGGTTGGTCTTGTGTTAAACCAACCTGTATTGTGCATCAACTCACGTTCCCGAGCGGAACTTGCATCAAGTCATCCAGTTCTCCGAAAAATCAGTTTCCCGTGTAGCGGAAGCGACGGGTTTGAAGGTTAGGATCAGTCACATACCAGGTATTTGACTGTTTTAATGTCTTCTGTATCATTACAGCTCCGGTAGTAATCTGGTGAGCTGCTGGCTAGTCTGGCGTGCCCAGTTAGTACATCTATCATGTTACTGCTTTCTTTTTTGTTCAACGATAGGAGGCTCTTGGTTCCTCTATTGTCCAACTTTGGCCTTAGCTGCGTGATCTGTTGCTGTCGCCTCTGGATCTTATCCGCTGTTTTTCGGTCTATTTTCTTTTTCAGTACACCAAAAGGGATGGCTAATGGTGTCTGGGTGAGTTCTTCATTTAATGTTGACCGGTTTCTTGCAAGTTCGTCCCCTGAACTCAGCAGAGAGTAATTTCATGGATGTTACATATTCCATTTCTCGTTAGTCGCCATGAGTAGACCGCTTTTGATCTAAAAAGCACGCCGTCCAGTGCCTTGGGAGCAGCTTTACTGTCCACCATGAGTTAACCCTGACATAGTCAGTTATTTCGTCCATATCAAGAGGTCTGTGCCTTAGAAGTCCATGGATCCATGTCCATATGAGCCTTGCTCTCACGTGCTTGAATGTCTAAGACGAATCGCGTCATAATCCCTTTAAAATCTAAAGGACACAATAAACACAATTTTTCTTTTATCAAAAGGACCTTCCACTAAAAAATCCCAACAACTACATTGTACCGTCATATTTCATAGAAACGACGACGACAAAATAGTTTAACCTCGTTTTTATATCGAATATTTGTGCAAGTGCCGACTGCACTTGTTGTCAACAAGTCAAGTTTTTTTTTTCTTTTATATCTTTCCACCTATCGTCTTCTTCTTTTCAATCTAGACAACATAATAAATTGAAATAAATCAGGAAGACATAATGTGAAGCTCATATAACAAAGGCATTTCGCGTACATGAAGGACGTGTCGTGTGCTTTGGCTCTCTTCTCATAGATACTGCTTGTATCTGTGTTGGTATCTTCTTTTTTCTCGAATCTAAATTTATGCTGCAGAGTAACTGCCGGCTGACGCCTGCTGCCAACAAATTGTGATTTCATTGCATAAGATGATGGAAAATGAGGAAAATCTCTATGATTTTCCGCTCTCTTTCGCCCATCATCGTACCGGCACACAGCGGGGGCTGAGAAGAATTATAATTTCTTGAGCGACATAGCACAACTTTGCTGATGCTTTGGTGGTGGTTAGGTGCCTGCCGCCAACACTGGCATAGTGGCGACACATTATAAATTTTCATAATTCATCTTAGGGAAATTCGTTATATTTTTGGCATCGGGAGCGTGTCTCTTAGATAGATTCGTGCATGTAAAAAGGAGTACTCTTAGCAGCACTGCATGCCAGTACTAGTTCGGGAGGTAGGTATGCACTTTAATTAGGACACGCACCTGAAGTAGATAGAATTCAAATTTTTGTTTCTTCTTCGTTTTTAATCAAATTTTCGAGTAGCATTAGCTTCCTGGTTAGAGAGGAGGAGGAGGTGTAGAATGCTTGATTTGATTGAAATTTAAATATTTTGTAAGAGGCAAAGGGCGACAACTGAGTCTATTTTAGTGGAAAAGTTTATGTAAGCAAATTGAAATTTATGAAGGCAATTCAGTTGTGGGTTAGACAATCAAAACGTAGATAAATTTAGTCAAAATGTATGCAATAGCGTTGGGGCCATTTTTAGGAACGTGCTTAGCTTTTAGTGACGGGCAGAAACAAGTGGCTTAGGACCGCTGTTCAGTTTGAACTTAATTAGGTAGTAAGACATGCTGCACATAGGCTCTCATTTCCACCACTTTTCAACGTTCTGGATTCTTGTGAATCACTAAGTTATAAAAAAAATGTTTATAATACTTGGATAAATACCAAACAACCAAACATCAAATGCGGATATGCCAATCATGAACCGACTTCTCATTCTCCTAAAAGAAACTGGGATCGAATAATATCAATTAAAGAGCAACACGTGACTGATAAATGTCAATTTGGCATGACCGCTTAAGAGATCAAGTATCGAGTATCGAAATTTGACATTCTGTCATCTGTACCGAGTAGTTTTCTACTCGACGGGGTTTGTGTTGATGAATTGACGTAAAACATTGGTTTGCTTAAACAGAGTTTTATAAAGACAAGGTTCACTTTTATCCCTTATACTTCTTCGCTCAATTATTTTTAATTTAAAAAGAATAATTTCACTCACAAAAATTAATACTGTTGACATCTGTCAGGCATCTCACTTCAATGTAATAGAATTGTACTAGCACAATATTCAATGCCCGCGTTCCCTACGCCTGGAATTCGCTCGATGCTAGATTGGTAAAACACGCTACAAGACTAAACGGTCAGCTAGAGTTAGAAAGTACTAAAAATGTACCACACATGCCCTGTTTATATGAGCAGATTGGATTGGGAACGAATTGTATTTCAATCTGGGTTCGATCGAGTTCGAAATGAATTGAAATCGTGTAATATTCGGCACTTTCCCTTTATGTGCAGAGTTGTTTTTGTTAAACAATTAACTCCTATTAGCTATATTAGTTGTATGACCACCTCATTAATGTAGAAATAAAACCCCTTTTTTGTTTTCTGACGCCACACCGATTAATTTCGCTCCCTCATTCTTTGCCTGTCAAACTCGATCTTTTTATCCTTCTATCTTTCGCTTCTCGATTTCCTTGGAAAATATCAATCCGATTCCAGAAAATTTTGTAATCAGATCGATTCAATCCTGATTCAATGAAGTTCGAAATCGATTCTCACATATAAACGGGGCAATGCATACTTTTTTACTTTTCCGTCAAATAGAAATACATAGAACATAAATAAATTGTACTTTACAGTATAGAAAAGCACATAAAATAAAGAAATACATATTGCTATTTACAAATTCAGAAACTTTTTGACAACAGAATGCGAAAATAAAGACAGCTGTTGTTTGTTTTGACTTCCTTGGTTGATTTACTACGTTTTATGTAAGTACTAAATGGGTTTACTACTTTACAGCGAAGGTCTTCGTCGCTAAAATATAGTCAAGTTTTGGTCCTAGAGGCCGCTAGATTCTCTCGGATAAAATCTGTCATCCCGGTGGAAAAGTATTCTAGCAGCTAGATAAGCGAGGTGTTGGGAACTAGGCTAATTTCACTACTTTTGACATTTGTCAGGCATCTTAATTCAATGTAGTAGAATTGTAGTAGTACAATTTTCAATGAGAACTCGATACGTGACTATTCTTATGTGATCATCCCAGTCGATCACTCGATAGAGAAAGCAAGTGCAAAATCTTCAAACACAATTTCGAAAAAATGGTCAATCTCGGGGAGCTCTGTAGCCGGAACTAACCTCTCCAAGGTATGACCAAAGGGCACAATAGACTAATAGGTGGCAGTGCGAATACCAAAATAAAAAGAGCGAAGCACAAAACCTAAACAGGCTCTCTTAGGTTGTTCTAAATGGAATTGATGAACTCTTGAAGTTCGAAATACCAAGCTTACAATTTGTTGCCTTAAGTACAACGAAACGCATTCAATTTCTCAGCAGCTTCACTTTTGAACATAAAAGTTGAAAGTCATTATAAATAAACAAAAAAACGTGTATGCTATTAAAATACTAAAATTCATTTGTTGTTTCCATTTTCTCTTTTGACAATATCTTATTTTTAGGCATCATATCATAATTGTAGAAATTCTACAACAAAACAATTTAAATTTAGAAATTGACGCCTGATATGATCAAGTGCAACCACCCACTCTTTTGAAAGTATGAAAGTATCAAGGTATTCTTGTCATAACTGATTCACTTAATATGTTTTCGAAATGTGATAGGAAATTTTGCCAACGAGCTGATGGTGACTGTAGTAAGTTCAAGAACTGTGGTAGGTACCTATTATTGTGTCATTTCAATGTAAACGCAGTGTTCCATGTACGTATGTCAACGTAATTGCTTAAAGTTAAGAAAATAATTAAAAAGTTATACTAAAAAATGTTTTCCATCAAAATCAAATGCCAAAACCATTTCCTAATAAATTTACTACGTCGCCACACTAACTGAAAACATTCTTCGACCAAAATGTCTGTTCTGTACAACATTGTGACCAAAAATTGCACAAATTTGTTTTCCTTTCTTCACATACATCATCTATTTTAATTTCTTTATTCCAAAAAGACATCTGTTAATTGCTTTCAAAGTAAAAATTAATATCTTTTTTGTTGAAATAGAAAAAAAAACTGGCGGTTACAAAATAAATCAACTCTTCTGTCGACTCTACCATCCACACCGGCTGCCGCACTAAATCAATTTTGAAAATTTATGAGAAAACAAAAATATATATAAAAGTAGAATCTTGCAAACAACCGATCCACGCCTCCGTTCGCATACAAACACCCACCTACTTTAGACATTTCAGAGATACCTACTTTCACGCTGAAACATGAATGAATTATTTCGTTTAAATATTATAAAAACAAAAAAAAAACACAACCTCCTCTTTTTTAAGCAAACCATATGTATTTGGAACTTACGTCAGAAAGGATGTCTGTTTGTCTACAAAATTTCAAAAGTAATTTTATTTTCAAACATAAATGTCAAAATTTACCACTCACTCATGCTCCACTAAACTAATTGCAAATAGATACTTTTTGCGAGTCATACAGAAAGCATATGTACGTAATATTGAGGACACTACTTGAAAGTCTTTTTCAGGTCAACGATTGGAATGGGAACGCCATTTAAAGAAAGTTGTACGCAAAGTAAAATATTATTAAGGTGAAGCGGAAAGTGGTCAAAATAGACCAGAAATATTTAACCAAAAGCAAGGCTACTAAGTGGAATTAGACTATTTGCTAGGATTAAGTTCTTAACTGTATAAATACTTAGTAAACTTATGTTTTGGGACTACCTATTTCTATTCTCGAATGGTCATGCTCTACTTAGTTGCTGAATTTGTGGCTGTTCTAATTGCTTCACATTATGACAAGGAATGTGGGATTAATTTCCTGATTAGCGATAAACGGCTTAACGCTTTTAGGTTAGGAACAAACTGTACCAAATATATTTCATACATTTTTTATAGCATGTCCTTGATAAAGTTTTTGATGTCACATCCACGTTTTTACTATGTACTGCGCACAAAGTACTATATCTCCTATTATGTTTCCGACAACTCACATGTTTCTTTTTAAGAAAATTTTAACCACCAGACTGTTGTTTTCTGTCTTTGAATTCTCGGTACTACTTGTGTCACAAAAACTTATGACGAGCCAACTTCTGTCGTAAGCGCTGCTCTTCAGGTTCAACTTTAATTACATTAAGTACCTATGCGATATCTAATGTCAAAATTGAACTAACTCGCGCTTGTGAGTTATCGAAATTTGAGCATACCCAAATTGGATCAAGCAAACGTTTCGATTCGATGCGTAGATTCATCACAAATATATTTTGAACTAAATTTACAAACTAATAGCTTTATGCAAATATTTTTAAACAATAAAACAAGTTCGCGGACCTAATCATGCTCTTCATAGTTTTTCAATTAATATTTTAGGACAAACACAGGAGTATTGAAAAATTCGAAAAATTTTGAACCCAAAATCAAATCGGTTTCCTGAGTTTGAACTCATTGATGTAGCTGAAGACAATAGGATGCGAAAACTAGCAAAAAGTGGGAATGACTTGTTTTTGTTGGGGCACAGGACGCTTACTAGGGTCCTCAGGCACAACGAGTTCATTCTACTACCAAATAGTCTTTTAAGCCACATTTTACAGAAACTTTGTCTTCTGTCAACTATGCCCTTTAGTGTTAAGGAGCTTACAGTACAGCATTCAGAATATCAGGACCAAAATTCTACAGACCCTTCCATCAGTTACTAACAATGTAGCTCGCGGCCGTATTGACTGCCAGAAAGACAGAGACTTAGTTGTTCCATTCCACAAACATTGGGTGGCTACGGTGTAGTAGTGGTGTATTCGGTCATTGAATGAAAGCTTTGGTGCTCAAGTTCTGACCAGAAAGCGCTGGGTGTATTCCAACACGAGCGCAAAAAATAAACTGCGAACTAGGAATGAATGCAAAAATCACATACAACTCTCTCCCCAGTTAAATTGGATACGACCCATAGAGATTTGATATTGAAACCTAATACCACCTGAGTTTCAAATATCACTTCACCCATTCTTTCCGTTCTATCCCTTCTTCTCCCTTCCAGATTACCTAACGCCGGTGTTCTGTTAATCAGTAAAAGGGTCATATCCCCTTTGACATGTGCATATAGTAAAAAAAAAACACACTAGCTCCTGATTCTTTCAATGAGCTATGACATGTTTTCTAAAGTTTCTTACCTCTGTACAAAATCAAAATTTCTCTTTATTAGTATTAAGATGGACTAAAGGCATGTGAAAATTTTATGATAAAGGAAGGTTGGGTAGATGGTTGTCTAATCAAAAGGTGCAACGCTCACTTAGACCAACAGTTCAGCTCCACTGTGGTCAATCACAGGGAAACACTATATAAAGCACACATATAGTGATATAAATCTCAGAAGATCCATCAGTTCTTCGCTGCCTTATTGCTCCAGCTTTGAGAAGAAGTAAGTTCCAAAATCTTCATTCTTTGTTCGGTTAAGGCAAGACAATCACACAGAAGGTGACGAAAAGATTTCACTGACTGCAAATTAAGTACTTCCGTGTGAACACCAACGGCAAACTGGCCGGTAATTATGCCAGAAGTGGCCCGTGTTTTACAATTTTGTACTGATTTTTACCAGAGAAGATGATATATTCTTGATAAAAGCCGACCATAGCTCCCGAGCTCTTACACATGCCTCCAGATGAACCTAATGTCTATTTGCTCGACTGGTGGCTTTATCTTCTTTTTTAATTTGTAAGGAACTGATTAGGCCCTTTGCAAACAAGCTCGTCAGCGTTTTGGTGTTCTTCGAAATCCAAATGCCGTGGTACCCAGTTGAGAGACAGCGCATTGGCTTTGGATATCTCGTTTAAGAGTGATTCGCAGGTTCTCACAGGCCTCGATCTATTAACAACCGACTTCTGATCCTGAATGGCTGCCTGGCTATCTATATAGACGACTGTAGGACTGGTTTTGAAAAACAATATCGAAAGTTTATGACTTTATTGCTATATGTTCCTATATTAGTACAAGCATGCTGCTTCCATGTTCAACTTAGTATATATGTATGAATGTAAAATTGTTCGCGCTTTTTGACTTGTTAATTGACTCATGGTAACGTTTGCTTTCAACATGCAACATGTCAACTACCTTTCAAAAACTAAACTTTACCCAAACAGAAATTCCTCCTCATTGTTCTAAAATATTACCGCTGATTCAACTGACTACACCATATAAAGAAAACTTTATTACAACTGTTGATTGTAACGACAAACTATAATTTCCTGCAAATTACTACGAGCAACTTTTTGTTCTGAAAATCCAAAATGTCAACGCAAATTTTAAAACAAATTTCCTATTTCATATTTCATTTTCTCTCTGAATCAAGTAACTGGAAAATTAATTGCGAATTTCCCCATTGTTTAGCCGTCATTCTCCACCCACTCGCCGATACTGTTTCATTTTATAAAATTCAAAATTCGCTGCGCAATGACCTCCATTTTCCACCGCCAGATTTTCCAAAAATGAAAACGTACAAGCACACTGTACCCCCGGCATCAGAACAAAGACCCATTGTTACTACCAGAAATTTCACAATTGTAAAAATAAAGAAATAAATAAAAGGCAACACAAAACAGCGTTAACCACTCACCGTCCTTTGTTTTATTTTCGGTTTTTGCGTAAAATAAAAACAAAAGCGAATCAGGATACAAATTTAGTCCTTGATCTCTCTCTTTTTTTTTTATACGATCTCGTGTAGTATTTAATTGTATTTTTTTTTTAAATTCACCTTTTTTATATTTAATAAGTTATTTACCAACTTTTTCTTTTAAATTGATTTCTAAATATTTTCGAAACTTTAAAATACTTTTCGCACTAAGTTTTTATGGAAATATTTTATCTTGAAAACTGTTTCACATAAAATCGTATTAAATTCCAGAGGCATTTTTTCGGATTTTTATCTTTAAGATATATATACTTTTTTTTAAAGAAAATTTGTGTAAGGATCAACGGTAGACATTATACATAATTTTTTTATTATAAGCCGGAGGAATGGAAAATTTAAGCAAATATTTTTTTTTTTTAAAGAAAAACAATATTTCGCGAGAGCAATTAGTACAGCACTAGCAAAAGTAACACACTAAATTTACAGAACGAAAAATCGTTCTTGCCGCACATTGACGAAAAGGAAATAATATTTCCCTACTTCGTCTCCCATCCGTCACGCCTCTCTTTTTGAGTGTTGAGTGTGTGGCGAAAAAGTTATTCTTGGCCAAGGAAAAATGAGTCGAGGAAAATCTCTACACAGGAAAATAGACCAATATACGGAGGTGTGTATGTATTTAAAAAAAAAACAGACAAAAAGATCGTCTGAAATTGAAACACATGTAAGATAATGAAGACAGAAGATGAATGAGAAAAAGAGCAAGAAAATAAAGCTTGAGGAAAGTGCGTTGAAAGAAATCCCCATACATACAAGTTCAATGCACAAACACCAACGCAAGGATTTTTTTTTTTTTTTCAAAGAATTCTTTTTAGACTGTTTCCTCAATAGACCGGATCCGAAGATCACTTTGATATGATATAGCAAATTAGTTGAAGGAAATTCACCGAAATTTAGCAAACTAACAAATTCAAACGGATGTACATATGTATGGATGTACATAGCTGACGTAGAACAGGTCCAGAAAGACTATCTGTGCCAGAATCTATGGGAACTTTATAATATCCGTGAGCTAATGTCAATTTGTTTTTGAGCATAAAAACAATATTGTCGAAAATAATGCATGAGGCAGTTTTGTTATTGACTATAATTCACTATACAGTGGACACCCAATCTAACGAATCATATAATGTTTTGAATCATTCGCTAAAGCGAATATACTCGTTATATTGTATGTTTGTGCGAACGTTCGCTTTTGAAAGATGTCAATGGATTTTTTTTTTAAATCGTTTTATCGAAAACTTTCTATATCGGTATTCGCTATACTGGACGTCCACTGTGTACAGATTTCAGGGCGGTATTGCGTCCTACAATCAAGCACTTATAAACGTTATTGTCACGATCCTTACAGTACTCTTCAAATCAACATAGATCGCACCTTTCCAGAATTAGTGATCAATACATTTATCGGACACTTCGTTCAATTGTTGAAGCTACGATACTTTACGAGTAATTTTGAGCAATCCTACCATGAAATGTAGAAGGACACTAAAGACCACACTGACGTCAAATCAAAGTACACTTACACATCCACAGTCTAAAAAACATATAGCCACCGGTAAGCACTCTTTTCTTTAAGGAGTCACTTTACAAGTATTTGAAAAGAAATCCACGAATTAAAACAATTCAAACAAATCGAGTGTTTACAACAATTTCATCTATAAATCACTTAAAATTTGCAATGTTATGTTAAAGAATTTTACGAGAATTTCATGTTAAAAAGTGAAAAATACAAACAAATTCAAGCTAGTACATCACATCTTGCAGACATCATCAGCATCGAGCCTCGAACTATTATCTGCAACTACATATGTACACTATGTATCTATTGAATATTGAGAAAATGAAAAAATTTCCCTTTTTTCTATAAAGTTTCTAAAAATAATCATCACACATAAGTTACACGAGTTGTTCAAAATTTATTTGGGAAATTTCTAAATTTAGATGGGAATACGATTTTTTCTCTTAATCTTTAAGGGATTCAGATGTTATCGGTGCTAATGGCATATTAAAGAGAGCAGAAACTACTTTATTTTTATAACTAGATAATAACCTACGGTAAAAAGAAAGAAGAAGAAATTCAAGTCGGTGGGGTATAATTGGTAGGTAAGATATTAAGTGCCTCAGACATCCCTGTGTTTTTGTCCGTAAGAGCTATTTGATTTTGTGTTTGGAAGAAAGTTAAGACTTAAAATTTTCTTGGCTAGACCTCAGTCATCAACCACTTGGCACATATGTATGTATTCCATTTATATTACACAAAACTTGACAAAAATTTGCAGATTTGTGGTAAGTTTACAGCAGAAATCACTAAAGGCAGAGTATGTTCCGAAAAACTGCTAATGGATTTAAATATTCGTTATAAAATGCAAGCACTAAGCTCGTGAAGAGAAATATCAAATTTTGATATATTCCTTGTTTTGATATTCCAAATCAAACCGCTCTACACCATTGGACCACAATAATGTTGACAGTGCAAGCAGTGCTGCCATTTGTACTTTGAAACTTTTCAGCTAGATCGATGAAATTTTTTTTAAGAAAAGAAAGCAATACAAATATAAACATTTTCAAAATCCGACCACTGACACACCCAATTTTGAATCTAGGTCAAAAATTAAGACTTAAAAACTGGTCACGGACTGACAGACAGATATACGGGCGGACATGGAGTCAAACTTAATATACCTCTAGGATAGGGTACGAAAAAGTGAATTAATAAAGGTTTAGTTAAAAATAAGTTTTGTGGTATAGGCCCCCGATGTTTCATGATCCTAAGTGTCTGCAGCACATTAGGCACATTATCCTATTAGAGTCCAACTGTTTCGACTCAATATGTCAAAGCGCAACCTCGCGAACGCAACATTGTGAATTGGCTATATCAAAGGACAAACTACGATGTTGAGCTCGGCATCGACGTCATCAGTCAATGTAAGACTTTCTTAACATCAAATTGAGTATGTTATCGAAAGGACCACGTCCTGCAGCAGTAGTATGACTGGTCATCAGAAGAATTTTCTTCGTGTATAAGCTTAGGTCTCTTCTATGGACTCACGACAAATAAATGCAAGTAGGGTCGTCAGATATAAGAGAAGCTAAACAAATAAACCCAAGTGATGGGTCCACATGTCACGTCTTGCACAGAGAAAGGTCGTCTGAGGAATTCGAAGTCCAAAGTGGGGCTCGGCAAGACTGGATACTCTCACCTATACTGCTTTCATTGATGATTTGCGATGTGCTGAATGCGGCGGTGCTAGTAGTGCGTGGCGCAGAACAATGGAGAAGGAAGCACGGCAACTGGGAAAGAGTTGGGGAGAGCTTAGGCACATTTCCAGAAATCGCACACAATGCCGCGTAGCCGTTATAGAGGCCCGAAGACCCACAAGGGGATGCAGGACATGAGGAAGTAAACACATTTAAACCTTTTTGAATCGCAAAACGCGTCATTTTGTTTCTGAAATAGTATGTTAAATACTTTTATTAATTTTCCAATTGCAGGCATTCAATTCTTACGAGTTCTAAGCGTTTCATTCGCCAAAAAAATACCCTAAAGGAACATATAGACGAAAGAGAATCAAACAAATCAAATGAAAATCCAACGAAGTTTTACATCTTGGCAGGGTGTCAAAAGTCCATTGACGGGAAAAAGCAAAAAAAAAAAAAATATATCAAAAATAGAAAATGCGATGAAGGAACGTACATACATCCCTCGGGTGAGTGACGCGTACCTACGCTACAGTGTGTGTGGGTTTTAATATACGAATTTATTTTGTTTGTTTATTTTTTTATTAGCACTACGATTTGGCAGCCGAATATACTCGAATTCGCTTATATGGCTACTAGTGGATGCTATTTTCGCGTGTTAACGTCAAAACAAGAATGAATTAGTTGAATTTATTTTTTAAGAATCGACGTGTTGTAGAGATTTTATCAAATTTTTGCAGATGTAGATAAATTCGATTAGATACGCATACACTTGCCAGGTGATGTTGCAAGAGGTGTTTTATTCATAGGTCAATCAGTGACTCATTTGGTGATCAAAGGTAATATGTACTTCCTCTTTGAATATGTAATAGAGAGATATGTCCCAACTGCAACTGGTATAAAACACAAGATCTAGAGAAGAAAATTCAAGAAGCTATCGCCACAATGATGGCAATTAGTACAGTAGATACACTGGGCTATTACTCTTAGTGTTCATTGTGACAGCTCCAGCACTGTCAATGAGACAAAAGCAATTTACCATTTACTTTGAAAATGTTGGGCTTTACGTACCAAGAACAGTAGATGTTACAGACTATTAAGGACATCCCCCCAATTCCACAAACCAATTTAAAAAAAAAAAACCCTTAATTCCCTTTTCGCCGAATCTTCACGGCGCTTTTTTTAATGAGAATTACCTATGACTACGAATAATAAATACCCTTAATGAACGACAAAACTTTTAATACATTTTATTTTCTCACATCCACCCTATCCATTGACTGCCAAATTGGCGAACGTTAATCACTGTCATCCCCGAAAAATTCGTGATCATGCAATTTCCAATAACAATAAATAAAATTTTCCAATTGACCTCCCATGCACTCGTGGCGCTTTTGTATGCTTCGCTCCGTTTTACGCCTCATCCCAAGCGAATATTCTGCCAATCATTTTCACGTCGCTTTTTTATTCACACTCGATACATCATCCTTCAGGCACAGCACCACACATCCCTGTACAACAGAGGAGTACCATCACTTTTTTGTCGCGCATTGTTTTATTAAAAATGAAATTTCCAAGCATTCGTCCAGGTTATTTCAATTGTGACACGCAAAATTCCACGAAGTGGGTAATTTTCGGCACCCGGTAGCATCGGTGACCCACCAAAACATTGCCCACTCATCCATACCGTTCACTTGAAGCCCTTTTCCGTGCTGAATGTGTATTCTACTTAATTTCATTCTCGATAATTATGCAAATTTACATTCAATTTTTATTTTTTGTCTCATCATGTCATGGTATTTTAGACCGGAAGTACAGCAGAGAGCAGAGTCTTCGTGAAACAAAAACTGTCAAGGCCAGGTGGTAAGCACAAGGGGAATTTGTGTGGTCCGAAATGCTACCAATGCAGGGTGGCCATTGAGCAATGTTAATTGAACTTAGTTACAAATATTTAAATAATTGACTTTTATTCGAGTTTAATCCCAGTGAATGACGTATCGTACCATTGTCATAAGCACCGTGCAGCAATAGTGGAATGCGGTAAACGTATATGGGAAATTTTTTCTCACCGTTGCGTTGACAGGCAGTAGTGTTGCCATTTTGCAATTTTTCTTGAACCACGTTTCAGAAAAATTAATACTTTTTTTATGAGTATATATGATCTTTTTTATACCCTATCCTAAGGCTATATTAAGTGTGATACATAGTTTGTAACATAGAGAAATATTACAGATAGACCCAATAAAGTATATATATATAAGTGATCAGCATCACTAGCCGAGTCGATTGAGCTATGTCCGTCCGTGTGTCCGTCAGTCCGTCTGTATTTTACCAGTTTTGTATACGAGGTCCTTGCAAAAGTAAGCAATACAAGTGTAAACATTTTTAAAATCCGCCCACTTTTACAAAAATTAAGTATTTTCATATGAAACTCGAAAAAACTTTTAAGCAATTTGGGGGATATATTTTTACTCTACAAATCTTCCGTACATTATATTTGGCGACGCCTACATTTTAGGGGCGTTTTTATCATAAAACTGCTTTCGGCGTTTTTATTAGAACAATATCAATTCTAAGTAACTTTCCGTTTCCCTGGCTCAAGCCTGAAAACGCAGGGCAGGGTGCTTATGGAGAGGTCAGTCAGTTCAAGTGGGTCCGATGAAGCTGAAGTCAGTGAAGTCTTTGAAGTCATCCGAGGTCATTGATGTTTTTCTATTCTTCAAGACTTCAATAAATAAATGCAAAGACTTCAATGACATTAGATAGCTTCAAAGACTTCAAGTGACTGCAATGGATACTGGTGACTTCAACAGGACTTTAATGAATTCAGAGCAATCATATGATTGCATTCATTTTGACTTAAAAATTGTGATTGCAAAAAATAATTGCTAAATCATGACTTAAAAAAAAAAAGGGGTTTTATTGTTTTAAGTTGAAGTCATTGACTTGAAAAAAATCTTTGTTTGCATTGCATTCTTTTACAGCTCTACTCCATACCAAGATTAAAGTGGTAACACAGTATCAAATCTACAGAAGAAAAAATCGCACCTCAAAGCACCGATGTCATGTCGAAATCGGTCTCTCTTGATTGCAAGCATGAATTTGTACTTTTTTTCTATATGATGTTGAGTTTGACGACGCGGACAGCCAAAAATTGTTTCGCACGGGAAATTAATAATTGAAGTTGACATTCTCTGAAAAATGAAAATTTTATTTTATTTTTTGTAGTCCACTTTAAATTGTGAACCCTTTCTCTGATGAATTTACACAGCAATCGACGGATTGAACGAAAAAAAAAAATAAAACAATTCCATTGCAGTCGGGGAGGATAAATTGTTGTTCTATTTTATTTTCAATTAAATGGATTTTGTTTTGGGGGAAACAACGAAATTTATGTAAACCAATTCATGCAAACTGCAACTGAATATAGATATAGTCACGAGTTTGATACAAAATTAATTGCTTATTCGAGGATTCATTTGGAAAGTGATACGGATAAAGTTTCAATTGCTTGAGGGCGTATACGTAACAAAGTTAAATTGAATAATTACAAAGTGAACATGATACTTATGCACAATGCCAGATTAGGTTACAAGGTTTCAGTTTTAGAATAAATGTTAAAAAGCAGTCCGAAGTCTGTTCAATCGGTGTCTATTGTTTGATTTACAAATTTTATTTTAGATTTTTTCCAACCGCTTTCAAATATACAATAGATACCAAAACAAATCGGCGGTTATGTCAAATTAATTTTACGAATTTTGAGCTTTGAAGAACAAGTTATGGATCCGCAGAATATGACTGCAAAATTTAAAGCAGAAAAAATGAGTGGTTTTATTTTCTATGTATAGACTGACAGATGATAGAGATTATTATCTCATAAAGAGAGAAATTGCCCCAAGAACTGCTGTACTACATAGTTTGATCAAAAAAATTAACTAAATAATTTGTTCGTGTTAATTCGAACATCCGATTGAGAAATGTGGGAAAAATGTATCATGAGCAAAGCACAATTCAGCATGAGAGCGAAACGAGTCTAGCACGAGTTGTCAAACAAAATTTCAATCAATGCAAATGTATGAAACAATACACAATGGCTCGAGACTCGTTCTATCGCATCTCTTTCTTTTCGAAAAATTAAAAGACTCTCTTAACGTGTCTGCTTGACAGAAAGCTGCTCTGACTTTTTAAAGTACCCAGAAAGAGAACGATAGTGTTCGTTGTATGGTTCTCGTTGTTGCTTTTTCACATAGATTATATAATATTAACTTCAATTTGACAGTTAAATGGAAAGTGTTTTTATTCATTGTTTCAACTCTTCTCTTGACTTCAATAATGTTAAAACCGAATCGTGAGAAACAATACTAGACCAACTCAACATAAATCCCTTACTGTTGAGCTAAATAGAATTCATAATGAAGTTAAGATATATAAATTCCAAACAGGATGGCAGCCAAGAACACGCACTAAATGCTTGAACCCATAGAATCCTTCGATCCGTTGTTCCGCCGTTGAACGTTGACATTCAAGTTGACGTATTGCCGGATAGAATAATCCCATAGAATCCGTCACATCAATCAGCTGATTGTCAAAGGCAATGACAGTTTCTCTTAATTCTCTCTCTGCTTCCACCAATGAAGAAAGGCCCCGACCCATAGAATCCGTCGACGTCGATCCGTTTTACGTTCACGTTGAAGTTGACGTATTGCCGGATAGAACAGTCCCATAGAATCCGTCACAACCGTCAGCTGATTGTTCAAGGCGATGACAGTTTCTTTAATTCTCTCTCTCTGAAAATGCGTACTCTCTTTTCTTATGCGTGAACTTCAATATGTGAATGTGTGAACTTAAATACATGAATGTGTGTACTGACAACGGATCGACGGATTGAAAAAGTAGAAAGTAAACCTACTTTGTCCGTTGAAGTTCATCCATCCGTTGGTTATGGGCCGCCTCCCATAAGGTTGTGTGTATTTTATCGAGCTGTCAGTTAACGTCGACGGAACAGCGGATCGACGGATTCTATGGGTTGGGCACTGAAGAACTATCTCGTTCAGAGAGAAGCAGCAGTTATTCACTGCCTTGGATCTTGTTGTGCTGGATCCGAGGGCGCTCTTTATAGGAATCATTACTGGCTACAACTATTGGGGTCTCACCGACGGAATAATCGTCTAGTCACAGATGGCTTTTTCTGAAGGTGTGGTATCACTGAAACAAAGGAAGGTTCAGAATACTTACTCTTCATCTTAAAAAGTTGACAAAACTCATGACCATCCAACAAAGGAAATGGCAATGGATGTGCCATCGGTCCGATAGCAACACGGATCAACAAGAAAGAAAGAAAGAAAGAATGGAAATGGGGGAATAGTTGTGTCTTACACGGCGGCCCGTAGGGATAGAAGATGCTCTGAAACCACAAGAGCATACACAACATTGGTAAAGTAAGTATATATCACCTTTAGGTATCCTACTCCGACTTTGGAATCAGACAATTGTTCGAATTAAATTTTCAACACTTAACCCAAATCTAGGCAACTTTAAGACTCAAATATGTAACCATATCCTGCTAAAAACAACCATATGGCCGTTCCCTTCCAATCGATATTAATATCCTTTCACAGCTGAAACCCCCATGTGTTGCTATGAATATCGGAGTTTATTTGAAAATCAAATGTAAAAATATTTTATAGCATTCTCGTACTTGATTTCTTTCCTTTGGTGCATGTTTTTCTTTTTTTTTTGCATACCCTCGATGTATATACTGTGGGAACTTCCAAGACACAAATCCTATTAATAAACTAATGTGATCCTGCCCGCCTCCCGTTTCGGCATTCCCAAAGCATTTGCGCTTTTTACACTGAATTCCTATTAGCTCGTGCTCCACACGACAAACATATTTTTTTAAGAAATTTTATTCTTATTCGGTGGATGAAAAACAAGGCGCAAAAAAAGAGTAAAAAGCGAGAAAAATAATCCAGAAATAGACACGCAAAGGCTATTTAAAGCACATGCTTGCAATTTCTATTTAAGTCCATTCGCGAATTGGAGACTTTTTATAGAAATACTATTTGTGTTTCCTTGTCTTGGACACGAAAAGGTTTAGCTAAATCCTTTAAGCCCTTGACGGAGAAAGAGTATGAAGGTTGTCTATCTATATTTGAGGCACTTGTGTCCGTTTTGGAACAAAGTATTGGCTCAGAGCGGTTGGAATTTTAGTCCTTGTGGATTCGAATAGACAGACTGTTAAACACTTTAAGCTTCAGGGAGAGAAATGTGGTACAGAAGTCTTTATTCTCTAGTGGCGCTCAAAATTGACTTAACACTTACCGGCCGAACTATTCAAGGCAGCTGGGGAAGAACTGGTAGAGAGCATACACCAACTCATCTCTAAGATCTGATTAGATGAATGTATGCCTTTTGAATAGAACCTAAGCATCGTTTGCCCGATCCACAGGAAAGGCGACCCCCTCAACTGCGCCAACTATAGAGGCATAAGTCTCCTCAGCAGCCTGATTGGCCCCTATCAGTGCAGTTTCAGGCCTGGTAAGTCCACCATCAATCGAGTCTTCACACTGCGACAGATCCTGGAGAAAACTCAAGATAAACGAGGGCAAAACCAACTACAGTAGAACCCCGTTTATCCGAGGTAATGTGGGGAAGGGGTGCCTCGGATAATCGAAAATTCGGATAACACGGAAGACATAAAGGATTTAAAAAATTTCAATTATTTTCTACGTATTTTGAAAGGTGAAATCAAATTTAGTCGTAGAGGTATACAAAATAGGAAATGTATTGACATAGTCTAATATTTGGTATACAAAACATGGCTGAATATAAAGTGCAGGTCACTGATGAGGTTTAAGAAAATCTGTAATTGACCTCTGCCTCAAATTGCTTATTCGCTTTTTAGCTGCAATATCTCGCCATCGCTTGATTAAGAGGAGATCAACCTCTTCAGTAGCCCGGATAACGCGGAGGGCCGGATAATCGAAGGCCGGATAACCGGGGTTCTACTGTATATGCTGTCAACAAGAAGGGACGAATTGAACAAAACGTCACAGTGAACAGCTGAATAATTAGGCAATTCAACAATAGAGCCCTCGAAGAACTAAGGAGACTCTGTATAAGACTGCAGTCCTGCTTTAAGGTGCTGAAACTTTGTTGAAAGATATCCTTGGTCGCTTCGAGGGAAAAGTTCTTTGTACGATTTTCAGTCTCTTTTGCATCTACGGGTTTTGGAAGAGAAGACTCAACGACGAACTATACGAGGTGTACAGAGACACCAACCTAGTCAAAAAACTGCGCATTGGATGTCTGAGATGGCTAGGACATATAGAGCGAATGGACACCAACGCTCCGGCCTGCAGAGTCTTCGAATCGAATCCGGAGGGACGACGAAGTAGAGGGCCTCCTTGCGAGGTTTTGTTTCAAAAAAGTTTGAAGCCCTTTAATGTTTGTGGAACGTTGTGGAATCTTATTGCCTTTGATCAGAGATTCAACGACAAACAATATATTAACCCCCAAGTGGCCCCTAAATCGTAATTATTCCAAATACGCCTTAGGATTCAGTCCAATTAAGAAGTCTCAACTTGAGAATGTTTCCTTTAATAACTAGATTTATGCAATAAATAAAAATACAGTAACAACAAGAAGAATGTAACCAATGTAACCCTTAAATCACTCATCATCTTGAACCCTTAGAATTTTTTTAAAGGAAAACGGCTCGAATATACTCCCAGTCCCTGCGTAAAACTTTGACTGAAATTCCACCCAGTGCAATCGAAGCGTATGCAGAAATGCCGATAGTCCTTCCATCACAACCAAAATCGACACAGTCAGAACCGACCACACCATAAAGGTGAAGCTCAACGCAATACTTCCTTTCCAGTCGTCGAATTGCAATCCCTTGCTCAACACCATTTTCCACAACACACCCGATAGCTGGTCGTGCGCTAGCGACAGAGCCCATAATCTCAGATACGAAGCAGTATGTGATACTGAGCCTAGCACACTCTCAATCGTATGAATAGCTTGATGGATAAAAACATCAGACAATTCTTCTTGACTCCAATCTTCGCCTTCTGATTCTTCATCACTTTCTGTGCTCTCTGACGAACTGCTTTCAGAAGCAAAGATTTGAACCGTGAGTTCGTCCTGACTTGCTGTCATATCACTAAGATTGGTATACATAACTTTTCTTTCTGTTGGCAACATATTGCTCTCCATATGCTTCAAATAGGCATGGCTTTTCTTGTACCAGACATAAATCGGTTTAGCCAACAGCATGATTGGAATGCTGGCAAGCGCAAAAAACACCATCACCCTTTGCAAAGTACCCTGGCCAGCAAACATATACCGTTGGCAACCCTCTGGAATGGGACCCGAGCTCTTGAAAAGTATCATATCAATGAAAATGATCAGCAGTGACGGTGCACATCCAGCATTGTAAGGCATTTCATTCTCCGTGGAATACCACGTCCACTTCAAGAACATCAACAAGGCAAGGTATAAAAATGGGAGGAAAAAAATCATCTGTGGTATACACATCCCGAAGAGATCAATGTAATTTTTAAAGTGAACGTGATTAACAGCCGACAGGATGAGGCCAAAAAACATATGTGTTACTCCCAAAATGATGGCGACTTTCATTTTGAAGGAATTCTCTGTAATTATAGCAGCCTCTCCGCTTGCGCCCCACATTGGATCTATGCCGAAAATGTATGGTTTATGTACGAAACCCATTTCGGGACTCACCTGAATAAACACATTAGAGAGTACTGTGGACTCGTTCAGTCGTATTTTCCATGCGCTCTCGAAGAGGCTTAGCGACTTGGAGAAAGTGTCATTATAAACGAATCCAGTGTACATTGAGAACAGTCCCATTGTCAGTATGATGTACCGCCCTCCAAAGAGGATTGTCCAAATTTCATTTTTGTACTCTTTCCGAATGAGCTGTTCCTCTCTTAGCACCATCCAACCAGCAAAGAGGCTAACCAACAGTCCATGACCGACATCACCAAACATAACAGCAAAAAGGAAAGGAAACGTTATAATAGTATATGGCGCGGGATTCAATTCCCGATAAGCGCTTATTCCATAAGAATCCACGAGCATTTGAAACCCATAAGTCATACGATTTGTCTTGTTGTAAGTCGGCTGCACTGCACCCTTCTTCTTGATTATAGTTAAAATCGGAGGCACAGATGAGCCAGCCTTAACTCCACCTCTGTACAATGCTTGCTGTACAATCGCCACATCTGAACTAGGTATCCAACATTCTGCAATTAAGTACCTGTCACCGGGATCCAAATTCATTTGATTCATTATAAAGTAGACTGCCATGACTTTTCTAACCTTAATGGCCCACAGCGAGATATCTCCAGCCGCAACTGACAGTACCCTACGCCGATAACGATCAGTCTGGTCAAGTACGATCTGAAGATCATCAATTCGTGTCTCCATGTCCTGCAGCAATTTAAGCCGATCCCTTGCAGACTCTGGACATTGATAGAGAGATGTTCGAAAACCTTGGCATATCTGGCGAATTTTATTCTCCATAAGGTCGCCTTGAAAAAATATCATAAAGACGAATTTCTTAACAGTTTCCTCGCGGTGAATTTGTACTTGTTCGACCTCAGCATAGCGTAGGTAAAAATTACCCCGACATACCCTCCAAAGGACTTTCTCAAAAGCGAAAAAATTTTCCATCGGAATCGTGCCTGTTAGATAGCCCAGCTTTAAGCCCTCTTCTTTTCTTGTATTCGCACCTCTAAGATCATTTGTATCCTGTAATAGGGCCTTTGTCAGCGAATCGCTCCATGACAGTATTGATGCATCCAAGAAAAAAGTATCCGCCTTTACCAACACAGCATCGACTTCTATCAGATGCAAGTAACTGGTTTTTAACTTGTCATAGTTTCGAGTTACTTCCAACAGTTCAGATTCTAGGTTTTGCAAAAGACCAAGTAGTTCGACCATTTCTCGACTTTGTGGAGCTGGCGGGATATCTTCAGCTTCAACCTTGGGTATTTTAATGCCAGCGCCTTTGATTTCCTTTTGCAAGGAGTTTATAATACGTTCCATTTCATCGCATTGTGACATTTCGTGGGTAAATTTTAGCCGAGCTACATTTTCGCCTTCATTTAGATTATTAAATTGAACCAGACCGATTTCGCCTAGTTCGCAAATACACGCGTAAGCGGCGTCTTTTTTCACGTACAACTGACAGAGGCTCATCTCTTCGCTGCGAAAAGAAATGAATGATTTTACCATTGTTGTTGACAATAAAGTAAAAAAAACAACTTCTTTCCAATACTTTCGAACGACAAATGTGTCAACAAGATCGTAAAATTGTAGTGATTACTAAAAACGATTACTACTAGGGAATTTTATTTTATAAATAGTTGAGTATCCGTTATGTCTCTTGGGTGGCAATGGAGCAGTAGATAGGGTGTTCAAAATATCATTCCATGTTCGCACCCCAGCGAGTTTAGCAAAGATTCTCACTATTGTCTGAAATAAAGGTTTCTGCCTACAATGCAATGATTGGAATTTCATTTTGAAAAAATTTCGTTGTGTCACAATCAATCGGATTGTCAACTTTAAAATGTCCTCAAAACACACATATATAATACAGACACATGACATTTTAACTAACGATAGATTCTTTTAATACATAATACCCATTCCTAATTCTTGAACTTCAAGAAGAATAACTTAATTTCAACCAACCGCTTTAGTTTCCCCTACTGAACGTAAACGAACTTACCTGTCAAAAAAAGGTAAAATATATTCCATTTATTTGTTAACACCATTCGACTCAAAATATTTATAATATTGTATTCACCCCTAAATTTTATTGCCATCATTAGGTCCGTTCGCGTACCCTCCTAAAACAGCGAATTTTTACGATAATTTACGAAATCTATAAAAAGCTGTTCGCGTACGGAGAATTTTCGTAGTTTTTCGCAGAAGAGAGCGCTCACGAGAGAGTAAGAAAATTTCCCATTTTAGTCCAAGAAATTTCTGTGGGCTGGTTTATGAAAACTGTCAAAGCTGTCAAAACAGTGCATTTTCAACTTTTTCTTGTTCAAACCGTTCGTTTATTTTTTCGTAATTTTAACCCCACTTTTCGAAATTTGATAAGCTATGAATTTTAGTGCAAAAAGTACGCGAACGGACCTATTATTTTCATTTTCTTTTTTTGTGTCAGCTGTCAAGTTTTAGTACTCAATGTCCCATTCATTTACACCATCCGTACGCCCACAGAAGTTAACGAAACTTAAAGAAATTGAGTTTAATCCCTTTATGGACCTATTAAATTGCATTATGCTGGCGTAAGCTAACCTAAGTTCATTTTAGTTCTTTATAATCTACTAAATTTCAGCCCCTGAGTCTTTAAGCTCTTGTATTAGTTTTGGATTACAATCAAATTTACACGTATTTTGATATTGGATCAATGGTAGCTCAATGGGTTAGGGGATTTAACAATCAGAAGAAGATAGGTATACGTATACTTAAGTACCTACCCGTCAATTTATAGACTAATTAGTGGTTGAATAGAAAATGGCTTTTGTTCCCATAATCTTACACAAATATGCATTCATCGATTTTCATAACCCTATCAATTTTGACAGCTTAACCATAACTTGACCTAGAAATCCACTGCACTTCCGATTAATGTTTAAAAAATATGAAAAAAAGGAACATCTGTCAAAAAGGGTTTGAATCGTTGTCCAATTTTGATAAATGTTTTGCTTATATGTATTAGGTTTTTTAACTTACCTTTTTCTTTAAAAACTCTTTTTAAAATTACGTAAAGTTTATCCGAGGCACCCGTTGGGGCCCTTTTACTAATTTGTTATCTGATTGCCCTGAAACAAAAAAAAGAATAAAACGGAAATTTAATAAAAGTAAAATATGTATAATTAAATACAAAGAAAGAAAAAAGTGTTTGGCAAAATTTCAATTGCGTGTACATATTGAACAAAGCCAATTGTAACACTTAAATCAAAGTCAAGGGATAATGTCACTCGCTGAACGTAATTGTTGTTCAGGTGATTACTCTGAGGTCATCATCACTCTTGGCTAGAGAAACAGCTTTATCTTCCTATGCATTGTTCGTTAAACAACAACAAGTTGTTTGTATTTACAAGATTATTTATAAACATTTGTCTTGACGACAACAAAAATTAACGTTCAGAGTCTTATATGGACAACCAACCCGCAGACATATACATATGTCACTATGACAATTGGTTTTGTTATTGAAAACAATTTTCTCAGCAAAATTTCAATTTTTTTTCTCAAAATAAAATCACATGCAGTGTGTAATTACGCTGAAACTGATGCGTAGTACAAAGACCGCAGTTTCCGATAAATGCACGAAAATCGTAAAATAAGGCCACGTAAGCCAATCCAAAAATAATAGTGACAGCTTTGTGTCAACTTGTTTTGTTTTCCGAAACAGAGACAACAAGGAAATGACGACAATCCACTACACGGATATTGTACACGATCCACAACCCGATTTCATTGCATACCTCCAGGCAGATCATTAAATATTAAGCTTTTAAGGTGTCAGTGTTTGATAATTTCGAAATTGCGTTTAAGTTTGAAAAAGCTTCTTTTTTGGCACATAATAAAATTAAACAAATAAAATATTCATAATTTAAAAAAAGAAATGAAGGCAATGAGAGTGTTTCTGTTTTTTTTTCTTAAAATAGAAATATTCGTTCACACATCAAATGTCAACAATTTGTGTTGATTTTTCGTGTTACAATTTGCTGTGGATCTCTTTTGCTCAGGTGAGAATACATAAAGGAAAAATTTGTCTTTGAAAATTATATCTTGTCATAAAGGAGAATTCTAAAAATAATGATGACAGGTGGTATATACATTTATGTATGCATAGGTCTTTATCGATAATTTGAAAAGAAAATATGCACAGAAATATATACTGAACTTTTTCAACGTCAAATTAGATGTTCTACGTTTATAATTACAGAATTTGACTGCATCCAAGGGCAGAAAATAACAAGAAAACTCAGGTACAGTTATGAACTTGACACATAACTTGTCTTTTCAAATTAGCGTGGAGAAGGATTTTGTGAGAAAAACTGTTGATGCCAAGTGAATAACTTATTCAATATTGCACGTATTTCAAAATGTTTTACCTTCACCCTTACCAATAGTTATAGCGTAAAGTTTTTTTATTTTAATCAATTTTTTTCTTTTTGACATTTAACACAATGTGACATTAAAATGTCATTCAGCTCAGTATTCAGTACCTTTGGGAATAAATGTGTCTTGCAGGCCTTAGAATGAAGTTTAAAGTTGGGAGGCACGCAATTTTAAAAAGGTCTAAATTAGGTCCTTAAAAAGTTTAAAGCTGCCTACTCATTCATTAAGGTCATTGACCCGTCAAACTCATAATTACATAAATGATATATGCAACAAAAATATGTATACTATATTGCAGTAAGTCTTGACGTACAAATATCAAAAAATCAGTACCATCAAGCCAAGAACTAGGTCAATAACTTAAAACAAAAAAAATCCTAAAAAGTAACTTAAATACATTTTATTACTAAGGGCACTGATGAAGATGCAGAATTTTAATAGACGAATAAATCTCAAAGCCTGTAGATAACATACATATGTATATATAAATGTGACAAAAAAAGAAATAAATAAATTTTGTGTGACGTTTCATTAAGTCATCATCACATATCAAATGCCTCCAATGGTCTATGGCAGGGTGTCATCGCGTAGGAACATTCGACAGTTTTAATGAATGGTTTCGAAATACATCTTTTTTGTGGAACTTTGCCAGAAGCTGATAAGTGGAATTCTATATTTCTGATAAATGCTTTTTCTTTTAGGTCTTTATTTGTGTGGAAGTTTTGCCAAAATCTGACTAGTTTAGTCATTAAAAAGTGGACTGGACTTTAGGTTAACAAAGAAGTAAATTAACCTGCTAATTTCAGATGAATGATCCTTTGTAGAAAGTATTTTGTATATTTATTTTTTTGTTTTTATGAAGCTGCATACTTATAAAGGCCCGCTACTTTCGTTTAATGCACTCTTAATAAAAATTTCATTTGAAAAACAAGGCACAAGGGATTTGGAAAGTGTATCCAGGGTTGCCGAAGGTACTACTAAGGGAGTATTCGTACTCCCTTCTCATCGACTATACCCGTACTGCACACGTCCTGATTTTACTCCCTCAAAAACATTTTAGTACATTTTCAGCCTTATTTCATTGAATGAGCCATCACACAGTTCTGCTATTACCCCGGGGTAAAACTGACTGTATAGAAGAGGGAGATGAAGTGTGAAGTAACAAATGGGGTAAAAGCTTCATCCATTGTTGAAGCAGTTGATCAATTTCGAGGTAAACAAAATGAAGTTGGTTCATGTATACAGAATTTTACCCCTTATTTTAATGAGAGTAATAGATACTCCGGGGTTACCCCAGGGTAAATTTGCTTCAGTGTGTGATGGTCCAACGAATCCATATCGCAAAATGCGAAATGGAAAACGTAAACTACCACTTTTTGTACACAAATTCTGTTCTGATAAAGTTGCGGGTATAGAGTTTTGAGATAAGTCAGGAGTACCTTACAACGTTTAATTCTAGATGACCCAAATATAGTCGAAGTCACTGGACCATACTTCTAGGAAAAAGATAGCGATTTTCAAGGCAAACAAACTTTCTGTTATCTAAATCCAATATCATGCACCTGACTTTTTTGACAACTTTTCATACAGGGCGTGAAACAGTTGAAGCCATTGATGGCGTTAACTCATATTTAGTCGAAATTGATTTTATTAGTCCGTGTATAGTTCCGTTGTGTTAGAATTTAAATACACGAAATTTCAAGGGAGTATTATAAGATTTACCAAAAAATCATAGCAAATTAGAATTGACACAGGGACATGGTAGTTTGAAGCTACAATAATATGTCATGTTTATAATGCCTTACAACATTTACAATGCAGAATTTGTGTTGATTTCTGTCGACATTTGTTGCAATCGTTGAAATTTATTTATATATTTTAATGCAATTTTTTTTTAAAAACCAATCCAAGCTATGAGTGGAGGTCATACAAAAAAATTAGAAGCATCTTTGTCTTATAGTCTAGAGATGCGAATACCATTACAAACTGTATGTATGACATGGTACCCGTATTCACTGTATGGCTAATGAAAAATATAATTTGAATTGTTTCCATACATAATTAGAAAGTTTAAGGCATCATTATTAGTTTCAATCATGATAACTAAAATATCTTCCTTATGTTAAACAGAGAGTGTTTATTTTCATAAAAGTGTGCATACTCACAAACTCTATTTAATTTGTTTGCGCACATGTTCCTCATCACTGAGGAATTTATTGACTGAAAAATAGTCTTCTTCTGAAAGATATTTGTGCGTGAGTTATGTTTTGAATTTCATATGAAACTATGAAGGCAAACTGAATCAAGTGTGACACGGATCTTCGAACGTTTTCAAATTTTACCAAATATTTGTTATGGGTTTATAAGTTTTTTACCTATCTAATTCATATAATTGTCATGATCGTTAATATTCCTAAAATATGCCCTAAGATCGTCTCAAGCGGAAAAGTAACAGCTTTGACATGTTTCCCTTATCATTACTGTTTATTAGACAAAAGGAATTGTACGCATGAACGTTAGACTGCCTTAACCGTCATTTATTTAATCTGTTTTACCAAATCAATATAGAGCGTTCAACAACATAAGCAAATGATAAAATTATCTTATGAAAGTAGGTCTTCTGTTCGAGGACTATTCGCCAACACCCGTACGTCAACAAAACGTAAGATCTCCCGAGAACATCGCCGCTGTCCGTGAAAGTGTGTAAGAGAATACGAGGCGGTCAATTCCGCCTTTCGCAGATCACAACTTGGCGAATTTGGCGTCATGACTTGGGCCTAATCCCGTACATACAAGATTCAACCCAGGAGCTCAAAGTCAATGACCATAGACAACACCGATTGTTGGCTGACGGAGCTCTGGAGCAGTTGGAAGTTGACCCTAATTTCGATCGAAAAATCATATTTAGCGACGATGCCCATTTCTGAATGAATGGTTCTGTCAACAAGCAAAATTGTCGAATTTGAGAGGACAAAAATCCACACGAGATCCACGAAAAGATAATGTAGTAGGTTTCGTAGTGTTGTAGTTTTGCATCTAACATACATACCTTTCAGACTATTTACATATAGTACAAAATAGAGACTATGAAATAAATAGAAGACATTCCTACTTCTATTTCAATTAAAATATAAAAAAAATAAAATTTGGGCGAGTAACTCTCAAGCCACTCTCGAGAGAAATTTCGTAAGTGGACACGAAAGGAACTGAGAGAAACCGCAGAGAGCTGGTTTCCTACCCTCAGCATTCAAACTTTTAAAAAGTTGCTCGCGAGTGGATACATGTTTTCTTACTCTCGAGCTCATGGCTCACACCAATTTTACTCTCACATGAAAGCTACTCGAGAGTTGCTCTCTAGAGTTTACTAGCGAAAGTGCTCTCAACTGGACACGCATCTTAAGATCTGAATTTATATAGTTTATTATATTGGAATTTTTTAAAGCTTTGAAAAACGTGTAGCATAACCTACTAGTACTCAAAGACTTTTGCTCGGATGACAAAACAGCTTGCCAGTTTTTTTATCCAGAGGTTGGAGTAGTGATATTTATTTATTAGTTTCTTTAGAATATGTTCGTTATTTTTCGGGACCTTTCTTTAAGAGCAAGGAAATCTTATTTGAAAATGTTAAAAGGATTAATTTTTTTAGTGATCGACGCATCCTTACCTCAGCCTTATTAGCTAAATCCAATCTACATTCTTAAAAATTCCTCCAATTCCCTTACACTATTAGTAAACCATTTGGGAACTCTTAGGAATAATTTAATTTTGAATTCGACAAAAACAAAATTGCATGACTGCATTTTAAAAGAACAGGTGCTCGCATGCTTCTCCAAGCGTCAACCAACAGAAACAGTAGAATTCATTTTTAAATGATCTGTGCAAATTCTGTTTCGGATGCCTTGATGTAACGCAAATTTTATTTCTTATGTTTTTTAAACACCAATTATGTTAACTTTTTAAGAGCCCTCGAAATAAAAAGGACTTTTTTATGACTTCAAGCCCGGTTTGACCATACTGTTAAAATATTTTTCTTTTTTAAATGTACCCGTATATAATTAGATGGCGTCTGTCATCTCAACATTTTTAATTGTTTATATTTAGATGTCTGATCACGCATAGCACTTAAATTAAATAACGTAATAAAAAAAAAAGTGAAAATTTATTTGGTTTTCTCCCAACCCACGGCAATAATTATTTTGATTTGTTAAAAGTTTTTTTTTTTTTAAATCACTTGACCGCTACTTCATATTTTATCCTCTGTTGAATGACATCATAGTCTTATAATTAATCCAAAATATTTTCTAATTATTAAACAAAAACGGCGTCGGGAAAAAATATAAGAGAAAACCAAGCGCAATTTTGTAAAAGAAAAAAAAACTGTATAAAGTAGATCTACCTATACGAATGAAATACGTATTTTGGCATCTTGACAACCCAAAGTAGCTATTTAGATGAACTTTTCCCCCACCCGACTAAAAATAACCAAAATGATATCGCAGCAAAGCATCTGAGTAATGCGCGAAGCATCACGGTGCGGCGGCGTTGGATATCGAATTGAATGCAAGAGACAATCAAAAGATACTTTTACATAATTGAAAATTTACCCAAAAAAAATTTACAAAGTTTTTAACTCACTTTTCGTGTAGTTTTGTATTTCTCTGTGTTATTGAACTTGTTGAGTATTGTAGCGTGATGCTTGGCATTGGATGCTGGGTCAGCACGCCTTATTGAATCTCCTCTCGTCACTTTTACACAAAATTATTAAATTTTTATTAAATTTTCAAATGCAACACTATTTTATTGAAAAACTATAAAACGGAATCCGTATCCGAATTTTGATTAAACTTCTATTTTTGTAACAACAAAATTTGATTGAGTTTCACAGAAAATAATTTTTTTTTTTTCTAAAATAGGCGGGCGGAAGAATAAAGTACCGAAAAAAGGTGTTTATTTCTGGACGAGAACACCGAATAACTGAGACGATATCGGGAGGATTTCCACTTGATGATTTGAATGGCCCGAAGGCCTAAGTTGTACTAATGAAAAATATTCCGAAACGTGAAAACCGTTTTTTTGTTTTTTTCTTTTATGTTGAAAAAGAAAAGTCAAACAGTCTCAAACCACAACAACAAGCATCGACGAGGAAAAATAGAATCCGAAACACCTTTTAGCCAGAAAATTAAAAATACCATGTGCTTGTGAAGAAGATATCGTGGGATGAGCGGAAACAGTGGGGTAGATTAAATTGAGCGTCGAAAAAAGTGCCATGCCGGTGAGAGAGGATTTATGGGAGAACTGCTGTGATTTTTCCTTGAGTGTAATTGATCTTGGTTCATCGATTGAGTGTGAATAGCGAGAGGATGTCAAAATTTAGAGAGTGAGTTGCGATTGCTTTTATGAATGGGTCTAAGAAAATTTATCTATTTCAACTTTATACACAATCAGCATATGTACCTTTTTACTCATACATATAGTCTTATCGATAAATGTGTATGATTGTTTAAGAGTTTAGTTTTTGTCTTCTCCGCTGAGCGCCAAATATAATGTTTATAGTGACTTTTGTGTTTACTTAAATGTCTTCTAGTTCAATGATCGTTTTCATTATACATAACCTTATACCTTATACCTAGATATGTACAAATATTGATCACAATTTCTTCTCAAAGACTGTGTTTTTTAATTTTGGAAATACTTATTTTGCGAGAATGTAACACTCAAAAACAATATGATCGTGCAGAGGAAACCAATTGGTTACAAATAATAAATATATAATAAAAAGTGAGTTACCAAATTTTATAAAGGATTTATTTCGCAGGTAGAATTTGAATTTGAATTAAACAATGCACCACATGCACTCTACTAAGGCTAATTATGCGTCAAGGCAATGCCCTTGCCTACAGAGGAAACTCTAGTAGCTGTCAGTGAAAGTGTGCTAGAAACTTTCAATTCAACGGCGACAACATTTTGGCCTTCGTCCGTTCGATGTACCAAAAAATGTATGAAAATATCACGACCTACACTCGTATTAAACTATCTGGTGCTGAAACTGAAAATACGAGACTTTAGCTTATGTCGGGAGTACACGGACTGTTCTCTTGAGTAGCTTGAATGATCCTTATTTTTACCAAAAAATGTGTTTCTGAGCAAGCAAAATTGCTATTTCCCAGGTGAAGCAAATAATTCATAGAAGAGACTCATGTACTTACTTACTTTCTTAAGTGGTGCCACAGTTCGGAGTGGACCTGGGCCTCAACCAACAAACCTCTCCAGACAGCCCGGTTACGAGCCAGTTCCCTCCAATTGTGCACGACAAGTTGGTAGAGGTCCCCCTTCACTTGTTTGCGCCACCTACCACTAGGTCGTCCTCTACTGCGCCGTCCATCCGGGGTGGTTTCGAAGACATTCTTCGCTGGAACGTTGGGCTCCATCCGCTCTAAATAAATCAGCCGTAGTTGCTGTATGCGAGTTCTTCTGACCAAGTCGATGGCCTTGTATAGGCCGTATAGCTCAGCGTTATGTATTCTTCGCCACTCAACGTCTATGCAGACGGGGCCAAGGATCACTCGAAGAACTTTTCTCTCAAAATAACCAAGGGCATCCTCATCCGATTTTGTCTAAGTCCATGCCTCTGCGCCATATAGCAGAACTGGAATGATAGGTGTCTTATAAAGAGTTACCTTAGAAGTACGAGATAGGTCTTTGTTACTCAGTTGTCTTCTTAGTCCATAGAAACACCGATTGGCAACAGTGATTCTTCGTTTGATCCCCGCTGGTGTTATTCGCGGAGCTCACTATAGAGCCAAAGTACTTTACTACCTCGAAATTATATCTGTCTATTGTGGTATTCTGTTCAAGACGCCGATGTTGAGTGTCCTTTTTTGTAGACAGCATATCTCTCATCTTGTTTTCATTTACCGCTAAACCCATCCTTGCTCCCTTAATCTCAATGCTCACGAAAACCCGACTGACGCCCGGCTAAGTTCTTTCGATTATGTCTATGTCAATGCGAATAGTTGTACAGACTTAAAAAAGATTGTACCTCCGGTGTTGACATGTGAGTTTCGTACAATTTGCTCAAGTACTATATTAAAGAGATCACATGATAGCGCATCACTTTGTCTAAGTCCTTTCCTGACATCAAATGGTTCGGTGAAGTTCTTACCGATTTTGATGGAACAGCGGGATTTCTCCATCATCATTGTGCACAGTCGGACGAGCTTAGCAGGAATGCCAAGACTAGACATGACTCTGTTCTATACATGCTATCATAGACAACTTTAAAATCGATAAAGGATGGTGCGTATTCGTGGATTTTTTCCAAGATCTGCCGTAAAGTGAATATTTGGTTGATCGTGGACCTTCCGGGCCTAAAAACGCACTGATAAAGACCTATCAGGTTGTTGACGATCGGTTTTAGGCGTTCACATAATACAGCAGAAAGAATCTTATATGCGATGTTGAGAAGACTTATACCTCTGTAATTGTCGCAGTTCAGAGGATCTCCTTTCTTCAAGATCGGGCAAACAACGCTGAGGTACCGTCCTTCATACTTTTAAAAAATTGTCCTCATGAAATAAACATATCTTATTTGGACTCTCCTCTAGTGTGTCAACTATCTAAATGTTGAACTACAAAGGTCATTTGTATAGTATATAGTATTAGGCAAAAATTTACTTTACGCCCGTAGTATATTAAGGGGATGCTTTGTAAAAATTGGCAAAGTTCAAAATTAGTTCTGGGTGTACTCGTATGTGGTAGTCAACAACCACTCTCAAATAGACAGAGAGAAATATTCCAATTATGGATCCCGGACATTTAATTTTTTGTACTAAAGTCTTTTCTAGCAACATCAAAAACAATCTTCCTACTCCGCTAATTCTTCGCACCTCTTCCATTGGACAGAATTTCTTATCCAATTTTACTCAAAATTTCACACCTTCGCTTGGCTATTTTCCACCCCAAAAACACACATTCACCCAGTGTATAAGAGTATTGTGTGTTGGTGTTTCTAAAGGTGCTGCAAAACATTTTCCTCTTTTATTTTCAACGTGTTACTAATCAAAATCGTCCCCCATTTTAGGTGATCAATCTAAAAATAACTCTGACAAAAAAATATCCCAAAACCACATTTAAACACAGAAAAAAAAGAAGAGAACAGCGATATAGCAAAGAGAAAATATCCCCACCCACTCTCCTGCTATGAGGAAAAAGGTTTTTGTATCTTTAACACTACCGCAATCGGTCTTGTAAAACGGATCTTTTTCATCCCCCCAGGGCATCATCAAAACTTAACAACACACCAAACATCTTGTGGTCAAGAGCGACCACACACAATGGGATATAATTCACACCGCTTGGATACACGTGTATCTGAAGTGGAACTGGAATGCGAACAGAAATTTTCTCCTAATTATCCAAAAGTATCTGAATGGAAAAATCATTAGGAACCGAAAATACAGAAAAAAAAAATAATAATCTCACACAAGAGCATTATCCCGATGTTGGAAGGGAGATCTAGAAATTTGCGGTTCCATTTGTGTATAAGGTAACAAATTGCTTTCGCATCTGTGAAGTAGTTTTGGCCATTTTTCTCCCATCATACTTACACTATGCTTGTGCTACTGCTACCACCAGCTGGATGTGGAGTCCTTATTATGCGAATTGTATGTCCGGCAGGAGAAATTCCTTAAGTCCAGTAATCAATCAGTCATTTTGTGTATAATTCGCAAATGGTTTGGTTTTATTCATCCGATCCACATGATGGGGAAAACTATGTAAAAGAGGAAGAGTAGTGGCACGGTTGTGTAGGTTGTGTAGGTTCCCTGTGTTTGCGGTTAGATAATGCAATTAATTTAAAACAATAGATTACAACAAATTGATGTGGTGTGTAGTATTCAACTGTAAGAGGGCTTTCGTATTTTGTTGTCAATTGGAAAGTTGGGTCTTCGAAGAAATTCTTGTTAATTCAATTTTCGATTCTGGCTAGGGACACAAACAGGATATACATACGTATATGCAACCGTAAGAGAGATAATGAATTGCTGGTCAAAGTTGGTCGTTAGGTTCAGAAACCTATTTTACTAGGAAATATCATTTACCAAGTTAATGTAAGTATGAGTGGTTAGGAAGTGCCAACAAAAGTTGATTAATCACATCGTATACCAAATGTATTTAGGTTTATTTAAGTTCAATCTTTAAATTTATACTTTACTTGAAATGTTCCTTTACACAGTAAGTAATATTTGTTTAAAAAAAAACTACCCTTTCAATTTGGTTTGAAAGCTTACTAATTTACGTATCTATTCCACAGATAATCTACAAAGAAAAATCTTCTTCGATTCGGAGATTTTCATTCCACAAAGATAATAAAATTACGCACGGAGTGGTCGTTATTACATTTCCTACCAAAAGGACATCCTGAGGGGAAAGCAATTATCCGGCAATTGCTGTGAGTAACTTTGCATTAAGTAATTTCATCATAAAAAACAATGACATTAATTTGTATTTGTCTGGCTTATCCGTTTGCCTTATTTTATTTTACTTCTGTGATATACGGATAAGATAATGGAATTTTATTGCGAATTTCACCGTTAAGTAATAATTGAACAGTACGTCCATAGTGCTTACTAGGGAAGGAATATTAAAATATTTATATGGGTCTTTAATAATTAAGCAAGATTTTTGAGAATTAGCACATAAGAACTTTTTGAGAGGTCATTATATTTGGCACATACTACGTTAATTGTACTAGAGTCACACGTCATTAAGTTTATATTGAGAGGTCACATGTGGTATATATAAAGCGGCGCTGCATAGAAGAAGAAGAAGAGCTCTACAAGCAGAGGAAAAAAGAGGAACATCGACTTCTCAGAAAGAAAAAAAGGAGCATGAGAAGCGCTAGATCGAGGAGATTGAAGGACTCTTCTGTCACGCAGAATGAACCATTCAACAGTGATGATGATAATCAAGATTACCGTCAACCCGATCAGAATGAAGTGAGGGTAGCGATATCTAAACTCAAATCCAACAAAACTGCTGGAGCCGACGGCCTTGCCGCCGAGCTTTTCAAAGCAGGAGGGTACCTCAGCGTCGTTTGCCCGATCCTAAAGAAAGGAGACCCTCTGAGCTGCGCCAATTACAGAGGTATAAGTCTTCTCAACATCGCATATAAGATTCTGTCTGCTGTATTATGTGAACGCCTAAAACCGATCGTCAACAACCTGATAGCTCCTTATCAGTGCGTTTTTAGGTCCTATGATGCATATGATAGCGTGTATAGAACAGAGTTATACAGAGTCATGTCTAGTCTTGGCTAGACGATGGAGAATTCCCGCTGTAAGTAAGTATGGAGGTTGGTTCACGCTTGGGTAAAAAAAAAGAGGACGTTTGGCAACTCTACCTAGTAGCATAAATGATGGTAGGAAATTTTCTATCAAACCAAAGAATTTGAAAAAACTTCTGTATGTTTGCACCTATAGTAAAAAATTTAATTCTATTATATTACCTATATATATATATATGTACATATACTCAGCGTCACTCTGGTATATAGAGGACGTTGCTAATAAGGTGGGCCAGCTGCATAGGACTTTGTTCTCTGCATCAAGTAAGCAAGCAACAAAGGGTCAATTTTTCCCCAATTCCCAGCCGTTCGTGGATTGTCCTTTTTAACCTATGTAGGACTCATGAATATCCTTCGCTGAATGAACTTCAAATTTTAAAGTTTAATGTAAGCGTAAATGTTAAACACGTGTTGTTATACATAAAAGCCTCCAGATGTTTATCTGTTCTTTTTATAATGCACAGGCTTTCCATCTAGTACAATAATAATAAAATAAAAGAAAGGTTATACCTGATTAGGAATCAGGTTAAGGTACTATGTCTCCCTCGCAAGGAACAGAATAAACTCTCAATGCACTGTAAAGAAGACTTAATCCATCGTTATAATAGAGGGATCTCCACACCTTAACAAGAGAATACCGCTAAGCTAAAACACCGTGATGAAAAGAGCTACTTAAGGATTTATTACATGTAAATATAAGACCATGGTATATCTAGATTAGTCCAAATAGAGCAGAGCAAAGATAAAGTTTCCTGATTTATAGACCCAGCCATATCAAGCCGTGCATTTCCTTCACACTGATACCGCAACCCCCACATGTAAACTTGCCCAAGTAAAACTAGTAAAACATTCACCACTCATCCTATACATATTTGCCTGCCATTTGCATAGGATAAATAATGCGCCCTGCACACCAGGAAGTCTATTGGTACGTATCACATTTTTGTGCAATCACTATCATTTCAATTATTTCACGAATATCCTACCGAATTGAATGGCTGTGTACTCGTGCTATTGAAAATCCAAACATAAAGGAGTCACAAGTCCTTCCGATTCTTATATCCTTAAGCAATTGTCATATCCTGCGAGACCTAACGATCGAGGTGGTTAAGGGAGTACGAAAACAAAAAAGAAGCAATATAATGAAGGCACAATCACAAGCACAAGCACCTCCTAAGAAAACTGAGATACTTTTTATTGTTTCAGTATTAAGCCGGAGGTGTGCAGAAGGGTAAGTTTCCGGAGCGCCACATTATAATAAAACGGTAATAAACCACATTGCGGATGGAAGTGTGTATGTCTATGCCAGTCAAGTTGGTTGCTTGTGTTTCAAAGAGTTACATCGAAAACTGCTTGTTGAAAATACGAGTATCTTCGGAATTTATTATGCTACCGCCACCATACATCTAGCCATATATTTACACATGTAAATAAATTTAATAGAGCTGACTAGAGGTATAGTGGCAATAAAAAGTGAGCATCATCTTCAAAAAAAAAAATGAGTTCAAGGATGTGCTCTGCAGATGTACGTACATATGTAGAGAAGCGTTGCTTTGCATTTACAAATAATAGAGATAAGTTTGAGTTGCTTAGAAATTAGGCAAGAAAAACGGAATTTGCGGGACAGCAATCATTGTTTTAAAAAACTAAGAACTAAGACCGAGAATGCATCGAAAAATAGTTATTAGCAGTACAGAGGAGTATTTTGTGTCTGAGGAGAGTACAGTAGTAAAGTTCGCGTTTTCAATTTTTTTCTACTCACCTTTCAATTTCCCAGTTTACAAGGTGCTTTAAAATGATCCCATCACTTTCAAGGACAAATACATGACGCCGTTTTGTTTTTTATTTAATGCAAATATATTCTTTGCATTTCCTTGTATAAATATGTATGTGAAAGAAAGAAAGAAGTATTCCCGTTTTCACAGGAATTTTTCTTCTTCTGTCAATCCGCCTGAGAACTTTAGAACTTGCAATATGGTTTCGTTGGGCCATCAACTGGGTTAACCCCGAGGTATCTCTTACTCTCACCACACTGGATGAATAATGCGGAGTAAAATTCCAAACCTCGAAATTGACGTTCAACTGATCAACACTAGATGAAGATTTTATCCCATTTCTTACTTCATACCTCATTGCTCTCTTCCATAAGGTCAGTTTTACCCCGGGGTAATTGCACCAGTGTATGATGGCTCATTCAATGAAATAAGGATGACAATATATTAAATTGTTTTAAAGGGAGTAAAACCAGGACGAGAGGAGTGCGGGAGTATAGTCGATGAGAAGGGGGTACGAATACTCCCTAAGTTGTACCTTCGTCAAACCTGGTTATAAGATTACACTGAAGGCACTGTGTGGCACTTAGCGTCGCGCCGCCCCGTCCTGTTGAAACCACGTTTCGTCGGTATCCATATCGTCCAATTGGAGCCAAAAGAAATTCGTTATCATTTATCAATAGTGCTTGCCATTGACGGTGATTTCCTGGCCAACATCATCCTCAATGAACTATGGACCGACAGTTCAACATCTACGCCAAACAGTGACTTTCACTGGATGTATTGCAATTTGTTGAACCTTGTGTGGATTATTACCGTCACAAATTTGACAGCCTTCATGTTGATTTGGCAAAACAGATTAAGTAAAGAACAGTCCATTTGACAGATGTAGCATCAACAATATGGTCGCAATTACTTGTCAAAATTTGGAAATCCCTATTGGAAAAGCCGTTATGTTTATTAATGTAGCCGCTTATATAGAAGCTCTAAAGAAGTTTGAGTTTGACATCCTTGATATAGAAGAGCGAAAAAGTAGGTCTGCCGATTCTGTTTGGCTGGCTGTTTGTCTGCAGCAGCCCAAATGACTTGGTCGGTTTGCTTCAGACTTCTTATCTGAGATATGCAGGGTCACAATTTGGTGCAAAACCGAAATTTGACAAATATCGGATTTTCTTGACAACCACCCTAACTATTTTGATTAAATTTCATATTTGAATTAGTCTAGACCAGTGATTCCCAACTCGTGGGGCGGGAACCCCAGAGGGTACTCGGGGACGATTTGAATTGTGAATTTTCGATGCAAGGAATGTATTTATACTGAAGGCTTCATCACTTGTTACTAAAGTGTGTGGGCATTCCAATCCAATAATCAAGAAATGGACCTCGTCGCTGACTATGATTTTTCGACCGAAATTTGGGTCAAAACTCGATTGCTCGAGAGTCCAGTCAGCGGAGATGCGGCGTAGTCTATGGTCATTAACTTTGAGCTCCTGGGTCAATTGAATCTTATGCCGCGCTGCCTGGCCAAGTCATGACCCAAAATTCGTCTGGAAATGGCTAAGTTCTTGTGCGTTCAAGTTCACGGATAGCGAATATATTTTCTGAAGATCTTGCGATTGTTGACTGAACCGGTATACTTAAATTTATCCGCCATGTTGCGAATAGTCCTCTGGGAAGGACAATTATGGCGACCGTAAAAGGGGCGTAGTCGTTGTTCGAACCAACAATTGTTGTTCAATCTTTTGCGCAAGTTGTAGCACATTATGACTTTTTGTGTTAATTTTGCAAAACAGATTTATTAAAACAAATTAAATTTAACAGACGTAGCTTGAACAATATGGCCGCAGTCATACGAGTATATCAAAGTTGGGTAATTCCTATTGAAAAGAATGAGCTTCAGTGGATCGCTGTGTGGCAACTACCACTTACAACACCTTACTCATTCATTTTCAACCAACAAGGTGCAAGTCTTACCTTAAAAAAAATTAGATTTTTTTTAGTTTCTTGTAAATATTTTACAGAAGCGTTGACGACTGTAACCTGACCTTAAAAGTTACATTTCATTTTATAATTTTTCTACAATAGCTTTCCTTTTGGCAGCAACTGTTTGCGTTGTTAATGCTGTCCTTATAGCATACAAGGAAACATTTTCTATTTGTTCTTTCCCATCCTTAGCATACACCTCTTGTTTCGTAATAAATCGTTGCTCTCAGATTTCGGCATGCAAACGGAACAAAAAAAAAAAAGAAAAACCGACAAGCACTGGTCCTCGTTCCCTTTCTATTTGCACCATGACAAGAGTAACGTATCCCACCACAGCAGCTCTGCTGTTTGTCTATTTGTTATTTTCGTCGAAGATAAATGGTCCCGGTATCCCAGTTCCCAAGATGCCGCCAGGGTATGATTTTATGGGCGGGATGAGCTTTTTTTTTTGTGAATTTTTGGAGGGAATACCATGTCGGCTATCAGTGGTTCTGTGATAAAAGTGAGAGAGCAGAGTGTGGCATCCTTTTCAATATGTATTATCATTTATTGTCGACTGGTGGTGCTGGTTCCTGTTGGGGCTCCTATCACTTCTTTAAGTAAACACACGTGGTGTTAATTTGATTTTTCTTTTAGGACCCGGAGCACGGGCAGACGTCACACATTGGATGTGGGGTACATTTTTTTGTTTCTGAGTGACTCAGTGTATTTGGAAAAGACAAAAACTGTGGTAAATATGGTTTTTAAATTGTCATTACCAGCAGATGGTCTCGAAAGACGCAGATGGCGTTCGCTATCGGTTAACAGAAAACTATTACGGAATATATTACAGATTTTTTGTCATTTTGAAGTGAGATAATGATGGTGATGGTAATAGGGATATAATAGCTACTTCCTTTGACTGATAAATATTTGGTCAAAGAAGATGTCTTTATGACATAACGATATATTGTACTTATTACCTATATCAATATAAGATTATACTACAGATATAACCGAGTGTTTGTTTCGCGCGTCGGCAACGATGTCGTCTAGTAGTTTCAGATAGCCCGCCAGTGGGGCTGCTGTAGAAGTACAAACCTTTTAGCCTTGCAGATACGAAGTGAAGCGGGTGGCCGACTGCCTGTAGAGTATGGTTTCAATATGTCCATATAGCTGGTTTTTTTGTGATCGTTGCTGTGTTGAGCTTGGATAGCTTCGCAGATGTCTCTCCTAGTGGTCAATTCGTCGAGGTCTTTTATTACGACCGTGGATCTCTGTGTTAGGGTGCCAATATCCGGCTCCGCGCCAAGGTTTTCGCTTATTATTCTCCTAAATTGCTCGGTTTTGTCGCAAGATTCATGTAACTGAAACAGCAAGTTGCCATTCTTGGTACGGCTAATCTTTATGACCGATTCTCCTAGATTGTGGAGCATGAGGTCCGCTTTAACCCAGCTGAGTATTTCGGCGAAGGAAAGTTCTCGCTTCCCTGTCACCAAGATTGCGTCTGGTCGCTGTTTTACTTTGGCGGTCTTGCCTTGTGTCATTTGGTCCTTTTTGTTTTTATGAACTTTCGACCAGGCATTGCCGTCGCATATTGCCTGTTCGTTGTTCATCACACTGCCGGATTTTAGGCTCTTCATAGCCTGCTCATCATTCGTCGCTTTATCGCTTCTTTTGGGTTTGGCCTTTGCCTCTTTCCCGGCTTTTTTGTCCTTCTTGCACTCCACTTCCGCTCGGATCGGGCTTTCGTTTGGGGCCCGTGGACGTCTTCAGCCATGGGGATGTTTGCAAGGCGTTGTTCTTGCGAATGACTACTTTGGGCTTGTCGTCATGCATTTCGATCGCTGAAAGTTCATAGAGCGCCTTTTTCGATTCAGCATTTCCACCAGACTTTTTATTTGCTCCTCTAGTCTATAAAAGACGGAGAGCTGTGAGTTTGGATCCAAGGCAAGTACCGTACTTCTTTGGGAAGTCGCATCTTTTCAAGGGCTCAGGTAGCTCTCTGACTGACGACCTTTGTCCAATTGAGCTCCACCTGAAGGATTTTTTACCGCTAACAGTGTTTTCTTCATGTTGGTTTTGATTTTGATCGTTTGTTGTTATCATTTCTATTGGGTTCCTACTCAAAGCCACTATCAATGCTGGGGTGTGTAGTCACCTAGCGATCCCATGGTTTTCTATGCAAGCAGTGAGGTCATGCGAGGGTTGACATAGACCCTTATGGGGTTATGTGTCGTAGCCAGATCGGTGTAAACCAGAAATGTTACATCTGGACCTACACCACGAACTTAATGGCGACTAAGCATTGAATGTACTTTGAGGCCTGCCAAGGGACGGGGGCGCTTGCAGCATTAGCCTGAAAGGCATTTCAACATAGTTGCACTCCTGCTTACTCAGTTAACAGAATAATGCAAACGTCAGCCCACATGTCTATCATTTTGAAACGTTTTTCCAGTTTACCATAATTACGACCTTACTGGGCTCAGTCGTAATGCCTAGGACGGCGGTTTCAATGGCTGATATCAGTGGAACTATGGATTCCCACGGTGCTACTTTCTTGCCCGAGGGCCAGGAGGTAGGTTAGAACATAGTTGAAGACGGTGCCGACTTGTCTTGTCGCAGAAAGTTCGCAGGGGTTACTGTGCCCTTTTCAGCCGCGTTTTTCTCTCTCCTGTGAGGCTGCCATTACTGACACTCCTGATTTAATAAATAATTTAATATTTCTCTACAAACTGAGGAAAATATTGATAACGAACATAAAATCTGTAATCCAAAATCATAGCCAATTTTTGGGCACTTTTATCATTATTGTAATTCCTTTATGTGCCATGTCAAAAGTTACTTAGATCATGATAACCCTTTTTATTTCCCTTTCTGATTCTCAACAATCACAGAACCATATTTGGAATCTATGTATGTAACTATATAATCCATCAACAATCTCATTCAAATGCTCAATGCTTTTTAAAGTAACACAAATCCTATTTTGCCAATCCGTTCCATCTCCGACTTCACAATGACATGTTCCCTGACTAGTAGTTCCATTGTTCCCTCGTAACCCTCGTGAGCTGAAATCTATCTAAAACCCGATTAGGATTTTAAATACTGAATAGTTACAATCGATTCAGATCCCCCCCACCGACGAATCGTTTCATTTGCATTGAATTACCTGGCTTAGAGATCACAGAATTAAAGCTCCTTTGTGTGCATAGAAAGCCAAATCGTCCCAAGCGAGTATGAATTCGAAAAGGTTCTTTTTATATAAATTATCTTTATCACCCGAATGCGTCGCAAAAATGCAATTAGAGGGGCTTTCTTTACGTCGAATGTTCACTAAAATACATAGGTACATGGAAGTATACTTATACCATCCTTGGGGGGCGGTGAATAGCATTGTTATTACTATATTCAGGCCACAGAAAGGGACTTCGAATAAGGACGCCCGCCGCCGTGACCGGCTTTTGCAAAGAACTCGTAATTTTAATGAGAGTAATTTAATTTTTGGGATTTTTATTTCTCCCTTCTTTTTTTTTGTTATCACATCATTTTCGAGAGTATTAAGCTCTTGATGGCGGGAGTAGTGGTGGTGAATATCGTTCGATACAGTTATTTTTGGGAAAAGAAACAAATTGTATCTACTTTCTCCGACATTAAATTCTTGAATACTTTAAGACTCAGAGTTTTGTCAAGGCATTCTAAATTCTTCGTTTTTTAAGGATTCAATACAGAAAATAGGAAAAAGGAAGGCTATTTTAGCTTTCGGCTTTATAAAAAATAATGTTCAGGAAGTGATTTATTGGCTGGAACGTGGGGTTACGAAGTGTGAGGGTCAGAGTTCAAATCCAAACAAAACGTATCTTTTACGGCCCACATCTTGCGAACACCTGACAAACATTTAAAGGCTGAACTATAACACTGAGGAACAATTTAAGAAAAATTCTGTTGTTGAATAAGTGCGCTAACTACAGAGACCTAGCGCTTGAAAAAGGAGCTAAGGTATCCTACTTTCCATCAAGAGAATTTGCTTTCGAAGAGACGGTGACTTTGCCTATAGCGCAACTGAATGACGACTGTGGCTATTGATAGCTCAAAGCCGAGCTTGAAGTGTGTCCTCCTCCACAATGGAAACTTATTTGGTGCAGTCCCAATAGGCAACTCAGTTTGTTTGCGTAAAGAATATGAAGATATAAAGAAAGTCATTGAATTGTTGAGTCTGT
Organism: Chalcosyrphus nemorum; assembly: GCA_949716465.1. Classification (NCBI taxonomy): domain Eukaryota; kingdom Metazoa; phylum Arthropoda; class Insecta; order Diptera; family Syrphidae; genus Chalcosyrphus; species Chalcosyrphus nemorum. Next base: position 88,111,318 of record OX454332.1, read on the forward strand.
GTTGACCTTAAAATGGTATACTTCCTTCTTGGCCAGCAACGCGGATCTACCAACTATCCCTGGTTTTTATGTATGTCGAGATCTGAACTCAAACCTGGTGACCCAAACAATCTATATCAGTCACATGTTGATAGAAAGAATATTATATTTTTAACTCTGCAAATAAAACTGGACCTCATTGTTAAAGCTTTGCCAACTGAAGGAGAGTGTTTCAGGATTTTCTCGCCTGTCTTTTGAGAAGATAAAGGCCGATGGTCCACAGATTCAGTAACTCATTAAAGATGAACATTTTATTGGGACAATGACAGAACTCCAAAAGAATGCTTGGTTGAAATTCAAAAACGTTATTAAAAACTTTCTTGGGAATATGCAAGAAGAGAATTTTCCAGCAAGTTAAAAATAATTTCAAATTGCTTGGTTGCAACATAAACATCAAGGTTAATTTTCTGCATAGTCGTCTTGTTGACTTTACGCAAAATTTAGGTGGAATCAGTGATGAGCAGGGTGAGCTATTCTACCAAGATCTAAAGATCGGGGAGGCACTGTACCAAGATAGATGGGAATAGATGGGAAACCGACACAATGCCTCGGATAAGGATGATAACACGTTTACAACCTTTGGCTATCGTACCCGGACAAAGATTGGTTTCTGGAATGTTAAGACACTCCTTGATTCTCAGAGTGAAGGACCTCAGAACGCCAGATTGCTTCAACTTGAGCATGAGTTCATTCGATATAAGCTGGACATATTGGGAATAAGTGAGATTAGATTGTTAGAGTAACAATTCCCAACGCGTAATACTGTACTACTATACTCCGGAAGGCCAACCGGAAGTCCCCGTTGGACTTGGACTGCTGGTAACACCTACAGCACGCAGAGGCCTAATCTCCTCGCAGCCGCACGGTGACAGGATTTTAACGACAAGATTTCGGACGAGAGTACATCGCGTCACCATTATACAGTGTTACATCTCTACGGCGACATTATCATTTTGATGGGGGACCTGAATACCAAGTTAGGCAGCGACAACGAAGGGCTCAAACATGTTATGGGACGGCACGGATTAGGCAACCGCAATAACAACGGCAAACGATTTGTTGACTTCTGCAACGCAAATCGTCTTGTCATAGGTGGCACCATATTTGAGCACAAGACCTGTCATAAAATTATTTGGGTGTCAACTGACAGGCAAGCAACCTCCAACCAAATAGACCATTTTGCCATCAGTCGCCGTCATAGAAATGGTCTTGTAGACAGCCGAGGACCGGACATGAGGTTGGTACAAAATCACCATCTAATGATAGCTACTGTCCAATTACCCACTGCTGCCATTCGAAGATCTGACGACGCAAGAATACCTAGGTTTATTGTAGACCGGCTGAGAGTTCCCACAGAGCACCAAGAACTAAGGGACCATCTCTCACGTGAAGTGGAAACAATCAGCAGCTCATTGCCCGCCACCATCCAAGACCATTGGTGTGCTGTAAAAACTGTTTTCACATCACGTGCTGAAAGGATTGTCGGTCCATCGCAGGGAAGCTATAGGGCGTGATTTTTCGAGGATACCTGGAGAAGGATCAACGAACGAAAACAGCTAAGAGGTCGAATTGCAGCAGCTTCAGCAGCAGGGAGGATTTAGCTAGAGTCCCTATATCGCATGAATATGAGAGAAGTGCAACGTAGCGTGAGACATGATAAGCGCAATTATATCAATGCGGCGGCCCCGTAAGCTGAAGAAGCAGCAGCGAGGTGCGACAGCAGAACCGTTTACAGTAAAACCTCTCTCTACGTATAAAGAAAAAAGTAACCGAAACTCGACGAAACTGAGCGGAAAGTCATAATGGATTCAGTATATGTAAAAATCATGTGTATTCGCATGACTACATAAAACAGCGTCCAGGGCCTTAATTCAATTATGGTTGGCCCTTTAGAAGAATTGCAATAACACGAGATCTGTACTTATTAACTGGACACAAGACTTATAATAGTTATATAGAAAAGAACCTAATCACTACAAAATGTGTCTTTTAATCCGTTGAGTACAAGTGCACAAGTACGTACACATATCACACATAAAAAACTAATGACCCAATTATAAATATTTGAGACAATTAGTCTGTTTTCTGCTCCCAAATAAAAAACACGTGCCCCAATAGACAAAACTTTATTGAATACCGGAAATGTCCGACATTCAGATCGAAAAAAAGAGAGAGGACCGCGTTCAACAAACAGTTCTTCACTGTTTGTTCATACTTCAATCTTTAAAGAGATCCGCCAATCGATAAGATTTTATTTATGCTGCTTGAGTCAATTAAAATTGCGTACCCTGCAATATTTTTAATTGGTAATTTTCCGTCACCTTATCACTTCCAGAAGAAAAGATACTAATAGCCACTGTTTTCTTGTTTATGTACCTATATACATCTGAGAAGACCCAATTAAATCATTTGCAAACCCACCTTTACAATTAATGCCTACAATTTGCGACGCAAAAAATTAAAGGTCATTCCAAAGATACGAGTATATACAAGCACAACAAACTATAAATAAAATGTTAAATTAACATAATTTAAAAAGACGCGCATCCCATCAATGTCCTTTCTTGTTTGTCCTTTTTTTCTTTTTTTTCGTTTTCCTTTGGTAGATAAAAAATCGCACCCAGGATGTTCGTCAGTCAATTCGGAACCCTTTTTCTCATTTTACATTTTACCCCTTTTACGACAGCAAAAAAATCGAAAATTGGAAGAATCGCGACTTAATCAATTTATTTTCTGACAAAACCAGGTGAGCTGGAGCGTTATAGCTTTTGTCCGTTTTTTGATGGGCTAATTTCCCATCTAGGAAAATGGAACACGACATAGAAGGATAAAGGAGAAAGTAAGATGGAATTAAATTATGAATACAATTTGTTTGTACCGAAAATGCTCCGCCTGCATCTGTGATGTGTTTCTATTTGAGTACACGAGCAGTGTTTTCAAACTTTACCTGTTGAGACCTGATAGTTTGACTTGTTTTACTATCTTTCGGCTGGTTATGGACAGCGTAGTTCTTTAATTTGTAACGCACCAATTACATCACGCACTGTTCCGGACTACGGACTCCGGACTTCTTTTTGTGCAGATATTTAAAAAGCTAAGTGTACGCCAGCAAGCCTCAGACCATTGACGAGTTCAAGGAAAACATTCGTGCCGAAGACCTAGGCAATTCCCCCTTACTGGCACCTTGGAAGTATGAGTGGTTAGGTTTCACCTTGAATTTTCAAGAAATGATGGCAGTGGACATCTTGTGTGCACAGCACCTCGTTACCATCATGGTCTGTCTCGCGAAGAAGTGTGCCCAAATTGAAGCGAAAAATATGGAAGCTTCTTATCAAAACAACTTGACAACTGGACAAAAAACGTCCATAGTAGAAGAAACGCACATTTTGTCGTTCCCAAAGTTCATTAAAAGTGCTCAAGGCTAGCTTCTTGTCGAAGACGACAAAATTCTTCACAGCTTGCAAGAGTATTATGAAAAAGTTCTGATTGAGCAGTTTCCCCACACACCATGAAGAAGTTTCCGATATTACTGTCGAAGAAGCAAGATATTCTGTTAAACATTCCACAAAAACAAAAAGCACTTCTGGCAAAATATGGGAGACATTCCCCCAAATTCTTGAACTCGAATACGACATATTCGCATTTAGATATTACAAAGTCGTAGAAGTTTTCATAAGATACGACTATGATCAAATGTGTTCATCAAATGTTGTGTTCTCTGAATTCGATATTAGTTTTCGTTGTTTTTTTCGTCCAGCTTCGTCCAGAAGAGTTTGTGTTAGCCATTGTGCATTTCCGGAACACTCTTACTTCTTTATGACAGCAGTAGCATCTAGTGGCGAGATGCATCGGCTGTGATAGCAGTGTAAAGTGCTGCCAAATTTATTTTTATCGAAAAGTCATCTAGTGGCTAATAGTTAAGCGAGGGTAGTTGAGTTTAGGAAGCACTGAGAAATTAAAACCCCACAAATGTTAGTTTTGAACTGAACCTCCTTAGCATATACAGGCTATGTGTCTAGGGAACTTATAAAAGTTTAGGCAGCTCAGGATATGGGAATGGCGAATGAGTCTGTTTAGACGATTACTTCTCTTTCAGTTTCAGGTCATTGCTTAAAAGTTGAGAAGAACTTTTATTTTTGCTTCCTCAAACTTAACAATTTAATCCATTCTCGAAAATGTTTCTTTCTTTATTTGCTGGGAGAGTAACCGTAAAAAAGATATAATTGCTACTCGTGCTACTAGCTTTACATCATATAGTTTTGTGATTTTAAATCTGTGGCACTAGAATGATGGTTGTTGTTTTGAGCCAATACAATACAATATCAGTTTCTATCACTGAATGATTGAATGGTTGATTGGAATGACCGAAACACTTTTGAAACCAATACAATAACGACTCGGTTACCAACCGAATGAACGAATGACACAGCTCTAATTCCTTGACACATGGAATGTTTGCGTCACGTTATGTCGACGCAACGCTACTTTGCATCACGGTTCTTGTATTTGCTTTACAATCCAAACCCTACAAATGTTATAATATGTCACCGGCATATGTCACATTGGCGTAAATTTCGGCTCGTTTTCCATATTTTTTTAAGAATATCATATAAACTCGAATTTAGCAGTTTTTTAAGTGAAAAATGTCCCTGATTCTGAGAACGGCAAGGCCATCAATAGCACTAGCAGTATAATTTACCATCTGACTATAATTTACAATCTTTATTCAAAACTACTTTGTTACAGCAGAGGTTCTTCTCTACTAAGGGAATCCCGAAAAATATCCTTGAGGATACGATAACTGCAAAACAACAACAGGAAAATGGTGTAATATTTGACAAGAAACCATTTAAAATCACCCTCGACAAAGGTAAGCTTGACTTAGTCGCCAATCCAGTCAATTTTAATGCTGGAATGCTAGACCACATCCAATGGTGTTTACATAATCAACTATACATGTCGCTTTCATTGCAGATAAGGTTTACAGTTGGTGTTTGTGCGGAAAATCCAAAAGCCAACCATTATGCGATGGAACCCACAAGAATGTTTACTTAAAGATCAAACTTCGGTGAGTATTTATGTCAGTTTTAATAAGTACTTGAATAAATTGGAAATTTCCTTTAGGCCGATTCGCTTCCAGGTTGAAAAGTCCGGTGACTATTGGCTTTGCAATTGCAAGCAAACAAAACACAGACCATTCTGTGATGGAACGCACAAGCAACCACATATTCAGTCGGCGGTAAAATAAGTAGTCGTGCCACTCAACTGAATTAGGAAATGAAATAATGACCGAAAGCCTTCTCGCCAAGATTGTTCTTTTTTTTTTTTAATTAACAAACAAATGCCTAGTGAACAATGAGCTAAATAAACACATGTTGCATTTTTTTAGAAGTGTACGATGGACCTTTAAATTTTTCTTGAAATGAATCTCCGAATTGTGATTTGAATGACAGTAGGTATGTACATGTAAACTTTCTTGTTTGCTGAACAACAGAAAGTAATTGATGGGTATCGAGGAACTGCACATAAAAGTCAAACACAGCAGCAGTCCACGGATTGTTTGTCCAACACAGAAAGTACCTTATTGATGGCGTATAGAACCAAATAAAGTTAGAATTTTGCTTTTATGTATGTGACTTAGCCCTGCAGAGAATGAACATTATTTCCTATAGTATTTACTAATTGTTCCATGAGAGGCAAAGTGATTTCTTATGAATTTCGGCCATATATTAGTATATTTTTGGTATTTTCCATAAAACATTATTAGAAAATTGTCTATAAAATCGCGGAAAATATTTAAATCTAGTCTTGTTGAAAGAAAAGGGTATGTAGTTACCATAAAAAGAACATTTTTCGAATTTGAGCAGTCTTGTTAGTAGGCAGTTACCACAGCTATTTCCGTTTGGAAAGGATGAATACCACGATAAGAGGGTTTTATGTTATTCTTCTAAAAAATTAACTTGGCCGCAAACCGGCGTTAATACTTTTCATCTTTAATAATTTTTACTACACTGGCTTCATAAAGTAAGCCCCTGTATCGGCTGGTAATAACCGACACAACTGAAACTGTTCGAATATTCTACTTTCCTAGGGCTTTAATGAATTGCAGCAATCAATGCGCAGCTAAGATAAAGATAATCTATGTAATTGCTGATTCCAAAATCGAACAACAAGCATAAGTCCAATGAGCCTTCTCTTTTATTACTGCCGAAAAACAGAAATATCACCCTATCTCAACTTTTGACAGCGACTGCGCTCACGTCCATCAATGCTTGTGCGTTCAAGAAAAGTAAATCACAGTCGCGCGAGCTGCCTGGAGTAACTTTACAGGTTGCCCTAAAAGAGCCCAATGTTTCTGTGAATTGAACAAATTTAAATTTAATTTTCAATATAAATGTTTCTTTTTTTTTTATTAATAAATATAAAGTAGCATCCTGTTTTGTAGGTCAGTGTGCTATGTAACCCATAAGCTCTTGCATATCCGTTGCTGTTACTTGCACCTGAATATATGCAGTGATATTTAACTAATTAAAGTACTTCTTGCGTGGGTCAGGGCTTCTCAAACGCTTCTAAAATTCAGGCAATATTATGAAAATTATATCGATAGCCTTTCGCACAAATGAGTTAAGTGCTTGAGACCTTACAGATAGCTTTTAAGATTTAGATTTCAGTAGTCATACGGCTCTTAGCAAATATTTGAAATGGTGATGGCCTTATTAACAGGAAATGGACGAATTCGATAGACTCTAACATCTAAACTCAAGCACCTCGACTACGCCGATGATATTTGCTTTCGGTCTCACAAAATAATGGCCCTTCACCAAATGACAGCAAATGTAGAGAGGGAAGCAGACGTCGTTGGGCTGAAAATTAACTCGGCAAAAACAAAAATGATCAGCCTAGGACCAAACTCATGAACTCATTATGTATGCATTGCCGGACAAACGGTTAAAAGAGTAGAGAGTTGGAAATATTGTCTCAATCGATGAACCGATCTGGATATAGACAGCCAAATAGGTAAAGCAAACTCTGCGTTTGGGATGCTATCCACAGTTTGGCGAAGTAATGCAATTAGCTTAAACGCCAAGCTACGACTGTTCCATTCTAACGCTGAATCCGTGCTGCTATAAGGATGTGATACCTGAAGAGTGACCGTCACTATCACGAGGAAGCTGCAAACGTTTGTCAATAGGTGCCTTCTTTTTCTGGCCAAACCGTATCTCTAACGAACAGCTTTATCAGAGGGCGATGACGAAAGTGGCAGTGGATTGGACACACTCTCCGAAAGGGAGACAGATAAATATACTGCATTTACAAAGCAACCATTTGACGTCTTTAATTAATTCAAGCGACGATATATATTTATTTTATTTATTCTTTTACCACCCTTCTTTCAAATTACATGTGTATACAATAAATATTTTTTTTATTTTAATTCACATAATAATACAACATTATAAATATATTTTATAGCGATTTATACTTTATCTACTACGCTCAAAAAAACTTCGCACACATTACTTTATTTTATTTTTTATTTAGTATATCTGTTACGTGAATATTTTTCTTTTTATTATTCTTTGTACAATAAATAATGAATGTATGTTTTTTTTCAATTTAAAAATAATACTTATGTTTTCCGTGTAATGCAACATACATATAAAGAGAAGTTTACATTTTTTTCGTATGTCTTTTCTATTCGATGTTAACTACATTTTGAAGAAGAAAAATATACGATATATTATTAAAGAATATTTCCGATAGATTTAATTGATAACGCATCTGATCTGGATATCGGTAGTTGTGGTGTTTAAAAAAAAATAGAATTATGTGTTAAATTTAATAAGGCAAAATGAGCATTATACTTTTAATATTGACTTGAATGATTCTTGTTATATTATAGACACATAAATATATCACAATTTAAAGTTGACGTTTCGGACCTCTTTTAAAAGTACGTATGCATAGAATGTAAGGCAACATAGAATGTACGGTTGGTAGAAATATTTTTCCATGTGGTACAATCACCCCAATTCTTGAACTCGAATACGACAGTCGAATCCGACCATAGTCACATTACGTATCAAAATATGACTTTGATCGCAAAAGATACGACTGTAGTCGGCTTGCGACTATCGTATTCGAGTTGAAGATGGAGTGAATATTCAAAACCGACAGTAACTTGATTAGCTTAAAACTTAAGAAATAAGCAGAGCTTAAGGATTGAGAAAAATAATGTACATATGCATATGTAAAACAAGTATCAGTCATCCATATCATCAATCAGCAGCTTAATGATAGAAATATGGTCTTACACAGATGAGGTGTTCAACTTTTTCTATTTAAGCATGATTTGGAAAAACGATGTGCATTTCAGTTCTTCCGAATACATATTTAATCACCTCTATTACAGAATCCATTGTTACGACTACGAATCCGGATTTCAAAATTCTTGGCAAAATGTCTTCTACGAAAGATTCTGCTATAGTACTTTCGTAATTCGTCGAAAAACTCCTATTACGACGGATTCTGTGATAGGGGTGAATATATTTGAATTTTTTTGTTAAAATTATAATTTATTGCAAACAAAAATCGAAATTTCCAAGCCGCTTGACTTACAAAGAATCATAAAATAATCAAGCAAAAATTTGTGGAAGGCAATCACAGAAATTATGCAAAAGTCGAATAAGTTTTTCTTTGTCGACATTTTTACATATGTACCTCTTAAATATACCACACGCTTATAAAGGCAATAACGATAGCTGCGTGAAAATTACAACAGTTTTAGTACGAGTACATCATGAAACATTTTTTAATAATTTGTTGACTATTAAGTATAGGGTGCCTTACTCTTTTTAAGGTTCAATAATTATTTGTACATATTGTATTTATGTACATACAGTCAAATTCACCAGAACTTCTTTAATTGTTAAATACAGCACTATGTTTGTCCAGTCGCTGCTGGTATCTTACCTAAATAACTATAAAAAACAAAAAAGTGTGGTCCTCTTCTATGACTAGACACAAAACTACAAAAAAAAAATCTTTTATGAATCCAACGTAGAACAATCCATGTTAAATCTAAAAAGAATAAGTTAAAAATGCGTGTTGATTTACTCGTAATGTGTTGGTAGTATGTATTATTTGTAGAATATTAATATAAGACATAAAACCTCAGACTAATGAACAGCATTCAAAAAATTGTATAATACAGCAATGGAAAAGTGAATTTCTCGTTAGATGTATAAAATTGAACCATTTCTACATTAAAATCAGTTCGATTTGGTTCCACATATTGGACGAATAATCGATTAGTTCAGTTACACTAAAAGGAATTGTGGAAAGCAAGTAAATTTTAGTAAATAGGTGCATATACATAATTTAGTTGTCTTGTGGTTGTTATTTTCCAATTTCTATTGAGAAGGGAACATGTGTCCCTCTCTCAAACACCGCCCTTTTACTTGGCATTAAGTGGAATACAAAACCTAATGCAAATGTCTGGTCTATATAAAAAGAATCAAGATCTTAAGTGGAAGTAAAAATCAATTTTCACTAAACATTTATCGACAATCAATGAAAATTCCTCTATTTATTGGCAATCATCGAAATGACGACAAAATACACTCACCCTTATTATCGTCGTCGTCTGTCGAAAACGACTGGCGATATCTGTCGAGTCGAGGCGCTTGAAATTTCACATAAGCTCCCTTTATACGTCCGTTCTTTACCAAGCGAACACGAGGAACGCGTGATTTTGCACGCGAAAGAGTGCACGTGTAATGACACGAGTTGTGCAATGGATTGCGCGTGTGCTCAATACCAAGTGATGGCGCGCGTTCTTCTCAGTAGAGCAAATCTTTCCCTCGTGATTGAACGCGGGAGTAAATTATTCCACAAGTACCAGTGGAAACTGTTGAACTGTTATACACTCCTGGACGTTTCAGTTTCCCGCGGAATTTCGCGCGCGATTGCCCTTTAGACACAAACACCACGCGTGTACGCTCCAAGAACGCGTGATTTCGCGATTGAAAGACTTTGCAAACAAATTTCGGTACCACGTTCCCGGCGCGCGATATTTCACTCGTTCTTTACCACACTCCAACCATATGGTAAAACTCTTGCGTGCAAAGGCCGCTATTGCGTAACTAAGACAACGCGACTAAACATTCCACATACATTTCAGACGACTTTTGTCGATCACCGACTCGGCAAAAGTCCTTAATTCCTCATCGCCAATGCCAAACACTCGTGGACGACGTCGACAATAAGGGTGACTATAAAATACACCGGAAGACTACCAATCCACGCACAGAAGTCACCAGTAAGCCCCTTAGTATCATACAAATATGTAATGCCATTTCAATACACAAAGCCAACTGAAAATATGTGTATAAAACATCTATCGAACAATAAAATAAAAAGACAAACATATAAAATAAAGAAAATGCACTTTATTCGTTTCAGTTGATTTTTTTTTTTTTGTTTTTGTTTTAAGTTGCTTTTTTCACAAAAATAAGCTTCCGATAAATGAGTGGTTGAAAGATGAAAAATAAAACATAATTTACACACTATTCCTAGATAATAGCATTTCAATTATAATATATAAAAAAAAATAAAAAAGGATTTTAAACGAGGACTTGTCGTTCTTCTTTCTCTAATCTCTTTAATTCTAATACCTGGGCTGAATGCTTTTTCTTTTCTTTCAACATGACTAAAAACAGAATTGCAGATAACTAAAAGAATCACTACACAATCTAGCAAGGACAAAATAAAAAAAAAAAAACAATGACAAAAAAATATTAATTATGTAATAATAAAAAAACATACATTCGTTTTTAATTAATTTAAATAATTTTGCTTGCGTATTATAATTAAGTATAAATATATAAGAATTCACTTGTGTTTCAATAAACAAAATTCAATTGATAATTAACTTATAAGAAAATTTATTTCTCTTTTCCGCGTTCAGTATTTTTTTCTCATTTCTTGTGGTATAATAGTGAAAGATGTTAAGTTTTAGAATTCGTTGCAAATGCAAAAAAGGAAAAACACAAAACGGAATCGCAAACGAAAAATGACAAGGATGAAAAAAAAGTAAGTATATTATATTGTTATAACAAAGGCAGGAAGAAACAATAATATAGTAGGTATCTATGTATATGTGTATAGGCAACATTAGCGTTAATATTAATAAACAATATGTTGATTTTTTAGGGTTCAAATGAAACTCCATATTTTAACCAAGTTCAATAGATTTTTTAGTAACATAACAAAGAAACAAGACAAACAAAATCATTTAATTTGTTTACATATACTTGAATATGTACATGTTTATAGAGTGATTGGTTTGTTACATGGTGTTGTGATGGTGGTGTTTGGTGTAGTTACTTTATTTCAAAAGCCTACTAATTGCTCTATTGCTTTACACTGCCGTTGCTGCTGCTGCTACTGCTAGGAGGAAGAAGGGAGGGATGATGTTGCTGTTTACTTTTTTTTATTATTTTTTTTTTTTTAGATATAATAATATGTAGTAGTTTTTAATTTGTATTTATAGTTTCTTCTCTTTTCTTCAAATATATTTATATTATCTATAATTATATCGATTTCTTTTTATTAATTTTTTTTTTGTTTTTTAGTTCTTTCTTTTGTGTTGTAACATTTCCTTCATTTTGTCGTGTCATGTTTCTGTGCAGGGTATTTAAAATTGAATTTTATAGTTTTTGTTTTTCTATACTTTTTTTTAATATTCCTCATCCTCGGGTGGTATTTCATCTGGTGGAGCAAAGCCATCCTGTGAAAATACAATAAATTTTGATTTTAAAACAGTCTTGTAAGACTTTGTTAGTTTGGTTTTATGTTATGATTTTATTTTAGTAAATAAACAGCTGTGGCGTTATAAAATATTTTTTTATTCATTCTTTTTATTCGTGAGTCTCGACGAAAAATATAATATTTAGAATTATTTCGTCGTATTAACAAGAAATCTTTAGATCATTACGATCAATTGAAACCTCATCGGTCGAACTTTGGTTTGTTGTTGTTGTTTGGCAAAGTGGTTTAACCCAATTCTAGGTTGAAATAAAATAAATAAGTAATAAACCGCGCGCCACATAGCGAAAAACTATTGACTCCCGAATGATAAATAGTGCTCATATTATGTAGGCTATCGAAAAAGATTCTTGTTCTTGTTCTTTGATTGAATTTTAGCACATGATATTAAAAACAACAGCAGCAGCTTTCAAAATCGAGTTATAAAATATTATATTTAAATGTGCAATTGGTTGTGCTGTGAATTAAAAAAAGCAAGAACCTGTAGTATGAGGCATGAAGAAAGTCACATTCATGAATGATATTGGTAATATGCTGAGTTTAGCACTAAAATTCTATCCAAAAAATGATTATGCAGTCTTCTGCAAGCTATATACTACAGGTTAATAACCACTACATCATAAAAAAAAAAAAAAAAAAACAAATTTGAACCAAAACAAATAATGGTATGTATATGAATTTATTTCCTTCTATGTGAAGCAAAATATGTTGTTCAAATGCTACAGATTTCTTTACATATAAATATACGTTTTATATATAATGGACTCTAGAGTTAGACTCTGCAGTTAAGGACATTTAAATATGTTTGTACATATGTACCAGAGAACTGCATGAATCCATTCATTTGCCGTTGTGAGTCATTCGCTAAAAAACGAGCCCTTCGCAGTCTCGCGCACACAGAAAACAAGCGAGTATGAATCATGTAAGAAAGCCCATTTTACGAAACGAAAACGAATCATCATGATGTTGGTCTTCATGAATCGTTGAGTACATAGTACATTCCCATTCAATGCATTTATTTGTTCAAAGTATTCACAAAGGCTGTGAAATGTACAACTGATTCACGAGCCTTTTTTGGGTAAAAACCCCAGAACACTGCAAGTACAAACAACGAATGCGACCAAATGCAAATGCAAAAACAAAAAGCGGTGCGTGCACTGAAATCGATCGAAACACTTACTGCCTTTTTCCAAATACACTGCCAGGCTGCAAAGTGTAAGCAGCTCGTTAAGATTCGTTTTTGAGAGGCAATAACATGAGAATCTAGTGAATACTTGTTGTGAAGGAATACGAGTGTGTGAATGTATGAAAAGCAGTGAATATTTCGAGTAGCTCACAAAACAAGCTCCTTGATGCAGGTCTCTGATGTACATATATATATTATGGCCCTTTCTGTTAATGGAAATTTGTCATCTCAATCATTGTTACATCTCTATATCTCCTCTGATTTTTTAGATCTTTTGTGCTTTTAAGATTCTAGGGTATTTTCTCTTCTACATATTGCTAATCGTAAAAATTGCTACTTTTCTATCCTAATTCTATTCTTAAATGACGCTGTGCAGCTATATTTCAAGTGTAGGTTAGTTGAAATTGTTTTTATTGTGATCTTGATATTTTTGAAATCGATTTCTGAGCTGCACAAAGATGAGTGAACTTCAATAAAATGACTTAAAATTGGTTTATTTCGTTTTCCAATAGAAAATATTGTACTCTTGTTTCTATTTGTTTTATTCAGCTTTTTTGAGTATAGTAAAATCTACATGGCCAAATCAAAGCGTTTTCTAAATGAGAGATTTGCATATGTAGATATGATTAGGATGTCAAACAATCTTCCACTTATAGAACGAATACATTACCACTAAACCTTAGATATCCAAAATGTCTATATTGGTAAAAATTGGTAAAAATAAATCGAGCGATCCTCCAATTTGTTAGTAAGAAAAAAAAAAACATGTTTTCTCTGAACTATTCCAATACATGGTGTTTTGTATAAATAAAAATGCATTCAATTAAATTTAAATTAACCTTTTAATTAAAATTAAAATTATTCAAAATATTCAAATAAAATATCATGTGCAAAGCATTCTTTGATGTCAAACTAGAACATCAAAAGTAGATCAGTTGTGGCCGCTCCCATTGCAAAAAAATGCAGGCCTCTTATATTGACATCAGATCAAAATCAGATTGTACAGTCTGTGCGGCATCTCCCCCATTCTATGAAAAAGTGCGAAAAATGGTAACTACTTAAAAAAAATTGTACATTGACAAGCAGTCACTTTAAAGGGGTATATTATGCATATCAAAAAAAAAAGTTGTGTTTGTCGTCTTTCTAATTTTTTACTCAAATATACATGATATACGTATAATACTTTGGTGGGTAATGGGGAGCGGGAGAGTGACCGCAACTCACTTTTTCTTAAGTTATATTCACATAAATGTGGAAATATTATTTTTGACTAGTTCCTTTAAGAAGAAGAATAGAGGATACAATTGGGAGACACTTTTAGGGATTAACAGGTCTTTATCCAATGTGTCTTCCCTGAAACTGAAAAGGATACGACATCTAAGTTTCTATAATTCATTCACCTCGCAGCACTAATCAATTACTTGGCATATTAGTTCGTCTACCTTAAATTGCCATAGCAGGAGTTTGTTTTGACTAATAGATTGATTGGAAAATATCAGTGAGTATTGGTAAACATAGTTATAGAATTAATTAACGTGAACGTGTTTATATACACGCCTTAGCTTATTTTAAGATATAAATTAGATTTTGTGACGTGTTGAGCTTAACGTGTTTAATCATATTTTGTGAAGTGTTTACGTTTATCACTACTGAAGTGATATAGAACCAAAGATGTGGTGTGAAAACTACAAACGTTGCGGAGTGTACTCTTAAGTAATCAAATTAGGTAAGTGGATTGGCGGTGGAGTATTACTCCATGCCACACTCAGATCAATACTGACCCGAATTAGTAAATAATCGAATTAGTAAAACCTCAATTGAAAATGAGGATACTTATACTAACATACATACACTAACGACGTCTCCTGGATGATCTTAAAGTCGGTACATAACGACCGACTAGTTTACGAAACTTCAAACGAATTCAAATGAATAGATTAATGATAATAATACTAAGCGTTTAAACTTGTTCACTCATTATGAATGACGTGTGCGTGCTAGTTACAAGAAACATTTTATCAATCGCATAGCACACGATTCCCAATGAAATGAAAACATTTACAACATGCTATAAACTACTGCAAATCTTAGTATTTGCTATTACTATTTGCATTAGCTTTAAGCAGAAAAGTAGAATTAACACAAATTTACCTCTGTTGCATACAAAATATCTAAGATCTTTTGGACTAAGGGATGTGGCTCTCCTTCATCGGCATCTTGACATCTAAACAAGATTTTAAAAGCGTGTGTAAGAATTAAGAGTCATATAAAAATGTATTGTTTTAACTTACAAAATTTCGATATCTCTCAGTTTGCTGAAGTAAAAATCTCTTTCCTTTTCAAGACCTTCCAGATTCAGTCTCATATCCATTATCTACAGCAATAATATACAAAGTAACTAAACAAATTCAGATTTCAGGAAAAAGCCCATATTACCTGACTCGACAGCTCCTCAATTTGTTGATTTGATACTTGACTCACTGGTTCAGCGGCTTTCTTCACAGCGCCACCAATGTTTGATGGAACAGATGCCCGAGCGCTAACTGGAGCCACAGCACGTGGTGGGACTTTGGAGACTGTTTTAAAATATTAAATTGTTAGAATATTTGATAATTGAAAATTGTTTCATAATCTTGTTTATAACTTTTTTTCTTTTTTGTTAAACGACGTAAAGCACGATTTTTTGTACAAAATATAAACAGTAGCAAACAATCTTTTTTTTTTAATTTATAACTATTCACCCAAATTCTTGAACTCGAATACGACAGTCGAATCCGACTATAGTCATATTTTAGCCGTATTTTGCGAACAAATATACGACTTTTATTTAACTTAATACGACTATGGTAGGATTCAAATGTCGCATTCAACTGTCGTATTCGAGTTCAAAATTCGAGGTGATTGTATTAATCTAAAAATGAAACTAAAATTGGCCAAGTTCTAGAAAAAAAATACTACTTTATAGATCGATCTAGTGTTAAAAGTTCTGTGATTCGCCTGGTTATTAGGAACTGTAAATTATATCATGCTTATCTTTAATTATTCTTCCATGAACTTGTCTTGTGAATATCTTTGTTTAAGTCTACCTTAATGCTAATATTTTGTGCACTTTTATCTCCCAGAACTACTATTATAAAGTACGTGTGTTAAAAGCGTTTATGTAACTATTTGCTATAAAATATAAAGACAATAAGCTGATAACAGATAAATAAATACAAAAGCAACATGTATACAAAATCAAAAAACAAAAAAAAACACATGTACGATCAAACTAAAAAAAAAACAAAGTTTTGATATAAACATACTCGGCCGAGTAGCAGCGGGGCGATTCGATCCCAATGTTGATGTGCTAACCGGTTTTCTAAACGAGGGAGCCGCATTAGAACCAGCACCTGGTAAACTTTTTGCACCAGCTCCCGAACCAAAGCCCATAGGTGCACCATCCCTTGCAGCATGTGCATCGTAATCTCTACCATCGTAATTAGCATCAAAAAATTTCTTAAACCATTGCAGGAATTCGAAATTATCTTGGAATCGACCTTTAATTAGTTTGTCAATTGGTATAATCTATAAAATTGGATAAAGAAAACATCAAAAGAAAAAAAAAGAAATAAAATAAAATAGCGGCCACAGTGAAGAGGGAATGTATGTGTAAACAAAAGAAATATATATCGATAATGCATAAAAATAAAATAAAACAAACTACATACATATGTATAAACAAAACGACAAATGAAATTTGAGTTTTAAAAGAGAGAATGATGTTTTTTTTTGTTTTTTTTTAAGAAATGAAACAAATATGGCTGAACTCTTTGACAATTTGGAATGATCAACGTTGCGATTAGAATATTATGTCGAAAGCAGAATATGTAGATGTTTTAAGCCTCACAGTTTGTTGGTACTATATTCAATTGCATGGAGAAATAAAGAATAAAATGCCTATTAAAATATGATAACTGACTGATCCTTTTGTCAAAGCTTGCTTGCATATAAAATAAATTATAATCCAACCGGCGGCCGTACATTGTTTTTTTTTCAAATTTCGTAAAAGACTGATCATCTAGATTAGTTACCCTATAAGCGCTCCATTTTGCTTTCCATAACAAATGAACCGAAACGGCACAAAAAAGCATAAGGAATGTAATAAATAAATCAATGAAGTATGGCCTGAGACTAGTGAAGCGCATAATTTAATAGCATCTTAGCTAAAAATAACTTTAAAGTGAAATAATGTTTAATTGACATTTTGAACAATGATCAATCACATGTTTGTGCATATCTATGAAAAACTAGTGTAGTGGAGCGCTTATTTAAATAAAAATACTCTTCCTTGGATAGCATTATCTGATTGTCCATAGAAATTAACAGAAACCAACTGTAATAGTCTAATTTATACAATAACTAACTTTCTTACAGCTAACTCGTATAAATACAAATAAAATAAAAAGAAGAATAGACAATATCACCAATTAGTAAGGCTTAAAACAACTCTCGAACAGGTCTTATAACTACCGTGTGTGAGCTGGTTAGAATTTGTGCACATAGACGTGGGGGAGTATTGTGAGTAAGGAATTAAAATGTAAATGATTTCGAAACCGTTGGTCTCTTATTGCTCTAGTTAAAAATAAGAATTAATTGATTCAAGTAAGACGAATCCAATCAACCCACTTCAATATGGGAAACCAAGCAAATTATGCACACACATACACGTCATAATCAAATTGATAAAAATCGTGCTTCACGCTAGTTACTCTCTCGAATGTACAGAACATTTAACGAGAACGCGATTGGCAGCAGAACTATGTTCTTCTGTCAAAATCGCCCACGAAACAACTATTTTTTTTTTTTATTTTTTTAATGACTAACTGGTTGAATGTCCCGTCCTTGGTGTTGATCTGCTTGGCTGTTGTATTTGACGTTTTTCAATTAGATCGCTACTACCGCATATACCTCCACCGATGCTGGCACCACAACCGGATGTACCTTGACCTAATTTGATACCACCTCTCGCTATCAGCGGTTCATACTCACGCCCATCGTAATTGGCATCGAAGAATTTCTTAAACCATTGTAGAAATTCAAAATTGTCTTGGAATCGTCCTTTAATCAATTTATCGACCGGTATTATCTAAGTACAATCGCAAAAGAATACAGAATACAGGAGAGAGAACAAAATATTGCTAAGTGCATTATTTGGTAATCGCTAATTTTATTGTTACAACTCTCTTTTAAAATAAAAATTTACATCTGATAATAATATTGGGATAAAAGGGAATTTTTTATGTATAAACTGTATTTGTACTTACTTTGTCAACGTTCATCTTTTTAAAAGAAGCTTGAAGAATTTTGAAATTCTGAATATATTCATGTTCAAGATTTGTACGAAACTTGACACGTTTCATTGGCACTGACCCAGGAAATAGCATATCCATGAACTGACAGTAGGCGGCACCTTTAAAATTAATAAATTTTTTACATTATTGCTTTATGTATTATAATTAAGGATGGCGTTTTTGTTTACCTGTACACAGTTCTTCGATTTTAGAAAACTGTGCTTGAAGGCAATCGTTCACCCAGGATAGCATATCATGTCTGGACAAATTGTCCGTCGTAACATTTGTGGAATAAACGTTTACGGCCATTGTTGAGCTGCGAATGAAAGATTTTATTATTTTTTACAATAAAACAGTCGATCCATAGCGGCGACACCAAACAATTTTGAATTTGGTATTTAGGTGTGTGTACAAATTTGCGACGTCTACTGGTAGTTGAGAGTTCATGCTCGAACGAATTTCCGTTTCTCTTTTTGGGCATATGTACGAACATTACTCTCGTTGGTTCTCTATAATTAGGTTCACTGGAATAAGACGATTCTTTGGGAGCAGGGTGGTTTTAAGTAATTGTTATATAATTAAGGCGCAATGACCAAATAAGGCGGGTCATTTTCTTCAAATCCAATTTTTAACTCCTAACTGGGGTTTGTGGTTATATTTGTTTATTTGTTATTTTAAATGGGAAAGTCAAGAGTATAAAATAATCACATCGAGGTTTATTTGCGTGCGAATCCATGCATTCTCGCTCATATTCAAATACCTATATGTACAAATCAATATAACAGTAATACACCAATTAAAGACTTTCTAGTCGGTTTTAAACTGGACCTGTTGCGTCTGATTACTTTAGGATCTCCTTCAAATTTAAAAATCAATTGAGGGTATCTTTCTGGAAAACTTGATAAGTATACCTAAGTATCAAGTGCAATTTTATATTTTGTATATCAAGTACGTGATTGTCATTGAGATACATACATATGTATATGATGTTTTACTTGTAAATGAAATTAAAACGAACAGTCTTGCAAAAACAACGTATGTTTTCAGCAGATTCTTGCACTTTCTGATATCATTTCAAAGCATACTGATTCCTACAAATCGTTACTTTATGATCGATTTTAATACAGAACAACTAGCCTATGTTTTTCTGACTTTCATTACTTTTCCTGAATATCTACCTTGCAAACAAATCAAACACTAGATCGGTATCATCTTTCATAAAAAGTCAAACGTGTTCTAACGTCTGTTTTCAACTAACAAGCATGAGATAGTACCTATGTATGTTCATTGTACATGATAAATCTTTACCCCGCACTGTGATGTGTAACCTAATTTCTGTTCAAAAACCTCCATGAACTGTGATATCATATTTTTGCGCTGTTTTCCCTTGCCATCTATGACATATGTTCTCCCACCAATTCCCAAAATCGCTTGCAAATAAGCCATGATTAGAACACAAATCCAAAGCCAAAGAATAGCAAAAACAGCCAAATAAATGAAATAAATACACAATCCAGTGAAACTAGTTTGCAGTACAGTTAAGGTAAATTTTTCTCTTTTTTTAAGCTTTATATTTGTTATTTTCACTATGGTGATCAGCAGTATAACTAACTATCTCCATCGCAACCGCTTCGTGGTATAACACAGCAGCAGTAGTCATTGTGGTGACATGCAAACCACAAATAGGCCACGATAAGAGTGTGTTAAGAAAACACATCTCTCTAGACTATTGCAACTGACGTGGTTAGCAACATGCTATCGCTTATTAAGTATTTGACCTCGTAGCTGCCGCCATTATAAACACCCTAAAAATAAATGAATCATCATTGAACATCGTACACCAGCTCGCCGCCCAATCCATTCACCTTGTACATGAGGAGCTAAGAAAATGTAAAAAATTGAACAAAAAGAAAAAACTAAGAACCTACATTAAAGTATACAAAAACGTGTTATCCCACCACAAGTCGATTGGAAACACTAGTGGGTATACAATACAGGGCCTACAAAACGGAAGCATAATGGAGAAAAAGAACAGGCGGATTAGTGTTCACAGTTCACCCATCCCATTGATAAAAAGATGAGTGTGCAGTATATTGCTTTAAAACATATACGCCGACGATGATGACGAGTATTGCAACAGTGAAACACCCTTCTAGACTGTAGTATGTTGTCGAGGGGAACAATTCATGCAGAGTACATTGTGCACACAGTTAGTGCAGTGTGCAGTAGCAGCAGTGGCAGAGAACCAAAACATTTATTGCAGAGTTGCCATTCACAATAAGAATTTAATACGTAGGTTACCTTTCTGTTTGGATAAAATATATATGTCATTTTCTATGTATTTCAGTGAAATTTCTTCTGTTAACTTTGATATTAGATTATTTATAAGTCGAAAATGAATTGGAATATTCATTTGAAAATAAGTCAAACCTTTATTTTAACTTTCGAATGAATAGAAAATTCATCTAATCGTTGAAAGTTTTATTTCTAAGCGTAGGGAAAATGACAAAAGCCAGTCCCATACGGGCCACAATACAGACAACTTTACTACGTATTTTGGATCCATTTTAGATATATGTACCTACCAAATTATATATTTTTAAGCGTCCGTTAAATCGAACTATTTTTTGCATATCTCTTGCAATATTCGTTAAATAATATGGGTACCGATTCGGTATACTGGACCCACTGTATTGTCTTTAAGTATTGTAATATTGAACTTTAATAATTAGGTCCGTTCGCCAACTTTTTGCAATTAAATTCGTAGATTATCAAAATTTCGAAGAGTGCGGGTAAAATTCTCGTTGAGTGAGCTAAAATTACGAAAAAGTAAGAACAGAAGAAAAAAAAAAACAAGAAAAAGTTGAAAATACACGGGTTTGACAGTTTTGATAGTTTTCATAAACCAGCCCACAGAAATGTCTTGCACTAACATTCGTAGCAAGGGGAAATTTCTTACTCTCTCGTGAGCGCTTTTTTCTGCGAAAAACTACGAATTTCCTCCGTACGTGAACAGCTTTTCGTAAAAATTCGCTGTTTTAGGACGGTACGCGAGCGGACCTATTATGTTAACACTCGATATACAAAACATTACAAAACATGCTTTGTATACTTTTTAAAATTGAAAGAAAATTACTAGAAAAATCGAATGAAAAGTTAGAAAATTATAAATAAGAGAATTGGATGAAATTCTATAAAAGACTATCATCTTTTGGCATATTTATACGCCACAAAGTTCTAGATTTGGTTCATTTAAAAAATGTATTTGTCACTCTAAATTATATGACTCTAGTACGAAGAACGTCAGTCATTCCTTATTGATGACACAACTTGTATTTAAACAAAATGACTAAAGTAATTTTATCGCATATGTACATTTCTGTTTCCACGAAATTTAAAAAACCAACAGTTTAAAATGAGTAACAAAACATACAATTCACTAGACAACATACGAAATATTTCTTGTTTCCAATTATGCATACCTGGCAATACTTAAGAGCCGAATACACATCTACACTCATCTAAATTCAACACCCCATCACAATCCAGTTTTATCTAAAATTTTAAAACTTTTTTTTATTTAACTTCACTACATTTGATGCGAGTTCTTTCTATGGAAGACGAACCGATGACGTAATCATCCGTGCAGCCGTACTCCACACCTTTTTCATAACACTCGCCGGCTTTTAACAAATACCGAAAAAATTATTGAAATTCCACAATAATCGCCAGCCGCCTAAGCACTAGAAACGTAAACCTGTGCATACAAGCAGACAGAAGGCAAATGCAAAACATACTGCAACCACATCCCTAACTCCTAGTTTGGGCATTTCTTCTTATTGCTGTTTGGGGATTTTCCACCGGGGGGATCCCTACTGTGAGTCCCTTCTATCTGGCTGTAGTGCGGCACGTTCCATTAAACGAAAGAAAAAAAAAACAGCACCGTAGGGCTCACACCACAGTACCGACCGACGACAAAGACGGGCGGAGGACATGTTTTAGCCGAAAAAAAAACTAGCTGCAGGATGTTTTCTTCCATACTCACCTAAGCTGCAATTCTTAGCTTTAGTTGAATAAAAATCGAATTCCAATCACAAGATCTTAAAAAATACTTTTAAGAATATGTTAAATTCTTTCACTTTTGTCGTTTTTTTCTTTTTATTATTTCTTTTTCGGGACAGAAGAATGCCTGAAGAATTAAGAATAAATCGCACACACAAAAAAGAAACAGAGAAACTGTCGGTCTAGTTAGCGATGGGAGAGGAAAGCAACCAAACCGATGTGACTCAAAAATATGTTTGAATGCGATGCGAGATTCCACGCATAAGAAAGTGCCAAATGTAATGCCAAGGTTAGAGGGAAACAGTTACATACTTTTAAATGCGTACTGCTCACACCCGTTGAATTGGATAAAAATGGCCGCACGACTTGTATCGGAATTTTTAAATTGGAAAACTCATAGAAGTACATTAATCACCAGAATTTAATTACTCACTTTAGATTCACTGATGACTAAAGATCTGGAAATGAATGCAAAGTTTAAATTGTGTCTCGTACTTTTGTTGGATTGATTTTGAGCGATTTTATTATTCACGGACTGCCAATGCCAAGGAACTAATTCAATTCCAGCAGTAACGTTTTTTCCACTGCCTGCTGGATGATGCTGTGTGTGTGAGCAGCAGCCCTATTAGCTTCTTATTTTGTGAAAACATTTCAAATGTCAGTTGACAACGCCAAGTGTCGTAGGGGTGTGCAGATTTCTCGATTTCCATTGAATGCACTTGTATCTACTGTATAATAGATGGCGATGGATACTTTTTTTCCATGGACGAACTATAAAAACGACGAAACTAAAAAATTATTACAAAAACTTGTTTTGATAACGAAAATTTCCTTTTGAATTTACGAATGGAAATTGGTAAGATTTGCTGGATACCTGGAGGTTAACGAATGCGCCGATAGACTGGCCAAGAAAGCCGTTGAACTTCTCCGTCATCAACAGCATCAGGGCACCTCTGTGCGTTGACAAGAGAGGTACTACCAATTGTATATACAACTTGGCTAACCGCAGATGGAGCGACACAGGGTATCCCGAGCTCTAGGGTCTGAGATCAACCATAAAAGACCTGGCGAAACTATCAAGCTAGGGTGAACACAAATCAGAACCATGATCGGGATCCTCTCTAAACATTGTCCCGCCGGTAGACTAGGGCTATCAGAATCGGATATTTGTATGTATTGTGGGAATCTACACGGTGCAGAGGATATCACGCATACACTCTGCGAATGTGAGGGAAGATTTAGAAATAGATTTTTACATCTAGGCAGATACTTTTTTAGTAGGCTGGAGGAAGTAGGTTCATGTAACCAAGTGAAGGACTTACTCAATTTCAACAGGGTAATCAAATGCTGGGACGACGTGATTTAGATTTCTTCTACCATTTAGGACTCACTAAAGGGATCGCGATGGGTCCATTATGGTGCCTGGTGTTGTATGATGAACTCATAACCATTTTTAAATCAGAGCTAATATTAGCCGTCTTTTGTAATTAACTGTACCTTCAATATACATATAACAAATATAACAAAATATGAATGCCATTCTAATATTTATAATTTCTTTAGTTGACCATATTCCTGCACAACTTGCTTCTGCATCCCCAATAAACCGCACTTTTTAATTGTAAAAGAACAATTTTTAATTGCAAATAAAACTTGACTGTAAAAGTACAACAATAACAACTGTTTTTTATAAAAAAAATATAGTATACAACATTTTCTTCCTATTTACCTAATAAATGCAATATTTTGAAATATTTTCTCTTATATCCTAAATAAATGCAACAATATAGTTTGATGAATGTCCTGTTTTGTTTAAAATCGGTTTCCATTTCCATATTCTCTAATCGATACTCAGTTACATTCGGAAAACTCCAAACCTGGTATCATTATTAGCCGTCCGCAGAGTAGAAGCCAAACTCAATCCTAAGACCTTCCGTGTGTCCGCAGGATCGATAATTCCATCATCCCACAGCCTAGCAGTGCTGTAATAAGGGGAACCTTCTTCCTCGAATCGCTGTTGAATAGGTGCCTTCAGCTTATTGCACTCTTCTTCGGTAAATTCTTTCCCATCGCGCTTCCTCTGATCACCAGTAATTTGTGCGAGGACATTAGCTGCTTGTGCTCCACCCATCACAGAAATGCGCGAATTTGGCCACATGTACAGAAATCTGGGTGAATATGCTCGGCCGCACATACCTAAAAATCAAAAGTAAATTTTTTTTTTTTTAAGATTTCGGTGCATTTAATTTTACCATAGTTTCCAGCCCCATAGGAACCTCCGATAATGACAGTGAATTTCGGAACATTTGCACACGCAACAGCTGTAACCATTTTCGCTCCGTTCTTAGCGATACCATTTGCCTCAGCATCACGACCAACCATAAAACCAGTGATATTCTGCAAAAACACCAATGGAATTTTCCTTTGCGCGCAAAGCTGAATGAAATGGGCACCCTTTAAGGCGCTCTCTGAGAACAGAACGCCGTTGTTGCCTACAATACCCACGGTATGACCATACAACTTGGAAAAGCCGCACACCAAAGTTTCACCGTACATCTTTTTATATTCCGTAAACCTGCTGCCGTCGAAAATTCTCGCAATAACTTCACGGACATCGAAACTCTTGGTCAAATTTGGCCCTACAATGCCATAGATTTCCTGCGGATCATACCTAGGTTCTTCATAATTCACAGCATATCTTTGCGGATTCGAGTGAACGTCGATTGTAGTGTCATTGGAATACAAAGCTTGCTCATTGTAGGCATTAGTTTCGGGCAAATTGAAATTGCGTACAATTTGTCGGGCCAAGTAGAGAGCATGCTCATCATCAACAGCATAGTGGTCGGTTACACCTGAAGTCCTACAATGCAAGTCAGCACCACCAAGATCTTCTGCAGACACTTCTTCTCCCGTCGCTGCCTTGACCAGTGGTGGACCAGCCAAAAAGATGGTTCCCTGTTTCTTAACGATGATGCTTTCATCAGCCATAGCTGGGACATAGGCTCCACCAGCTGTACAACTGCCCATAACAACGGCAACCTGAGGAATTCCCATGGCGGACATGTTTGCTTGGTTGTAGAAGATTCGCCCAAAATGCAACTTATCTGGAAAGACCTCAGCTTGACGTGGCAGATTTGCACCACCCGAATCGACCAAGTAGATGCAAGGCAAGCGATTCTCTTGAGCTATCTCTTGGGCGCGCAGATGTTTCTTTACCGTGACAGGGTAGTATGTACCCCCTTTAACTGTAGCATCATTTGCTACTATTACACATTCAGTTCTAAAGACAATGCAAACTATCAGGTCATGATAAAATTAATTAATGTAATTCCAAAACCCACCCGTATACCCGCCCAATTCCAGTGACAATGCCACCCGAGTTTACCACCTCTTTGCCGTAAAGTTCATATCCAGCGAGAGTGCTAAGTTCAAGAAAAGCAGACCCACTATCTACCAGCCGGTTTATGCGTTCACGTGCTAAGAGTTTCCCTCGGGAAGTATGTCGCTCAATGGCTTGGGCACCACCTCCACTCAGTGCCTGTGATGTAAGTTCTTTTAGTTCACTCACGAGTTTCTTCATATCTGTCTCATTTTGCTGTGGATATTCATATTTAGCTTTTGATTACAACTTATGTATGTTCTACTGAACTTACGTGGAACTCTGTGGAATCTCTGTCCACAGAAGTCGGGATGACATCCGCTTCGCTTATATGAAGCAGACGTACCGTACTACGTATAATTTTATTGCTTAGTGATGAGCAGAGTGTTGATGATATTCTTAACATGATTGTGGGTACAAAAATAAAAGAAACTAATTAAATGAATAATAAGAAATAAAACTACTAGCGATCTCCACACCGCTGAGCGACAGGTGGAATGTCAAAATTTTGTTACATCACCACAACCAGCTGTTTCCAACACAAGATCTTCGAAAATGTTTTTAACTCTGTTCGTTTTTATGGTTTATGACGGATTACATGTAACAAAGGCTTTGCTTTTTGTTTACTGATTTTATTTTGCTTGATATGTGCACTTTTTCCATTTAGGTTGTTTTATTTGAGGAGAATTTTTGTGAGAGTGTGTAAAATTGCGATTGAAGGGAGAAACAGAAATATAAAAGATCTCTTGTGTGGTGTCTCTACGCATAAAAGTAACACAGTCGCGAGTCTCTCTAACTAGAAGTGCTCTATTTAAAAAATCTGTTTTTACATTAAACTTTTGAGGCTGCACAAGTTACTTTGAAAATGCATTGGTATTACCTCAACAACAAATGAAAATTGTTAATTTATTTATGTTTTAGTAATAGCAAGAATTTGAATTTTTAGGTCAGCAAATAACAAGAGTAATAAAACTTATATTTGAATGCCTGCTTCACAATGCCGCCAGAAAGCGAGGCGAGAGCGTAACGAGTCTAGCGCGAGTTGTCAAAAAAAGTTTCCATCAATGCAAATGTATGAAACAATGCACTTTGACGCGGGACTCGCATCGCGTTCATTTCGAAAAATTGAAAAACTCTCGCGACGTGACTGCGTGACAGGAGGCTGATGTGATTTTATAAAGTAAAGTTGTTCGGTTGTAGGGTTACTGTTGTTGCTTTTCACATAGATTTAATGAGCTCGCTGCCAAAAATATTGCTTACATTGTGTACTGGGAGCCGATTTTATGACGTTTCCTCACTCTCGTCTAGTTGTATCGCAGCAATGTGAATCGGGCATTACACTGCCTGCTTAAACCAGCACTACATTGAAAAATTATTATACAGATACCTTCCCATTTTCATTCAAAAATTGATACTTCATGAAAATCTTTTATGATAAGTCACAAAAAAATATTCCTTTATTCTGTTATGGGTTAAACAATATACATCATCATCGGGGAAAAATTAACGCCGTTTTTTTAACAGTTCTACTTTTTTTATGAGAAT
The DNA here is from genome assembly GCA_949716465.1 of Chalcosyrphus nemorum. Lineage (NCBI taxonomy): Eukaryota > Metazoa > Arthropoda > Insecta > Diptera > Syrphidae > Chalcosyrphus > Chalcosyrphus nemorum. The sequence continues at coordinate 88,138,691 of OX454332.1, forward strand.
TAAATAACAAAATAAAAGAATTAAAAATTTTATCAAATAGGTCCAATTAGCTTAATTCAAAAATGTTTTGCTGTCTGGCTGCACTGATAACTTCTAACATTTCATTCTCTTCAACCATAGAATGTCTTTCTGTATTCGACATTTTTTTGACACATTGAGTTCGAATAGAATTTTCACCACCATCTACCATCGTTTTTCTGTAATCGGCTTGAAACGAATTGCAGACCATATTTCTATATATTTTTATATCTTAAACTTATAAAAAGAAACTTCTGAAAATGTTGGGACGTGCAAGCTTGTTGGCCCGTAACGCCGTAAAATCCAATGTTCGATTCCACTCCCACGGTGGTATCCCCGGTGAGGTAAGTGCGAATAGTACCACCTCGTGATTGCATAACAAAAAAAAATTGATATACTTTGTGAATTTTTTACTTTTAGAATCTACCCTTCGACATTACCAATAGGTACAAGCTGACAGCCTTGTTCATTGTATTCATGGGATCTGGCTTGGGCGCTCCATTCTTCGTTGTCAGGCATCAACTCCTGAAGAAGTAAAAATCCTTAAGGTTAGTAAAAATGCTTTGCTTGAGTATGCTCGAAATCTTCGTTTATTTGCTTGTTATCATATGATTCGCACGGAACTTTGTTATATAACATTTTGGAGATAATCCAGTTATTAGGCATAAAGCTAATTATTTTTAGAGAAGAGACCATTCAGATCGAGTTGGTTGATCTTAACAATAGCAGCTATAACAGTATTGATTGACTGCAGTATTAATGCGTTGATAAGCTTTCGTATCAATATACATATGAATAAGTCTTGATAGAAAGCATAATTAAAAGAGCTTAACTCCACATGATATTTAACACTGAAAGCACTTCGATTCGTGTGTACTTCGTATGCACATATGTATGTATGCATTCAAGCTAAGCAAAAAATTGGCAAGTGCGAGCAGGAGTTACAAAGTTTAGATATTTAGTAACTACTAAACGCTAAAACTAAAAGTATTTACCTACTTATGTATGAATCTCCAATTTGCTTCACATTTTTAGGAATGATAGTCTGTCCGCTGGGAGGGGGACCACCTATATATATAATTCTAATGTTCGTCAACTTTTTTGTTCAACAGATTTTGTCAGAAAAAATATTTCCTACATACATATATTGAGGACTGGCAAAATTGCCTTTAATTTAATTTGCCAAATAGTGGGAAGCAAAATACTAATAATACCCATAAGTGTTCCGTCTTTCCTTTAAAGGAACACTAAGAATGTCGATAAAAAAAAGCTATATTCTCTAAAAGGCAGCAATCTATGTTCATAATGCTGAAGAATTCAATTTTTAAGGTTGATAAGCTCTCTCGAAACTCAAGTATGTACATATGTATATTTAAAAAAAAGTCTTCGGATAATCTTCCGACATGCACTCCAATCGCGATCATTCTCATCGACGAAAAATACGGTCACACTACACGATCTCTTTTTGTGTACGCATTGGCATCTTGAAGCACATGAAAGTTTGATATTTCCAATAACGCATATTTAGCTTATTGACAAAACCATTAGCCAACAAATGAGCTTCGCCACTGAAGATGATTATTCGGTGAAATTCCAGTATGGAGTTAGAGATTCGCAATTCCTATGAACAGCGTGGTACTATGACTTATTTGACTTATTTTTTTGAGCTGAAGATACGGACATCTTAGACTAAAAGATCTCAGAATTAGTCGTAAAAAAAGTTTGGAAGGACCCTTGGTTCTTTACAATCTGCAACCTACCATGGTAGCGTGAGCGTATATTTTCGCTCTCTGACGTTAGTTTAAAGTGGCCGTCCATATTCATATACAGGTATTAATTATCACACCAAGTAGAGGTTGTGCAAACCAACTAGATATCCAATATTAGTTAAATCGCTAAGATAATCAAAGGAAAAGGGCACAAAGTGAGGAATTACATGTGTTATGCCTCTATACTCTCTATACTGGCAGAGGGAATTAATTTGGACTAATTTGACACAAGTGATAAGTGTTTATATGCATAAAAAGTCGATTACTATGTATGTACGTACACTATATAGCGTAGTGTTCCGCTTATAGCAGAACAGGTTCTATCTATTCTATTGCTAGAAAGATCGATTGTTTTGCGAACTAATGGCAAATAAGTCGTCCTTTGCTGTGTTTTCTTTTTTAAGCTTGCGCGTCTTGCATCCCCCCTAAGTATTGTGTTACTATTTTTTTCCCAAAATCCATGTCATTGTTTTTAATCACACATTTTTTTTTATTTTCAGGGGTTTAGTTTAAGGAAAAAGATGAGAACCATCTACATCGCGGCCCGCTGCATAACTATAAGTGTAAAGTGTGACATTCGTTAAGTGAAATAAATCATATTACACAAAATTTAGATTCTTTTTATTTAATTTTTTTTCGTAAAAACCATCTGTTTGTTCTACGGCGGGTTTTATAATGTCTATATTAAAAAAAAAAAAGTATAGGAACCCATGTTTGATTTAAAGTTGATGTTTTCTCTTAAGTTTTATATACAGTAAAAAAAATAATAGTAATTTGTTTAGCTACAATTGGTTTATCTATCTTTTGTTACATATCACAATTCATCCTTGTACTCGTCCTCTTCTAATTGGTACTCCTCTTGAATGGGTGCATCTTTGCAATAATTGGTCATCTGCGAACAGATTCGGATATCTAAATCGCTTTCAAGTTCTTCACTCATAAACGCTTTTAGAAAAACATCCTCTTGATCCTCGAGAATTTCAAGGCACTGCAAGGGAAATGGAAACCATCCAATAAAGAGTAAGAACATCTTTACGCGGTTGTACTTACATAATGTGGCAAACTCTTATTCAAATCCCCATCCTGAATGAAATCCACCTCGGACATCATAGAACTTAGTTTACCGTCCATAGACATTTTTAAGATATCTAATTTTCCGGTCTTCTTACTTGTCACCTTTACATAGTCATCCATAGTTGAGCACACATTCTCCATCAGTTCGGTAAGATACATCTCCGATTTACTATATTTCGCTGTCTTGCTGATTGTATTGCCATTAGCGTCAATCCGGAATCCACTGACATCGACAACTTTGTGTGGGTCTATCTTTGAAACCGCATCTTCCATTTCTTGAACTGTTGCTTTGCACACTTAATAGAAAATTGCTGAATTAAAAATAACTGGTAGACTATTTAATTGACTTACCTAGACATTTGACTTCTTGAGGGTTTACTTGTGCCGATGTAACTAAGCAAATTAGTGTGGAAAGAAAGAAAATCAAAAGGGTTTGCATGGCTTCTGGGGTTAAATCACGGCAAAGGTAGAATGTTGTTCAATTTTTTATTAAAATGTGTGTGCCCGTCAAACAGTATCGAAAGCCCCAAATAAATTAGTGAAATGAATGCTGGCAGTTGATTAAGCGTAATTTCCCGAGGTTTCTGTAAATATTATCTTCAATGATTTAAAAAAATCCTAATCACCACGTCTCACCATTTAATTGGCTGCAAGAAAATAACATTTTTTTTTGACAGCTCAGCAACTTGTTTCTGCATGGAACAAAAAGCTTGGAAAATAAAAAAAAGACCGGGTAGTGAGCAATGCGTTTGCACTTGGCAGTAAAAACGCATTTAAGGTTATCGATAATTCCAATGAAATCTTGCAAACGTAATTCGGAATTCTACAGGTTGCTGGATTTTGTTTGGCTTTGCCTATTTGTTAATAACTGGTTCCTTTTGTGATTTCGGATACGTAAAAATGACAAAATAAATAAATAAATAAATTACGCAAATTTACACAAATAAAATTACACTTATACACAAATCATTTTTTGGAATGAATGACTGTATGCCTCGTCAATCCGATTGATCTAAGTTTCACTTCACCCATTCAATACACGTTCGCTTTTGGTCCGTATATTTCAATCCGCAAAATGAACTGTATTACCAAACCCAATTTTAACCTTTCAAAAGTCAGTTGAGTGTTTTAGCTAGCACAGATGCGTGAAAATAAAATTAACAAGCTGAGACTGACTGCGAAAAAATCAAGAAAAATGGACTATATTGCTCTGTTTCTTGAACAAGATTTGGAATAAGAACATTCCAGCTATATTTAAGAGAAAACATGGATATAGTAGATGCAAAACGAACAAATTTGATGAAGTTGATATAATCCAGTAAATCTCATTCACAATACCAAACCTTTGAAAGGATTGAATGATACAGAAAGTGAAATTTCGGTGGATTGCTCCCCCCGACGGATTGAAAGTCGAATCGAGCTCCATATTTTCCTATTTATTTTTTTGACAAGATTTTCTATAGAAAATTATATCATCGACTTTTTATTGATTGATTCAAAAAAGAAAGAATTGCAAACCCAATGGCTAAACGCCCATCTACTACTTGGATAAAGAATACGAAATGAGAATGGAACACACAAGTGTCGCAAATCACGGGAGGGAAACAGAAACAGAAGCCACAAGAAAAATACGAAAAATAACTTTCCTGTGAATAGAACGCAATCACAGAGATTTCGCTGCACAAAATTTATTTGTTATTGCAGTAGCTTAAAAATTTATGCAATCTACGGCACATTCGATATACTTTGTTGACTTAAGTGATGTGTTTAAATAACAATACTTTTAAAAACCTTAATTAATATTTTAAATAAAGATGGTATTAATTTTTTGTTCAAAGTGCAAAACCAAAGAGAAACTGTACGCAATCCTTTGAGCGCCCAGAAAACTTTTCCTTTCTCAAAAAAAAAATTGCCTTCCCCCCTACCTCCTCAAAGCCCATGATTCTGTTAGTGCAATGTACAGTCGTTATCAGAGGCAGAAGAAGAAAAAACCTTTTAAATATTTATAAATAAATAGAACCAGAGTGAAAGTCCTGTTTGGTGCAATTTATCTTGACGATCTATGGTAAGATCGTTATCATCGCAAAGGTAAATTTGATTGGCATTTATTTTTTTAAATAAAATTCTCAATGACAGTTTAAAAACTAAAAGACAGATGAACTTGAGCGTTGTGTGTTATCATTGTGCGGTGCAACAAAAGAAAATCTAAAAGAAAGGACATTGTACCTGTCCTGTAAAGTCGCAGGTGAGTTTTGGTCCCATCAAAATGTTAGAAAAACACAATTTTACAAAAAGAAAAAAATCAGGAAATTTTCGGGGAGGGCTATAACGTATAACAAAACATACGTAGCTTTTGACATACGTATGGAAATTTCTATATGCGCACTTATTTAGTATTTGTGTGTGCGTGTTTTTCGTTATTCACACGGGCGGTGATGATTTTTTGAACAATATTGCCGTGTGGGGATTTTATTTTGGGAGTTTTTAATTAGTAGTTACAAATTTTGAATCAATATAGCTGTATTTGGATGTCATTGCTTTTAATTTTCGTTCGTTGTATCACAATTATTTCATAGAATGCGAGATGACATTCTATAAAAATTGCTCTAGGAAATTACGAATAGAAATGTTGCTTTCTTTATATCTAAAGCCCGTTTGACATTCAATTTGATCCTATATTTTTAATTCTCTTGATATTAGATTAGAATAGAACTAAAAGTGTAAGTGTATGCGCACTAAGCACAGAAACGTGAAAACGTAAGAAAAAATACTTTAAAAATAGTATACCACGAACCATTTTGGTTTTGACATTTCTACATTTTCCTGTTGTTTTTGATTTCTAGCCATATTTGAAAATACATTAGGTCTGTTCAAAAATTCGCAGCTTGTCAAATTTCTAAGAGTGGGGATAAAATTGTCTCAGAGAAATACAAATGCACAAATATTTGCGGGAACGAGTTGAACAAAAAAGCTGCCAATTTTTAAACGTCACTTTTTTTTTGTATGGATTTACTTCATCCCACCAAAAATTAGCAGCATGGGGAAATTTCTTACTCTCTCGTAACCTCTCTCTTCTTTGCAAAACTACGAAACTTTGACTTACGGGAAGAGAAAATTGCTATTTTTCGTTAAAATGCGTAGCTTTTCATAGTTTTAGTCAGTGCGGGAACAGACCTATTTTTGGCTTGCTTTGCCTTTCGTAAAATCAATTGTCTTTTCCACACAAAGCTGACACTCAAGCTTTATTAAATAGTATGTAAAAAGTGCGAAAAAACAGTAAGTTTTCTGTTGATAGTATTATATGGGCTGTCATTTTCGATTTGACATACGCATGTTGTTTGTTATATAAAATCGAATTTATTAATAACTAGTGGCTATTCGAATGTTAATAGTATTACAAAAGTGCTTACAGAAAGTATGAGCTCTTTTTTGCGTCACTTTTTGCAATTTTTCAAACTCTTAATAGGTACAAGAACGCACCAAAATGCTTTGCTTTGCAGCACTAGTATTACACAAATATTAATCTATGAAAAGCCTATCTAGTGAATACTATTTTGCTCCTTTTCTATGAGCTTTCCATAAAATATTGTTCGTGGTATTATGATCAGGATTTCAGGGGATACCTAGTTGTTTGTGGTTTTTCTACAATTCAACACGTGAGTTGATTTCAGACTTTTTTCACTTTTTATTAATGAAACATTTAAGAATATAATACTTGATATAAAACCCTTGGCTTACATCAAAAAGTACTAAATACCTAATCTCCAAGTACTAAATACCTAATACTACACGCAAGACCTGAAAAAGAAAAACAAAAAAAAAATAAAACAAAATGAACCAAACTGACAACTCTTCTTGATGTGTTTGTGTGCCGTATCGTTGTATGCGTGTAGAATTCGTCGACGTTGTTCATCGCGTAGATATGTGTATCGTTAATCGTCGATTTGGTAAATACTTTAGTCGAAACCATTTTTTTGCCCTCTCGCTGAGTTTTGTGTTTTATTGGTGTATCACTGCGATGCTAATGGAGTGTGTCTGCCATCGATTTGTGAATTTCGACTTGAAAATTGAAGCAGTCTGTCCGGAAATCTCTTGCTAACTTCTAAATTCACTAATCTATCAAGAAACTACCTGAATTTTGTGAAAAATGAATTGAAAATGTGTTAAAAAACATTTCAACCACATAAGTGGGTCTACCCATTCTGCCGTTCACATGGCAGACACTAAATGTCCTACCTGATGGAGGGGAAAATTCTCTCCAAATGGTTTTGACCAAACAACCGCGCGCCATATTGCAAAGGTTGGCCAGTCTTAATCCGGTCAGCTGAAGAGAAGGACGTGTTTTCACAATTATTTGAGATTTGGGAAAATTCAATCAAGTTAAAGAAAAAAAAAAAAAGATAAATTCAAAATATTTTAATTAAAAAACAGTGATTTGAAAAACAAAAGTGCAGAGACGAAGAAATTTTTCACATCTATTTTCGAAGGATAATTTACTGCATTTACACTAGCCCAGGCACAGGTAACCTCGCGATTTTTAATTTATCCAAGAAAATTTATTACATTCCTTGTCAAAAAATAGTGAACTAGAAAAAAAAAAAAAAAACAATACAAGAAATCTGTGTGTCACCTAAATACAACCAGAACCATTGGAAACAGTTTAAAATTATTCAACAGCCGAGAGGAAAGGAATAGCAAATTTCTTGTCAATGATTGTCTGTGAATTATTGTTTATCCGAAGGTAGGTCGATTTATATAATTTTTAAGCTATAACTCCTTAAATCCAAACCAAAAAAGTCATCAGATTTGCTAAAAAAAAATTGTTCTCCCATTTGTCGCACATAACCTTAGTTTTCTGTTGAAATATGTTTTTGTGATTTTTTTTTTATACTCTACATATATCTACAGAGATGTGTGCTGCGTGTTGATATGTAGATATATATGTACATGAGCTCTTTTTCATGAAACGAGGGCACGCATTTAAGATTTTTTCTCAAAAACTCAGCTGTTAATAGCAAAATTTAAACCATTTCTAGGTCTAATGTTTTGGTAGATAGAAGTTTACGAATTTATGTAATTTTTTTTTTTGCTTATATGTCAAACGAAAAAGTTAGGTTAGAATTCACTACGAACACCACACACTGGTACAAGCTGAGAAAAACCTCTGGATTTCGAATCGATTCCTTTTTTTTGTTGTTAAATGTTCAATTTATTTTTTTGTGGTGAAAAACTGTGAACAGAATTAAGTTATTTAGTTTATGCGCTGTGATAATAGAACATTTTTCTTTTTTAATTTTTACTTCTTCAAAATATGTGGCAGTCAAACTCAGCAAGCGAAAGAAAGTACCAGCGATAGAGGGAAAGAGAGCAAGTGTGTGTTGTCAGTTGTGTGTATGTAAAATTAATTCGCGCTCACATACCAGCGTTACTTTGCCATACACATTGAAAGTTGTAGTGTGACCAGGTGTCTTTGTTTTTTAAGGCTGGTGGTCGAAAAGGAAGTTTTAAATAAATATTTTGTCAGATGTGCCCTATGAATTTCGAGGATGACAATCTTCTTTGATAGAACGCTATAGCTCAAATTAACCATAAGTTTGAGAAGGTAAAATATTGACCTGTCAAGAGAAGGTGCAAGTTTAAATACATCTAAGGTTATTTTCTCTTGTACCTACACTACTCGCTAGAAAATTGCCTGCACTTTTTAGAAAATTTAACTTTTCGTCCCCTAGACTGTTGCAATCCAACAAAACAAGTAAGCAACTGGAACTGTTAATGTTTGTTAAGTCTCTCCATATAGAAACGTCAGAAATTATCAGCTCTTAGACATTTGACTTCCGTTATTTATGTAGAAAATTTTAGTTTCTTTTAAAATAACTTGGTAGCCACTCACTTTAGTTATTATTATTTTTAGCACACGATTTTTGCCAACAGGCTTTTGAATGCCATGAAGTATTATATAAGTATTGAAACGAACGGACATAAGTGTATACACTAGTCTGGCCACACTAATTGGGTTCCCTTCGAATTTCTTGGAGTAAGTGGAAGGTTGATGGGGGGCGATATATATTTTTGTGGGCAAACGGGCGTACAAAATGCGAATGGGTGATGTACGTTTTCGTTTCTGTTTTCTCCTATCATCTCTTCATTTTTTTTTAGGACAAAAACAAAAAGCTGAATAAAGAAATACTGTCGTTGCCTCTCTTGCTGGCTACTTGAATTCTTGATATTCTACTCTGGTCTATCAAAGCGAAGAGCATTGAGCAAGACCTTCAGCGAAAGAGATGGATAGACAGAAAAGTCGTCGTTTGATCACTAGGTACCAGCGTTACCTTTCGGACCCTTTAGGGGCAAATTGACCACTTTTTAATGCATCGGACCCTTGGACCCCCCTTTTCGAAAATCATCGAAATTTGACCCTTTTTGAAATATACGACCCTTTTTGGACCCTTTTTGCGAATTGGCTCAGAATTGACACATTCATTTCTTATTTAACCGATTTGTGTTGATGTATTTGTTCCAACGCCAAAAAAATGTACATTTACTCGCCCTTTTAACAGATGCATACATTCAAGTAGTAAGTGCTTTTTGTTTCGCATACCTATAGAATAGAAAGTTTAGGAATTCCATTCCGAAGAATTCAATGTAAACACAGTCAAAATCACTTATAACGACTAAATTCTTCGGTCCCTTGAAGGTCTTTAAAACCGATTTTGACTGAATTGAAATCATAACTTTATATTTCTTGCTATTTTTTATTTTGATATTTATTTTTTTTAGAAAAGCAAAAAAAAGTAAATAAGGCAAGTATTATTTGGTTCGCTAAATTTGGTTCTTTAATTTTATATGCGCCCCTTTTATTTCGGCAGGGACCCTTTTCAGGACCATTTCCGAAAATTCTCAGAGGTAACACTGCTAGGTACCCCACTTTAGCAGCAGTGGCTCCATTTCTTGTCTGAGTGTGTAAACTTGATTAAATTTTGGCTTCACCGCACTCTGCAATTTTTCGTTTGTGTTGTGTTTTGTTGTTGCTCTGCTGTTGCTGATGGTTTTCGGTATTTTCTTATCTACTCCGTACACACGGCTTTTCTTTCACTGTTGCTTGTTTGCAGAAATTCTGCCTTCAAAGGATGAAAAAAACGTAAAAAAAGGAAGAAAAAATGGACAGAGGACTTTATTTATTTATTTAAATGTACTTTGAACTGTGTGAGCCGAGGGAGATGGACAGTGTGCAAGTTTCATATATTGGTACCTAATGGACTTACAATATTTTTTACTTCGATGAACCTTTAATTAAATTAGTAACTTTTTTTTCCAGAGGTTGTGCATGCTGCGGAACTTCTGTATAAATCAGCAAGTCTCATCGATCGTGCAAAGTCTTTTGATTCAATTTAATTTCCCGTTTTTTCTGTTATATTGTTTGTGTCACTTAAGTTGTGTTTACATGGATTTTTGATAGTTTTTGCAATTGGAATTTCTTAGCGAATATCCGTTGGAAAGAATAGCAAAAGCCCCCAGAAATATGTACCGAACAAAACCGTGATTCTAGGCAGGTGGTATACCTACCTATTATGTGTTTTTTTAGGCATTCTATACTCAAAGGTTCAGTAATAGTTTGATCATTTTCTATTCAGTGCACTTGTAGCAATTAGCAAGGTATTTAAGGAAATTCTCCCTCTTTATCCATTTAATAACAAACATAGGTAGAAGTTATGTAGTTTTTTCACCTTTTAGTATCCGAACGAATCCTGCACCATCTCCTATAGAGCGCCAAGGCCTAGCTTCTCACAACACAACGTACAAAATGGACCAACAATTCTTTGCCGTATCCGAAATGTAGAGGGATTTTTTAGAAGCTTTCTTTTGACAGTAATACTCTTAGATGATTTGGTGGTACTTATTTTCTTTTATTTTAGTTTAGAAATACAGTGTTCTGTATCCTAACGGGCACCCCTAATAAGCGGACACCTCTCATAAGCCGGACAAATTTCAAAGAATGGAATTATCTACACCATAAGGTTGTCGATGCCGTAGTTTTTCTCATAAGTGGGCAAATCTCTTGGTACCGTCAGTGTCCGCTTACGAGAGAGTTCACTGTTTTCCTAACGGTTTGCGTGGCCATATATCACATTAGCACCTTTAGACTATAAAACAAAACCAAGTCAATATTGAGAGACCAGTGTATATTTTCGCCTTCGGGTATGACATAAAAGTGTAGGTCTTTTCTGTATGGGCAGGAATGTATACCACGCACATCTCGTACATTTGTAAGTATAGGCTGGTTATGGCCTATTATTTACTTAAAATCTGGTGAGAAAAGTTCCGAAAATAATTTCCGGGTCGAACGATTTTTTTGTTCTGCAATTTAATGACTAGTACTGGTTCAATCTTATCTCATTTGTACTAATGTGTAGATAAACTCGAAAGTTGTTCATATTTACTTCTACCTTAACAGCGAGGTCATGATCTAGAGTAGCAAGGATACAACTCTCCCCCTTACTGCATCCCTACTGGTCTGTCTATTGGGTTTGCTGCTGCGACCTCAGGAAGTACGTTTCGGGCCAATCCGTCACTGACTGTAGATCAAAACAAATTTTTGCATTTGATGAATATTTTTCGACGTTGATTGATATTTTTTCTCTAATTTATAAGCCTTCATAAGAAAAATATGTACATATTTGAAATTGTGGTAGTAACATATGCTTGCATAGTTGGATTTGCCTTCGGATCTCCTTAAACTAGAGCAAACAGCTGCTATGCAATTCAATTTATGTCTGCACTCTGTATGTGTTTTATATGTAACCGATAAAAAAACTGTGCGCAACTAAGTTCTCGCTGTTTGTCAATAGATGACCCCAGCAGTAAGTGCTGGTCGATTTTGATATATCCCAAACGTCGTAAGCCAATCTCAAAGATATGTATGCTAAACAAGTGATTTTGTTTTGGCATCATATGCATACATACTTTTGGTTTAGTGAAAATATATATAAAACAAAAGTTACCTATAACACCTTCCAACAATTTTGAGAAAATTTTATATTGGAGTTGGGGTATAAGATGGCATACCACGCCAATCGACCCTTTGCAAACTTAAAAGTGCATTCAATTGTTTAACGTGTAAGATGATTTGCTTTGAGGAAAATGCCGGCTAGCATTAAAATATAGTTAGGTTACGTAAGGTTTAAAAAGGGTTATTAGTTACCTATAATAAAACACTAGGCACCATAATGGGCCCTTCGTGATCCCTTTACTAAGTCCTAAATGGTAGAAGAAACCTAAAAAGCCTAAATCACGTCGTCCCAGCATTTGATTGCCATTCACTTACATGAACCTACCTCCTCCAGACTTCAAACAAAGTATCTGCCTAGATATAAAAATCTATTGCCCTCACATTCGCACTCTGAGGCGTGTAGATCCTCACAATACCTACAAATATCCGATTCTGATAGCTCTAGTCTAGTGGCGTACCTTCTCAGAAGACAATGTCCAGAGAGGACCCCGATCATGGTTCTGATTTCTGTTCTCCCTAACTTGATAATTTCGCAAGATCCTTTATGGTTGATCTCAGGCCGTAGGGCTCTGGATACCCTGTGTCCCCCAAGATTAGCCCATCTGCGGTTAGCGAAGTTGTATATAAAATTGGTAATACCTATCTTGGCATCGCACAGAGGTGCCCTGATGCTATTAATGCCATTCCCAGGTGGGTGTTCAGCAGCTCTATTGGCCAATATATCGGCGCATTCGTTAGCCTGAATATCACAGTGTCCAGGTACGCAGCATAATCTTACGCGATTCTGCGTGCATAATGCCTTGAGCATTGCGCGGCAATCTCTGACTAGCTTAGATTTGATGACAAAAAACTCTGGCGCTTTGAGCGCAGCCTGACTGTCAATGAAGATGACAATATCCTTGTTGGATATAGATCCTATCTCAAGTAGTTCTGCAGCTTTGAGCACGGCTAGAACTTTGGTCTGGAAAACACTGCATGGGTCCTGCAGTTTTAGATATAATTCTAGGTCCAAGTCTATGGAGTAAATACCTGACCCAGTTCCCTCATTGTTTAAATAAATGGTTCATGAAAATGAATATAAGACCATCATAATTTTCGCCTTATTAGCGGCATGCATTTCTGTACATTTATAGGAACCTACAGTTTCAAATATGCCGTCTCCATAGGCCAAAAGGTTTTGAGAATCAACAGCAACAGCTCGCCAGAGTTTGGTCGGCAAAAAACTTGTTGGGGTTTTATGATAATTGAACCTTAAAGCAATATCACCTGGGCCGCGTAACTCACTATGGCTAGCATTACAGACATTGTTTTATAATCTATATAAAACATTAAAGTAATAGTTTGATGAAAACAAATTTAGTTTAGTTCAGTCTTTGGTTAAACGCTTAAATAAGTAAACCAAATCTATGTACATGCCTGCCGACACTCATAAAACTAAAATTCATTTTAAAAATAAACTAATCTTGATCGATGGCTCCTACACAATAGGTTGTCAAATGATAGCGAACGTTTCATTGACATTTGACACGTGTTACATTGTGCATGCCTAAACTTAATCATTCTCAATTACAAAATCTTATTTTTAGTAGGTACTAAGTACAAAGGGTGACAGGGTTCAATTAACCCAATTACTTAATCAGATTGCAATATTGTTGCAGTTTTAATATTTCCTCCCGAATGCGTCGTCGTCATGCCTCTGTGAAAACAATCACCATATGATTTCTGATTCTAAACAAACATCTTTTTGCACTCGTAACAGGGTAAAATTCCAAACAATATGACGATGATACATGTGTGTTGATATCACAATCACAAGCTCTCCTCGTACGTCAATTAATTTCTTAAAACAACACACTTCCCTTATCACTTTTTTTTTCTTACTTAACGATCAATCAACTGAAACACGAGAAATGAGTAAAACAATTTAATTTTTGGTTTTCTTCTTGATTGAAAATAATTTTTTCGTCTTTAATTCTTTTTAAGGATTTATTTAGTTTAAAAAAAAGTGGTTATTCTTTTGTTACATTATTTTTTCTTTTTCTAACTTTCTAAAATTAAAACTGTTTGATAGAAAAGAAAAAAGAAAAGAATTTATTTTTATATACATAAATACCAATGCAGTAGAGTAGAAGATATACTTTTATTGTGTGTTATAAACGGAATCAGTTTCGCCGCCTGGTTCTTTTGATTCTGCTCCTCCTCTTCGTCACACCGCCAATATATAGTAACAGCATCAGCAGCACACGATGTCACCACATGAGAAAATGTTTTATAAATAGACCAAAAGTCGAATTTTGATGATTCATAACTCGTGCCTCCCCCGATTTTATCTTTTTTTTTCTTTTTGCGAATATTATACCGCACCAGTAAACCGGTGATAGAACGAAACTTTTCCCATAAAAACAAATAAAAAAAAAAAATCGACTAGGTACAGTTATCGAAGAGATTTTTAAAAATATTTCGCGAGTTATGACGTTGACGCGGTTTCGTTCGCGACGTGGTATTTGTGTTCTTCGTATTGAACAGAGCAAATAGAGGGACAAGTCCTTCAAACTGAAGAGGTAGTACATACAACAACAGAAGGTAAACTTGCAGAAAATCAAACTTCAATGAAGCCAAATCAATTCAATTCAAAGCTGCCCATACCGAATGGCCAAACATGTAAGCATCCATAAAATCGAAAAGAAAGATTCAATACAAAAATTGCTGTTCTTTTTCATTGGCTGTTTGAAAAAATATAGCCCCCCTTTCATTGAAATCGGTAAGTTGTGATCAACTTCTTTGTGCGGAGTTATAAAACTTGAAAAACTAGTTAGAGAAGCGATTGTGTATTGTGTCCCGTCCCCATTTGCTGCTGTTTTTTTGTACAAAAACAAAAAGATTTCTTTAAATCAAATGTTATGCATGAAATAACCTAAACCTCAATCGAATTATCAAATATAGTTGATCGAATTGAAATTATATTTAAAAAATCAATTTAGTAGTACAGAAGTGAACAACAGCTGAATGTGGGGGGGAGCAGCAACAGTGTTTCTGCTTACTTCCACCGGAATAAATATTTTCATTCTTTTTGTACCGGTGCCCCTCTTTTTCAGCGCGCGACGTCATAATCCCCAGCGCGCACACGAGCTCGACCACTAAGTTATCACAATTTTTTTCTGACGTAGTTTCCGTTTTCTTTTTAACCCGTCGATTTGGTTATAAAATCAAGTTACGCCGAGTACATATTTGTGCTTGAGCGCGCGAGCTCTTTCAAAAAATAAAATAAAAAAAGGTAACCAACACGATTTTTGTACACGGCACGGCACCATCATCAAAGATAAACCAACATCGCAACACCACACCATCATCATCATCATCATCATCATCACTACCAGTACCACCAGAGAGAGTACCACTCATATTGGAACGCGCGTTTCATCATGTAGTGTATTACTCGTGTTGTTTTTGTTTTATTATTTAACCTCCACGAAGCGTTTCAACTTTTCGACATAAAAATCTCGCACCCACTGTTGTGAACCTTGTGGTGTATAATCTACTCGTATACAGTACAGGTTCCTTCGTTGACCATTCGACCGACCGCGCACGTCCGATGACAACACGTTTCCAAAATGTTTTTGAAGCACCTATCTATCTCGTTTTGTTTTATTACTCTAAACTGTGTCTCTCTCTCGGTTTTTGAACGAGGAGGAGAACATATATATATATATATTTTTATATACATATGTTCTATATTGTATAAAATGTTATTTTATTTTTTATTTTATGCACACCCAGCGGTATTCGTTCGGAGGAGAGCTCTGAGTTCGAATGCTCGTCGTCGACTGATTTCACAAAAGCACTCAATATGCTAAGGCAACATTTCTTTGCTGTACAGTACACTGTCTAGCTAAGTTTAGCTGCACTCTTCATCCTCTATTGGTCTTATTCGCTGTTGGCTGACAGAATTGTATTGCGGTTTCTTTTTCTCTCATATGATTCAAACGGCGGTATAGTTATCTGAAAAAATAAATACCTGCTCCCAAGTGAGTGGGTTGGGTATCCTCCAAACTTGTGCTAGGCCTCTAAGTTGCTATTTTGTTAGTGGAAAACAGTGATGAATGAAAGTATTCAAACTTTATGTTACAAAAGCAGCATTTTTTTAATGGCCCACATGATTAGGTGGAAACAAATGCATCGTGATAGTACGAACTCTTAAAAGTCGAACAGACTGGGTCGTCGCTTCGTCTGTCGTAAGAGTAGTAGGAGTTAATAAAAATGACTTCATTTTGGTAACTCAGCACCATTGTGAGCGAATGCTTTGAATTTGACAGCTATTACTACTACTAGCGACACAGCACAGCACATTGTGTTCGGGATGTTATGTGAAGTTCACAACGGGGAAAAGGGTTATTTCAAAATGTTTAGCCAAAAAAACTACCATCGTTTATCGATGAGCGAATCGCATTCAATTCGAATTCCAATCGAATGCCGTATAAACCCAAATCGAACTCGATTCGATCACAAAATTTTCTTGCATCGAGTTAAATTTTTGTCACGTAAACCGCGATCGAAAGATCGAGTTTTCAAGCTTAAAAATGAAAATGAAAAGGGGGAAGAGAGCGCAAGAAAGAAGAAACTTATATGAAAAATATAAAATATAATTGGTAGAGGTTCCAACACTAACCGCAGATGTTTTGACATTTAATATTTTGACGTCTAAAATGAACACCAAAAAGTGTTCACGCTTAGACTTGTTCGATTTGACTACCTCTGATGGACGGATGAACTTAAAGAGATTTCAAGTAGGTTTCGAAACCTCGGTAAAGTACGGCGATTTGGATGAATTTGAAGGAAATGCAAACCCTGAAATACATATTTCGAACATAAGAATAATAAAAGGTGACTGTGTCTTTCCATTGCATGTAGTGTATGACAACTCTTAGCTGCCATTGTTGAGTTTAATCTCAATAAACATTCCCGAATGTTGCTTCTGAATTCACTTTTCTATGAAAACTGGAAAAATGTGACAAAACTTTTGAATGTATGTATTTATTTCCCGTTCACTCGCTGAAAACAGTGATGGCAATAATCACGTTTCACTTTATATTACTCGACTGTGCGATACTTTTAATCACCGTCACCATGTCGTGTTGTCTATTTTCATAGTACCTTCCTACATTGAAATTTAACGATATACTGGAACTGAATACGTAATACTATTCTCTACTTTCCCCTGTCACTTCATTACGTAGGCGTTGCAATTGTACCAACACCATCAACGAGAATAACATCAAAACAGCAGCGATTTGTATGATTGGTGTTTATTAATCAAATGATATTTACCTTCCTAATCAAGGTTGTTTCTAATATATCCGACTGCGATGACAAAATGACTATAGTATCTGTATGCATGTTTGTGTCCAATCCTACCACCATCACATCACACTCTATCTACACCCCCTTCGTTGGCCCGGTTTTAATTAATTTCACTGCGATTTGCCTTGCCATGTCTACCCGGTCGGTCGGTATTGCTGTGTTGGCTGATTTGTGTGAAAATCAGTCGACGACGGTTATATAATAAACAATTGATTAAAATGCTAAATAAAATTGTTATTCTGTTTTAAAAATAGAAAAGCTTTGATGTTGTGTACTACCTGCGCTGCACTTCGAGTGAACGTGAAGGGTGGGCGCGCGACGAGTCTGGCGAATTTCCTGCTGTTATTGCTGCTATTGCGGTTGCTGACTCTCTAGGCTAGGTCATGATTTGTTGCTGACGCTAGAGAGCAGCTAAAAATTTTACAGCGACGAAGAAAGGTTAAATGTGGTGTACGGTAGAGCTGCAGAAAATTTCGCGGGTACAGTCGGATTATTGAACGATAGTCAGTCGTTTTTAGAGAGGGGCTTTTTTGTGGGAATGGGTGGGTGTTCGGTTCATATTGCATTTTTTCATAACTCATGGTGGTATAAAGTTTTATCGATTTTACAAACCAAAAAGAATACAACAAAAAAAAAATAAAGGGGGTAGCTTGCAATCATTTTCGGTCTTGCGTAGTAGAAGGTGTGCAAAATACGACCGGGACAAGGCTGGCTGTACCAAAGCATATGACTGAGTACGGAGTATGGCATGCAACGCATTCATAGTGCAGAAAGTGTTTATTGCGAGCAATAACGAGGATGAGCAGCAAATGTGTGCTGCGGTATATGGGTGCTCTATATGTTGTCGGGGCTGTTGGTGGTTCCACTTTTGTAATTAGATACACGACGGCTTCCCTTACATGTGTACTCTACGCACATTGGTCGGTCGGTTGGTGTTGTTATGGATTTTTCGGGCATGAAATTTGTTGCGGACGAGCGGGGTGGTAGGTTATATGGATACCAAAAGTTGTTTCGTCAATTCAGTGATTGGACATGCGCATTAGTTGTTTGAACTCTCAATCACAATAAACAATAAATATGCAAACGTAGGATGTGGCCAACCTATTCCATTTTATTATTTAAGCCTGGAAAACGTATGCCATATTACCTGCATGGAACATCACATTCTTCTAGATGATTGAATTCACCCAATTCATTGTCTCCCTGTCGGTTTTGTATCATGGTGTGTCTAGGCAACAGCGGCTCCATTACTTTAACCCGTTTCAGGAAAATCTCTCTCCTGATAAAGAAGTATAGCTTCCAATAGATATGTAATATTTGCAGTAATGATATGTGTGTATGTAGGTACACATACATTTTTTGCTTCTGTTGTTCCTTCAGTGATTGTGGTATGGTGGTGGAGTGTGTACTGTGTAAGTCATCATCATCAAACGTATTCGTGGCGGCAGCTTCCTTCCTTTGGCATTTATAAACGTATCTTATCTGCACTTGCGCAATTTCACGAGTTTCACCTATCCTATCCAATCCTCACCCTTCTATTTATTTATGACGGCAACCGTTTGTACTCTTACTCTTTTAAGAAACTTTTTCAACTGAAGTGGAGAGTGTAAGGCCGCTGCTTTGGTTATTATGACAGGAATGAAGGCACTATACTCGGTCTGGAAAAATTGTTTGTGTATGAGAAAAACAAGTTTTTGTTGTTGATCATGGTCAATGGTACTCGTAGTCCGATGAGAGCGTGCCTGCCATTGGTGGTTAATACGTTTTGAGTGAAGTAGGTACACATATTAAAATGAGAGTGTTGTTAAACAATTTTTGAAATTGGTTATACATTTTGGGCCATAACATACACAAAAGAAAAATGTTTTTTAAATCATTGGTTAGTACGTTGGACTGCGCTTATGGTGTCAATGATTTTAGTCCCGCAAAATTCTTATTTCTGAGTTTGGAACATAATGTACATGTACAGTAGGCTAAAGCACTAACCACTGAGCCAGGGCATTCATAACTCGTATGATTGTACATCGTGTACGAGAAAGACTTAGTTTGAATCAGAGCTGTAAAAGAATGCATTCATTTTTGAATATAATTCCTTGGAATGCTCCGAAAAATGATTTAATTCATTGACTTCAATAAAGACTTAAGATTGAAAAAAGTAAATCACTATTCATTTTGATGTCATGACTGCAGCAATCATTTTTAGCATTCAGAATGGTGAAGTCAGAAAGAATCCAATCTTTTTGATTGCTATGCATTCTTTGAAGTCACTAGCATTCATTGATCGCAATCAGTTTCCTGAAGTCCTGACTTCAAATACTTCACAAAACTTCAACAAAGTGCATGCAATCACTGATTTTAAGACTTCAACTAAGTGAATGCAATCACTGACTTCATGTCGTTGATTTATAGCAAAAAGCCAACACTATTAGAAGAGTTGAGGAGCAGTACTGAACGCGAATTTACCATCGATGAAGTAGAAGAATCAATCGCTCAGCTCGGTATCAATTATTCTGCATTTTATTTAAATATAGAATTGTTGTGTTCTTTTTTAAAACAACCTTTACATAATATACATACAATCATATGTATCGTAATATGTAATATTAAAACAAAACAAATGGTTGTCAGTTGCCACTTGCAGGTATCCTGTATCTAAGATCGATTTTGTTAAAAATTTAACGTCAATGGCAACTCTTTCTATAATATATACGAAACGAGTACATAGCTCAGAGTACGAAAGCAGGTTTTCCGCTTCGCTTTGGACAGAATATCTCAATCTCAAAAATACTTTTTTCCACTCACATAGTATACTCAATGACGAACAACTATACTCTTAATCGTTTACATGTGTACAATATTATACAACACAATGCAATCCACTGAAATATCTTTGCCAGAGTAGCGCAGAACATCTTATAGGAAAAAACGAGACAACATATAATGCCACACTACCACCCTGATAGAAGTCTACGCTTTTACGATGCATATTTCCCTCGTCTTTCATGTTTGACCATTCTCCTCGGCCTTAGATATTCTTCTTGTGCATATATACATACATATTCCCTCTTCCAATACATACAAGAAAGCAAAAGCAAAAAGAAAAAAAATCGAAACGAAACGTATGTAAAAATGTATCTATTATCTATCTGGAAGAATTATATGGAATATTACCGATTGAAATGTCGAGAGTCGAGGATCTACTACCGCATCACCACCAAAAACAGCAGAGATACGATGCACGGTTATTAACAATCCGCAGTAGTAGTAGATGGAGCGCTTACGTTAGTTGTTTAAAAGTGATTTTCACGGAAAATACACAAGAATTAAAACTAAAAAGGTGAAAATCAAAAATTTAAAACCGCCCCCCCCCCCCCATTCGTTCGTTTCAGTGTGATTTGTTCAAAGTGCAATAACATCTATAAAAATTTATAAAATTGAACGAAGATACTTCAAAAAAATAAAAAATCAAAGAAAAATATGCGATACGGTTTAAAGTATTTATTTCTCTATTTTTTTTGCCAACGTTGTGAGTTGTGAATAACATCAGGCACCCATAGTGAAAAGAGAGTGATTGTTCATTTTCGTGAAATTACGGAAATAAGTATACTTCCGATAAAAAATCGACAAAATATAACTAACCAAATAAATAAAAAGGTGAAAATTTATACAAATAGCTTAGTATATATTGCAAAAACAAATATAATATATAAATTACTACTTGTGGCAAGAAAACACTGTACTCTATCGCTCCATTCATACGTATTTAGGCAAATTTTTCGTTTGCTTTTCTAGGTTAGGTCACTCTATTTGTAATTGTGGTTATATATATATATATTTTTTTTTTGATTCGTTTAGTTCGCGGTATTTATTAATAGATATTTTTTTTTTCCTCTTTAACAAAATGGTTGACAAATTATTCGGAAAAGAAGGAATTTCTGCCTGTTCGGCATTGTTTTTGTGTATTAATTTCGAGATAGAAGATAGGTACACTCCAATTATGTGTATCCAATTCCAAATGAAAGCTAAAAAGGCAACGAATACGAAAAAAAAAATGTAAAAAAAAAAAAACGCCTAACGTTGAAAAAGAATCTTATCATTCGACGAAGGTGGCACGGCACGACGATGGTGGTGTGTGTATTGGTATCCCCGCTGCCGTACTCCCTTTCTCTTTGGTTGCGTTGGATCCACATCCGTGAATAGAATGCTTTTTTTTTTTATCTAAAGTACATACAGGAAAGGTGTGAATTTAGAAGAAATTTTCTAAAACATATGTGTACTTTGGCGCGGGCCGTTTCTATTCCCCCCCACTCTCTTTGCAAAAAAAAGGAAAAGATATTTTTTTTTATGTTAATGCGCAATTAGTTCGGAAAAATTCTTAGTTATACTTATTATCAAAATGTTGTGACATTTCAGACAAGTTCCATCGTGTTTTTTTTTTTAAATATACCTACAAAAGAAATTAAAAAAAAAAAAAAACTAAAGTAATAGAACATACTTAACGTAATCTATCTATATGATTTCACATCTGTATCCCTCACATGTACAGTGTTTAGTTGAAGTTTTGCTTCTCTATCTAGCTTAATAGTGGGCAAACTTTTACATCTCTTTCACTTTTGCCACCAATACTTTTGTGAAAAATACGCGGTGGCGGTTGTCTCACTATCTCGTCTCCCAAGAGTTGTGTTTTCTTCTTAGAGCACTCTGCACCCACCACCCCCTTCTTTTATAGGTTCTCCATAGATGGGAACCTCTAATGTTCTAATGATTAATAATAATAAAAACACTGCAATTATTTTTTTCTCTGTTCTTTAAATGGCAAAGGAGGAGATAATAGTAATTGTTGGAACGCACCATTTTTTCTTTATTTTGTTTCTCCTGCATGGAAGCAAAAAATACTTGCAAAAAGCGTAGAGTTAAGATATAAAAAAAAAAAAAATGGAACGTAAACACTAGCAGGAGTGAACACATTGTGAAATTACGTCATATTTCGCCTTTTTGATTTTTAAATACATGTATGTACCTAACTATTTGCTTTGTTGTACAAAACAGACACAAGTGCCTAAGAAGGAAAAGTAGGAGTTTCAAAAGTAGTGATTGAAAAATGTCACTTGTTTCAAAATTTATTTAAAGTGTTTTCGTTAAAAAGAAGTGAATGTAATGATTTCAAATCAAATGGAATCGCTAGAGAAAGGACACTCTTGAGGGTTCTCCAACTGTTAAGAACACTTCAGTTCAATAAGGGCTTAGGTACATACAGACAATAGATTAAAAATCATATTTATGTATAAAGTTTAAAACAAAAATAAAGAAAACATGCCATAAATAAGATATGTACAAATACATATATATGAGATGCAAGTGCCTAACATAAGCCAAGTCGTGGCAGGAATTTTGTATGCCAAGTTTTGTAATTTGCTTCGAGAATAAGTTGCCGGTAGTATGCGAAGGGAGCTTCTTAAGATTCGAAACTAATATGTACACATAATTAAAACACCTAACAAATTTATCTAAGAAAGACTAAAGAATGAGAGAACAATACACCTTATTATGTTAACTAATCACAGTTCTGTATTCGATATGCAAACTACTTATGAATCTCTCTCAATATTTTGATTTGGCAGCCTTTTCGGTCCTTTTTAAACTCATATTTCGAATTGAAAACCTTATCTAAGCACCAGGCATCAATATTTGACAAAAGACCTTCTAAGGCAATACTTTTTCTGTGTTTAATTTGCCAGATGAGTTGAAAATTATACTTGTATTTTTGGGCATTAACGACCGACCTCATGTCTAAATATTTAATCAAAAATTACACAGTTTTATTAAAGGAAGATGTGGTCTGGAATATAATGTGACATTCAAGTAGGATTTCCAATCTAGCCCAATTTGTTAACCAAAATTCGGTTAAGCCAACTGCTGTTAGTGGCGGTTCTTCTGCTGATACAGTCTATCTTAATGTATCGAACTAACAACATAAAATTTAATTAAAAATTCCATTCCACACATATTATTTAAAAGAAGAATACAAAACAAAACAAAAAAATGCTTAAAGAAACTGCGCATTTATAATTGAAGGCGCGCGCGTTCCATGAGAATAGAAATCAACATCAACAACAGCAGCAGCAGTATAGCATAGTTCCATCGCATTTAGTACCAGTTAACAGAAGAGTATTTTAGTAATTACTTTTTTTTTTTTAAGTTTTCTGCTCATAGATTATTGAACTGAAAAGTAGTGTATCTATACTAGAACTTCTTGTGCAGTAGCGCGTTTCGACCATATTCTGATATGACCGGTGAAGAGACTTGTGTGTGCAGCAACAAATGTGTTTGTATATGCATACATTATACATTGAATATGCATCTAAACGTAGAATTGTATTCTCCCGCTTTTGGACGAAAAGTTTTCCTTTAGCCGCCTGTGCTAACAAAGGGTGAAAAAGGACTCGTTTTTTTTTTGCTGCCCGCCCGATGCATTTTGGAAAATGAACATGCGCATCTACTAGTTACATAACCAGTTGTGGGTTGCGTGGTGAGTGGGTGGATGGATGCAGATTTGTACGTTAATATTGCAAAGTTTCCTGCACAACATCCAGTGATGTGTGGTGTATCTTCTGTATACATTATACGTTGGGTGGAACTTGGAAAATTTTTCTTTGTTTAGAAATATGCTTCGTTCTACACAACTGATGCCTGCCTGGCCCTTAAACTGTACTATGAAAATCCCTAAAACTAAATTTTGCGGTTGTAGGTTGTGTGAATTAAACATTTTGCAAGAAGAGGTTTTCTATGACAATCAATTTTAAAGTAGCCCTTTTTGATAAAAGACTGATTCTTCAGTGATGGAAGTTATACTCAAGCATATGAGTGCACATTACAAATGTATAAATACATTATAATGGCATTTTGGAAGAGCTTAATCTGTGGTTAGCATGCCCTTAAGATATGAGAATGCTGTAGTTGGTCCTAGCTTAAATTCGATTTGGATATAAGGAGGAACGAAATCATTCAAGCCTATGTTTGTATACTTTCCAACCTCCGAAACGGAGAGAAACCTTAAGAAGGAGAATATTTTTATACTTTACTATACTCTTCTTCTGTCGTAAGTTGATATCAATACTATATTGTATATTAGAGACCGGGGACTCTATGGGATATGTCCCATTCTATTCAAAAATATCTTTATGAACGTGTAGCAGAAGACATGTGTATGTCCTTTCAAACAGTTAAGGATACATGGCAAAACAAGGCAGTATGATTCCCTTTGCTGTACAATAACAAAACCGATCGATTTTAGGGCATGTTCGCATGAACATGTGATTTCTAGAGTTAGGCCTTTTTGCTCTCAATAAAAGCCCACTGCAAAGCTCAAGGTATTGCCATATGTATCCCAAAGAACATGTACATTTTTCTAATTAAAAGACAAGCATTCCAATATGTATTGTTACTTATTAACTTTTCTTAAATCCTAGAACTTAAATCTGTCTACGTTGCTAAGTAGAAAAGCCATCAACAAAATCTAACCTACAATATAGTTTGAATTTTGCCCTCTCTCAAACCGTTACACAGACTCATATATATTATTACTCAACATTTTTTAAATAATTTTCCCTTTGCTAATACTATTTTCTCTCTTTTCGTTTTCAGATATATCAATGTTATCTCTGATGATTTATCATAAAATTGATTATAATAAAAAACATTTTCGCCGAAAAATACATATGAAACAATCACTAATGTGATGTTTTAAGGCAGCATTTCAACATTTTTTTGCACAAAAGCATTAAAATAAAAAAAAATACACAAAAAAAAAAAACAGATTAATAAAAAAAAATTAAAAAAAACAAACTTTCAACAACAATTGGACAATTTGAATAGAAAAAAACAATAGTTTTTGATCTCAAAAATCCTTTTTAAACAGTATACCTACTTTCCAAGCAATAGAAAGAGGTATAGACAAATCAGTACAGTAAACTTATACGTCTTAACAAAAGCCCTCGGGTACCTAGAAGCCATCTAAATTAAACAAAAAATTTTTATGGGCATGATGAAGCGTACTCGCGTCGAAGAAGTTCAATACGGCCAAAGGCCGAGTGCAGGCGGGGGAGGAGGAGGCCCCGGTGGAGGAGTTGGGAATGCTGGTAATGCGAACGCTAATGCGGGTCATCATCGCATACTAACAACACAGCATGGTAGTGGTCAAACGATACAGTATCTTCCAGCAGCAACACCAGCAGGTGTATTAAAAACAGCCAATGTACCCGATAATGGACCAAATGTGGTTGTCGGTACTGGAAGCGGTGTACAATCACAAACTGTACAGTATTGTAAGTGTTATTGTTTTTCTCTAAATCATAGTACAAAACGAATAATTTGTTTTCTTTTATTACCAGCCTACAATGTAGCTCAAATACCAGGTGGATTAAAAACACAATCAATTGGTCCAGATGTAGTAGCAACAGTAGCTGCACACGTGTCTAATGCTAACATGAATACATCTTCGAATTCGATCCGTCAACGAAGTGGCACTGGAGGATCTGTTGGTGGTGGTGCTGCAGCCGCCAGTGGTGGTGCTATGGTTGGTAATGTTCAAGCGCAAATGGTAGCTGTAGCTGATAGTACAGGCGGTGCAGTTCCACAACCCGGGCCTGGTGCTCCGGCACGTCTTAAAGTTGAAGATGCGCTTAGTTATCTCGATCAAGTCAAGTTCCAATACGCTGATCAGCCACAAATCTACAATAACTTTCTTGATATTATGAAAGAATTTAAGTCACATTGCATCGATACACCGGGAGTAATTCAGCGGGTGTCGAATCTATTCAAAGGTCACACAGAGCTAATTTACGGCTTTAATATGTTCCTACCACCGGGATATAAAATTGAAATCCGTTCCGACGATCAAGGGATTTCGGTGCCATTTGTTTCGATGCCATCGACACCCGGCAATGCAGCAGCGGTTGGTGGAATACCTGGTCCATCAGTGCAGTGTTTAGCTCCAACCACAAGTCCAGCTCACAAACCGAGTAATATGCAAGGTGCAGCTGCAGTTCATAAGATCCAAACAATTGGAGCTGTGAATTTAATCACACATCCTTCTGCGGTAAATGCAGGACAAGCAGCAGGAATTGCACCTACAATACATACATTACCGCCTCCACAACAGTCTCCGGCATCTGCGGTTTCATCCGCGTCATCAGGTGGTAGTGGTCCACCAGCACAATCAGTGGGCGTACCACAAAACTATTCAAGAGATCGAGAACGAACGTTGTCCCAATCTAGTAATAATATAGTGCCAGGTCCACCAACACCGAATTCTCTAAGTGAGCTTAGCCCTCAAGGGCACAACTTACATCATATCTCGCAGGCACATCAATCGATTTTGATGGGTGAGACAAGCGGCCAGCAGAATCAACCGGTGGAATTTAATCATGCCATTACCTATGTCAATAAAATTAAGGTGAGTGCCTCGTTTAGGTATACATATAAAGTTAGTTTGTTCAATGTGCAATTGATAAAATGATTGTTAATCTTTCAATTGGGCTCTATAAAGTTATATTTAACTTCTTCCCATATGCTGAGAATATTTTGAGGAACAAATGCAGGAGCAATTCCGAACATTTAATAAAAAAAAGAGTGGCGTCGCCCTCGACAAACAGTTCCTAGAATTAGGAAATGCATCAATTTGGCAATGCATATCTTAATAAGTCCTCTCTTACCACATTTTTGGCTTATTACTTGCGATTCTTTTCGGATGAACTGGGTTTGACGAGGCCTTAAATGAGTATTTTTAAATTTTCTACTCATGCCTGAAACCCTTTAGCTCCTTAATAGCTATTTTGGGCACAAACATGCCTCATATCTAATAGTATTACATACTTAGAAGAATCAACCATTATTGAATTAATTCTTTAATGGAAATGGTGGGTATTACAACCGCTTAATTGCAATACCAATTAAATGATTGCTTCTAATTATGGCAAATGTTTATTTTATTGATTGCGATAATATAGAACTTCCATATTTGATGCGTTTATCATGTGTGGAAAGCAACTCACTCGATACACGATTTTGCTAAGGCATTCACATTTTAGCTAACTCTACTGTCTTAAATACCTTTTATAATATTTTCTACATTTTTTTCTCTTTCAAAATAGAACCGCTTTCAAAATCAACCGGAAAAGTACAAGCGTTTCCTTGAAATCTTGCACACATATCAAAAGGAACAAAAGGAACAAAAAGTCCAAAAAGAAGGCAACGTACAACAACAGGGCAAAACCCTCACCGAAGCCGAAGTCTATACACAAGTTGCGATGCTATTTGATCAGAATGAAGATTTGCTTCGTGAATTCGGCCAATTCCTACCAGACGCCACAAGCCACCAGACAGCACAATATATGAATAAGGCACACAACGATCACAAGAAAGTCATGTCGGCGGCAATTGGCACTGGTGCTGGTGGGACTGCTACAGCAACAGGAATGAGCGCAAATTTAACCGGAATCTCCTCCCTTCCAGGTGGTGGTACCGGTCCGAATAGCATTCCGTCTGCTCTCAAGAACTACAATAACTCGCAAAATAATAATCTCTCACGAATGGATCGTGATTTAGTCTATGAGAAGGACTATCATCATCATCATCCGGCGCCGCGAAATGATAAGGAACGTAATCATCATCACGTCAATCAGAAATTCGGTCACAATTCTTCCTCGCAGACCAAAAAATCGCCAAGTTACAGTGCCATACCTGTGGGTGGCAGTGGTGGTGGTGGTGGTGGCGGTGGCCACATTACATCACGACGTACTGGAAGTGGCACTGGCGCAGACGAGAGTGGTGCACCACCAGCGAAACGCCATAAACCTATTTCACGTGATATCACATATTCTGAGGCTTTTCGGTATGGCTCTCTTGAAGAGGGTGCATTCTTTGATAAGGTCCGTAAGGCGCTACGCAGTCCGGAAGTCTATGAAAACTTTTTGCGTTGTTTAACGCTTTTCAATCAAGAGATTGTCTCCAAGACTGAATTGTTAAATTTGGTGTCACCATTTTTGAGTAAATTCCCCGAGTTGCATCGATGGTTTCAAGACTTTTTGGGTCCACCCGCTGTTCCCGAAGGTATTCCAATTCAAGCAGCACAACGCCAAGAT
The DNA here is from genome assembly GCA_949716465.1 of Chalcosyrphus nemorum. Taxonomy (NCBI): domain Eukaryota; kingdom Metazoa; phylum Arthropoda; class Insecta; order Diptera; family Syrphidae; genus Chalcosyrphus; species Chalcosyrphus nemorum. The sequence goes on from OX454332.1 coordinate 88,167,058, forward strand.
CGCAATCAGGGTGGCACTGAATTAGCACAAGAAATTGATTTGACGTCTTGTAAGAGACTGGGAGCCAGCTATTGTGCTCTGCCTAAGTCCACCATTCCGAAAAAGTGCTCTGGACGAACACCTCTTTGCAAAGAAGTCCTAAACGATACCTGGGTTTCGTTCCCCACATGGGCCAGTGAGGATTCTACGTTTGTTACTTCCCGAAAAACTCAATTTGAGGAAATCATTTACAGGTGAGTTGGTCGGATGGTGGATTTGTTTTTCTTTCTTTTTTGTTTCTTTATGTTTTTTTTTTGTGAAGAAGAACACTTCCATGGAACACAAACAAAACAACAAAATTACACTTTTTCTTTCTTTCTTTGCTAATTAATTTTCAACCAACAAAATTCTAAACCAAAAGAAATATCCACAGAACTGAGGATGAACGCTTTGAATTGGACGTGGTAATTGAGACGAATAGTGCGACAATACGCGTTCTAGAAGGAGTTCAAAAGAAACTCTCGCGAATGACACAGGAAGAAGTCCAACGCTATCATCTAGACGATTACTTAGGTGGTAGCTCACAAACAATCCACCAGAGAGCTATACATAGAATATATGGTGATAAAGCAGGAGAGATTATCCAAGGGCTGAAGAAGAATCCTGGTGTTGCAGTACCAATTGTGCTGAAACGTCTCAAAGTCAAGGAAGAGGAGTGGCGTGAGGCACAGAAGGTATGTCCTATTTTGTTTGAATTGTATTTAGTTTTCGATTTAACTTTTTTTGTTTGTTATTCTCTTTTGTCAGAACTTCAATAAGCAATGGCGCGAACAGAATGAGAAGTTCTATTTAAAATCTCTGGACCATCAGGCGATCAATTTCAAGCCAAATGACATCAAGGCACTGCGATCGAAGAGTCTCTTCAATGAAATTGAGACTTTGTATGATGAGGTAAAATAATAATTTCATTGTAATTCTTTGAACTCTGCTTTAACGTATAGTTTTCATTTAGCGTCATGACCAGGATGAAGAATCATCTGAGCCTATTGCTGGCCCGCATTTAATTCTGCCATATAAAGATAAGACCATATTGGATGATGCTGCTAATTTGTTGATTCACCATGTGAAACGACAGACTGGAATACAAAAGCAAGAGAAAGCTAAGATTAAGCATATTCTAAGACAATTCGTGCCTGATTTGTTCTTTTCCACGCGTCAGCCGCTCAGTGATGATGAGCGTGATGATGGTGAGTTATTATTATTTTTTTTTTTTTTTGTTCTCTCTTGGAATGAGATGCATTTTGTTTGACGATACGTAGTTTTTTGTTTGTTGTAGGCAAAAAGTGCTAAGAGCTATGGTTTGGTTTAAAACTTTTGTTTGATCATGGCGAGCAATTAATTGCAAATTTAACCTGAGTTGGCTCATTGCTAATGTATTTTCATCAAGCCCAATAGATTTTTAACCACAGGTCACAAAGAGTATAAAGATCTTCTAAAGGGTTTTCCAATAAGGCCTTGGTCCATTCGTTGGACACAATTTTCAACGACTCGGCCAAAACGGTCGCTATTTCGCGGTCAATGTTGGCTCTGAGCTCTTCCAATGTCGTCGGCTTGTTGGCATAAGCCAATGACTTAACTTAGCCACACGGAAAATAGTCAAGCGGCGTTAAATCGCACAAAAGAGGCGGCCAATTGACTTCGGCTTCGTCACTGAAGATGATTTCGCGACGAAATTCATCATCTTGGCGCATCTTCTCCAGAACCAAATCGGAGAATGTACGTCGCTTCAAATGGTCCATCGACTTCAACCAAGATCGTTTTCTACGGACGCCTGAACGGCAGCGATACCGTACCCGTTGTCTCACTGACACGCACTTGTTATTGCCTATCTACTAAGGCGAGAATTACGACCGAAAATTGGAGTTAATGCTCTTAAAGTTGTGATCACCGACTCCGAATTTCGGTAGAAAATTTTCATAATTTGTAGACGTTGCTCGTTCGTGTAATTTACCATGATGAAAATGCTGAGTTTACTGAATAAATTGACAGTGACAGTTTGATGATTAGTGAAAGAGTGCGTTCACAAATTAAATCCAAAGTTGTCCAGTCCCTATTGGAAAAGCCTTTGCTAAGTTCGTGGACATGTAATGTTTTAATAATTGATAAATCTTTTACGATCTACTACACCCAATCCTTTGTGTATTTAGTCCAGTACAAACCAAATCAGATGATTCATAATTAATCTCCTGTATTGGGCATCGTTTTTAATAATCAGGTTTCGCTGTGTAATATCCTCAGTTTGTTTTCTCTGAGACCAAAGACATCGATCTACACATTTGCCTTCAAAACTATTCAATCTCTGCCGAGCACTTAATTTTTTTTTTTTTTTGTAAAATATTCAAAATTTATTTGACTAACCATTTATATATTTTAAACTTTACCTTTAAACAATTTGAAATTAAAAATTTAACATTTTTTTCAAAAACCAAATTAGCTTGATTGTATTAACTTAGAAGTGTGTTTTTTTTTTTTTGTTTTCTCCCCCCAACATATTTCATTGTATCTTGTTCCTCATGTATACTCACAATTTCTGTTATGTTTTCCTTGCTTGCATTTAACTTTCTTATTCATATTGCGATCCTAAAACACACGCATACATCTCGCTTTCTTTCTATCTGTTCTCCATCTTATCTGTAAAGTGTTCCCATTTTTAATAGATGACAATGACAAAATGGATGTGGATGCATCCGACATGGACTGTCTTAAGGGTAGTGGTAAAAGTACAACAACGTCGACGGGTGGTATCAATAATTCGACCAATAACCAAACAACGACAGCACAATCAATAAAGGCCGAAGATTCGAAAGATATCCTTACAAATCACGCATCGTCGTCGTTATCGTCATCATCATCGTCATCGCCCTCACCACATTCATCAACAGCAACAGCAGCTGCTACACCATTTACAACCGGTTCAACGACAATTCCAACAATAACATCATCATCAATAGGAGCAACTGGACCGTCATCAGCAGCCGCAGCAGCAGCAGCTACATCGTCTCCTAATTCGTCATCACTATCATCACCGTCCTCAGCATCATCATTGGCTGTCGCTATTGGTGGCGGTAGTGTTGGTGTTGATAAAAGTGATACAAACGACTGCAATAGAACTACAACGCAATCACAGTGTAAAAATAACAGTAGTAATAGTAGTAGTATTAATAACAATAAGATTCTGTTAAATTCATCGACAACAGCATCATCATTACCAAGCACTATATCTACAATTGCGTTAGGTGGTGTACAGTCGTCGCAACTACAAAATTCTTGTGCAAACATATGTAATAGTGGTAGTGGTAGTAGTGATAACAAAGTTGTGATATGTGGTGTGACCACAATGAGTGGCAGTCCGACAATAACAACCTCATTGATAACATCCACAACGAATAGTGGCGGCAACATCAGCAGCATTAATCTCACCGACAATAGCAATATTAATAATAATAGCAACAATAAATGTGATACCGCCGCTGGTGCAGTATTAAACTCTGGCGGTGATGGCATTAAATTGGAAGTGAAAGAGGAGACTGATGCCGATATAAAACTGCCACCACATGCTATCAGTAAACATGCGGTAAGTGATTGCAAATATTTTATCTCTTTATCTTTAGATGCTAGAGAGGTTATATAGAGTGGGTTCGTTGAGAGTAGTAGACGTGTCATGAGAAACGATGTATTGGCGGAAAGCGTTTTAACAGTTATGTACCTATTCATACTGGCTCATACATATGTACATGCTTGTGTTGTTTTCGAAGTGGAGGAGTGTGGTGAATAAAATTAAATTCTTTATGCCAATTTGACATAAAAGTACGTTGTTGAAGGTTTCGGGCTGTAACTCACATATTGCTCGGATGATATTGGCCTTAAGTGCTTGAATCGTTTCCGTATTGCTAGCATAACATCGCTCCTTCACGGTTTCCTACAAAAAGAAAGTCAAAAGGGATCAAATCGCAGCTCTGATGCTGCCATACTAGTCTCACCAACTTTTTACACAAACTTGCATATAACAGGCGCCCCACCGCGGCTCATTTCGGCCAATACTTCCTTTCCACTGTTTGGGCTACATAGCACTTACTTTGGAAATAAGTTTTCAATATTTCCCAACGTGTAAAGCGGCTTATTTCTTTCTGCAGAGGTATAATACTGACTTTCTGTCAAGATTTCGAGCGGGAAACAGCTGTCAATGAAAATAATGAAACACTCTTTTTGGAATTAATAATTCTCTCACTACTTTGCATTGCGTTGTGACACTTTTGCGCTCTTCGTATATAACCTTGATGAGTTCTTTTTGGGATGCTTCTCCTGCGCATAACCTTTCACAACTTGTTTGCTACTCACACATCAGCACACCGATTTTTCTAACTACTATGTAATATTTTTCTGACGAATATGTTTGGTTTTTTTTTTTTTTTTTATTAGGAGGAAGCCTACGCTCTGTTCTTTGCCAACAACAACTGGTATTTATTCCTACGATTACACGCAATCCTTTGCGAACGTTTACGTACAATGTACGAGCGTTCACAAATACTGGCCGCCGAAGAGGAAAGATATCGTTCGAATCGGCGCGAAAGCACAGCAACTGCCCTTCGATTGAAGCCCCGAAGTGAAGTTCAAGTCGAAGATTATTATCCAACTTTCCTGGATATGTTGAAAAATGTCTTGGACGGAAATATGGAAGCGAGCAACTTTGAAGACTCCATGCGTGAGATGTTCGGCATTCACGCATACATTTCCTTTACTTTGGACAGGGTAAGTTTAAATAAATAAAAAGTGTAAAACTATTTATTGATGGGTATACTCTTTTCTTACAGGTTGTCTCAAATGCTGTACGCCAACTTCAAAATTGTGTCACAGAGCGAGCCGCCTTACAATGTGTTGAATTATACCACAACGCTCAACGACTTGGTGGTGCTGGAGGCTTATGCCGAAATGCTAACCGAAGTCTTGCTCATGAAATGGCATACCAACGAGAGGCTGAATCAAGTTTGCATGATGAGAATTGCTTCAAAGTCTACATTGTAAGTTGCAATTTTTTTAGATTTTGAACCGTATAACAAATTTTTCTTACTTATTTTTGCAGTATAAAATCGATTGCCGTGTGACTATCGAACTACTAGATACCGAATCGGATGAGATTGAAAAGCCTGTAAATAAAGCCAAGCAATGGGATAAATTCATAACACGGATGGCGAATCCAGCAAGCACCAACACCAATGATACGGCCTTTGAAATCAAAGCCGAGCGTTCGGACGATGAGATGGTAAGTCGAAGAATCTTTCAATTACATTTATATTTGCATATAAAGTCTTTAAAATTACACAGAGACTGTATGTATATTATTTAGAGCACCCTAGACGTAACTCTTCACCTTGTTATTTCTGTTTCGTTGACATTTTTCCGTTTGTAATCTTTCCAAAGTTTCTTCCCCCGTACTTATGATGTAATTATGATCTGTTTGTTTGTTTTTTTTTTTTTTGTTTTCTTTCGTTGTGTATGTTTTCAGTTTTTATTGTTTCGCGCTCACACCCATACTAAAGTGCATACTTTCCTTTTATTTTCTTAATGTATTTTTAAAGTTGTTTATTGTGTTCAAAGGCGTATACAACTTTTAATAAACATGGTGCAACAGATGAATTATATCTTTTTTAAAATAAGAGAAAAGTATTTAACGTACTTGCGTACGACACGACACTTTTAAACGATAACAAAGTTGTCTTGTAAGCTAACTAGCATCTAAGTTTCTATTTATTAATTTTTGTCAAACGACTTCGGCAGTACGATCTTTTATCGATAAATACCAGTTTATTGTCTCATGTTTATGAAGTTTTATAATTGGAGCTCTTCCTCATCCAGGCTTGGGAATTCTTTCTTTTTTTTATTCGTTTTTGCATTGTCTGTAGATTTGGTTCTATAAATCACTCGAAGTTAAAAGTCAATGGGAAGTCCCTTTAATGATTAACGTACATAGATTTGTTTCGATTTGAAAACATGTCGAGTATTACCAGCTACAATAAGTTTTTCTTCTTCTTCATTTTGCATTTAAAGATGATGAATAATACCACTTGTCTGAAAAGCTATAACTCATTTTTGTTTTCTGATGAATATGATATGTAAATAATGTCATATGTAATCATGTTTTGGTCATAGAAAACATAAATAAATATTAGTTGCGCGCGAAATATATTTTTGCACAAGTTATGTATATGCCGCAACCGAAAAACAGATGAAAATCTTTCTCATGCCAATAACACTTTTGGATGTTTTTATATGGAAAGATAAAGTTTCAGTATAAGAATTTAGTTCGATTGCAATTTGAGGCCAATATGAATCAATGAATAGACATAGACACCGTTCGCGGGCTGACTGTTTTTTCTAACTGCTATTCCTCAATTATTTATATTAAGGTTGATTCATTGAAAGCTCAGGTTCTTGACAGCTATTATTTCACTGTTTGCTAGGAATTTTATTACTAAACAAATAACAAGGTCGTATTACAGTATGATATAACGTGGTCAAGTAGCCAATGACGTAGACTCCAGTAACAAATTTTACTTGTGAGTGCCCACATTGAATGAAAGGTTAAGTGCTGCCTAACGATAGCCAATCAATTTTCCTTTAGAAATCTTTTAGCCAAATATTGTGAATTATAATAGAATTTAAAAACAATACATACAAATCTCCCAACGTGAATGTATAGCTTCAATACGTATGATGCACCACATATAAAAGAAATCTGCAATTATAATCTGGACTGGAAGAGACGAAGGTTTTTGCAAAGGTTTCTTATGACAGTAATACGTTTGGATGTTTGTCAGACGCTCGCAAGAGGTAGGGCCGTAAAAAAGCTGTTTGGTGTTTTCTGGTATCCCCGGATCCCATACGCAGTTGCGTTCGGCAATGAGCCACGGAGCCACAGGCATCCACGAAAATTCCTAAAGTAGACTTGTCTTTTCACTTCGATAACCCTTTTAAACAAAACCTTTACCTTCCCTTAAAAACCTTTCAGTTTGGTTTATTTAAGGAAGGCAATGTTTGTTCCTTTTTATTTTTGTTCATCATTGTCCTCACATATCCTTAACACTACATTTATGGACACCTTTTTTATTTAAACTCGTTATATTAGCTTTGTTCAATGACTGAAACAGTAGCACAGCACAGAACAGCACAGCACTAGTTTGTGAAAACTATCAGAACATATTAGAACAGAAAAGTACAACCTGCTGCTAATCAAATAGATTATAAATATTACAGATTTTTGCGTTCAATGAGAACAAATATCGTCCAGAAGTGTTCCTTTATTTTGTTCAATGAGTCTGTATAGCACACACTTTTCTGCACCTACTTTTGAGGTAGAACAACATATTCGTGAGAAGTGTCTAAACGAAAATTATTTGCGATTTAATACGTTTGACTGCTAATAAGAAGATGCTTTCGGATACATTCTGACTCATTGAACAAAATAAAGGAACACTTCTGGACGATATTTGTTCTCATTGAACGCAAAAATCTGTAATATTTATAATCTATTTGATTAGCAGCAGTACTTTAAAATACACCTGTTTAAAATATGTAATAAATAATATTGCTCCTTACTTCACCCAGTTAACAAGGGCTAGATATTTTTTCATCCAGTCAACCAATATTTTACTCTCTCTCTTATTAGTTGTATTTATCTTATAAGCGTGCATAAGCAGCTTCACGAAATACATACATAAATTATTTTAAAAGAGAGTTCGAGTTGGATTAGGTAACTGCTCAAAAAGCCCCAACAATTCGGGTTCATTATCCCAAAGCTGGAAACGCTGAAAGAGACAATCCGCTATTAGAATCACCGATATAGTTATATGTATATGAATCTTAGGTCCATCAGCTCATATGTCCTTTAGCTGCGAGAAGAAATGGCTACCAAGGGTTCTCATTCTTTTGACGGATAGAGCACAGCAATTACGGACGGGCAAATTTGATTTCTTCTTCGTCTCTGATGACAATCGACCACAATATTTGTAAAACTTGAAATACTGCGAAAATTCTCATTGGAAAATCGTTTGCAATAGGATAATCCCGCTCGTTGTTTGTTGGGAGAAACAAAAAGAAACCAAATTGCCATTTTCGATAAGTGCTACCAATTAGGACTAAAACTCCATCTAGTCGTGAAAACTCTTATTAAACAGTTGACATTGATAACTTACCAACATAGATGCCTTGATCTACATTTAGACTAATCATTCGTCGAATCGACGATGCAATGTTTAAACCTAATTTGTAGCAAAAGTAATTGAAAAATTCTTGTTATTATCAATAACTTATTCTCTTTGACACAATTGTTTACTTTTAAGTTTGACATACATTAGGATCGGGTAAAGATAAATTCAAGAAAAATGCGTTCCTCGAATCGACGAACCTTAGTCTTCTAGGGTTAATATAAATGATCTTGATCAAATCACGTGACAATGAAACATTATTTTCAAATTAATACAAAGCTATTTTTTCTTTTAAATTATTTTGGAAGACCCACTGAGTATGCTCTTTATTTATTTATTGTCCTAATTTTGTAAAATTTATAGTTTATGTCGACCTCATCCTGTCCAAATGCCCAGTCAAATTAAAAGAAGCACCTACATATATCTTGTTTACTGTTTTAATTTTATGTTCTCTTTGAATTTGCAATATGCAAACAATCAAAAAAAAAAAATCAAATCAAATTCATTCAAAACCACTAACGAACGCTTTTTTATTGCATTTTTTCTCATTTAATCTGTACCAGGTCAAACCAAAGGCATTAATTCACAAATAAATACTTAAAAAAAAAAAATATAAAAAAACCCTTTACAAAATGTACACACTTGAAGTGTATTTTTGTAAAACCAAAAAAAAAAGAAAACACCTATCAAAGTTAATTTTTTCTCTGTATTTTCTCTTTCCGTTCTTTATTTTTTTTTCCTCATTATAACGAGTAATATTAATTGTGTACAAATACCGAAACAAAGAAATATTTTAATGTCAAATATTTGCCGCCAATAGGCTTATTTTCAAATCAAAAAATAGACTTGCGTGTGACCTATAGAAAACAAAAGAAGCTATTTATTTAGCTAATAATTGTATTTTCAAAACCTTTTTTTTTTACAAGATGTTTGTGTATTTTTTTCCATTAATTGTACAGTTTAACCAGTTTTTACACTTCTTTTTTTTATCCACCAACTAAATTCATGACATTTTTTTGTTTGACTGTGTTTTTTTTTTTAAAATGATTTTCATTTTTTTTTTCACATTTTAACAAATCAATTAAATTTTTCATATATACATATATTAAATGTTAATGTTCTTTTATAGAGTAAAAATATATTAAGAGTATTACAGAGAAAATAATAAAAAAAAAAACAAAAATAAGATATATATTTGAGATTTTGTGATTTTGAAATTCCTTTTGTACATAATATACAAAAAAAAAAATTATATATTAGTGGTTTAGGTTAATATTCGCGCGTTTTTTATAAGTAGTTTCCAAATATTCATGTCTTCTTCTCAAATTGCAAATTGTACACATGGTCATAGACAATTTTCGATTTTTTTAAAAGAAAGTTCTAAATCGTCCTATCTCTCTTTCTAATGGAATAAACTGTGTCCATAACAAGTAGAAAAATAAGATTTAATTATATTTATATATATATCTTAAATATATATAAAAAAGATGATTTCAATATATAAACGGTAAATGACAGAACGAAATCTGTAAATATTAATACACACACACACATTCATACAAATGGAAACAATTTTATTTTATTGACGAAGAAATATTATATTGAATAAATTGAAAATCGAAAATTTAACTGGAAATTTTATTACCTATGTACATATATATAAAAAAAATACGTTTCATAATTTCAGATGTCCAAACTCGAAACCAGTTGTAAAAAATCGGTTTTTACGTAACTTTTTGAAAAGATCTCTTAGAGGATCCATTTTATCTTCGCTTAGGTTTAGTAGCGCGCGTTAGGATGTTCTGTGACAGCTTTTATCCGCGCAGGTTTATAGATTGTTTGGGTAAAGTTCGCACGAAGCGTTAATTAATTAATTAAGACTGATACGAGATCAAACATCAGAGCTCTCGACAACATATAAAGGGTTTTCCATTAAGGACTTGACAACCTTTTTTTTTTTTTTTTAAATAAAACGCAAACCATTTGAGATATTTCAAAAACTTTATTATCGGCTTGAAGTACAATCAAAACATTTATGAATGGAACTCGACTTCGTTCATATGGCCACCGCGCGCACGTTTGCAGCGGTCGATTCGTTGGACCCAATTTACAACAACTCGGCCACACATTTCGGCCGCTATTTCGCGTTCAATGTTGGCTCTGAGCTCTTCCAACGTCGTCGACTTATTGGCATAAACAAATGACTTAACGTAGCCTCACAGAAAATAGTCAAGCGGCGTTAAATCGCGCGAACGAGGCGGCCAATTGGCTGGCCCATTTCTTGAGTTAACACGCTCACTCTTCAATAAATCGATTGTAACGTGTGCTGTGTGTCACCATCCTGTTGAAACCACATGCCGTCCAAGTCCATATCTTCCGATTCGGGAACGCCAAACAGTTATTTTTAGTGGATGAAGCGGTGATTCATAAACAACATGTGAGTTTTCACCCGGCCAATAACGCATATTTTGCTTATTTAGGAACCCATTGAGCCAAAAATGAGCTTCGTCACTGAAGATGATTTTGCGATGAAATTCATCATCTTGGCTCATCTTCTACAGAACCCAGTCGGAGAACGTACGTCGCTTCAAATGGTCTATCGGCTTCTATTCGTGAGTCAGCTTGATCTTGTGGTCTAGCGATGTCCAATTCTTGAGAACGCCATGAAATTGACTGATTTGGGTCGTTTTCTACGGACGCCTGAACAGCAGCGATATTTTCGACCAACCTGTTGTCTCACTGACACGGCAACATCACGCAACGAATATGTAGACTCGAATTTTTGCATTAAACTTGTTATTGCTTGTCCACTACGGCGAGAATTACGAACGAAAATTGGAGTTAACGCTCTCAAAGTTGCGATCCGAATTTCGGTAGACAATTTTTATAATTTGTAGACCATTGCTCGTTCGTGTACTTTACCATGATGAAAATGAAAAATAAATTGACAGTGACAGTTTGATGCAGAAAGAGTGCGTTCACAAATTAAATTCAAAGTTGTCAAGTCCCTATTGGAAAATTCTTTAGATGTATAGAACCACCCTAATAATGACCCCAATTCTTGAACTCGAATACGACAGCCGAATCCGACTATAGTCGTATCTTTAGGAACCCATATACAAATTTGTAATAACTAAATGCGACTATGGTCAGATCCGACTGTCGTATTTGAGTTCAAGAATTGGGATGAATAGTAGTAATCGTTTTAGTTATTCCTACAAAATTTCAATCACGGAGAATTAAAATTTACAATGCTAGACTTTCAAACAACTCAATACTTTTTCTTCGGCCTGGTTTTATTTCTTTATATAGGTAGCTTTATGTAAAAATTTATTTTCTAACGCGACCTTTCAAAGAAATGCAGAGAAAAATAAGGAAAATTGAAAAAGAGAGAAAAAAGTTTAATGCCTAATACTTTACATATATAATATTTTACACGCGTGTTTGTTCTCATTTACCTAAAGGTAAGTTTCAATTTTAATTTAATCAACTGAGTTAGTTACAAAAAAGTCTAGTAGTCAAAATTTGTATAATTTATTCAGTTTATATAATAAAAAAAAAAACAATAAATAAAATTTCTGTTGTTGCGCATCTTAACGTATTTACTTTTGCTGTTTCATGATTTTTTTTCACATACTTTTCGTTCAATTTTTGTTAATTTTGTTCTTTGTGTGTGGCTTGTTCTCTGTTATGTTCGTTTTTTGTTTGGTTTGTTGTTGATCTATCTACTATGCCGTTGTTAATGTTGCGCTTATTCTGCTTTACTCTGGTGTACCAACAAAAAAAAAAGAAAAAAAGAAAAGTCTGCCGTTGTTATTATTGAAAGGAAATATGTACATCACGTGACAAAATAAAGATTAAATATAATAAATTCTGGCTTTGAAAATATGTTTCACCCTCTATATTTCTCGCTATATCTGTATTTTAGTAGTCTTCGTAGCTTTATTTAAACTCTGTGAGAAAAAAACACGAATTGCAGAAAAGATCAAATTCTGGCGGAGTATTGTTTTAATCATTTCCGTTTGACCTGGTACCAATGGTAGAATTTTTTTTCAAACTGAATATCTATTAGCAAATTTGTTCCAATTTGTCTCTCCATTGTAAACCTTTTTTTTGTTTGATTTCGTCTTTTTATTTATTTTTGTTTCCTTCCGCTCCTTCACCCCGACAAATCATTGGTGTCTTCGTTTGCATGCTCTTATAAGTTAATTTTTTTGTTTTAAGGTTATAATATTGATAAAACTTAACTATGATACTAATTTTTTGTTATTTTATTTTCTTTAGGATCTTTTAATGCCAGAGCGACCGCTTTATTTGAAACGCAATAAGCGGGTGGCAAATAAAAATGATATTGCGCAAAAGTCACCAACAGATGCTGCACGTCGATTGTCAACAAACAGTCAGGGAGCGTCAAATACAAATGCAGCGGGTGGCAATAACTCTAATGATAAGACACTTTCTTCCAATTCATTATCGGCGACAAGTAATGACAGTGGCGTCATTAGTTCAGCCACTGGAAGTGGTGCTGAGGATCCGTTTTGGGGTAAACGGCCTCCAGAGAGAGTTGGTAGTGTAATGCCGAATGATAAATACGTGATCAATGATCGAGAAGAAATTAAAATCGATCTATCGGGACGACGAGTCTTCCTGACGAATAAGAATCTCATGATACTAAAGTTGGATTCAGTTCGACAAGCGAAAAAGGTAAGAAAAGCATATTTTTTATATTTTACATTTCTGACGAATATTTTTAGACTCACGCCCTCCTTACACAACGTAAACAAAAGCGCTTCCAGCTATTTACCAACAAATGGCTCGATCAGAACGTCAGTGAAAATCAACGACAAATGTGCACCGACTGGTTGCTGGGTAAATGTTCTGAAATCGAACCAAATATTGTGACAACAATTATCCAAGAGAATGACCTGAAAAAGACTCCCTACAGACATTTTAATCGGTACAAAGTAAGAATGACGGACAGTTGAGACCACTGCGAAAAGCGGTCCAAACAACAAAATTCTCCTCAAACTGTTGCTATGTAATAAGAGCTCCTTCTGCCAGAAAGTATTAAATCAAAATGAATGCCGGACGGATAGTGGTGGGGGAGTCGAGTCCCAAATGATCTCAGGTCACACACAATTGCGTTTTCCAGTCTCATATTTACTGTACATATGTACTTCCGTGTACCTTTTACTCTCAATATAGTTCGCCATAAAGAATATCGAGAGCGAACTGGACCGCTTGAAAAAACAAAAATATGTAAATAATTTACTTTAAAGAAACATAAAATGAGACAAGCTACTAAGTTTTAAAATTAATGTTACTATAATTTTTAACTATTCTATTTAATTCTAAAAAACAAATGTCTGTATTCTTAGAACCATCAAAAACCAGATAAATATAAAGTTTAACTGATTTGTATAGATCTATTTATCCTGTTGCATTTTATTATTATTTTTTTTTCTCATCTTTAGTTATATAGAAGAAACACACAAGTATATTATTAATATATATATATAAATATAAAATGTAAATGTATAAAGGGGGAGTTATGTTTGTAAATATGAAAAAAAAGAAAAGAAAATATATATGTATGTAGAAGAAATAATATATGTATATATATTTTTGTTATCCATACATTTTTTACAAAGCAAAAAGAAAAAAAGAAAATACTTAGATTTTAGACAAACTCCAAGATCAGCACTTCTCCAAGCACTTTGAAAGAATTTCTTTTTTTTAATTGTTTTTACTCCACATATGTATATGTACGGTTATACCTATTCTATAAGTAATTGTATAGTGTATTTTTAGGTTACTATATTTAAATCGACAAAGAAGTTGATTGAATATCTATAAATGTTACGTATAAGGTGTACATTCAGGGCGTTTAATATAAAAAAAAAAAATAAACCGAGATATTTGACACACTGAAGAAAGAGACGTGCAAAAATACAAATGCGAGTTAAAATGGATTACGTTTTTTTTTATTGACTCTTTTTAAATTTATGTAATTTATGATTAGTATTTTAAATATTTTTTTTTTTTTTATAATTTAAGACAGAAACATTTTAAGAAGTGAGCGATAAGATGTATTTTTTGTTTCTTTGTGAAATGAAGGAAAATATAAAGAAATAATTTGAAAAAGAAATCAATGTCGTATATTTTTAATTATTCTTGTTCTTGGACCGTTGGTCCAGCGTTTCTCCAACAACATTATTCTGTGAAAAGTGAGAGTCTGGAAGGCCGTGAAAATATTCCTCTACGACCCTCTGAACTTATTAATTGGATGCAAAGCGCTTCACAGAAATAATTTGTTTCAAGTTTGGGACTACATGGAAGTCTGATGATACCGAATCAGGAAAATAGGGGGGATGGGCAAGCAAATCGTACCCCAAATCCCGCAGTTTTCGGGATCGTTCGCGCATTTGCTTTACGTCGGCATTCAGCAAATGCGGCAGCCATCTTGCGCAGAGTTGGTTGCAGTTTTGGCTACCCTTCACGTGGATCACATTCGATGGACGCGCGACGACGTTTAAATTCAGCTCCCACTTTTTAACGATTGACATCGAAGAAGCAGAGTCCCGTAATTTTTTGTCAACTTTGGATGAATTTTCTTAGGTGTTAAACCATCCGAAACGAAGAATTTTATTACCGCACGATGTCCATTGTACTGCAAAAAATCGTGCAAAGAAACTACTTGTGACAATAAGTTGAAACTTGTTATACCTATGAACTATTGATATGTAGGTACACTCAGATAGGAAAAATAAATTTATGCTGATTGGGGTACCATCTATGGACCAGGAAGCGAACTTTTCACCTTGCCCTCGTATTACAAAGTCGTATCTTTGTTTCTTAAGAGACGACTATGGTCGAATAAGATGCTTTTGTTTGCGCAGTGGATCTGTTGGCAATGCTTTTTGGAATAAGTTGCATTCGCTGCGTTTTGGAAAGCAGTCTAGACGGCATTAGGAATGTACACCAACCTAAGTACGAAGTCTGAATAGCGTTTAATCTGTGAATAACTTTTAAAAATCGAAACGCCGTAAAGGACAGTCGGCGTTTTTAAAACACCACACGCAATAAGGGCGAATAAAAGATCGTAGAAGTTCTATCTACAATGAAAATTGCCAAGGCGTGTTTTATCACCATTGGATGTTTCACAAGAACGTTGAAATTGGAATCAATGGATCGTTCTTCGATTGAACATTGAACGTATGTTCTCCCCTGTGGATCGAGTAATTTGCGGGTCATTCAATTCGCTTTGTAACGATCATAGCCATGAGCTTAGAAGAAAACTTGCAGTTGCATGTGTTACCTAAAATAGGAAAGCTATTCGGATTCAAACATTCCCATTAATGGGACGCCGTTCAAGTGGTTTCCTCGGCTGGCTTCGCTGTAGCGCATTCTGTCAGTCCGATTTTCCAAGACCTTGTTGATGGGTTCGGGCTGCAGCTCACGAATTGCTTGGATGATATTGGCCCTAAGTGCTTGATCCGTTTCTGGATTGTTGGCATAACATCGGTCCTTCACGTTTCCCCATAAAATAAAGTCCAAAGGGGTCAAATCGCAGCTCCGAGATTGATAAAAAGATTTCGAAATTTCGTGCGCAAAAGATGTATTGTAGCATGGGCTGTGTGGCATGAAGCAGAGGTCGTCCAAATCCATGTCTTCAATTTCAGTAAAAAATAAAATCGGCTAACATCTGTAACGCCCATCGTTGAACGAAACGTGGGCCAAACGTTCGTGTATTGACATACAGCAGCCAAATTCTCGTCTGTGCTGTACGACGACGAGGGGGACCATGAGTGTTGTCCACAAGCATACCAGTCTCACCAATTTTTTGAACAAACTTGCGTATGTGGGGGTGCTCCATTTTGGCCAAAACTTCTTTTCAAAAAACTCACTGTTTGGGCTATAATATGTATATTTGTTATGATCGGCTTTTATAAGACCGAACGCTCTGTTTTGATATACCTATCCTACCCTAACAAGTCATTTATTTGCAGAAGTTTTCGCTACGTTCAATGGCGTAAGGTCATTATACAATTGAGATGTTTAAGCATAGAGTAGGTATGTAAAAAATTCCTGTGAAGTTGCACCAATACAAAAACATTTCATGTACCTGGTAAACTAATTGATTCTTTATTTAATAAAAAAATATTTTCCATACACACAATTGTCGTTTTGTTAAAATATACAAACAATAAAATAAGAGATTATATTCTACTTTAAAAAGTCCTTCCGTGTTATTATGCCAACAACACGATTTTCTTTGTCAATCACAATTATATGCCTTAATCCTAGGGCGCGGAATTTATTGAATATTTTCGGTACGGTATCAAACTGAAAGATGCAAAAAAGAAAAGATTATGAACAGATATATTATGACTACAACAAAAACTACTTTACCTCACTAGCCCTTACGGGTGATGGGTTCATAAATATATCTAAGTTCACGGTGTAGTTCACTTTATCGCTATTCATTCGAACGCACTATAAATATAAAAGTTTAAATGTATGTTTTTTTAAGGGAAATAAGAGAAAAGCTAACATCAATTGAAGGATACCGAGGATAGACATCACGGAAAGTCTGAATTGTTATTTCTTTTTCCCAGAAAGGCTTTTTCTCTTCGTATAGACTCTTCAATAAGATCACGATAAGTTGTGAACGTAAAATAATACCACACACTCGTCCATTGGATCGATCATTCTGGAAAGGTTAAGAAGACAATGTAAAGATATTTTTTTTAGAAAAACCGATTGACAGCATACCCCTTGAACGTCTTCGACTACGGGGAATCCATTATGGTTATATTTCTTCAGAATGTCATAAATGTAGTTTGCTTTATCACGCAATTTTATGCAGACTACCGGTGAGCTCATGATGTTTGAAGCTGCAAGACCTTGATGGGAGGCTGGTGACTCCCATGGAAGTATAGGTACATGATTTACGCGAATTTGTGTATCATAAATGCCCTATAATAGTTAATTTAGAAAAAGTATTCTATATAGAGAGACATTTCGTATATACCTCATTGAAATAGTCTCCCACCCACTTGGCACTAATAAGCGTAATGATTAGAGGAAAGAAAAACGATGTATCGACGCCGGTTGTTTCAATTAAAATTACACTCAGACTTATAGTCATCCGAAGAACACCGCCCATGTGTGCAGCGGCTCCTATTAACGCGTATTTTCCTGGAGTAAGAAATACCTAAAGAGAGATAAAGGAAGTTACACTTTTCGGTGAGAAATATTTCCTCAAGTACTTTACTTACCGCTTCTGGGAATGCATCAAACAACACCATCGATACCAAGCGACCCCATGCAGCTCCAACCAATACAGTCGGAATGAAAATTCCAAGAGATACATTCAAACCAAATGTAAGACAAGACAATACATAATACACAACAGTAAACAGCGCAAGCGTAAGAATTTTATGTGATCCTGCAAATTAAGAAAACGACGATGAATCATTTGAGTTGAGATATTTTTTGTGTTTCGCGTTTACCTGGAGGATCATGAAATATCGATTTGACACTAGCTTCTGGGGTTTGGAACCATAGAGATGCTACAGCATTGTATTCATTATCCTCACAGTATAACTAAAATATAAATTCAGTCAGATTAACACAATTGTTTCAATTTAAAAAGAATACCTGAATTGGATAGTCTGTAGGATCGTTGCCCAACGGTCTGCAATCATTTATAAGGTATACCATAAAACAGGCTACTGTTACGCCAATTACAGCAACAATTACTGCTTCGAAAACTCTCGCCCAATTTTGCCGTATACACCTCTTCCGGAAGCTATTAATTGCCGTATTTAGGGAGTTCCACATTGCACCCAGGATACCACCAGTAACTCCCATTAACACAAATATCGGCAGTTCAAAGTACTCAAAACTCACCGCAGAGTCGAATTTTCCCAAATTGAAGAGACCGGTGAATGTAAAGTTTTTCAATCCATGGTACGCTGATAGGACAATATTTAAGGTAAATGAACTGATAACCGAGGCCACAAGAGTTCGCCAAATTAGGTTTTGATTCCAGAAGCTTGCAGCTTCTTCTAATGAAAAGAGTACACCACCAATTGGTGCACCGAAAGCAGCTGATACACCCGCTGCTGCGCCACCCAAAACAAAGTCACGCTTTTCGTGATCATCGCGAAATCCCTTAAACACCTTAAAATCTTTAACGAATGTAGTGCTCTTGCCTTGAGATATGCCAGCCGCTACTACTGCTCCCGCATGAATCATTGGTCCTTCCTGTTTATTTGTAAGCACACACATAACTAGGTTGCCTTTTAAACAAAATTAGTAATTTGTAAGCTACCTTTCCACCAGGTAAACCGCCGACTACAGATGTTATAACACCAAGGGCTTTGATTGCCATGGTTTTGAAGCGGACAATACGAGGGATTTTCACTCCATTCAGGTAACATTTGACCTGAGGTATACCACTGCCAGCAGTAATGGGTTCCACATATGTAACAAGTGCTGCGCCAACGGCAACTGGTAAAACGCTTAGCAATAGCCAATACAAATATGGAATAGCAATTTCGCCTTCTATATTATTCCCCTTAGCAGCCACATTATTATCGATTACTAAAAAGAAAGACTTTTGATTATTTTGATTTATTTATTCAACATCTTGGCTAATAGATATATCAAAGTCGCCTTAAACTTTCCAAATAAATTGTACTTAAGCGGTTTCTAATGATAAGAAAGAGTATTACTGGTACATTTGCCCGACATGAAATTGTAGGTCCTTTCTAAATATATATGTAGAATATATACTGCACTGTGGGAAGCTAGATTTTGCCGCTCAATTTGGGAACAAAGTTAATACTTGTAACTGATAGCAAAACTAATTTTTTTTTTGCGTAGATTCCAACTATCAAGTTCTGCTTATGCGAGTTGCTGAATGTAAACACACTTTTTTTGGACATGTCATGCATGCATATATGTACATATGTATAAAAGGTTTTTGACGATTTTCTTTATGAAGCCATGTGACATCCTATTAGGAAAACAGCAGCGTTATATGAATGGGATAACTAGTTCAGATGCGTCTGCTTTTAGGGATCAGCGCTCTGCATTAATCGCTAAAATTTTTGTAACTTGTGTCCTTTTTGTAGATTTTCTTTTCTAAATGGAAGAAGATTTGCGTTTATTCAGATGTTCGTAATGAATTAGAGGCACATATTCGCTTTGGTATGCCAGTGGAAGTGGATAGCATGTGGAAAAAGATTGTTCACTTGAAAGCCCTCGAGCAAACGCCTCCCACTCGTTCACCAGCGAACATTTAAGCAGAACCTTATGTCGTCCGCTCGTTCATAGATTACAACAAATTACCATTCAACTCTGCAATTAGTCCACATTTAATTTGAAAATGAAATCATTTATAGTTTAACGACATAGAGAACCGTATGCATAAAAATGTGATAGCAAATATTTTTCAAACGACTCTTTGTTTGCTATTGATAAGAATGCAGTTTTCTTAGATTCTCGTTATATGGCGATAAATACCTACATATGTATACTTACATACGCCTACTGGCACTGAGACTTACCATCTTTTAGGAACTTGTATTTCACCCTGGAAAGTTCCTCGATAACAATATCAATGCTGCATGCAATAAGCGCTGTGATTACTCCAATTTGTATGAAAATCCACCAACGAACGACATCTTTTCGTAAAGTAAAACGTTCTGTGGTTTTTTTCTGTTCATCTTTGTGGAGAACATTTTCGCACACTTCGTAGTCCAGGCTCTGCAAGTCCAAGGAGGGTTAGAAGTCATAAGCTAGATGTTTTTTTTTCGAACTTTACCTCGTAGATGTCATTAGTTTGCACTGCATTCCTTGAGGATATTGCAAATGTGGGATTCTCAGCATCTACTGGTGGGGCGTGACTTGGAGGGCGTTCTACAACCTGAGCGACTGGCGGGGCATTTTCTTTCTGCAAATAATTTGAATGCGTATTTATTTGTCAATTAAGCACAGTGTTTTCTTACTTTTAAAGGATTTTCATCTGGTTCAGAAAGGATGGATTCGTCATCGGAAGACTTGATAAGACCCTCGTCGCTACTCTCATCAGATATTGCTTTTGGTTGTGATTTTTTCTTTGACTTCATTGTTCACGGTCACAATTACTACAAGGCACACACACGAATTGGATAAACCACATAAAATGCATTCAGTTGTTAGATTACTGATTGCATAGAATTGGTGCAGTGATTTCTGTGATTTGGGGAAACTACCAAAAACAAATTATTTTGACAGATGTCAAAATGAAGAAAATGCACTGTTGCATCGATTAAGAGTGATGCCAAGTTCAGCTAGTTCTATGGCTACTGAACTAAAAATTGAAATGTGTTATAAGATTCACAAAAAAACGAAGGGCTGAATAGACTGCCTTGATACGCATCCCTTCGCTCCACACTGCACTGGGAAGCTTATTTTTTGTGCTAAATAGAAGCGACATGATATTCCTGACATTTTATGCCGTTTTCAAAGACCTCCAAAAGTTCAATTTTAAATCCTTAAAGAACAAAGAAAAGCAATCTACTTTTTAAATTCACTTTAATAAAAATAAATTAAACAAAAGCAATATTTCATTAAAGGTATGTGTGAAGTTGACCAGCAACATATAATACATTTACGACTGATACTGGAACCCTGGATTAAGATATTTAAACTTGGCCAAATCTAAAAAGATACGATTTGTTTCGATTTGGTTTCTTGTTCTCATTTCATGCTGAATTTCCTTTAAGGAACTTTCCACCCTCTGCAAAACTTGTTCCCATTTGAGGTTTGATACTTGAAGGTTCAAAGCTAATAAAGAATAATGAATTTTTTAAAGTTTATAAACAAAAAGTTTTGAAAATGACTTACGGTTATCTCCTCGCTTAGACGAAATCGATAAATCAATTGCCTGATCATCTGCTGTGGCAGATCTTTCCTCTTTAACTGGAGGGAAATACATTGGGGCTGCAAGGACACCCATGTTTGCGTTGCTGTCACAATGAATTTCGGTTGTGATTATTACATTTGGTTCTCTCTCATTAATCGTTGGTGAAGGATTTGGCTATTGTTTTGTTAAATAGAAATTAGAAAAAAATAATAAAGTTATTTTTATTATGTATAAATCAATTCTTTTATCATCATTGGCATTTAGTAATATGTTCAAAGTTGTAACATAATATTATTGTACATATAAATAAATGATATATTATGTATAACGATAATACATACGTGTGATGAATGTTCGGATTCCTGCGATCCATCTCTGCGACTGTAATCCAGAGGATGAGATATGTTTTGAGATTGAATTCGTCTGGAATCCTGGAATAAAGGAATACATTTACTAATTCTGCAGATACATATGTGTGATCATGTATACGACAGCGGGTAAGTTCTAATTCATTGAAAAAGTCAGAATTTTATTTATTACAATCCATTGCATACTTAAGTACATATAAGCAAACAGTTATTAACAATCAAATATACTTCGATCTGAAAACGTTAGATTTTATGAAAATAATGAGGTACAAATTTTGAACGTTAAATAAACTCGTACTTAAAAAAAGAAATGGTAATGAATTTCAGATACAATACACATGCAAAGTATGCAGTGTGGGTCTTTTTCTGACACAAAAAAAAGTATCTTCCAATAGATATTAAGGGAGTTGATCAAAAATTCTCTATTGCCATTGCTTTTTTTCGAAAAGTTCTATTAGAATCAGCAGTTTTCACAGTACATACGTCACTTTCAACTGAACTCGAGTGTCATACTGGCACGAGACAAGTGCATTTGATTGACATCTGCCTAAATATCGAAAAGGTGACATTCATCTGTTCTTTTTCCAAAACTTTATTTCATTTCCAGAATTTCAAAATCAAATAAGAATTACGTAAAAGATACAAAAAAGGGGGAATGCATAAAAACAGGACAAGTATACATCTCACTTGTTTTACGATAAACACTGCGTATCGCAAATTCTACAAAAAAAATCCAAAATCCTTGTACTCACCATCGCTTCGCCAGATCCAGACTCCTCTCTTTTAACTCGCCCTCTTAAGGCTAGTTTTTTCGCTTTCATCAAACGCTCACGGCGCACCAATAACGAACCGACTTTCATTTCATGTAATTTACTTAAAAGCTCAGGATGCCTCCTCTGTAATTCAATTCAATTGAAATATTTCATGTTTTAGATACATTCCTAGAATTTTGTAGATCATTTGGCTCTACTCACCTTGATGTGCATGTGAAAATTCCCGGTAGAACGAACGCTTCCCCGGTAAACGCGATCCGATGGGCAACTGCAGCATTTTACAGTAACATTTTCTCCGTCCTGCGTAAGAATCTCATAGAGCTCCCCATTCAAAATATACGGGATGCTGATGTCTTTTAAAGTTTTAACTTTAACAGCTGACGAAGATGTTTCCATTCTTCAGTAAAACACTTTAAAGATATTTAGATTTTATAATACAAATGTTGTTCTGTTGGAATATCTGTCTGTGGTAGATCGATCGCTAATAAATGAGATTAACTGCCGAATGAAGGAGCTACTGAACAACAACCTACACTTGCTTGCTTTTTTACAGTTTTCGCTGGATGATAAACATAGAACGCGATAAATCGACTGTTTATCTCTTTTCATTGCACTTGTACCATGGAAGAAGTTAGTTTTTGGAATTATACACACACGGTGGGTCCTACTCTAAAGCTGCCGCGAATAGATGTAAAGCGAATGCAGTTTAGTATATTCACTGGAAAAAAAAAATTAGGTAGGAATATTTTCAAGGTTTTTGTAGCAACAATAATACATGGCGGTTACCGTTATATTTTCAAATAAGAATAGATATACTCATGTATGTATGTAAAGGCAAGCAGATAGCGATCGCGGGTGTTCTATTGCTGAGCAAGAAACCATCGATAGGGTGTAGTTAGACAGTTGAGAGTTAATGTTAAAATTTAGTTTATTTCATAATATTGTATAACTAGATGTTTGATATACATACTTATGTATGTGCATACATATGTATGTATGTATATAATTGATATATGTACGCAGCTGTGACTATTTAGTATTATTATTTTAAGGCGTTGAATCAAAGTGCGTATCTTAAATGTTTTTTAAACGTTGATTAACATTTAGCGCTGATTTTGATTTTAAAGGGATTTGAATGTGGTAAAAACAAAAAACAAAAAGTCATGTGTTTCAGGGATACCTACACCAAATTTATTTCACTTTTGTTGTGCATTCTAGCTCGTCGAATACCTTACAAGAAATACATACAAGATTCTAGGCAATGATAATTCTTTCTAAGACCACATATAGAGTAACTTTGGGTAATGTGATATAGGCATTTGTTTTCTTACAACTACTCGTATTTTTTATAACATATCTCATACAGCACTACACCTTATAGTGCTTTGGTGTATTGCGCATAAGATTACGCAGTATCAATTCCATAGCTTATGCTAATTTTGAGTTATGTCAACAAAATGAAAAAAAAAAAAAATTTAAAACTCCGTCTAATGAAATTGGCGGGTAATGTGATATACAAGGTTTTGAAACAACCGCAATTTTTTATTAAAAAAACACTTGAGAAAACTAAAAACTCACCCAATTTGTAGCTAGCTTAATTCACAAACAAACCCACTTTAAAATTTATTATTTTTATTTATTTTAGCTTAAAAAAACCTAAAGCGCACGCGCACAAAAATCCTCGACCGCACCAACAACGGTTTTTTTTCCATTACCGTAATGTTGATAAGAAAATTCTTGTCGATACCATAGATAAACCTAAATTAGACATTCAACTCGTACTTCCCCTGCCCCCATAGTGCTGAAAATAGGAGGAGCCTAATTACCATGTTTGTGAATAAATGTGAAGTAGCGTGTGAGCAAGACCTTTCTATTATTTTGTCGGGTTATCTCTTTCATTCCTTTCGAGGAAACATTTTTTTTCCTGTTGTTATTTCATTAACAGCAACAAATTGTTTGTAACAAATGGCTGCGGCCATAGATGTCAAAAATTTGATTTGAGATTTGATTTTGCTGGACTGTCAGAATACAACGACAAAATCTAGCGGATTTTAGCTTCGTGGAGCGAATGTGTCAAACGAACCGAAGTTGTCTGTCTAATTTAGATTTGTCTATGGTCGATACCTATCACAATACCCGAAGTTACTCTACCTAGAAATGTTTATTTGTGGAACAATAAAGACAAGAATTGAAAATGAATCTAATTTTTTATTTTAAATAAGAAATCTACGACAGTTTTTGATAAATCCGTTTCTGACGGTCTACTTTTGGGCACACTGTTTAATCATTTCCAATGCCTGAATACTTTGCGACTTATTAGCATACTTTTAGGGATTACATAGGAAATTGGTTGCCAATTCACTCGAGTCTTCGGTAAATCAACGATTTTATGGGCAGTATGGCATGTAAATCCATCCTGCGAGAAACATATGTACTGTGGCCGCAAGGAATAACCGCTTAAGTCGATTTTTCCAGTTTTCAGAAAAATGCGTTTGAAGTTTTGATTTTCTGCGAAAATAAATGGAATAAAGGGATTTCGGTTTTGCTTTTTTGTCTATACATTGGTTGGTTTTCTGAGTTTTGCAATGAAAAATTGTGGTATACCTAAATAACTCATTTTCTCCTTAAGTCGACTTAGGCGATTATTCCTTGTGGATATATGTACATTTACTCCTGATAATAATGGTCGATGTGTTGTCAAAATAAAGCGAAGTTCCGGTAAGTGAGTACATGGTTCAAGTTTTAAAATTACCATATTTTAAGCCTGAATTAAGCTTATGTTCAATACTGAATTCTGAGTTAGTTAAGAAATGGCTAGCAAAGCAACAAGATCTGGCGTGTGTATGTATATGTTGCCATGTTGGTGCCGTGGCTCAGTGTTTAGTATGTAGGTTTTTAGACAAAGCATTAAACATTTTTATTTATTTAGAAGACCGATGTATGCCATTGTCTATGAAATAGAACATCATTCAAATGTCCGCGGCGGCTTCGCTGGGTGGACCGCATCCTTAACGTCCAATTTTCCATAGCTCTGGCGCTAATTTCAGGCTGAATTTGACCAATTCCATTGATAAGGTTCGCTTTTAAGGCATTTGTTGTTTCTGGTTTTTGGCATAGACCTGTGACTTAAGAAAACTCCACAAGAAGTAGACCAACAGTGCCAAATCGTACGATCTCGGTGGCCAATTCACTTCGCCTCCGCGTGAGATAACTAAGATCGGAAATAGTTCATTAAGGTGTGGCAGGGGCTGTGTGGCACGTAGCACCGTTCTGCTGTAACCACATGTCGTAGTTGTCCATTTCACCCAATTGGGACCAAAAGAAATTTATTATAATCGATCGATACAGCTCGCTGTTGACGGTGATGGCATGGCCAACGTCGTATGGACCGATGATGCCGCCAGTCCAAAATTCACGTCAAACCGTGACTTTTTCTGGATGCAATTAAGTCGATTTCGTGAGAATTTTTATCGTGCCCAATTGGACGAATTTGCCTGTTGGTGCACCCATTCATCCTCTCGTAAGGATTACATATTATGGCGACCTTAAATTGGGCGAAGTGCATAAAATGTTGCTCCCCATGTTGATTGGGCAAAATAGACTAACCAAATGACTGCTAATTTGACAGATGTACCAATATGGCCGAAATCATCTGTCAAAGTTTGGAAATCCCTATTGGAAAACCATTTATCAATTTATAAGACTTCAACTTTATTTTTATTTTATATACGTAAATAAATAGGATAACAATTACTTACATACTAAGTTTATAACAAAATTGTATTAAAATAAATTAATCTCTTTTAAGCCTTCGTCATTTTGAATTTTAACGCTCCTTCGGGTGCGTACATAAAGGTTACAGCATAGTCCAGGGGCGGATGCTCGAATTCTAGTTTGTAATTTCTTAAAAGCTGCAATAGAAAACAATTTATAAGATTCATCAATTTGACAAGAATTTAAATTAAAACCTTAGATAGTAAGATCTGCATTTCCAGATCGGCAAACCTCCGTCCCAGGCACATTCGAGCACCATAACCGTACGGGAGCGAAGCAAAGGGATGAAGTTTACCATCAAAACCGCCCTGGCTTGCCTTTAACCAACGTTCTGGCCGGAAGGAACCAGCATCTGTAACATATTCTTCCATATTTCCTGTCACTATTGTTGGAAACACAGCTTGAACCTTAAGAATATATTTTTGAGTGGTCAATTTAAAATATATACTTTGCTTGCTTACCCCTTTTGGGATCTGATAACCACAGATCACAGTGTCTTCTTGCAGCGTCCTGCCATTTCCTATAACCGTGCTGTAAACTCTAAAAACTTCTTTAATAAAAGCTTTTAGGTAGTGCATTTGATCTAAAAGCTGTATCGTTAAAGGTGTATCGGGCGTGGGGAGTACTCTTCGTAATTCTTCTCGAACTTTTTCTTGCTCTGCTGGACGTGTGGCTAGCTGATATAACATCGAACAGACTGCCATAGATATCTAGGACATGAAACAACTCGTTAGCTTAATGCTTTGGGATAAATGTTCAGAATCAGTTTACCGTATCAATTCCGACCAGAATAAGATCCAAAGCCATAATTGTGGCTATTTTTTCATCCTTTTCAGCAAGGATGACTTTCTCTAACAGAGATGGTTCTCCGGTTTGGGTGTATCCCTCTGACTTCATTCGGTCTGTGGCACTTTTTATATATTTCATGCAAACTCTGTGAGACACAACATCAAAATTTGATAGAAAAATTGAAGTTTTCAATCTTACTCAACGAAAAAGTTCATATTTTTGACATAACGAGTCCATAATGGTGTTGGAAAATATCTCCAGTATGGTGCCTTTAATTCTAATGTGGCAACATTTCTCAGCGCATATTTGGCAGCGTTTATGATTTGTTGGGGCTCTGAGTCGTCGGAAAGATTTGGCTCCAAGCATCCTAAACGGGTATCGAGAGCGACTCTACCAATACCTGGTTAGAGAGTAAAGGAACGGTTCGTTTATTTAAAGCTAGCTAGCGAACATACTACTATACTTACATTCCAGTGACCATTTATGAATTTCATTGTCAAAATCATCTGGCAGCTCAGAGTTTTCGTCCAACAAAGTTTCGCAGCGTTTTAGAAAGTCATCGGTAACCTCTTCTAGCGGCGCTAGATAACGACGAACAGTTGATAGTTGAAGGACGGGTTTTTGAACGCGAGATCGAAATTGTCGCCAAGGCTCTCCATGTCTGGAAAGGTACACATTTATGTAATAATATCGAATATCGATTAAGAATGCAAATACATACACTCCAACAACGCCGCCTAAATCTCCGAAAAAATCTTTCCTCACAACACTTTTATACTTGACAAGACTGGGCATAGAAGGACGAAAAGGAGTTGGTCCTTCATTTCTATAGCACTGAAATTAAATGAAATTAAATATATTTAGTTAATTAAGAAGGATGCCACTTAGTTTTATATATATAGATTTATTGGGAGTCAACTGTTTGCTCCAAAAACGGATTTTGTCAGCAGCACAACACTCATGTGTTTGCTTTACCTCCTCATGAAAATGGTACGAGATTGAAGGTTTAATGACGCGAGAATCTCCAGGCCCAACATCAACCAAATGAGAAATCCTACAGTACGCCAGAAACTAAGCGACTATCTCTCACGTGGAGTGGAAGTAGTAGCTCACTCCGAAGGATCTTCTGGTCAAGTTGTATTTTGAACGAACAGATTTATCAGAGAACGGAGCATGAACCATTAGTCGACGTGAGTGGCAGGTCTATAGCCAAAAACGCGATACAATGTAGCCTGTCATCTCAGGGCGGCAAAATAGGCTGCTGCAAACGAAGAAACATGCCAAATTGAAAAAAAAATTGAAGAAAGAAACCGTACTCGGTGGCAAGTACGCGTTGTAAAAGCTCACAAGGGGATGCAGGACATAAAAAAGGAGAAGAAGAATAGTGGCTGCGAGATTCTGGAGCTTAACAAATTCCTTTTTCAAGTTGAAAAAAAAGAACGCGCATTAAGTTCCATATTACTTAAATTCATTTATTTTTCTAAGGAATCCCAGTATGTGGTTCATTGATAAGGAACTTATAAAGGGTGAGCCATCTAGTGGTTTCTTTTGAAATCATAGGTTATTTTGACACTGACAGATGTTTATATTGAAAACTTTTCCATTTCCATTTCAGATTCCTTTGGGAGTCACGCTTTTAACAGAAGTTATCAAAAAGTCAGTGAAAAGCCCATTAACACACGCGCGCCCAAACGCTACATTGTAAATAGGGCAATAAAATACAAGGTGCGTCAATTTTGAGTCTTCTCTTTATGTTGTCTTGAATGAATTGTATTCTTTATTTTCTCAAAACCATTTGCTTTTTTTGGAAAACATATAAATAACCGGCAGAAACATTTGACAGTTGCTTTCGAGCACATAGGCCATCACTTATGCATTATTAGAAACTTAAGAAATTTACCTGCAATTTCTACAAAGAATTATGATATTGGCTTCTGATAAATTCTGACAATTTATACTGTAGGTAGTTAAACTCTTAAGACATACTCCATTAGAAGCTACAACTTGCCACAACCACATCAAATTTGAAGAAAAAAATTATCTAAAATAGTATAGAAAAACTCAGCTTATCTACTCGTGCATAAAGATTTGGTTAGTTGGTCAGAAAAGGAAATAAACTTTCACAAGTTTTTTTCATTTTTTTTTTTTTTTTTGTGGCTCATTGGGCGTGATAATATCTATGGCATTCTCTGCACGAAAAGATTTAATTTACTTTCATTAAAAAAGGGCAGTAAATAGTTTCATAGCCTTGAAACTTTCGCTTATTGCGTAAATATTTGAAAGATACTTGATTCTTGATTTTTGGTATTTTCGTTAGTATCATAAGTACTATATCAAGATCAAACAAACCCAAGCTATACCTACTCATTTAGCACGTTACTGCGAATCCGTTGATTGCATATACAAATAACAACAGTATATTGAATATAAAGTGTATGCCTAGCAGTATGCATATATTATTGTACTAGTAGACAGTTTCCTATGTGAAGGCAAACATTATTTATTCACATGCATTCCATAAATAACATCATTCGAAATTAAAGAGGAAAACTTTAGTATGTAGAATTTATGATCGAAACGTGATTCGCATATTAAAGGTTATGAAGGCATTCAAACAAATATCGGTGAACAATTTTTTAGTTCCGAATTGTAATAGACTCTTTAGAGAGATTTTCATTTGACGCTTTGTATAAACAGTACATTTATGCCGGTACTCAGTAATAAGGCATCGGGCATATAACTGATTTATTTAGACACTTACTTTTAAAAAAAAGTCACTTGAACTCAGAATAAACTGATTGTCTCTTCTCAAGGAATTGACATAAAGCCATATGCCAAATTGTTGACAACAACAGCCTACAATACGAGTATTACACATTAGTATTCGACGCAACTCAACGAATCAGTTGAGTGCGTGACAATGAGACAGACAGAAAGTAATTTCTTTGAGCCATAAAAAGTTTTACAGTAGTTTGTAGAATGGACGTTTTTTACTTTTTACACCAATACGTAGTATAGGAGAAGTTCCAACAATTTTTTGAAGCCAGTTTAGACTGTAGAGACATGCTATGGCTTACAACATTTGGGCCAAAAATTGTTATAATTGCACTTAATGCAAATTTGTCAAAAAGCCGCTATGTTAAAAACAGGTCAAACGAGTATATAAAAATTTATAATTTCTATACAATTAGATTAACGCTGAAAGAAAGGGTACCACATTTTTGGATCGAAGTGAGTATAACGGTACTTTTTTATGGCCAAATTGCTCAAAAATGGATCCCAGGAGTTAGTTTAAATCTATTCTAGATTTGTGAAGTCCTGTAAGATATCGCACCACGTTTTTTGTCAAGTGCTTTTAGCGGTACTTTACTTCTAGCCAATTTAACAAAAAGTGTGTTTTCTTGAAAACAGCCTTAAAGATTTTGATTGAATTTTATATTTGAGTTAGTCTGGGCAAATGCTATAAATTGGCGTACCAAGTTTTCGCTTAAAAACGTTAATACTTTGCTTATTAATTGGTTTTAAAAATGTGATCATTTCTCTATTAATACTTAGTGGATTTTAATTGAAATAGAAATGTGACCAAAATTTGGTGCATCCAAAAATATGGCTTTTAAACTTATTTTTTCATTTTCACCTAACACGACCCAGTTGTGCATTTTATTCTGGTAGCAAAATGGCGGTGGATATGTAAGAAGTTTAGTTTGACATAAGTATTTGTGTCAAGGACGCTGTGTTAAGACGTCAAAGCTTGAAGTTATCTATCTTATATAATTTTCCATTTTTACACTCCTGATTTCAGTCCTTTCGGATTGCAATGAAATATGCGAGGTCTACTTTTGCTAAGTTTCTTTTATTATCGTATTTTGTGGAACGTCCGAATTCGAGTTTCCTTTTTTGCAACACAAATGAAACAAAGGAAGCTGATTTATGGTCCGTTAATTGTACTTTTTCTTTAAAATGCGTATTCAGATTTGGTGTTCAATATATCTACCTGGCTTTATTTGGATTAGAGTTTTTTAGTGATACCATTTTGGAACCGAATCAACACAGTAAAAGAAACATTTATCATATTTCTGGCAAAGTGTTCATCATCTTCTGAAAATGAAGATAAATATAAACATTGAATAACGGTTTTCTAAACCAGAGTTAATTTCTTCAAAAATACCACATTTCTCACGTATGACTTGAGCAAAATGCAACAGACTTTGAAAAAAGTATTTTTGAAAATGATTTGATCTTGTAGGAAACGAGAACATTCTATTTTTTTTAAGAAGCGCTCCGACCTAGGGAGATCTTTTGTGCAGCCAATAGAGGGCCAGGCCTAGCTTACACGTACTTTTTTTTACTTATTTCTAAAATTGTATTGCAGTAAAAGTGTTTAAAAAAATATAAAAATTATCTACAGCTCATCTTTTTAATGCGATAAGTAAAAATATTTAAGGCTAAGAGGATTACAAAACATAATAACTGAAGAAGTTTCTGAAACGTGTCGCTACAACATTCCTAACAAATAGGTTTATTACATTTCAGAAAATATGCAAATGTATTCGTTGTAACACGCATACATTTATGCAGCTAATTTAATGCTATTTTTTACGACATGTGTTACGCGGGGTAGGCACATCTGTACTTAAAAGACAACGCTTATTGGAACCTTCTTTTATGTCGTGTTTCTGGTTCAAAGAAAAATGTTTGCTTTTTTCGAATATCTTTATATTGTAGTTCTATAAATATGTATATGTACATACATATAATGTAAAATCATTTTACCTTTTCGATTTCATCAACGTCATAAATAAAAAGCAAATCTGGACGTCCTATTAGTCCACTAAAGCGAACTATTCGTCCGTATCTTTCGTGCAGAAGTGAAGAGATTTTTGCAACATCAGAGATCGTATATTGTCCAATAATTGGCATCATTCTGTAAAAGAAGAAAAATTTATAAATTCATTTATAAGGTTATACATTAAGTTGGGTTTTGCAATAATAATAGATCTTCAACGATTTATTTATCAATCATTTTCACAGAAATTGGCACGTTAACTTTGAAGGTCATTGAAAAATACATTTAATATTTGCAATTTGTGTGTAATTAACTTAACGAGATGTAGTTGAAGTTGTGTTTGTAGCTAAGTGTTAATTGGCTTTTTTAAGTTGCGTATTCTATCATTTGGCATTTGACAAGTTGCATCTAATTGAGTTGAGTCGTAGGATTGGCTAACTGGAATATACTGTGCTGGGAATGGATTTTAGAACTTTTAGTTTTGTTTGTGATACAAATTATTACAGAATAACCTTCGAGAGACTTCAAACACGCGCTATTCAGAAGAACTGTTGAGTGCTACGAAGGACGTACCAATGTTTGAATAACATAACATGCATGACTTCATCGGAAGTGTAACCATCAAAGAAACATTATCTTCAAATTATGTCATACTTTTGAGTTTTGTAGAATCTGCATACAGATACATATGTACATTTATTATTAAAAGTCAGAGCTCAAATGTAGACAATGGCATTTGAGGTATTTTGCGATATTTCTCCAGACTTATAGGAAAAGGTTTCTGGTATCGCCATTGCATTCTATAAAATTTCCATTTGGATAAGCCATTTTGCCAAATGATTGTCTTCTTCTAGAAATGTTATAACTGAGAAATGTAGCAAAAGCTCCAAAAAACTATACAGTTCGATATCAATAACCATTTATTATATTATTGTATGTTAATTCACGGCACCTTATATTATAGGGTGTCCTAAAATTAACGCAGGCTTTGAATGAAATAGACAACAAAGTTTTTAGTCTTCAGATTGATATTTTTTTAGTGAATCATAAAGTAAATAGGATAGGGTTATTTATGGAATAATTGGGCAAATTGCCTCCACGGCTGTATGCACTCTTTTGTCGAAGTTTTTCATGACCTTCCTGCATATATAATTGTGGCTGAATTTCCTTGATGCAGCCTTTAGTTTCCTATTGGAATGCCAGGATGGTTGGGGGCTTGTTGGGGACATAGACTACTGACTTCAAATAACCCCATAAGAAGAAATCTAATAGTGTTAAATCACACGGTCTAGGGGGCCACGTCTGATCATCAAAACGAGAGAGTTCACAACCAGGAAATGCCTCATGCTGTAATGGAATTGTTTGGTATGCGGCACCGTCTTGTTGAAACCACCTATTGTTCAATAATAAAAACACGTTGTTGTATCGTATAATGCTTCATTTGTACTAAGCCTTAGCTCTCAGCTGTCATATTGTGCTCTTTTCAGTGCTGCCAACAATTTACTGCACAAATGGTGGCATTGTCGAATTTCGTTACACCTTTATAGCTATTTTATTTCTTCAACATAAAAATTTATCAACTTTCAGATAGTCGAAGATTGTGCTGCTAAAAAATGTAATGAATAAGAAAGTAAAGAAACATAAAATGAGCATATTGTTTCATTCTGTAGAATCGTCTCGGTTTATTGGTGTTATGTTTAACAGCCAATTACCCCAATTAAATAGCACAATTCTTATTCGTGTCATTTATCTGACATTTGCATAAAAAAAAACCAAACAATAGACCTGTTCCGGTACTGATTAAAACTATGAAAAGCTACGAAATTTCACGAAAAATAGCGAATTCCTGTTTCCGTACCTCACAGTTTCGTAGTTTTTTTTACAGAAGCAAGTGGTTACGAGAGAGTAAGAAATTTCCCCATGCTGCGAACTTTAGTCCAAGAAATTTCTTTGGGCAAAAATATGAGACGTAAGTTTGTACATATTTCAGTTTATTACAGAAGTAAAAGTAAAAAAAAGAAGTAACTTCCTATCAAATTAATTCACAAATGAACATAGTACACTCTTGTACTGAAACATTACAGGTGAATATGTCTCATTTAATTGCCAACAAACAAATATAACAACTATTTTAATGATTAACGTAAACTGTTGCAGGGAAAGTAAAGTGTCACCAAGTCATATGTATATATTTTTTTTGCGACTTCATACAGTCGAATCACTATATACATATTCGCTCTAGTACCTCTGCTTTCCTACAAATTAAAATGACCAATCATTTAACCATCTATCACTACAAACATCCAAATCAAATAAAATTACCTTCAACTATTGGATTAACGTCTACAACGACTGACGATGGCGCTATCACAGTCATCTTCATACCAAAAGATACAGATGTCTTTGATTATTTACGTTGTGGTAACAAAACAGCAAAAAAAATAGGAAGAAAAAAACAAGAAAAACAAACTTGAAGAAGAGGGAAAAAGCGATTCAATTCATTCAGTTGGTTTCACACTCTTGTAATTGTATCTAAGACAAAGCCCGGTGTGAAGGTACAAAGAAAGTTTGCTGTCTGATCTCTGTGGAATTAGGTTAACGTTGTTCTTGCGTGCAAGAGTTAATTTGGTTGTAATGTAATGAAAGATATTATTTTCATTGTTTTTTTTTGTCTTCCGTGCTCTTTAAGTGAATTAAATGTGATTACAATTTCAGAGATGTAAGAAGAAAAACATTAGAAGGCAATGCAATCATCTTATAAACTTTTATTTGGGTTGAGGTCGAGACTTTTGGGCAGGTCAGTTCCGATGCTTGAAAATGTTGTTGTTAAAATTAAGAAAACTAAATATCCACTGCAAAATATTGAGAGCTGCAATTATGCATGTATAAAAGGAGTGTCTGCAGAAGCACAACAAGGTGGTCCAACAAAGTTACTTAAACAAATATTGCTGTTTATATTTATCTTTTTTTTTTCAATGGCGTACCTACATATTTGTCTTTTAGATTAAATCATACAAACCACACCGTAAGATAAACAATAAATGTATGATTACGGTTTATATCTTGGTCATTATAAAATAGAGCAACAACATTTGGATAAAAAACAACTTCGAAGGTAAATTACGTATAATATAATAGATGAAGAAAATGATCATACTTTCAAGTTTTATTTTATGTACATACACATGTACATATGAAATTGAACTTATATTTTAATTCAAACATTATTTTCATAAATTGAACCAATATTTTCATTCAAGTGTCATTTTATAATCACTTATGTCGGATGAGCATTAGTTCTGTTCCGGTACTTTCTGCACTAAAATTCACAGCTTGTCAAATTTCTAAGAGTGGGGATAAAATTCTCAGAAAGACAAATCTCCAAAAAAGTACGAGAACGGGTTGAACAAAAAAGACGTCAACTTTTTAGACGTCACTTTTTTTTTGTATTGATTTACATCAAATTATTTTGCCAGTCAACAACTACACACGCATTTGACAGAACTGAAATACATACTTACGTCTCAAAGGAAAGGCGGTCCATTACTTGTTTCCAAGATTTCAAGGAAGATGGAAGATAGACTGATGGTCGGAAATACTTTGAGTTGACTTGCAAGCTATTACTCTGACTTGAGGATGAAAACAACATTCACTTTTCTCCATATGGAGCTAACGTATCCATTCAGAGAGTCCATTCGAAATGTACTCGTTCATGCTGGAAAAGATTTGGAGAGTGTTAAAACGCATCACGCAAAACCGCATGCGATACCTAAGCCTGTGACAAAGGGATACGGGATATACCGAAACAAGTAAGATGTCTTCAATTACATCTTGTCATATAATACTGCAACGGTTAGATGTTTTCTTTACTGTAATACATACATAGATAAGTATGTACATACGTGCGTTATAAATGAGAGAAACATATTGAGAAATAAAGTCCACGATTGTGTTGTACTTAAGTACATACCTGAACTGTTATTTATTGTTTAGAATTGTGAATAAAATATTTCACCATATACAACCTATATACAGATTGGGCCAAATACAAGTTTCTTTTTAAAAATTCAATAAAATGCTTTATTAGTAAGCGCAAACATTCTAATTCATTATGGAACGCAACGACGTTCAAGTAGCTTCTTCGACGCATTCTTTCACTCCAATTTTCCAAGATCTGATCTTGTTGTTGGGTTCGGGCTATACCTCACGGATTCTTTGAATCGTTTTCGGTTTGTTCGCAAAACATCAATCCTTCACGGTTCCCCACAAACAAAAGTCAAAAGGGGTCAAATCGCAGCTCCGAGGCGGCCAATTGACATCGCCAAGACTGCTGATAACACGATTTGAGAATTTGGTGTGCAAAGATCGTTTGTGGCATGGGCTTTGTGGCATGGCGCGACATCCTGCATGAACCAGAGGTCTTCCAAATCCATGTCTTTAATTTGAGTAAAAAAAAGTCAGTTAACATGGCTCTATAACGCCCACCGTTGACCCAAACTTTGTTGTTTTCGGAGAAAAATGGTCCTGTGATGCCACCATTCCACAATCCCAAACTGTCACTCTCTGAGGATTACCTTAAGACGACGGGGGCTAAGACTGTTGTCCACTGGCATACCAGTCTCACGAACTTTTTGCACAAACTTGCGTACAGCAAGTGCGGTGGGTGCTTCATTTCGGCCAAGACTTCTATTCTAAAAACACACAGCACTCAATTTGGAAATAAGTTTTCAATATTTCCCAACGTTGTTCAAGCGTGAAATAGCTGTCAGTGTCAAAATGACCTATCATTTACCACTAGGTGGCCCACCGTTTATATTGTTGATGTTTTGATTTTTCTCGAAAGCCTTCTTGCCAAAATGGCCATAGTTAAAGTACCGTTAGTAATAGGGCTAAAACAAAAATTTTGATTTCGGCCCGAATGGTGATCCTATAGAGCTGAAGTCTGAATCAAATCGATACTTTCGCCTAGGCTGTAGTCCTGCATGTTCACATTTACATAGCCAGACTGACAGGCAGATAGAATCCCTTCTCTCTCGTCGTATTGACAGAACTTTTGTTATCTCGAGCTCAAATATTTTCACGAATCCAATATTAAAGGTGCAAGTAAAAATCATTCTCCTTGAAATTTAAATTTAAATTTAAACGACTTTGTGAAGTTTTTGCTGTTTTGCTTAATTTTTTTTCAATTTCATAACTTTCTAGACGATGAATTACGTCGTTGTAATATAGATTATAATCTTATCTGTTTAAAATTCATTTTCACAAATCGAGCTACCGTTAGATAAGAAAGTTGAATACGTGCCAATCATCGCGTGGTCCACAATAATTCATCTTTGCCCTCTATCCTAATAAGTTTTTGCACAAGATATTGATTTGGTTTTTACCGAGAAAAGAAAATCGTAAAGCAAACAGCTGAAATTATTCAAGGAAACTGATATTAATTTTACTCGTGGCCACTTTAATAGACCCGCATGACCAACCCAACTTTCAATGCAAATTCCTACTAACATATGTTGTATAATACATTGGCTGTTTTTTTTTTGTTAAACTGCTCCAGTCTATTGAAAGATAAATAAATCCAATTATCACAATCAATTATCTGAGGTAGATTCACGTCAACGTAAGAGCCAAATGAAATGAAAAATTAGCGGTAACCTTGTGAATGGCCCGCAGGTGTAAATTTTTTTTTTCGGATTTTTTGTGATCTACTCAAACGTACCTCCAGTGGGTAAAAATACTTTTTTAATGCTTTGTCATCTCTCACAATGACCTTGAAAGAAGAAATTGTGTTAATTGTTATTGAAGCTCGTTAATAGATGCGGATATGTTTACTTAGTTGAAAGTATCTAATAACAAATCGTAAAGGTGTGAACTGTTTTTTTTTTGTTGGTTAGGTTTCCTGTTGATAAGATTGTTAACATGTTAAGAGATGCGCAGATCTTGAGGAGATATTGACCTTGTCAATTATTATCTATACAAGTAGATGATGATGATGTTGCGAATTTTGTTTCTTTCATGTTAAATAATATGATAATTATTGTCTGGATTATCCCCCGCGGAAATTAATGAGTAAGAGGCCGTTGGATCCACTAGGTGTGGACTTGGGCGCTAACAGAGGTTTGGTCCATTCCAAGGGAGGTTACAGATTCAGATGGTCTGCCTTGAATAAGTTGCAGTTTGAGGTGTTAATCGAGATTGATTAACTTCGTATACAACAAAGTTCTCGCCAGGCGATAAGTCTGTGAATGTATATATGTATGCACCTGTGAGCTATTAATACCAACATCTGAAATATAGCAATGATGATGACTTACAATGATTATATCCTATACACCCTTGTGGGTTCTAGGGCCTCTACAATGCCTACGCGTCATCGTGTGCGATTTCTGGAAATGTGCCTCAACTCTCGCCAACTCTTTCCGAGTTGCCGTGCTTCCTTCTCCACTGTTCTCCTGTGTAAGCGGGTTCAATTGCATCGCTTGATTAGCTACGGATCTGTCACCCTTTCGGAGAGACCAATCCATTGTTACTTTCGTCGTCGTATGATTGTGTCTTATCATGGCCCGATAAAGATATTCGTTAGAGATATGGTTTCACCAGAATATCCTTAAGATTTAGCATAGGCACCTATTGACAAACATTTGCAGCTTCCTTGTGATAGTGACAGTCACGCTCCAGGTACCACATGTATATAGCAGCAAGGATTCAACATTGGAACAGTCGTAGCTTGGTGTTTAAGCTAATTGCATTACTTCGCCAAACTGTGGATAGCATCCCAAACGCAAAAAAAAAAAATTGCTTTACCTATCCGGCTGGATATATCCAGTTCGGTTCCGCCATCGGTTGAGAAAATACTCCCAAGGTATTGGAAACTCTCTACTCTCACGACCGTTTGTCCAGCAATGCATACCTATATGAGTTCGGTTCTAGGCTCAGAATTTCTTTTAACTTACAATAGCTCTAATTGAATTCGGAAATTCGTTCTTTGGCAGACGACAGACCACCCTGATGATCTGGTGAATTTGAATTTCTTGCTAATCCATCTGATTTTTGCCTTCGTGCCCAGGAACCTTGTGATGTGTTCTGTTAAGCTCTTCGCGACAGCATATCACAAGCTTGGATTTAATTTCTGTGGCGGTATTTGCTTTGCTGTCAAAAAAGAATGTTATACCTTCTGGCGGCATTGCTTTTCTGTAGACTCACGGACGGCTGTTGTCACTGCCAGGACCACCGTTTGGAAAACTCTGCTGTGGTCTGGGAGTCGTATAGATCTCGATATCCCCAGTGATTCGGAGAAGATTCCAGACTCTACACTGGTGTCCATTTTTGACACATCTGTTTGTGGATATATTGCTATGAATTCATCATTTCGTATGCGTCTGTTTTTCCACTCTTCTCTGGTAGGGTTAGCTTAGGTAAATGGAATTCTAAACTCTAAGTGATGATATGGCGTGATGTAGTCCGTTCTGGGTAAATGGCTATTAAATTTGTCTAGAATGGTCGAATGCTCTGTCGCATTTGACTTTCAGTTCAGTTGCACTGGTGGCACTAACGCACGCTAATCTTTGTACTTTGGTGAGGGCCATTAGGTAGGTCGTCTTAATTAGCGCTGGCCACCGTACCAGGCCAGGATGGGTCTTATGATAGCCGTGTACATCCAAAGAATTATTTTTAGAGAGGGTCGTTCTTTTACTTACTAAGAATCGGCTTCCATGATGCGTCTGATGTGCATATCAAAAGAATTAATGTTCTATATTTAATTTGAGATTAGAAATCGAATCAT
The DNA here is from genome assembly GCA_949716465.1 of Chalcosyrphus nemorum. Taxonomy (NCBI): domain Eukaryota; kingdom Metazoa; phylum Arthropoda; class Insecta; order Diptera; family Syrphidae; genus Chalcosyrphus; species Chalcosyrphus nemorum. Next base: position 88,206,490 of record OX454332.1, read on the forward strand.
CTTGCGAGGATTTTTGGAAGATAACCTACAATTGAATTGGACAGAAGTGAGAATAGCCCGCGACTATCAGGTCGTTGTTTCTACTCTCTCTAAGCCAGGGGTATCAAACTCAAATTCCTTTAGTCCCAATTTTTTGTTTGGAGTATGGCAGCAGGCCACATAAAAAAATATAGAGGGTTTTCTAATAGGAATTTTCAAACTTTGACAGCTGATTGCAACCATATTGTTGAGGCTAAATCTGTCAAATGGGCTATTATTTCTTTAGTCCGTTTTGCCAAATCTACAAAAAGAGTTATAGCCTTCAACAACATATCAAATGATTAAATTTATTTATGAAAGTGTTTCTGTTTAAGCATCGTGCGCTTCGTCGAAAAATCATATTGGATGAATGAGTTCGTCAACAAGCAAAATTTGGGACATTATTGTCCAGACGATATCCATCGAATCGGACTGGACTGGCGACAACGAATTTGGCCAGACCATCACCGTCAGTGGCGAGCGCTATTGATCGATGATAACCAATTTCCTTTCAGGCATGGACAAGGATGACATGCGGTTTCAACAACACAGCCGGTGCTACGATGGACATTTTGCAAGAGCTATTTCCGAACATGGATATCTCTCGAGGAGGCGATTTGAATTGACCACCGATATCGAGTGGAATAACCCCGTAAAACTTTGGAGTGTTTTTAAGTCACAGGTCTATGCCAATAAACCACAAACCACCACTTCTCTCAAAGCCGACATAAGCCGCGGGGGACATTACGATTTATAATGGCATACACGCCTTCTAAATAAAAAAAAAAAATTATTTCTTACTCAGAGTTTGTTTCATTTAAATTTAAAGATAGGAAGCGCTTAGGGCCTTAAACCTTTCTTCATCTTCAATTACCTAAAATGCAATAGAGCATTATTGAATTGATGTCACGGGCCACAAGTTATTGTCTCGGTCTTTGACATGCCTGCTCTAAGCTGTCAAAGAATGCATATTGTTGTTGATTTAAATTTATTAATAGTTCGGCTAACAAGTGCTTTGTAACAACCAGACAAAAAGTAAAAACAAAATGCTATCTGATGTGTACTTCATCTATTCATTTTCCTAAAAGTCATAACTGTACTTGACAGCTGTCAAGGAATGACTGTTGCACATATGAAAGGTGGAAAAAAACAAGAAATGAAAGCTTTTTATGGCACTGGACATAGAAATGACAGAAATATATTACTCCAAGTCAGACAATTTAGGAGCAGTGTAAGATAAGCAAAATTTGACTCATCACTCACCTTTGACTAGACCATTATCTAATACTTCACCTATTATATGTAAAACTTCATACAATTTTACTTTCTATTGTGTTTAAAAATACCCTTAAGTAGAGTTAGTAATTTCAATATAAATAACGAAATGAAGACCTTGATAAATTTAAACTTAATCAGACTGGATCTACTCGTATGCATATGTTTTATTTGGAAAAACCGATTATGCCATAATAACCTTGATTTTACCCTAAGTGTAAAATTTTGTTTATTAAAACGCATCACTGACTTAATAAGCCATGCCATGCCCCATTGTTTTGAATTAAATAAATAAAAAAAAAACAAGATTAAGAAACTGTGTTTTAAATTTCCCTCTAACCTGTAAATTAACTCATCCGACGCACCTGTACGACAGATTCCAACTTTTTTTTTTTTTACCCACGTTCGAAAATTTAAATATACGTATCGCATTTCTTATGTCACTTATGCTAATGCACATCAATAATTGCAAAAAAAGACTAAATTAATTCGTACGCGTAGTCATCTAAATATCATCTTTAAAGCCATTGTATCTTTCGGATCCCATACCATACCCATGCGGCCGATTTCAATGCGTTTCATTCATCTAGTTGTCTGGAGTTACATCATAATATATTCACGGTGATAAATTCATCGCCTGCGATACAATTCCCAAACTTAAGCATCTAGCACAAGATACGATCGATTTAAGAAACAAAATGCGCGAAGCAGACAAAAGTTTCACACTTCCGACTGCGAATTGGGTCAAGGAAAAGAAAACAGGTTACTCAACTCAACTTCTACTTGTTGCGGATGGTAATGGTTTTTAAAAGTATTTCAGCTAAAAAAGCTATAACTTACCGCCAAGTATTGCCAAGAATTGGTATTGGTTTCGGTCCGGGTACTTCATTGTACGGCAGCGCATTTTCCCATTCTGTGGTGCATGGAGCCTCGACAGTCGCCGCAGCGGCGGCTGCGGTGGTTGCATGTGGACAGGTAGGAGTCACTGTAGCTCGCATACGTTGCGAAACTAGTGAAATCTCGGTCACAGGAGAGAGTAGGGATTTCGATTTGCAAAATATCGGCAATGATCTCATTTTGGTTGATTTTCTACGATACACACGAAAGAATTTCTAAAATTGCATTTGACCGAAACGCCTGAAACAATGGCCAGCACAAAGCACAAAACCCAAAATTTTTAGCACACTTTCCACTTTACAATAGATTCGTCTATATCTACGTTTACACCTTAAATTGGTGTAACATTCGTATCTATATTTGTTGTTGCTTGTTGGAATTCACTTTTAATTTCACTTTCTTCTTGTTAATTCAATTCGCAGCGAACTGTAAGCCAATCGCGAAGATTACTATAAAAATAAAAGCTATTTGTAGCTGGCGAATACTACAGAGACAGACTAAGTCCCAGGTGCGTATCGATTTCGCGTCCGTACGTAATGATTACCGCTCTTCAACTGAATTAATTCTGAGTAGGCTGAGTTGCTTTAAGCTAAGTCAACAACGAAATACTTGTGAACATTCGGTCTAAGCGAAAAGTATCTTGTTGTGGATGTTAATTCTCGTTGTTGATGGAAAATTCGCTAGATGTGCGGGCTACGCACGTGGGAAGAATGAAGGTGGCTTATTAGCTTGTTCGTGGAGCACAGTGAGTCTTCGATCCGCGAATGTTGCCGAGGTATTAACCAAGAGCTGGTTGAATGAGAAGTAAAGCGGCTGTGTGTTCGAGCAACATTTGCATATTCAAATGCAACATGCTGACGGAGTAGATTTGTTGCTTAAGATTTTTATGGGAAACATTTGAATGTGGGTACGATACATAATTTCTTATGAATATACAAGCACAGTGATGTTGATATGTATAATTCGTCTTTTTCTTGGCATAAAATTCGTCTTATAAAGAACCTAAGAATCGTGAGTACACATAAATGTTTCAAGGCACTTAAGGCATAATTTGTCTAACTACAGGGTGGGCCAAATACAAGTTTCTTTATAGAAATTAAATAAAATGAACAAAATTAAGTTTTATTAAGTGTATTATGGCTTTATTATTAAGAACAAGCATTCCCATTCAAGTGGCTGGCTTCACAGTAGCGCATTCTGTCACTACAATTTTCCGAGACCTTTTTGATGGGTTCGAGCTGTAGCTCTCGGATTCCTTGATTGATATTGGTCGTAAGTGCTTGAATCGTTTCCGGATTGTTGGCATAACATCAATCCTTCACGGTTCCCCATAAAAAAAAAATCCAAAGTGGTCAAATCGCAGATCCGAGACGACCAATTGACATCGCCAAGGCGGCTGATAACGCGATTTGGGAATTTGGTGAGCAAAAAATCGATTGTGGCATGGCGCACCATCTTGCATGTCCCAAATTCATATCTTCAATTTGAGTAGACAAAACGTCGGTTAATATGGCTCTGTAACGCCCACCGTTGACCGAAACGTTGTTTTCAGTGTCATTTTCGAAGAAAAATGATCCAATGATGCCACATGCCACCACTCCACAATCCGCACCAAACTTTCACTCTCTGCGAATGCATTGGCTTCTCGACAATCCATTGGCATACCAGTCTCACGAACGTTTTGCACAAGCTTGCGTAAAGCAGGCACGGTGGGTGCTTTATTTTGGCCAAAACTTTTTTTTTAAAAAACGCACTGTTTGGGCTAGTAAGCATTCACTTTAGAATAAGTTTGACTTTCTTTCACTAGGTGGTCCACCCTTTAGACTTATATATTAGGTCCCATATGCAAGGTGGCCGAATGGCGGAGAAGAGGATGTGGATGTAATCTAAAAAAAATGAAAACGTGCCTACAGGTCGCGTGTTAGTTCGATCATGTCTGCTGAGAATACCGTCGCCTTAGCTGAGAGTGTGACTGAAAACCCAAGCGTGTATCTGAGACGATCACTTGGGCTCCGCAACCAATTGACACAAGAATTAAGACCAGTAGCACAAGCAATTAGAAATGCATGAACAAGATCAGGATTTATTACAGAAAGCCCACAGCGCAAAAAGTGAATGTCTTGAATAACCTACAAAAACACTACGGCACGACCCGAGATCGCACTGACTTACACCGTTAATGTCAGAGGTTTAGGTTAGGTTATGTTTGCGGGTTGGCAAAGGCATAAAATACTTCCCCCGCATTCAGGTCAGAACTGACCCATGGTGTTATTCATAGGGGGAAGAGATATGTTCCCTTGCCCATTTACTTATTTATTTTCAGTGCATACAAACCACCCTCATGATCTTGTGAAGGTCAGCAGCTTGACGATGTTGGAGAATTCTCCTAGATCATGAAAGAAGTGTTTGCCGAGGAACTTATTCCTGCAATGTTGGAGTCCAGGGCTTAGGCAGAGGAAGTGGGTGGTGTCCTCTAGATCCTCATCCTTCCATTCTCTGCTGAGTTTTTCCTTCGTTCGACGTAGTTTGTACAAATGCTACCGCAGTGTTATGATCCGTGAGAATCCCCACAAGCATGGGCATGAATAGTCTGTATACTTGCGCATAAATCTCTCAGTCGTTGCTTTATCGAATGTGACCATTGTTATTTTTCAATATTTCGAGTTTCTATAGAATTCTATCTTAGGTTCGCCTCTCTCATGGCTAGCTTTCCTGCTTCAAGCAAGGCGGGGTACTTATAAAGAGATCATTTAGTTCTGGTGGATATTGTTAATTCATCTGTATTTTCATTTCTCGCGACGCCCTCATTCTTAGAGACCCAGCAGAGCGGAATCTAGTGCTGTGTTCCAAGAACCTTAAGCCCTTCGCGAGCATTCGGAAATGAAAATCTTTCACTCGACACTTAAATTACCACAGGTTTAGTCGAGTAAAACTAGACAAACACGCCGCCTCTCCCACGTCAATTAACTGCCAAGAGTCCAATATTAAATAAAACAACAATTTTAAGTATAAATAAGAATGTACATTTATTTTAAAGTTAATATTTGTTTTGGTTAATATTTCCTTCATTGTTTTATTCTTCCTTTTAATCTAGTGTTATTCCTTAGCCACTATACAAAAAAAAAAAAAAAAAAGTTTCCTCTTTGGGATAAGCCCATTTGTTGGTTGGTCTTCCCTTACATACATAATTCTTTTTACGCAATTTGTTATATAATTTTTACTTTATTCGTTTTGTTTTAATTTTTAACTAGAAAACAAAAAAACTTCATTGTTTCATTATTGTTACAGTTAAATTAAATATTTGTTTACACTGTTTCTTATTTTTCACAATTAAATGTTTTATCATAAGTATTTATAATGTTATTTTTATTTATCTGTACAAAAATGGCTTATAATAGTGTTGTTGTATAATTTAAAAATTATTCAGAACGAAAAAAAAAGAATAATAATAATGAAGAGGAAGTTAGTGATGATTTCTTATAAACTACATAATAATAAAGTAAAAAATACTATAAATCTTCTTAGGTGCTATATTGAAAATGAACAATTAAATGGCACAATGATCACGATGAAATTTTGTTAACTATAAATCAAATGGCGAATAATTAAATGCACTTTCTGTACTAAATTTGTGTTTTTTTCTTTCATCGTGATCGAGAATAGTAAGAATTCTTTATGGTTAGGGGAAATATACATAAAATAAATGCAGAAAGAAATTGGAAATAATTAATTTAGTTTTTTTTTTCTTGCATTTTAAATGTTTTAGGTGAATAGTTATTGTGCGAATTTGGTAAGCGAGGAAACTAGACTGTTTTCTATTTTAAGTGTTATTTAGAATTTAAAAGGAATTGGTACATTAAGAGGGCTCCAAAGAAAATAATCCAAGTTCATCTACTTCTTCTCAGCTTTCGGGCAAAATATTTTTCACGATTGCTTACATAATGGACCTAATCAATTATTTTAAGGTTTTCGGTGGAATTTCAAAAAAAAAAGTCTTCTAATTTTTATTTTTAATTTTTGATATTCACCAATTGATTGCCCAATTTTGTCAAACAAGTTAAAAATAGGAGTAAAAAAGTAGAATTATTTTCAAACAAAATACTTGTTGGACGTTAGTGTGGTTAAAATGAACTTTAATACAATTTTTTATTCCAGAAAAATCAATTAAAATTCTTATCAAAACAAAAGGGAGAATAGAATATAAGTCAATGGCTACATTATGTATGTAGGTTGGTACATTCATACTAGTTATACACATTCATTGTGTAAGATCTTGTTTCTGTAATTATAACCTCATTTACCAAATTCAGACAATTTTATTTTTATATAATTTCGACATGCAATGCATTATTACTTTCGTTCCAATATATTTCTTATAGTATATATGCTTTTGTTAGTTTTAAAAGTTAATGATTTTCACCACGAGAATGAAATTAATAGTAAAATAATTCTTATCTAATTATAAATATTTACAGGTGTATTGTTTGTGTTTTACAAAAACCATAGTCGCTTATTTTTTTAAACTGTTAGTAAAAAAAATCTTTAAATATTATTTGAAAATAAGGAAAAGACGTAAAGAAATTTATTACTCCACTTCATCACAATTTAAAATATAATTTTTATCTAACTTAAACGCAATAGTGATTTGTTTTATTTTTGATTTTTATTTTAAGGAAATTAGATTTTTGCTTATGAGCTGGTGTAGGTTATATAGACAGTAGACATAGAAACTTTTTTAGTAACTTAAGTTAAGGATCATCAGAATTGGCCTTTCACTCACTGTAGCCAGCCGTTCTAACCTAAGTTAAGGATTGGAAAATCGAAACGATAGAATTTGGAAATATACTTCCTCTTGGCAGTAGTCTTTTCTCTAGAACGGTTAAGTTCGATCACACAATTTGTTCAAAAATGTTAGTAAGACTTTAGATAGAGAGGAGAAACATAACTTGTGGGAGGAATAGGGTCTTACTAGCTCAACAAGCTACGTATTTAACGCCGATAAAGCTTCTAAAGTTTAGTTTGGTTAGAACACTTTGGCAGTCAAATCATATAGCGACCAAGTTGCAATGAATTGATTTGGTCTTGTCACCTAGAATAATACAATTAGATCGACTAGTCTGCTAAATTACATATGTAAGTCATGATGACAATCAGAATGCGGATGATTCCAGTAATGGACTGAAGAAACACCAGTTTGTTTTTGGATCTTATTCTGTAAGAACTCGCAACGTGTCTGTCTACATTACCTACCTACAACCAATAGCAAAACTTATCATTAATTGTAATAAATTAATAGCTTGTTTTAACATTGAAATATATATTCAATTGGAATATATGCAGTTTTCTTTTTCTTTACAGGAATCCAATAGTTTAACTAATATTAAAAAAAAAAAAAAAACAAGGCAATTTGTGCACACTCTCTAGTCCTCTAGCTTGGGTGATGTGATATGCATGCATTTGTGGTATATTGTGGACCTATCTTTCTTTTTTTCTCTCTCTCGTTCTCCATCTCCCATAGGGGCAGTTCTGGAGTGCGTACATTCTGTTTTCTTGCTTTTAACATTTAAAATTCCTTTCTTTTGGGTGTGTATGTTGTGTATCAACTACTCGTCTAAGTTTTCATTATAAAAATACCTGATTATAAAACTAGTTTTGGAGGGGATGGCATAAGGAATCCTTTTTTCATATTATTTATGTGCTTTTTATGATATTTAGGGTGATTTTTGTTTTCTTATTTTTGAGGATAAGGACTTTTATGTGGTGTGTGTCTATATACTACATATATCGATGTTAACATTCAAATTCACTGGCAGTGATTGCACTTAAATCTTTCATGAGCCCCTCTAGATTGGCCATCTCCTGGTTTAGCTCCTCGGTTGAAGTACTTGGTGCGAGTCTTTGAATTTCATCTGTTGAATGTGCTATTGATGTACAGCCTGTTAGGCGATTTGTTGGTGTGGCGACAGAGAATGATGGCTTTTTGAATGGTGAGGCGTTTTGCGGACGTATTGTTACTGAGGGTGCTAATGGAATAGAAATAAACAAAATCAGTAAGGAATATCTATATATGTATATATATATTTCATGGAAACTATGTTGGCGTAAATGATGATAAGATTCATTGGTAGCATACAGAGTTCAAAATCTTTAACTCTTAATCTATATATACAAAACTAAGCGAAGAATGACTGCAAGTTTGATGGTACTATTTATCTGCATGAAGTTTTTCTAAATCTAGCGACAAATATACCAGCATTTTAACAATAACAAAAGGCTGATGCAATCATTCTTACGACAACAATTAATTTCTCTCTAAACACTCCTCGTATGTCTCATATGCTGCATTCCAAGAAACTAAGCACATCTTATAAGTAGAATGAAACCTTAAAAGCTAATAAAACTTACTGTGCTTGGAGCATGTGGTTATAACCGGAGGTGGTATACCTGGTTGAGGTGGACCTGGCGTACCAAAGCTTTTTAACGGATGCCCACGCTTGGCACTCTCTACAGTTGATATAGCTGTTTGATATGGTGGATTGCTGTAAGTTAAAATAAGTACATATTCAAATTAAAAAGACAATTACAGTTTTAATTTATTTTAACACATATTCTATTGTTTACAACGACAAATGTGAAGATGAATGATGTCGCCTTCTCTTCTTGCGTTTTCTATACAAAAACTTATCAATTGGTCTTCGTTTCGGTTGCAAGCGTTTCAATTGCCTTTCCTGTGCGGCTATAGTTCTATATGGTTTTTTTTCTTCATCCGATTTGGAATTCCAAATCTTTGCCCCAGTTCGAGCCAAACGTACAGCATTGATATTTTCACCACATTGTCGTGTTCTTATTCGTATTTCACTTAGGAAATTAAAAAATGGATTGATTGAGGCTTTGCCATTTTTCAAAAGTTCCCGTTGCAAGGTGCTGGGGCTCAATTTGACACGATGACGCCGTCTTTTCGATGTTGTAAAATTGGCGAAGAGATCACGAAGCTTTTCAAGTAAATAATTCATTTACACGAATCACGTAACAGATTTCTTTGTTACAACTGAAATGTTTGAATTACGAAAATATTGGAACATTTAATTTATTTCAAATAAAAAACAAAAGGAAAAGTGCTCAATGAAATGATTTGATAGGAAAAAGTCACTAGGATTTTTTTACAAAACCACCGGAGGTGGAATCTGACATTTAGGGCTTAAGTTTTGAATAGCTTGGTTGAGTGATGACGCGTAGTGAGATTTGCCTACTTAAATAATTATTATTAAGGGTGAGCCAATAGCATTAATGATGCAAACGAACATCCGATGGTCAAAATTAACGATGAATTTTTGAAGAATAAGTGGTTCAATGGCCGCAATTGCAGTTTAGGTGTCGTAGGCTCATTGGCATATATATTACTCTTTCAATAATCCTACAGGAAGAAGTCTTACGTCCAAAAACACTTGTTAGAGAATTCTGCTTGCAATGCTGCTAACAGTTGATGTACACGCAGACATTTTTTTGACGTGGATCGCCTTGGCTCTTCCATCTTTTCAAAGCACAAAGAAACAAGGAATCTTTGGAAGTCGCTTATACCGAACAGTTTTGCAAATTGAAACATGTTTATTTTAACTTAACTGCATACAGAATTCTGCAAGTGTGTTTTGCGTTTGAACTGGTTTCAGTTTCATGAGTCTTCTTTTCTAGGTTTGAAGTTCGACCATCACAAGTGTCTTATAATAAATGCTCAATCATGGGGACTTACTTAAATCCATCATACGTCATATATGGAAGCTCTGGCGTCTGTGCCAGAGAGTTGTTCTGCGGTTGTGACAAACTTTGCTGTGATAATGTTGTGTCTACGCCCATGTGTGGACGATTTGGAATGTTATATTGCGTTCTTGGGTACTGTGGTCGTTCCATAGTTGAATTCAATGAAGTAGCTGAAACAAAGACACATAAATCAGTTAACAAACATAATTGAACTCTGAACTAAAATACTTACTCATATATCCTGGTACATAGGATCTTTTGTCCAGTGAATTGGTAACACAAGGTGGAACAGGAGCTTCAACATCATATTCATGCAAACTAGGACGTGGTAGTGTTAAAGCTCCACTACTAGATGCTCCATCGCTGCAGGCTAAAATTAAAGAATTAAAGTAAATTCGACTCAAGTGTACTTTTTAGTTTTGGACTAACCTGGAGTGGAGTTATGATTGTGCATTGGCTTATCGATATTTTTCAATTCCATTTGATCATGATTAATCCATAGATCTGGTGGCTTGGGTACTCCAACATTATTCTTCTGGTAGCTATAAACATCGGAGAAAGGAACACTTTTAAAGGGGAGCTATATACGATTCAGATGCTCATCACCTACCTTTTCTTTGTATGCTCTGGCGAACTTTGTGGCTTCTTTCGACAAAGAATCACAATAACAGCGACAACTATAAAAAGTACAACCGCTGTACCAAAAATGATCATGTAAATGATCATCTCATTATTGATGCCTTTAGTGATGGTATTTGGTTCCTGCATAAGGACTGCAGCCCCAGTAGTGTGAGAAACAAGAGCTGAAAATGGCGCATTGCCCTTTCCTGTTCGAGCTTGTACCTTAAAGTAATACGTTGTGTATGGTTTTAGGTTGTTTATGATTAGGACATTGTCGTCTAGCGTGGAACCTTCTACCGACCAATCTCGGTCTCGTTTCGAGGTATCTGTGGTGTAATATACACTATAGCCAGATATCTGGCCCATACTGTGTTTCGGTGGGAGCCATTGCAGAATGACACTTTGTGGATTGGTTTCATCGGCGCGAACTATTAGTTCTCTTGGTGGTGAAACTGGAATATTGGCAAGAGTTGTGTTTAACACAGACATTGACCAAGCTGATTCTCTTCGACCTTTGACTACTTTCACGGTGAATTCATATTGGGTATTCGGTCGAAGTTCATTGATCATACAATTCAAATCGGTGGTATTGTGAAGCTTATAACGGCTGGAACCTGAGATACCATATCGGACGGTGTACGATCGATTATCAGTGACATGTTGGTTTTTACTTAAGGTTGTATCAACCCAGTAAACCACAATCGATGATGAAGACATGGTTATGGCTCGGAGTCCCACTGGAACTTCCAGAGGCATTGGCGCCTCCATTGGTTCTTCATCGCGCGTCTTGATGTTATCATAAATTGGTGGACCATCGCCTCTGATGTTACGTGCTCTGAGCGATACAACATATTCACTATTCGGCTCCAGATTCTTTAGCACGTAACTTCGTTCACTCTCACTTAGCTCAAGGATGTTCTCATCCGGAATACCCTTACCCCAGCCTAAGACAAAGCTGCGGATTTTGATCTCATGCTGCACTGGTGGACCCCAGTGTAGGGCAATACTCTCAGCTCCAGTACGGACTCCAATCCAAACTGGTTTACCGGGCACTTGAGTTTCATCCAAATCATTCTCCAGAGTAACAACCCGATGCCATTCAGTGAATGGTCCCGATCCATTCACTGTCATTGCAGCGATTTTAACTTGGTATTCTGAGTGGCGATCCAGCCCGTTCAGCTCGAAGTAACGAATGTTAGCTGGTGTGCTTTTTGCCTGAGGTGAATCTTTTAGTTTACGGTATCGAATCTTATAGCCAGTGATTTGTCCATTACGTTCTTCTTCTGCTGGAGGTTCCCAGTGGACTGTGATGGACTACAAACAAAATAATTATGAGAAGGAAAAGGGTGTAGGTGTTTAAAATTAACTTACCGTTGAGCTTGTAACTTCTAGTGTAACGTTGTTTGGTGGTTCGGAGGGAGTCGATGAATAAGTCTTTACTTTGATTTCATTGGAAGGATCACCCATTCCATTTTGATTGAAAGGCACAACTGTGATGGTGTACTCAGTAAATGGACGTAGTTCATTTAAGATAGCGTTATGTAATGTACTGTCCGTGTACATTTCAGCACCGCTGTCATCCTAAAATTAGAAAAGAGATGTGTTGTTTAAATGTGAACTAGCACATAAATTAGATCTGTTCCCGTACTTTCTGCCCTAAAATTCAAAGCTTGCAAAATTTCTAAGAGTCGGGGTGAAATTCTCTCAGAGAAAGACAAATTTCCAAAAAAGTATGGGAACCGGATTCCCTATTTTTCGTAAAATTTTGTGGAGTTTCATAATCTAGTCTTCTAGAGGTTCAAACGGAGTCTTTTTGATTGAAACGAATATATGATCTAACTCTTAGGCTCACTTTTTCAGAGCTGAATTAAATCCAAGTTAACTAATTCAGGGTTAAAATTAATCCAGAGTCATTTTAACCCATTTAATTTGGCATCACTGCCATTGTATCGTTCAGATGTCAAAAAACTGTTGAAATCTATCATTTTGACAGCTTATTCTTAATTGTTTTGTTTTTGCTGTTTGATTGTCGCTGTTGTTTTGATATATAATATTTTGACGTCTAAAAATGAACAACAAAATAAACTAAAGTTCACGCTGTAGGCTTGTACGCTTTGACAACCTCTTACGGGCGGATGATTCTTCCCAGTTTATCTGAGGCAAAAATTCTTGTAGAAATCCTGCAATTTGTTTGTGTGTTGAATCTTGCTTCATACTTCGAATGATAAGTATCATAAACCTTCCTTTTCACTACACAACTTGCAGTGAATTATTTGACTAACTACAAATTGGATTAAATAGTTTCAAAAGTAAAAGAAAAACATCCTTTGTCCAAAGTTTAAGGTCAAACCTTAATATTTGTTTGAAGTCAAGCCAAAAGGGCTTTATTTCTTTTGGCAAAACACTATCCAGCACATCGTCTTAAGTTATTTAAAGAATACTTTTCGGTTAACCTTCTTTGGTTGGGGATTCAACACAACTATTTCTCAAAATCCGCCCTTTCTTGGTATCATCATTTAATTACCAGACCTTTTCGATACCCAAAAATATAACCACATTAACAACACTAATGATTTTAAACCACCTACCTCAGCATAATAGATGCGATACTTGGAGATAATCCCATTGGTGACGATGGGAGGGTCCCATTTCACATAAATCTCCTTGTGGTTCCGTGCGTATCCTTCAACGTTACGTGGTGGACCAGCAATATTCTCTTCTGGTTGTGTTCGCACCTCCAAAACCTAATTTAAAAACCAAATGATTCAGAAGATGAAGCAAAAAAGGGTTATATATGTATGTAGTAGATAAATTGTCACAACACTACTCACCTCGGATGACTCGCCAGGACCAAAATTGCTGTTGCCAATCACCCGGAACTGATAGGTTTTCCCTGGCATTAGAGACTGAATGTTGACTTGTTGGTCGTCATGAGATTTTGTGATGATTTTTTGCTCTCTGTGCATAATGAAATAAAAAGAAGAGGAAGAACAAATTTAGAATCCAGGAATCCTTTTTCTAGCTTAAAGGATACGTGCTCCCCACCAGAGGGGAGAAATGCGGCAAGTAGACGGGGAAATTATAATTTTCTCTCTGTCTGGGCATAGTCGACGTGATACAATCTCAACTTTCGATGGGGTGGGTGACTGGTTGCTGGATGCAGTCTTGAAATTAATTTTCCCTCGAGCTAAAAAGGAATTTCAATTCGAAATCAATGATTTCCTGCTGCTGCTGTTGCTGTCTGCTTTGACTTCCGAAACACTTTATAAAGGAAAAGAACGTTGTCGTCGTCGCCCCTCAAACCACATATATACATATGTATAGAGTCTATTGGAAACTTTCACTAATGTTGTTCTGTATATAGATCCAACTTGTTGGACGATTTGGCAATTCATCTCAATGAAAGTCTGAATAGAATAGCAGTTAATGTTAGTTGGCAGAACGACAACGACCATACTCGTACCAGCAGAAAATTTTTCGATATTGGAATAAATAGTTTCCCTTTCAATTGGCTTTTTGGCATTCATCATCAAAAGAGAATGGGAGCGACACAGTCAGTATGTATATAAAAGAAGAGCTAGTGAACTTTTAATGGCAAATAAAGTCTAGGTCGGGTTGGTTTGTTGGCTGTATAGTTCTATGGACTACAGTGAGGGATGCATTTTAATGAACTTGGCTTTTGTTCGGTGATGTGGAATGGAATGAGGACGAGTCAGCCATAAAATTTCTGAAACAAAAGACAATTAAGGACGAATGGAGCGAGTGAAAATAAAATACCATCACAACTAATGCGGCTCTAAGGCAGATAAACAATTAATGCGGCAGAAGTATTATTGCGGCATGTAGGCAATGTCGAATTAGAGAAACTATAAAGCCACGTAGGAGACTAGGATAAAGGAATCGGTTGCAGAGGATACAAAATAAACAAGTTGTAAACTTATGTATATGTAGAACATGGAAGGCAGTAATTGAACTGTTTTGGTTTTAAAGTTCTAAGATGTTGCTTGGACAGTTCAGGAAGCTAAGGACTACACACGACCACGCTAGTGGCTTCATTCTTTAAGCTCGCCCTTCTGGTTACATTATTATGCTTGTTTATTACCTAAAAGGGTTTCAATTCGCCATGGAGTTTCCTCTGTGAACGAACCATTCAACAGTGACGATGACAGTCGAGATTCCCGTCAACCCGATCAGAATAAAGAGGGGATAGCATCTAAAATTAAGTCCAACAAAGCTGCCTGGAGCCTATGGGTTTGCCGCCGAAATTTTCACAGCAGGAGGGGATGATCTGGTAAGGAGCATCCACCAGTTTATCTCCAAAATCTGGTAGGACGATGAGGAATGGAACTACAGCGTTGTTTGCCCGATCCTCTTTGTCATCAAATCTGAGTCAGTCAGGGGCAATGCTCAAGGCATTATGCACGCAGAATCGCGTGATATTGAGGTTCATGTAACCAACCGAAGGACAATCAAATGCTTGTACGATTTAGGTTTCAGGTTTTTTCTGTCTTAAGTTGAGTCTAAAACTCACTAAAGGGATCGCGATGGGCCATTATGGTGCTTAGTGTTTTTATGATGAAATCATAAACTCTTTTTAAGCTAACCTAACCTTGCCCGGCCCTAAAGAAAGGAGATACTCTGAACTGCGTCAACTACAGAGGTACAAGTGTTCTCAGCATCGCTTATAAGATCCTGTCTGCCTTATTATGTGAACTAAGGTCCTTATCAGTGCGGTTTAAGTTACGGAAAGTTCACCATTGACCAAATTATGCATACTATAGGAGATCTTGGAAAAAACCCATGAATATAAAATTGATAGGCACTACCTCTAGTCATGTCTAGTCTTGGCATCCCTGTCAAGATCGTCGACTGTGGAGAATGACAACAAAAATGACAAGAACGCTGCTCTATAAAAGTCTGTAAGAACATTACCGAACCGTTCGATATTAGGAAAGGTCTTAAACAGGGTTATAATCGGTAGAACTTAACCTGTCGGCTTTCGCGATCATTGAGATCGAGGCAGCAAGGATGGACAAATGAAAGCAAGACGAAATATATGTATGCTGTCTACAAAACAGGACACTCAACGTCAGCGTCTTGGACAGAATGCCACAATAGACGGATATAATTTCAAGGTAGTAAAGGACTTAGTCTAGCTGGGCTCTATGGGGAACTCCGCGAATGACACCAGTGGGGAGATCAAGCCAAGATCGGTGATTCTATGGCTAAGGAGGTAATTGAGTAACACAGGCCTATCTCGAAACTACTAAGGTATTTCTTTATAAGCCACTAATAATCACAGTCCTGCTGTATGCCGCAGTGGCGTGGACTTTGTCAAAATCGGATGATTTCGTTATTTTGAGGAAAAAGTTCTTCGAGTGATCTTTGGTTCCATCAGCATAGACGGTGAGTCTACACAAGGACATTGTCTTGGCCAGAAGAGTTCGCATACAGCGACGAAGATATGTGGTTTACGTAGAGCGGATGAAGCCCAACGTTCCAGGTAAGAACGTCTTCCAATCCAATTCAAATGGGCGTGGCGGTAGGAGACAACCTCGCGGTAAATGGTGCAAGCAAGTAAAGGGGGACCTCAACTAACATGGCGTGCTCAACTGGAGAGGTTTATTCCTTGAGGCTCAGGTCCACCCCAGACTGTAGCACCACTTAATTACTGTGATTGGAGGATTGTAGTTTTATTCTCGTTGGTCCCATCTGCATAGACGGTGAGGTGAGAGTGCCCAACTATAAGGCCTATACAAAGACCTCGGCTTGGTCAGAAGATTTCGCTAACAGCGACGAAGATGAGTGGTTCATGTGGAGCGGATGAAGTTCAACGTTTCAATTAAAAACGTATTTGAATACACCCCAGATGGGCGTGGCAGTAGGGGACAACCTCGCGGTAGATGGCGCAAGTAAGTCAAATAAAAACTTTTAGAAATGTCTCTTGGAGTAAGAATGAGTTGTCATCCAATAAGTTCAAGGTTTTTACCAATCTAAAAGTCATTCCATTATCCAACAAAAAGTCTACCCTACTTATTTTCCAGCTGAATAGTTTACGTACCGGCTTGGCATAAACACAAAAGGATTAATCTAATTTAATGGACTAAAATTCTAAGCCAAGTCATATCTTTTCTTTTGATGGCAAAGCATTTATCTTTCTCATAGAACTGCAGTTTGTCCATTTATCCTTTTCCTAAATAAAATTGTAATATAAAACTACTATCGTCTACCTTTCATCTTAAGTGTGTTTTCTTCAGTAATGGCAAACATAAACATCCAATCAAATGAAGTTGTTCACAAAAAATGCACTCAGGATATAAAAAGCTTTCTTTTGAATTACCACACAGTTGTGCTGTGCTCCTTCCTCCAGTGCATTGAAATCTCTTCTGGAAATCTCTGTGGAAATGTGTTTTTTTTTTTTTTTTTGGTTCCTTTTATGCTTAACTCTTTTGCAGTAGACTGCATGTCCAAGTATTGTACATATAATCCCTTTAAAAGGATCCAACTCACGTTCCAAAAGCATTCTACACATCAACAACCCTACCACCACCCACTCTCATCCTGATGCATTTATTTTGTTTATTTATTCATTTCCATTTCTACACTACCCCCGTGGCCGAAGGGATAAAGGATATATGTAACTACACTCACCTCTCACTGTTGTTCATCTTGTAGTAGACTGTATATGAGATGACCTCATCGGGATTCTTAACTGGCTCCATCCAGCTGATTGCCACAAATCTGGGTTTCACTATTTGTGCCACCAAATCCCTGGGCGGTCCCGGCAAATGGGTGCCAGCTGCAGTCAATTGGCCGTCTTCATCTATATCTAAGGAAGAGGAGGATAAGGGATTTTTTTTTCGAATTTTCTGTGTGGACGATGCAGAGGCGGCCGCCTCTTGTCGTCTTTCGTTGTCCTGTTTGTTCTTCCACGTGTTGAGAATCTTATTCGGATCGTCGCCACGTTTAAAGGCGTTTATAATCTCGTCATTGCCCGTGACCTCTTCGTCGTCATCGTAATCTTTATCCTCGTCGTCGGGCGATTCCGAATTATCATCATAAGTATCGTCATAGTTGGTGTTGTCGTTAAGGGCGATGTCAACACCACCACTGGGGATTGGTATGCCCCTGCCCTTGGACAGTAGACTGTCCAGGGCGCTTTTCGACAAAATTCGAGTATTATCTGCGGACTTGGTTCGCACTTGAATTTCACCAGAGTTGTTCTTGTTGTTGTTGTTCTGTCGACGCTTGGGGCTCTGGACGACAACCGTTTGAAGGGATTTCGTTGTTTGCGATTGAGGTTTTTTCGTTTTTTGTACTTTTTGTTCTGCTTTGAGGCGATGTTAGGATAGGATACAAAATACAAAATAAAAAAAAGAAAACACAGAAAAAAAATATAAAAATGAATGAAATAAAAAAAGAAAAATTGAAAATAATAGAAATAAATAATGCATACAACGAAAGCTATTTTTCTTTTGTACAGCAGTGATTATTTTACGAGAGGGAGAGAGACTGGTTATGTCCGATAAGGAAGTTGCTTTTGTATGTACACGAGGTTTATAACTTTAAGCGTTTGATAGCGTGTCTTACGTTATTTACATGCGTTCCGACGTTAAGGGAGCATAATAATTGTGTAATTGCCGAAATGGATTTGTGATATTTGATATTTAGAGGGAGAAACAAATTATGAACATTTAAAAGCAAAAACGTGAAGCATACATAATAAGGAAGTTGAGGAAACAGTTCTTAAAAAGGTGTGATGCCAAATGTCATCACTTTATAACTGTAGAGCTGAAAAAACTTATGTTGCTCTCGCTGAACAAAAACAAAAACTCGTGCAAGCACCTAGACCTAGACCTAGACCAACTCTTTCAAGTGTTCTCTCACACATCTCTATGCCTGTACCACAAAACTACAAGTAGAAGTCAAATTTGACAACTGTTGGAATTTTGTGTTGTTAAACTATTCAATGAAGCTGTGTTGTTTCAGCAGTTGTCAAATTTCACTAGTTTAACAAGTACTCGTAGTTTTATAGTACAAGCCAAAGTTGGTTTTGATTTGAAATTTTTAAGAAAATCGTAATAAGCGACAAGCTCCATCTATAAGGCTTCGTTCAAATGCAGTACTGTCAAAAAACGTTTTAATGCGTGTAACAGTTTTAGTTTAAGAAAAAATGAATCGCAGTAGATGGACTGTTCTCCTGAACTATGAAAACTACAGATGAGCTAAATAGCTACTTGCCAAGCATGGTCCTTACTGCGATTGCTACATTCACAGCAGAGAAATGGATGAATCCATTCATTTGCCGTTGTGAATCATTCGCTAAAAAGCGAGCACTTTACAGTCTCACGGACAAAAAAAAGCAAGCGAGTGTGAATCATGTAGGAAAAGATAACGAAGCTCGAAGATAATCATTTCTTGGAATTAATGTGAATAGGAGCTCACTTAAGATTCGTTTTTTTTTTTTTGAAAGGCAATAAAATGTGAACCGAGCATGAATATTTCGAGTAGCTCACAAACAAGCTAGACTGTGATTTTACAAAAAATCTTTCCGTCAAATAGATTCCTTCCACCGCCGTATTTTACTAATTGCATATTCTGGAAACATCAAATCATTATTCCGAAGGGCATAACTAAAGTTCGAAACTCAATTTTGGTTCCTAAGTGGGTGAACCTTTCTGTTGAGCAAATCAAGTACAACTTTTCCCATATAAAAGGAGGTTATTTCCACTCGAATTCCAAGTAACAGTGGATATTATTTGACGTTCACGGACAGCGATTGTGAATTGTTTATCACTGTTCGCAATAAGAGCTATTGAGCAGGATTTCCAGTTACTATTGCGCGAGATAGAGATAGAATTATTCTCAGACGAGCTTCAAATATTGATGCTTTTTAATTCATCTGTAGCGTGCTGAATGGTTTCCAATGATTCAACCTTATATTTCTATCGTTACTTACAACCAAGTAGCTTTAAACGCTGTTAGATTTAGCTACCACTTTCACGAAGCAGGAAGTGCTGCTAACTTAATTCACAAAGTGCCCAATCAGAGAATACATTCACCTGAGCTTCAGGACACCGCAAACCAAAGAGCTGGCAACGCTTTTCATATTTGGAATGTGGATTATGGAAGTGAATTCTGTCCTTTTTCATCTTCACATTTCAAGTTCCATGTATTCGTATTGTTGCTGTCATAGATGAAGCTAACTAGACAGTGGACGCGAGCTTCCCCAGCCCCAAACAGGCGGATTCTAAATTTCCCTGTCTGAGAGTTATCTCTTTTATTCCTTTTGAGCAAAATATTTTTTGCAGTTTGTTATTCCATTAATAACAACAAATTGTATGCACACAGGGTCTACAAAATGGCCGCGGCCAGAACTGTCAAGCTGGAATCTTTACTTGTATGTGTGAGCTTTGTGGGCTCCCATTTGATGTTGTTTGAACGTCAGAATACCATTCTCGGCGGATTTTAGCTTGGGGGAGCGAATCAAACGACCTGAAGTCGACTATCTAGTTTAGTACGTCTGTGGTTGCTGCTCTTGTCACGCAAATACGAATTGATACGTTTGCGTCTGCAAGCATGAAAAATGTCAAAATACAAATGCGCTTTTGGGTGGGCCTTAGCTTGAGGGAGCGAAACTGTCAAATTGTCAAACGACTCGAAGTCGACACTCTAATTTAGTTCGACTATGACATTAAGCCTGTAATCGACCACTGACATTACGATTCGGCTACACAAATAATTGAATTCTTACGTAGATACATAACATATGTAATTAACTAAAAACCACTTGTCTAACATTGAACGTATTACACAAATTATTAACGCAAATTATTAACCAAAGAAACACATAAAATATGTATACAGAATCAAACAACAAATAAAGCAAATAAAACAAAATAAATAACAAAAATAATATAAAAAGCAACAAAGGGGAGATATTTCTGAGGTTATTTGTTGGAATTTCAGCCCATTACATCGGTCTGATAAATATTTCGGCCATTCTACGTATGAGTTTAGCAATGGGACTCTCAACACCAATGGATACACACAGGTTCATATACATTTAATAACTCAACTTTGTACAGCTAATTTGTGTCCACGTTTAAAAAAAATAATCTGCGAATTATATCAATAAAACATCGACAACTTACCTGGTTGGATGATTTTCAGTCTTGCCGAGGCCTGAACACTTCCGGCTGGATTCGTTCCAACGCACTGAAACATTCCAGCATCTGATTGCAAAAGGCCCAAAATCCTCAAATTATGACCGGCAACAAGTTGCATGTAATCGTTCGGTCTGATGACGTCGCCATTTTTAAGCCACTGAATCATCGGCTTTGGTTTACCCCTAAATGCACATTCCAACTCGAGCTCCTCTTTTTCAAAGGCCGACTTGTCGGTGGGACTTTGTATAAATTTCGGCGGGACTTGAACTTGCAGAGTAGCTTGAGCGTCTAATGAATCAACTGCGTTACTGGCCCGACACTGATAGTTCCCGGAATCAATGTCCTCGGCTGATGAAATTTGCAAAGATCCTGTGCCGATTATGGAGAAGCGGGAATCCAAGTCGCTAAATCAAACAAAAAAAAAGTCAGGTTATGACTGAATAAGCGCGCCGGGTTTATGATAAAACTTACTTCAAATCGAGTTCTTCTCCATTTCGCAACCATCGAATCTGTGGCTTTGGCATACCATTCGCGACACAGTCTAGGGTCACTGTATCTCCTTCCTTTACAGTCTTTGGTGATGGTCCAACTAAGAACGAGGGTGCGACTTGGTTTTCCCCACCCTCAGTTACCTTCTTGATGTTTAAATTCGTTTTACTACTCAATCTGGAGACCATTCCAGATGTCACATTGCATTGATATGTCCCTCGATCGGAATTTCCGACTTCATCAATTTCTAGAGCACCATTTTGTAGGATAACCATTCGGAGACTGTCCATTGCTAGAGGCACATCGTCTTTCAACCATTGAACTGTGTTCTTCGTTCCTGGTTGGATATGGCCTATCATACACCGAAAATAGGCTGTTTGACCAGGTAGGAGATATGATTCCATGAAATCTTGATTGATTTCTGGAAGGCGTGCAATAGACACAATCGCCGATCGGCTGACTATTGTGCCAATACTGTCGACACTTAGTAGGCATTGATATGAACCGGTTAAGCCGCGGTTTTCCTCAACAGAACTTATGTACAAAGAACCGTTTTTTAGTTGTGTTCTATTTAAAAAAAAGAAAATATGATTTACAAAGTTTATGTGGAATGCAAGGCCTCCAATTACCTGAAAGTATCACCGACTATACCGAGATCCTGACCATCGGGACCGCGCCATCGAATGTTTGGTGATGTTTTGCCAGCCTTTTGGTGAGAACCATACTGTGTTTTGCCAGCACATTGTAAGAGAACTGAATTCCCTTCCGGCACAACCACATCCTGAGGTTCCAATGTGAATTCTAGAACTATAATATAAAAAAAATTGGTTAGAATGGTTAAATATAATTTAACTTTAACCTAAGAGATGTATATAGAGAAAATGTAGTAGAACTCGACTGAAAAAAATGTCCTTGTTTGGAGGAGCTATAACAATCAGATGCTTTTCCGGCTGTAAAGAGAAGAGATTAAGGTTCTTGGAACACAGGACAAGGTCCTGCACTGCTGGGTCCCTAGACATGAGGGGTTCCGGGAAATGAATTAGCAAGGAAAGCTTCATCAGATCCACTAGAACTAACTGATCTCTCTTTAAGTACCCCATCCTGCGTTCTCAGGCTTGAAGTAGGGAAACTAGCGAAACTAAAGAAGCTCTCGCAATATTGCAAAAAAAAAACTATGGCCATCAATCGATATTGCAACAATCGAGAGACTTATGCGCAAGGACAGACGATCCCTGTCCATGCTTGTGGGGTCATAACACTCTGCGGTAAAATTGAAAGAAATTGCATCGAACAGAGGAACAACTTTGCAGATGATGCGGCGATGTAGAGGACACCACCCAACCGTAGACTCCAACATTCCAGGAACAAGCTCCTTGGCAAACACTTCTTCCAGGATCTAAGATGTGGAACAAGGTTGTCTCCTTGTTACTGCGGCCACTATGGTCCTATTATGAATTAATCGTTTTTTAAGGTCATTCAAAATCCCAGGGTTCAAAAATGTCTTTGAGTGATCAGTTATTCCTTTTGCTTCCAGGTAGAATTTATCTAAGTAACGATGTCGGGTTCTGCTTAAACAGTCACAGTAACAAAGTATATATTCTGCTGAATCTTTGTCTGCATAAATTCATAAATTGTCCTGTGTCATAAGATGTTTTTCCAATCGGCAGTGTCCTATGAGGAAACCGAATCTTACTCCTGTTGTGTTGAAGGAGCTGTGTCGTTTTCTTAGGAGAAGAGTTTGGCATAAAAAGTTTAGCTTGTCTAGCACCTTTAGTTTCCATCAAGTAATGGTACGCTCACAACCGCTGATCAACCACAAAAGATTAGTGGAAATCATTAAGCTAGGGAGATCACAAGTTAGGACTATGATTGGGATCCTCTCTGGACATAGTCTTTTAAAAGGCCTGCCAGTAGAGTAGGACTATCTGAATCTGATATTTGTAGATATTGCGAGGACCTACACTCCTCTCCTCTAACACTCCTAGGAAGGCGCTTCTTTAGCAGTCTGGAAGAGGTAGGTTCTTGTAACAAACCGAAGGATCTTTTCAACTTCTGTAGGGCAATCGATTGCTTGGGCGACTTGAATTAGGCCTTAGGTTCTGTTCTACCATTTCAGACTCACTAAGGGGTTCGCGATGGGCCCATTATGGTGCCTGGTGTCTTTATGATAAACTCAAAATCCCTTAACCTAATCAGTGTTTTCGGAGGATGTTCTAAAATTATTCAGAAGAGAATAGTAGAGCTCCTTCAAGGCGAATCGTCATCTCAAATCACATGTGTTTGAGCTGATATATAAACCAGATGCAACCCTGAATTGGACGTCGCTGTACGGATTTTATTAAATTGAGTTTTCCTGAATTATAAATTCCAAAATCCTTTAACTCTGCCAGCCCACCACTGAGATCCATCAACCCACCTCTACGTCTGATGGACGTGTGATAAGAAGTAGCAACTAACACAAATAACAGATTAAACACCTGCCAATGGAACAGAACAATACTTAAGCGATGGGGAGGGTCTGAATCTATGGAGAAGGAGGGAGTCTTGCAGGTGAGCTGTCAGGGTTAATCTGGTGGGTGGCACTTGCGTGCACTCTTGTTCGGATGTCTGCAACTTCTCAAAGTCATTCTTAAACAACTCGATTCCTTCTAAACTGTTTTGCACCACTTTTGCCTAGTACGTCGAGTTATCCTGCCTCTCTGAGTGAGCGGTTTCCACTGCATGGTGCATCATATAAAGGATCCGCTCCATGGCTATCTTCTCAGTCGATAGTTTCTTAACTCGTTCTCTAAGATATGATTACAAATTCGACAATTTTACTAAATAGGTTTACTGTGTTCTCTCTTAAGAGCTTGCAATAGCTTCTAATGAATGCAAACCACTTCAAAAGATTCCAAGATTCCCTTCTATTTGATGTTAACAGCCTGATACCTGACCTTTTATTGTCGACACCCATCCATGTAATTCAACCTGATATTTAGAACCTTCTAAACAGCAACTTCTTATAGATCACACTCTAAATAGCGCATTCAACTTATTTCCATATGTTAACGTAAAACACAAGTTTAGTAACAATTAAAGAAATACCATATACCGTTTAGCGTAAGCATTTCCCCAAAAAAAAAAAAAAAAACTTTTAATGGCACACATAAAACCCAATAATTACGGATGCCCAAAAGAAAGTAAGATGAAACCCTTTACGTCATTAAACCAAAGAGCACACGCCCATTTGTCTAAGATTTTACGACTTTGATTTTCCTAAAGAGATACCCAAAAATAGGCACACACACTTTTCGACTTTAAGAACTTTTAATAGCCCCAAAACCGATGCATTGATAGATTCCAAACCAATCTATGGACAAAGTCATTCAGCTATTAACCGCATTTTTAATCGGTGGCTGCTCCGTGCGCGCCCAGCCGTCCGCTCGTGCGGTATTAAAACTTTAATTTTCGAGTGCATCCATCAAAGGCCGGCGTTCCTGTGTGAACCCAAAGAGGCACAAACAAAAAAATCAAAACCTCATGCAACAGTTTTCAATTTTCCATCTATATCCCCCCAGAGCAAGTAACTAGATGCAGATTTATATTGTGAATCATTTCGCTACATGGGTGAGTGAGCCCGGTCTACCACACCGCACCGTTTGTCAGACAGATCATGCACGGTCGTGTGCACGCAGCCCTCGATATTTAAAATGGGATATGCGTGGACTGTGCGTTTTTATAGTCGATCCCCGAATTAATATCGGATGATGGGTATACAAACTGTCCGGGCCGGCCGGATTGAAATAAGAGACGTTGATGCGTGTGCGGGTGGTCGATTCTTTATCGGATTTGGTTAATGACATTCCATGAGAATTTTTTTTTTTTAAATGATTCTCTTGCCTAGCTTCGACCGACCCGCCAACGGGGTATGAGAGTACATTACGTGCAGTGTAAAGAATTTCCCGACTGAGAGGGTCTGCTTGACAGTAATTTACAGTCTTGGGAGCTGAAATTATTATTATTATTTAAGCGAACAATTTTTTGTTGGAAAACGTGCTTTGAATGGACACGTAACGTGAAATATACTGGCTCTGGTTCTGGTTGAGTGAAAATATTTTAATTATGGTTGAATTAAGAAAAACAAGGCCTGAAATTAATTCGAAATTTACCCGAACAGTAATGAACAGATGCGAATAAGAGCATATGAAGTTATGCTCCAACAAGGACCAATTGAAAAAGTTGTTGGTACCTATATTAAATTTTAAAGAAGTGATTGGAATTCTTGTAATTGTTAAACCATGTGCTTTATAAGCGCCATGATAGAAAGTTTTGATTCTAATTTGGCGAGTAGCTAGGAGCACGAAAACCATAGATAAAGCCATCACTGTATTATGGACTAGCAAAAGTCTTGTTGGGAGCAATTGAGGTCTAAAGCCTAAAATGATGCTATGGCTCTACACAGCGATAGTAAGATCGATTGTCAAGTATGAAGCACCGGTGTGGTGGCAAAAGATTCAACAAAGGACTACACAATACAGGTTGAATAAATTGGGAGAACTACCTTGTGTTTAAACCACAGGTCCAAACGCCTACTGCAGCGCTGGAGGTTATTTCCGACCTACCACCACTTCATCTTTACTGAAAGAGAGACGCTCACTATGGTTAACGCCTTTATGCTTACGGCAAAAGATGAAGCTAATTCCAAGTTAGTTCATCCAGATATTGCACGAGAACTTAGCAAAGATGAAATTCTGGGAATGACAATAGATTACAGAAAAATGTCTACCCGAACAGAACTTCAGTCCAAACTCACAGGGATGGATCCAAAACAAATGAAGGCGTTGAGGCATATTGTTGGCTATTGACAAGTTTAAAGGTTACAGCCACTAAAGCGGGCCGTAGACACTCGAACGTGGTATAGTAAACCTGGTTCGAGTAAACCCACAGACAGTGAAATCAATTTGCTCGAACTTCATTTTTTCCTTGTGTCTTCATGTTATGCACTCGTCATCATAACTCACCAGAATTGAAGAAGAGAAGGATCTCTGGACACAAGGTAAAAAGAAAAGAATTTTGACAAAGAAATGATTGAAGCTAAGGGAAACATCTACATTTACTGCACATCAGATTACCAGAGGTTCCAAATGCAAACTAAAATGAAGGGCAGAGTGATTATTGAGAAGCTTTCTCATGACAATTATACTCTTGAAAGAGGTGGAGCAGTGAAAAAACGTTTGATGGTATTTTTCTAGATTCGAACTTGGAACCCCTTGCGCAGCAGTCCAACACACTAACCACTGAGCCACGGCACTCACGAGGTTGGGTTATAGTGTACCATAGTGTGCCCATCGCGATCCCCTTAGTGAGTTTGAAATGGTAGACCAGAACCTAAAGCCTAAATCAAGTCGCCCAAGCAATCGATTGCCCTACAGAAGTTGAGAAGATCCTTCGGTTGGTTACAAGAACCTACCTCTTCCAGACTGCTAAAGAAGCGCCTTCCTAGGAGTGTTAGAGGAGAGGAGTGTAGGTCCTCGCAATATCTACAAATATCAGATTCAGATAGTCCTTTTCTACTGAACGGCCTTCTTGAAAGACAATGTCCAGAGAGGATCCCAATCATAATCCTAACTTGTGATCTCCTTAGCTTAATGATTTCCACCGATCTTTTGTGGTTGATCTCTGGATACCCTATGCCCATCCTGGCCAAGTTGTGTATGCAGTTGGTGATGTTTCTCTTGGCAACGCATAGCGGTGCCCTAATGCTAGAAAACACTGATTACACCACCCTATGCCTGACCTTAGACAAGAACTTTCTCGTCACCATCCCCTCCAGATCAGTCTGGAGTGAAAATGCTTTCATAGAAGGCAACGTGATTCACTTCTAAACTGACACTGTTTCAAGACTAAGGATGGAGTTGGTGGCGGTGTTTTCTCAGAAAGTCTTAATCTTTAATTCCGTTCTCCAAACTATTGCAGCGTGTTTCAGGCGGAAATTATGGCGATTAAAGTCGCCATCAAGTCCCTGGATTCGATCTCTATATCTTCTTTAGTAGCCCTCAACTGTCAATTGTCAATTACGGAGATGGCCGAGCAGTTCAACATTCACCTGAGTTTGGTGCCAGAGCATAGGGACATTCCAGGGAATCGATGAACTCGTTGAAGTAGGAACAACCATTATGATGAACAAACCACTGTGAGTACATCCAACTCCTACATGCAAACAAAAATTTAGGCTGGATGCAATCGAGAGTACAAATCTTATATGGATAAGTGGTACAAAATGTCTAGCTTGGCTTAAACTCGGTTTAAAACCCTTTAAGACTTTGATTTCTCTCAACAGGGTGAATATCGGCATCACAATTGGTGTGATCACTGAACACTGTCAAATAGGATAGCCCACAACAAGGCTAGGCCTTTTCGTAAACGACTTCTGCAGAAGCTGCATTTTCTTTGTGTCTGCCCAGGGCTCTTCCGTAGAAGGAAGCTTCATACTATAAAAACTTAGGTGATCTAGAAAATGTTCACATAAGAAGTCTCTTATGGTTCGTACGAGTAATGCTGAATATATAATCTAAATTCCGTGGCATTACAATGGACCAATTTCTGGTCTAAGTGTGTTGGCGTTTATCAGCTGGCAGCCACTTCCAACCAACCAAAATGAAAGTTTGTCTGTATAAATACATATGTATGTATGTATAAGTATGTATAAGTATGCAGGAAAGCATTCAAGAGCTAACTTCAAAGTAAGAATCGCAATGCGTTTGTGTACCACTAAAAACAATTTCAATAAGTTTTTAGATCTAACATCATGAGAATCAAGAAGTAGAATTTCCCAGAAATGCACATATTCGGTACTAATTTCACTCAAACTCCATCCTGTATACGTTCTAAGAAAAACAATAAAGGAATTTCATTCCTTACCAAAAGCTAACAATCATACCTACCAACAATATTCGAAAAATAACAAATCATTCAACCATTAAGAATTACAACAAACTGAAGCAGAAGAAACACATTTACCGCATCCTCCAAGCAAACATCAACATACAAAGTACCTTCCGCTTTAAGCTTTCTACCCCCTAGCGGCACTACCCCGCCGCTGATACACACATAAGTATATCGACGACTAAAGGGTACACAACGCCGCAAGGTAGACGTATTCAATATGCAAATCCCCTCATTAAATCAACCTTCCAACAAACGTTGGTAGGCCGAACCCGAATAATATGCACCCTGTAATTACTTAACGCAGCAATTAAATGGGCATTTTCACGTCTGAGCAACTTCACAGAAAACAATGGAGGAGCAAGTACAATGATGCACACAGTGCTGGTGCAGGGTGGGCAGTATGGGGTTGGTGGATGAATAGTATGAACTTGCATCCCTGAATGCACTTCCTGCGCAGCAAACAGCACACAAAAAAAAAAAACAACAACAACCCACCGTTCAACTCGTTCAGCTTAACTCACTCTTGATCTTTTGTTCTTTCCGGCACTTTAAGGTGCAAATAGCCGTGTTACACCGAACCGGCTGTGAAGTTTATTAAGTGGAAAACTATTTTTCATTTTCATTGATTTTATAATACATTAAAAAAAGAATTAAAAATATAATTTAAAGTTCCACAAAAAAAAACACATATAGAAATAAAAACCATGGAATTTTTTCCCGTCTATTCATGATGTAATACTTCCTTTATCGACATCGACTGAAGTGGACGCACTCGTGGGTGGATGAATTAAAATTTTGTAGTGCAGTTTTTAACAATTAGCATGAGCAATGAACCACAAATCAGTGTTAAAACTCTTGATTTGAATTTTATTTAAAAAAAAAGCTCGAATAGTACTTTGTGGCAATCAGCAGGGAATAAATAAATTCCCTCGGTCGATCACTTCATCTGTCAAATCGTTTTTGAGGAGAATAATGAATTACAATGAACTCAAAATATTACGCGCTATGCAGATGGGCTTGATGAATGAATTTTCCATTATCGTAAATTAAAGTTTTAAGAACTTTTAATTCGCAAGATAAAAAGGTGTATAAGCTCTTACTTATAAGTTATTTTTCATATTTTAAACAAAAATCTGTCATTTGTGACAGCTGTCAAGTAAAAAACTATGAGAAATTATTGATTTGTTTCGTCTCAATTTTTTTCAGAATATGGTCTACATCAATCGAGCTTTAATTGTGAAATTAAATGAATTGTTCTGGGCAAAATTTGTAGTCCAGTATCACTGATGGATGTAATAAAAAAATAAATGTAAATATTAGGCCGTTAGCAACCCATAGAGTGCCAAGGCCTAGCTTCTCACAACTGTACATGTTGTGCGTGGTATACATTTCTGCACATACAGAAGGGACCTACAGTTTTTATGGCGTATCCGAAGGGCAGAGGGCTTTCTCATGAATGAATGGTTGTCAAACACTCGCAAGAGGTGGGGCCGTGAAAAAACTGTTTTTTTTATGGATTCGAACCATTGCACAGTAGTCCAATTTGTTTCCAAATTTTAAATCGCCATTCATTCTGAAGTCATGATTTGGCAATCATTTTTTGCAGTCTTTATATTGATGTCAAAATGAATGCAATAATTTTTTTTTTGTTCAGAATTCATTGAAGTCGCCTTGAAGTCACTAGCATTCATTGCATTCACTTTAAGTGTTTGAAGTCAGTGAAGTCATCTGAAGTCATTGAACTCATTCTGAAGTCATCTGGAGTCTTTGAAATCTTTGTCAGACTATCAAGTGGTATAAGGACGGATGGAAAACAAAATAGGAACCAGGGTAAACACTCGGAATCACTGGATGGAAATGTGACAGACTGAAATCATAGATGCCAAAGCACTACTGGAATATATCAACTAGAAAAGAAGCAAAATCTGGTGAGCCATTACAAAAGAGGGAATTGTATCTTGACAGGCATGTTAACTGGTCATTGGGCTTAAGGAGTACCTGAGAAGCTGGGCATATGGTAGTTTAGATTAAACCGAAATCTTTAAGAAACATCAACCGATCTTCTCACTGAATACGTAACACCTTGTGCCCTCAATGTAGATCCCAACAAGATGTTATCATAGGGTAAACAGTTCAAGGCTTTTTACTACTCACTTGAATAAAAAATTTAAGCCGTAACACACCCTATAAAAACAAGTTGCGAAAAAATGTGCAAAACCAATCTCGAATGTTTAGGATAACTTCCACTGTTGCCGCATTCATATCCCGAGGGCCTCCTGCCACACCCATCGCGAAGTTCCTGAATTAACTTTGTGGCACATTCGCGCGCCACCACATCCCCCTGTGTAGAATCTCTCTCTCCCTCTGACTCAGAACATAAGCTTTTCTCCTCTACAACTGTTACTCCTCAGCCCCTCTCAATGCGCTTGTATATATGTCTATCTGTAACGTGCACTTGTGCTTTGCAAAAAAGCATGAGTATTACTCCCGTTTTCAACACAGAAAAAGGATCTACTACGATGCACTTAACGTAACTCGACAGAAAACAGAGAACAGAAAACAGAGATACATAGATAATAGCGCCGCCTGGCAGCCAACTGAGGGTCATTAATCTTTGCTCCTTTTATCCGCCTTTCGTTCATGGTATTTGTGCGGAATGCCTTTTATGCCTCCAGGTGGAGCAGGCGAATAGAGACGTGTAGGAGGCCAGCCAAAAGAGAAGTATGAGACATTTGGAAGCTGATGATGCTACTTGTCTCCGAAGGCTAATTAAACCAGTAGATGGCGTTTATTAAGAGCATGTCTCCATCTCATTAAAATATCCTTAATACTTCGGGGTGATTTATGAACGGTATATTCTACACTCGATATTTTAGGTGGTTTGTTGTGCGACATCCCATCCAACCCCCCCTATTCTCTCTGTTTATACGAGATTTGAAAAGCCCTTGTTTGCATACAACACACAGGAAGGTTAAGAGAGAACAATGAATATTTGATGTCGCTCAAGGGCGGCCGTGGCGGCAGATGGGGGTGTAAGCGGCTGCAATGCAATTACCACATCTTCTATGTACGCGCGCATGTATTTCCTTTTTGGTTTCTGTGTGGTTTCATATTGGAACACATGGATGAAGGACATATTATTTATTTATTGCAATAGCCTTTGGGATTGACGAAACACAACAAAAAAGTATAATAAAAAAAAAAAGAAACATGCTGTCGAATAAGAGTGAAACATATTGAGACCGGAATGTTGACATTAAATGGAAGGGTTTCGAGGGATAAATTACACATTCGTTTCAATTTAAGGCCTCATTAAGGTAGGCATTGGTTATTCATTTAAAATGAGTTAATTATAGCTTGCAGCAGCTTTTTCATGTTTAACGTCAATTTTATGAGAAAGGGCTGTGCTTTGATTCTTAATTTTTGTTTGTGTTTATGAAATATGCGTAGGGGCAGGCGGTACTTAAGCCGGAAAATGTCAATCTGTGACATTTCCCAGAGAAAAAGGGTGACACCTTAGGCTGAGTAGGTTATTCAATAAAAGGAGAACTTCCTACAACTTCTTGTGAATGTTATAGGAGGGGGAGAAACAATTTTAATGTTAGAGGGCAGATAATTAAACCACCCTATTTGCTTGTAGCCATAAAAATGAGTTGGAGTAACTTTTACTTGCGCCTTTAATATGGAATCATGTCGAACTCGAGATAACAATCGATTCTGACATTACGATGATATAGAAGTTCGATAAAGTAGGTCTGTCGATTCTATCTGTCTGTTGCTCTGAAAGAAAGAGCCTTTTATTACTCACACACCCAAAACAAAAATGATCAGCCTAGGAACAAACTCCCTGGTTTCATCGCAGGGCAACGTAGAATAGAGGCTTTTCAGTGTCTTGGAATATTGTGTCTACCAATGGTGGAATTGAACTTGATATTGCCAGTAGAATCAGAAAGGATACGACCTGCGTTTGATATTCTCTTTAAGGTATGGTACAGCAACACCTAAATACCAAAGTGAGACTGTTCCCATCCAACGTTAAGTTTGTGTTGTTATAAGGCGGCATCACTTGGAGACTGACTGTTACCAACATAAGAAAACTAAAAGACTTCGTTGACAACTAAAACTTTACACAGTTCCTAACCATTCGCGGGTTTATACATGATCTCTACCAAACCATAGACGAACTAACTTAGACAGTCGTCTTCGGTCGATTTGACATTTGAGTCCAACAAGCTACCACCGATTTTCAATGTATTCTGACGTTTCTGGCAAAATCAAATCGGTGCTCACGCACACATTCTTAATCGGCCGCTGTTTTTACGGGCGCAGCCATTTTGTAGAGTGATTCTGTACATTTTGTTGTTGATAATTGAATGACAGTCCGCTGAAAATGCAGTGTGCAAAATGAAAGACACAGAAAGCTACGTCAAATTTATTCATAGATAGGAAATCTGGGGTTCACCTATTTTGGGAAATGTGCAAGCAGGGACATGTAAAGACGACTGTCTATGTAAATTTGTCTTTGGTCCAGATCGAGTGGAGGGCACAATGTAGTCGCCTGACAGAATTAAAAGACTATAGGAGAAGCTACAGATGGGGGAAGAATGGGATAAAAGTGCGAATACTATTTGATTTAATATGACAGGTAAGCTGTTCACGAAATGACATTTGTTGCCGCCATCTGCCATGTGAAAGGCTCTCTTTAGAGTATGCAAATCGAACAGTTCAAAAGACACACGGCTGTGATTGCTTGGCAAACATAAAAACCTTGTTGGTTGAGCGAATCTGTCTTAGGACTCGTATAAGGACTGTAATTGGACACTTGCGGGAAAAAACGTCGACAGAACCATTTCAGTGGTTTCTATGTCCAGATTCGTTTCAAATTCTTTTCAGATGGTTTGACATAAGCACCCTTTCACAGTCAAAATTGCTGTTATTCTTTGTGATCTATTCCAGACAGCATTCCTGTTACTTATAGTTTAATTAACGGGCAGGGTGATTGATGGTTTACCTAAACCAGGATTTTAAACAACATTGATGGTTTGCTCTAAAGGAACTTAAGCGAACTTGTTGCTAAGAATTTTCCAACGTGTACTCCTGTCAAAATCGTTTCAGCTTAAACGTCATCTGTCATTAGTGATTGTGCACAGCTTTGTTCTATTTGTTGCATTCCTTTACAGCAAATTTTAGATTCCACCCGCTATGTGGTCGAGCGAATGAGCATTCGAATTCCCAGTCAAATCAAGTCAAATGACTACCTTTAAACTTCAAAGTTATTCATATTTTGTATTGTTACCTTCTTGACAGGTGAGCTCAGCATAAAAACGAGTGGGGTTTTGACAGCAGCACTCGCATGTAACTTCTGCCACAAGTTTACTTTGTTTTTTTCATTATTAATGAATAAAATTTGAATATCACACCCATAGTTTCAGAAATTGTGCCGCCGTAAAAATGGTATTATATTGAAAATTGGATTTATTATTATTGCATCGGCAGAAAGTCATTTCTCATAAACAACACTCACAAATTGACTACTTATTTACACATAAAATGTGAATTCAAATGCAAATTACATTCGCAAGCCCAGCTAGACCAGACTATGGCCAACATATGAGTCCCGTTCATATATTTTATGACCAATAAAAGCCTAAGAATCGAACATATAGTACGTTTTCACAATGCTGACACATGGGTTTGCACCTGAATGCGATTTATTCCTTTTGAGCTGACCAACTCACAATCATTTCTCATTCAATGCCAAATCGAATGTCCAAATCGAATTATTCCAACAATGCTGTGGACGTCGGTGGCCATAGCCGTCGTCGTCGTCGTAGTCGTAGTCGTCGGGCGTATATAAATAGTATGTGCCTCCACCATTATGCCACGCCACACGTGTGGTTTACACACAAAATGTTCAATCACAATGATTTGCATTTGCTGGGCAAGCTGCCATAACAATTTGTCAATTTTTTAATTAATAATCATTTATGTAAAATAGAAAAAAGAAGTATGCATGGTTGGGGTGGAATATTATTGAGTTGTACCCTACAAACAATTGAATAAGTTATGGAAAACACAGGAGCGGCCTTAATATCCTTGTCTCTGAGCAATTAAATAATTAGGAATATTTCCTCGAAGCAAGAGTAGAAAAGTACTCTTTTTTTCTACAAATAAGAAATAGAACAAAGGAATAAAAGAAAAGCGCTTAGGTCACATATTAGAGGTTACTGATCCGAAGTAAATACAGCACACAATCACAAACAATGTTCATTTAAATCGAACAGATCAAAGAACAGTGTAATGTCAAAAGAACTGACAGCTGTCAGACGCGAAGATTTTTCTTGTAGTGACACTAGACCACCTAAATTAGACGGGCAACTCGAACTTCCCCTGCCCTAGGGTTGCCATGGTGGTCTAAGCTAACCAAGGACAAAACCTGTTAGAATCCCGAACTTTAGAGGACGCCATCTAGTTCATATAGAGGACAAAACCCAAAACAAAACTTGGGTTCTTAATTCGTAGCTGCAGCAATTGACTAACCCACCCATTCTTGGTGACATTTAGATGGTTGACACATTAGAGTAGAGTCAAAATAAGATCTGTTTATTTCATGTTTCCTATCAGAATTATATTCGCTCTGTTTTTCTTTTAAATTTAGAGTTCGTTAACAGTATAAGTTTTATAAAAACTTGAGAAAAAATACCCATTATTTGACAAAATATAATCAATGGAAAATTAAAAGAAATGAAGGATATTTTTTAAGAGTATGGAGGACGGTTCGCGCTGGAGTAAAAAAGAGGACGTTTGGCAACAATACCCTGCCCCCTCACATCTGAAAACAGGTGAAGCCTAAATTGCCCTGATTGTGAATAAATGTGAAGTAGCGTGTGATCAAGACCTAACCATAAATTTGCCGAGTTATCTTATTCCATTAACAACAACAAATTGTGTGTACAAAATGGCTGCGCCCATAGCTGTCAAACGAGCCGCTGAAATCTTTACTTGGATGTGTGAGCTTTGTGAGCCTCCATTTGATTTTGCTTAAACGTCAGAATACAATGACCAATTTCGGCGGATTTAAGCTTTGGAGAGCGAATGTATCAAACGTTTCGAAGTTGATTGTCAAATTTAGTTCGTCTATGGCAGTGACGATATCTATGATTCGAAGGATTTGCACGCTTCCCTTTAGGTAGCATTTCTCTTTTTTCAAAAATTGCGACCGCATTACAGTTGATTGGCGTCAGCTGATGTCAGAATATGACCAAGAACATTCGAACATTTTCACATGACATCTGATTTTAGAAGTACATAAGAATTTGATAGCACTGAACAGAATCCGCTCCTGTCCATCTAGTATAAACGGACTGTTTCCCGCTAAACAGGGCAAAATAAAAACAATTTTTATTTCAAAATAATTAAAACCAGAATTCCTGTCATCTATTGATGATTTATAAACTTGCTATCTCCTGTTAATTAAGTTCATTTATATTTTACCTCTCAATTTTTCTCCAACCCCTTGCAATATGCTCATTTATGTGTACGCATTTTAATAAGGGTTGTTACACCCTTCCTAATGTGCTGCGTACGGCTTTAAATTAATCTCCTTTAACAGCGATAGGGTATAGCACATCAGTTAACGATATAAATCTCCTGTTACTATATGTCTATGCGCACGGTCAATGTTTTTGTGTTTGAAGTGACACGCGGCACTTACAAGTGAGCCACTGACACTCTCCAGATACACCTTATGCTCACCGCTTCGCACAACTCGCACAACTCGCACTGCACTGCATGTCATCTAATGCCGCAAATTGGAAATGTGCAACGCGCGGGTTAACGACGCAGTCAGACACACTCCACGCCACGGCACCATACCGAGCACGGGGTTAGGGATATTAAACAGCGGCGGCGGTGGCGGCAAATACATCGACCAGTGTAGGCGATATTTGATTTATTACCAGCTATTCAAGTGAACAATATTTTTAATTTTTTTTTTTTCTTTTTATCGATATGCAGGAGCACAGCATAATGTCAGTTGCTGCTGCTGGGCTCCCTCTCTATCAGATACAAGCCAACACAGAATAATACAACACACCCACCCCCAATGCGACGAGAAGTGTACAGGTTGGCCAGTGATTGCCAATAGAGGTGGTAGTAGTAGGCAGTTGTGGGTGTTCCATTAATAGCCAGTCAGTGGGAATAAGTCACTGAGGGACGAGCAACGCAACATTCTCTAGCACTGAGGGAAGCGTCGGAACGCCTGTTGACATGATTAATTTATCATCACATTTGGGGTTCGGTTTGAAGAGCCTATGCGTTCTGAGGTGAAAATGATAATAATTTACGAAAATGGTTTTGTAATTTTCTCTGTGCTTTTTTTTTGGTTAACAGTCATCAGCGATGTGAATCTGCTGGTAGAAGAGGTTGAGGCTGTTCGTCCTTGGTCTGTTTAAAATTCGGGAACATCCTTTAAACCCTTTTTATTTTCATGAATAAATTATATCTAGATATGATAAACAAAAACATAAAAGTTTTTTTTATTTAGCTTTAGCTCCTTCTAACCGAAATGGTAATGACAGAAAAAGGAGGAGTGGTGTTAGCTATGACTTTAGGTCGATTTAATTCAATCCTTTACGGAACAGATGTTACCTTGGAGCAAAAAGTTAAAGTTATTACATATTCATAGTAAAAGTAAAAGTCAAAAGTATATGATCCCACTCTGGGTTTTTGTTTAGTTACTTAAAAAGGTTCTCTATATTCGGATTCGGATTTGGAATTGTGAATTTCGGGTGACATTTTAGGTATATTACTTCGTTATCAATGACAGATTTTGTTGAGATTTATTTAAGGGCAATGTTGCGACTTGAGGATGGTAAATTGAATAAATATGAGTGTTGAAACACCTAATTTGAAATAAAAAATGTTGAAAGTTTTGAAACTGTTGCGTGGTCACAGAGTTCACGGAGTGGGAGATTGTACGACATGAAAGTGTGAATTAGGAAGAGTATTGTAAAGCATACATATGTTGACTGTGGAGAGGAGAGCAAAATAAGAACACCCCGTTAGTGTTTTGAGAAGTATTACTTTATATAAGGATGAATCAGTCTTAGTCTTTTCATCACAGCGATCAGACGTGTTTTTGCTCTGTTTAGATTTGTTTAAATTTCCAAAACAGTATCTCAAATTTTAATAATGAATACACTACAGTGCCCTAAATGCAATTATAGTTTTGCTAATAGTGACTTTCTCTTATCTAAAATTGATAGTCTGCATAAAGAAATTGTTGAACTAAAGAATTTAGTCTCGCGATCGTCATCTGCTATTGAGGCGAAATCTCAAGTAGTTACTCGCTCCCAATCGGCGGGTAAGGTCAGTCTCCCCGCTCGTGACAAGGTGCCCAGCTTGCGGCGAAATACAGCTGCAAAGCAACTGAAGATAAACAGTCCACATACATTTGTTTGATTGAACAAATTTGCGTATGTGTTGATTTTTTTACGTCTGAAAATGCAAATCTAATTCAAATATATTTTTTTGTTTCTTACATTCCTCCGTATGCAGATAATGCAATTTATAAAGCTCATTTGAATAATATTAAAAGTATTGTCAAGAATTTTGATTACAAATCTTATGCCGTGGTAATGGGTGATTTCAATTTATCTGATGTTAAATGGATTTTCTCTGTAGAAGATAAGCGTGTATTGCCCTTTAATGTTATAAAGGAGTATGAGCTCCAAGTTATTGACTCTTTATCCGCTTTGAATTTATACCAAGTAAATGAAGTTCGTAATAGCATGGGAAGAATTCTAGATCTAGTGTTTATAAACGAAGAACTTGAGGCGTCTGTAACTGAAGCTGATTATCCATTATTAAATAATAGCATTTTTCATAATGCATTGCATATTTCTTTCAATTTACGTATTTTAAATCCATTTAGCACGGATAAATGTAATAATAACGTAAATGTAAAACTTGATTTTGCTAACGCGGACTATATTGAAATAAATAATTATTTAAGTGCTTTTAATTGGCAATGCCTTCTCGATTGTCCCAACTTAAATATAGCTTTTACTATGTTTAGAAACGTAATTGATTCTACAATTTCAACTTTTGTGCCTGTAAAACGTATAAAAAAATTTAATAAGCCCATCTGGTTTAACAAAAGTTTATCTAGATTGAAAAATGTTATGAATAAGGTGTGTAAAAAGAGTAGGTCTAGTGATTCTCTTCGAAGTGAGTTCTGTCAATTGAGAAGGGAGTACGAGTTTTTAAAGAAATTCATATATAGGCAATATGTTTCTTCAATTGAGTCTAATATAAAACATGATTCTAAAAATTTCTGGAAATTCATTAATACTAAGCGTAATTCACTTGGTATACCTTCTACTATGTCTTATAA
Organism: Chalcosyrphus nemorum; assembly: GCA_949716465.1. NCBI lineage: Eukaryota > Metazoa > Arthropoda > Insecta > Diptera > Syrphidae > Chalcosyrphus > Chalcosyrphus nemorum. The sequence continues at coordinate 88,245,040 of OX454332.1, forward strand.
AGGAGCTACTAGTGATGACTTGAAGCAAATTTGTAACTGGTTTGCGTCATTTTTTCAATCTAATTTCAGTAATGAATTCATAAATTGTAGTGCAACATCTCATAAAGAACCCGTTACCAATTTAGGTTACCTTTCTTTAACGGAAGATGAAATACTTCTTGAGTTGTCGTCTCTCGATTCGAGTGCAATTGTTGCACCTGATAATTTTTCGCCTCTATTCATTAAATCTTGTAGACTTAGTCTGGTTCAACCTTTAAAAATTATTTTTAATATGTCTCTGAGGTATGGTGAGTTTTTAGACTGCTGGAAGCACTCTTATATAACACCAATTCATAAATCGGGATCAAAAGTAATAATTGAAAATTATAGACCTATCACTAAGTTGCAATTAATTCCTAAAATATTTGAAGCTATTGTTAAAAAGAAGTTATATTCTGAGCTTCGCAACCACATCTCGGAGTTTCAACATGGCTTTGTAAGCGGTAGGTCCACTTCTACAAATTTGGTAATTTTCACGAATTATTGTCTCCTAAATATGGAAAAACGCATTCAAGTTGACTGCGTATATACTGACTTCTCTAAAGCTTTTGATCGGGTGCAACATAACGTTCTTGTTAAAAAACTGGAGTTGTTTGGTTTTCACTCTAGTATCTTGCGTTGGATCAGTAGTTATTTGACTAATCGTGAGCAGTATGTAAAGATAGGATCTGTGTGCTCAAATAAGATCTTGAATTATTCGGGTGTTCCCCAGGGAAGTCACTTAGGTCCTCTTCTGTTTCTGCTCTTCGTCAATGACTTGCCCTCTGTAGTTTCTAATTCTAAATGTCTTTTATATGCAGATGACTTAAAAATCTTTAGGTCAGTAAATTCTGTAACTGATGCTTTAGAACTGCAAAAAGATATTAACCTTGTTAATGACTGGTGTGCTTCAAATGGTTTATACTTCAACGTTAATAAATGCTCGGTGTTAAGTTTTAAAAGGATTAGGTCGCCTATCGTCTATGAGTATAAAATTCAGAATTCAATACTAAAACGAGTTACTGATCAAAAAGACTTAGGTGTGATTTTTGATTCGTAATTCACTTTTTCATTGCACTTAGACTATATAGTCTGCAAGGCGAATCGTATGTTGGGTTTTGTGTTTCGGAATTCGAAAGATTTTCAGGACCCATATACGCTTAAATCCCTTTACAATTCTCTAGTGCGTTCTATATTAGAATACTGCTGCGTAGTCTGGAATCCTTATTATTGCAATGCGGAAAATCGTATTGAAAAAATTCAGAAAAGGTTTACGAAATTTGCTCTTCGAAAAATGTCTTGGAATGGCAATATGCCGACATACACAGCTAGGTGTGCTCTAATTGATCTGAAACCTCTTACATCAAGAAGAATATACTACTCGGTTCTTTTTGCACATGACGTCATAACAGGCCACATTGACTGTCCACTTTTGCTTTCAATGTTCTACGTTTATGCTCCTTCTCGTACTCTGCGACCTAGGGAGAACAAATTTTTTTATGTTTCTAGACATAGTACTAACTATGGGGAGAATGATCCCATATCCATGGCTTGCGTTAATTACAATATGTATGAAAATGTAGTTGATTTTAATGTTAACAGAAGAATTTGTAAATTAGCTATTATGAACTCCGTATAATTATTATAGCGTAACTATATAATATATGTATATATTTATATTTATAAATTATTGTATTTGAATTCAGTAGTCTAGAATAAGTTTGTACTTATAAGATGAATAAATAAATAAATAAAAAATAAATGAATAATGAATGAAAATTATGAAGATGAACTTAATAAGAGGTTACGTGCGTTCAGTCAAATGAGTTATGCCACCCAAAAATGGCCAACAGAGAGCGCCGACTTCGTTTCAAAGTTAAACACTACCCACATGACACTTGGTAGGAGTGCGTTCAAAGCGTTTACGATAAAGTGACAATTACGTAACAGCATAGTTAGAGCGTTTCTAATTATGACACAAAGCAAGTAACTTGCATGTAAATATGTATCCTGCGGTAGGTCTTGAAGGTATTGTCGCCGAGTTCTTACTAGCAGCGCCAAAAACATAGGCTGAGCCACTGTTCCCTCTAATTGGAAGAACTTAGGAAACCGAGAGGTGGGCTGGTGAGTAGAAGAAGTGAATAATCGTCAAGCTTCTTAAGAAAGGCGAGCGAAAACTGGTGGTGTATCTGCGTGGTCCCTGCTGTAGCTAAGATAATAGCTGAAATAATCATTGAACGAATCAAAGACCACAGGAGAGAGTATTCCAGAAAAATGAACAGCAATCATCAAGGCTACATATGCTCGGTCAAAATCTCACGTCCTGCTCAGATGAAGGTTATCAGAGGATTTCGAGATGCAAAGTGGAGTAAGACAAGGTTGCATTCGTTCACCAATACTATTCCTTTTGATGACTAGAAACGGAGGAATTCGATGGATTCTTACATCCCAACTGAAACATATTGACTACGCTGACGATGTATGCTTACTTTCCCATAGAATTATGGATCTCCCCCTAATGACAGCTGATGTGGAGAGGGAGGCAGGCGTCGTAGAGCTTAAGATTAATACGCCAAAAACTAATGTTATGAGCCTTGGTACAACCTCATCAGCTCAAATATTCATTGCTGGACAACCGGTAGAGAGAGTAGACTTAGGAGAAGCAATGCAATCACCTGAAACACCAAGCTAAGACTTTTCTGCTCAAACGTTATATCCGTGCTGTTATAAGGATGTAGCACGAGGAGAGTGACCAACATCAGAAGAAAGTTACAAAGAATTTTCTGGCTCAACCCTATCTCTAATGAACACCTCTACCAGAGAATGGGTCAGGAACCTATAGGCACGATCAGCCAACGACGAAAGTGGCTGTGAATTGTTCACACGTCAGTTCTATAGCCAACCATGCTATGTAATAGAACCCGCTGACCCAAGATGGCAGAATACCCGGTAGTCTGAGGAGAAAATGGCGCAGAACTGTCGAGATGGAGACATGGCAGTTGGGAATTTGCCGGAAACCGTACAAGATGCGGCGTAGGCGTAATAGAGGCTCTAGGTCCCACAAGGGAATACAGACTAAATTATGTAAGTAATATAGGATTTATAGGATATAGTTGTTGCACATGCCAGCCATTAGTTTGAAGACAATTTCTCAGTGGCACAGACTGCGGGTCATTGCTAATGCCACCGACTATACTCTCTCACAATTAACTTCTTATGAGATCCACATATCGTTTAGTAATAGCTAGGAGTGTAATGTCGGACCTCTAAGAATGTGTCTACTTAGCTTACAAAACAGAAGTGAATGGTGGAGTATTCTCTGAAGATTTAAACTTAAGAAATCTCCTTTCATCTTCCCAACCACTGCAGTGTTTTTCATGTGAAAACTATGGGAATTGGAGAGATTGATAGTGAATCTATTGTCGTTAATTCTGAATGTATTCTTGATTATTTTTTATTTCTCAATAAGATGACAAAAGAACTTAAAGGTGCCTCTTTTCTTTATAGAGGCAGCTCGCAAGGCATAGCACAAATTTGTCGAATATCAGAGTGTGTGGTTGCATCATATGCAGCCTGCAACTAACCAAACCTTAAGACTTTAAACAAGAGCTACTCGAAGTACAAGCACTCTCTAAACTGCACTGCCTCCTTTCACACCATTCGACACACACAGCTCTTACGACGATGATGTTTTAAGGACTCCAATAGAAAGTATAGTCAAAAGGTAAGTTCTATATCAAAGAACTAAATTGCCACACACATGAACACAGCACTTACATAATTAAAAAAAAAAAAATCTCAAAACTAAAGCCTGGCAGTTCTACTACCCCTAGTTTAAGATATGAATTCTCCAATCATTGTCCTTGTTTCTTAAGATTCATTTCCAAATATCCCGATTCAAAAAGGTGCGTGTTAACTTGAGAGTAAAAACACTTAGAGCAGCTGTCAAATAGCTCCCGAGAGTATTTCGTAAGTGTCAAATTGTCGCTTCAAGCAGTTGGGGGTTATGCATGTGAGATATGACAGAATACAAGTTCATGGCAACCCTGAACTCTATGCTTTTAAAAAACAGACAGAATAATTGAAACGAGCTTTCCTTGCACTTTTCTTAACACAAAAGGGTAGCCACTAAGTACAATTAAAGTTTTCATGCATCCTTTCTCTATTCTCAAGAACAAAAAGTTTCTCCGAATAAATGAATTAGGAACAAAGTGCAAGTACTCTTAAAGTTCTAAGATCAAGTATCTAACTAAAGCCAGCATAATAGATTCTCTTTTGCATGGAGTTATCTTTTTTCATTGAAATTATTTTTTGTATTTCTCCGTCAATTTAAGTCAAAGAACTTTCGCAAAGAATTCTTTTAGAATTTCCCCTTTTTACTGATTAACGGGATACATACTTTGAAAATTGCATTTAAGTTACTTCTCAACTTGCATTGTTTAAAGATATATATATGTACACAATTTTTTTTTAGACCCTCCTCTTATCCGTTGTATAATTTTTTCATCCTTAATTGGAAAACTTTCTCGCTTTTGTTGTTCCGGCTACTGAGTTATTCTGAAAAGAAATCTCATTAAAAAGTCCTCCCTCTCTCCCGTCTCTATCCAGCCACAGGCTGGAGACATCTAATTAAAAAAAAAAAAAAATCCCAAAGCCAAAATGAACAACAATAGGTTGTTAGATAAACTTCCCTATCTTTTCAAGGTTAAACGGAAGAGTTTACAAAATTAATTTACCACTGCCACATCACTCCCACAACAACAACAACAACAACAGCTCATTTATGCGCTCTGCCACTGGCATAACTAATGGACAAGCAAAGTGTCTCTCATTTGTCAATTGTGTGAGATGAGCTAGCGATGTGAATTTGTGTGTGTGTGTTATGTAATTACATCCTGCGGGAACAGTCCATTGAGGTTTACTTTGAATGGACTCTCTCTCTCTCTATGTCAGATATAATGAAAGTTTTGCTTGTATGGAAATTACTAAATGCACCCTAATACAAGGGCACACAATAAAACATACCACACATCCCAGGGATACTACAAGATACTACTTACTTCCTCCTATAATCCTTAGGTAAACAAATTGCAAATGCTACTTTGGAGGGTTAGGGCCACCCATCCCTCATCAGTAAGGCCGGTTGGCTTTTCAGTTTGTTTTATGGTTATTTGAACAATACTTTTAGTAGACTGACATTTGTGCCGATTCATAGCCTAAAGGGGGAGGCACAAACGTTCGGGGGAAGCGTGCTACTGCAACTAATGTCTGTCAATATGAATAGAATCTATTTGTTTGTGATTTGGGTTCAATGTTTGTTATCCCTGCTGATGGAGGGTAAGTAAATGTTTTTCCAAATACAAATCATATAACCTTAATCATGCGAAGTCAATGTGGGAAATTCAACATCCATAAGGTTCGGTGGGTTTTTGAAATGCAATCTGCGGATAGATAAAAAAAAGTATCTATTTGTTTTGGATTACTGCGTTTTTGGTTCATTGATTTTTTATGTTTTTACCTTCCTTTTTTTCTATATCCATCCTGGTACGTAAGAAAATCATCTTCAAACAATTTATCGAAAAGATACAGCATCCTGGAGTAATCTTGACGTATTCATCTTTTCCATTTGTGTATCGGATGTAATACAACCAAATTATAAACAGAGAAAAAACGGAAAAGAACAAACAGATTTATAAAGTTCTGTAACTTGATATGCACACACAGTTGGAAATAAGGATCAAAGGAACTTCTGCCTGCAACCCCTATCGCGAAAAATAAGAAGTCGCTTCCTCGGTCCTTGCGCATTTACATTTGAAATGATTATACTAAACATGAAATGTTATGAAGACGAAAACATTCCTTATTAAATTTAAACTACGGAATGGTCTGGTGAATTTTTTATGCCAAGCTAACCGACGACGTGCTACTGAGGCATAAAGTTTGGGGATGATTTTAGGTAAAAGCTAATAATGCGGCGATTTCAGATTTCTTTTTGCAAAGGAAATGTCCTGGGACGATTTAAGAGATGAGAAAAGTATTTGAGCAGGCAATTTCCTATTTTACGCATTTAATACTCATTTTTTTTGAGAAGAACAGCTAGGGCTTTTTGATGTTTCAAGACTCTATTTCTTTTTTAATGGACATCAGTCAAAATGGGTTTTAAACCTTCTTCAGTTACTGGCCCTTATCTTGCACTTGACCTAATAAGGTGTTTACCATTACCATTCATCGGCTGAATTGTGAAGTAAAGTTTCTGCCTTACCTGCAACGAAAAATGAAACAGAAAATAACCATTATTTATCCAAAAAAGAGCGTAGATATTTATTAAAGTAGTGAAACACAAATGTCCTGCAAAAAGGTGCAAGTTAATTTGAGAGTAAAAATACTAAGAGTAGCTGTCAAACAGCTCTCGAGAGAGTAATTTCGTAAGTGTCAAATTGTCGCTTCAAGCAGTTGGGGGTTGAGAGGTTATGCATGTGACATATGACAGAATATAAGTAATGTTTCCTACAATTGCAAATACACACATTTTTGGTCTTTTTTTGATTGATTTACAAAGCATACGTACTAACATTGAAAATAGAGGAATATTTATAAAGAAATTAAAAATATATTTATTTACACAGTCTAACATGAGGTCCATTCGCGTACTTGCACAAAACAGCTAGTTTTTACGAAATCTTACGAAAGCCTATTCGCGTACGAAGAATTTGTGTAGTTTTTCACAGAGAGAGTAAGAAATTTCCCCATGCTACGAATTTTAGTCCATGAAATTTCCTTGGGCTAGTTTGTGAAAACTGACAAATCTGTCAAATCAGTGTGTTTTCTACTTTTTCATCTTCGTTCGTTTACATTTTTACTTGCACCTATAATATAGGGCAAGTATTGGATTCGTGCAAAAATTCGAACTCGAGATAACAATGAATTCTGACATTACGATGATAGAGAAGCTCGAAAAAGTAGGTCTGCCGATTCTGTCTGTCTGTCTGTCTGTCCGTCACTCTGTATGTATGTACGCTCGACTACAGCCCAAACGGGTGGACCGATTTCCTTCAAACTTCATATCTGGGGTCTGTTGTGTATTCTCCAGAGGGGAAATTGGAATTTTCGTTCTAGCCCTATTATTAACGGTACTTTACTTAAGGCCAATTTTACAAAAACATGATTTTCTCGAAAACGGCTCTAACGATTTTGATTAAATTTCATATTCGAGTTAGTCTGGGCAAATGCTATAAGATGGCGTACCACGTTTTTGGCTAAAAATACGTATAACGGTACTTTTCTTAATAACTGGTTTGAGATATATGGCTATTTCTCGGCTAAAACTCAATGGATTTCCATCAAAATTGAAATGTGGGCAAGATTAAATGTTTAATAATATATGCCATTTAAACTTATACAAAATTAAAAAAAAAAAATTTTCAAAAATCTATTGTAATTTTTTTTTTTTTAAATTCATTTCCAACTACCAGCATATATGTAGGTGCAAGTACGTACGACCCAGTCGTGCACATTTTTTTAATTTTAGTCCCCTCAAAGAGAATTTTACTCCCATTCTTTGAAATTTGTTAATCTACGAGTTTTAGTTCAAAAAGTACGCGAATTAAATGTCATTGAATTGTATTAGAAATGCAAGACGTGAAAAATAAAAATGTCATATATTATAGGCTATCGATTTGGAGTAAATAAACGGCGCAATAACTTGCTTTGTTGCTTGAAATCGAACAGGTCAAGGAATAGTGTAATGACAAGAGAACTGTCAGAAGCACATTGAGGAAAAGAGTTGAATGGCCTCCGCTGTTTTTGGAGCCAATGAGTCAGAAAAAAAAGTTATCAATCAAGATGTCCACTGCGACACGGGCCTCATGCAATAGTGTTCTGCGATTTGAAGTGAAGTTAGAAAGATGCATTTAATAAATTAAATTCTAGCAGAGTAAACGGTGCGGTGACCGCTAGATACGCTCAGCTTTCAAGCCACAGAAAAATTGTACTAGATCTCTGAATGAAATTGTACTATCGATATAACTAATTTGACTTGAGTAAACAAAAATTGGTCTATTTTTTAACCTTTCGCAGACATTTTGGCATCTTAGTTCTTGTGAGTCATTTACAGCTTAGCGCCTAGCGAATTGGCATATTAGAGCATATAAGGGCAAACAGTTGACAATTTTACCATTTCCTAAAAAGAAAGGTTAGTTTATCTATCGATTTATATAAAAAGAAAGTTAAATTGTAATTATTTTCAGCGAAGAAATCAACAATTCGCTTATTTTTCCGCAAATCAGGCAATGCTTCTTGCGATCTGTCAAAGTTTACTCACATTCCACAGATGTAGAACGTTATCTACACGAACAAACCCGCGAGAGTTTAACCTCACAATTCTTCTTTGTTTGCTAAATGACAAATGAAATTCGTTGATTGGGATTGGACAAAGAAATTGTTGTGAATGAAACGTAAAAATTTGCGAATATTCCCTCATTTGTATTCGCAGTTCGCTAGACTGTAAATGGACCTTTTATTTGGCATGTTCCTTAGGACTTAGAAGATACTGAGACAGTGTCTAATTGCTTATTTCTATAGCTTTATTAGCTCTCCGGATTTCTTGTGGTTCAGCTCTGACCATAAGACATTAGACGTTCTGTGGTTGTGCTCTTTCATAACCGAGTTTTCTTAAAATTTGGTTTGGAAACTGGAAAGATATATGTAGGTCTCCCTTTATCTCTTTAAAAACGTTCCAAGTTTAGAAACAAAGCATTCAAAATACTTTTTTGAAGGTTGTTACCATCGTATTAAAATTCGATTTGAGTCTTATCAAAAGCAAAAGATAATTGAACTCGCAGCTCCCATCTCTCTGTCTTGGTAAAATCCAATCTTATCAGAGCCGTGACGGAAACTCAAACAAAATCCCCATAGCCTCGGCTCGGCATACCAATTTTATGAAATCACTGTCACAATAGCTAAGGCTAGATCTTCCCAATTAAAAAGTTTATTTTCGTCTTAATTCATCCTGGCGTCCGAAAATAATTTTCCGGCATCATCTTGGAAAGTTTTTTTTTTTTACCGGAATTTCACAAAAAAAGTGAAAAGAAAAATCCCTTCATAACACCACTTAATAAAAATAACGACGAAACTGTCCCCAAAATAAAAAGCTAATCAATCAGGCAATCCTTTAAAATCCACTTAAATACGTCCTTCCGTTCCCTGATAATGAACCGAACCGAAAAATACAAATTATCAATCAAAAGAAAATTATACTCCTCCTCCGCATGCCCGGGTATTCCCTAGAATCCTTGTCCTTCTCATATCTCGGTATCGTAAGGATTCTTTTCGGTATCACGGTTGTGCGCAGGAAATGTCCTGCAAAAGCACTAGACGACAACGACAAGGGTGGTATAGCAAAGCAATGAAAGTGGATAGAATGGAATGTGTCCCCCCAAAAAAAAAGCCAAGGATGCCTAATAATTTATTTACCTAGATGACTCTTCCTTTATTTCGTTGCCTTTTTGCCATCAAGTCATTAGAGAATATTCGCTTAATTACAGAATGGTTGGTGCGGGAGCAGAGGTAGTGGTGTGGCGCGTCAGTAGTGACACATTCTACTCCCCTTGGATATCACAATTCGTTGGAGAAGAACGACGACGCGACGATGAGCAAAAGAAAAAAAAAAAACAAAATTTCGTATCCAATTCATGCGATGACATAGCACACAGTACACAAACGTGCCAACGAAAAATATTCCACCTAGACAAACACATACACCAAAGTACACGAAGATACATACCAACATATAGTGGATATTCTTAGGAGTAAAATTAATTTATTTGCCTTAAGGACTTTGAAAGTGACAGCTATGTTGAGAAGGCATTTATAATACGTATACGTCACAGGAGCAACAGCAGATTGCGAACGCACCGGGAATTCACTTCTACAAATTTTCCCTTCCTATGCAGGAGGAGGAGGAGGGAGGAGTATAAAAAAAGGCCAATGTAATTTCAGGATTCCAGGAGAAGAAGAATTCTTCAAAGGACCATGCTTCTATTTTGGGGACACGAACCCCAGGGAAAGGAGCGCAGATTTTTAGGTAACAAAACTGAAACTATGAGCAAGGACAAATTGAATTTCAATGAAAGGAGGAGGAAAGGGTAGCCTCATCACGAGAAACAGATCCTTGCTTTAAGTGTAGTTACTACTGTGTAACTTTAGTCGATGGTGGTTTGTAAGCAGGGTTTCTTCTTGTATTAATGCAGACGGTCGCCAAGGAGGAGACGAGACAAATGCTCAGCTAGCAATAAGCAAAGGCAAGAGGAAGTAAAGCGGATGCCTTATAGACGGTCGTCTTCGTCGTCGTCGTCGGGATGGAAAAGTTAACACGAAAAACATTTTAGTTCAGTAAATAAATTTCAGGGTTTTGTGATACCTTTACGCCTTTTGAATTCAGGTGAGAGGAGCGAAAAACGAATGGATGGCTTTTGTAGAAGTTTTTTTTTTTGGTGGGAAATATGAAAAAAGCAGGTGACATTTAATGGTCTTGGAGGTTATCTGGTAGATTAAAAGGTAAAATCAATAAAAGTTTGATTGATGGAGGAAAGGAATGGATAAAGAAACTTCTGCTTCTGCATGAGAGGACTTTCAGATCGAAAGTTAATGAAACCATAAAGCCAATTGTGGTTGACCTTAAAGTGTCAAGATAAGGCAAAGGCGTAGGTGCCAAAGGTTCTTATTGATTGGTTGCGACTGAGACTGAAAGTGTGGAAGTGTCTGATAAAGGAAAGCAAAGAAGTTTAAATTTATATAACTTGACGGAGGTTATAAGAACAAACAATTGGAGGAAACTTGAGAATATAAGAATTTAAAGGACACTGTTGTACGAAACTTAGGTTACGGACAACATCTTCGATTATTAAACTTTTTGATGAACTTTTAGGCCAATGTCACAAGAGTTCCCAAATGGACGCGTGCCCAATTGTCCGCGCTTGATGCTGTGGTCACACGAACAGCATTTTGGAGGTTGCTGAAGAAATTGGTTCGCGCGACAGCTTTATGGCTTTTTGGATATGTGATCGAAAGTTAAGCTCACTCCGCGGATGAAGCCCAGCGCTGACGAGACTGCGACGAGACACGTTCATCCTGAAGGAAGTAGCTTCTAGATGGCGGTAGAAGACGCCTGCGAGAGTAAGCAATGGAATGGCATTTGCTCAGATTTAGCTCCAAGGAGGGGGGTATCAGCGGCAAAAGATATCGGTCTTAGGATTTTCATATTATCAGCATAGACCGTTTGCAGCGGTCGATTCGTTGGACCCAATTTTCAACGACTCGGCCACACATTTCGGCCAAAACGTCTGCTATTTTGCGTTCAATGTTGGTTCGGAGCTTTTCCAACGTCGTCGACTTGTTGGCATAAACCAATGACTTAACGTATCCCGAGAGAAAATAGTCAAGCGGCGTTAAATCGCACGAACGAGGCGGCCAATCGACTTCGGCTTCGTCACTGAAAATGATTTTGCAATGAAATCCATCATCTTGACGCATCTTCTCCAGAACACAATCGGAGAACAAATGGTCCATGGGCTTCAATTCTTGAGTCAGCTTGTATGGGTGTAAACCAAGATCCTTACGCAAAATACGCCATAATGTGATCTGAGCGATGCCGAATTCTTGAGAACCCCGCCGTGGAATTGACTGATTTGGATCGTTTTCTACGGACCCCTGAACGGCAGGGATATTTTCGACACTTCGGCCAACTCGTTGTCTCACTGACACGGCAACATCACGCAACGAGAATTACGACCGAAAATTGGAGCTAACGCTCTTAAAGTTCGTGTACTTTATGAAGAGTTTACTGAATAAATTGACAGTGACAGTTTGATGATTAGTGAAAGAGTGCGTTCACAAATTAAATTCAAAGTTGACAAGTCCCTATTGGAAAACCTTTTATAAAGATCAATGGGCCAAGATGGCTGTGCGATGCTGTTGATCTAAAACGGACTTTGTGTACATTTTGTCGGTCCTGAAAATGTGATGAGATAATTCGCGGTTGAAATCCACGGGCTTGAAGATTGAAAAGGTTTGAGGAATCATTGCCGTCTTCCAGTGCGTCCAGTGAACAAATTCGGTTAAAATAATGGTTGTAGACCTTCCTTTAATGAACCCATGTTACTTTGTGGAGAAGATGGGTTTACAGTGCAAGGACATTGGATCATATATGATACTTTTGAAAGGTTTGGGTATGCATGAGAACTTAACAATGGGTCTGACTTTCCAAATTCATCGGGGTTCCTGTAATTAAAGTCGACAATTATGCACCCCCTTCTAAGATCATGATCGCAAGGGAAAAGGATAATAATTCATCGAACTGCAATCAAACACGCTTCTATCTAAACAGTTAATTAAAGACTAAAGTCCGCCTTAACTAATTAGTTCATTAATGTATATGTATCATGCCCATGGAACAACAAAGCCACAAGTCCAACATGTACAAACGTCTTGTAGGGGGGGAGAATAAAAGGTCCTTGCATAAGGTCAATGACCAACAACTATATGGCATTTACACATGACAGTACATCGCTAGACGAGGTGTAACTGAGAAACTGAAATATCTAATTTCAAACCAAACGCAATGGGGCGTAAACGTCATATAGTTCAAAGTGAATAATTTCATGCACACACCAAGAACCTGGAGTAACATCAAAAAGTTTTTTTTCTTGTTCCACGTGTGAGAGGCGTTTTCTCCGGAACTAACTCATCGTTCACGACGTTTAGCGTACACAAGTGACTTTCCTCTTCCGTTAGCGTGACGAACTGATTAAAAAAAAAAAAGAAACAGAAAAACATAATAACAGCCGACACATTTTCGGACCACGATATGAGGAATATAACACGCACCAACCCACCCTCGCAGTTGCACTTTGCTTGTGTGACAGTGACAGACATTGTGTGCTTTCAATCTATGTCATGCAATTATGTCTTACCACTCATGGACCTTGTTCGTTTGCTCTGTAAAAAAGAAGTCACAGATCTACCTAGATGTAGATCCACGCTCAATCCATCCATTTGTGCGTGATGGCCAAACGAAGGCAATAATCG